>CM048671.1:19246823-21646823 GCA_026401315.1 Dysphania ambrosioides | reverse complement strand
GAAAATGCCAGGTCAATATATGCTGAATATTGTTTTTTTATGTAAGGCATTTTAAATTGTTCCTTGCTTCAATTCATCAGACTCCACTTTGGTATGCAGTGAAGGAGTTACTGGAGAAGATTTAGACTTTACTAAAAGTATGTCTCGTGAGGCTTAAGCAAACATGTATGGCCCTATAACTGGTGATAAAATCCGGCTTGTTGATACTGGCTTGTTCGCAGAAATAGAAAGGGATCTTGCAGTTTATGGTGATGAATGTATTTTTGGGGGTGGGAAAGCTCTCAGGGATGGGATGGACCAGGCTACTGGGTACCCATCAGCTGTCTGTATGGACACTGTTATCACTAATGCTACAATCATTGATTATACTGGAATATTTAAGGCAGACATCGGGATTAAGGGTGGCCACATTAATGTCCTAGGAAAAGCAGGAAATCCTGATGTAATGGATGGTGTGTCAGCTAACATGATTATCGGGGTACAATAACCTTTTTTGTTTGCTACTTGAATTAATAATTTTCTGTTTTGTTCAAAGTACATAATGGGTTTGGATGGTGAAATATATCAGGTCAATATTGAGGTGAATGCAGGAGAAAATATAATTGTTACAGCAGGGGCTATTGACTGCCATGTGCATTTTATATGTCCTCACTTGGCTACTGAAGCAATATCCAGTGGTGAGGTTCTATTTTCTGTGCGAGTTACTGCTAACATAAAAATGGTTGTAGTGTCTCCATGGGTTTAAAAAGTTAGCTGATATGTGAGGTAATGCCCATAAATACTCTGAAATGAAAATAACACTTAGAATTCTGGACCATCTTCAACTGGTTTGTTATTTATTTCCTGCCATCTAATAGTTTTATATTGCATTTGTAGGAATAACTACTTTGGTGGGAGGAGGAACCGGACCTTCTTTTGGGACACGTGCAACCACCTGCACGCCTACACCTTCGCAAATGAAATTTATGTTGAAATCTACTGATGACGTTCCATTGAACTTTGGTTTCACTGGAAAGGTAGGCTTGCTTCATTATATCGTATAGAACGTTAAGCCTTTTACTCAGGTGTTGGGAAGTGGCAATGGATACTCATAATTTTATCCTTTGGATTTGGCATTTAATTCGCCTGTTACATTTCTCTGCTATTCATATTCTTGTTGGATCATATCACTAAACGAGTCCTTTTTGTTAAATGTATTTGACTAGGGAAACAGTTCTAAGCCAGAAGGACTTCCTGAAATAATAGCTGCTGGAGCAATGTTCACGAAGATTGGGAACCACTCCTGCTGCAATAGATAATTGTCGAAATGTTGCAGAAGAATATGATATTCAGGTATTAGCATTTATATCAAGTACTTCGTATATGGTAGATTGATTTTATTATTTTATTTTATTTTTTTATTATTTTTTATGGTAGACTGTAGATCTTGCATTTTTAATCTCTTTAACTTGTTCTTGAATCTAGTATTTACTTAAGAGCCATGTTTTACTAGATCTTATCCAGTGCACATGTTCATTTTAAAATATGAAATTATACCAGATATTCTGATTTCAGGGTTATTTTTTTCGATATTAACCCTGTGTTTTTGGAAATTTCCAAATCAAATTGAAGGGCCAAAGTAACTCCCAGTTAACCTTATGCTAACAGACCTTTCATGGTGTTACCTATAAGCCTCTCTTTTTTTTAACAAATATGCCTTCCCTTTTCTTTTCTCTCTCCTTTTTAAATTCCTTCCTCCTTTATATGTAAGTATAAATTTAATTTTTTCATGCGTATACTTGTAGTATTCCAACAGCGGTTGATTTGAAAATAGAAGCGAGATAGCTCACCACATACAATGGACTTATTTAAATTTTCGTCTCATTGCCAGGTCAGTATCCATACTGATACATTGAATGAATCAGGATTTGTAGAACATACAATTGATGCATTTAAAGGGAGAACAATTCATACGTACCACAGGTATGTATGACATTTTCTTTCTCCTATATCTATGATGTTACTTTCTTTGAGAAGTATGCAGCAATATTAACTTGACATTGTCTGCATTCCTCTCATATATTTGTTCATGATATTGTTTGAGCAGTGAAGGTGCAGGTGGTGGTCATGCTCCTGAAATAATTAAAGTCTGAGTTAAAAATGTTCTTCCCTCCTCAACTAATCCTACAAAACCTTTCACTTTAAACACAGTAGATGAACACCTTGACATGTTGGTATGACTCTCTCTCTCCCCACTGTCTATATGTCTGTGTGTGCTCCCATTTTGTATATACCTTTTTCTGTATTCATGCAGATGGTCTGCCATCATCTTGACAAGGACATTCCAGAAGATGTGGCTTTTGCAGAATCACGAATTCGTGCTGAAACAATTGCTGCAGAAGATATTCTGCATGATATTGGTGCCATTAGCATCATCTCTTCTGACTCCCAGGCTATGGGTCGCATTGGAGAGGTTTGTTGATATGATATCATGAATTGTAAATAAAGAAAATATGCTCTCCCTGTCTCCCCTTTCCTTTTCTATTGTGTTTTATGCTTTTTATCTTCACAAGGTGAGGTTCGAGCATCTGGGGGAAAGGAAATCAAGCGAGGCTGAGGAAAGTTCAATCCTTGGCTGAGGGAGTAAGAATATGGGTTGAGTAAAGAAAATATGTTCAATATCCATCATTTTTGAAAATTTGTTTTTGAAAAAAGAATTGAAATAGTTAAACTTATCAAGTATCAAATTAGCCATATTAGTTTGTGGGCTCATTGATAAAGATATTAATGTTTTCTGTGGTATTTTTTTGTATCCATATGAGCGTCCTAGTACAGGAAAGTCAATACTGGCAAGAAGCTTATTTGTTAGGTTTCGATAATTATATCAAACAGATGAAGCCTTTTCATCTTTCAAATGTCAGTTGCATTCTTTTATGCAGGTTATATGCTGGACTTGGCAAACTGCACACAAGATGAAAGTACAGAGAGGGCCACTGCCTCCAAGTGACACTGATAATGATAATTTCAGAATCAAACGTTATATAGAAAAATACACCATAAATCCTGCCATAGCTAATGGATTTTCGAAATATGTTGGATCAATAGAGGTATTTGCATAAATATCTTCGGCACTGATATGCTTTATTTATAATACTTTGTACTTAAATATAAGGAGTTCTAGCATAACACAGTCAATTAGAGGTCTTTTGGCCTTCCCCTGCTCATAATCCAATACTTTGTTCCTCTCTATATTAGGTTCTCATAGGCATTTTGTTGAATTATACTTCTCTGCCGGTTGGGAAGTTAGCTGATCTTGTTCTGTGGGATCCTGCTTTCTTTGGAGCAAAACCAGAAATTGTCATCAAAGGTGGTAAAATTGCATGGGCTAATATGGGTGATGCTAATGCTAGCATACCAACACCAGAGCCGGTAACAATGTTTTTTCTTTGCTATGGTCTTACCCTTTTTAATTAATGATGATCTTAGGGTCACCTGACATAGAATGCCAAAGGACAACATTGGTATGGTGGACATGTAAAATTTAAAATTGTGAAGAATATATATGGCATTTTATCTCCATTTCTTATAAGTAACTCCCAATATAATGTATCTGGTTATTTAAATACAGAGGGAATATAAATTTTTTGTAGGTTGTAATGGGGCCAATGTTCGGAGCTTTTGGAAAGGCTGGAAGTTCTAATTCAATTGCCTTTGTCAGCAAGGTATACATGAATAATTACATTCTTTTGATAAAGACAATAGCTGAAGATATTTTAGACAATCAAATTGCGAGTTTCTTTTAACCAATAGTTTGCGTTACAAAAATTTAAAGGAATATTGGAGGAGCTACTTGATAAATGGCATTTAAGGAGCTTACTTGAAGATAAGTATTCTCTTGTTTTGACCGTGTTGTAGCTTTTCCGTATGACTTTATTCAGCAAGCAAGTAAAACATGTATTGAATATAAGATGCTATTCTTTCTAGTTCTGAAATCTTTTCAACTTCCTCTTATCAAAATTTTTATGCTTGTGATGTCGACATCAGGACCTATCTTTTGATTCTTGACCAAATGACTGCTCTGCATATGTTAGAAATCATAAGTTGGAAAGTTGTGATTGCTTTTCTTTTTTTTTTTTTTTAATTAGGGACTTCCTGCTTGAGACCTCCACAAGCCTGTTTTATCTACCCGTTTGTTTTATGAATTCAAAAGACAGTTCTTAACTTCAAACTATGTATCCTCACCTCTAGTCATCTATTCTCTGAATATCTTTGTTTCATAACTGAGTGTCATTTCAAGTGCTGGGTAACATTTTGTTATTTGATATTGTTTTTGAAGAAACTAATTCAAATGAATGGTAAAATACAAATCGCAATGACTTGTGTGTGGTTATGTGAAATGTCCGTGTTTTATATGTTGGCCAAGTTATGCACATGCACACTTAAGAATATGCTCATCTAGACCTGCTCATTTTTCCATCAACAGGCTGCTCTACTAAAGGGAGTAAAAGAACTATACGGGCTTGATAAGAGGGTGGAAGCTGTGGGTGGTGTAAGGAGTGTATAACAAAAGAAGATATGAAACTCAATAATTCCCTGCCAAAGATCACGGTAGACCCTGATACTTACACAGTTACTGCTGATGGCTAGGTCCTCACATGTTCTCCAGCTTCAACTATTCCATTGTCACGAAATTACTTTTTATTTTAGGTCTTTACTGGTAAGTTTCTCCTTCAATTTACTACTAAAGTACTAAGTATGATATTTTTATGTGAACTACGTAATGCTTCTGAAACGTCAAGCACATTCTCCACCTTTCAGCAAACATTTCCTTTGAAATTGGACTAGGATCGGACTTGGAGTAATATTCTCGATTTTCAGTAGAACATGAGAACAATATATTTTTTTTCGTTCTTTTATCTTTTAGGTTAAATAGTCGTGAATACATCAAAGTCGTCCTGCAAAGAAGACCTATGAAGAGGTGGAGTATTTTTGTGGTTGCAGACAGGTTTTAAGGGATCTGGTTTAGGATATCGGAGGAATGATGAAGCAGTGCCTGGGAGTATCAAAACAATCCCTTCATTTCAGATTTTCAGTATAAACTAGTTAGTTGGTTTCTGAATAATGTAACAGTTTCAACAAATATGAAGTATTGATTTTTTTTATTAAGATGCTCCTGATAGTCCAGTAGTTGATAGATGTTGACCATTTCCAGAGATTCGTCAGACATTACTACTTAACTGGTTAATTGGGTGCTTCATGTTTTGTTCTTTCATTTTAGTTGTACTGTAATTTTTGGGGGAGAATGTTGATGATTTTTACATGATCTGAAAATTAACCGGACTAATTGATCATTATATAATGATAAGCTGACAGTAAACCTGAATATGACCTCTTAACCTACGTGTAGCTTGAAATAAATCCAATTCAAATAACCTATTTCTTACTTCTAGTTTTTAGTTCAACTTATTTTTTTTGGCTGCATATGATGATTAATAATGCATTTTAAAACCCTCTTGCCAAGAAAAAAAAAAATTCCCTCCGTCCAAAAATTATCCTGTTTGACCATTTTTTGTGAGAGCTTTATGGTTAAAATGGAGCTTTCTTGTCGACATTGTATTAATGTAAACTCAACTTTTAAGGGTATCTGCAAAGTGAAGATGACAAAGAACAGAAAGTAAGAAAACCACACCGAGTATCACATAATGAAGCTTACGAAACTACATAGAAAAACAATGTGAAAATTCTAAAACATATATGGGCTTAGCTTAAATTAATTAGTTACTTAAACAATATTCCAACATTATGCAATGATACTCGTAAAATGATTCAAACAAACCAGAGAACCCATCCAAATAAAATGTGAAGATTGAAAAACTTAGGTTGAATGATGAGCCCTTTATTAAGGATCCTTAGCCCTTACATTACAATATTCATTGCAATGAGATGAAGGTCATGAATTCCTTATCCAATTCGAGAGCATTCATAGAATCAGGTGGTAAATAAACCTCGATATCCACACTGCCTTTTTCCTTGCGTCCCTGGCAAGCATACACCATCCCGGTAGCTCTGTACCCACGCCCAGTACCAAAAGATACTGCTTTCCCTAGTCCAAATTCTATACCATACATGTCAAATTTGGGATAAATTCTATACCATAAACCTGAACTGACAGCAAAGGTTTAGAATGACCATCATAGTTCACACACTCCTCATTGAGGTCAAAAAATGAGTCAACCACCATAGGAACATCATTTGGCGAGAGAATATCAGAAACAGTCGCATCAGAAGTAGCATGGATAAACCTAGCCCCAGGGCCCTTGTTGCAATCTACATACACTAGGCTTTCATGCTTGTCTTTGTCAACCTCTATGACAAGCCGACCAGCCAGTGGGTAGAAATGGACAAGGGCCAAAGACAGAGATTCCTGAAGACTCTCAAGGAACGACTGCATCGAAAACTCCCCACCATTCATGTGTGATGGTTTGGTAAATAGGAGACCTATATTTATGTGGTGAAGTGAAAGCCACGAGAGCTCATGAGGAGCTAAGTAGTAAGGTCGTTTTGATTCCTCAACCTCGTGCTTTGGTTTGATGAAACATTCTGAAATGCACTTCACAGCAGGCACATAATCTGACTCTTGCTTTTGCTTTTCCTTAGAACATATATGATCACAGTAATGGGCCTTAGGCGTATATATGTGTTTAGCAGCTTTGACATTTCTAAGATGAGTAAGTCCTTCTAACCATCCCAGAACTGATGCAATTTTACGGCAGCTACTCCGCATATCGTAGAAAACAAGTCTAGATGATAATAATGATTATGGGGTCAATTAAAAAAATCAAATTATTTATAGAATTGAACTTCGATAAAAGAAAGAGAACAAACCTATTGAAGAAAGAGAACAAACCTTAGACACACGGATTTTGATAATGGTTTTGGCGTAATGATGAGAAGAAGTGTTAGAAGATTACTTGGGATTTTGATAATGGTTTTGGCGTAATGATGAGAAGAAGTGTTAGAAGATTACTTGGGGGGGGGGGGGGGGGGGGGGGGGGGGTTGTTTATGGAGAAGCTTGGCTAACAAATACACGCCCTTTAAAAGAAACAAAAGTATTGTATATGAATACAATTAAGTTATTATATCCCTAGTAAAAGTTATCTCTCAGTATAACAAAAGTTACCCTCAACGCAGCATATGTCAATCTTTATCAACTTTGAAGGGTAATGTTTGTTATTTCAGGGGTCACTTTTACAGGAAATACAAACTCTATTGTATATACAAGATTTTGGGTAAAAGAAATATAGGTGAGTTTGGTTGGTAAACTCTTACATATCAAAAATGCTAAAGATTGCATTATCGTTACGTTATGATGTGAAAAAAAATGTTCCAAAAGATAAATGTGATTCTAGAATAGGAACCATCCTACGCAGTACATACATATATGTTGAATAGCTACTAGTAATAATAAATTGGCGTACCACAAAAAGATATCTTCCATAACGACTACTGGGATCAATGGGATACTACCCAAGGGATTATGTTGAAAATCTAGCACATACTGTTATCGTATTTGATCTTATTGTACATTTAATCATAAATAATATGTCGAAAAAGTTATAATTTAGCATGCGCTTAAACAATATTGACATAATAATATGTCCTGATTTATGCAACATTGTTGACTGGGAGCTAGAATTATATGCCATTGTTATTTGCTTGTATGATATGGACTACGAACTCAATGTCCCATAGTACTTTGGCGACTTGAAGTACTCCCTCCCTTTTATTTTTACTTGCTACATTTTTATTTTGGGAGTCAAATTTTATAAACTTTGATCATAAGTTCTAATTATGTTAAAACAAA
This sequence comes from Dysphania ambrosioides, assembly GCA_026401315.1. Lineage (NCBI taxonomy): Eukaryota > Viridiplantae > Streptophyta > Magnoliopsida > Caryophyllales > Amaranthaceae > Dysphania > Dysphania ambrosioides. Next base: position 21,638,979 of record CM048671.1, on the reverse strand, counting down.
TAATATATTCAAGTGAGATCTTATTAGATACATCGTTATGTAAATTTTTAGAATATTAAGTTTTTATAATTTTTTTTCTTATGAATTTCGACAAAAAAACGTTTTATGTCATGACTTTAAAACCGTGAAAAATCAAATACAGTGGATAAGAAGAGACGGGTATTTGGTTAGCTTGTACAAGGGGTTGGCGGTTGTTTCCACTTAGTTAAATATATAATTGCTTACTGTCCTGCATGCCAAAGTTTCATATGTTACGAGTCACGATATGGTGTAAATGTATGATGCTGAGTTCACACAGAATGTAGCACGTGGCCTAGACAAATTACTAGAATACATAGCTGACGTGCGGCCTGAAATCACAAAGGAGTTGTGATTTGTTCCCGACGAATATATTTACGGTTTTGTCATTTCTCCATCACTTTCTATCTCTAAATTCAATCACGAACATGTCAAAACCTTCGATTAATATGTTATCGCAATCATCAAATATATTTAGCGAAGTAAAAAAAATTTAAGGTAAAAATGGTCAAAATGCCCAAAACGGACGGTTTGAAAACGGAGAAACCGTCTAAAATGGGCGTTTTGTCTATTTTCACCGTAATCTTTCTGCTCACCATTTGCTCGGGGAGCCACCTTGAAGAGAAACTCCCTTTGGACAACATCTATCCTTAGAACTGCTTTCAAATTTTCCCATTTCTCCAAAACTATACACTATACACTATACACTATACACTATACACTATAGTGTCTCAACAAAGAGAATCATATAAAGCTTGGTTTGATCATTATTCTAGCTAATTGGGAGAGCCATGGCATTTCCACGGCACACACTTTTCTCATAAAGTGGATTGGATGTCATAATTAGTTCATGAAACACAACATATTTTGCACATGTTTTTGTTATATTTATACATATTCATTAATAATAATAATAATAGTAATAATAATAAATATACGATTAGAGTTTAGTAATTAATAATAATAATCTTAGGATTGTTGTAACAACAATCGTGTAAAACAAAGAGTACCGTAGAATCCTCTGACCATGACATAACCGTTTGTTTCGCATGATAACCCAAAAATTTTTAATGCATAAACTAAATTAACACTATAATTAACCCTATAATTACTCAAACAAATAAAATACTTTAGTAAACAAACACACAATTAAGTAAATAGTTAAGTAAACAAAGACTAGACTACAAAATTAATTACTAATATGTAAATATGTTATAACTTCATTCTACACCCATTTACAAGGTTATTCATTAGACATTTCGATATGTGTTCCAAACAATGTGTGTGCAATAGGCCGGAACTCATCAGTTATGGTGATTTCAGTGCTTTAAGTGAGTGAAAGTGATAATAAACAATTCAAATAGGATTGTATATAGTAAGGGCAATTTCAGTAAAATATGATGATAGGTAGAGATTATTCATAGGCGACGTTTAACATTGTTTTATACGTACTCGGTTTGAATAACCATGTGGAGGATTTTCAATAGACCTGATCAACAATGGCCCGACCCACTAGCCCGACCCGAAAAAATGTTCGGGCTTGGGCATTAAAAACTAGCCCGAAATTAGGGTTTGGGCAAGTTGACTTTGTCCCGAAAATTATTGGGATGGGTTTGTGTAGCGGTGCACAGCCCGAAACCCGGCCCGACTAGCCCGAATTTTAATTAACAGCTCCCACAAAGCATCATTACGACTATGCCTAGTCCACCTCCCTATCCAAACATCTCTATTGAAATAAGATTTTCTACACAGTTGCAATGTATCTTCAGATTTTGTAAACATGACAGGAAAATTCCGAAGCTGCTTATCAAAACCAAATCGAACAGAAGAGAACTTCAACCCTTCAAAATGTCGAAAAAGGAGGATTATAGTGAAGTTATAAGTACCATCAAAATCAGGATGGACTTGGAGACTAAACGAGTAAGTCCCATTGCCAAAATCCTTAATAGGTGGCCGTGATTTCCATAGCTCATTTGACAAATTAATCTCATAATAATCACCTCCAATGCAAAGAAAGTTTTCTGACTCATCCAATGATTGAAAAACCACTTCATGATCATCCCAGTTGACAACACAATTTGTTTCCCATCATCAACGCCAACAAAAACTTTATATCAACTGCTTTATTATCCTTGCAAGAATCACCCCCTGGCTCCATCCACCTAGTTAACATATTTGAGCTATAATTCTGCTCTAACTCACCAGAAAGCCAATCCAAACTTTCCCCTTTTGGATTGAACTCACCAGAATCTCGACTTGAATTCCCATTAAAACCCTCATTAGGCACACTATCCCATATTCTATAATCTAACCCAGATGAAACATTGACATCATTATGGGATATGGACAGAAAACTCCCACAATCTTAACAGAAATGACATTCCCCTTGAATAGTAAAATAGACCCGAAAAGCCCGCAAAACCCGATTTGTATGGGATATGGGCAACAACTTTAGGCCCGAATATATTTTTGGCCCGAGCCCGGCCCGAAGAATGGGTTGTAAAGCAAACCTTTGACCCGGCCCGACTTGCAACTTGATCACATCTAATTTTCAAGGTTGTCAAAGTTTAAAATATAAGTATGAGATTTATATATGTAATCGGCTTAATTAAATCATTTGACAATGCTAATACTTGTGCTACTATCAAGACGCCTCGTTCGTTGCGTCGGCACCTTTGCCAGACTCCTCCCACAAGCCTCCTCCTAGCCACCACACAAACCACCACACCCGCAACCTCCCATATATATAAAAAAAATGTTAAAGCTTTACCTTAGTCGTCGCCTTTATCGCTGCAATGCGCCATATAAGTTTTTTCCCTAACTGCCAAGACATAATGTATGGAGGAAAAGTAAAAAGATAAATTTCATAGATTATTTTATATAACGAATTTAGGTGATTTATGTTATTAAAATAATTATAAACATTACGGTAATTTCATATAAAATTTACATGCGATCTTAATTAACTCTTTATCGATTCATCCTTCCCCCTCCATTTCCTCCTATCCTAGGCCTGCTAGCCTCCTCGATGCACTAATCCACTACCACCAACTCCGCCGACGTCCTCCTATTTCACCCCACATCAAAACCCCGCATCATTCACTCCCCTCTCTTCTGACTACACTGCTTCATTGCACTCCCAACTCCAGACTTGGGTCTCTAAAATTGTTATTCCCAAATCTATCAGGTGGAGAAGGCTTTTCCTTGTCTTTTGTACTTGTGGGCAGGGGGATATCATATAAATATGGCTTTCAAGTGACACCTCTTGATTTTTCTCGAATCATAGGTTGTATGAACTCCATTCAAGAAGAAAGGAAATGGTGTAGGAAGCAAAAAAGTTTTATTCTTTTAAGTTCTTAGCTTCAAATTCTGTCTAAAAACTGGAGCATTGTCTGTGTTTTGCTCTACTTGCTTAATAGTTTGAACAACCATGAAATATGGATAGGAAGAAATTATGGATAGAAGCTATGAGCCTATGAGTGACAAAAAATATTGCGAGATGTGTTTTTTCAAAGTTAGTGGTGTTTCTTCTTTTATTACTCTTATATATCACTTATTTCTGTTGTCTTGAATGATTGCAGTTGACAGTGGTGCCATTTTCTGAAGAAAAATAACAAATGAAATTGTGCCCAAGAGAAGTAGAGAAACTAGCACTTCATAATGCTGGTTTCCTTGCACAAAAGCGTCTTGCTAGTGGACTCAGGCTCAATTATACTGAAGCTGTCGCCGTCATTGCAACTCAGGTAGTTAACACTTACTGCCTCTTTGTAGGCCCATACCATTGATCTTTCTGCTAGCCTTCATTACCGTGTTTTTAACTTTATTCTGAACTTATGAAATCATTGTTCAGTACTTGCTCTTTTATTCTCTTAGTTTTGAAAAATTCTTCATCCTTGAAAATTCTTTGATTGTATTTGGGGCTCTCACACCTAACCCTCTTCCTCAGTCATGGAGCTGGGATCTGAGGCATCTGACTTCCACCTTTTTTAGTGTTCTGCTCTATGTGATAATATTTCCTCAAGCAATCACCTTAAGTGTCAATGTTTTGTTGGTAGGTGGTTCAACACAAAAGATTAATGCATTTTTGCTGTTTTGTTATACAGATTTTGAATTTTGTTCGTGTTGGAAACAAGAGCGTGGCAGAACTGATGGACATTGGGAAGCAGCTTCTTGGAAGGTAACTTTTAGAGTAGCATAGGCCTTCATAAGGAACATTGTTGGTCGGTTCTTCTTTTGAAGTGAACCAGGTTTAAATCTCTTCATATTATGAAGAAAAGGAAAAAGATTTTTGACGTTTTCTGATGAACGCTGGGCTCTTTTGAAGAACATCAAGTGCAGGTTTGGGCTAAACAACTTAGGTTGATAGATCAGGACAACTTTTTATTTTTCACATCGTGGGGACATAGTGTAACTATTTGATTGTATAGTATTATGGTGAAAATTGGATCTGAATGATTGTATTTTCTATTGTGAACATAGGGGTGTACTTGCAACAGAAGATACATAGGGGTGAGGCAGATTATTTTCTTAAAAAATGTTTGTTGAATTTTTTTTAGAAAAGGTTAAATTTCATTTCTTGAATCCCCTCCACCTCTCTCTCCTAAAGAGACGATTGTAAATATTTACAAATGCACTTATATACATAGGTAACTTCCCTTCTTGATCTTTCGATTTAATGTGATTGCTTAGACTGAACTTTGTGTTTATGTCTCGTGTTCCTAGCACGCCCGTACTTTGATATTTTCTGTAAGTAGGCTGCAGCATCCTTAAATCTACACTTCTAGGGTGTTTTCCTAGACTAGTGAGGTTAACTTTCGGATATGGCAGCTTTTCACTGTACATCACTCTTCGACATTCTGTTGATAGGCACGTGTGTCTTCTAACACTTTGAATTAGAGGCTAACCCATAAATGTGCTATGGCAGGCGACAGGTCCTTCCAGCTGTTGTTCACCTATTGCATACAGTCCAGGTATATGGATTTGATGCTTATTAAACAATTTGGTTTCTGACCCTAGAATGATCTACAGAGTCTCAATAATCATGGCTCTCAGATTTGTTCTTCCGATCACCGAGGATGTTTCTAACAGCTGGCCTTCTTTTATGTTGATTTGAATATTAGTTCTGTTTATTAGATTCTGGACTTAAGAAGCCAAAAAAGAGTCAAATGAAACACATTGTTTAAGGCTTAAAGGTTGTGTCACTGCTGTCTTATTTCAGGATATTGCTGTATGCTTCATTGCATTGTTCTCATGTTTAGGTTGAAGGGACCTTCCCAGATGGAACTAAGTTGATAACCGTCCACGATCCTATTGCTAGTGAAAATGGAAACTTAGAGTTAGCTCTTGATGGTTCCTTTCTTCCAGGTAACAATCTGCACTTCAGGCAGTTTACATTGCCTTATTCTGTTGGTCTTTCAGCTGCATATTCAATAGCAATAGGATCGTTTATTAAAACTTTAGCTTTGCAGTTCCGCCATTGGACAAATTCCCAGAGATAGAAGACTCTATTGTACCTGGTGAACTGAAGTTTGGGGTTGGAGATGTATCCCTGAACAATGGCCGGAGAGCAGTAATTCTCAAAGTTGTTAACAATGGAGATAGACCTGTTCAGGTGCACTGAATGCTTTGCTGCTATGCACTTACTTAGTTTGGTCCCATATGAGTTTATTTAGTCTGGTTAGGAAGCAACAACTAACTATAGTTGTCCTGCAAATATGTTAAATACAGAGTTAATGTTCATTAACCCTAAATAAAACCCATCTAATTGATGATCCAACTTTCAAAGCTTAATGCCCTATAATTAATCAATTAAACATGTCCTAACTCATAAATTCTTTGGTTTAATAGCACCACCAATGATGGTCTTTCCTAGGAACTATTTTCCTGCATTGTTGAACCTCTCACTTTCCAATGGTGAGACTCTAAACACGTCACTTATCATATTTTATTGGATAGTATCACAATGACTTACTAGGAGGTGAAGGTTCTTCATGTTTATAGGGAAGGAAATTGTGTGGCAGACTGGCTGGCCAGCCAAGGTGTAGTGACGTCATCTTGCCTTGTGCTCCTTGACGGTACTCCTACCTTTATTAATAGTATTCTAGAGGAGGGTCTTAGAGGCGTGGCTATTCCCCATCTTATTCCTCCGTATCATTTTATTTTAGTTTTGTAACCTTTTAGTTTGGTTTTTAATTCCGGTTTTTGTTCCTCATTTGAATAATTGAAAAAATTGGGAGTGATTCATGCATATTTCCAATTTTATTATTTAAGAAAAGCTTTCTTATTTCAAGAAAGAAAATCTTTTGAGCAAAGTTATCAAATATGATAACTTTTGACAGGAGTTGTTATTTTTTTGTCCATTGGGAGGCTCATTTTTAACAACACTCTCTCTTTGTTTAACTCCCTATTTGAACCCCCTCTTTGGAGGTGGTTTAAGAGCTATTGCAAAACCATGTGGCTCTTAGGAAAGCAATTAAATCAGTTCTTGGGACCCAACTGCCTCAGCCACTGATAGAAGAGGTGTCATTTTAAATAACTTTGAGCTTTGTCATGTATACTATGTTTTTTATCCTTACAAAAGTGAAATTGTTGTTGCTAATTTGCAAGGAGTATTGAAAAATGGAAACCTGATTTCCTGGCCTTTGTTTGGCTCCCTGGTCCATAGTTGTGAAGTGTTGTTCAAGGCATTATGCTAATGGAATTTCAGATGTTACAATTTATCTGTCCTCTTAAGTTCATAACACAGTTCCAGTTGTTCCTTGAATTTGATACCTGGGCCCCACTCCCCATAAAGTTTGGAGTAGTTATAGAAAAAGAGAAGAGTTGCTGGAAAAGACTTCCTTTATTTTGTTGTTTTTGGTTAAATGTAATGATCTCAGTTTCTGGAAACTGCAAGAAGAATTATTATTATTTTCTGAACCAGTCTTTTACTTGTGTTCAGGTTGGCAGTCACTATCATTTCATTGAGGTGAATCCTTCTTTAATTTTTGATAGAAGAAAAGCTTATGGCATGCGATTGAACATACCTGCCGGAACAGCAATACGATTTGAGGTTTGACTCTGCTCATTTTTTAATGCATTTTCTTCAGTTTGCCAACAACCTAGAGCCGACTTCGTTTGAAGAGGGTGCTTTATTGAATTTTCTAAATTTTTGTTTTTTTTGGACATTTAATTTACCTGGCTCACTTCTGATTGGAATGGTTCCATTTATTTGCTAGCCAGGGGATTCAAAAAGTGTCACACTTGTAAGTATTGGAGGCAAAAGATGCATAAGAGGGGGAAACAACATTGCTGATGGTACTGTTGATGATGCCAATATCAAAACTATAATGGATACTATACATGCTAGAGGATTTGGGCATTCAGAAGAAGAAAATGCCAGGTCAATATATGCTGAATATTGTATTTTTATGTAAGGCATTTTAAATTGTTCCTTGCTTCAATTAATCAGACTCCACTTTGGTATGCAGTGAAGGAGTTACTGGAGAAGATTTAGACTTTACTAAAAGTATGTCTCGTGACGCTTATGCAAACATGTATGGCCCTACAACTGGTGATAAAATCCGGCTTGGTGATACTGGCTTGTTCGCAGAAATAGAAAGGGATCTTGCAGTTTATGGTGATGAATGTATTTTTGGGGGTGGGAAAGCTCTCAGGGATGGGATGGGCCAGGCTTCTGGGTACCCATCAGCTGTCTGTATGGACACTGTTATCACTAATGCTACAATCATTGATTATACTGGAATATTTAAGGCAGACATCGGGATTAAGGGTGGCCACATTAATGCCCTAGGAAAAGCAGGAAATCCTGATGTAATGGATGGTGTGTCAGCTAACATGATCATCGGGGTACAATAACCTTTTTTGTTTGCTACTTGAATTAATAATTTTCTGTTTTGTTCGAAGTACATAATGGGTTGGGATGGTCAAATATATCAGGTCAATACTGAGGTGATTGCAGGAGAAAATATGATTGTTACAGCAGGGGCTATTGACTGCCATGTGCATTTTATATGTCCTCAATTGGCTACTGAAGCAATATCCAGTGGTGAGGTTCTATTTTCTGTGCGAGTTGCTGCTAACATAAAAATGGTTGTAGTGTCTCCATGGGTTTAAAAAGTTAGCTGATATGTGATGTAATGCCCATAAATACTCTGAAATGAAAATAACACTTAGAATTCTTGACCATCTTCAACGGGTTTGTTATTTATTTCTTGCCATCTAATAGTTTTATATTGCATTTGTAGGAATAACTACTTTGGTGGGAGGAGGAACTGGACCTTCTTTTGGGACACGTGCAACCACCTGCACGCCTGCACCTTCGCAAATGAAATTTATGTTGAAATCTACTGATGACCTTCCATTAAACTTTGGTTTCACTGGAAAGGTAGGCTTGCTTCATTATGTCGTATAGAAAGTTAAGCCTTTTACGTAGGTGTTGGGAAGTGGCAATGGATACTCATACTTTTATCCTTTGGATTTGGCATTTAGTTCGCCTGTTACATTTCTCTGCTATTCATACTCTTGTTGGATCATAGCACTAAAACGAGTCCTTTTTGTTAAATGTATTTGACTAGGGAAACAGTTCTAAGCCAGAAGGACTTCCTGAAATAATAGCTGCTGGAGCAATGGGACTGAAACTTCACGAGGATTGGGGAACCACTCCTGCTGCAATAGATAATTGTCTAAATGTTGCAGAAGAATATGATATTCAGGTATTAGCATTTATATCAAGTACTTCGTATATGGTAGATTGATTTTATTATTTTATTCTTTTTTATATATATTTATTATGGTAGACCGTAGATCTTGCATTTTTAATCTCTTTAACTTGTTCTTGAATCTAGTATTTACTTAAGAGCCATGTTTTACTAGATCTTATCTGGTGCACATGTTCATTTTAAATTGTGAAATTATACCAGATACTCTGATTTCAGGGTTATTTTTTTCAATATTAACCCTGTATTATCGGAAATTTCCAAATCAAAGTGAAGGGTCAAAGTAACTCCCAGTTAACCTTATGCTAACAGACCTTTCATGGCGTTACCTACAAGCCTCTTTTTTTAACAAATATGCCTTCGCTTCTCTTTTCTCTCTCCTCTTTTAATTCCTTCCTCCTTTATATGTAAGTATAAATTTAATTTTTTCATGCATATACTTGTAGTATTCCAACAGCGGTTGATTTGAAAATAGAAGCAAGATAGCTCACGACATACAATGGACTTATTTGAATTTTCGTCTCATTGCCAGGTCAATATCCATACTGATACATTGAACGAATCAGGATTTGTAGAACATACAATTGATGCATTTAAAGGGAGAACAATTCATACATACCACAGGTATGTATGGCATTTTCTTTCTCCTATATCTATGATGTAACTTGCTTTGAGAAGTATGCAACAATATTAACATGACATTGCCTGCATTCCTCTCATATATTTGTTCATGATATTGTTTGAGCAGTGAAGGTGCAGGTGGTGGTCATGCTCCTGATATAATTAAAGTCTGTGGAGTTAAAAATGTTCTTCCCTCTTCAACTAATCCTACAAAACCTTTCACTTTAAACACAGTAGATGAACACCTTGACATGTTGGTATGACTCTCTCTCTCCCCCACTGTCTATATGTCTGTGTGTGCTCCCATTTTGTATATACCTTTTTCTGTATTCATGCAGATGGTCTGCCATCACCTTGACAAGGACATTCCAGAAGATGTGGCTTTTGCAGAATCACGAATTCGTGCTGAAACAATTGCTGCAGAAGATATTCTGCATGATATTGGTGCCATTAGCATCATCTCTTCTGACTCCCAGGCTATGGGTCGCATTGGAGAGGTTTGTTGAGATGATATCATCAATTGTAAAGAAAGTAAACATGCCTTTCTTAATATGCTCTCCCTGTCTCCCCTCTTGTTGGGGATCAAGGAGCTATACAATTATAGATTACAAAAGATCCCTTAATTATCAAAAATGTAGCCCAATGTTTTGCAAACATGGTGGAAAGTCAAGAGGAGAAACATACTTATTTTAGTATGGTCTTCTGAGGCGTTGACTTTCATTGACTTTCCTAAAATGGAAACTTTCCAAATTGGGAAACTTTCTACTTTGGGAAAGTGGTAGTAAAAACTTGCTTAATATGGAAGTAGGGATTAAATAAAACGTTTTGAACCCATAAAGGTTCGAACTTTAGGGGTAGGGCTTGAATCCGGGCTTGGTCAAAGTTGCTCTAAAGTTGGTCAAAGCTAGGTCAATGTGGGAGTCAAAGTTTGACCAAAGGAGTTGGTCCATGTTCAAGTATTCCTAGATGGCGTGGGAATTGAAGAATTTTGCTGATTTGTAATGACTTGATAAGTTGGATATGATAAGAAAACTTAAAGAGTTTGATTGAAGATGGAAGACTTGAAGATAAACATGCCTATCAAGGGATAAGAGATCCATTTGGTTCAACTTCTTCAAGGATAAAGCAAATAGAGTTTTAGCTAGTTGAGAAGTCTTATCTTTTGAGTCTTTTCAATTGTAATATAACTATATCTAGACAATCATAGGAATTTCAGATTTCTATGCATTGTTCTATTAGGAAGTTGGTTCTTTAATGTTTCTAGTTAAGTTTATCTTAAGGATAGTTAGCCAAAGTCAGATTTTATTTTCTTTCCTAGGGATTCACGTTTATTAGAGTCATTATAGCCTAGACTACTTGTTATTCACGTATTTAGGTTGTTATGCATGTGTTTAGATAGAGTTTTGGTGTTTTTAAACTTCTTGTAAACCCTAAGGAGTTCCTATTATATAAAGGAGTCAAATGGCATTGAATGAAATCAGATTTTGATGAATTAAACCCTTTGTCATTCGTGACTTTTCTGAATTCTCTAAGCTTTTGGATTAAAGTTTAGTTTGTTCATCCTTTGCTAGCCTATTTCACTCGTTGATGAAATTGGTGTTCCGAGGAAGCTTTTCGGATTCTTTGGTGGTTAATCTGTATCCAAACAATCCCTAGAGTCAATCAACAAATTTCCTTTTTATTCTTTCATAACTCACGTAAAACCTAGCCTAAACACATTCAAAAAAACATCCGTTTAGTGGCGCAATAGTTGGCGAATTTGTTGAGTAGTTTTAACTTGTATTTTTCGATCTGAGTATCCAAAAATACAACACCTCTCCTTTTCTATTGTGTTTTATGCTTTTTATCTTCACAAGGTGAGGTTCAGGAATCTGGGGGAAAGGGTTAAGGGTAAGGAAATCAAGCGAGGCTGAGGAAAGTTCAATCCTTGGCTGAGGGAGTAAGAATATGGGTTGAGAAAAGAAAATTTGTTCAATATCCATCATTTTTGAATTTTTTTTTTTTGAAAAAAGAATTGCAAATAGTTAAACTTATCAAGTATCAAATTAGCCATATTAGTTTGTTGGCTCATTGATAAAGATATTAATGTTTTCTGTGGTATTTTTTTGTATCCATATGAGCGTCCTAGTACAGGAAAGTCAATACTGGCAAGAAACTTATTTGTTAGGTTTCGATAATTATATCAAACAGATGAAGCCTTTTCATCTTTCAAATGTCAGTTGCATTCTTTTATGCAGGTTATATGCAGGACTTGGCAAACTGCACACAAGATGAAAGTACAGAGAGGGCCACTGCCTCCAAGTGACACTGATAATGATAACTTCAGAATCAAACGTTATATAGCAAAATACACCATAAATCCTGCCATAGCTAATGGATTTTCGAAATATATTGGATCAATAGAGGTATTTGCATAAACCTCTTCGGCACATATATGCTTTATTTATAATACTTTGTACTTAAATATAAGGAGTTCTAACATAACACAGTCAATTAGAGGTCTTTTGGCCTTCCCCTGCTCATAATCCAATACTAATGGATTTTCGAAATATATTGGATCAATAGAGGTATTGGATCCTGCCATAGCAAAATACACCATAAATCCTGCCATAGCTAATGGATTTTCGAAATATGTTGGATCAATAGAGGTATTTGCATAAACCTCTTCGGCACTGATATGCTTTATTTATAATACTTTGTACTTAAATATAAGGAGTTCTAGCATAACACAGTCAATTAGAGGTCTTTTGGCCTTCCCCTGCTCATAATCCAATACTTTGTTCCTCTCTATATTAGGTTCTCATAGGCATTTTGTTGAATTATACTTCTCTGCAGGTTGGGAAGTTAGCTGATCTTGTTCTGTGGGATCCTGCTTTCTTTGGAGCAAAACCAGAAATTGTCATCAAAGGTGGTGAAATTGCATGGGCTAATATGGGTGATGCTAATGCTAGCATACCAACACCTGAGCCGGTAACAATGTTTTTCTTTGCTTTGGTCTTACTCTTTTTAATTAATGATAATCTTAGGGTCACCTGACATAGAATGCCAAAGGACAACACTGGTATGGTGGACATGTAAAATTTAAAATTGTGAAGAATATGTATGGCATTTTATCTCCATTTCTTATAAGTACCTCCCAATATAATGTATTTGGTTATTTCGGTACAGAGGGAATATAAAAGATAAGATGATGTAGCATATATTTTCTGTTTTGCATATCGACCACACAATTGTTTAAAAACTGAAAATGTCTCTAGGAATGGCTTCTGGATCTGATCTGTCCAAATTTTTTTGTAGGTGGTAATGAGGCCAATGTTCGGAGCTTTTGGGAAGGCTGGAAGTTCTAATTCAATTGCCTTTGTCAGCAAGGTATACATGAATAATTAAATTCTTTTGATAAAGACAATGGCTGAAGATATTTTAGACAATCAAATTGCGAGTTTCTTATAACCAAGAGTGTGCGTTACAAAAATTTAAAGGAATATTGGAGGATCTACTTGATAAATGGCATTTATGGAGCTTACATGGAGATAAGTATTCTCTTGTTTTGACCGAGTTGCAGCTTTTCCGTATGACTTTATTCAGCAAGCGAGTAAAACACGTATTGAATATAAGATGCTATTCTTTCTAGTTCTGAATTCTTTTCAACTTCCTCTTATCAAAATTTTTATGCTTGTGATGTCGGCATCAGGACCTATCTTTTGATTCTTGACCAAATGACTGCCCTGCATATGTTAGAAATCATAAGTTGGAAAGTTGTGATTGCTTTTTTTTTTTTTTTTTTTAATTAGGGACTTCCTGCTTGAGACCTCCACAAGCCTGTTTAATTCAAACGACAGTTCTTAACTTCAAACTATGTATCCTCACCTATAGTCATCTATTCTCTCAATATCTTTGTTTCATTACTGAGTGTCATTTCAAGCGCTGGGTAACATTTGTTATTTGATATTGTTTTTGAAGAAACTAATTCAAATGAATGGTAAAATACAAATCGCAATGACTTGTGTGTGGTTATGTGAAATGTCCGTGTTTTATATGTTGGCCAAGTTATGCTCATGACAGACTTAAGAATATGCTCATCTAGACCTGCTCGTTTTTCCATCAACAGGCTGCTCTACTAAAGGGAGTAAAAGAACTATATGGGCTTGATAAGAGGGTGGAAGCTGTGGGTGGTGTTAGGAGTATAACAAAAGAAGATATGAAACTCAATAATTCCCTGCCAAAGATCACAGTAGACCCTGATACTTACACAGTTACTGCTGATGGCGAGGTCCTCACATGTTCTCCAGCTTCAACTATTCCATTGTCACGAAATTACTTTTTATTTTAGGCCTTTACTGGTAAGTTTCTCTTTCAATCCACTACTAAAGTACCAAGTACGATTTTTTATGTGAACTACATAATGCTTCTGAAATGATAAGCACATTCTCCACCTTTCAGCAAACATTTTCTTTGAAATTGGAATAGGGTTGGACTTGGAGTAATATTCTCGATTTTCAATAGAACACGAGAACAATATTTTTGTTTTCGTTCTTTTGTCTTTTAGGTCAAATAGTCATACATACATCTAAGTCGTCCTGCAAAGAATACCTATGAAGAGGTGGAGTATTTTTTTGGTTGCAGACAGGTTTTAAGGCATCTGGTTTAGGATATCAGAGGAATGGTGAAGCAGTACCTGGGAGTATCAAAACAATCCTTTCATTTCAGATTTTCAGTATAAACTAGTTAGTTGGTTTCTGAATAATGTAACAGTTTCAACAAATATGAAGTATTGATTTTTTTATTTAGATGTTCCTGATAGTCCAGTAGTTGATAGATGTTGACCATTTCCAGAGATTCGTCACTACTACTGTACTGGTTACTTGGGTGCTTCACGTTTTGTTCTTTCATTTTAGTTGTACCGTAGTTTTTGGGAGAGAATGTAGATAATTTTCACATGATCTGAAAATTAACTGGACTAATTGATCATTATATAATGATAAGCTGATATTTAACCTCCGTGTAGCTTAAAATAAATCCAATTCAAATAACCTATTTCTTACTTCTAGTTTTTAGTGCAACTTATTTTTTCCGCTGCATATGAATGCTGTTTAAAACCCTCTTGCCAAGAAAAAAAATACTCTTTCCATTCCTCAAAAATTGTCTTGTTTGACCATTTTTTGTGAGAGCTTTCTGGTCAAAATGGGGTAATCTTTAAGGGATGGAGTTATATGAAGTATGTTGTTTTAAGACTAGACCCACTTATTCTAAAAGGAGCAGCAAGTTCATAGAGAAGAGAGAGATGGTGCAGACTGCAGGGTAGAATGTATGGTAGGCTGGATTATTTGGGTTGGTGAATGGAATTTCTTGTGAGATGGATCATTAATTAAGTTAAAAAAAAAAAAAAAAGATTGTAGACATTGTATTTATCTATACTCAACTTTAAAGGGAATCTGCAAAGTGAAGACAATAACAAAGAACAAAAAGTAAGAAAACCACACTGAGTATCACATAATGAAAAGCTTACGAAACTATAACAATGGAAAAATTCTAAAACATATATGGGCTTAGCTTAAATTAATTACTTAAACAATATTCCAACATTATGCAATGATACTCGTAAAATGATTCAAACAAACCAGAGAACCCATCCAAATAAAATGTGAAGATTGAAAAACTTAGGTTGAATGATGAGCCCTTTATTAAGGATCCTTAGCCCTTACATTACAATATTCATTGCAATGAGATGAAGGTCATGAATTCCTTATCCAATTCGAGAGCATTCATAGAATCAGGTGGTAAATAAACCTCGACATCCACACTGCCTTTTTCCTTGCGTCCCTGGCAAGCATACACCATCCCGGTAGCTCTGTACCCACGCCCAGTACCAAAAGATACTGCTTTCCCTAGTCCAAATTCTATACCATACATGTCAAATTTGGGATAATTTCCTACTGCTACACTATTACGGTTTAACAAATCCGCGTGATAGTAAAAATATGGAGACTTTAACCAATCGTTGGCATAGTTGCGTACTGTTTTGTCATTGAAATTTACCACTGACTGGTGCAACAATGAGGCTGCCCAGCCCAAATTATTTTGAAGTAATTCACCAGCTGTAGTACTAGTAGTAAGAGGCTGAATAAAGTTGCCAAAATAATACTTTGGTAAAGGTGGATTTAATCTCTCCCTGCAATTTGCAATTAAGTGAAAATGGATTACTTGATCATGTGGCAAGTGGTTTGATCGGACAATCGACCTCCAAACAAGAGCACACAAGGCCTGAAAGGAAGAGATATTGTTGGCACAACTTTCCTCGTTTGCTCTGGTTTTAACCCTTATGATGGACTCAGACGAGAAATGAAAGATTCGGTCTCTAAGTACAGGACTTTGAAGTTTTCTTACAAATTCGTATGGATGAATATAGGGAATAGAGAAGAGACCAAGAGCACGCCCATCAGGGCGCCAACTCGTGTAGACAGGTAAACGAGACTCACAAATACACCTCCCAATTCCTATATGTATCTCAGACCATATCTGCAAGAAGTGCCAGTATGAAATTCCATCTGCAATAGAATGGTTTATTGAACAAGAGAAGAAAATATCGTCCAGAAGCTCAGTAACCTGAACTGACAACAAAGGTTTAGAATGACCATCATAGTTCACACACTCCTCATTGAGGTTAAAAAATGAGTCAACCACCATAGGAACGTCATTTGGCGAGAGAATATCATAAACAGTCGTATCAGAAGTTGCATGGATAAACCTAGCCCCATGGCCCTTATTGTAATCTACATACACTTGGGTTTCATGCTTGTCTTTGTCAACCTCTGTGACAAGCCGACCAGCCAGTGGGTAGAAATGGACAAGGGCCAGAGACAGAGATTCCTGAAGACTCTCAAGGAACAACTGCATCGAAAACTCCCCACCATTCATGTGCGATGGTTTGGTAAATAGGAGACCTACATTTATGTGGTGAAGTGAAAGCCACGAGAGATCATGAGAAGCTAAGTAGTAAGGTCGTTTTGATTCCTCAACCTCGTGCTTTGGTTTGATGAAATATTCTGAAATGCGCTTCACAGCAGGCACATAATCCAACTCTTGCTTTTGCTTTTCCTTTGAACATATATGATCACAGTAATAATCCTTAGGTGTGTATATGTGTTTAGCAGCTTTGGCATTTCTAAGATGAGTAAGTCCTTCTGACCATCCCAAAACTGATGCAATTTTGCGGCAGCTACTGCACATATCGTAGAAAACAGGCCTGGATGATCATAATGATTGTCGGGTTAATAAAAAAAATCACATTATCCATAGAACTTCTGTAAAAGAAAGAGAACAAACCTTAGACACACTGATTTTGATAATGGTTTTGGCTAATGATGAGAAGTGCTAGGTTTGTTTGTGTAAGTGTGTGTGTGAGTCCCATAGTACTTAACTTTTATATGGGGTTGGTTGTTGGATCCAGTTGTGACTTGTGAGTTATAATCGCTCACCGTCCTGCCAAACTTTCACATGTGATGAGTCACACCATCACTCATTCACTTGATGGTGTGATGCGAGTTCACACAATGTAGATAATTAACGTGTGGCCTATAATCACATTAATTAGAGGAGTTAGTGTATGACCCAAATCGGGTATTTCAACGATACCCATAAGATCAATATAAGACAATCAACCAAAGAGTATTTTTTAATTCTATATAACAGTTTCACCAAATCAAATGACTATGCACAAAGCCAATTATGGATAGCAAGTATATAAATAATATAATGTAATGATGTGAAAGTGTTTTTAGTATTAAGTCTGATGCGAAGTATATTCTTTATTAGATTTTACCCCAAGGTTTTGGGACTCATTTGAGTTCGTTTCTTGTTTGGGCTTAAGTTAGCTAGAGTCGAGTAGATTTTCGTGTTTTTGAGTCTTTGTAAGATTCCTAGTCAAAATAGGAATCACGTATTGAGTCTTTGATTTTCTAGTTGAGTTGGGAAAGGTCTTCTACTAATCCTAATTATAATAGAAGTCAAAACCTTGGTGTCCGAACAAATTACTAGAATATATAATTAATGTGCGGCATAAAATCACTTTATAGTTGTTAGAGTAATGGCTAAAGTTGATGAGTTAAAGATACCCCTGCATTGCAAGTCATTAATTTTGGACTCCCTTGGCGCCCATATTCCTGTTTTAAAATTCTTACAGATCTTTTACATTAGTGATAATGCAGGTGTAGATTTGTTTACGGGTTGTAATTGCATGTGTGAATGTATTTGGCAATAAGGGATTCATGACAGACTCTTGATAGGAAAGTCAAAGAGACAAATTATGAGTCGCTAATGAATTTTTAAAGTAAGATTTCCAAATCTTTGCCAAGGATTCAACGAATAGAGACAAGTCGAAAGAGACATACCCTTAGCAAAGATTTTTCCGCTATGAACCATTGAAAAACATAACTCCATTAATGGTCTTGAACCATAGTTGAATTTACGGATGAAATATGATTATGCCATGAGTAATAATCTGCCCATAAGTGGCTCTACTCTAATTCAATCATATATCATATAAACCTTGACTTGCAACCAATAAACAATATTAAAAGTTCTTAAGAATATACATATAGCTATAATCTATTAAAAGGTTGGTTGAATTTAATGCACGCATAAATACTAGATTTAAGTTATCACTTCGTTAAAATATTAAAAGGGTCCTATTGTACATAATTATTTGATTAGTTGTACTTTTTAAAATAAATATTTGATTAGTGCAATAAATAAAGGTCGGATCAAGTATACAAGATACACAATAAATCATGCACACGATAAAAGCACTTAAAACATAAAATATATACCAAAATAAATGAAACTAGAATCATGCTTGTACACTATGTTACAAAGAAATAATAAATGAAGAATAATTAGGAAAAACTTGTTTGGAGAACTTATCCACCAAGACTTCAAATCATAATTAATGATTAGTAACAACAAGGCAATGTAAAAGATTGATTATGACCCTCACAAGTAATACCTTGACGTACTGTTTGGCACTATGATTGCTTACAAAATGAAGAACATTGCTTGAAAAGATTGTGCTAACAATTCGGATTAATTTTAGATATGCTGAATGGAATAGAGGAAGGAAATGAAGGGAAGACATCATATGATGAACGAAGCCTGATTTCTCTAAATAATATTGATGTAGACATTATATTACTTCCTTGGAGAGTAGGAGGGACTCGGAGCTCCATGGTATTCTTGAGATTGAATTTCAGCAAGGGAATGATGTATTTAGAATGAATGGAACTCGTGAAACCATACACCTTCATTATTTGTTTATTAATACCAAAGTAGAGTTTAGTTGTACTATTTAAGGAGCGTAACATGTGGTGTCTCAAAAACAAGAATAATAAAACATTAAGGCTCCGTTTAATAGGGCGTAAAATGTTTTCAACTAAAATTGAAAACCTTTTATGGTGGAAAACTCATTTTCATGGAACTTTTCCGTTGTTTGGTTGCATGGAAAATGATTTTACATTTAAACATTTTCTGTTTTGGTTGAATTGAAAATCAATTACTCCTATTAACTTTTCTAATTGTATTATTTTGTTATTTTTTAACTCTTATTTTCCATTGTATTCTCTACTTGTTTGTCAATAGCTAAATTTGTTATGCTACACCAAATACTTTTTTTTTTTAATAAAATCTACTTTCTTTGATCTATTGATAATATATTATATTACATAGAATATCGTCATAAAACCAGAGAACCCTAAAAAATATGGTTCAACATTATAAAAAGACCTTAAACTAACTATATATAAAAGAGTATTCGCAATCAATCCGAATAAGCAAACCAATTAAACATGTAAATGTATTCGCAATCAAACAGGTAAACCAATCAACTGGTTGTAATGCAATAGTTTGTACTTTTACATTTTAAATTCTAATAGTAAAATTTGTTCGAATTGATGATATTCGAAAATGATAAAAAGAAATTGTGGATTTTTTCCCCAATTTTTAAGAGAGAGTGTGGAGTAAAGAGAGGCTAATGAGAAGATGAGAAATGAAGAATGTGGGAGTAGAGTTGGGCATGGGTCGGGCCAGCACGCGTGCCGAGCAGACACACTTTTGGCACTGTACGACATAACTAGGAGTGTTCAAAACTACCCGACCCAAATACCAGATGACCCGACAATAAATAGTCGGGTTTTTAAAAAAAATGATTTTCTGGGTCAGGTACCCGACCCGATAAAGAACCAGGTACTCGGGTTGGGTTATTGGCCGAATAAAAAATGTAATCAGGTACTCTGATACTCGAAATATTTTTTTAAAATCTGGTTTTGTTGTTTTAATAGGGTTTCGATTGGGTACCCTATAACCTGACCCAGTTTAAGCAGGTACCCGCTAAGCAGGAATCCTATGAACCAATCCGGTTTAGGCGGGTACATAAGTGAAAATGAAAGGAGTTTAGAAAATAAGTCGGCCCAGGACCCGACTCAGTTTAAGAAGATACCCACTTAAATCGGGTCAGGTCATAGGTTGATTTTCAAACTACCCGAAAAAGAGGATACTCAAAAACCCGGATACTCGGTTATGAACACCCCTAGACGAAAGCACGGTCGTGGCACGATATCCGTGGAGTGGGCCGCAGACTAGGTCGCGGACAACAAAATAAAATTTAAGCAACGGAACTCGATCAGCACGCCAATTTGACACGAGACACTGTCCAAAACACGCTTTGATTTAGTATTATTTTATACTATTATTGGTAATAATTTGGTCGTTACTACTACAATTAATATTACTATTATTAATAATATTATTATATTCTTATAATATAATTTAAATAATCTAAATTTGGTTTTTCAATTCTATTATATTTTAAAAAAAATGTTAAAAAAATTAGGTCAGCACGATACGCCACGCCAAGCATGTGGGTTGCGGTAGGCCATGAACCAAGTTTTAGGGAAAAGTTTACGACATGACCACAATTAGGGTGGCACGGCACGACATGACAAGTGGCTAGGCACGGTCTACGACGGGCACGACACGACCTTCTATGCGTGACTTGTTTGTTAGTTGGTAATATTTTTGAGGTGAATGGATATAAAATTGTTTTACTCCCAATTTGAGGGGAAAATGTTTTCAATAGAATGTAAAATGAATTTACATTCCAAATTTTACCTCCTATATTTTACTCCAAACCAAACAATGTAAAATGGGGAAAATAACTTTCAGGAAAAACGTTTTACACTCTACTAAACGTGCCTAAGAGAGTAAATTTTGAACAAATCTAGTAGTTTAAGTTAGGGGACCCTTTTTGCAATTTATCTTAAAAGAGTAACTCTATGCTAATCATTAGAGATAAAAAAAAAAAAAAAAAAAAAATTAACCTCCTTGCAAGTTATTGCAGCTCAACAAACCTCTATGCTTGAAAATAAAAGGGAAGAGAGCAAAAATAAAATGTATAAATTTAATTTAAAAAAGACATACAAGCTATATAATGTAAAATTGTTGTCCGTTGGAGGATTTAGTAGCTTGGAAACATGATAGTTTCAAAAGATGATGTAACATGACAAGCTACAACATGTTTACAATTGAAAGATAAATTCCTTATGATTTCATGATTTTTTATCCGTTCTTTTATGCAAAATAGTTCATTACACCCCATGATGTGAAATGTTACATATCAATCTTACTTTGAAAGCCAAATCAACGTTTTATTATCTTGTCACATGACAATACGTTGACGAATGACAATACGGCTATAAATTTGGCAATAAGCAAAGTTGAGTTATACTATTTTTGAGTTATTTTCAAAATATTATCGAAATTGAAATAAAGCTAACGTATGCCTCCTGTGGTCATAAATGTAGTTTTAAAATTCATCATTGCGTTACATTCAATATTTAAAAGCCTTGAAATGAATTTAGGACTTAATTTTAGGAGATTTGAAATCGATTGAAATGGATGATTTAGATATAAAGTTGGAAGAAAGATGAAGCAGCCAAATATAATTTGACTTCACCATCATCTTCAGTATGTTCCAAACACACAACAAAAAGAATAAAAGAATTCAAATCTAGTCAAGGTTTCCTAAGGTTTCATACTAGTATAGCTCTTCTTAGTTGTGTGTTGGGCAGCACAAAGCCAGCTCTTTGTTCCTCAAATGAGTATTCTATCTCTTCATCTTTTTCTTCTACTGAATGATTACCGAAAAGAGGTTTCAAGGGAGCTGGTGTCATCGATGTTTGCATTGGAGCTGAAACCGTCATAGGTGTTGTAGGGGGAGGGATCAACATTTTGTGAGTGAGGTTTTCTTCATCACCAGCAGTGATCTTCTTTGAGGGGGTGACTAATGAAGTATTACTTACGCTAACTATTTTCTGGGATGTCTCATTTTTGGTATGAGAATTCTGAACACTATTGTTTTGCAGTATGTTCTGATCATCAGAGAATTCTCCATTTGCTCTTGATGATGCCACAGAAGATATGGGCGAGAAAGGTCTCCGTGCAACAGTAGTAGGCTCAGATTCGCGACCACTAAATGTAAAGTTTTTGGCTGGGAGATTCACTATGTCCAATGCTCTCCTCGCTTCAAGTAAAGATACACAAGATTAACATAAGCAGTTGGAAGTAGAAATGTTATTAGGTCAATAAACAAAAGTTCGATCCAAACTTTTATGCATCTATGGGCTGTGTAGAACTGACCAGTTGATTGTCCTCCTGTGTTATCATCCTTTCTAATAGGACGAGAATTTGGTGTTGCTCTAGTAGAGTGAGACGAATCAGGCCTTGAAGTTTGGAGCATATTGCCTCCAACAGAGAGCCTTCGATTGGTTCCTCCTGCCAGACCTCCCATAGACATTCTTCTGGAAGGTTTTTTGGCACTTTTCAATGGGCTTGGTTTCGACCCAAAAAGAGCCTCTTGCTCTGCAATGATTTGCCCTTGGAGTTTCTTCTGTTCCTGAAATTTGAGATAAAAACATGTATGCACGCCTTATTTAATAGCCATATTTAAGTAAATCCAAAAGTAATAAGCAGCACTGCTTCTTCAATAAGAAAATAAAAGTAAATTGCATAGGGTGAAAAAGAAAATGTTTGCACAAGAAGCTCAGTATACCCTTTGCCTTTTCTTTTCTTGCTCCCTTTCTTCCCGTAATATCATATATTCCTCAAGTATAGAAAGAATATGAACCTGATAAATAAACCCAGACTATGTTACATTTTAATGAATAGGGAAGATAACGCCACAAAATTAAAACTAGTAATAACAAGCAATATGTACTTACACCATCATACATAAACACAACACCTCTTTCTTTCTCCCAATTAAGAGCTTTTGCAGCCAGCGCCTCTGCCATCCCTTAGCAAGCAACAATACCAATAAAACATATAAGAAATTATCCCCCCAAAAAATGATTAAATTAACAGTAACTGTGTGAGCAATGACAATAAATTCATTTGCACACAATATGAATTGTGTTGTTTACCTGGAAGCTTGTTAGCTAGTGATCGAGCCTTTTCAGCACGCTTGAGAGTGAGATGAGCACCTCTGCCCGCATTGTATCGGTTGTCATCCTAAGGTGACAAAGACAGCAAAATTTATTATCACAGTTCATCAGACATAAGACAATGAACTTGTATATATTTCAAGGTTACAAGCACTACCTGATTATATTGCTCAAGCCACTCTTCCTCCTCGCGAGCTGATAGCCACTTCTCAACTTTTTCCAGTATTTCTTTACGGCTAAATGCTTCTTCCTTGACCTTGGAAACTTCCAACTCAATCTGCTCAAGGACAGATGCAGGGTCCAAAGCTCCTACATTGCAGGGAAAATAAAAAATTAGTGTTTTAGTATTCTGAAAGAAGAAAATTTTAATTTGTTGGCAATTAGAAGAAAAAAAAGTTTTCTATTTGCTGTCATAAGCAATAAAGCCAATGCAATACAAAGTCTTATATGGAGTAACCATTTTAGCAGAAATCGTGTTACCAGATTCAATTGCTGCCATAAGATGTTCTGTTTCACAATCTACTTCTGGAACCAAGTGAGTCTTCCTGCAAATTTCTCCTAGTTCTGCTCTCTTCTTCAGAACAAGTTCTTTCATCTTGCTTGATTTCAGCTGTTCCAACCTGGAAACTTCTGCATCCACCTGCACAAATGGCATATTGATAAAGGTATCAGTTATATTGACCATAATCACAAAGGCATATTGATAACTACTACAAAATACAAGAGGTTCTTATTATTATCACACATATTAAAAGTGATTAAGCTCCTATTGAAGTTCAGAGTAATACTGTATTGATTTTATAGACAACCTACAACCTTGCATTGATACAAACAAATCACACTAGTAACATTGATGATGTAGAACAACTTGTGTTTTGGATTAAAAGGAATTAGCTAAAACAACTGACAGTTTGAATCAGAATAAGAATTAGTCAGATAGATAAGAGGTCTGCAGCTCACATATTTTATGCAGTCTTCTGAAAGGACGTTGGGCTCAGTTATCTCGTCTTCAGATGCAGCAATATTACACGTGACATTTTGGAATGCTTGTTGCTCCTCAAATGGTGTATCCATTAAATTCCAAAGTTCCAATAACATAGTTGCAAGATCTTGAAGCTGTGCCAATTCAGTTAAAACAACATAAGAGATGACGAATAACAGTAAACCCATACAAGAAAATAATTTTATGTACCTTCTGCATTCTCTGAAGCTTAAGCTCTCGTAACCTAACTATCGCTGACTCCAGCAGCTGGAGTGCATCAGCAGTAATGCTATATGATTCTTCGGAGTCAACTAGGCTTGGATGAAGTGCTCTGACAGTTTCCTTAAAATCCAACCCAAGGACAGAACACAATGAGCTCAAATCATTCATGTGTTCAATGACCAGTTTCAGGCGATCACTCTGCGAGTTAAAAGTTTGGGACCAAATTAAAGCACCTCTCAGAAAGAGAAATGTTTACTGGTAGAAAAATAAGCATCAACGAAAGTTTTGAGGCCTAGAAAAAGGATGGGGTATTGATTGAATAATGCACCTTCTCCTTTTGTAGGGACTGCAGCTGGTTTTGCAACTCTTCAAGTCTTCTCAGAGATAGGTCATTATCATCCACAACAGCCCTTGAGCTATCATATCCTGCCGTTCCATATAGCTCAGAAGACACCTTCTGAATTTGTCCAATGACATCAAGAAAATGATTTTTCCTTTCTATTTTTCTTTTCTGCATTTCTGCTTGCTGGGGAAGAATGGCATTGAGCTCCTCCTTTAGGCTTCCAGCTTTTTGTTCACTCTGAAAAAGTTTAGTTCAATCAGGTCAATCCTATTAAGTTGACCAGTAAAAAAGCAAGGTTGGCGCTCTATCTATTTCTAGATACTGTTTATCAGTTTCCAGTGAAAGTTTTTAATCTGATAGCAGATTGCTCATTTAATTAGGCACTGAAAGTGAAAATAGCTGAATAGTTCAATAACAATAGCAACTCACAGTACCAACCCAATACATGCCCATCAAATGCAGTTTTCATGCATCAATTATTGAACATAGTTCTAAAGACTGCAAGTGACTACTGTCAGATGAGCTAAATAGGTATAGAATTACTTAAGGGCGTGGAGAAAACAGTAATTACTGATACAACAAAGGGTACCGATTCAGATATATCATGTGAAGTCATATGAAAGGCCAAGTATTTGAATTCCATACCTGCCGAATATGCACTGGTCTCTCTCCCATTGCAGAACAGATGGCAGCTAGCTCCGCCTCTGCATCAGCAATAGCCTGTAGAAGCTGAGCTCTGCAGCGATTGGCCTGATCAACTTTTCTTCTGTATACTTCAAGGCACTCTTGCTCCAGCTCCAGTAACATTTTATCCCGAGCAGTTTCAGATTCACCAACTTCATCCCATATAATCTGAGTAGACCAATAAGCAAAGTCAATCAACCATGATACACAACATTACAACAGTTGGCAGCTTTACAGATTCAACTCATTCTATACCTGAAGTTCATATAAAAGAGATCCACAAGTTGTTTCCGTTTGCGTAATAGGATCACTTTGGGCTAGAGCCATGTTCACCCACTACAAAATATGCGCCTGCAGCGGAACCTAGGAGAAAAAATCATTAGAAAGCCGATGGAAACATCGCGATTAACCAAAAAAGTAGCAGCAACACCAGAAATTTCTTAGTGAGCCAAGGAATCCGCACTAGCCACAGCATAAAACACAAATATGGCAGCATAAGACAGTATGACACAACCCGACTAACAACAGATATTGCTCAAGGAACTCATGACTGGAACTATGTACTGACTAGTAAATCACCAATCAGCTATATGACATATGTAATATAGAACTCAACTATTCACTACCACATTGGATTCACTCAACTTAATCAATTCTAGTAAAAGTTGAGGTAATTAGTACTCCCTTTCTTTAAAAATAACTGTCACGTATACCATTTCACTATTTCAAGATATCGCAAAAGAGTTGTCACATGTTCCTAAAATAGCAAGGGATCGTGTTCGGTTCCCACGAATATTACATAGGTTAATTCAAATAAAATCATGTTTATATACTATAAATAGAAAATTCAACATAGTTTACATACCGAAAGACAATATCTTCAAACCGTAGCCAATACTACACATATTGACATAGAACATCAATTTTAAGAAAAACAAACTCATCCCCAAATCTCCAATTATGAATGGAATGGGAAGCTAAAGAAATTCGCAACAAAAATAAATAAAATCCCACAAAATAGGAACATAATCTTCGCAATAATTAAAGAGAAACTACCACTTAATCTAATTCAATCAACTTGTTTATCTTCTCAAATTTCAAGATAAAACTCAGTCAAATTGAAAAAAATTCAATCAATTTCAAAAGAAATTCAAACCCATTTACACGAGTTGAAGACTAACAAAACCCAGAAGCTACAATCCAACAACAACAGCAAAGACTCCAATTTTACAAAGGAATTCAAAATTAGGGTTTCGTATGTAATTTTGCTGAGTTAATTAAAATCAGGGGTTTTGTAGAGTATGAATTTCAATTAGCAATAAATAATTCGGCAAAAAAAAACAGCAAATTAAGTAATTTAAACCGAAAATAGGGAGGAATTGTTACTAACCTTGTTGATGGAGGGTAGAGAGGATAGCTTGAAGACGATGATGGATAGTTGAGTACTTGAGTGGGGAGTGTGTGTAGAGGAGAGAGGGAGGAATAGTTGTTTGAAAATAATTCGACCGTTAGTTGGAAATAGATTCGAGTGTGAAGTTCTGTTTCAAAATAAAAAATGTATACGGAGTAACATTTGTAACAAGCGAAGTCAATTGACTTTAAAAACTTATGCCCCTTTGCCAAAAAAAAAAAAAAAACTTATGCCCGTTTTACCACTTGGGGACTATATCCAACTCCAGATGCTAGCTAGAGATGACAATTCAATCCGAATCCAAACCGAGTCCGATCCAATCCGAAGGGAAAAGTCCGATCCAAATCCGTTTAAAAAAATTTCGACTCCGAATCCGATAAAAAAACTCCGACTCCGAATAGGAGATGGATCGGATTCGGATATTGTATTACATCCGACCCGATTGTGATCCGAGTCCGATCTGAATGAGTAGTATTAAGACTAGTATTAAAAAAAAGACCAAATATAATAACCCAAAATAAATAAAAATAAATAAATCATGGCATTAGCTTGGGTTGTATAAATTTTTTAATTTACTTTATATGTTATAAAAGAATTATAGTATTAGTAATGAAATTAACAAAAAATAGGTAAGAAAATATTAATTTTTGGATGGAATTCGAAATCCGACGGATCGAATTCGAAGGTCCGTCGGATCAAATCGGATTCAAAGTTTGCGGAATTGGAGTCGGATTCGGATTCAGAGTTTGCGGAATCGGAGTCGGATTCGGATCCAAAATTAAAGTCCACAAACTTGTAGGATCGGATTCAGATTTTGTTGGATCCGCTCCGACTCCGATCCATTGATATTCTTAATGCTAGCAGCATTCTACACTTGCAAATAATTTTAGAAAAAAATGAACAATTTTGAGTTTAATGAGTAGTTTTAAAAAAATTAGACAGTTTAGAGTCAATAAGCATTTGAGAGAAAATTAAACCTTTAGGACAAGTCTCAAATAAATAATTTTGACTCAAATAAACAAATTTTTAAAGAAAATAAATAATTATAAATTAAATGAACAATTTCTAGAAAACTAAATTCATTTGTGATAATATGAACAATAATGAGTAAAAATGGGTCACCATATGTAAAAAATTAGCTAAATTGTAATTGATCCTCTTATTATGTTTGTTAAATCAAGTTTATTCCATTAAATGAGTCTTGTGAAGTAAAGTATTGTGGGAAAATTTTGGGTGCTCATTTGTTAAATGAAAAAATGACTCTTTACTCATTTGGATACATGAGTCGAATAATTTATTTCATGATTTGTTTTATGAGCGAAAAATTTATTTTATGCTATGTCAAATTTTATAAATTTCACACATTTGTACAGGTTTGAATTCTACATAGGCTATGTAAAGGTACTATGATAAAAATGATCACTATATTAAAAAATGAGTCACCATTTGTTAAAAAGTGTATAGCTATATATAAAGTATATTTTATAAGTATGACTATACTTAGGTGGATGAATTCAGAAGCACAAAAGCTAAATACATCTTTTTTTAGAAATTTTTGCAGCAACTCTTTTGAAATATATACAATTTCCAAAATTTATTCACCTGTTAATCTTAGCTAGAAAAGAGAATTGAATGTTTTGTATTTCTTGAATAATTCTGATTACAACTTTGATGTATTTATAGTTGTTTGTTTTGTTTCTTTCTATAGGAGTAAGTTGTATTAAACTCAACTTCCTTTGCTAAGCTAATCCTATCTTATCTTTTGATCTTTTTATCTTATATACAACTCTTATCTTTTCTACAATCTTATTCTTTTACAACAATCAGCACTTTAATGCAATGGAATTTTCTAAATAAGATTATTTTTTTTGAAATTTTTTTATCATTTTTCTAAAACTCTTAGGATCACAACAATAAATCGATATTTTAATTAGCATAAATGAAGTATTTCCTTCCCTTTCTCTCCTTGAGATTATTTGAAGACGAAGTAGCCATCGAGGCAACATGTACTGTTAGAGCACATCGCAACAGCACGGCATGACTCACTGCTCTCAACCACTGTTGTTTGCTAACTGAGAAGGGCAGTTGCACCTTGAAATTCCTTTGGTTATCATTTTTCAGCTCTTGGTAGGATTGCCTTGGGGTTCATGGTTCTTGAATACCTCAGTCAATATCTCTGAACCATGAATTCCAAGGCTGGCCTTGAGCTCCCTTGTATACAGTCTACTGTAACAGTTGCACTAAAATTTACCCAATTTTCAGAGAGGTAGGATTCATATTTTATCTTAGCTTAATGAATGGGAAAGATATAATTAATTTTCAATACAATCGAAAAATTGACAAATTAAACCTATAAAAATAGTTGACGTGATCATGACTTGGAAAATACAATCATATATAGAATGAACAAGTATGATTACAAACCTCGAATATCATTATCAAAAGTTTTCTAATACTTGCAACTAATCCGTGGCATTGAATAATTTGATATGTGATCACCTAACAGCTGACTCACCCAGCTGACTGTTCGTCATTTGGACAGCCCTAAATTTATTTTGCCTTTCCTGGACTAAAAAATTAAAACCAGCAGCATGACTCACACCCAGTTGACTGTTCATCCCCAAATCATTTGACGGCTTGTACAACTTCTTCCAGATCTCTCTCATCAGTATGACATTACCCCACACCAAATTCAATCCTAAACTTCGACTTCAAAGCTTACTTCTTTGATTTTGTCTTACATTTGTATGCAAATAAATTTATACTCAACTATTTTGTAGAATATATTTCCCAATTTTGTGCTACAAATTTCTCTTGATTTTGTAGCTGGTTTTGTTGTACACTGATTCATAGAGATAAGGTCTAAACTTTTTTGTATATTATCCTCAAATGTTGAATGTGGTTTTTTTTAAAAAAAAAACAAAAAGAAAGCTAAGATTGCTTGAATTTGAAGCAAAAAAGTGATGAAATTGTACTCATTTGTCAAAAGTTTCAATCTATTTCCCAGATTTAGAGCTTCCCCTTCTTCAAGCAAGAATGGAGAATGTGAAGGACTCAACCGCACTTCTTCAACAACAACCCAATGGGACTCACCAACAACTAATGCAATCTCCCAATGATAAACAAGAACAACAACAACAACGAGAAGAAGAAGAAGAAGAAGAAGAAGAAGAAGAACAACAACAACAACAACAACAACAAGAAGTAATTAATGGGGTTGTTTTTGCTGACAAATATGAGGAAGAATTTGATACCCAACTTGACAAAGCTCTCAAAAAGTTGGAATTTTGCTTGAGGTTTCTGTGTTTTGATCAGACAACGAGGCTGAAATTTGGGGTGTCTTGGTTTGTGTTCTTGGTAGTGAGTGTTGCAGTTCCTATGTGCATAATTGAGTTGACTCATTGCTTGGATTGTGAGGATTATCAAGTCAAGGAGTTTGAGTATGAGATTCTTACCTCTCATCTTCTTCTTGGTGGTGTTTCTTTGATTTGTATGGCCTACAATATTAATAAGAAAGGGTTTCGTAAATTTTTGTTTGTTGATCGGTATAGAGGGTATACCACCCGTTTCAAGGACCAATATATCAATAAGATTGAGGTAATCTAATCATGTGTTAACTATGTGTCAAAATAATGTGAAGTTGGTTTTGTGATTGTGGTTTTTATTGATGTTGCTCTTGTTAGTTTGTTGGTAAATGAATTGTTTGAATTCGAGTTGTATTAACTATTGAGGTCTTTAAGGTTATGTTATGTATTGCTTCTGTAAGAAAACTTCATGATTTCGATTTATTGATGAGCATTTGCTAAGACTAATCTTTCTTTCCTGTTGAAATATTGAATGCAGTACATTTTGTATGTAATTTGGGGGTCGTTTAATGTGTTGGGGATTCATTCAAATGGATGAAGGCGATCAAACTGATTTCAGAATCTAGAGGAGGGTGATTTGAAAAGTTTGGTATAACTGATGATTTTATACGACCTTTAGTACTGTGGAATTGTACAATAGGAGAAGCCTGGAAGTGTAAGGAGTGTGAAACCTTGGGTCTAACCAGCTGAAATCAATAGAATAAGAATTTCCAGAGGAACAAACCACTTTGTTTTTTGAATAGTTGTAGAGTAATGGAGCTAGTTTGTGATGTTAGTCATGGTGCAATGTATCTTGGTCTATGAAGAAGAGAGAACTGTTTATGTGCTCTGAATGGATCTTGGTATATGTACATTCTATGACAGGCTTCACTTCTTATGTTACTACTTTTTTTTTATATAGTTCCATGCACTTTTTTCTCATTGGCTCCTTGTTATTTATAGATAATGCTCTGTTCCTTATCCCAATTTTACATGCTCTCATCAAATTTTATCTTAATTATTCCTCAGGATTCATATCAACTACTGTTACGGTCACTGATTCCATGTTGCATCTTGAAAGCGCTTCATGAGATTATGCGCAAAATATATGTGCAAAACCAATCGTGGTGGCTATCTAGCTTAAATGTCACAGCATTAGTGATATCCTGGACATACCTGAGTGCAGTTTCTCTAGCCGCCTGCACTCTCTTTCATTTAGCCTGCAATTTGCAAATTATCCATTTCAATGATTATGTGAAACTCTTGGAAAAAGAATCCAGTATTATGACTTTGATGGATGAGCACATGCGATTGAGGGAGTATATCTCTAAAATCAGTCACAGATTTCGAATATATCTTATATTGGTCTTCCTGTTAGTCACTGCTAGCCTTTGTATGACTCTTGTACAGATCACAGGTGTTAATGGAAAAGTTACTTTTCTAAATGGTGGAAATTTCGCTGTAAGTTAAACTCCTTTCACTGTTATTGTTAATTTTAGTGTTTTCTTATTATGGAATATGAAATATAACCAAATGGAGCAGTGATATAAACTTGGTAGCCTTAATATAGTTACAACTATACTACTTACATAATAAATGAAAAGTAAAGTTCTGACAGAATTCCCTTTGTAGTGAATAGTGGATGCTGAACTCTTATTCTGTTGTATAGTTGTGTTGGTCATTGGTCTAAACGTGTGGAAAAATTTCTCATTTCACCTTTATCTGAATTTCAAAGTTAAAGCAGTGAATCTCGATTTGTAGGTGTACATTTGAAATAATGTCTCCTCTTCCAGCCCATAAAATCCGTGTGCCCAAAAACTTTATGAGATAACTAAACATCAGATTCACGGTTTAGATGTACTGAAGTAAGCCCATGCTTATGTGCTGTAATATTATTTGTGCTAGTTCCTGTAACATCTTGAAAGCTATGCTATCCTAGGAAAATGGACACCAAACTATTTAGTGGTCATTGTTGTAACGAACAAACCTTACAATGTCTTTGCCTTTGCCATGTTATTTAAAAATTGCTCAAGTTATCCCATTTCCTTCTTTTCTGAGTCTTTAACTTTGTTCTGCTCCTCCTAATTATAGGTAACTTCAATTGTTCAAGTTGTTGAGACCCTTCTTTGCTTGCATGCTGGTACAAAAATTTCCTCCAGAGCCCAGGGCATTGGTGCAATGGCATGTAGATGGCATGCCTATGTAACTTGCAAGTCCCTTGATGGAGGAAAACGTTCAATTTCATCAGGCTCATTGTCGTCAAATTTTTCTGAGAGTGAATCAAATTTGCTAGATGAAAATGCAATTGTCAACCATACACTATATGCTTCAGCGTCTTCATATAACAAGAGGCAATCTTTTGGTAAGTCTAGTTCATATTTATTTCTTGTATTTTATTCTATCATCTATTTGATGTTCTACCAATGAAATGTGCTCTATCTGAGTGTTGAATGGGAAAGCAAGGGGGGAGAATTTAGGACAAATTTTGAGGTGCAAAAAAATTAGTGATCAGGTCTTCAAAGTCTATATATATATATATTCTGTTTCTCTCAAAACTACCAGGACAAGAGACTGTATTTTTCATATTTAGACAGAGTGGTTTATACCAAGATCCAGAGATGGAAGATGCGTAGTTCAAACTTTTGAATTTTTGTTTTATGCTTTTCACAAGTTAACGAGGATTTCAGGATGAAACGTTAACATCTTTGTTTCCAAGACCACTTTCAAAAATTGAGCGAGTCCCCTAACTGTAGGTCATTATTAAGGGATAAGGATGTCCTCGACAGTGGAATCCACCGTCTTCTTTTTGTTTAATGTGGTTCTGGAATTAGGGAGAATTTGGAGGATCTCAATAAAGTGTTACTCGATGCACTCATATAATTGAGAACAAGGCCAGGATCACTGATATCTATTTCAATGAAGATATTACCTGGTGCTAAATAACCTAGATTAGCCTGGGAGTTCTCTTTGTTTCAGATTTGGATTATATACCTACATTCTATATGAATAGGCCCTCCATTTGTTTCTAGTGCTTCAAATTCAACATATTGCTTGCATACTCTAAGATAATGTTCGTTTTGGAAATTTTTATTTACTTGTACATTGAAAGTGCATGATTTTTGCTATCCCTTACATGTCCAACTTTTGTTCATCTACTGATTGGAAATTGCAGTGATGTATTTGCAGACAAATCCTGGAGGGCTAACCTTGTATGGATGGACAGTGGATCGTTCACTTTTGTCCACAATATTTGCAATTGAGCTCTCATTAGTCCTTTTTGTGCTGGGTCAGACCATCGTTTTCTCATCCCCGACATCGTGACTCTTTTATTTGTTACTACTGTAGTCCACCGTTAATTACTATCATCTATGTGGATAATGTTCTGTTCAGAATTCAGTATTGCATTTATCAGTTTAAAGGTTGCTTGCATTACATGGATATAGCCCCAGAGAAAATTTCAGGTCAGAACTGTTTTTGATTACATCTGGTTTCTTCCTGCCGTTATGTATTGTATTTGGTGCATGAGGCAAGCCACACCAATTGCTGGTTACACAACATACCAGTGAGTGCAACTTTCCATTTTATATTTTGTATATTCTTTTGTAAATATTATCCTGAGTACGAGCATTACTTTGTTTCCCTATCTGTAACTTCATGTAAAACAGCGATATTTTGTATTCTAAGATGAATGTGATTAAACATGATCGTGGATGCTTGTGATAATGTTTCCCCTCAAGCATCTGCTGTTTACTTTTTTGTGAAATTAGATATTTTTTTCCCACCTCGCATTTGATTGCTGTCAAAGGTGGATGCTACTGGGACTTCAGGGTTGCTCTTTCTATAGAGCAGGCAGAAAATGCTGAATTTTTCTAGACCAAATTGCTAGACCCTGGATAAAATGGTAACCTATCTTCTGAGTTGGACTTCTGAGATTGGACAAGTCTAATTGGACTTATTTTTAATAACTAAAAACAGACACGGGTTTTGAAGACAAATTCTATACCTCTAAGTCTTGAATGTGAATGAACATGTGATAAAAATCTAAGTCTTAACAAAGCTAGAACTAAAAAGGGACTAAAACAGTCCCCATGTTCTATTTCTACAAGCACAGCACATCATTTATGGGAAACAAATTATCCTTGCCCACAGGAGCACTCGCTTCTTTGGGACATTCCAATGTTTTATCAGAATGTCTCATGTGTAACGAGAAGCGACTTCACAAGAACATACATATAAGATCATAAACCATTGCGGCTCCTCGCAAGATTCACGACTCTCCGTGCCATAACTCTCAAGTTGTCTCGGGCCAAGGTGGACCCTCTATAATTTTCCATAAACTCTTCTCTCTGTAGCCTCAATGCCAATGCCGCATCTTCATCTTGGTTTGGCACTCTTCTACTTCTCAAAGTAGCTCCTCTCTGTAGCCTCAATGCCAATGCAGCATCTTCAAGTTGGTTTGGCATTATTCTATTGCTCAAACGAGCTTCTTGTGATCTTCCTGATATTCTCAATCTTCTGGTCATATGCTGATTACTATTATCACTGGCTTGATTACTAGTTCTGCTAACTCTTTCAGTGCTCTTCTTGCGCTGATCAGTTACTTGACTACTTACAGCTGCTTCTGCTGCTACTTTCCTTAACTCGATTTCTGCGGGGAATAAAAGCTGAATAGTGTTCCAAAGCACTGTGTTTATAGTGCAGGATCTTCCATTGCTGCAAAGAATTCATCAATGATTCCCATATACATTAATAACCCAAAAATGGTATCGTCAAAATCAATCCAATTCAATCATGAATTTTGTACTAATATGTTATTACCTGATGAGCTGCCTGCATTTTGGACATTTTTTGCCACATTTGTCAGCAGCAGATTTCAAACAATTCTTGCAAAAACTGCAAAACAATAGCTCATGTTACGTTTCCACAACTACTGCATATCAAATTTACCATATAGATTTCAAAATTTACCTGTGCCCGCAAGGAGTAGTGCTTGGCTCATAGCAGACGTCCAAGCAAATCTGAACAAAAATAAATTCATAAATTTCATGAAACTTTATTGTTCTTAAAAGTACTGTACTCAACAAAGTTTCAAGATAAAGGTACTGTATCAATATTCGGAGGCTCAGTCCAAGTTGGTAAAACTGAAACTGAGTAGCACTATTCAAGAAAGTTAAGCTCACTTACAGCACATGAAAGCTCATCTCTAAGACGATCCAAACAAGGGAATGTTGAAGAACTTGAACAATCAGCAGCAGCAACATTCTCCTGCTCTTTGTCTTTACAAGTTTCTTCAACTTTCGGTAATTTATCAGCTTTACCCTTCTCTGCCTCTGCCAATTTCAGAAATCTTCAAATCTTTCACTCACCATTATGATAATTATTCAAAACACTCCTTCAATCTCATGTAAATTAATCAGAAAAGGAAAAGACACAAAATTCTCAGAATTCAATGGAGACTAAGTGCATATGTTACAAAATAGCCAAGTTAAACACTCCCGCGTGTAACATAATCCCACCAAACCCCCATTAAACAAGATTACATAGATTCCAAACAAATTTCAAATCAAAACCAAAAAATATGAAAAAGAAGTTACCTTTAACGTTCGTATTAGATTCATCATCATCATCAAGATTAAAGACAGCAATGGGGATCGAACCCGGGCGAGCGCGTCTTCTTTTTCTTCTGGAACTAGTAGGAGGAGATACAACCCGTAAATCGGGTCGTTTCTTGTCTCTCAAGATACGATCAGGGGTATCTTCAACAACAAGAGTAGAAAGAAGTGTTTCTTCATCCCAACCCGCCATTGCTGCAACTGATTTGAATCTTGGGCTGAACACGCTCATACTCATATTGTTATTGCTGCAATTTCTGGGATTCGGGTCGGGTTACGAGAAGGCTAGTTCTGGATTTATGGGTTTTGGTTTGGATCTTGAGTTTCAATTGAAGGTCGTTGAGAAGCGGGGGAATGGAGGAGAGGAGAGAGGATGGGATGAGGGAGAAATTTTGAATCAGAAGCGTTTTGGACAATCTTTTTGGCAACGGTCGAATTTTTTTTGGAGATGGGACAATGACTGTCACGTGCCACTATATCTAACCTTTTAATGGGGATGAAAAGAATAATTAATTACAAGAATCTAATTTATTTCATAATATTTCAAGAAATAACATGATGAGCAAAATTGGTATATCAAGCGCTATAAAAGTAAGACCGTTTATTTTTTATTATTATAAATATTCACTTTTTGGTTTTCTTTATCATTTTAATAATTATTAGTTCATTTAATCACTTGCACTTCGACAATTTCACCCCTAGAATTGCGAAAAAATTTCATCTTTATGATGAATAAAGGCAATACTCAAGGTTTTAAGAATTGTGATTATACTTTAAATCAATCAAATTGGTTAAAAATCAATCGATAGGTTAATTAGATAGTAAAATCATAAGATAATACAATTTGAGAAAAGGGGAAAAACATATAAAGTTTGGAAATTAGTGATAGAAGTTTATTGGTTTCAACTATTTATGTATAAGGTGTAATATAATCATATTGGATCCATGGTAAACATATGAAAGTACTATATACTTCCCAAGATTATACGAAGAAATTCGAAACCATTATATACCCCTTATAATTTGTCTTTAAAGGCTCTAAACACAAGTTCAAAACCAAATTATAAAAGATTTGGAAATCAATTAAAATAAATGTTTAGAATAAAAAATAGATATGTCCAATCACTCATATGGTCTAATTTGACCATATAAGTCTCATAAGAATCATATTAAGGTATTCTCTAACTAGGTCTAAAATTGTCCAAAATGACTCAATTTGAAAGTTTAAATACACTATTTTGAATAATATTAAAATATTCAAATGGCACTATGTGCCTAATAGGATCATATGAGAAGATTTCACTCAATGCTTAATAAAAAATTTCAAGGGCCATAAAACATGTTTAAACTATAATTACAGGCATCTTGAAATAATAGTTTGGAAGCTAAGTGATTGACAAAGTTCCAATGGTCTCTAACACCACGAGGTTTTAACATTCCATGTAAAGACTATAATATAAGATTTCGAACCCTTCGAGTAAAATATATGGAAAACTCATGGGGAACTATCATTTGCCTCTTAGAGTCATACAAGGTTGTTTAGGCCAAAAGTCTTCATAAACTAAAAAGACCTCAATCTTAAATCCTAAGAGTTTCTTAATGATAGGCACTTCTATTTGTATAGGGAATTCACTATTCATGAATCTCAACATGTGTCCCTCGTCGCCTTTTGACCCACGAGAGTATACAAAGGCATCTTTCAGGCACTCATGTCGAATTGCGAGAGTGACCGTTGAGTGTCCGACCCAACATCTTGCTTTGACCTAAGCTATGCAACTAGGGGTGCTTAACGAACTAAGCTATTTGTGCTCGGCTCGGTCAAATAGAGCTCGGCTAGAGACTTAAATGAACCAAGTCGATCAAGGTCTGACTCGGCTCGAAAGCTCGATAAGAAGCTCGACAAAATTTAATGTATAAATTTTTTTGAGGAGATAATATATAAATCTTTTTAAATTTATATATAATTACTATAACTCTTACTCACAAAATAAATAAAAAAAGAAAAGTAATTCACCAAAAAAAAAAGAAAGGAAAGTAATTAACTCATCAAATAAAAGTATTTTCCTACTCACAAAAAACACAGTATCATCCGACAACGTGGTATGAGGAATGTATGTGTTCTACAAATAGAAACAGTCAACATCGAAAATCGTGTAATCCATAAGTTCATAAGCCACAACACTCCCACTATCTCAATTCCATCACTTCATTAATACGAAGTTCATTTTAAAGTGGTAGATCCTTACCATTTAACATTCTAGTTAATCTAAAAATTAGTGAAAGTAGAACAAGAGTTAAAGGGAAGAGGTGCACCATCTTCAAGAGCTGAAACCAAGTTAAGACCCAAGAAAAGCAGCAGAAATGCAGCAGTAGGAGAAGCAGTACACCAGCCCATACCCAGTGAATAGCAGCAGCAGCAGCAGAACAAGAGAGTAAAATAAGTGAAGTGTGAAAGTGAAGACTGAAGAGTGAAGTACAGATGAAAGAGGCTAAAGGAGTGTCCAGCATCTTTAGGAGCTACCCATAATGGCATGCCACGAAAGGCAAAGTTTTGCTCTATCTCGATTTTTGTGTGAAGAGAAGTTGGAGAAGAAGTCAGTACGTGACTTAGATGATTAGATCTAGACTTTAATGCTGGAGAGCCAGCCTTGTCAAAACATGCCCATACTGATGAGGAGAAGACTTGAAATTGTCCCACGTTGAAGAGTAAATAAAACTTAGGCATTTGTGAGTCTATAAATAGACAATAGCTTTATGAGATTTTGTTCTATGACCAGTCCACAACTTTAGATACTTGTTGGGCTTTTTTAAATGATTCTAAAAGTATTAAACTTTAAGATTGAGCAAATGTCAAAATTATGTGTCAAATCTATATTGAAATAGTAAGGTTCAGTTAGTACATTCTTATTCAATTATCAAGCTCGAAATTATGAGCTAGATCTTGAGTTTTGTTATCGAGCTTGAGTTCGAGCCCGAGCTTTGTTTGACTTTAAAAGCTCGTTGAGCCGAGTCGAGGCAAAGCTTAACGAGCTTGAACCGAGCCCATTATTATTCGGATTCGGCTCGATGATTAAGCATTCTTATATGCAACAATGAGATCTGGTTAAATATGGGATCGTATCCGTCATCAAGAGAAAAAGTCTATTTATAAGATCCAAGAGTATCCCATCCTAAAATCATATGGTAATAAGAGAAGTTGTCCCTTAATCTTATAGAGTGTTTAATTTTTACTCATTTTATTAATATGTAACAATTTGTCCCAATTTATATGTGGATTTTATCTCTTAACAGATCTCCCTTGATCCTTATCGGATGCGTTGGACTGTCTCTCATAACATGCTCACATGTGGACTTTTTTCTTTAGTTGTGGAAACATTATCCGCCAGTTAAACTCTAATAGACAATTAGACTCAACTGTTTTGCTCATTCCCTTTGTAAGATTTTTCATTGGGATATAAACAACCATTTCTTTAGTCAAAATATCTTCTAGGGTCAATTCCATGTCATGGATAGAATATTCTAACGAAACAAATCAAATGGTGAGTTATTTCAAATGCTTATATATTTTAAATGTTGACAAACATAATTTTCATTCAAAAATTATATTTTTTCCACCAAATTTCATATTTCCCTAGTTTTTTGTTTTTTCAAATTTTTAATGATAATTTTACAAAATCTTATTATTTTATTTCCAATATTTTTCAAAATTTTTCTTATTTTCCCCTAACTTTTATTATTTCAAAAAATCAATTTTATTAGAAATACAATAACTTTTTTAATACGTCTAGTATGTATACAATATTGTGTTTTTCTTATATAATCTTCATTTTTATTAGTTTACGAAGACGAATGTGAATTCAGCCTCCATATTCTTTCCCTCTAAGCAAATGTGGCGGTCTAGTGCCTCAATTTCTTGATGTCTCATCCAAATTCATCAAAATTCATGATAGTACTTGCATTTTACTACGAAATACTAATTCAAGCTCTAAAGCTTGGAAGATCTTATGAGACTTAGCAAAAAAAATATGAAGAATAAAAAAAACACTTTCTGGGTATCAGAGAGTAGTATCGAATCGACCATCTATATTCTTGGGATGAGAAATTTCACAGGATTGAGGTAATATTGTCATCTGCACGTTATGATACATTCTGTAATTGATACTCTCTCAGAGCATAGACTCATGTCTCATCTTCTAACGTAACAGGCATTCCTTGCACAATGGACTTAAAACTTAAAAGCTTATACAATTATGCACAGCGTAGGAGAATTAAATTTAATATACAAAGCATGATTTACTAACTTCAACAATTAACAATTGATGCAAACACAATAATAATGGATTGTTAATTATTAAGAGCTAAAAACCCGCATATGAGTTGAGACTAAGTATACCACATTAATTAAATGAATGAGAGTTAACAACTCTTATAACAATACATTTTATGATAAAATCATCTTAAACTTTGTAAATGAACTCTCTATTGATAACGGATACGGCACATACCGGTATTCTAACACCAACTTTAACTTATAAAATGTTTTAGATAATCACAGTGCCTCGAAAGCGGTCAAAGTTGCCGAAAATCCTAGCTTCTGGTAAGAACTCAATTGTTGGATACACTGTTGGGGCCTAAGCCAATTAACGCAGATTGATTTGAAGTCCTTCACATCATATCTATTGATTCATTTTCCAGTCTCCCAATTATAGCTAGTGACGCAATAAAGCCGATGAATCTAGCTCTTGGAAATATATTTGAGTTTTACATACACAAGCTACAATAACACACCAAAAACAGATAAATGGAGATAACAACGAACCAAAGTTTCACATGGAAACTTAAGTTAGCAGTACAAAAACAACGGATTGATGCACTTATAAATACCATCATCGTATGTGTTTAGATGAGTTTACAAGGCACCAACAAGGGCAACAACCACGGCCTCACTAGCTTGCTTTAGAAAAATAACATACTGTCTCTGTAAAAAATACTCATACGGCTTCCACATTGGTCAGGTTTAGAAAAATAGGGCATTTCCAAATGCGTACTCAGTAGGAAACAAATGAGTCAGCTGTAGAATAACGAGTTATTTCTGAGTCGACATTGTTTCTAGAAACAATATCTGGATTTTCTTCAAGACTATACAAAAACCTAGGCGACTTCAAACTCATAAGACACCCAATTTCACTTGTATTACCCACAACAACAAGACACACATTTAAAAATAAGTGAATCAGATAAACCAAGTATGATCCACATACCAGTAACTGGACAAAAGTCCATAAACCAGTAGAAGACCCGGGTGTAAAGCACACATACCACAAATTAACAGTACACACAACAATAGACCCACACGCCCCACCCAAAGCCAACCAGTAAGAAATCATCAAAAAAAGGGAGGACAAGACGCCTGACAAGGGCATCAACCTTGTAAACAGACATATTAAGGGACAACCTTAAAAAAAAAATCAATTAAAACATAATAACAAAACATACCTCCCAAACATCTTACTGGACTCAAAAGGAAATTATTTATGCAATTATTAAGCAACCAGAGCAAGAGAGGCCCAAGACACAATCCCACCTCAATAAAGAGAAGAATAGAGCGCTTACCTGGGTACAATAAACACAGGGAGCTAAGAATAGAAGAAGGCAACTCAAGCAGATGATAGAGCAACTAAGACAAGGAAGAGCAAATCATAAACCACTAATTAATGCTGGAGGGAGAGGAACATTTGAAAGGTCCTTGAACACAGAGAGCGAAGAGGGAATAACTTACCAAAGACCATCCTACTTCACCATCCATGACACTTCAGACTACAATTTCAAATTCAGCATGAAAGCAGAACATATGGGATTGGACATGTGGGTGATTGCAAATGTAGCCCAAAAAAGTTGTAACAAATGCAGACAGGCATGTCTAACTAAAGAATCTTCTCGGACGCATATATAACTCAGTGAATGAAAGCAAATCTCAAGAGCTTTGGATCAGAGGGTTTCTTTGACCTCCATTGGTTCTTTTTCCTGTTTGGATTCTTCTTTTACTCTAAAATTCTCAGGGCATCTCAAAGGTATCTAGACTTAAAGGATGATACGGCAAAAGAAAATAAGGGGAAAAAAGTCCCAATCAGTTGAAAGTTTGAGACATTATGAATGAACATACCCACAAGTGCAACAATCTCCCAAATACAAGTCTAGATCTGCCCATGCTTTACTCCATACCAATTGATGCCAGCACATAATTGCAAGTTTAAAAGCACGCAAAATTAACTCCAGAACACATGAAATTCAGTAACCCAAGTTATGTCTTACTGCATCCACACAAATGATGAAATGAGACAGAAAATGTCACACCCCAAATGGCAATTTCCAGAGGTGCCATATCACAAGCAGCATCATGCGGCTAATGATCGAGAACAAAATTTTCTAATACAGGGAATTCTAAAGCTTTTTACATGCTGTAAGGCAAATTGAAAGCACAACTAACTGACTCACAGAAGTTCTTCCAGTTAGAATGTACTCAACTAATTTATTACCATTTTCTCAATCACTTAAGTCACAGAACCTCATCGACAATGCAACCTAAACAATATCGATACTTTTGAAGCATCATCTCCAAAGAAGATGACAAAAGTTACCCAAGAGAGAAATATAAACATAAACATGAGAGTTGTAAAGTACCTCTAAACGGGCTGGAGCTATACATTTTGTGAAGAACCAAAACACATTTGGAAATTCTACCTCCTCAACCTGCTGGCTTTGGTACTGCAGTGACATTTGCAGAAAAAAGTCATAAAAGTTTGGGTGCTATTATGATATCATCAGGCCACAAATTGATGGAAAAACATATCCAGACCTTTCATATCAACTTCTTTGTTTGTAAACTAACACTAGAAACAGGAACAGAAAGCAGTGCAGAAAGTAGCAGTGCAGAGCTACAAAGAATCTTTGCGACTTAAAGATATACAAAAACCTAAGCTAATCAGAAAACTTGCAAGAACCTCTCTTCCAATATCGACATACTAATAAACACAAGTCTGTAACTTGGTAAACAATAGGACATCTGAGAACAACAGAAACCAACTTCTCACATTCATCATACTTGTGTCTACCAAACAACATTGGTGTTGAAGGAGATGCTTTATCAATATCTTGAGCCTAAAGCTAGAATTGCAATAATGACATGACCAAAATGCATTAGCATTTGCAAACTGATTAAGTTGGTTCAAAAAATTAATTTAATATAATCTAACACAAAATAATAGCACAATAAATAATTAAAATCAGAGCTGAATTAGAAGCATTTAGTTCTCATTCTTTTCAATCACTATTAGTAAAGGGTCCCTATGCTTTGTATAGGGGAAGAAGAAATGGCTCATCAAGATTACAGTTTACACAACCAACAAAAATGCGTGCTATAGAGTTCTGGTAAGCCTACTATGCCCTTATGATATAGATGGCTGCACCCCTCAATTATCACCCAACATACAGCACACATGTAACTGCATATTAAAAAATCCACAGAAGAGAACAGAACCAGTCCCTAAAGATAAAGAATTACAGATACATAAATCTCCAACTAATTTAAACCATTATGCTGGCTAAAACTGATAACAAATGTGCTTTAACAGGAAGTGTCCACACAAAGACCCAGGCCCAAAAAAATTCATAAATACAAGATGGCACATTACCTCTTCTCTAATTTGTAAAATTGATCGTCAATGAAAAGCAAAGAACGCCCCCTCCGCTTTACACCAACCTTCTCTTGCAAACACAATTCCAAAATTAAATCATGTTGAATAAGAAATTTGTGACAAATCCATAGTACTTTGGTATTCAAAACCAATTTCTAAGAGATTGTTTACAATGTTCCATATCAAAATACTTTACATACATATGATTCAACTGAATCTCAACTTTCTAATAAGAAAAGCCATTATGCCACACCTTATGATGAAAGCACAGTTATGATGCATCCTATCATCAAAGCTGGAAACATATTTGACTGCTACAGGTATTGTGGCATAGGCAAAAATATAAATTCCTCCACTCCTTTCATCAGACATGCCTGCTAAAAAACAGCATGAATGACAGTCTCAAGAGCCTTTTTTAGCAAGTTGTGTTGAATCCATCTCTCACGCCTCATGCATGTCCAGTTGTAGGCATTGACAAAATCATGGAGCATAAAGCTCAAGTCTTCACTAGGACCTAGCCAGTTAGGCCTACCCAAATAAGCCCCCAGTTCCCAATTCGGCTTGCTGCAACTCCTTCCTACGTTGCTCTTCCAAAGGATCAGGGCTTTTATGCACCCTGCGCATTCGCCTGCCAGACCCATAAACATAGACATTAGAAAGGAACAACACCAAAAATAACAGCCAAAAGATAAGCAATTGCAACAATACACAATTTCTGGAATCAAGATACCTGTCTTGTGCATGTTGAGCAGGAAATGTTGGCATGAACTCTTTTGACTTGGGAAGAGGAACTTCACGAAACCACTCGTGATCCAGAGCAGCATCAGCTGTAATACGCTGTAGGCAACAGCATATGATCAGGGAATCATAAAAGCAAACCAAGCAAGAGAATGTTTTTAACAACGAAGCCCTTACCTTTGTGGGATCATAAGTTAAAAGTCTATTTAACAAGTCAAATCCAGCATCTGAGAGGACAGGAGATCCTGTAAATGATGTGGCTGGAAATTTCTTGCGCAGCTGGTTATACCTGAAAAAATACAGTTGGATAATTAATCATTACAAAAGCATGTGCCCTTAAAACTACAAGTGTACCAATGAGGCCAGAAAGCCAGACCAGAATCACCCAAAGCTGGAAGCCTGGGAAAAGAG
This sequence comes from Dysphania ambrosioides, assembly GCA_026401315.1. NCBI lineage: Eukaryota > Viridiplantae > Streptophyta > Magnoliopsida > Caryophyllales > Amaranthaceae > Dysphania > Dysphania ambrosioides. Next base: position 21,594,695 of record CM048671.1, on the reverse strand, counting down.
CGCAAAAAATAAGAAAACCTTGATGCAAAGGTATACAAACCTCAAATGATAGTATACGAAAAACTTACTGGTGCTTCACAAAATTGACCTTCACTCCAGGCAACTTGGAAAAACCAGGCCATATGTTCTCATTGGGTGTGCCAAGAATCCTAAAAATCTGCAATATAAATGAAGAAAGCATAAAGAAAATCAATAGCGACATATATTAGAAAATACCAGCACAAATGCATAGCTCAATGATATTCTACAAACATCTAACTCTAAAGCAGATCCCAATCTAAAGTACATACTTTTCAACAATTCGATGTACCTTGTCAAGTTGATCAAATTCTGATTTTCCATTAAACAGAGGCTCCTTCGATAAGAGTTCAGCCATAATGCAACCAAGTGACCACATATCAATGGCTGTTGAATACTCTTTTGCCCCCAACAGAAGCTCCGGTGACCTGCAGAGAATCAAAAAGGCAAAAATGAGAACTCAACCCTTGTTTACATCCAAGAACAATGCTCATGGAAACCCCCTAAAACTTTGAAAAAAATAACAAAACATGGAATGGGCAAACCGCACATAAAAATTGACTAGACAAGATCAGAGTGAACAGCCAACAACAGTTGAATGCATGACAAACTAGGCTATAACCAACACACTGGCAAACACTAGTGGACAAGAAACAAGATACTCAGGTGCAAGTCATATTCACAAGCATCCCAGTGCAAATCAATAGATACAAGCAAAAATGCTTTTACAAAAAGTACCACAAGATTTGAGAAATTAGAGAAGGGGTGAGAAATATCTAGGATGTTTCCACCAACAATGACAAGGAACACATATGCTCCACTCAACAAAACAAAAGGCATAAAGAATTGATAAATTTTAGTACTTACAAGCAGTGGAATTTGCTGCTCACCTGTACCAAAGTGTGACAACTAAATGAGTATATGGCTTCAATGGACTCCCATATTGACGAGCCAATCCAAAGTCACATATCTTCAACTCACCCTGGTTGTTCATAAGCAAATTGGATGTCTTTAAATCACGATGAAGAACCCAATTATCATGAAGATACTTTATACCATCTAATAACTGAAGCATGAGGCATTTAACTTCACTCTGACTAAATGGCTGTTTCATGGTCTCCATTAGCGCTTTCAGATCATGCTCCATGTATTCCATTACCATAAAGATACTATCAAGGTTGCTTCCAACAACTACTTCCTTAACATCAACAATTGAAGGGTGGTGCAGTGACAAAAGAATGTTAATTTCTCTCAGAGAAGTCAATGGAAAGCCCTCTCGTTCTTTCTCCATCTTTACCTTTTTCAAAGCTACAATTTCTCCAGTCTTCTTATCTTTAGCTCTGTAAACTACACCATAAGTTCCTTCATCTATCTTATTCAATCTTTCAAACTCATCAACACTTCTACAACCCTGAAGCATATTCACTGTTCTCTTAGGAGCAGCAGGAGGTTCAGGTGTTTCACGAGAATAATCTTCATCTTCAAAATCAGTTCCAGGGCTACGGCTAGAGTCAGTGTCATCGTCTCTATCATCTACCTCCATGTGATCCTCCTTATCCTGATCATTGTGAAGACCGTGATCCCCACTGGAAGGTCTACTTCGCATGCTTCCATCAGAATCATATGTTCTTCCCTTAGCTACATCAGAATCTCTTCCACCATCTCCGGCTTCCGGACTAGAAGACTTCCTGCTCCTTCTAGTATCTAAAAACTCAGAAGGCATCTTCCTCTTCCTTTTTCGCATAATCTCATCATCAAATATTTCACCTTCGTCAGCAGGAGAATTAGCATTACCTGCCCACCTTGAGGCTGATATGTGCCTGGTGGGAATGTAATCCTCTTCTTCTACTAGCTCAAACTCCTTGCCATTCCCCCACTGTCTCTCCTGAGATGGGGAAAATTGCTGATTTGTAAGAGACCCAGATACCATATCATCTAAACAATCATTTTCCATAGAGGCAACAGCATGAGAAACTTCCAGATCGTCATGAGGTTCATCGCTTTTGATAGGAGATGCCTCCTTATTTTCAACAGGCATTATAGCAGGTGGCTGCTGGCACGATTTCCTGACAGGTTGAGGTGGAAGGGATGCAGTAGTCGACACAACTCTACTTCTTGGTGCTTCTTTAATTACCTTGTCATCTCTATCCCACACTATAGGAGAAAACTTCCTTTTCTTAGTTAGCATAGGAGAGGACTGGACCCCGTTATCCATTTTGGACACTTCAGTATCCTTAACAAACCGTGAATCTGACTCGATAGCACCCTCAGAACCATCCTCACTCGACAACTCCCCAGGCTCACGATCAGCAATCCTAGTAGAATTTCCACATCTCCTGGACCCTCCTCCCCCTCCACCACCACTTCCGCTCGAATCACTTCTGCTGGAAGATGAGCGATAACCACCTCCATTAACAGCATCCCTCTCCTTAACATCCCTCTGCCTAACCCTAGCTCTGTCTCTAGCTTCTCTACCACCCTTTATTAAATCCCGATCCCTAACCTGATTGCCATTCCTAACCCTATCATATTCACTCTTGGCATAATTTACATCCCGCCTCGTATCTAACTCCGTAACCCGGTCCTTAAATTCATTGTCGTGGTATTCCCCATCCCTTCCAGCAGCCATAAATTCAAGCAACAATATCCCGAAACTCCGAAAATCAAGTTCAATCACACAAATTCTATATCTTCAGAGATACGCTCAATTAAATTCAAAAATAACAACTAACTTTTTTATTTTCTTTTCAGTTGAACGAAAAACAAATTGAACTTCCAAATTCAAAAACCCTAAAATCAAATATTACACCCAAAACTTGCAATCACAGATCTGAGATAAAAAAAAAATCGAAAACTCAAGAGCATAACACACGTGTATAGCAGAGAGAATCAGCGTGCAATTAGTAAGCAAAAGCGGACCTATTGCGGCGAATTCGACGGCTCTGAAGCTTGAAATCTCGTTCGTAGAGCGACTAATTGAAATTACTGGATAAAGTTAGGGTTTTGTGTGATTGGGATTATCAATCGTAGAAACCTAAAAATTGGAACTAAAACCCTAGAAAGGTGAATAATAAAAAAAAAGGGAAACAATTGAAGGAGAGCGTGAACGAGGGTAGGAAATTATGGCTAATCGATGCCGCGGCAGAGGAGGCGGAGGGCGGCGAAGCTACGCAGGAGACAGAAAAGAGAGGGTAAAAAGAAGGTAAGAATTTTCGAGAGAAGGTGGAGTTTTTGGGGAAGGATGTCACCGCAAAGTGTGACTCGACGCTTCTTCTTTGAAAGTGAGGATGGCAGCCTACCTTATGGATCGACCTCCAATTATTGGGTGACTGGGTTCACAGTTTTGGTTTGGTTTTCTCCCAAAAATCACTACTAAGATAATCAACTCCTAAAATAATACTTTCTCTATTTAATTAAGTTTGCAATATTTCTATATTTAGAGTCAAAGTTTGATAAATGGAACAAAGAAAGTATTTCGTTTACTTCTCTCTTTTCTAAACATACATGACACAACGTATATTTAGTGTATAATGCGTAAGATAGTTATGAAAAGCAATAAAATGAGACCAAATAAAATTTATAGACAAGCAGTATGTAACAGAAGATGTGTCTTAAAAGTTTTTTTTTATAAAAAAAACTCTACCATAAAAAATTTAAAATAAATAAACAAGATTTCGCATCTCGTGAAACTCTTAAATATCATATGGAAAATCTACCTTTTACTCATACTTTTACAAATCACACAAGCAAACGATATTAACTAGAATATATCCTAAATTCATAGCAAAAAGTGAAAAATTAAAAAGATACCCATAATGAGTCTTACTAAAGTTAGAAATTTTGCCTTGTAGGAATGATATTATATAGACAATAAGGCTCTGTTTAGTAGGGTGTAAAACATTTTCCTTGAAAACTGTTTTCCTATTTTACATTGTTTAGTTTGGAGAAAAATATAGGATGTAAAACTTGGAGTGTAAATTCATTTTACATTCTATTGAAAACATTTTTCCTTTAAAATTGGGAGTAAAACAATTTTACATCCATTCGCTCCAAAAAAAAAACAACTCACGCATTACCAACTCATGCATAGAGGTGGGCACGGACTGTGCCGTGCTCGTCATGGACCGTGTCAGCTCATGTCGTGTCGTGTCGTGCCTAATTGTAGTCATGCCACGATGTATCATACTACCTTTCCCTAAAACTTGGCCAATGGCCTAGCACAACCCACGTGCTTAGCGTGTGTGTCTTACCTCGTGCTGGCATAATTTTTTAAATAAAAAATTAAAAATAAAGTATACAATAGAATTCCAAAAAAAAAATTAGATAATATATATTATATTAAAAGAATATAATAAATTAAAAATAATAGTAATATTAATTGTATTAAATAATAACGTGCTTCAGCCATGCCTCGTGCCAAGTTGGTGTGTCGCTCGCCTGCTAGTGCCTAAATTTTTTTGCTGTTCGCGGTCTGGCCTACGGCCCACTCCATGGATAGTGTATCGGGTCGTACCTTGACTTTGCTTGGGTCATACTGCGCCAAAAGCGTGCCTGCTCGGTTTGGCCTATGCCCAACTCTACTCAAGCATTTTTCATTTCTCATCTTCTCGATAGCTTCTCTCTCTACTCCATACTTTCTCTGTCTTAAACATTGGGGGAAAATCTACAATTTCTTTTCATCTTCTTCGAATATCATCAATTTAGTATGTTTTCGTTTTGATTATTAAATTATCAAATTATATCATGAATTTGAACTATTTTTATCCATTTCCGTCGAAAATAAAAAAAAACCCTAGATTTCCCTTCGATTTGATTGAATCGTGTAAGTTTCTCATGAAATATGGGCAATCAACAATTTATTTAAAATTAGAGTGGAAATTTTCTTTCTGTTAGAATTTAAAACGTAAAAGTATAAACTATTACATTACAACCAATTGATTGGTTTACCTATTTAATTATTTTGCTTATTCGATTATGAATACTCCTTTATAATTAGCTTAATGTCTTTTTATAATGTTAAACCAAATTTTTAGGGTTCTCTGGTTTTATGGCAATATTCTTTATAATGTAATATGTTATTAATAGATCAGAGAAATGTATTGTAGATTTTATAAAAAAAAAATATTGTAACATAACAAATTTAGCTATGACATACAACTAAAAAATATAACGGAAAAAAGAGTTAAAAAATGACAAGAGAATATAATTAGAAAAGATACTAGGTTTAATTGATTAGTTCAATTAAACAACGAAAAAGATTTAAATGTAAAATCATTTTCCATGCATCTAAACAACGGAAAAGTTTCATGAAAATGGGTTTTTCCACCGTAAAAGGTTTTCCATGAAAAACCATTTTCAGTTGAAAATGTTTTACACCCTACTAAACGGAGCCTAAGTTCTTAATTCGTAATGGAAGTTGTAGTCATTATTTCAAAATAAAAAGTGCTTCCTTGAATGAACTAAAAAAGGAAAGTCATGCATGCCCCCTATTAGATCTAGTTTGATGGAATGCATTGGATATAATTTCTAACAATTTCCATCTTCTTAAAGCTCGGATCAACCAATGACAAATGGTGAAATAACTTCTACCTTCATCAAACATAGATAATTTGTTTCCCTACCAATGAAAGAAAGATGCAAATCTGTTGTCATTGTGAACGTACACTTGGATGATTGGATCAAACAACTTAATGCATGCAACAGCGTTCCCCTTGGACATATGATAGGGTTATGGTTGCTAATTAAGTACTCCCTCCGACTCTTAAAAAAAATCTAAGTACGATTTTTGCTTTTGAGGCCAAAGGAAAGAATTGCGGCTTTCTTTAAGTGACGGAGTGAGTATTATACAATTTGGTCTAAAATTACTACCTAAAATAGAATTTGTACAATCTTTTAAAGACGCATTAAAAAAGAAAATAAGGGACGTAGGAATTGACGTGCCACTCTCATAAAAGACTGATCTAGTTAAACACAGTTAACAACTAGGCAGAAACTTTGTATGTTTAATACTGTGACAGAATGTAGAATTCATCTTCCATTACTTTCATGATTGATCCACATTTCAAGGGTGTTACATGCATATACCGAATGGAAAAGAGAACAAAAGTTTTCCAAATTCAAGGAGGGGTTAAAAGAACTAGCAAATTAACTAAGATGCTTATCTAGATACATATTATTCCAAGGAAGTTTACTGTTGCCAGCACAAACAAGGCAATTTCAAGGAGAATGAAGACGGCAAATGACCCGTTCTTCTTATATAATCTGCTCTCTCTGATGTCTTCACGGCCTTTTCATTCAATTTTGCTTCTGCATTCGTACGCTTCTCCTCAGCGATTCTTCGAGCTGCAGCAATTTTATTGGTATACTTCTCCTGTGCTCTAGCTTTCAATCTCTCTGCTTTCACCTGTAACAACATTTTCAAATAGAGAAATATCATAAATATATGAATATAAGTCGTAAAACTTATATGAATCTAAATTGAACTATTTGTAATTGTATACTAATATGAAATGAAATATTCCTTTTAGAAATAAAGTTGTACAATTTGGTACCTCTCAATTGAATAATCTTCCAAAGTAATTATTAAAAACTAAAATTACCATTACACCCCTAAATATATGTACTATGACAGTGTCATTGACAAAGAGCAATAAATTGAGCTAGCTGCTCAGTTTTAATTGGCCTGTAATTTATAATGCCAGAGTTTTGCGCAAGAACTAATGGAGTAGGACCAGACAGCCCTGAGAATCTAGGGTGGCAACTTCCCTCGATCTAGATGTCAATCATGTCATTATTACAAGCTCTTCAAATCAGTTTTAGGCTTACTCACCATATATGAAGACTAATCCACAATGAAGAGTAGATGATGAACAACAGGCAACAGCAGACGCAATTAAAAAAAAAAAAAAAACCAGTATTCCCAAATCCCAATTATCCCCAGTAATAAGTAGTCACATTGTCTTAATCACCCCCAAGTGATGATATGACAAGATGTGATTTGTGTATGAAATGTGCATTGATAACTTAATTTTCAGGATATCATAAGAAAGAATACATAATTCATGACAGATAGAAATATATCTTAGGTAAAGTAGATTACCTCCAATTTCTTCATCTCCATTTCGGCTTTTCTCTTCTCATGATTTTCCCAAGCTTGTATCTTCACTTCTTCTCGTTTATACCTATAAATCAACCAGAATGATAACTGTTTAGCTCTTAGAAGTGAACCATAATGTAGTGAATAATGATGTACTACATAATAGATGTGTTGAGAATGATCACCTGGCCATATATTTGGCACGTTCAGCTTCATCCCAAGCCAATGCTCGAGTTTCTAAAGGACTGCTCTTTGCAGCTAAGTCCAAGCCATTACCCTCCACCATCTTATGACCACTGTTCACTTCTTCCTCCTCGCTAGACAATCTATTAGCACCATTTTGCCGCCCAAGAGGAGAATGGTAACTATCAATACTTTGAGCAGCATGTTGGCACCTCATTGGGGTTGAAGCCCCGGAAGAAATTGGGCTGCGGCCGACTGGTGTGGTGGCGCGTATAGGGGTTGCTGTTCTGGAAGCCTCCTGACTAGCAATGGGAGTCATTTCAGTCCCCATATCCCTCACACAAACTGATCTAACACCTAAGCTAGCATTACCCATTGCCTCATTGACTCTCCAAAAACCCTCCTCACAATCAACATTCTTGGTATGGACATTCTTCTCATTCTCTGCCTTCTCTTCTTCAGCATCACCATCATCATCATCCCCCAAAAAGTGATTTTCTTGATGGGGAATGGCAATTAACCTTGTGTCGTCGGCGTTCGAGTTTCGTGGCTTATTGTTATCCTTGGAGGAATTCCTTTGCCCTCCTCTTGATAACCCAACTAACCATTTCTGTGCATCATCCCATTTCGAAGGTGTCGGTTTTCCCAAGGCCGTGCGAGGAGGATGAGAAGCTCTAGTAACACCATTCCCTTTATGAAACTCAAATGTGATGCTCCCATTAGAGATCTCTTTATCCTCCATAGATCTCACCATTTCACTTTCTAGCCTAACTTAGCCTCACTCCTCAAATCTTATAAAAATATCTACTAGTACAGTATTACTTCACAACAATCACGTCACTTGCACAATCTGTCAAATTTTTACCAAGATCCTAAAACTTCATACACTGAACTCATTTGACAAAAATTACACTCAAATTTGTTACCCAAAACTGACTAATACTACTGCAAGAACACCCAGATATGATATGAGAAAAACACATTTTACAAGTACAAATTCCCAAACTCATCCAAATGACTAAAAAGAACTAAAAATTTAGAAAAATGAGCTAGAAATTACCCTTACCACAAAAATAAAATCATCTAGGTATTGCTAACTTACACAGTATTAGAAGCTGCAATGAGGAAAATTAACCCAAGAAGGTGAATTTCATGAAAAGTAAATATGAAATAATATTATCAAGAAAAGATGAAATCTTGAGTAAATGACAGCAATCCAGAAGTACTACTCCAACAAGGTTTTGAAAGGGAAATCATAGATTTTGGGAAGTATTAGGTTGAATATTTCACAAGCTCGGAAAATGAGAGTTTGAGGTCACTCAGATCCAAATAACTAGTTGAAAATAAATTTAACATGGACTAAATTTACAGGAACTTGCACTGTCTGGGGGTGGAATAAGTAACAGAAGGAGGTATAACGGTTAAAAATCATACTATAAAAAGATATATATAAAAAAAAAAAGTCTATAGAATGGTGCTGCAGTAGTGTAGTACATAGAATATGGGTTGAAAATGGCATGGGGGTGCGTGTAAGTATTGTAAAAATCGAGAGCATTGGTGGGGGGCAAGATAGTAGCTTCACTCACTTCGGAATCTAGGGAAGAGTTATTTGTTTTTACATCCAGAAGGCTTTTAGTTTTACTACTGTTTGTGAAGTATGAATGCGTAGGAGTTATGTGCATATGAGTCAAAGGTACAGTTTGGAGTGAAATGAGTGATGTGATAGTTTACAGCTAATGTACGACCCCAAGCTTAAGGTGGATTAATTTGTGGTTAGGGTTTAATGCAAGGTTTTGTTATTTTCATCTAAATATTCACTTTAAACTACTCCATTTATTTCTAAATTATTTGTTTCGTATATTAAAAATAAATAATAAAATATTATTTTTATATCTTTATTGATGACAGGAGACTATACATTTACGTAATCTTCTAATGTAATTTGTGTTATTATTAATATTTTCTCTAATCAACTTTATTGAACTTAAACTTAATAAAATAAACATATATAAATTCGGCAAATTATTAGGAATGGATGGAGTACGTACTTTCATACTTGTTTGATTAACATAAATAAATATAGGAGATAGAATTTCTTATAGCATATGAGATTTTTTTAGTCTTTAAGGATGCACTTGTTTCTAACCATGGCTCTTAGTGTCTTCTCATCTTATTTTTTATATAAAATATTAGTGGGCACATATCAAGTCCAAATATACTTAAAATGACATAGAAGTGGCTTTCATTAAGAGTTTAGGGCTCATATTAGGTAATTATTCTCCCCAATCTCTTGTAAAAGCCTACCACTATATTGTGTAAGAGTGACATGCGTAGTAGTCAACTTTAATTCTCTAAAGGGACCTGTATAGTAGTTTACCTATCCTCCCCTTGATAAGCCACCATGTCCAATTTCTATTGAGTGACAAAGGAATTTAGAGTTCTTAATTAGGAATTGATAAAAGAATTTGTTTAATTGGCGTGAAATTTTCTTGGGAAATGTCAATCCCCATGAGATATGAAAGTGACTTACCTACTCTTCCTTTGGTATGTTACATGTCACTTCCTAGAAACTGAAAGTTCCTAAGTGTAACCAAACAAAACCATGAAATTTTATTAGGAAATTCCAAGGAAGAAATTTATATGGGAATTAATACCAACGTTGATAATAAAAATCTTAAGATGATGTAGAGTATTGGGTGTTCTAGTATAGAGCATTTTTATATGATTTCGAGTTATATCTTAGTTTCTTTGTTACTTTTCACGGTTTATTTGTTATTTTCATATGTTTTTTATATGTTTTAGGCACCTATGGAAGAACATAAATATAGTAGCACAAGGATGAGGTTTCAAAGGATGTATCATAGTTCTTAGGCACTTTGAAGTCCATCAAGTTCCAAAAAAGATATGGAAGTTGCTCGAAAACTGACTGTGTTTCAATATCTTAACCATATCTCATGATCTAGAAATGATATTGATTTTATTTCAAGTAGTTGGAAAGTAAGCATCAAGATATATTTCCAATGATTTAACACATGCATCAAACTCAGGTTATTATGATGAATACTTTCCTTAACCCATTTTGAAGGGAGACTTGTGTTGTTTTATGGTATAATTTCTAGGGTCATAGGGAGAGAAATTGAGGGATTCCATCCATTCTTCAAGATTTTCAACCATTAATTTAAGTATTTTATTTTCCTTTCCTTCTCTCTAGTATATTTCTTTCATACTTTGTTTTATTTTATTAATCAAGTTAGAGTAATGTTATTTCGCTAGAATTATGCTGAACCCTAATATATGCTAATGCCACGATTTAATCTCAAATCCCTAATTTAACTAGTTTCTTATTTCTCTTAATTTAGGGTTGATTTTATTATCGATTAGAAATAGTGTTTGATGAACGTGGCTAGGTTCGCAATAACAATTAACTCTTAATTTACTTTAGAACCCTAATTAATTTAATGTAAGAGAAATTAGCATGACTAAAGTTGATGATTTTGTTAGGATATTTAAAACACTATGCTTAACAACTTTATATTGCACGACAATAGGTATAATTGGGCATTATTAGAGAAGCCTATGATTATCGAAAGAGATCCTTGGTATTAATAAAGGACAATTTATCATGTTAAATATAATCTTATTAGTTAGGAAAGGGTTAAGGATTGCATTAGTATATATAACTAGAGTTACTTAATTAAAGAGTTTTAGTTCATAGATTAGTTTATTACACGAATTTCACACACTTATTTGATTGATTCGACTAATTAGAATTTATATAAACTCAATACTCTATCCACCCTTTTATGTGGGATTGACTGTGACTTACCCCCTTACTGCATAGTTAAGAGGATTTGTTATTTGTTATTTGTTAATTTTGATTGGTTAGCACTAACCTCTTCAATATATTCAAAAGAACAACATTATAACATGCTTGACCATATATTTTGTAAGAGCTGTTTGTTGAATAAAATTCATACTTTAGTATATTTGAAAATAATCCCATCTATCATCTGAAGTATTATGTATATTATTAACAACATGGTGGCAAATAAAGCAAACGACCACTTCACGCAAATCTGACACGTACAATTGAATGTTGGAAGGGGGGGCTCCAGGAATCCGAGTAGGAGGCCACCCACAAACCACAAATGTAAGAACTAGCTTAGGGAAAGATGCAGATTGTAGAAGAGAAGTCAAGATATTGTTAGCTGGACAATAGACTGACTGAGACTATGAGTATGAGGATTACATTTCCTTACTCGCCGGAGGAAATTCTAGAGCATGAAACTGCTTTTCACGACACAGTCACACAGCTTTAATTACGATAACATTAGAGTGAGGCTTCCACTTTGTTTTGCTTATTGGAGAAGGAATAGTTTTTACCAACAAATCTGCCAAATTAAAACTCTGGAAAATATTTAGTACCAATCTATATTATCTTCAAAAGCACTTCCTATAATATAATGCTATCAAATTTCAGGTTGGATGCTTGCTTCATATAGTACTTTTTTGTTACTTGACCTACTTCCTTGTATTAAAGGACTATGTTTTAATTTCATCTAACGAATCAACTCTAACCCCTTATCCTGACCAAATCCAATACACAAGACTGTTACTTGTAAGTCGCAATATATATAAAGTCGGATTATTGTTAAATATTTCTCGTGTTAAATTTTATATACCTAGTAGATTTTATGTTTTTTCTTTTAGGAAATAGATACTTTGCGTTTAGCTAAATGGCTAAATTTCCCTTCTAATTATTGTAAAAATGTGTTTTTTTTTTAATAATTGTAAATCAATTATAGAGGTATTCCATAATTTATGATATCGAAAGTCAAGTAGTTGCCTCGACGTGCTTGGCCACTCGTGAAACTTGCATATTCAAAGGTTCTCCGGCTCCTTCTCTGTCTCCCTCCCTCAGAGACATTCATCCCACTTCACGCCCATTCTTTCTCCAATTTGTAGGGTTTCTTCTTCATCAAACTTCCGATTCATCTTCATATTCTCCCTCATTCTCTATCCCCGGTAATCCCCTTCTCCTTCAATTTCTCATTTTTCACATTTCTTCACCAAATTCTGCATTGTCTCATTGATTATTTAATTAATTGCTACTAATTTTGATTTGCATTTCGTTAATAAGGTTATAAATGTTGTATCTTTACGCTTGATGATCCCATATTATGAATTGATTCAATTTTTTTGTTTAATATGTGAAAATGGGGTGCAAATTTTGCTTGAATTTGGGTTGTATTGTTGGTTTGATTTGGATTCAACTTGTGTTTGAATGTAATTTGATGAATGATTCGACCCGATGAACGTGAAGTTTACGACTTTGATAATGTTATATTGAAGAACCCAATTATATCCTCCTCGTTAACCCCTCCTTTAGAGTGCTAAAATGCTGTTTTGTAAGCCCTTATGATCCGTATAGTAATGTATATCCTAATACGGATTAAGCGTATTGCGGTTGTTAATTGGATTATGATCCTCATATGGGTGGGCTTGTGTAAGTGTTCTTGTAACCATTTATCAATTGTATCTTATGAACCCGGATCCTTTAACAAAATGAGTAATGAAATTTGTTTTTTTTTTTTTGTTACTACTAACTTCGTCCCACGAGGTCAAGTTTGGTTAGAGGATGTCTTTGAGGTATTGGCTTGACATATCACAAATAGTTAAACTACCCTTGATGATTTATACCAATGCTGATAAGAAAAATCTTATGATGATGTAGAGTACTGGGCATTAAATACTGTTAGTTTTAAGAGCATGCATAAATTGGCTTTATATAATATGAATATTGAGCTCAACTTTTCGGAGATCCTGAAATGAGAATGTGGCCTATTAAAAGTGAGACGGTAGTAGTGGGGTTTTTAAGACATATCTTGTTTTTGAGGATTTGTATTTATATGATTATGGTTCAACGAAATGAATGCGGATAACTTCTTAAAAGTTGATTTTGGCTAAAAAAAATCGTATCTTGCCATTGAGGACAATAATTAGACCCTTTTTTTTTTATCAGGTAATTGAAGATGGCAGATGGTGAGGATATTCAGCCACTTGTTTGTGACAATGGAACTGGAATGGTTAAGGTAAATTCTTTTCCCATGAATGAGTTTTAATTGTGTTTTCATTATACGAGGCGATTTATGTGCTATTTGGACTTGAGGATAAAGATGGTGTCATGGACTCATGGTATAGTTTGGTTATCTTATGAGGGGTGGATTTGGTAACGTTGAAAGAGTTTAATGGTTTAATTGATTGTATGTGATTCTTTTGTTGGGAATTTCACAAGTATGACAATTTTTGTGAGTTTTAGGCTACTTTCTTTGGGACTTGCGGCAGTGATTCTTTGACATATATGTCTTGAATGAAGGTGGCCATTTTACTTCTATTTATTGATTTTCCTTCCTCAATGTAGGCTGGGTTTGCTGGTGATGATGCTCCACGAGCTGTGTTCCCTAGCATTGTTGGCCGCCCCCGTCACACTGGTGTGATGGTTGGCATGGGGCAAAAGGATGCATATGTAGGGGATGAAGCTCAATCAAAGCGAGGAATCTTGACCTTGAAATATCCAATTGAGCATGGTATAGTCAACAACTGGGATGATATGGAAAAGATTTGGCATCACACCTTCTATAATGAGCTTCGAGTCGCTCCAGAAGAGCACCCTGTCCTCCTTACTGAAGCCCCTCTCAATCCTAAGGCTAATCGTGAAAAGATGACTCAAATCATGTTTGAGACCTTCAATGCCCCTGCTATGTATGTTGCTATTCAGGCTGTTCTTTCACTGTATGCTAGTGGCCGTACGACTGGTAAGACCCCTGTATGATTGTTCACTCTGGAATTGGCTTCATAACTTATTGGAAATGTTCCCTTTTATTTGCATAGCTTTTGAATTGATGCTTATTAGGGGAAAGAGATAGCTTATCTGGATATTAGTTAAGATTGGTAAGCCATTAACGGGTTCAGAATCTTCAGGTTTATTTTGTAGTCTGCATGTAAACCATGGCGACTGGTTCTACAAGCTCAAAGTCTAATTCGTTCTTTCAAGTATTTAATGTCATTCTTACTTCTTATTTTGCTTAATAATCTGGACTACGTAGAGCTAAACATATCAGTCTCCTGTAAGTCCTCGATCCTACATAAGACAAGACTCTCCGGGTTGTTTTTTGTTGTAATGGTGAAATTTTACTCCTGAGCACACATATTAGTCATCTAACAGCTATGAATCCTATTTATAGTCCTCTACCTTAGCAACTGGGTTTATTTTATTTTATTTATTTATTTTTATCCTTAATATTATTTGTTCTTCCCTTTTTTGTTGGTTGCTGATATATGACTAGGAGTCATCCTGTCCCGTCTAAAAGAATTACTCAAGGAATGATTGCCATTGTACTTTTTTCTTTCTAGTTGGCCAAGTTGAAATTTCTTATACTTCTATTTCATGAACTGACTGAAGTGATCAAGCTAACCGTCTTGTACGTTGTGCTCATGATGCTCTTTTCTAAAGATATTGAGTGAATGCCATTGTGCAATTATATTGCAGGTATTGTGCTGGATTCTGGAGATGGTGTGAGCCACACTGTACCCATTTATGAAGGGTATGCTCTCCCTCATGCCATTCTTCGTCTTGATATGGCTGGCCGAGATCTGACAGACTACATGATGAAGATCTTGACTGAACGTGGTTATTCTTTCACCACCTCAGCCGAGCGCGAAATTGTGAGGGACATGAAAGAAAAGCTTGCTTATATTGCCCTTGACTATGAGCAGGAGATGGAGACTGCAAAAACTAGCTCTTCTGTTGAGAAGAGTTATGAGCTTCCTGATGGGCAGGTGATTACTATTGGCGGTGAGAGATTCAGATGCCCGGAGGTCCTCTTCCAACCATCTCTCATTGGAATGGAAGCTGCTGGTATTCATGAAACCACCTATAATTCAATCATGAAATGTGATGTGGACATTAGGAAAGACTTGTATGGAAACATTGTACTCAGTGGTGGAACCACCATGTTCCCTGGTATTGCTGATAGAATGAGCAAGGAAATCACCGCTCTAGCACCAAGCAGCATGAAAATTAAGGTTGTGGCACCCCCTGAGAGGAAATACAGTGTTTGGATTGGTGGGTCTATCTTGGCATCACTTAGCACCTTCCAGCAGGTTTGTTTCTTTGTTTTTGATCTTCTCAATTGTTGACTTGCGATTCCTCCTTGGAAAATTCTGACATTTACCTGTTTTTTTGCTACTGCAGATGTGGATTGCAAAGGCTGAGTATGATGAATCTGGGCCATCAATCGTGCACAGGAAGTGCTTCTAATTTCCCGTTAAAGATCAAGGTTGGAGTGAAGCACTACTGTTTGTTTGGAAGAGAGGCTGTGCCTTACTGCCTTGCACCCTCTGATTTTGATTAGTCAATATAAATTTTTGTTTCGTCATTGTAATTGTCTAGTTTTCATTTGGGACGAGGATCCTAATGTGCAAGAAATATTTTCTTTAACAAATTTCTAAATCTGTCATTTTCCTGGTATAGTTTGCATTAGCACAGTGCATTCAATAGGCATCACCTTTTTTTTTTTTTTTTTTTTTTTTTTATCATCATTCTTTTTGACAAGGCATTGAACTTTTCAAAAGTCTCGAAATCAATTTAATACATTCATAATCTAAAGTTAAACGAGCTTTTACCAAGTTTCTTTTCCTTTCGAAAAACTAACAATTTACAACAATTTACAAAAATAATGAGTTAAATATCCATGATCATATAGCAAAGTATTTTTTTTGTAGCCTTTTCACTATCAATAAAGTGTTCCATAAACTATTAGATTCTGGTATAATGGCACAAAAAGAAGCTCAAATAATTTTGTATGAAAATAATGCAACATTTATTAGGTAACTTAAGGAATGATATTTTGACAAAAACATCACTCACCAAAATTTTTATTTACTAATGATCTTCAGATGAATGGTTGTGTTTGGTAGACTTATTTGCTACAGCATTTCCAGTTGCTACATTCAAGAATTAGGTCTATAATGTATGATTGTGTAATCTCATCAGGAAAGTAAATGCAAACTACACTACTTTTTCTTAATCATGGGTTTTCTCATTGGATTTTCCTGATAATGTTTTTAATGAGAGAACTTCTACTTGTGGCATTATAAAATTATGTACTCTATTTGCTTTTACTTGGTTTTCTGAATTTTCCTCATATGTTTAATAAGACATTGTTTTAGATAATGGATGTCCAACATGGAGTGTTATGAATGTTATGTGGATGACCATTATACCCTTGATATATTTAGGAATATTCTAGATTTAGGGTTTTCATTCTCTAATAAACCTATACATATATATATGAATAACACATAGAACTAATATTCTTCATATCTCTTCCCTTATTTTCACTACAAATAAGACTTTGTTGTATAGGAGGTTGATATGTTAATGATTTATTCTATTACTAATATCTCTATTGTTCACCAAATACGAACAAACGTTTTTTTTTTTTCAAGTGATCATCATAAAAATATGGTGTAACAAAAAAAGAGGGTAGTTTAAAGCATTATACTTGTGATTTTGACAACAGAATTTATTCCCTAAGAGTTTATCTTGAATAAATAAAAATATTGTGTAGATTTTGTATAGTAAGGCCACATTCAATTCATATTCAAACAATTATTTCAGTAAAAGAAATTTAACTCTAGTAAAAAACAAAGTCAATTGGGTAAAGATAGCAAGCCCTAAGATCAAACACGATTTTCAATTAGTAAAATAATACATATATAAGTCCGATGAAAATAAGTTTGGCTAATTAGTTTGTTTAGTAAAATTAATATCAATATAGTTAAAATAATTTACGTTCTAAAAAAATTAAGGTAAATTGAAACTAGCCTATTCATGATTTCTTTTAGAACAATTGATTAATTAGTCGTGTTATTTATAAAGCAGTAAATAATAATAATCTTAAAAAAAAATTATATTAGTGATCCCTCAAATCAATTAAGGTCGTCTCAATCCCCAACATAACAAGATTGAGATGATCAAGGTTTTTCTAGAAAAATGTTGCCCATTATGGGCCAAGAATTCTAACACAAATTTCTATTTTTAAAATCAACATAAATTTCTACTTTAACTTAAACAATTGCTCTCTTTTTGATTTAAGGGAATTTAGAGGACATAAAAAGAAAGGATAAAACTTAAATAGGTTTCCTTATATGGTTGTAAAAATGATATGGGAATTGGTAGAAAAGAAAGTAAAAGGAAAGCTCTCTTCATATAATTTCACTTTCCTTTTAAAATTGGAGAAATTTGAAACGAAAGAGAAAAGTAAGAAGCCAACACAACATGGCCTTTTGTTTTATTGGAGCTCTTCACTGATGGATCAATTGAAACAAATATGGCAAAAACAACTTCTAATCAAACCCTGAAAATAATTGAATGTGACTCAAACATTCATGTGGTAAATGGAGCACCAACATACCTTAACTGCCTCTCTCTATTCATATCAGCCTAATTTGAACAATAAACTTTACAAGATTATGCACCAACACAAGTGTGGTACTGTGTTATAAATCATTTGCAGGAGAAGAAAATTTAATGACTATCAAACATGCCCCCCAAGGACAACAAAAGCAACACCTATAATCCTACATGCTGAACATCGATCTCACATTATCGTGCAGTTGCACTTGGATTCCAGTTTCGGGGGCTTCATGCTATCACCGTTGTTAGGAAGCCCGACGTTCCTAACCACAGGTTCGTTAGACCTGTCATCAGTTTCCGTGAGAGGTTTTGCCTCCGTTTCTGACACACGCCTCTTTCTGGCTTTTTGTGTTTTTGGCGTTCTACCACTAGTAACTCTGCGACTATCCTTTCTCTCAGAAATATGTTTTTCTGGGATAGTAACCATTGGTCTTGAACCTTCCAATGGCTCTAGATTCTCTTTTTCTTTCTCAATTGCAATACTCGCAGCCTTATAAGCCAGATCATGAACTATGGAACTGCAAAAGAGGATTGTATCTGTTGCTTCTTCTAGTGTCAGACTTCTTGCCCTCCTCCCTCCCTGTTCCTCCACCTTCACAGTAGATTCCTCTGTAGAAAGCAGTGATTTGTCAGTGGAACTAGTCATAAATATGGTATGACCCACTATTTTTTTTTCTTGGCAAACATATCACCCATTATTTGCAAGCACTAACAGGAACTTCTAAGTTCTAACCACCAAATCATCCCAAGCTATTTCGAGATGCTTGAATGTATTTTGCTCTTTCTCTATAAGCAGCAGGGAAAAGAGGGGGAGAAAATATCAACAGGAGAATATCAATTTAAACTTCATATGTGGATTTAAATTATATCATTTCTTGCTTCCTTGCCAATTACCACATATCATTTCAAAATAGCACTGTAAGAAGTGTAGACAGTCTTAAAACAAACGCAATTTCCTAAGGAGAGTCAAGTCCATACAGGAGGAAAAGACACAAACTACCACACTTCATATTGTCCCATATTGGCATACATGCTTTTACTAGGAGGAGAGATCTAGTGGATCGATAACTCGAGGGTCTTTGGGTACCTGTATTGCCGTTCATTCAGGAATCAGGATTTCTAAGTAATGCCCAGATTATGAGAGAGAATGCTTAGTTCTACACACAAAATAATTATCTACTCACTAAAATCATCACAAAACACATTACACAATTGCACAACTCAAAGGCTAAGACGAAAGGATATACCTGCAATTCCATCAGCACGATTTGATTCAGAAGACTTAGGAGACAAATCCTTGATATCTTCATCATGACATGTCATAGATGAAGGATTGTCCAACTCTTCCCTGGAGACCAAATCAATTTGTGACTTCGGGGAGCTAGGATGTGAATCATTAATTTCTATTTCAGACATTGTAGATATAGAACGTTGAACAAGATCTTCTGCAGCTTCCACATGATCTACCCTGTCATCGGGCACTGTATTTTCCTCCGCCACAGAAGATACAACAAATGTTGTCTCTTCTGAATTTCGGACATTCCCTGTGCTTGTCGGTAGGTCATTTTCAAATTCATGCCCAACATTATCTTCATCTAGGCCTACAGAACCTTGAAATTTTCCCTCAAACTCAGAGCTTACTGAATGGTAAACCTCAAGATTTGTTTCTCTAGAACTCGTACAGATGCCATAGTTGCCCTCTTCGGATATCTCTGCCCTGGAAACTGATGGTACAGAATCATGCAATTCCATAATGTCTAGAGCTAATACTTGATCAGAAAATGATCCGGGTCTATCCCCCGCAACAATATGTCTCATGTTATTGACAGATCCTTCACAACTTCCATCTCGTGAGCTTGTTGAATGTCCAAAACCTTGATAAACTGGCAAGGAAGTCCCTGAGAATGAAGATCCTGTGCTCTGATGTTTTGAGCTCACATCAGATCTCTTACCACTAAACTGTCTCTGCACAACCACCTCTCCATGTCTACTTGAGGTCAAATCAATGGAAGATGTAGCAGAGAAGCTTCCATGACCAATAGAGCTCCTCACTGAACTGGTCAAATCTTTAGCATAAGATAGATCATCATATGATATAGCACTGGTGTTGATTGTCCTGCCATGAATCAGAGGTCCTTTATAACTACTGGATCTATTCAATAGAAGAACTGAAATCCCAGCACCTTCAGCCACATCGATATTTCGGTTGGTTTTATCACAACTTTTTTGCATCTCCTGCAAGCTGTTAGCTGTATTAGATGGATCATTAACAGTTTTATGTTCTCTTGTACTTTGCTTCTCGGGAAGCATTTGCATACTTCCCTCCCCCACTGACATTGAAATAGAATTGTCCAGACAACTTCCCCTAAGTCGATTGAACTGATCCTCAGCATTGATTGTATTCTCTTCATGAAGGGCAATCTGTGACAAATCCCTTGAATCAGCATTACCAAGAGCAAATGCAGAATGTGATACAGATGATTCCTCAGAGACATTCATCAAAGGGGCTGAGGCATTCTGAGTGATCTCTACTATGACTAGCGAGGAACGGTTGCTCAACAGTTCTTTTTCTTTGCATTCAGGACATAAACTATCTTCATTTTCTGCAAGCTCAACAGGATGGTACTGGCTGCCACATCGACAACAGAGTAATACATTTACATGGCTATCAATATTCACAAAATCATATTGTATATCTGCTACAACAGCTTCCACAGGTTCTTTGGAATCACCAGCGTTAGATGCAAATGAGATTTTACCAGGTTCACCAAGTTCATGCCCAATATACTCATGTGCAACATCCATCTTTTCAAGGGTGAATACCTCATCTTGATTATCAGAGAAAGGTGCCCTAGCATATTCACTTGTCCCATCATCTTCAATATCATGTGCCCCACTTATTGCTAGGTCAGAACTAGCATTGCTACTGGTGGTAACAGAAGAGTTCCTTGACATCAAAGTGCGCTGAGAAGAAGAAGCTTTTCCAGAATAAAACGCAGAGCTGGGGACACTAGATAAAAGTGGCCTGAACATATTCTGTGGACTTTTTCGATCCTGCAAAAAATAGGTGGGTTACTGTCATAATATGTTACACATTACCCAATAAAAGAACCACAAAATTGTTTGCAATTTGATATTTATAAGGTGTAAGTCTTCTAAATCAATCGAGTGCAGAATATTTCAACAAAAAATTATTGAATAATATTTAGAGTAAACAGTAAAGTTGAAAAGCACCTTGAAGCTAGCTAAGTAACTGCTAAACACACCCCCACCCCACCCCAAATACACATAAAAAACTCTTGTTCATGACATTGATACTCCTGTCCCAGAATAAATTGCAATCATTCCTTTCTAGGGTGTCCCTGATTGCAAGTATGAAATCGATGGGGGAGAACTACTTGACTCAATGGATGAAGGTTCCTGGACAAAATCAATGTTGAATCAACAATCATCAAGAAGGACAACTAGATGGAAGCAGGATTCTTTCTGAACAAATAATTGTTTTGAGGCCACTCTAACAGAGTCTTAGAAGTCAGGAGTGATTATCAAGCCTCATAAAAATAAGGGATATTGTAGTATTGTACATTTGTACACCTTTGCAAGCAGGCGGTCTGTTAATCCAACTGGCAGAAGATTATAAATGGATCAATAGTCTGAAGATATTTTCTTTATCTTTTTAAATTTTCAAATATGGACTGATCATACATGAAAAGGTACAATAGGAAGCTCCAATACCAAAGAGGGAACCAGGTTGGGAAAGTTAAGTAAATAGAGTCTGGGTCGGATTAGCCTCAAAACAACAAACACAAATTCTCTCCTCTTTCTCTCTCTCTCTCGTCTCTTCACTTTTTCTTTCTATTCTCCTTCTTCGAGCTACTGACCCTAATCTCCTACTATGATTCCCTTCTCTTTCACAAAATCTACTTTCCTTGTTATAAACCATCATGAATTATTGTATTATGTTTGGGCGTCCAGAAATGGGACATTTATTTCATGTTTGAATGGCTATTTAAACCCTTGAGCGTCTTAAGATAAAGCAGTAGAATATAATCCTAATTTTCCAGGTCACTGAATAATTTATCAGAAGCATTCAATTCTAAGCTACTTTATTAAGTTATCAATCTGCAAACATTAATAAATGATTAAATGCTCAAGAGCAAAATAGCACAAAAACATTTGCAGGACTGTATACACTACCTTAATGGTATCATTAGCAAAAACAAAGGAGTAAATATAGTAAAGTACCATTTGCCGCATTGCAGAATCAAATGACCTCTTTGGAGCAGAACCTGGGGACATTGTCTTAGTAGGTTTCTTAGAATAAGCCGATGGTCTGCCACTGGAAATACCACTGACTCCCTTTCTTGACATTGAACGATCAGAGAAACTGAAAGGAGTGGATTGTAAAGAGTCAACATCGTCATCACCTGACGACACTACAGAACCTTTACTGTGTGAGCTCAGCCTGTCTCGTTCTTGACTATGGGATGAACTGATACTCCTAGAAGCAGTCGGAGACCTTGATTGCCTGCCCCTGCTTGTCCTAGATGCCGGTGAAGATCCCCGGACATACGATGCTGGTCGATCAGCCAAAGAAGTTCGGAGATTAGGAGGTGCCTCTAAAGAGAAACCAGGAATATTTGACTGCCAGGCTCTAACTTTTGGTGATGCAGAATTCCCACGACTTGTACTTACAGGGGATGTGCCCCTCGCCCCTGATGCAGCCACAGACCCAGAAGATCCAACAGTTGTCCTCCAAGATGTTGGTGTCAAAGATCTTGGAGGAGGTGTTGAAGGCTTGACTGGGGGTGGTGACAGTCTTCTTGAAGGAGTAGTGGCCCGTATAGGAACAGGACTTGAATGAGGAGCTGAAGACGGCCTTCCTCGAA
The DNA here is from genome assembly GCA_026401315.1 of Dysphania ambrosioides. Lineage (NCBI taxonomy): Eukaryota > Viridiplantae > Streptophyta > Magnoliopsida > Caryophyllales > Amaranthaceae > Dysphania > Dysphania ambrosioides. The sequence goes on along the minus strand of CM048671.1, from coordinate 21,572,029 downwards.
ATGAATTACTGCTAGACCTAGGAGATGGGCTCAAACGCTGCGGACTAGGACTACCTCTACTGCTTCTCTGACTTCTCTCCATCTGTAAACATATAGACACGAACCCTTTAGCCAAGAATATCAAGTTATAATTCACAAAAAGTTTTGACAATTAAGAATTACACATCAACATTTTATCAAACTGTTGACTCACAGTAGATGATCTTGAAATTGAGATGGGCCGGCTTCGAGATCTACCACTATGTACAAGGTTAGCAGGCGTAGGATCATCATCCAATGATGGAAAAAGTGGAGTGTCTGGAGGAGTTAATAACCTTCCAATATAAGGCATAAAAGATACAAATCAGAACACTTGGTAAGAATCTAAAAACAATTGTAGAAAAATTAAAATAACATAAAATACAGAAATAGAAACCAAAAATCAGCTCTTTTCAGATGAGATCATCGAATGAAACACCATCATAGCAAATAATTCCTCCAAAATTGGCAAGGCAATAACAAAACATATGAATTTAAATAGAGAACTTCAGTATTACCCCACAGCAAAAGGCAAAAAACTTTCACAGCTAAGCTCAAAAAAAGTAACTAACCATTCATAATCATTCTTATCGCCATCTGCATTAAGAAGATCACTGCTCTCTCCTCGAGCAGGTATATTGATTCCAAGCTTAAAATCTGGGAAAGACTTCACTTTCGAAGCTGCAAATTGCACAGATAATGAAATGAAATCAATTTCAAGGCATTAAACAAAAAACAAACAGGATTCCATCGATAAGACAAAAACAAATTAGGAGTGTTAGAAATTACATAATAATATATCTTCAAAATCATCCGTTGACTGAAGAAGAAAATTATCATTTTCTCTGCTCTGTAATTCATTGAATAGAGCAAGATCATCATCTTTTCCTCGGAAATTTTTGAAAGATAGTTCAGTCTCAAGACTCCGCCCCCTCTTATGGCTATCATTATGAGAAACCCCAACCGAAGAACGCCTCAAGGACGGAGAAGGGGGCATCCTGAATGCCTTACGCACCCCTAGCTGTACGTCACACAACCCAATCCATAAAAACTTGAAGCCACCAACAGCAAAGCAAAATTTAAACTCCCCCCATACAAAAACAACTTGCCACGTTTAACAACTCGCGCTGATGAATAGTCTTCACAAAATTGAGCTAGACCAGCTTGAATGATGATACAATTCGACAGAAATTCCAACCAAGCCGGCGATTCAATATGGCAATTAAGAAACTCAACCTAATTTCATAATCAATAGGAGCTTCGAATTTGCCTACAGTCAAGCAAGACCATTAATCAATTCAACGTAGATACACTAGAATCAGTCCATATAAAATCATATCATTAAGTAAAATCCCCTCAACTACACAACTCAAATTGCAAAATCCACCAATTCTCAACAAACAATCACCCAAGTACATATTAAAGATCAATGCTTTACACAATTGCACAAACCCTAGTTCATCACAAAACCAGTAGTACTCACTTAACAACAACAATAACACAAAATGTCACTCAAAATTAAACTAAACTACTACTTCATAAACATCAATTACCCTTAAAAACTCACTTAACAACAAATTAAACCAACCCCTTTTCCCGAAATATCATCTTAAGAGCATTGAACTTACCAAAAACACTCCAAGTTGCAAACTTTTCAATCCCCCTCAAAAAAATTTGATGAAGTTGCAATCTTTTTGACACCCAAAACAATCGGATCTGCTCCAAACCCAGAAAATACAAAATGGGGTTTCAGATCAGATGAAACTTCAACACCCCAAATTCAGTTTCACTTTCTCTCTCTACAAAACCTTGAAGAACTGAGCTGGGATTTTTGGAGAGAGAAAAAAGGAGACAAAATTAACAAACCCAATTCTTAATATTTGCGGGATTTTTGTTGGTTTCCTACTTAACACGCCTTCATTCACTTTCAGGTTTTTTTCTCTGCTCCACTACTACATACACTTCTGTAAAAAAATTTGCTTTTTTTTTTCTCTCTCTTTTTTTTTTTTTTTTTTTTTTGTAGAGGTGGGATTATCGTTTGTTGTTGTAGTTGTGTGATTGTTACAGTTTGTGCTACTGTGAATCCAGTTCAGCTGTGCCTTTCTTTCCCTTTCTTTCTTTTCCACCCTTTGTCTGTCTCCTCTTCTTTTTAACTTTTTTTTTTCCTTTGTTATCTTCTATGTTTGCAAAATTTATTAAAAATTGTTCGCAAGTGAATGTGATAAAACAAAGAACAATACAAAGACAAAGAATTGAAATTTGGTTTTAATTAAGGCTTTCAAAGATGTCACGTTTTATAATTTTTTAAAATTAGAAAAAAATGAATACAAATTTGTTAGTCCTATATAAATAATTAAACATTGCGATTATATAATACAAAATAGTTGAGTTTTATCATACAACTTTTATTACAAGGAGATTCTAGAAAGAAAAAAAAAACAGTGTGGTTATTTGCTCAATGCACTTGTTCATTCTTTATAAAATGAATTAATTGTTTTGAATAATGTCCTTCAAATTTTGTTTTTTCCGTTGGTAATGACATACAGAGAAAAAACACTGTCCTTTTCTAACTGCAACAACTAGATTATGAGCTTTAAGAGCAAGATTCCTATATACTTTAAAACAAGTAAAAAAATGAAAAAAGTTCAGCTTCTACTTTAATATCATGCAGAAGATTTTTCAGATCCTTCAAACATCTGGTCTAATCCAACAAAATATCTACGGTATTGTTACAATCAGTCCGCAGAAGCCAAGCATCACCTAAATTACGCGCTTTTTTAACTCCCTTCCAGATGGCAAGTAATTTAGCATGGAGAGGAGAAATTGTCCAAACCCTTTGACCTCCTTGAACTGTTTATCCCTCAGAAAGCTTGAGGTACCATTCGATTCCTGCCTCAATATACCATCTTTGGTTCTTTTCACGAACTTTTACGCACCATCAACTTCCAAAAAATGGAGTCTTCTTCCCTTCAAAGATAATGTCTATTGTATCATGAGTTTCAAGTCTATTAGTATATGGTATCATACGTACAAATATATTTCAGATGTCTTGAAATGTCATAGGTGTGACTTGTGTAACAATCATGCAAATCTGAACAAATGTACAATTAAATAACAGAACCATAACTTCTTGAGTGACATAATAACAAGTTAACAATAGTATGGTACTCATATAGGAGTGTATGTGAAAAATTATTTTGTTTCATGATACATTTTATTTGCTCACATATACCCAATTATGTTTCTTCTATATACAAATATGTCACTTGAAATACCCATAAAATATTATAACTATATTGTATTTGTTGGATTCATTAGTTATAAGTTATCCGATATTGTCCGCTTTAGGCCAAGTGCTCATAAATTTGTTTTTTGGCATCTTTTAAAAGGTCTCATACTATCAACTTGGGATGTACACTCTTCATTATTGATATACCAACAAAGTATTTCTTCGTAATCAACTTAATATACATAAGAATCTAATAAACAACATATTCGTAACTCACATTTATATCATAAAAAGCACATAAAATGGAATGGGGATCCTATTAGAGTCAATGACAGAGTTTCACAGTTTCCACCCAAGTAAGGAGTATAATCTTGGTGAGAGTTCAATCAAATCCAAGGGAAAATGACGTTTTAAGCATGAAAGAAGATTAAATGGAAGAATAAACAGCCACCTTAAATAGTTAGAAAGGCCCCCAAATTCCTTAAGAATCTGGCAGAAGAACAGTGCGTGAGTTAAGCAGTTTTGCCATGTACTTAAGAGACCACTTTCTAAAGTGGAAAGGCTAATCCTTAATTACTCAGAGCAGATCCGTCTGATAATGACAGATGCAGGTAGTTGGAACTATTATATGACGGCTTAGGCATCATAATTCAATTATCAACCTATAGGTTAGGCACTAGGCTACTGTAATTGGCTTCGCTGACCTTTTTACTGATAATGCTACTGTTTGTCAAGTTATGCCTCAGTCGCTAATAGTAGCCACATCATTATCATTTGTTAATTCATGTCTGATGGTTTATCTTAACTAACTAAATTATTTCTACATAAAGTTGTGCCCCCTACGTTCAAAACTTACATTTTTATGTACTATTCGAGGATATATGACAAAATTCGTAGAATTACACAAAATAATAGTTTAGAGCGTTAATGTGTGAATACTGACTTTGACAAACAACGTATCGTTTGAAAAATTGAGTAATTTATATTGTTTTTTTAATGTAAAGATATTTGTAAACGACAAGACAATAAGAGCCAACAACTGATGTAGATGAGATTAGATACAGGTCTTGGATATCGTATTCTAAAATTTTAATCAACTAAACTAGTAGACATCTACATAATAACTATATTGGATAGCGTAGCATCAATTTTGTTGATTTATAATTCATTATTTTTCAGTAACTTTTTAACTTAATAGTTCATCATAAGTATTTTTTCTTGAAATAAAATATGTGAAGCTAAACTTCATAGTAGCATCCATGATTATAGAAAAGGAGAGGTATATTTAATTTATGTACTCGTGCATGGAGTATTTTAATTCACTCTTGTGCTATAACTTTATTAAAAGTCCATGTAGCCTCAAACAATCAAATCTTTGTAGTTTGTACTGATGTTTTTCTTGTTATGTCTATGTTATGTTTAATTCTAATTAATATCTTTGCGTTTTTATTCAAATAAACTTGTTTTATATCTATTTGATGTTAATCAAACAAAGTAATAAAGTGTTTGAAAAAAGAGATACTTCGATCAAAAATCACATGATCAATGATGTAAACAGTAAACCATATCATATATTCATATCAAAGGATCAAATATTGCAACTTGCAACTAACCAGAGTACTATTTATTACTTGTTCGTAATAAGTGTGTAGCTTGTCGTTGTCTAGTGCACTCCTTTTTCTTTAATTTGTTGGGTACCAAATTTCACACAACAATAAATAGTGAAATCTTTTTTTTTTTTTTTCAAAGAAACAAGCAAAGAAAACAACTTAAATTATGGCATGTGATCTATCCATGAGCTCTACTAACTAATTATTTAGACACTTTAAAATACGAGAAAAAAGAAATGAGAAAGCTTCCTTTTTAATGTCCCCTATCAATGACGTAGTTCCTTTGGCAATCTATAGCCTTATTAATGTCATTGATCCTCAGTTCCTCACTAAAGGTCATGGGCGTTTATATATCATTTTCTCCTTGCTAATGTAGTAGTGTTACTATGTTGTTCCAGTCACTAGGAAAGGCTATCAAATGCATATATGAGCAATTAAGCCACAATCTACATGTTTTACTATCTCCATCCTTCCATATATTACACAATTACGGAGACGACATCTTTTTTTTGTCAAAATGAGCAGCAAAGAAAACTTAATAAGATAATGATCCCCCTCTAGCCCTTGTGGGCAAAGAGTGAGCGGTTGACACCGCTACTTTAATACAAAATATAAAATAAAAGTAGGTATAGAGGTGGAGGATATCAACTAGAAGTTCTTGAGATTTGAAGGAGTTGTTTTAGAGTTCCTTAAGGAATTGACCGCCAAGCTGCTATCAATATGAACAAAACACCCTTGACTTAATCTACCATCTTGCTGCATACCTTTAAAAATAGCTAGAAGTTTTGCTTGTAAGGGCAATGTTTCCCCAACCCTATCTGCCCCATGAAGGGGGGTTCGTTTTTTTTTATAAATTACCCATCCAATACATGCTTCCAATCGCAGGAAACCCTGCTTCTTCTTTATCATTTTCATGCTCCATTTGTTTCCAAGATAATACACCTCCTACCTTCTAGTGAACCTTTCGACTAGTAGCTTGGATTGACTTCTAAATGTGGGTGTAGCAAACCAATGTACGAGTTATGAGTTTTGAAGCCATTTAGCCTATCTCTCCATTCATCTAAGAGCATCATAATTCTTGCATGGCTCGACTGAGAGTTAGTAGAGACAACCTCATTCTTGTGCAACCAGATACACCATGATGAAGTCTTCTTGTAAAATATGAGGGATATAATTCTGTTTTCACAAGAGAGTGAGATAGTTAGTGACCTAAGTCGACAAATTAGGCTCCATACCATTGATCCTTATACCAAATCTTGACGCTGCCCACACTCTACGCGCTAATTCACAGTCCTGTAAATGATGAGTAGGAGATTCATATCCCTTAGTGCAAATCGGACCTAAGGCTTCTTGAACAATCCCCCTCTTTTGGAGATTAGTTATAGTAGGAAGAATACCTTGTAAGATTTTCCAACCAAAGAGAATAACTCTTCATGGACATTTCATCTTTCAAAAAAATTTCCAAAACAACCCCTTCTCTTCATTTCTACCCTTTTCATAATGCTTATTCCTGAACAAAAGGAAGGAATAGCCTGACTTAGCCGAAATTTCTCCATTATGGGAATACCTCCAAATCAACTTAATAATCCTCACTGCTCACTATGCTGATATGGGAATACTCCTAGCCTTGAATTATCTTTATATGCGTTTCACTTCCCAACACATGTCCTATTTAATAAGCTCATTGCGGTAGATTTAGAGTCAAGGAGGGGTCGAGAGGCTTGAACTCAATCTGTTTATCTTGTATCCAATTATCACCTAAAATGCTAATGCTTTTACCATCTCCCATAATTTTACCCATTCTTTCATAGAACAAAGTAGCAGCCTTATACATACTTTATGTAATAGAATGAGCATTTCCTCAAAGATTTACCTTGGATCACACGTTGCTGGGGGGAGGAAGTATATTTCCCATTTGTAAGTTTTGCTAAGAGGCTTGATGGCTGAGAATGAATACGCCATACTTGTTTGAACACCAGAGCCGAGTTTTGAAAGTCCAAAATACGCAATCCAAGGCCACCCTTCAATTTTGGGACTTCCAAGACCAATCTTTCTCTAGTAAATAGGTCTCTTATCGCTAGATAAGGCCCACCGAAATCGAAGAAAAAGAGAGGAGAGTCTTTGAAGGATCTTCCTCGGCAGAAGGTAAATAGAAATAATATAAGTAGCAAGTGCAACAAGTATTACGTTAATGAGAACAAGCTTCCTAGCCTGGGATACTGTACTGAACTTCCACGAAGAATTTTTTTTTGTCACCTTATCAATAATGCAATTAAGTGGCGACGGCAGCATCTACCCAATTGTATTTGCTATGGGGCACGCATTGTAGAGCAATTTTCTCCTCCTCACAACATATTGAACTTGAGAAACCAAAGACATTGTAATTTGATACGACGTACTTGATTGACTGTAATACCTTCATCTTACACGCGTTCACACTTCTATTACCCAAACTTTCCACACTTTCGAAACTTTTAACCCCATTTAAGTTCACATTTTTTTTTCTTCTTATAAGTTATTTTAAAAAAATTGTACTTACAACCGTAAAAAAATAACTAACAAATACACTTATACACATAATTATCTTTAGATAATTTTGTAATAATTTGCGCTCTTTATATTACGTGAATATACTATTAATAATCCATACGATTGTATAAAACCTTCATGAAGGCATGAAGCCCAGCCACACTTCCTATTCCAAGGTTTATCTAGGGTTCTAGAAAACTCAACCAAAACCAACCGACTCCGGCCATTTCCTCCCAAACTTGAAAATCGTACCAATGTTGTCAGCGCTACGATCTCGCGCACATTCTCTCTCCTCCGCATCGCTCCGGCAACAGCATCCATGGCTATGTCTCCTCAACCAAACCACCTCATTCTCTTCTCTCACACGCGACAAATACGGGAGGACTGAGATTCTGAAGCTCGAAGAAATCGAGAAGGTTCTCTCTGAAGTTAGGGCTGACGATGTCAAGGTTATTCATGTTGGAGATCACTGCGATTTGACCGATTACATGGTTTTTGCTACCGGACGATCGTCTTGGCACGTGCGCAACATTGCTCAAGCCCTTGTTTACAAGGCAGGTAATCTAGTTGAGATGTTAGGGTCTTGTATTGTCCAAATTAGGTTTTTTCGTTGTTAAAATTAGGGTTTTTTGGTATTATGTTTGAATTAGTGAATTGGTTAATTATTGCAATTAATCGAAACCGTAATTAGATTAAATTTGATTGTGTTAGGGAATGATTACATGTTTGATAGATTGTTTGGGGATCAACATTTGTTATTTGTGTTCGTCTTATGATGCGAGAAGGTTGATTGATGGGGTTTTGAGTTGATATAAATGGCGGTGCTTAGAAATTGTGGATGAATTGGAGATTGGTTATTTTGCGAGTGAAACGGTTCTTTTGATTGGACCATGGGAATTCAATGACTGTTGGATTGCTAAATTGCACATATCACCCGAACGGTAGGAGCTTTGGACTCTGCCAACATAGTTTATATGTACAAAAGAGATGAAAAGATTGGTTTGAACTAGGGTGAGGTTCTCTATCATGGCTGATTAGTGACAATTAATGGCGATACATGTTGGTTGTTGAACATTTAACTTGCGGCCTTATTGAAACGGCGTTATGTTGTAGTGGCACTCTAATGAGATCCATTAATTAAAATTTAGTTAAGAATGATACACTATGAAAATAAAAGAAGAAGTCAGAATATCATGCTAAATGTCGCGAGTTGAGATGGCCTCTTTTAATATAATCTTCATTTCTTCAGCAGAGGAGACCATTTACTCTGTAGGATGTCTACGTAACTCACTCATAGTGACGATATGCAAAAAAACCTTTTTTGTGAGTAATAGTACTGTGTTGTTTACTATGTTGGTTTCTTTTCCCCTGTACTGTCTAGCTTTCCATTGTCACCAGTCCTACTGTTGGGATCTGTTTGTTATTCTTCCATTAGCTTTATTACTTGTATGGAGTTGTCAGGTGTTTCATTCAATCATGAATATTTCTGTATGCAAGGATTGTGACAAATGGTGGGTATTCCTTTCAAAGCATGTTGATTGATATTCTTCGCTGCAAATATCTGTGACAGGCTAAACAGAAGCAGAAGGAAGCGAAGAGGATGCTGTTGCCAAGTGTGGAAGGAGAAGAAAGTGGCAATTGGATTGTTGTTGATTCTGGTTTGTTTTCTTGCTCATGTATTTTGGCTCTCCAATATGCTTGCATAATTAAGGAATTTGTTTTGGTTACTATGGTTGGGGATTTGAGAAAATGCTTATAGTTTTAATATCTTTGTCAATATAGTAAACAGTCCTTCAAACTTCAGTTATGGAATTAAAATCTCTGTTGTGCTAGGAAGTGTGGAAAGGTCCTGTCCATTGTAATGAAGTATCTATATTTTGAATATCATTTCCAGCTTCAAGGCTCAAAGCAATTGCTTGGCGTATCTGACCTTTTATATTTTTCATTAGTTAATTGCATTACGTTTCTATAGGCAATTGCTTGGCCATCTTGGTTTTTACACCAATCAAATATCATCAATTAAGTTGTCAAGGCAGACCTCTTGAAACTTCTCAGAGCTTTAACTGAATTTGAATGCTCCATCCATACTAATAGAATATAAGTTGCAGAAACTTCTTGAAACTATAGATTTAAATGACCTTTCTGATCACGTATAAAACCTTTAATTGATGGGCTTTCATCTTGATCTTGCTTGATTAATTGATGGGCTTTTGTCTTGATCTTGTATAGTTAATTGATGGGCTTTTGTCTTCATCTTGTTTGGCTGGTATGGCCCTTCTTCTTGGTACTCATTCCTTATGCTTTGATTAGGCTTGATACTGTTCAGTTATTTTGAGAGCCTTATACAGCTGTATATTTGTAGATCTAGGTGATAGGGACCAGACAAGCATTGATGCCATTGCTTGTGAGTTGTGACTATTAAAATGAGCATCTCAGAATCATCTTGTAGCAGATGAAGGGATTGTCTAGTCAATGTCACATAGTTATAGATACTACATTACAGTATTTTTGCTAATTGTGTTGTTCTTTATTCAGAAATTTGTTATGATGTATCCTTTGCCCGTCTTGTTTGGCACTGTATTCTTTTTTTTTTTTTTTTCAAATAAAGCTTTATCTCTTCTGATGTACATCTTGTTAGTCGATATTTTTATTGATGTTTATTATGTTGTATTGTTAGTATATATTTTTAGTTAGTATATACTTTTAGGATATACTTATTATATGAATAATTACTGCTGTAAATTAGAGAGTTAGTGGTAGCAGTTAGGTGTATGGCTGATAGTGGGCAGTTAAACTAAGTCATGGGTTGTGTATAGAGGCTAATAACAGGGGATGTACTGGGAGGAAAACCAGGGCCATTGCTGTATAGTTCTTCTGCTATTTAATGGAATGCAAACCCTATTGAAAGGGTATTCAAACCAAAATTGACACATCTGTGGTCTGACCATATCTGCTCACCAGTTTACCAGGTTCTGTGCTTCTAAATATTATAAATTTAAATATCTGTTAAATAGTAGTAGCACAATATTGAATTTTTGCTCTACTTGTATGGTGACTCAAACTACATATTTTACTAACATATTAAGAATAAATGTTAATAGTTGTTGGAACACTTGCAATTTTATTTGTCTATGGTTAGTTAAAAAAGGCAATGGTCATACTTTTTCATGGGCATATGTTAAAGTAAAAATGGTTTAGTAATTGTAAAACATTGGTAGTATATATTTTACCCTAGGATCAACAGCTTATAATACTAGTGTACTTCTGCACCAGTTAAATGATATAGAGTAACTGCTTCTTTGACATCAGAACTTTTTATTTCTTCCTGCTATCTCTCTTGCTCATTAAACCAAATAGAGCTATTTACATTTAGTTTATTTGTGGTTCAAAATATGAAACTTACAAGTGTGAAAAAAATTCGAGTCGAACAGATGATTTTCATTAGACGGGGTCTTCTCTAAACTAAACCATAGATTTGATTATATGATGGAGAGAATCATTTAACAGCTTTGTTGGAAATGGAATTTGTTTAGTACAGAGTAGCATTTTTTGAATGAAATTTTTGTTGTTAATTTTTTTTCCAAGTTCTTTCTTACACTCTTTCAGTTGCTTTCTTAGTTTATCTCACAAAATCCTTTCTTCTTGCCGTATTGCTTTTGCTATTCCAGGTTCAGTAATTGTTCATGCGTTAGATGAGAAAGCCAGAGCATATTATGATTTGGAAAGTCGTTGGGCAGGAGAGAAGCCACCTGCGGAATCTAGCCAGGTTTACATTCTTACTTTGTAGAGATGACCCTGCTGACTGTTTTCAATATTTTTAGTTGGGTTGAACTTACTGAAGTTTAAAAATGGGTCATTGGGAAACAGGCTGTATGCTTCTTTGTTTGCTTTATTATTTTTGGTGGGTGGATTGGGGGGGTTGTTTCCATCTTAATCCTTTAGATCCATGAAAACTAATGTGCATTGTTACATGTCAATTTCTAGATCATCTATAGATATTAGAGAAGTTGGATAAATGATAATCTAGTCGTATTTTTCAATAAATTGGTGGAAGAATCAAGTGACAGATTGAGATTGCACATGTTAATTTTTATAACATTGAGCATCTGGGGACCTACAAGGCTACAGTCTACTTTCCTAGTTATGATACTGACTGAAAAGTGTCGGCGTGGACACCATCACAACATGACACACTGTTACCTGGAATGTTAAACTAATGGGTCATCACAACAACTATCTCTAACAAGGTTCTCCAGTTGGGCTGCGGATCACATTGTATTGACTACCTCTTGTATCGTTCAGGAATTGGATACAGCTTTGGTGAAGGTTCGGCGCAAGAACAATTCTAAAAAGCGAGTGCAGGCCAATGCAAGTTTAAGGTCTGGTTACTCTGGTATGGTCTTGTAAATAAGGGTGGTTCAGTTAGGAGTAGTATACCACCTATTGCCTTTTGAAGTTCTTTAGTTTTCTGAAGTACGAAGTATTTATTGTGATAGTTTGCAAATGGGATCTTGTGGACTATAGATCCCAGAAGTTCCAGTTGTACAAGTGATTGAGGCTGGGACTGTTTGTTGAAATGTTTACAGAAGTGAAATGACCTGATGTGTCCTAAGTTAACTGCTAGATTATATTTTTTTTGCGTTATTCTCTCTTTCGCTCTATGTTTTTATGGAACTCTTGACAGTTTTTTGATTCATCGTCGTTGTGTGAGATGAGTGTTTTTACACAAATAATGAAAATTTAAGAATGCAAATATGTGATGCTTTATAGACAGTCGCATAGTCTGCAAAGTAATATTGTTAAATAGCATTTGTAGGGAGTTTTCTACTCTGTACTGCTTATGTTCTTGTTTGTATGCACCACTTTACTCTCCCAGCAAGTATAACTATGCATTGTAGTGCTTTTAGAAGTGTCAGATAGATGTCTACAAATGCGGAGGTTAAGCCTACTCTACTTACAGGTGCATGCTCTTCATCTAACCTTCAAGCTCTATAGGGCTTTCACATCCTCACGGATTAATTCTGCACACTTATACCATCTTATATTGACCGTGTTACTTCGTCAAAGATTGCCATGAAAATGGAGATGCTTAGGGCAGATCCTTAAGGTAACCCAATTGTAATAGAAAAGTGCTCTACCAATCCACCACAACTTTTATTGGGTAATGTCTAACATTACACATGCATGCATTATTTTCTACTCCTAAAGAACAACTCAGCTTAGAAGTAACATACATCATACATTTGTGATTGTTGAATATATGTTAAAATACAGACATTAAACGAAGATAGTAGAATGCTAGGAAGAAGTCATCGCAATCGATTCGATGAGGAGGCAAATACTGGAAGGACATGAGGTGAAAGAACAAGTGTTAGAAAACCGGAGTACAATGAAGAACATGCCATAACAAACTGGTAGCACTAGAGCGATAGTTGTTAGTTACTACTAGTCTACTAGAGCAAAATCCATCAATTTAAATGCGTCAGTACAAAGAAATTACAAGCCTCTATGAGCCTATCATGCGTATTACACTTCTCCTCAGCCTTCCCCCAATGACCAATGTAACCTAAAACCTCTTATAATATCAAAAATTTGTTGGGTCCATTACAAATTTACAACATTATTAACAAATTCGCTTACATAGATTTAGAATGTTAAATATACTATTCCATAGTCTCCATACTATTGCATTCCTTGTGAAAAAATTATTTATTTTAATAGGTATTCCTTCTATCTCTTCTTTTTTTTGGCACGTTTTTTTACGATATTCAAAACACGACAGACAAAAATTTAATATTAGAAGAATTTACATAAAATTTATAATTTAATTTTAAAAATTTAATTATATAAATAAAAATAAGTTAAAAATAAAATGACAGAATATATAGAGAATATTAAAATTTTCCACCTACTTATATGAAGCCGATCACCAAACTCGGGAAATTTCGCATTTTAACATCTTCACTTCTTCGGAGCTTCCAAAGCTTCACTCTTTTCTTCCATTACATATTTACATCCCACCCTCATTTCTTTCCTTCAGAGATTTCGTCGAACACTTTTTCTGCATACAACACGCACAAGAGAGGAAGACATGGCCGCCATTTCTGGAGCTGTTTTCAAGTCACTGAGCTCATCCAGCGAGCAAAAGATCTCTCTTTTCCAGCAATGCAATTCCATTTCCCGTAAATTGGAATCTTCCCGGCTCCCCCATTTTGTGGGTTTTCCAACCAGATCACTCACTTCTTCAGGTACCCTTTGTTCCAGTTGTGTTGATTTTACTTTTTATGACTTGGGTTTTCGTTAAGGTGTAATTTTTGTAGAGATTGGGTTTATGCTGTTAAGCAGATCGTGATCATACAAGTACTGTGATTAATTGATGTATTAAGATATTGAGATTTCTTAATGCGTTAAGAATGATGTTGTATTGCAAGATGTTGTCAAACAAGAAAGTATTATGCTATGATATAATTGCATCAATGGCCCGCTTGGTAGGTGGTAATAAATGACGGTAATGATTAATGATATTTGTAATGCAACTCATCTTCAAGTATGTGTTTTGATTTCATGAATTTTCGTTCCCCATGTCAGTACCACACCTTCAAGTGCTAACGAGTGGGAATGGCAATTTATGAGCAAAAAATATGTTTTTGAGGGTAGAGTTGCATTACCATTGATATAGTTTTGGGATTTGTAAGTTGCGCACAAATGTAATACCATTACCGTCATTTGTTATCGCCTACCCAAATGGGACGTCAGAGTTGGAACTATTGGAATGTTCCCTCTCTTGCGTCCTATGTATGATAAGTATCCCTTGTAAATAGATTCTTATGAGAAATTTTATTGCTTAGCCTATATAAATAAAATGTATAGTGTGCAGTCCTGTTCCTCAGGTGCTTCATCGACTTACTGTTGAGTTGTTAACTAAATCCTTCGGATCCAAGGTTCAATTTTTGAGAGTTTGTTCCCCTGTGGTGAATATGCTTTTCGCCAGATCGTACATCGTTTTTTCATTAGTGGGTAGGGTACTAGGGGGCGAGGAGCATGTTCTTTTATTTCCTCTATTAAGTGGTGCCATTTTAGGAAGGAGAGTAATTTCATTGTTTTCCTCCTTGCTAGAATTGGCTCTTTTGAGTTGGTTAGTGGGTTTTGACGAGGGAAAGATTGTATAATTAGTGAATCTGAGCTCCAGAATTCTTTAATTTACCATTGTTTTATGGTCTTCCTTCCCTTTTAGAAACATTATGCATGAGGTAAAGGGGAAAAAAGGGTCTAAGATGTTACATGTGATAGTTGTGCATGTGTTTGGAAGACTTTTGTTTCATCTGAAAATACATGTTTCCAGTGCTGGATATGTGGACATTGATAGGAAACATACTTCAACATAGCTGGATATATGCTATCTGTTGCCCCATACAGCCTAACACTCAAATCTGGGACATGTTTGATTTTTTTCTTTGAATCTATGTAGCTGTAGTGTGTGTAAGACGATAATATGTAATTGGAAAAAGAAATTATGGTGTGTTATATTCCAGATGTGAGAGTTCAAGTTGCAACAGTTAATCAACCAATTATCGAAGTGACACAAAATGTGGAAGCTCCTGTTGCCATTGTCACAGGAGCATCTAGAGGTATTGGTAAAGCTACAGCACTAGCCTTGGGGAAAGCTGGCTGCAAGGTATGTGCTTCCTGTTTTCTCTTGTAGATAGCTGAATTAATCATTTAAGGTTTCAAAATAAGACACAATACCATCTTCCTATCTTCAAAAAGGTCTATCTTTTTACTTGATAATAGAATCTTACTGTGAAATTTCTTATTCCCAATTTTTGAAAAGGTCTCAATGTGTTTCAAGTCTTTAAACTGTGAAAGTATTGCTAGAGTTTTGTTTTGTGTAGATCTAATTGTTATTTAATGTAACACTCCAAAGTTCTCTGTTGTTCAAACATGCCTGTCATCATCCCATAAGAAATAAGATCCTTAAAATTTTAATTTCCCCTTGGTTTCTTAAACACATGTCCTCTATTGCTCTTTTTTGCTCCCGATGACCATCTTAATCTTTTCTGTACACTGCAGGTCCTGATTAATTATGCGAGGTCATCAAAGGAAGCTGAAGAAGTTGCAAAAGAGGTAATGTAGTAATTTTGTGTTGTGCTATAATGAAAGAAGATATAAAGTATTTTTATTTCATCTTCAAAAATGTGTCTCTTAACCACAACTAAGTAACCTCTCCATTGATTTATGTATGCACACAGATTAACGATTTGTTGGTTATCACTTCAAATTCAAATTAACTATTAATATTGCTCAATAGTTTAAAATGTCAGTCTATGCTGCATTAAAATCCTAGTGACAAGTACTTCCTCCATTTTTTTCCACTTGCAAAACTTCTCAAAACATGCTTGCCAATACACATTTTAAATCGTTAATATCTCTAACTACACCTAAGTAAAAATTATAGAAAGTAGATATATTGATACTATATATCGAGACAAATCTAACAATATCCCACATGGCTATATTTTTTATTTAAGGATAATTCTCCAAAGAAGTTCAAAGCCAAACTTGGTGAAAAAATCAAAGTGTTGCAAGTTAAAAAAATGGAGGAAGTATAATAGAACAAGAGAAATTATTTAAAGTGACATTTATGAAGGATAAGAGGGATTATGATTGCTTGATTTTATAATTTCTTTAATTAATTTATACCATTCCTGTAGAATCTAATGTCTAATTGACCTTTGTAGAAGGGTCTCATATATGTTCATTAATCCGAAAGATAGTTTTTAGTGTTCATGTCAATCTCAGTACATTGTAACCAATGTTCACAACTCAGATAAACTAGTAAACATAAGAATTGTAATCAAAAGCCAATGAGCTAATGTAGTTATACATCTTTTGATTTTACAAGAGTAGTGTACCATTGATAATTTTACAAAACCCTTGTTAATAATGTTAAGGTTCTGTCTTTCAGTGTCAAATATTATTGATGGTATTATGCCTTATAATGCTTTGTTTGTTTGCAAATTTATTATTGATTCCTAAGCTATTTTTAGGTTGAGTCTTGCGGTGGGCAAGCTCTTACTTTTGGAGGTGATGTATCCCAAGAATCAGATGTGGAGTCCATGATGAAAGCTGTGAGTATATCTAGCACTTGTCAGTTTCTCTGGTTTCCCATCCCCTTTCTTTTCTTTTTTAGTAATTATCTATTTCATACACTTATCTGTTATATCTACAGGCAATTGATGCTTGGGGAACTGTGGATATTTTAGTGAACAATGCAGGTAAAGGTTATGCATACATTAGGCCGGTTTATTGCTAATAGCTTTGGTACCACTAAATTAAATTTTGGTGCTTGCAGGAATCACAAGGGATGGTCTTCTGATGAGAATGAAGAGAGCTCAATGGCAGGATGTCATTGATCTGAATCTTACTGGTGTATTCCTCTGTACACAGGTAACCTGAAAACTTTATGATCCTCTCTTGTCTATGACAAATATAGTTCCATCTTCATTTATACGTGTGTTTTTGCAGGCTGCAGCAAAAGTTATGATGAAAAAGAAGAAGGTATAATCAAGTGCCTGCCTGCTTTCCCTTCCTTTGCTAGTCAGGATTCTGCCTGTTCTCTGATTATAAGTATGCTGCTTGTTTCCTAGGGAAGGATAATCAACATAACCTCTGTGGTTGGCCTGATCGGAAATGCTGGACAGGCCAATTACAGTGCCGCAAAAGCTGGAGTAATTGGCCTCACTAAGTCAGTGGCAAAGGAATATGCAAGCAGGGGAATCAATGTATCTTTCACTCAGTCGTCCTTTGTACTCATAAGTTTAGAGTGGTGCTTTTTTGACAATGGTTTAGTGGATTCTCATAATTGTCTTGAAATTTTCTGTATTGCAGGTTAATGCTGTTGCACCAGGCTTCATTGCATCTGACATGACTGCAAAGCTTGGGGAAGATATTGAGAAAAAACTCTTGGCTGCCATTCCTTTAGGTATTGCAAAACATTGGTTTTTTTTTTAATTTATTTATTCAAGATATGCACTTGGTCCGACTTGGGTGCTGATCAGCTGATATGCTCCTGTTGCCTGTCATCAAACTGTTTTTTTTTTCCTGTTCTAACTTTCTAAATAAGATCTCCTTACCTTAGCTTGATGATTAGATTATATAGAAAAAATGCTGCTAACTTAGTTACTTAGGTTCTAGGGTTTTGTTTGATGAACATGTTGGATGACACTGATTGGGTACTTGAAGCATTTCATCGACTATGACAAGGGAAAAGTAACCTCTCTAGAAAAATTTCTGGTTCGATCCTTGTAATGATCAATTTAACTTCAAATTATAGAGAAATACCTTGGTTAATATTTCAGTACTTTCTTTAACAAGGTAATGAGCATAATATCCCTGTTTTGACAATGGAGAGAAAAAACTGTGATAAGTTTTTTTGACTTTGGGTTGGGTGTATCTTTGTTCTTTAATCTGGTATTTTGGTAAGATTAACAAGGTGATCTTATTAATTATCTGGAAGAACCTTCGGCAAGGTACCGTCGTTCATCTATTCTTTCCAGTTTTCTCACACCTGTATTGCTTTTCTTTGGTACTTAATGCAATATATACTTTTGTTGTTAGAATGTCCCCTGAAAGTTGGGACTTGAACGTTACCCTGTTTTATTTCAAAGTTTTCTCGAATGTCCCCTGAAAAGCTGAAAGTCTATGTGTCTTGTCGTACAATGAGGTTGACTTTTCTGAATCGTTGCCAAAAACTGTAGTTAAAAATTCTTGATATGTATTATTGCCTTCGAGCTGATCCTTGTATTTAGATTAGAAGTTGCATTAATATTATGGCCTGAAGTATTCCCTTCAAATAATCCATTTGTCAGTTTGAGACACTTTGCATGAATTATCCTAATTTGTTGTTGAAATTAGATAGAAGTTCTGTGAAGAACCCCTATGTGGTTGACATTCATCTTTTTGTTGTGGGTTCAGGGAGGTATGGCCAACCAGAAGAAGTTGCTGGATTAGTGGAGTTTTTGGCCCTTGATCCGGCAGCCAGTTATATGACTGGACAGGTCTGTCGCTTTTCTGCCTCCCTGTTTGTATATACTCTGCCTGAACCAACTGCTTTATATTTGCATTGTGTTTAGCTGTTGACAAAACTCTCAAGTAACCCTTTTTTTTTTTTTTTTTTTTCCTTTTTGGGGTTTATCTCTGTCATACAGGTGCTAACAATAGATGGAGGAATGGTTATGTAGAGTACTTAACGGCCCCATTATGGAGGCAGAAGGTGCATCAGAATTCTCTTTGCTAACATCATTCATTCATAGCATCGTTTCGAGATCTAATGAATTATAAGATGTATTAAGGCTATTTGGACGATGGATGAATTAAAAGATGTATTATGGAGTATAATTATCATAATTATTTATTGTTTTTGATAAAATACCAACTAAAGGAAAGCATTGTAGGAAAACATAGACTGAGATAACTTTTGAGATGTTTAGCATGAATATGATAAAATTGAGGAGAAAAAACTTACCTAAGGGAAAACATAATCACGGTTGGCGTCTCGTATAGATGGCACCAGTAGCACACCATGTATTCAACATGATCTCGCAGCCGGAAAAATGTAGTGACAGAGACGTAGTTTAGTTTGAAGATCATGCGCATTTGTTCAATTTTTTTAGCTGCTGGAAACAGAAAAATCTGGAGTTAATATAGCCTTCTGATGATTTCTTGATAAAATACTTCATTGAAGCTACGGTGGAATGTCGCTTTCTGGATGCCCGTGCTATAGCATAATATTTTTCTAAAATTATGAATTTAATTACCTTGTATCAAATTAATATTTGTTGAATATGACTCTAGAAGTTAGATTACTAATTTAAATTTTAGCTTGAATAAATAAAATTACAAAATGATTTATTGGATGATTTGAAATTATTGCTTGCTTTAGATTATAACATTTTTTCTCCCATGTATTTTGAAAAATTGCTATAATTTTTATTTCTTCATTCTTCTTTCTTGGAGTATATAGAATAAATATGAATGAATTCATTAGATGCCTTAATGCTTCTTCTTCTATAAAGATATCTCCATATTCCTAATCATCAAATGAATGTGTGTAATTTATTGTATTTATCTTAATGAAATTGACTAATTATAAACTTACGTTATTTGCAAAGTTTTTAATGTACGAAGTTGACAACCATAATAATTTTTGCGTCCTTGCCAAATAGTGTAATATACTTTTGTTGCCTTTGATGTCTCTAATTGTTACATGTACTTAAAATCTAAAAAATGATTAAGTCAATATTTGATTTTCAAAATATATTTTAAAAAATGATATATCGTTGCTCAACGCGGTTGCAAGCTAAACGACATTTTAAGCATTTAGTATCATGTACATGAATCATATCAAATTGGCAACCTGGTGTCAATACTCAATAATGTTGCATATGCCTTGAAATACTTTACCTATTATAAAGATCTTACTCTTGCACAAAAATATTAATAAACTATGTAATATTTTATAATTTCTCACATTCGACACCATTGAATATTGATTAGGTGAAAGTAATATGTTTTTGGATATATTCATCATTAGCATACCTATATGTTTGTTCATAAACTATGGCAAACGAACATATATATAATGTTGATATTTGAATTCCTTTGTTAAACAAGAATAAAAAAATATTCAAACATTCATTTATTAAATCTATTAATTATTATAAAATCAAAACTCTATTAACGTCATATTTAATACGTGTTAAATTATTATAAAAAAATTTCTGCCTTTTCTTTAAAGATGACATCATCTATTTTTTTTCCTACTTTACATTAATATGAATATTTGATTGAAAAATATTATACATAAAAAATTGTGTGACTATATAAATTTCTATATTATTTAAATATATTTATTTCGTCCATTCATTTTATATTTCATCTCTACCTTTTTTTATAATAATTTTTATTTAACGTGATGAAAAGTATTATTCCAATTAAATTTTCTGCTTTAATTTTATAAAATCAATAAGTTTTTCACGAATAAATAAAAATTTCTTATAATTAAAATATTTAACAAAATAATTTATTATAGCACGAAAATTCACCTAGTAAATAAATATAAACAAACTTTATCCAATTACGATGTTGAGGTATCAATAGAAGGTATCATTTATTTATACCCTTAGCAAACACACGTTGACATGCATGCTGACTTTGTTGGATCCGAGACATTATATGAGCCCATCTTACACATCTCGAAATCTCGAATCCTCAATGGCTCTGTGGGGCCCTAAAATATTTGGTAATTTTTGAGTAATGGGCCGCCCATTTTTCTCAAATTTAGTAGCCCACGTGATTCAGGGAGTTGAGTGCAAAACTAATTTTATGTGGTTGTCAATTCCTACCAAAAAGCTTACACCTATCAATGTAATTGTGGGGGCAATGTTCAAATTTTCAAAAAGCTATAATCTGCTAAGGATATTGGTGATTTGGTGACGGTGAGAAAACGTAAAACACGCGGTGGAGAAAATGTTCACCAATCACGATATTATGCAGTCACATTATCTTTTTTTTTTATTAATTTAGTACTACTCTGTTCTTCCTTTAAAAATTATCCTAAATACGAAAAATAACGTTTTTAAGATACAATGGAAAATCTTTGAAGGGACCAAACAAAATAAAAAATCTTTAAGATAATGGGGCAATTTTTAAGGATAACTAAAAATAAAAAATGGGTAATATTTAGAGTACGAAAGGAACAGTATAAAAAGTCTCCTTATTAGCAATATAAAAGATTCAACCTGATAAGGACTATATTTAATATGATGATGTGTATACTCAAAGCATAGAAACTGTAGATGTTGTAATACACATTCTAAAGCATGAGAATGCTTAACAAGATAGATGTTCTATTTTGTTACTCAAGCTAAATAAGAAAATGGTACGAATAAGTTGTTTCGCCATCAAACGTGAGGTTATCTCACTAATCATTTGTATATTATCTTCAAGTGATATTGGTATAAACTCTAAACACCGAGTCTAATCATATTTTCACTCAATAGTTTCGATATTGAACATTACCATAATTTCAACATGCCATCAAATAAAAAAAAAAAATTAAATTTTCAAGTATTAATTAAAGAAAAAGGAGCAACTCCGTCTATCAACTATTAATTTAATATAAATCTCTAATAAATCAAAACCCGAAACCCGAAACCCGAAACCCGAAACCCGAAACCCGAAACCCGAAACCCGAAACCCGAAGTACACAATTATACCCCAAATTGAAGTGAGGGTAAGGAGAAGGGCTCGGTGGACACTGGACAGGGAACTCCCGCCAGAGCTTGTAGAAGGCGAAGAAACAGCACAACCTTGAACTTACCTTCCACAAACACGTGCCAATCCCAATCTCTCTCTCTCTCTCATAAAATTAGACATATTTCAATTTCCCACAACATCCCTATTATTTCTCTCCCATATTTTCTTCACCAATCCCACATCTCCTCTCTTTCTCTTCTCCTCTCCTCTCCTCCATTCTTCAACTCAACCCTCGGAATCCCCCCTTTTCTCCTACTCCTTCTGATCGTCCCCCAATCCCCTTCTTCATTGTCTCTTCTTCTTATTAAAAATCAAAAAAATTTAGGGTTTCGTTTTTAATTTCAATTGGAAGCAGTATTTTTCTTGGTTAGGTGGGATTAGAGAAAGGTTAGATTCTTCGCCCCTTCTCATTGTAGTTTTTCCGATTTTAGAAATATTACACGTAGTTTCACTTATTATTGCTATTATTATTATTATTAGGTTTTCGATTTTCCTCAATTTAATTTTTTTCAAGTAAAAAGTTGGGAAAAAATATTTTTTTCTTTTTTTTTTGGGTTTGTATAGTAAATTAATCGAATCGAATCGGTGTATTAGGGTTTCATATTGTTGTTGATGATGATTGATTATCTTAACACCGAGTTCTTCGTACAAGAAACTCCGTGATTTTTTTGGTGCAGTTTTTTTTGCCTTGCTATCTGAAAATTGAGGGTTTTCTTGTTCATTTCCGCGTTATTTCTAATTAGGGTTTCGTCATTTTGGTCAAAATTTTATTATTATTATTTTGAAATTTCGTTGAAAATTATGCCAAAAATAGAAATAGAAATCTTTTTCCGTTGAAGGGGTTGGTAGTTGGAGGAGAGAGACTGTGATTTTGTGGTTGAATTTTTTGAGGGGGATGGCCTTGAACTATTCGCATCGGTCGATGTTTCCGGCTCCGGCGCAGGAGGATAAGGACATCCGTGAATTGTTACCGGCCGATCCTTTTGAGATGGATATCAGCTCGACGGTGACCGCCATCACGGGATGGCTTGAGGATCTTGGAGCTGATTATGGGAGTTGTCGCGGTAGGGGTGAGGTTGTTGGTGGTTGTAAAGGGGATTACCCTCTCTTTACTGGGTTCAACTTTTGGTGGAATAGGTCTCCGGTTGAATTCCAGAATTTTCCAGTGAATAAGAATTTTGATGACAGGATGATGAAGGATTCTCAGGTCGATAGTTTCTTCCCGGAGGAGGGATTGCGGTGCTCGGTTATTGAAAGGGATGTCGGGTTTTCTTGCTCTATGGATGGTGTTAAGTTTGGCAATGCTGGCGAGTTTGACAAATTTCATGATCACTGGAAGATTTCCGGGGTTGATGGGTATCTTTCGGAAGCAGGATTTGAGCATCTGGTATATGATGGAGGTGTCAGTTACCCCTCGCCTACTGCTAATGCTAGCTTTGACAGGGGTGATGATAGTATTACTGGAGTTGCTGCTGATATTGATGTAGGTGTTTGTGACTGTTACCCTTGTGCTACCAATAATGCTAGCTTTGATAGGGGTGATGATAATTTTACTGGAGTTGCTGCTGATTCTGATGATATAATTGGGGCTCCGCACCCTGCATTGAGCTATGCTCTTGCCTATTTGGGTGTGCGTGATCTACTCTCTGTTGAAAGAGTTTGTAAGTCGTTGTGCTACACGGTTCAGAATGATCCTCTTCTTTGGAGAAGCATTCACATTGATGAGCGACACAATAGTAAACAACATATTCCTATCACTGATGATGTTCTTCTACAATTAACCAACAGGGCTCAAGGTAGCCTGCACTGCTTGAGCCTAGTACATTGCTTATCTGTCACAGATGATGGTATAAGGCGCGTCCTCCTGAGCAATAGGAGGTTGACCAGGGTAAGCAGAGTGCTAACAAGCTTTGAATTTTATCTTCTTCTTGTACTTCCTTTTTATTGTACTTGTGCTGTGGTGGTGCTTGATTTATTGCTATCTGCTTTCCTGATAGTGGAATAAAGGTTTGATGCCCAACAATTTAGGTGCGTTTTGGAATTTGAGATTCTGATTTGCATATTTAGTTTCCTTGTTGGTGATTCAGATTGCTGGATATGGATATAGTGAGTATGTGATTGTGTGACCTCATCATGGAAAAACAATTATTTGTTTAAGTTAATAAGCCTAACATAGTTTACCCTTGCATGCAAATTGAAGTGAGCATTCAATTACTTTCTAATGTGCCGTTGTAATAAGAGGATGAAGTGTGCCAGTACAAATAGATAAGAGGGAATGATAACTGTGTATATAAGGCTGATTTTATTTGTGTATATAAGATCAGTGTATTGTTTACTGTTTCTCCCTCTTTGCTCACCCCATTGTTCCTATACCCTCTTTCCTAAAAAAAAAAAAAAAAAAGTTTTTGTAGCCAAATGAATCAATGGAAGTTGACATATTATTGGGTTTGCGCTAATTAACCTGCCTTTGGTTTTGCAGCTGAGTATTCCAGATTGTACAAGAGTAAATATTGATGGTTTAATGAATTGCTTAAGAGATTTCAAACTGGTGGCTGTGTATGGGATAAAATATATTCGAGTTGGTGGGCTTAATGTGACTCAGAAGCACTTTGAAGAGCTGGTGGCACTACTAGATATTAGTAATCAATCACAAAACAATTGTCACAAACCACATTTTTCTCACAGAAGATACTTTGATTTAGATGATGATCGTCCTATTGACATAGAAATGTGTCCAAGGTGCCAAACCGGGACGCTTGTCTTTGATTGCCCTGCTGAAAGCTGTCAGGGCAAAGACCACTCTTCTCAGTTGTGCAGGGCTTGCATCCCGTGTATATCACGGTGTTTACATTGTGGAAAGTGTGTTAATGATCGTGAGTATGAGGAGACCTTCTTACTTGACTTACAGTGCTCTGATTGTTCGATGCCAGTATTGCAGTGTCAGGAGAGGCAAGATGTGTGAATCAGTCCTGAGCAATCTCCAGTTATTTCATTTCATGGCTAGTTATCGTTTGTTCTGTTGGCTTTTTGCATGAGGTTTTATGACCAGAAGCAAACATTTTTTATGAAGTACACGTATGTAAGGCATTCAATAGGGAAACATTGTAGGGATTTTGATCTTCCTTGCACCGCACTATTGTCATTTTGGAGGACATTGATCTTGCTTGGGCTGTCTGTGGATCCTATTTTGTCTTTGAAGCTCTAAATAAGGTTTTTGGAAGAAATGAAGAACACTGTGAGTTAGGGAGCTGTTGTGTCAGAGTCATACTATTATATGCTGTAAAAAAATTGAAAAATAAAAACATCCCAGAGATCTAGTTCGGGTCTCTCCTGTTGACTGTCAGTTGATTTTCTGTTGCTGCTGAAAGTAGACGACATTGAGTTGGCTTGGAAGCTCCACCGGGCTAGAAATGGAAGTGATGGAGGGGGTTATCGACTTTTGACTTCCCTATGTAGTACGTTTCTTTGTTGTTGGTGGTGAAAGAAAAGGCAAAAATGCAGTTCAGAGTCATTTGGAACATGCTAGACTGATTGCACTGAGATGGAGGATCAAGACATCTCTGTATTATTCCTTGGGGGGTCAGTGCCTGTGGTGAACTCTAAGGAGTACTTAGTCGCCTTTCCAGCTACCTCTTGAGAGTGAGGTGCAATCAAGCTGTTTGTTATTTTGATAAAGCAGTCCAGTTGCTGTTGCTGTCCAGAGATTTTGAATTACAGTTGCTGCTGTTGCCGGATTCCTAGTCTCCTATTCTAGCCCCTACTTCAGGCGTGCTCTTGTCTATTTCGTTGTTAGAGCATTGTTGGGCTCAGCTTGCCTCAGGTACTCCAGACGGATTTTCTTTTATTTTGTAATACCAACCTAAAAGCTTGATAGATTTATGTTTGTTGTGGAACATGCTTTTGTTTTGCTCCGATTAGAGGGCAAGAACCCACACTCTAGCTCTTTTTTCTCTTGGCTGAGAGGTGTGGGTTTTAAATCTCGAAGTCTGATCAATCATCATATGTATGCATGATAATTGGTCCTTTACATTTCGATTCAATGTACCAGTTGTACTTCTCTCAGGTCCAGTTTGCCGGGAAAATGTTGGTCATTTGGTGTTTGTCAGAATAAATTTCAACTTAGTTTGGATACCTGTTATCCATCGATTGAGCTGATCAGTTCAACCAGCAGTAGTTTGTCTTTTGAAATACAAGTTTTGTTACGTGTTTTGTTGGGTGTTTTCGTTTGACTATTATTGTTTAGATGATGGTTATTACACGTTTTAACTGGCAGAATACTTTTGAGTTGTAAGATTTCGTTACTGCAAGGTATATAAAATGAATAAACAATCAATTTTCGAAGGACTGTTGAATTGATGAATAATTCCTTGCAAGTTTTTCTTCAAAAGAATATTGAAAGTTCTAATCTAATTCGCTTCTGTTGTGAACTTCCAACTTAAGGTCAGATTTTACTTGTAGTATTTTGATGGCCCCTGATCTTTGATACACTACGGCCATATGAAACGATGATGTGAGAGAGGAGTTATGAAACGGAGACATCCAGAGAAGGAAAAACTATAAGCACCATTCGACAATGAGTGATGGGGCCAATGAGTCATCGCCCTCAACCATGAGTTTCCTGCTGTGCAATTGCAGTTTTGAATGGCCTTGGCTAGTTGACTCCTGTAAGGAGTCTAAGGACTCTGCAACCACAATGCTTCAGAACTACAAAACCTGTACTAGAAGAGGAAGAACCCTTTTTGACCCCTCCAGAGCGCTGAAGGAACTACGCAACTGATAGGGGATATTACATAGTAACCTTTCTCATTTTCTTTTCTTTTTTCTCGTGTTTTAAAGTGTCTAGATCATAAATTTAAGTCGTTTTTTCTTTGCTTGCTTCTTTGCCAAAATAAAAAAGAGCTTAGCTTCAAAGACTACTCAACATTCATACGACTACTAGGCGAAGCCTTGGATCTAGGAATGCATCGAATGCTCATATCTAGACCTTCTTCCAACAAAGACCAGTACTCGACATGCTTTATGATTTTATTTCACAAATCATGTCAAGAGATTGTTTCTTAATTAAAGACTAAAACATTTCTATGAAACCAAATCATCCACCAAACTCTTGTATTTTTTCTGCTACTTTTCAACAGTGCTGATCTGGACACATTGCAAGATCCAAGTTCTAGTTAATAGGAATATTGAATGAATCCGCGAGCTTGAAGTAGATCAAAAGTATCTAAGAAGATGGGACATCTCAAGGATAAATGTGAGCTATCCTCTAGGTTATGATTTACAGAATCGGCAAAGCGCTGATATTGTGACATGGCTTTGGATTAGTTTCCGAATCCATCTAGAAGGTAACTATATTCTCAAGTGCTAAGGAATACCCTTGAGTCAAGAAAGCAGCAGACTTCGTGGTGAACTTGCTTCATGGTGAAGGACTCCAAATTCCTTTATCGGGTATGTTGTTTAATTTGTAGGAATGGGGATGGATATTTCTTTCTTAGTAAGTGGAAGAATATCTAATATCTCAGAGATACCCCATTGTTTCTTCTCATAAAAGAATTCTATAATTATAATGGGAGAAAGATAACTAGTAGGAATTATATAGGCTAGGCTTACCGGATGGAACCAATTGTCCCTCCGGATGTTAATAGATTCACCACTATTGACTAGACCTGTTCATTGGTTCAGATAAGGGTCGGGATGGGTCACATACTTTATGGGTCAGGCTGAGTGGGGTCAAAGAAGATGTAAAATGGGTTGAGCTAGGTCGATCCAAAGAGAGTTTAGTTCTATCTATAGAGGGTGATAGTCTGTCTGTATCACTTCTAATCTTTGTCAGTGGACCATTGACAAACAATTGGAAAGTATTTATTACCTGATAGTGTTTAAAAGCCTTGAAACTATTGACTCATTATTAACCCAACTTGACCATTTAAAGATCCAATAAAACATGATACTTTAAAAAACCGATCCAATAAGTAATTAGACCCTTTTATAAACCGAACGATCAAGGCCCCATTGTCATTTGAACATATCTACTAATGACCTGTCACCTCAATGGTTCAATCCCCTTCTAAAAAATGGGTCTCAATTTTATTAGATTCTTCCATTGCCAAGAAGAAAGAACAACTAGCTGTAAAAGATAAAATTTTTATTAATTCCATTTAGGAAGTTCACACTTTCTGAATGACCTTTTCTATATATAAATCTTTCCAACAAAAAAAGCAAGAACTGCGCATTTTATAGTTAGCTTTAGAAGCAAGGTTTGCTTCAGCAAGAAATGTTCTTCCTGCCTGAGAGATGGAGTTCGCCTTACATTTTCCCATAATATATGCATGTTATATATGCATATTTTCCCATAGTATAAAGTCAATCTATGTAGATATCAAGATGTACTTACCAATGTTCTCCATACATTTTTACCTTATCTATGTTATACCCTTAAATTTTCTGTGATTAACGTCCTAAGTTAGTAAGTTACTCGCACACAACGTCATTAAGACATTAAGTTAAATGTTAACTCATTCTACTAAGATATGTTTGAAGGATGTTTTTATGGTTTATCAAGGCTACATGACTTGAATAACTAAAGTTGAAGTTTTCTACATTGCATCTTGTTTGATAAGAATTTGTTTCTCATTAGCAGAAGCCAAAGCTTGGCAATCGATAAGAACATGATTGTTGACTAAAGCAATGTAATGTAGAATTATCGTATCACTTCATACAAAATCTATGTTGCTGATAGTTGTTGACTAGGTTTCCAAAAAACAAGATTTAACCATAATAATGTCCACATAAAATAGGAAAATGCAGGACTTCTCGGTAAGATATTCGTACAAAACAATGGAATTTTATGCAAATGTAACTGCCCAAAAAGATCATTAAGGTAATCTTCCAAGGGAATGAACGAGACGTGAAGGGCTACTTCTGAGGTTTCTTGCCAAATATTTTCAGGATCTTTTCTTGCAATTTCTTCCTTCCAGATTTGTTATCATCTTTCTTCTTATCATGTCCCTTCGACGACGATGACGACGACGATGGTGGTGGATCTTGGTTGTTGTTGTCCCATTGATCAGCCCATGAGGGTCCGGAGTCCATCTTTCTTCGTCTCCTTTCTTTGACTTCTCAAAATCTTCTGTGTTAATTAGATTAGTATACAGAACTAATCTGTCATTTCACCAAACTTAGATAATGCAGTTTAAATAGTCATTTTCAGCTAAATATTGTATGATTCTATTGTTCCAAGTCATAAACCATGACTGTTTTCAAAAGAATTTTTCCTATACAAAGATTTTGATCTAAATTTACCTAATTAACAACCATTTTGACCAGGACCAAGCCAGATTTTTTTGATATATTTGGATAAAGTTAAATATCACATATCTTTTTTCTTTTTGGTATACACATAATGGAGGTGGTATACAAGTAGTTTCTGAGTTTGATCGAGTCATATTCGGTGGCTGAGTCATATAGTTCAATGCCGAGCATGGTTAGGCATTAATAGGTTGGTTATAAAAAAAACCAATGGAATAGTTCGTATGGATGAACTCGGTTAGCCGTGAAGGAGATTCCGCCTCTCCGACAAAATCAAGGCTTAAAGAACAAGGGTTGCCCAAAGAGTTTTTCATTTCCATATTAAGCACTGGCCAAATAAGAAAAACATCATTTCACAAAAGTATGCTCTGCGCAATGAACTGAAGAAATATAATACAGAACCTACAGCTTGTAAACTGGGAAATATAGTCCATGACAAATTTATATCGATTTGTTTTCTTTACATGAGGTCTACTATGATAAGAATTCAATGTGACCAGCAATCTCCTTGCACAACACTTTGGCCTCAGCTGCCAACTTAATGCTCTTGCTTATCACCAAACCAGTTTGTCTGTGTACAGGAGCTGGTTTATAGTAGTTGGCTGCTTCTTCCCCACCAAGTAGTAAAGCTTCCCTAGCAGGAATAACATTTTCCCACCAAAACTCGCGCAGAATTCCATGCATGAGATCCCAATATCCTCTTTCTCGGCATACTCTGAATATCGTGCTACCATTAGGTGTCCAACAATACAGATCCACCCATTCTCTATCCATTATCTCCATTTGACCCTGGATCTGAGGCATGTAGTAAAAGGGCATTGTTGACCAAGGCAACGCCAATTCAGGCCTCCCTTTATTATATGGACATTTCACTTCAAGGATACCTGCCTCAGGAGTGCAACTGAGAAGACCATCTGGAGAAGCACCCATCCAATCAAATCTTTGATCAGAGTGAATTGCAAAGCCCATGAAGCCAACATCATGTCCAGTAATGCTTTTATACCTCTCAATAGCGGGTGTTTCATTGAGAACACCCCACTCCATGGCCCGCTTTGCAGACGCTTCTACACTTTGAGAATCAGAAGCAAAAACCTTCTCCATCCAGAGCTCAGTACGGCGGGTTCCCTTCCAGAATCCCAAAGCAGTGCTAAAGGTACTTGTAGTAAGCCTGTCCTTGCGGAGAGCAAACCACTCTTCAGAGCGTTGTGTTGTATCAGATGCGGATAGTTGAGCTGTCAACGTTTGTGAGGAGTGATTGACGATGAATGGACTAGAAGCAACTACCAGCAATGGACTACAGGAAGAGAAGCTTCTAAAAAGTTCAAAAACAAGATTTCCTCTTGTGGGCAGCGGAGTGGCAGGAATGTGAGGGATGCAGCAGAATCTTGACATGTAGGCGTTGCTCATTGCTGGAAACATTACGCAGTCTATAGTAATTGCCCTGAAATAAAAGTGGCATAGCATTTTAAGGTTAGTTGACTTCAAGGTAACAACAAGAAAAGGGTAATAGTGTAGGAACGTTGGTTCTGACTTCAAACCTCAGCCTGCCTCCCTAGAATTCAAAAATAAATTGAGAATATTAGAACAAAGTCCAAAAACTCAAAGTTATGAACTGCAAAATTAAACTCTTGCACTTTTTTCACCCTTCGTGTGACTACATCATTTTTAGGGAATAGAACACAATAAGAAGTTGGTAAAGAATTCAAGCACCAAAATAGAGTACAGGGGAAAATGAAATGCATCAGCAGCACAAATGTTATGCACATATTCTCAACTGTCTAGATACCATGTAATTTAGTTATACAGGAACCAACACTTTGTTGGTAGCTCGTTCCAGCTTTCCTGATACCCTGATATGATGAATGTTCAGTAATGCGCATATCTGCATTGCCTCATGAACGTAAAACCAATATTTCATATGTATATTCCCCTCTGAAGTCCTAAACTAA
Source organism: Dysphania ambrosioides (assembly GCA_026401315.1). Taxonomy (NCBI): domain Eukaryota; kingdom Viridiplantae; phylum Streptophyta; class Magnoliopsida; order Caryophyllales; family Amaranthaceae; genus Dysphania; species Dysphania ambrosioides. Next base: position 21,541,073 of record CM048671.1, on the reverse strand, counting down.
AAACAATTGTTGGATACCAAGACGCCATTTCAAGTTACAACAACCATGGTACATGATTTAAGATACAGTGTATAGTGTCAAAGGAGGTACACAAACCTCGGAAAACAACGTTACTCAAAGGTTGGTTAGTTCAGTTTATTAGGCTTAGTGCGCGTTCATACAAACTAATGTAATCAGATTATACATGATTCACAATGTTCCATTAGCATTTGGCACCCAATCAAGCTAATCTTTGTGCCTTATTACTTCTCTATATACAAAATCGAAAGCTATCTCCTCGTGCCCCTCAAAATCACAAAACCAACAAACCATCCTTAAGCAAGAATATACAGAAATGAGGTACAAAAATCTACCGCATTCTAATACTTTAAACACTAAAACATTTCATCATCTACACAGGACAATCTCTACATCTTTCGGAACCGATACGAAACGGAATGCTTCACCATCAAAAGGGTACTAATCATTGTGCCTTATTACTCCCTAGTACGCCTAACAATTACAGTGCAGCAAAAACTCGATTTTCCCTACATAAAATCAAAAGGACACTTGAATTGGACATGACTGAAACTAATAATACACAGGCAGCTCAATATAATTGTGCATCATGCAATACACAAGGGAATTCAGTGGGTTCAACTAAACCCTTAAAGATGTAAACTTTATGAATGCTAAAGCGATAAAGAAGAAAAGTTAAGCATTGATTGATTGAATTACCAAAGAGAGAGGGGGGCGGGGATGCTGTTGCGTAAGCGTTGGGCGAGTGGAGTTGATAGTTGGCTACCTTCTTTTGTGGCTGCTGCGCGCACCTGTGAGTGGTGCGAGGTGGCGGTGCGGCGGAAATGTATTGCGAGGAGTAACCTTTAGATAAATCACAAGAGATATTTTCATGTCATTTTTTTCGAAAAAAAAAAAACCGTGTTGGTCTTTGCGTTGCTTTGGACACTTATTTTAGAAATTTGCTGAAGTTTTTCTAAACAAATCATTTAGGTTAAATTTGACGAAATTTGATTTACATAAATATATATAAAATATCCTTAATAGTTTATATAAGTTGTTAATTTGAAAAAAAATATTAAAGTATTTTTTAAAATTTTTTGATTAATCTTAAATCATATTATAGTGTAAAACATGTGTTAAGTATATTCTCTTTTTATATAAAATGATAATTATCTCAAAGTTATTAATTGTTGAAGTATATGATGTGGATATACTCTATAAATACTCATACCCAATCATAGTATTTTGCTATAAAATTCCTTTTAATATTCATATACTTTTTCTCTTATTTCTATTTCTCTCCCTAACCCGTCTTCTTTCTCCTTCCACCTTCAACCTCAACACCATACCCATCTCCAACTATGGCTCGCCATCACTTTTATCCTCCATGATCATTGATTTTATCATGGTATTAGAACAACGGACAGAGCCCGCGTTGACCTTTTATCTAATAAATGTGTCCATTTCAGAAGTCGAGGTTCCGTGCATATATTAGCTCTACACCAAATCTCCTTTTGGTTTTATTTACCCATATTTTGGGTGTTAATGTTGTACCGATTCTTTCATCTGGATCTGTGTTTCCGGGCACGTTACATTGGTTTATTCCTCGCACTTGACGAAGGGTGTTGTATTTTTCTTCCTGTTGTCGGAAGATTGTTGATATCGTTACTTTGGCCTACATTGATAGTTACCAAGCGTGTTCATACCGATTTTTGTGTCTCGCCCGTGGCACAGGAGCAGTATTTCTTCCATTTCTCCCAAACTCATCTTCTTCCTCCTTCAACCTCAACACCATACCCATCTCCAACCATGGCTCAACATCACTTTTATCCTTCATGATCACCGATTTTATCATTAACAGTATAGTTATTTTGATCGAATTTTTTGTTAATTAATAAGTTACATAGATTTTAATGACAATATAGACAACACAGCTCATCGGAAGTTAAGATGGTAAGACAATCAACTCCTATCCTATTTAGACGGATCCATGATAGAAATCTTATGTAAGCATTATTGTTGCACATAAGTTTGTTTAGATCTGACCAGATGAGAAAATTCATATCATGTTAGATTTCTATTAACTAATAAAGTGAAGTATACACAACCTTAAAGTTGCCTTAATGATTTGAAATTATTGAAAACCTTTTTTTATATTGTTTTTCTTTTAAGATTGGCAATGCCAACATGACAGTTAGAGATGCAAGTTAGGTTGGCAACGGATCAGATTCACATTATGAGGATTTACTTGCATTCATCCTTTTCTTTATCGACTCCATTCGCTCCATCTGTCACACTCCAAATCAACCAACCACATTTGATTTATCTACGTATGAAATGGATGGATCAGGTGCTATGTGACTATATTTTTAATATTTTTTCACATATATAAATTTTAATGAGCTAATTGTAATAATTGTACCAAATAATGGGTAATATTCATACAAAAAACATTTTTAAAAAAATATATACTAAATAAACATTATATGTTTGAGGCATGTAATAATTGATGAGTTTTAACTCCACTCTAATTTGATCCAATCCCTCACTTGTCTTATTAATTTATGCTTGATAAGGTTTTCATCCATTTTATTATATCAGGTGGATCAAGTTGATGATATCTGCAAAAAATTGTCATCGCTAATGTCAGTGGTAGTATATATATGAGTTGATGATATTGCATGTATAATGTGTTGTTCTTAAATTGCTCATCTACAAAGTAAAAACCTTGTGAAAATCATTTTTCTAGTTTTGTTATTAACTTAATTCAAAGGGAAATTGTTTCCTTACTTGAGAGTAAGCCACTTGCCATCGTTGTTGCATACCATTTATCACGTCATCTAAGATGACAATTAGGAAAATGGTTGACATAAGCGAAATATTTCAACCCTAAATAGGAAACAATTCCTTTTACAAGTTAGGACGTTATCCATCTTAGGTTATGAACACAAATAATTACACTCATATTAGAAAAAAATTTGAGTCAAAGTACAAACATTTTGCATGTATTAAATCAATATCAACTCTTTTGCAACTTATGACATAAAATTTATTTTTTAAGTTATTAAATTTATCTTAAAAGTACTTTAAAATAAGATCTACTTATAATATGATCTAATAATGTAAAAAAATCCATTAAATATTCTAGAATACATCTTGATTGATTAATGAAACATGAAATTGTCCTTATTCTTTTATCATCGATTTGAGATGTAGTGCATTCATGTAGTGATTTAGTGTGTAGTGGCATCTTCTTACATCAAAGGTAGTAGCATAGTTCATAGTTTATTGAAGTGATGAAGCAACTAATTAGCCATAACCTATGACGAATAAGATATAGGATGACGCAGTTGGCATCAAAAATTGTTTTAGATGCATGCATGGCACTTAACATTTTAAGTGTTGGTTGTTCTAGAATCTAAAACTGCTCATATCTAGGGTTAGGCCAAGTCAAGTTAAAATGAAGGTGTTTAAATTGAAAGTTAGTAACTAACAAGTAGACTTGATTTACCTTTCATTCTAGCTTAAATAGGTCATTAATGTCTAATCTGGCCATGCTTCTTAGGCCAATTTCAACATTTTTTTGACTTTTTAAAAGATCATTATTATCGTTCATTCAATAGCCTCAGACATCGTCTACACACAAAGTTAGTTTCTTCTTAGTTTTGTATCTAAAAAACAAAGTTAAGTTTAAGTTTGCATTATATTCTACTTATTTTTACCTATTTCAACTAAAATAAAATATATTCAGACAAAATAAAATAAGTCCGACAAAAATAAAATAAGCCACAATAAAATAGATCAAAGCCTAAATTATTAGTTTTAGCTTGCTAGATAAGCTTAAAATTCAAAAGATATTATTCATCATTTGAATGGGCTTATTATTGGTGATAATTCCTGATAAAGGAACAAGACTATCCAAATTCATACAATTGGTGAGAGATTGATTTGTATAGATTTTTTAATTCATTAAATCCTTGGTTACAAAGTGTATGAAAAGTAATTTCTCACTTATTTACCATTATTGTTGATGTGAAATTAACAAGCAAGTAAGAAAATAAATACCACTCTTTTAATATACACATACATATATATTATCATTTTACCAATTCTAAAACCAGAGTATTTGCTTCAATTTCATAAAAGCAAAGACTATTGGGTATCCTAGACAAGTTTAGTTTTTATTGTCATGACCCCATCATTTTATATTTGATTGGATTTTCTGATCAATTCATTTTTTGGTAGCTTAAGTAACATCACATAATATTCAATTATTAACTTTAGAATCCAATTTATAGTTTTCTCTTACCATATTCAACCCATTACTAATAGTCAAATTCCCTAATTTCAATCTTTTACCTGCCTATCTCATCCTCCGATGCTGATTATATTCGAGTTTTAATATTCATGAAATGATCCCATCAATATAGATTTAATTGAGTTTTTCACATATCGAATTAGTAAGTTCGAGTTTTAATTAAGTCATGTTCCTGTATTTTTATTATTTGATTGAGTTTTTATCAAGACGGGTTAGTTTTAAAAATTTCTAAAGGCTCAACTAATGTCACATATTTTCTATATTTACTCGGAATCCAATTTACTCTTTTACTTCCCGTTACTACTTTTATAGATTCCGTCAAGGGAAAAAGTTTGGTCAGTCTCATCACCCTACTCTAAACTATTGACAATTTGGAAAGATTTTAGTTAAACAACAAATTTCGAAAAATGATAGATTGTTAGGCCAAATATAATTCGACATTAAAGACTCTTTGAAATCTTAATATTGCCCTTAAAGAACTTAAACCTCTAGCCAAATATACTCGGAATCTAGCTAAGTATTTTTTTTTTCTCTCTATTTCTTACTCTAAAGTTTTTAGATTGTTAGTTGCTCGAGTTCATTTTCTGCCTAAAGTCCTACACAAGCTAGAGAAGGGTTATAGTGTTCACCCCCCAAAAAAAAAAAAAAAAAAAAAAAAAATCCCAACCTTCAGTCCTTCACCCCCAAATCCCAATGTCCAAATGCTCAAATTCCCTCAGTAGGTGATCCTCAATTCCAACTCTCTGTTCACCTATCCCCTTGAACCCTAACCCCCAAAATACTCCCAAATTCCAACTATCTATCAATCATGTACATTTCCGACGCCAATCATAACCCCACTATCACCAAACCACCGCCACCCTCCCTCGACTTCTCCGATGACGAACACCACAATGACATGATGATCGAAGTGGTCCCCTCCCACCACCATCAACCTCATGAGCCCCACCGCCCACCCTCCTCCTCCTCCGGTCCCAAAAAACGGGCTGAGACATGGGTTCAAGACGAAACCCGGAATCTAATCAGCCTGAGGAGAGACATGGACTCCCTCTTCAACACCTCAAAGTCGAACAAGCATTTGTGGGAGCAGATTTCGGCAAAGATGAGGGATAGAGGGTTTGATCGGAGCCCCACAATGTGCACCGATAAGTGGCGGAACTTGCTCAAGGAGTTCAAGAAGGCGAAACAGCAAATGGGGAATGGGAGCAATGGGAATAGGAATGCTAAGATGTTGTGTTATAAGGAGATTGAGGAGATTTTGATGGAGCGGAACCGTTGCGGTTCGACGTCGAATGCCGCCGCTGGGTATAAGAGTTCTAGTCATAATAATAGTAATGCTAATGATTCTTCAAAGGTTGATCCTTTCTTACAATTCTCTGATAAAGGTTTGTGCTTTTGGAATTTTTTGTTGGTTGAGATTTGAGAATCGCAAGTGGGTTTTGCACTATTTGTGGGTTTTTCACTATTTGTGGGTTTGATAGTGCTTTGCTATATTTAGCGTTTTGTTGAGGTGTTGGTTGAGAATTGCATGTAGGATTGTCGCTATTTCGTTGGGTATTTAAATGGTTGGCTGTCATTTGGGAATAAATATGGAAATTTTTTGGTTTATGTTGTTGGATTTATTCGATTTCTTTGAATTCCGATGCGGTTTTGTTGGGTTGAATTCTCGTCGACTGTCGGAGCTGTATGTGTCTATGTTATTAAAGTGGTGCATCCTTATATTTCAGAAATTGGTGTATTGAGTGCTGAACTGCAGATACAATATTTTATTAGATGATGATTTTTTGGGTTGTTTATAGTGTTGGGTATATGCAATTTCGATGGACTTCGAGCTAGTTTTGAATCTTTGGGTTTTTTTCTTGGATTATTGGAGTTGTATGTGTATATGGTGTTAGATGGTGTATAGATGAAGTTCACTATTACTAATTGGTGTTCGTAAGAATTACCACTGGCGTTGGGTAAGTGGGAGGTGGGGAAGAGTTCTTGAGTGTTGAACTTCTAATACTATATCTTATTGTCACATAAAAGCTTTTGACCTTCTCATGTTATGGGTTAGAGAAGGGAGTATAAAAAAGGCTATAGCTAAAGAGTGGATTTGGGAATTCCATGAGTATAATGCTTGCAGAAAAGTGGATGTCTTCCTACGGAAAAGGTTGTTACATACTTACATTTTAAGATTGATTCTGATAAAAATGAGAATGCTGCTCATATCTGTGGGGTTCTTCTGAATTCAGCTTTGCGTGAATGGATAACTCCTTATGCTTCAATATAACATTAGTCATCTCTACAGAATTGATTGCACTATTGCAGGAAATTTGTTAATAAGTGGAAAGGGGCCTGAGACCAATAAGACATCATCATTTGTCAAAATCCACTATTTCTTATTGATATATGGAATCAAAATCCATATTCCTTTTTTAAAAAAAAAATCTACTTACAACTTTTTGTTTGAATTGATTATCACGTATCATTTTCATTGTACATGTATACTGGAGCCAAGTACTTTGCTTGGCTGATGCTGATACATATTTACTGCCATTATGCTTAGTAGTCTCTGTCCTTCATGGTTTCATCGTGAAGTATATGCTATCTGGATTTTATATGAATTTGATTGGGACTTCTTTAGTTTTTCGGAAAGCAAATATGGCCTCTATGAATCATTTTTATTTTTGACGTGAACAAATGGTACTTCTGCTTTAGTGCTACAACTTTGGAAACAGTGTTTTTATGCTTTTGCTGCATGCATTGCTACAGATGTTTCTTACCAAGTGTTTCTGCTAGTATCCCTAGCTATGGTGTTTAAGAAATTCTGCTTGATGACCTTTATCTAAACTCCTTTTGTTTCTTGTACCTGTTTGCTATTCCTTACTCTTTCCGAGTGTGTATTTCTGGAATAAGGATTGTTACATAGGTCATCACCTTATAATGCTTTAAATTGATTGTCTTTTGTGCAGTTATTGATGATGCTTCTATTCCTTTTGGATCCGTTGAAGGTACAACATGTCAACCATTTTTGGTATTTGATTGGCTTCTTGAATATTTTTGGAACGTTGTAAGAGCATAAAAGCCAACAAAAGTGTGATGATTAAGGTGGGTTAGTGGCACTACTTAAAGGGTTAGCCTTCAGATTAGATGTTTGTAGTTGATTAAAACCCTCTTCTACGGGTTCAAGGGTCCTACTGAATATGAGGCAAAAGAGAGATAGATGATGAACAGCATTTTGAGGTTAAGGATTTGGAGGGAAATTGCTAAACCTTGATTATTTTTATGACTTATGAAGCTAGATTCCATGGCTAATTCATTTTTTTTTCACACATATTTATATTACTTATTATTCTTATGCAGTCATCATTACCTTTTAGCATGTTTTGTTGGTTTCTTTCACCTCTATCATTCAATATCTTGTCTAGATCAAGCATTCCATCTGTCCTGCATTCGGTTGCTATCTGAAATAACCGCAGTTAGCTTGTAATAAATATTAAATCCATTTTTAGTGGAAGAGGATCCATGTCACAAGCAGCTTGATATTGAGTTTCAAGTAGTTTATTGTGCTTTGAGTTACTTCATAGGGACCCATCCAAGTGTCTGAAGTATCAGCATTCTAAGAACCATAGGAACTTTCAATTCACAATTTTAAAGTAATCCCTTCAGAGTTTACTATGGCATAATAAAGATGGAAGTAGTGTTCAGAGATGTCATAGAGTTCACAGGCCATGTTAACAGCTGAGTAACCAATAATATGTTGTTCAGAATGACGTTGAAGCCTTCATACAGGACATTTTATAATGATTCAAGAGTCCCAATCTGCCTCTTTGACTGAAGCATCAGCTTCTTTGTTCAGCTTCTTTGTCCATACATGATATCCCAGTTATCCACAATGTTCTTGTATTTCTTGCATGCCATTATAAATTGTTATTTTTTAGGATCGTTAACATGATTTTTTTATCTGAATTTAGAGATGGCACTGAATCTAGAGTATCTAAGTGAAGGATGTTTATTTATTTATTTTTGTTTTCAGCCTTTGTGACCAACAAATTGTAGTCCCATCTTGATGCTACCTTCCATTATTCCCCTTTGTTCTCTTTAGCTGTCATTCTTGTGAAGATAATTGAGGGAGAATAATTTATTTGTTATTTCGTCATTTTTTATCACTTTGCAGTTTGCACTAAACCAATTATTTAAATTTGAAAATTTTTATTTAATAAATATCTTTAGCTACCTGATAGGTATTTGAAGATACCCGTAATAGAAAATTTGACATGGGGATCCGATGAAGTTGTCATATTTATGAAGACAATTGAGGGAAGAGCATTTATTTTTTTGTTTGTAAGTACTCTTTTTACTTTGAAAATCCATAATTTAACTGTGAATCAGTCTAAATGAGAAGGATGATTTGAAGCCTGATAAGTACTTCAAGACATTCTGAAAAGGAAAATATGACATTGGGGACAGAGGATGTTGTCATTAATCATTATTACGAAGACAATTGAAGGAAGATCATTTATTGAGTAATTTCTAAATACTCTTTCCACTTTAAACGAAATCGATCATTTAACTTTAAATTCCTTGAAATGAGAAATAGAGGCAGGAACAGTATTTCATGACATTCCAAAAAGTAAAATATGACATTGGGGGACTGAGGAAGTCGTATTATCCAATATCCATCTTTGTGATCATTCTATGATATTTTCCATTTGATTGTCATTAACTTGTTACATAGATATTTCCTTTCATTGGCAATCCACCATTGTTTTGCATTAACCAAAACATGTTTTTTCAATATTCAGAGAGAATTTTATTGTTGCGCCTTTTCTTTGAACTTCGGGGATAGTGCTGAAGTGCTTTTTTAGGCTGGCCTTGAGGTTAATAAGTTTGTATCTTTTGTACTCATGTAAATATATCTTCTCGTGCGGAAGCATTTTTGTTGCTTTGCCACTCCGTAATCGTTGTTTGGATGTTCTGCCTTCTTGTTCCTTCATAGTGAATCCCATTGACTTTTTATTGGATTAAAACTGAGCTTGTCGAAGTTTCCATATCAGCATATTTGAGTTGCCATGATGTGATCCAAGGTCTATTGTTGGGCCTTAAACATCTTTTAAGTGTTGTGTATTGGACTATATTTGGTATTTAGGGCCCATATATGCTGCCATATTGTGTACAGATTGGAATCTTTGTTGTTTAAGGACTTTATTTGGGCTCTAAGAACCTTGCTTGGTAGACGGTGCAATAGCTTGGGTGACATAGCTTCTATATTCGTAGAGCTAGTTGGTTTCCTAATTTAACTGGAAACGATTTACATAGGCATACAACTACTTATTGGGTAGGTAAGGTATTGAAGTTTTCTCTTTCTTTTGTTTTCTAATACATATAGGATTTGCTTAGGAAAAATTATGACAGATTTTGCGCTAGTCCTATGCTTTACATTTATTTCACATATAAGTTATGTTCTTTTTGTTTCGTTTCTTAATCTCCTAGGAGAGTCAAGGAAAGTTTTTAGTTGGATTTATTTCCAAAATATATCTGCACGTTTTCTTGTCCTAGGATTTTTTTTTTTTTTTGTAAAGCTAATCAGGCTTGTCGATGGTTTTCTGATGCTGCTTATAGCTTCAATATTGCTTGTTATTAACGAGATTTGTATGAAAATTAAATTGGATTTTTCAAGAAACATTTGTGTATTGGGAGTGTGACTCTAAGCTGGGACTTAGTAGCTTCTGTTTGGTGAATGAAATTATATTTCAAAACCCTTACATTTGGTGAGTGAAATCAGATTTGTTTACCTTAGGTTCGGCGAGTTAAACCTGATTTAAGCTTATCATATTTTTTGGCAAGAGAAGGTAATTCAGATCTAAAAATGATCCTAATTTCTGAATTGGTAAGTAGAGTGAACCCTCATTTAAAAGCCTTGAACCCTTAGATCTTACCGGTTGAGTGAACATTGTTTTAGATCTTAATTAGGTGTATGAAGATTCACATCATCCCACCTTCTAAATTAATTGATCTGAAAGCCTCAAATGATGAAGCTTGACACATTGTCTAAACAGAGATCACAACTGAATCTCCAGAGTGTGGTGTATTCGCTGCTTTACTCTTGTTAGATATTGCATCCCTTTGTTCCATGAGTTTTGGTCCTATCTTTTCATTCTTGCTAGTATAAACAAGGGATGATGATTGGGGAAGCAATATTCTTGTAGGGGTCCCTTTATCTGTATAGGAAGGTTGTAATGCATCTACTTGCAGCCCCCTTTTTATGCCAAAAATTATGAGCTGTGAAGCATATCGACGTTACTATTTGTCCATTTGCTTCTCTCATTCGAGTTATTCCCCTTGATACCCTTGCTTTATTTTCTTTTGATTTTTTTTTTCTTGACATTTTGTGCATTTAATATCTGTTTTGTACAGACTTTTAATAATGACTAAGTTTTTTGGCTTTTTTTTTGTACAGGTAATGGGAGGCCAACACTAAACTTGGAAAGGAGTTTGGATCATGAGGGACATCCTCTTGCCATTACTGCAGATGATGCGGTGACTGCCGGGGGTTGTCCCTCATCGTTTTGGCAGGAGACTCCTGGAAATGGTAATCCTGTCTACACTGAATACAATGAGCTTCAAATCTCATCTTTGATTCACTATTTGGGCAACGGTCAAAAAAATTACCTCTCTTAAACAAATTAAACAAGTGTCATGACCATGAGGCTCCCTTTAACATTAATTGGTCTCTATATTGGGCTAACATCATTTTTATCTGTTGAATAGTTGCCATTACAACAATAAGTAGCTTGTTAAAGGTGTTTTGTTGGGTGATCCAATGGTTTGGGTGGCTAGATGTCATCTGATTTGTTTGAGTTTCTTATTAAAGGTTGATCTGATGCAATGGGGAGGGACAGTTATGATTATACACGACTGCCTGTTTGAAAGGACCTACTCTCACTGCCCCTAATAGTATGCCACTTAGCACCATTTTCCTTATTGGAATGTCCCTCAAAAGAATGCTCCATTTCATTCATGGTCATGTCCAATTCTTTGCTCTCATAAAAACATGTGGTCTCTATATTATTTTTTTCAGTTACTCGACTCAAAAGATTAGTGCCGAACTTTTATGGAGCATACTCTAAGTGATGGATGGGGTACAGTTTATGAAATCTAAAAGTTTGGGTATACGAACATACCTTGTATGTAGTCAAATTCAGCTAAATTTGTATGAAATCCATGAACTAGTTGTGTTCCCTTCCTTGCTGAACTATTTTGGGGTCTTTTTAAAGCTTCAGAGATAAATGAAGAGGTAGTGGGCAGTTTATGCATTAGGAGGCAATGACAATAGAGGAAAGGATATGGGTATTGGCTGACTAAGTTGGCAAGACCAGATGTATACAGAGATAGAGAACAGATTGGTATAAGGAAACAATTGCCATTTGAAAGCCATCATCATCACCTGCTGATTTGCTTCTTTTTGCAACTGAAAAACCCAAAGCCAAATCCTCTTTGCTAATTGCTTTTTCAATGGGTAAATTTAGAAATTTTTCAACATTGATCTTAGACATTATTCAATCACAATTTAATTGTTTGGAATAGATCAGCAGATATCATTCATTGAGTATGCTGTAGTAGATACTAGGTACTATCACGTTGCAATATGGTGTGGTACTCTGGTATAAATGGCTGTCCAGATATCAGCACTTCAGCCTTTTTTCACCCTGGCTGAATTTGTGTCAGATTTAAGTCTGTTAAACCCCTGTGCACATCAGGTAGTGTTCAAGATCTTTCTCATAGACTTTTTTTAAGCCTAGAGTCAAATTGACAGAGTTAGGCTATTAGTCAGCTTTGCATCGAAACGTGGAATTGAGTGCTTTCATGTTCGGATTAGAATTAATAGTCGGTTGTCTTGTAGTTGGCCAAGAGTCTGATGAAGCAGACTGAAGTAGGTTAAATGGATTAAGGGGGATATTGTAAGTTTTGTGATAGGATTCATATACCTTGAGCTATAATAAAATCATCTTGGGCTTTTGTGCTTAGAAAATAGCTAGGTTGTACACTTATCTCGGTCTCTCTCAGAGCTTTCAGAGTACTTCGATTGAGTGGTCTATTGGATCCAGCAGAATGTGTAGGAATGTTAGACTTCTACTTTCATACTGTCGCAAAATATCTATTTTTGTTTGTATGAGAGTGGATCTGATGGGGCCTTTTTTTTGGCAATGGTTTGCCCTTACCATTCTTATACATATTATCTTTATCTTTCAATGCTGTCTCCCTAATTTTTTTTCCCTCTCCAGTTGATTTTGACACACTGATTTTTGTTCATTTGTTTCTTATCTCCCTTTTATCTTCCCTTCTTAAAGTAGTTGATTCTTTGCTCTTAAGTGGATACCTCTTCTTCCAGCTTTTCTTTCTTTTTTTTTTCTTTTAAATAAATAAAATTTTATGCATATATTTTTTTTAATTTGATTTATTTCTTTTGTTTGTGATCTTCTCTCTCCATGGCTGGAAAACTCAGAGTATGATGGAGAGTGTTGGGAGTCTTGGGAAGTGGAAGTGATATTAGTCAACACATTGATGCTAAGGGATTTAGTAGAAGGTGTTTATTTGTCATCAGACTTTTTGAATCTATTGTTGGAAAAATCTAGTTACTGAGGCCTTGACTTTTTGTGTTTAATAGTCATGGGAACACCTCCCACCCCTACAAAAATCTTAAAACAAGAAAACCAAAAATGTTAAATGTTAAGGTGAACTGACTGGCTTTCCTTACTGCTGACGGCATGAGTTCCCCCTCTCAAATGTGAGAAAGAGGAAAATGGAAAACAGAGAAGATGGAAGGGTGTGACAAAACCTTTTCTTTTCTTTTTGTTTGTTGTTGCCTTTCCTCAAGCTCCCAACATTTTATCAAATTCTATAAGGCATGTTTTGTTTTAATTCAAAAAAAGAATTATAGTGATTTTGTACTTTACTTTCACAGGTGATGATACTCATTCTTTTGGTGGAAGGGTGATAACTGTGAAATGGGGAGATTACACTAGAAGGGTTGGTGTAGATGGCACTGCTGAGGCCATCAAGGATGTAATCCATTCTGCATTCAGGTTAAGGACAAAGCGTGCATTTTGGTTGGAGGATGAGAACCAGGTTGCTCGATCCCTTGACAGGGACATGCCATGTGGCACTTACACTCTTCACCTTGATGAAGGTATGTGTTGCATAGCTTGTTGAAGTAGTTGTCATCCATAAGACTGAATACTCTGTGCCTGACATGATGTTCGCTGTTAATATGATGACTAAACCACTTGTTTAAGTGGGCAAGTTACCTTTTCAAGAAAATTCCTCTTGACATCTTAAAGAGGAAGCAGAAAGAAATTGGAAATAGTATTACAATAACAAGTCATGTCTTAATTCCAAAAAGAGGGGTTAGTTTCATAAACCAAGAGTTTACCTCACGTGATCATCGAGAAGAATCTTCCTCCTCCATTTCCTCTTATTTAAAGCCACATCTTCTTGTAAATTCATTTTCTCCATATCTTTTTTAACTTTTTAACTTCCTTTATCTTGGGTCTTCTTTGGTCTACCTCGATTGTATTTGAGGTCTCTATTACTACTTTCACCTCCACCTCCACCTGTCATACTGATGCATATATTGCTTAACGTCTTACATGTTCTTCTATTTAGAGCCACATCCTCTTGTAAACTCATTCCTCTATATCTTTTTTAACTCCATCTTAGTCATCTTTAGCCTGTCTCGACTCCATTATCCTAATCCACCATCTTCCTCATTGGTACATCTTTTACTGGACATCTTACATGTCCCGACCATCATAACCTATGATCCCTTGTCTTATAGTCAATATATGCAACTTCAACTGTCTTTTTGGTATCCTTATTTTTCTAATTTTGTCCCATAGGGTATCCATTTCCTCTCTTCTTAACATGCTCCTTCTTGAAAGCCGACAACTCCGAACCATATAATAATGGCAGTTTAGTTGTCATCCTATAGAATTGTCCTTTTAACTTTAAGGTACACTACGTATTCCAGTTTTGGCTTTCCATTCGAGTTTGAGACACTGTGAATTTATTTTATAGGTGACGTCTTGATCAATTGTCTTCATTTCTTTGAAGAATCAAAACCAATTATTTGAAACATTTACTTCTAAAGTCACTATCTTCATATGACTTCCTTCTAATGCTCAAATGACACCCTATGCTAATCTGGGTCCATCGGAAAAATGTATTGACCTTGTTACTTTATCCATGATTATCGTAATTTGGTATGATTTAGTAATGTCCTAATTTTTTCCTGGATCTTTTTATCCTTCTTGAACCGTTGAAGCTTTTATCCTTCTGATTGAACTTTTGAAGCTGCGACATTTTCTTTCTTTCAGGTATGACAATCAAATTGCATCATTATGAGGAGTCAGAACACATTCCTTATCCTAGTCAAACATTAACCCACACAGAAGAAAAAACATTTTACACAGAGGATGATTTCCGCGAGTTTATGCAATGCCGGGGATGGTCATGTCTTAGGGAGTTGAATAGCTACAGAAATATCGATAATTTGGATGATCTTCGCCCAGATGCATTATATCGTGGTGTGACTTGAGAATTTGAGTGCAGTTGGTTATGCCTTCTCCTCATCTCTTTATTCACCCGATATCTTTTACTGACAGAAACTGATGTAGCCAAAAGATTTGCTGAGAAAAATTGATGCTAGCCTCTCTGTACAGAACTACAGATAGATTGCCTTATAATAATAGGACCTAATTGTTCATATTTTCATTTGTGTAATGTAATTATAGTAGCTAAATTTAATTTGTCAACCTTCAACAAATTGTGATATCTTCAACTCTTTTCAGTTTTTCCATGAGCCAGGGTTTTATTCTTTCCCGCGCTTCTGAGTGATAGCTTTTTACATCTCCTTTCAGAAAAATAAAAAGGACGATGAAATTTTCTTTTCTAAAAAGTATATATTTAGATACAGTTTCTGCAGGGGGAATGTTGTAGCTTCAAAAATTTACCTGTTTCTCAAACCAGAGACTGACTTTCAAGATACAATTTCCGCAGATATTACAATAAAAATTTCAAGAGGGTATTTTACATCATTGACACATCGTATGCTTGCTAGCGTGGAATATAATGCGTCTAACATAGGTGCAACTCACACAGACCAGTCGGAAGCTGTTCAGGTCTCCATACATGACAGCAACGGTGTTATTATATACTCCCCTTGTTCCTATCTTAATATTTGCTCTATTTTAATCAAAAAGCTTTTATAAAAAATGGTCAAATGGAGGGCAAACTTAGGATAGTCTGGATAGAGGGAGTATAAGCATTGTGCAAAGCTTGGCACCTGTGACTCTGTGAGTAATGAAACAACTTCTCTCTTCAGGATCAGCTAACATTTTGAAAAGTTAATCCAAGTGAACCAACAATTTGAAATATATGTACTATATAGTTCCGGAAAGGATTATCTTAAGATTGTAATCGGTTCAATGATAACAGGTAATTCATCATGATCATTACACAGTTCAAACTTCAGAACCCAGATACAAAACTGTGAATCAATTATTCACATGACCACCCACACACAAAACACGTTAAAAGAATAGCAGTGCGTATTTCATTTAATTTTTGTCGCCTTGAAAACGCACTTTCTTTCACTGTTCATCCAAATCATCGTCGTCATTCTTGTAGGACACAAGGGTGTCAACCTTGTGAATCTGCATGAAAAAATCCCCAGAAGTTCACTTTGGTGTTCAGCTCCCATAACACAGCACTTAACAACAAATGAAGAAATCATTAATCCAATTCAGAAAATCAATTACCTTGGTATCAAAAGAATGCAGCTTCACCATTTGAGGATTTTTAATCAATTTGGGATCACTCTCAATCCAAGTGAAAGGTGCAGCCACATCCTTGTCAGTGTATGCCAACACATCAAAAATACCTGTAACACATTAAAAAAGGTTAATCTATATGATACTTATCCAACTCCCTCTATTTTTCAAACATCATATAATATGAATATAAATACATAAAGTATTGTATAACACATGGACACAATAAATATAAGTGACTATCATTTCTGAATAAACACAAAGAAAATACCAAAGTAATAGTTTCTTACAAGGTTCATCAAGGCATGGCAAGTAAGTAATACTAGAAGCAATCTGCCTCATAATTGCTTGTATCTCTCTCATAATCTCCTTGTCACTTTTTTCCCTTGATGCCCTGACAAAAAAAAAAAAAAAAAAAAAGAAACAAGAAAAATCAGACCCAAATTAATTATATAATTCAAGAATTTTTCTAATCACATAGTCATAGGTTATAAATTATCAGATTAATTGGCATACCCTTTTTCCACCACTTCATTATCAGTCTCAATGCTGAAATTCCACCTCTCCAAAACTTCATTAGTAGCTTTGCTCATTATTACAAGAACAACCCTCTGTAATTTCCCTGCTTCAAGCCATTCTGCACCGCAAAAAATCGACAAAATTTCCCATAAATCAAATAAAATTTACATCAAATTTGGATATTAAAAGAACCCCAAAAAAATCCCCCCAAAAAAACCTGAAAGTTGAGCAGTAAGACTGGCAAGGAAGGCCTTAACACCATCATCTTGAGTGAGAAGCATTGGCAGTCCATATTTCTTGACTTTCCCAAAAGTTTCTTCAGGGTATACCCCACGATTGTACAATATACTAATAATAATAAAAAAAATAGCCATCAATTAATCACAGTAATTTAACAAGATTAATAAAAACCAGAAAGATTGGAACTTTATTGATCGCCATGGAGTACCTGTTCGCCGCATACCCTGAAAATTCATACAAAAAAGGGGTTGAGAAAGATGTAAGAAAATTATGTGTATTAGGAAAAATTGAAGAAAGAAATTACCAAAGAATTCGCTGACGATAGCGGCGGAGCCACGGAGGGTGATGATGTCCTTTGCAACAGTTTTAGAAGCCATGATGCTATTCAAATTTGTCAAGTTTGTTCAACTTTGTGAGGTTTTGTTTAAAGTTTTGAGATTGATGATGAAAACCAGATGAAATTTGTGGGTGTTGTTGAAAATGTGAATATAATCAAGGGTTTTCTTGAATTCAACTCAACTGAATTGTTTGATGGTAGATGACTTGAAATTAAATGTACCCAATAAAGGGAAGGGAACGAGAGGTAACGGCTAGTTTTTTTTTTTTAGGGTTTTGGCTCCACTACTATGGTGGGTATCAGTCAGTGCAACGGTCAGTCTTGTTCTTCTGATTTCAAAATTGTTTAATCAAATGGTTGAGACTGTACGCCTCTTGGGATAGAGGTTTTACACGTGTATCTTTTTTCACTTTTACCCATAAATTTCTTATAATGTTAAAAAAAATTAATAAAAGTAAAATCTTAAAAATATTTATAATATATTATAAGTTTCTTATTTAGTTTCCAAAAACAAAAAAAAAAAATCTTTATATTTTCCTATTATATAATCTTTGGCTAATAGAATTGACTAAGATTATACTTATTATCTAACATAACAAAGATTATATAATCTTTGACTACTAGGTTTGATCAACATATACACGATTATACCGAGTTATTTATTAATTTCCCTTTAAAAAATCAAACTAAGTTGTTGTCAGCATAACATAACATATATGGGTCGAAAATGCTCAATCTTGAAAATATTAATAGCATTAAAAGGTTTTCACCATAATTTATGGGGTCATTAGTGCTCGATTAAATTATTTTTTTATTAGTAAGAGGCTAATAATCGAAGAAAATAGAATTAAAAACAAACAACGAAAAAAAAAACTAGCTATTATAGATAGGTGGAGGGAATGCTGAGAGTTTATGCTAATAGTAAGAGGAGACTTGATTGACATTTTTGAAGTGGTTGCGTGAGGAACTTGAGAATGATTCATTCTGGTATTGTATTTCGCTTCATTATTCTAATTCTATCACAACGACAAAAGAGAATTCACTATAAAAGAAAGATCTCTTAAACTATATATGCAACAAGTTCTCACTAACTTTGAAACTCATCTATTCACAAAATGATATTCCTCTTATTACTTCAATGCAATACTAGATACACTTTTAAAGTACACCATACAATTCTAGGCCTATTTTTACAATTTAATACGTTCGTCTAAGACCATGCTTGGATTGAGGGAGATGATTAAGGGGGGTGACAAAAGTCAAACTAATGAAAAATAAAGGTAATAGAGGTGACAAGAGGATAAGGGCAAAACGCAAGAAAACTGAGTATAAAACACAATGAACATGAAGAACAAATGTAATGATCACGTGCAATTCATTATTTCTCAGTAGAAGCCATCATTAATAATTTGTAATTTGCGTCATTTATGCATTGTAATTTGAAATTATGAAGCATTGGAAATATAATAATAATACAATTATTGTGATTCTTTTTTTTTTATTATTTGCATCACATTTTAAAATCTGATGAATTTTATACACACATTCCACTATTGAAAATATCATGTACATTACTTAATATGAAAATATATATCACGTACAAAGAACTTGTTCATTCATACGATGTACATCCGTGTTATTATTATTACAATATGCAAACTCAAAATTTAAATGTACATTACACAAAGACTTACTATTGAACATTTTATAGATTTGTAATGTACATTTCTTATGAATTGAATGTACATTGTAGGTACTTTCAATGATCATTAATTAAGGTATATAGTCAATACTAAAGAACATTCTATATATTACCAATGAACATTCTATATATTTCTAATGAACAATATACTTAGTATTAATGAACATTCTATATATACTCAATACTCGTTACATTGAAATCAAATATACTCAGTACTAATGAAAATTCTACATATTTCTAATACTCATTACATTCGATTCAAATGTACATGCTAAATAAACAACATACGCCAGCAATTTCTCATTGAGCTTGTGCACAAAGATGTTTAACATACAAAATACTTAACAATATTGTACATTATATCATTATTATGATGATCATTACATTGAAATACAAATATACTCAATACTCATTACATTGGAATCAAATGTACTCAAATATACTCATTGAGCATGTGCACGAATATATTTAATGAACAATATACTCAACACTAATTAACATTCTCTATATTTCTAATAAATAATATACTCAGTACTAATGAATATTCTATATAAATACTCAATACTCATTACATTGAAATCAAATATACTTAGTAAATGAACATTCTATATATTTCTAATGAACAATATACTCAGTCAAATTTGATAAAAATGGTAAATGAAGAGTCACACACTAGGGTTTGTGTTAATAATGAGTGTGTGGGAAAACTAACAAATAGAAGTGGCAGTTCGGTTCCTGCAAGATTAATGTTTTTTTGGGGAAACTTTAAACTACCAATGTTCATTACAATTTTATTTGATGTTCATTACTTTTTCCACACATTAAATTCAGTGCACAGTCCTCAATGTGCACTCGAGTCCAGGCTTTGGGGATAAGGTGAAAAAGAAATATTATAGTAGTGGTATGAGAAAAAAGAAATAATTTAGAGATCGATTATTACCTCATTATGGTGGTAATAACTACCATAGGTGTGTGGAAAGTATCTATTACCACTCAAATGAGGGTATTAGTTCCCCTTTCATCACTTTCACTATCAACACTACATTTCCCTTATAAACCACTTTTACTAACCATGTTCTTCATTGATTTGACAATTATTACTCCCCTAACGCATTACCACCAATCCAAGCATGCCCTAAGTGTTTGATGTCTGATTGAGTCCATTTCTCACGCCCTAAAATACATCGACTCTAACTTAAAGTTGATTTTTCGCTAAGTACATACTGTAGAGATTATTGTAAGCCAGTACTAAAAAATTAAATCTAATCACAGTAACAGAATTAGATTCAGACCATAATGTAAAACCGTAGAGATTAGCAATATCAAGAAGCCTCTAGGCTCAATTCCAGTTAATAATTATTCAATATGGTCCTGGAAAATTCAGTTTTGGTTTCCAAGATTTTGGGATACCCTTTGATGTATAAGTACGTAATTGACATTTATGTGGTACGACATGCAGATATTCTATATTATATTCTGCTACCAAATCTTACTGTCATTATAATTTAGGAGCATTAACTGCGATTTCGCAAGTGTGTTGACATTATCACTTCATGCATTTCTTTCGTTCATTCTCGTTCACCTACTTTTCTTTCTGTTTGAATTTTTGTAATGATAATTTTTAACTTTCAAGAGACTGAATTAACATGATTTTGTAAACGCAAATTTTGATTTTCCCACTCAATCACCAAGAAATTTAATGCCCCTAATCCATTCAGAATCACGCAGTCATATTATCCCAATCTCTTACACTCGGTAATTAACGGTTGTATTATTCATAGATGACATAACTTTACAAAATTACTGTTTTTTCATGGTTACGATCTATCACAGTATATGCTCAATTCACAAAGTATTACTCCCTCCGTCCCTTTAAGAAAAAAAAAAAGGAGATTATTTTGGACAAAATGAGTAATTAATCATCTTCTCGATCCCCTTTAACTCAAGTTCTAGTAACTTTTCATCAGCTATTCTGTTTAATTATGTAACATAACAACTTAATTAGTTTGTATACAGGAGATTACATGTCAATAATGTATACAGAGCATAGTTGTGGGTATATTTATATATTCAATATAAAGTTTAATGTTTCAATCAAGAATCTGGAACAAGATTTATTTTAAGCTACTATTGAGAATCTTAAATCATTCTCCCTTTCTGCTTGGTGTATTTTTTACTAGAAAAATATTGTGGACGGCGTTTTATTTATGCGTGGAAATTAAGTATATATCCAGCCATGTATAAATATTAGAGATATTGTGATGTAGAGATTATATTGGTTTCAAAGAATGAAAGAGCAAGAGATTTTAACATGGTATCAAAGCTTAGATTAGACGTAATCCTATAAATTAAAGGACAAGTATGAGAGTTTATAAGGTATAGATAAAATAAACACCATGAGATCATTAGGTGTGAAAAACTAGAGATCGTGTGGCATGAAAAGGAATAAAAAACCTCATTTTTTTTTGAGGTGACGTGAGATTAAACACAAAAAACATGAGATTTTATACGTACACAAAGTTTCTACAAGAGTTTGTGAGGTATGATTAAGAAAAAAAAATTACGAGAATAAGTAAATTTAGAAATTATTTGATTTTTTTTACCAAACTTATTTTTTAGTTTCCGATTCGAGGGTTCGAGAACACCCTCGACTTGAGGGAGGGTATTGGAGATAATTTAATGTACCATGGCGTAAGAAAATTAGTAAATATTAGGAGTTCAATATTACGGAATTTATCTTTGAATATAATAGAGAATATTGAGTGTATAGCTAGGAGTCTAGTTATGTTAGGTTTGTGACATCCTACATATTGTAGGTTCGTGTAATGTACATTATATAAATACATTTGTGATCAATGAAATAAAATAGAGATTGATAGAAACTGGTTCCCAAATTTAAAAGGTAGATTTAAGCTACAATGACAACATATCAATTGAAATTTGAAAGTGACCAACCAAGTTGTATACAAGTATTAAATTGGAATGCCAAGTACCCAAAAGTGTACTTAATACTATTGTAGTATAGTTCACCTTGCATAGTTTTTATTTAAGATTTGTTTGGTTTGATGAAGACAAAGTTCCAGAACTATATCCTCTGTACTATGTTCCAAGGACTACTATTTGATTATCCATTGGTGCAGAAATAATATGCGACATATAGTACTAGTAGTTGTAGCTACATATAAGTAACTTTAAGTTTGAATGTATAGAAGTTTACCATAAACCCTAGCTTGTGAAACTCTTGATGATGATAATATAGTATCTTTTCAAATTTCAATATCTATAACTATATACTTTATGTAGTCGAGGCAAATCAAGTTGAGTAGGTCATTTGCTTGTTTGAATTGAGTTTGTTAAGAAATATAGGTGTTCAAGCTTGCTCAAGCGCTTAATCGAGCTTTTAATTTTTATTGTTCGAGCTTGGCTCGTTAAGCAAAAGACTAACTTGAGTTAGGATTGAGTTTGCTTGTTTATTTTTCGAACTTAACCACGAGTATAGAGTTGAGCTTTAAACAAGTTATTTTAGTAAATGGTTTTTCCAAATTAAAGTAAAAGTAGAAATTTAAATAGCAAAAACAAATTTAAAAGTAAAAAATACAAAAGATCCTAACTACTACAATGCATGCAAGGACTAATTGTTTTAATATAAGTTAAACAAATAATTGTAATATAAATTCTATAATCACATTATAACTTTTTTAGGTTATATTATTTCAAAAAATTATGTCTGACCTTTTTTTCGAGTTGTACATGAGTCATAAACGAGTTATAAACTTTTTGACTGAAATTATCTTTTTTACTTTAGATTCTATAAGTTATAATACAATTGTCTAAAATTAATATTTTTGACTTTATTATAATTGTCGGTAATTATTTTTTCTGAATTAGTTAATTGTCTAGAATAATTATTCTAAATTTTGAATTATATTAAAAATAAAAAATTATGGGCCGACATGACATGCCGGACCAGTAGGCTTGGCCAGGCCATGGACTTACTTTTCTAGAGCCTAGGCAAGGCGCTACACAGCACAAGGCACCTCAAAAACGACACTGCACGACATTCCTAGAGGGAAGGCACGATCTATCTTTACATTTTTGCTTTCATCCACCTTATATTTTTTTTGTGGGAAAAACTTGGTGAGGAAATTTTATCCCGCCAAAGAATAAACTAAATTTCCTCCACCACTATCTTTCCTCTTCATAAAGTAAAATTTTAATAAATTTAACAAATACCAAAATAAATATCATTTTATAGAGAATAAATATTATGACTATAAGTATTTTTAACAATTTTTCATTTATATATTTTGAGAAATTTCTCTCCTTTTGTTTATGCCTCAAGTGTCACAATCTAACTCTAAGCTTTCTAGTGTGGAAATTAAAAAAGTTTCACGAGAAAACTTTCACTTTTAATCTTGAAGGATAACTTTCTCACACTATTTGTTTTTTCTCATGACAGTCATGAGTATTCCTCCACTAATGGAGATACTCTTAAGGCCTTCGCCCTACTAGTTTCAATCAAATTAAGTGTCCTACTCTCCTTTACATTATTCATATTTGAGAAATACTATATATTTATTTGCTATTAGCAATCTAAGATGGAGTACGAAGTACAAAGTTTCTCCACCAAAATTCCATTTATATTTTGTCAAAAAAAATAATAAAAAATTCCATGTATATTATAAATAGGAAAAGGCCATACTATTCTTGTACGTGGTCCTTGTATATAAAGTTTTCAAAAGTATATATATTGATATTGGTGTCCAAAAAAGTGTAAAAATAATTCCTATGGTGTTTTAATTATATTTTTTCTAATTTGTAATTTGTAAAATAGTTTCTATTTTTCATTTAAATTCAATCTAAAAATAAAATGTCTCTCTTTAATATTATTATTATCTTAGGCGTTAATTTAATCTGTATAATGATGTCAATACGCTTCTTAATAATTTATATTTTTATAGTTTTTATGGACAATTATTTAATACCATAAAAAATGTCTACAAAATATATGTGAAACACATATACTCTAAGTTTATAAGTATCATCTCTCGTCTGCATTAGAGTATGTAAATATATAAAGAATATCATTTACAAGGAAGGGTTTTTTTTTTCCCCAACTCATGTCCATCGGAGTCTGCGTATGCATAAAACCCATCTACATGAAAGTTATGTACATAAATATTGCATACAAGTACTCCATTAAATAAAATTAACCGGGTCAAGTATTATAACCATGTATAGTCCATGAAATAATAAAACTTGCCGGAGTACAAACTTAGTGTCAGTCACGTCCCACGACAAAAAAGAGCACATGAAGGCCACACTTGAACAGTGATCTATCTTTCACCATGCACACGCCTACGTTTATCCACCACATGCATTCCCTCTAGGAAGGTGCTTCACCACTAATAGCTAAGCCTACTTTTTAAGATTGTTTATATCCTTTTACAAGAGAAAAATCAAAAGTTGAAAAGGAATAGAGAAGAATAATAAAGAGGTGATCGAGAAAGATCTATGTCTGATATAAATTATATTAGAATATTGAATTATGAGATATAATTATTGTTATTATATTAGATATATGTATTATTATATCAGATATAAAAATATAGAAAAACGTATATCAGATGACATTAGGATCTCGTAATGAAAAAGATTGGATGGATAATGTGCTAGTGATAAAAGGATTGAGAATTGAGAATTGAGAATTGAGTTGTACTTCATTCCGAAATCAATAGTCATATAAATCATTTAAAATATTTGTAAAAAGTTCGACAATCTTATATCACCATATAAAGTATAGCAACGAAGAGAGAATTTAATATGACCCCAATATCACAATGATCTTTGTTCAAAATCATGACATAATATACAACATCTTCAAGAGTACGAGATAGAGACGATATAATTAGAACTTATTACTATTACTATAAAGAGAGTATAATCAAATCTGAATGTGACATAGATTATTTTACGACTACATATCCTTATGAAATCAGCACTCTAAAATATGGTTTTATTTTATGAGAAGTTCTTAATTTATACATGATATAAATCATGGAGTATTTTCATTTTTATATCTGAGATTATAATGTCTAAACATAATATGAGTTTTTTTATATTTTTATATCTTGTATATTTTCTATATATGATATAACATGACATATATCTGATATAACAATACCTATATATGAGATTTCAATAGTCTGAAATAATTTTCATATGCGAAAGATCCGATTCTTTTAATATTTTATATACTATTGAATATATGAGCACGTTGGGGAATGAGGATAATAACCAATAAGAGGCTTATATTTATTTTGTTAAATTAGAAGTTCTAATTAAACTTGTGTTGTGTATTGGTGAGAAATTTATTTAGAATTTCCAATGAAACCTTGAATATGATTTGATTTAGAGTTGACAAAGTCAATTGAAGATGCAATGCACCATGAGCCGCCTGTGTCGGCGGAGTGAGGACCTTAAAGTGATGAGTCTGATGACTACACATTAGAATATTATGATATTGATCTCTTGCCCATGTGTACAATTATAGATCAAATCACCAACCAACATTCCACTTGCTAGTTTGGTAGCTATGATATAAGATTGGATATTTGGATATATACCTCTGACCTCCAAATATTCAAACAACATATTACTTGTATTAGTTAAGGTACCCAAACTGCCTACTCACTCATATTAAAAACTAAATATGCCCTACATAATATATATATAATAATAATAATAATAATAATAATAATAATAATAAGTAAAGTTATGAAGAAAACACAGTAGCTAGAATTGTAAGATTAACATAACATGTAAACAATTAAACCTAGCTAATACACTAATGGTTTGTCTTCTACTCAGTTGTTTTATGCTGCAGCTTTGATTTAAGTATATGAAACAAATTGAAAATCTATCAATATTTTTTACAAAATAAAGACTAGTTGAACAACTCTTAGTTAAGATTGAGACAAAAGATATTGTTCATATGTTAATAGCGATGTTGTATTTTTAATTCAATACAACTAAAAGTATTTGTTTATGAAAGTAGATCTAAATCATCTACTTATCCCTAGAGTGGTCATGAGCTCAAAATATCATATGGATAATTATAAAATAAGATTTTTTTAATCAGAAATTTTTTAATGGGTTTAAGAATAAATTAAGTGGATTACCATCCATCCATCCATCCATCATCTATTGAAGTAAGTAGCTAATTAAGATAAATGGGGGTTGTTAGTAGTAGGAGATTTATACTTATATTAATGCCACCAATATGAAGACATGTATGAGTCATGCACATACACTCATACACATCAACACTGGTACATGTTTAGTCACGGAGAGCTAGATTGAACAAGGAAGAAAGAAAAGTATGTCCACTACTACTCAATATTCTCAGAATCGTTTCAGATTTTTGGTCCTCTTTCATTCAAATAGGACCATTCTCTTAACATCAATTTGATTATTCATAGTTGGACAACTATACTTTGGAAATAGACAAAATCTTTTTTTTTTTAGACTTAAGTTTATTTGTTACTCATTTCGTCTTTTTTTATTGAATATATATCTATTTTGGGAGTTAAATTTTATGAATTTTGTCTATAAATTCTAAATATGTTAAAAAAAATAATTTACTTAAGTTGGTTCTTTTATTAGATATGTATCTATGTAAATTTTTAGAATATCGAGATTTATTTTATTTTTCTCTTTGAGAGGAGTAGGTGTTGAATGGGTTAGAAAAAGGTGCACTACGCCTAAACACAAGCTACCATGTGTAAAGCATATATCACTTCGTTCACTACTGCTCAAAGCCACGTGCTAGTGAAAAATTCTACTCCCATAACCTTTGAACTGATCCAAATCCCCCCAAGTTCATATCCGAATTAGTCAGGTAATAATAACGTAATGATTTCTATATAATTTTACTACATAGTTTTTTCAAATTCTTTCTTGTATATATATTTATATGATTCTTAGCCTTGTAATATGAACAGAATATTTGTTAGTTCCAAGCTTTAAGCCTTATTTTCAATGGCTTTTTTGCAGGTTCTTAAAGATGGGTTTTAAGTTTCATGGGGTTTTAGAGAGGTTTTCAATGGAGGTTGTTCTTGAGGTAGCCAATGTAGTGTTTTGTACATTGTTTTTGTCATGGGTTTTCGTCGACTCGTTAAGAAGGTTGATAGGAAGAAGAAGGAGGAGGGGTAATGCTATAGAAACAACAGAATTGTTAGGAAATTATAGTAGGAATAATGCAAGTTCGTACACTAGAGTAGTAACCCCTTTTTGCAGTATAACATTGTCCACCTTCTATTTGTGTTATAGTCTATATGAGTTGCTTTGGTGCCATGAAAGCATATCATATAGTTCAATTTCCACTGCTATAACATGGGTTTTGTCCACTTTGATTCTTGTTTATTCAAGAGAAAGAATTCTCAAAGAAAATAAGAAATGGCCTTTGGTTCTCATGGTGTGGTGGGTCTATTCTCTTGTGTTTTATATGATTCTGATAACTTATTACATTATAACCCATTTGACATCCATAGATATGAACATCGTGAATTTCCCAAAAGCCGAATTTGTTGATTTCTTGGGTTTTGCATTATCCCTTCTTCTATGCTTCAATGGGTTGTCTAGTTGTAGAATGAGAAGCAATAGGCGTGAACTCGAGCAACCATTTTTGCCTCCTGAACAAGAGAGTAGCACTAAAGATTTGTCTGCTTTCAGCAAATCCTGTTTTTGGAGCAAAATCACGTTCTTGTGGCTGAATCCACTTTTTAAAACTGGTAGGACTAAGCTGCTTGTACCAGCCGATATCCCATCGGTTCCTCAATCAGAAACTGCAGAAAATGCCACATCTTTGTTGGAAGAATCATTTCGAAAGCAGAAATTCAATGCATTGTCATTGGCAAATGCCATATTTTGCAGCATGTGGAGGTCTTTGCTCACCAATGCCTTCTTTGCCGGTAAGCTTTTCTGCTCTTTTATATTATAATGTTTACAATTTAAAATCTAAAGCTGTGATTTACGGTATCTTTCATGTTCTGTTTTCAACATTGTGCGTATAACTTTTTCAGGGGCCAATACTTTTGCTTCATATATAGGTCCTCTGCTCATCACCCAATTTGTTGATTACCTTTCAACAAAAGCTGATGAAACTAGCTATCGTGAAGGCTTGACTCTTCCAATAGTTTTCTTTATTGCCAAGTGCATTGAGTCGATATCACAGAGGCAATGGTATTTTGGTGCTTCCTGTATTGGCATTCGGGTTAGAGCAGCAACCATTGCCTTGGTGTACAAGAAGTCTCTCAACATTAAACTGTTTGCTGTTGGACAAGGCAATGGGAAAACTACCAACTTGATTAACGTCGATGCAGAGAGACTAGGAGACTTCTTCTTATACATTCATCGCATTTGGCTACTTCCCTTGCAGGTGACCCTTGCCCTTGTTATTCTGTATGCAAATCTTGGTGCAGCACCTGCCATTGCGGCGCTCTCATCCACAATCTTGGTAATGGTTTGTAACACACCATTGGCTAGTAGGCAAGAGATGCTACATTCCAAGATCATGGAAGCTAAGGACTCAAGAATCAAAGCTACAATGGAAACATTGAAGAGCATGAGAGTCCTTAAATTGCATTCTTGGGAATCTTCTTTTATGAATAAACTCTTGAAATTGAGAGAAACTGAGAAGATATGGCTAAGTAAATATCTCTACACTTCTTCCGCGGTTGCATTTTTGTTTTGGGCCTCACCAACATTAGTTTCAGTGGTTACTTTTGGTGTTTGCATATTGGTAAAGACACCATTAACCTCTGGAACTGTTCTCTCAGCTCTTGCTACATTTAGGATTTTGCAAGAGCCTATATATAACCTGCCAGAGCTGATATCAATGCTAGCACAGACAAGGGTCTCAGTTGCTCGACTTGAGAACTTCCTAAGAGATGAAGATCAAACGAAGTTGTTGGCATACCATAAATTTAGAGCATCTAGTCTTGCACTTGATATAGAGAGTGGAGAATATGCTTGGGATATTAACAATCACTACGCTCGGAAACCTACTATAAGAATAAGTGAACGACTGAAAATAAACAAGGGTTGCAAAGTTGCTGTTTGTGGGTCAGTTGGTTCAGGGAAATCAAGTTTACTTTGTAGCATCCTTGGAGAAATTCCCAGAATCTCCGGCATGGAGATTAAGGTGTATGGAGCAAAAGCCTATGTTCCACAGAATTCCTGGATACAAACTGGTACAGTAAGACATAATATATTGTTTGGGAAGGACATGAATAAGGGATTTTATGAGGAGGTTCTGGAAGCATGTGCCCTGAACAAAGACCTTCAGATGTGGACTGATGCTGATATGTGTGTAGTTGGAGAGAGAGGTATCAATCTGAGCGGAGGGCAGAAACAGAGAATTCAGCTTGCTAGGGCAATCTACAGTGATGCAGATGTATATTTCCTTGATGATCCATTCAGTGCCGTTGATGCACTCACCGGTGCACACCTGTTCAAGGCAAGTTATAAACTATCTTCTTTGTTTCACCTGAGTGGAATCTGCATGCAAATAAGTATTCTGTAGTACTTTAGAACCTTGCACTCAAAAAAA
Source organism: Dysphania ambrosioides (assembly GCA_026401315.1). NCBI lineage: Eukaryota > Viridiplantae > Streptophyta > Magnoliopsida > Caryophyllales > Amaranthaceae > Dysphania > Dysphania ambrosioides. The sequence goes on along the minus strand of CM048671.1, from coordinate 21,511,532 downwards.
AAATCCATCAATGTAATTCTTGAGCTTTTTCACATATATACTTCATAATAGTTTACATTTTATTGAATTTTTTTCTTGGCCATGTTGATTGTTTTAAGCAGAAGGCTCTTATGCAAATGCTATCTGAGAAGACTGTGGTATACATAACCCATCAGCTGGAATTCTTGGAAGCAGCAGATGTTGTTCTGGTAACTGTGCTGCTCGATTAGTCAATTCTTTGAAGACTAGTTTTTCTTATGATTGAAAACTTGTGTTTAATTACATCATTTCCATAGGTGATGAAAGATGGTAGAATTGTTCAATCAGGAAGATATAAAGATTTGATTGGAGACCTAGATGGTGAGCTCGTCAGACAAATGGATGCCCATCAAAAATCACTTGAACAAGTAGATACCAATGATGAATGTAACAGCAAATCAACTGCAAAGTCATCTTTAGTTTCCCAAGAACTTATAGAAGAAAATTCTTCATGCTCAATTCAGTATGACAAGCTAGCAATTAGTAGTGAAGAGGAAGCTGTAAGAGGTAGAGTGAACTGGAATGTTTATTCTACTTTCATCACTGCTGCATATGGAGGAGCTCTAGTTCCAGTCATACTACTATGTCAGATTCTTTTCCAGGGATTACAAATGGGCAGCAGCTATTGGCTTGCTTGGGCAACAGAGGAAAAGGGTCGTGTCAGCCAAAAAGAACTGATGGCAATATTTATTTTGCTTTCTGGTGGAAGTTGTCTCTTTATATTAGGGAGGACTATATTTCTCTCGACTATAGCCGTTGAGACTGCTCAGAAGATGTTCCTCAGTATGATCAAGTCAGTGTTCCGTGCTCCTATATCTTTTTTCGACTTCACACCATCCAGTCGAATACTCAGCAGGGTAATGAAGTTATTGAAGCTAGTCGTCATAGTACTGAATAACTCTTATACATTTTTCTGACCCTCCCTATTTCGTTATCTTCTATCATGCAGTCTTCTACAGATCAAAGTACCGTGGACATGGACATCCCCTATAGATTAGCTGGACTAGTATTTGCTCTTATTCAACTACTCAGTATAATTCTCCTCATGTCCCGTGTTGCTTGGCAATTTTTTCTTATTTTTGTTGCTGTTATAGCCATCTCCTGCTGGTATCAGGTGAGAAACACAATTGTGACTTTTATAATTTGCATTTCAAAGGTTTATATGTTTGTCTCATAAAATGTAATTGAGTTAAGATAATTGCTCCAATCTGCTGCAGGCATACTATATAACTACTGCCAGGGAGCTGGCCAGGATGGTTGGTATTCAAAAAGCTCCTATTCTCCACCATTTCTCCGAAAGTATGGTGGGTTCTTCAACAATCCGGTGCTTCAATCAAGAAGGCCGTTTTTATGATAAAGTTCTTAGTTTGGTGAATGATTATTCACGAGTAACCTTTCACAACATCGCAGCAATGGAATGGCTTTCTGTGAGGATAAACTTTTTGTTCAACTTAGTCTTCTTCATTGTTCTAGTCATTTTAGTGATGTTGCCAAGATCAGCCATTGATCCAAGTAAGCATTCTTCAAATAACTCTGTTAAGTTTTGTTTCTCTAACAATATTATGCATGTCATGGCACAGTTTGGCTCTAAAAATACAGGATAATGATGGCAAAATGTTTTACTTTACTACTTGTTTTCCGTTAAACAACATAATGGAACACTTTTGATGGCTTCTAATTCCCCTTTTCTGATGTTTTGCATTCATAATTTTAGGCTTGTCAGGACTAGCTGCCACATACGGACTAAATATGAGTGTCCTGCAAGCTTGGATAATATGGAACTTGTGTAATGTGGAGAACAAAATGATCTCAGTCGAAAGAATTCTTGAGTATGCACAACTACCAAGTGAAGCTCCATCAGTTGTAGAAGCATGCAGGCCTGCATTAGATTGGCCTAGTGAAGGGTTTATTCAATTTGAGAACCTGCATGTCCAATATTCTCCTGCTTTGCCAGTGGTGCTCAAAGGGATCACCTGCACCATTCCTGCAAAGATGAAAGTTGGAATTGTTGGAAGGACGGGGAGTGGAAAGTCAACTCTCATTCAAGCCCTTTTCAGGGTGGTCGAGCCTTCACAGGGGCATATTCTCATTGATGGACTCGATGTTTCTATGTTAGGTTTGCAAGATTTGAGATCTAGGATGAGTATTATACCCCAAGACCCTACACTCTTCCAAGGAAATGTGAGGGCCAATCTTGATCCACTCGAGGAGCACTCTGATCAAGAAATATGGGAGGTACATAACAACATGATTTAATCTTATGGCTTATATTTTACAGAATATAAATGCTTACAGAAATAGCATGCACTGATATATTGGTTAGTTTTTTCCATCTTGTAAAAAAAAAAAAACGATTTCAGAAAATGTAAGTTCAAATTAATTTGCACAAGTTCAGATAAGAATCACCTAGAGTTAGTTCACAGCTAAATTAAGTTCAGACAGATTTTGGTAACTTCCAAGAAAATATAAGCATACTTCTGGTGAAAATAATGAAGCATTGAACCCCTCTGCCCCGGAATAATATTAATCTATATGTTGATGTTGTCTAACATGTGCAGATACTCAACAAGTGCCAAGGGCTTGCTAGTATTATAAGGCAGGATGAGAGGCTTCTTGATGCCCCTGGTAATATAAGAATGTCTTATTAATGATCTCTAGTTAATTGTTACTATAATACTATTAAGAGTAATGGAAAAAGCATTAACTGAAGGAGAATTTGTTTTGGATTATGAAGCACTAGGGATTCAATGTGAAAACAACCACATAGTTTAAGTAAAGAAATGTTATTATATGTTTAAAACTCTGTTCATAAACCTTCTTGTTCTTCCTCATGAAGTGTTTGCTGATTGTCTTAGTTGCTGAAGATGGAGAAAACTGGAGTGTTGGGCAAAGGCAGTTGGTTTGTCTAGCAAGGGTGCTGCTTCAGAGGAGAAGAATCCTAGTTTTGGATGAAGCGACTGCGTCTGTGGATACAGCAACTGATAATATAATTCAGAAGACTGTCAGAGAGGAAACAAGCGGATGTACTGTAATCACTGTTGCACACAGAATACCTACTGTCATCGACAATGATCTTGTCTTGGTCCTCGATCAAGGTCAGACATTACAGATTTTTTTCTTATATCATAACAATATTGATTCATAATGTTGATAAAGGCTGTAGCCTATTGTGCACTTTTGTTTGTGTTATCGTAGTGAAAAATTGCAACATTTATTGGTACATGCAGGCAAGATCGTAGAGTATGACTCTCCTGCTGTATTGTTGAAGGACAGTTCAACTACATTCTCAAAGTTGGTGAAGGAATTTCTCCGTAGGTCATCCAAACATTTCGATGAGATATAGGACCAATGTCCGGAATTTTGTAGAAATCATGACAAAAGACTACACTAAACCACAATTCAATCTCTCTCTTGGCAAAGATATATTCATGTCATTGACATCCTTGACTGCTTGACGCTTCATCAAGGTACTGTTGTTGGAGTAGAGAAGATTAACTATCTTAGGTTCTGATGTGTGACCCATATCACATATGTATGTATGTATCTAGTTTTTGACTGTGCACATTTAGAAAAGTAGAGCTCTAATTTGTTGATTTATGATGATTCAGTTAGTAGACCAGTAACTCAAGCAGAACATGCTACAGATGTATATTTTCTAACTTGTTAAATGTATATAATAAATAAGAGAGTACTCCAATTACAAAATCAACTCTCTCGACTTCAGATGTGAATTTAACGGAAAGTGCATGAGAATGATGTTCAACTTACCAAGTCAGTTTAACATTCAGTAAAATCTGCCAAGCTTCAGTCTTCTAAACTATGGGTCTTTAATTTGAATAAGGTCTGTTGATGCCTGATGATAAGATGTGACACACACATGCATGTATGTGTGTGTCAACTCAGGTGCATGTAAGATGTGAGACACACATACATAAAATATTTTTTTAAAAAGCCCTCAGATGATAACCTAGTATTTTGGAAGAATTTTTATTTTTAACCTTTCTTTTAAAAAAAATTCGAAATATAACCTCCGCATCAAAGTATTTCGAAATATGACCCTGGGGTTAGGTTCGGTATAAAGTCGTCCAATACAGCGACTTTGTACTGTTTTTTAATTTTTTTATTTTTGAACAAGGTTATTTTATTAAAAATTAAAAAATTAAAATTTTTTTTCTTGAAAGTCTGACAGCGACTTTTCAAAAATAAATTTTTTTTATTTTTTATTAAAAAAAATAATTTTTTTAATAAAAAAATTTAAAAATATAATTTTTTATTATTTTTTTTTAAATTTTTAAATTTTTATTTTTTTTAAAAAAAATTATTTTCATTTAACAAAATATTAATAAGGAAAGTCGATGTCCTGGACAACGACTTTCACATAAAAGTCGTAGGACAAATGACACCCATTTTGCTATATTTGATAACTTTTAAGAGTAGGACAAATGCAACCTAGATAGACTAGATTAACTGTCTGTTTGACCCTAAGAGCACTACCGGCACTGAGTAAAATTTTCCCCACGAGTAAAAATGGTGAGTAAAATGAGTGAAAAATGCATCCCGGCAGTGGTCACCCGTGAGAAAACTCACGAGAGGAAAAACTTCAGGTGGGTCCCATATTTTTTTATTCCGTATTATACTTCGACGGCTATTTTCGACTTTTTAATAAAAAATAAAATAAAATTACCAACGGTCATAAAAAAATTTTCTATATAAAATGACACCCATTTTGCTATATTTTTTTACAACTTAAAAAAATACATTTTTCTAATTGAATTCGTTTTTCACCATTAGCTATTTCCCAACTGTTATACACATTTTTTTTTGCAAATCTTCGTTAAGGTAAATTATTTTGCTGTTATTTTCATAAAAACGATAATAAAGACGTTAGTTAAGACGTTAGTTTAGAATTTAATTTAAAATGATTATCAAAAGTGATAATTATTAAAAAAAACACTACTGTTAACCGCTAATTAAAAACTATAATTATTAAAAAAACGCTAATTAAATGCGATAATAAAGTAAACTATAGTTTAAAAAGACAATTAAAAAGCGATTATAAAAAATGATATAAAAATGCGATAATTAAAAACGATAATTAATTATGAACGATAACTATAACCGCTAATTAAAAATATAAAGTATATTACAAATTGATTGAAATGCTAACTACGCAATAATAACATAAATTAATTAATAACGATATAAAATTATTAATTATAATCATACATTAATTAGAAAATTAAGTAAAATTGGTGAATATGGAAGAAAGAGAAAGTGTGGTGGGGTATTGAAAAAAGTAAGAGAGAGATTGGTGAGGATTATTTTTACTCACTGCTGGGATGACATTTTACTCACAAAAAAATCATGAGGATAATTTGGTAGGATGAGTGAGAAAGTGGTTAGAAAGAGAATTAGATATCAAAATTTTGCCTACTACTGATAGTGTGTATTGAATTATCCAAGTTACAAGAAGAGGCACCATCAGATTTGAGAGCAACACAAAGAGAGAGAATATCACGTGGGTGACATTCGCACGTTTTCATAACGAAACGCGCAGAGCATCACTTGTATCAATGTATCATGCTTAACGGTAGGCGAATTGTCAACAGGTGTCGTGGTGTAGTTGGTTATCACGTCAGTCTAACACACTGAAGGTCTCCGGTTCGAGTCCGGGCGACGCCACAATTTAATATTAGCTGTTTTGCTATTTCGGGGTTTTTCCTACAAAATTTGCAGTTTTTAAATTTGAAACGTGATAACTAAGGGGTTGTTTACTATTGTTATTTTAGAAAATTAAAAAACAAAATATGAAAAATACAATAGTAATTTTCATCTTTTTTTTGTTAGTTTTTAAAATCGACGTGATTAATTTATAAGTATTACTAAAGCAAAATTTATGATGACACCATATTTAACACGTGTCACACTATTATTTAAAAATTTCCCGCCTTTTTCAAAGATGATGTCATCTATTTTTTTTACTTTATATTAATATTATATTGATAAATGTTATATATAGAAAACTGTGTGAGTATAGAACTATCTTTATTTCATGTTTTATCTCTAACTTTTTCTATAATAATCTTTTCATCTAATATAACAAAAACTATTATCCCAGTTAAATTTTTAACGGTAATTTTATAAAACCTATAAATTTTTACAAATAAATAAAAATACTCTTATAATTGAAATATCTAACAACATTTATCATTAAAAGTTAGTATAATAATCAGTACTCCCTCCGTTCTTTTTTGTTCTTCTCATTTGGAATATTGTAGAATTTAGAGCCAAATTTTGACTACAAATTCTATACAATATAGATGAAAAAACATATTCATTTGGGATCTTGATAGATTCGTCTCAATGTGTATTTTCAAAATATGAGTTTTTTATAATTTTTACAAAAACACAATTGAAGATATTTGAATTTTAAGTTTACATTGGGATTGGCGCAAAAGGCAAATGGGAAGAACAAAAAAGAACGGAGGGAGTATATGACTAGATTAACAAAGGACAAATTTTTTCATGTTATACTTCAATAAAATTTTGGGCAATTGTGAAATTATGATAATTTTTGGGTTAACTATCATGATCTAGATATTTTCTCTTTAAAGGTAAAGTAAATTAAACTTTTATTTCATTCTTTTTCAATTTAAATGATGATTTGTTTCTTTTTTTTTTTTGCCATATTTTAACATAATAAATAATGCCTAGATTAGATTGTTGTTGACTTAACACTACTTAAGTATTGAAATTTATTTTGGTTGCTTCTTATTGAGCCACCGTGTGCTAACAATAACATTGACATAATTCAAATATGATATTCTACGACAACCTTTAACTCAATATCTTTTATTTGTGGTCCAATAAAATCATAATGTTTTGTATGTATACTACTAGTATTAGTACTATATATATTGTCCATATAATTTTCAACTCTATGTTTGCATATAAATGAAAGTTCAAGATTTATAATTTTGATGAAATTTTGGTTATAGGTATAGACAAGACGAGACGGTGAAGAAATTAAATATGTGAAGAAGTTCACAACTTGGTATCAAGCACCATTATAATATGTTCTATTGCTGCAAAGTAAACTGCATTCCTTTTGCTGGCTGATTGTCAATGTCATGCCATAACCCATGCTTCGATAACTTGACGAATGATATGATTAATGCTATTATTTTGGTGAGACAAAGTAAATATGTATTATAAACTTATTAAAACTTTAGCTACTACTTAGTTGTGGTCGTCATGTAACATTATGTTAGTTATAATATATAGTAGTTATATTATAGTCATAGGCTTACTTGGATCTGAGTTTTATAATATAAGATGCTCATATCATGCCATGCCTGCATTACGATAATTATGTGCCCTAAAACGAGTACTTAACTGTTCAATCTTCTATAACTATTACTAAAGGAAAACCCCTGCTGACGTCATACTTAACACGTGTCAAGCTATTATTAAAAAAAAATTCGTCTTTTTTTTAAAGATGATGTTATCTTCTTTTTTTATACTTTACATTAATATTAGATTAAAAATTATTATACATAGAAAATTGTGTGACTATAACATTTATTTTTTCCTTTTATTTCATGTTTCATCTCTATATTTTTCTATTATAATTTTTTATTTAATATGATAAAAAGTATTATCCCAATTAAACTTCATACGGTAATTCTATAAAACTTATAAATTTTCACCAATAAATAAAAATATTCTTATAATTGAAATATTTGTCAAAAGTAATTTATTATCAAATCGTGCATGTTACGGAACTTACCTACTTAGTATATCAATGCATTACCAATCCTTATTCTTGCAACAGGAGTATAAAAGTACAAGTGCATGCGTCTTTAACAAACTTGAAGGAAAAAAATACTAGTGCTATGAGAGTATGACAAATAACAAAATGAGCAAGTGACCACTTCACTTCAAATAAGAAAAGCAAGGATGCTTCAAAGTATTGATTGCAAATAATGAAATAGTGTTACGAAAATAAAAGATTCATCATTAATATTTTGTAAAATAACACTTATACTACATGAACTTTAGTTAATTAATTGCTAACCCTTGTCAATGTACCTACATATCCTTCATGGATGATTTATATCTAGTTGATTTAAAGTTCGATAAATTTTTTCTAAAATTTCTTCTTGCTTTCAATCAAACTGGAGAGCTTAAAGTCTTGGAGGAAGATATCTAAGACATGGATCAAATCCCGTCTACATCAGTTACCGTCTTGTCGCTTGCGGTTCTCTTTTCATAAAAAATAAAAAAAAAGTTGGAGAGGCTAACTTTAATTTGTTAGAATGTAAAAAACAAAAAATGTGTAGACAAACCTTTTACCTATCTTACAATAGCTTCTAGATTTATATTTGTCCTTCTTGTCTTTCTTGGAATGTCAAAAAATAAACTTTAATTTTTTAAGATTAGGTGAAATATTGTATAAAACCAATTTTTTTTTTTTACCTTTTTCATATGGAAAGTAATGTTCATAGAATAGGGAAGTAAGCTAAAAAGCTAGAAATTATGATGAGCTTTAGTAGCTCTTATTGTTTTTTACATGAAGAAAAACTTGTAATACTTTGCACAAGCTTTATATATAGGTATGTATTTATATCACAATCCTCCTAGATTAGAAGGTATTAGTTATTACTAGTTATCATAAAACATTAAATCAACCCTATTATCTTCCATTCTCTCTTCTTGATCTCCACCACCCTCTGCCTCTCCTCCCTCCCCTCCATAACCCTTTTCACTCCCTCCTCAAGCCAATCCCCTCTCTCCACCCTATAATCCCCCTTCTCTGCTTCTACTCCCTCGTTGACCTCCAATCATTCTCCTCTGGATATCCGACATATCCTCCGAGCATAGACTAATCAAAGATTTCAAAATCTTAAACTCGGGTTTTGAAGTTTTAATTTCATATTTAGAGATTTTCGTATCAAATATAGTAATTATAATATTAAATTTAAAGTTTTCTACTCCCTCCTTTGCTTTATATTTATCCACTTTGGAATATTAGCTAAGAAATGAATACAATACCTCATTGACTACTCTTAAAGATAGTGAGGTCAATATTTTATTAAAAAAAATAATTAAAATATTCTTGTTGGCTTACAAAATGATAGTAAAGGCAATAAAAAAAAAATTGAAAATGAAGCCTTAATATCAAAATATAATCTTAGATTTTGAACAAATACATCTAAATTTGGGCCACGAGGTTTCAAATTTTGATTTTATATCACCAATCACGTGGTAAAACCGTTTAAGCCAATATTTACTATTCATTAATAGAAGTAAAGTTGGTCATAGGAAATGTGTTGAACATTGACCTCATAGATGCCTTGAATGTATTGACTTTGTCTTTTTACCTTCATTTCAATTAATGTAAGTCGAGTTTTAAATGAGTCGAATACAAGTTGCTAACAAGCAGTTCACATCGGTTAATAACCCAAAACAGAGAGATGACAGTTATCACTAATTCACAAAATCTCAAAAACCAAAATTTAAAAAACAATAAATGTAGGTAAAAAGACATGGAATAGTTAAATATAAATATTTTGTAGTAGTTTATGTAGAGACATTTTATAGCCCCATCATGTAGAAAAACACATTAATTTCAACAAATGAATCCTCAAACGACAAGAAATCAGATCAAAGTGGCTATGAGAAAAGGTTATACCTAGTACTTTCTATTCTACTGTCAAGATCTAAGTTCAAAAACAAAGAGAATACTTGGTATTATTCAGCCAATAGTTTTAACTTTGACCTCTAGACTATGGCATACTCCCCAAGATGGTATTTTTCTGAAACATCAGGCTCATATCTGTCGATGGTATTAGTATACTTTACACTTAACATCAACCAATTAATCAAATCAATAGAGTTCTAGAAAAAAGAAAGACGTATTCTTTCTGCCCAAGAAATGAACTTTTTGATTGGGTTTTGGCTCTCTGTATTGACAAAATCAGCAACTCCTTAAACTGCTGTTCAATCTCATCACACCTCCTTATAACTTATAAGTACCACCCTCTGCATTTCATCGTTAGTCATATTTTCTTCATAACCTTCTCTCATTTTCCTCTGTTTCTTCTCATACATTTTCTTCATATCCTTCAAATATTTTACTTGAAAAATCATGGGTACGTTATTCTTTAAATTTTTCAACTTTTATCTAATTTCTCTGCTTTTCTCCATTTTTTTTTTGTCTTATAACGATGAATACATTGTTTTTGGTGTTGGTTTTATAACAGGTTCTGACAAGATCAAGATTGGAATTAATGGTAACTAAGGTTCTTTTTTTTTTTTTTTTTTAACTAATGATATTATTCCTTACATTCCGAATTATTAATAGTCAGGTTGATATAGTATATAGTAAATAGAATGATTTGAAAATTAGTATGGTGACTAATAAAGCAAGAAGGTTGATTCTGTTTTGCTAAATTCATTGAGAAATTGTGTAAATAGGATTTGGAAGAATAGGCAGATTGGTAGCCAGGATAGCTCTTCAAAGGGATGATGTTGAGCTCGTTGCTATTAATGATCCCTTCATTTCCACTGATTACATGGTAATTTGATCGTTGACTTTATTTTTGTTGATACACCATTGAGTTGTAGTCCAATATTTTTCAAAAAAAAAAAAAAAAAAAGAACTTTGTGGAATAAATGGGTGAATTTTTTTTTTTTTTGGCAACAAAAAAGGCAAACCGAAAAACTAGAAGCCCATTCTAGCCGCAGTAGCTAGTTTATGGACAGAGTTTACGAGTATTTTAGAAAACTTTAAAATATGAAATGAACATAAGCATACTAGCATCCTCCCTAATGTCCTTAACTAAGTGGGTGAAATTTAACGGGGTTTTTATGTCAGACATACATGTTCAAGTATGATACTGTACACGGACAATATAAGCATCATGAAGTGAAGGTCCTTGACTCAAACACCCTTCTTTTTGGAGAAAAGGCAGTAACTGTCTTTGCCTCTAGGTAATTTTTTTCCCCTTGTATTTTAATGCAAATTCTTGTATAAGACGGTCTAATCTCGTGGTCTAACGTAGTACTGACTACTGAGTATTCGTTATGCAAAAATAATTATAAGTTAAGCAAAATACACTAATGGTTTGCGAATTTGAGGAAATTAGTGCATTATTTGTCGATGATAAATTTGATTATAGGAACCCAGAAGAGATCCCATGGGGTGAAGCTGGTGCTGAGTATGTTGTTGAGTCTACTGGAGTTTTCACTGACAAAGCAAAAGCTGCTGCCCATTTGAAGGTGTTTATCTCAACTGATATTACAACTTTGACTTGATTGTTGATTTGTTTTTTCTTCATGATTTTTTGTGATTAATCATAAAAAGGATACTTACGCAAAAAATAAAACAGGGGTTGACTTTTAAAATTGTTTTCCATATCAAAATTAGTCTTGCTTTAGTTTATGATTTTTTGACATGATATTGTGATGTTATGAATAAAGGGCGGAGCAAAGAAAGTAGTAATCTCAGCTCCAAGCAAAGATGCACCAATGTTTGTTGTTGGTGTTAATGAAAAGGAATACAAATCCGGAATCGACATTGTTTCTAATGCTAGCTGCACTACCAACTGCCTTGCACCCTTAGCCAAGGTTTGTTCACCAACAGTTCTGAAGCTCTTTGATAGATGCCTATTTTTGTTTGTTAAATTAGGTAACTGAACTCCTTGGTTCCTGATGTTTTCTTTGAAAATTGCAGGTTATCAATGACAGATTTGGCATAGTTGAGGGACTTATGACTACTGTCCATTCCATCACTGGTAATCAACATTGAACTCTAACTAAATTATTAAACTTGAGCTATGGCTTAAGGGCTCTATGTATTCGATATTTCGCCTTCAGTTTAGCAATTATAACTGATTATTGACTCCTTTGTTATGTAGCTACACAAAAAACTGTTGATGGGCCATCTAACAAAGACTGGAGGGGTGGCAGAGCTGCTTCCTCCAACATCATTCCCAGCAGTACTGGAGCTGCTAAGGTAGAACTTCTTGTCAATTATTTGCAAAATTATTGAATTGCTGGAAGCCAATGTTTAGCAGTAAGACTCATCATCTAATCAATGGGTTTTCACAGGCTGTAGGCAAGGTACTTCCATCTTTGAATGGTAAGCTAACCGGAATGTCATTCCGTGTTCCAACTGTTGATGTTTCGGTTGTTGATCTCACTGTGAGGCTCGAGAAGGAAGCTACTTATGATGACATAAAAGCTGCTATCAAGTAAACAAACACAAATTCGAGGTTTTTGGTTGAGTTTTTATTGTCCGTGTTGTTATTTCACTAATATGTGAACGTTATCAGGGAGGAATCTGAAGGCAACCTTAAAGGTATCCTGGGTTACACAGAAGATGATGTTGTATCCACAGATTTCATAGGTGACAGCAGGTATTTCGACGATCTTGCAGTTTCAAGTTTTTTGTGACTGTGATGAATTCTTATATAGACAACATAAGCGCTCGATTACTTAACTTGTGTTATGCATTTTTATGTTAACATAGGTCAAGCATCTTTGATGCAAAGGCTGGTATTGCTTTGAACAATAAGTTTGTTAAGTTGGTTTCCTGGTATGACAATGAATGGGGATACAGGTAATTCAACCCTCTTAGTTGGTTGGTTACATTTTTAGGGATATGATCCCTTGCAAAAGTTGCTCATTTTTTCTTTGTCCTTAGACTAAGACTCACTCATAAAACTTTCTTGTATGTCACAGCTCTAGAGTGATCGACTTGATCCTGTACATGGCTTCTGTCCATGCTTGATCGCGCTTGGCTTCGTCAAAACAAAGGAATGGAATAGTTCTGTATCAGCATTGATGTCGGAGTTTTGGAGTGAAATGCAGAATAAATTTGAGGCTTTTGCCTGTTTTCAGAGGAGATGGAATTTCTTGTACACTTCATATGTTTTGATGGAAGTTTGTGAACTTAATTAGTTTGGTATATGGCAATTGCACTTTTGCTTTTGGTCTTGTTTAATTTCTGTACAGAGGGTGCTCTGTAGTTCCATATTTATTTTTTCAATGCCCTGCACATACTGTGCTTTGCTGATATATTGCTGTTTAACATTCTAGACAAAAAAGTGAGTGAAGTAGTAATCTGATCAAAGGTACACTGTTAATATTTTTGGTATGTAAGTTTTAAAAGCACAATATTATCCATAAGTGTAGCAAGTAAATTCACTTCATTATCTACTTTCATCAAAACAAACAAGTGTAACCTATATAATATTCCATTAACATAGTCTTCTATAATATAAATAAAAAAAATGTGAAAATTGAAAATTTCATCAACTTTTGTGGATTTTATTTTTCTACAAATCTTTGCAAATACAAATCTTTTTCACAAATACCTTTATCCCTCACCCCCACCCTTCAACTCTCAAGAGCATAAAATTTTTTTGCTTGGATTCGAGCCAAAAACCTCCCCTAAAACGGTAAAACTCCTACCAATTGAGTCAAGATCTTTTAATTTTTCCATATTAAATTAATTCTCATAAAAATTGATCTATTTATTGTGTACAATATTGTTCAAAAATATACGAGTATTATAAAACAAAATATTAAAAACATTTCATTTATATAATTTTTGGTATTTTGAGCACAACCCTAAAAATAATCACGAACACAAGTAGCTTATTACTCGAAACTGTTATGAAATAAGAATACAAGCTTACGAAGCTTGATAGAATGATGTTGTGAAAAATAGGATGAACACAAGCTAGCATAAACTAGTGAGAATGAGTTTTTACTTGTGTAATTTTGTGTCTTATAATGAGCATTTGCAACTCTATTAATATTATTAGAATTTATTATACACATAAGTCTGATGTCAACAATTACCAACTATAAGTAATTTAGTTCATACATAGATGTAGAAAATATAAGTATACTCATAAATATAAAAGTATATTTTAGTCGATAAAGAGTGTCATTCATACATGTATTACAATAGAAACGACCTTTGAAAATCAGTTCCGGTTGACAAATGACAACAATGAGCACAAACTTAACTTGGGCCAGACAATAGACCAGCAGGCTGCTGAGAGCAGCACTACAAATCTACTACTGATTACAAAGTCCACAACAGCAGAGCATATTTTTTTGGCAAGTCAAGCAAAATAAGTAGACTAGGGTTTTTTTTTCTTCTTCTAATCGATAGTTAAGATTATGAGCCCTAACTACGTAAAATCTATTAACTTTTATAGAAGATATGAATTTAAAAGCTGTTGACAATGAAAGGATATTTTGTACGAGCACGGAGCAGCCCTAGCAGAGCAATTCTTACACTTCTCTTCTTCCAGAGTTCCATACACTTTGCTCATCAGTGTTGAAGCAGCGCCAAACACGGCAACACAGATTTTTCAGGTATTTTCTTTCTTAAATTGAGTCGCATATTCTCATTCCTTAATTCCTATCAACAAAGTTGTAATTTTTTTGTTCTTTATGTTAGAAAATATTGAATTTTTGATGATATTGCCCAATTTTTATTGCATTTCGCGCTGAAAAAAGATTCTTAAATTTGTAGGTGTTTGATAATTGAAGATTTTCTGAATAACCCAAGTTCAAAATTGACATTCTAATGCTCAATTTTTATGATTTTGGGGGGTGCAGGTGATAATAGTTTACGTTGTGAATTCATTTTTAATGCAATGCATTATCTCTTGTTGAGAACCCTTGTCAGAAATCGTGTGAGTCAGTGGGTTTCAAAACTTGTGGTTGTTTCAGTTCCTTTGCATTCGAAGAATCCTACTTGTGTAAAGGGTCATGGGTATGCAAAATTTTCTACTTCCGAACCTAGGCAATCTGAAAACCTAACAGAATTATCTGAGCTGCAAGTACTAGTTAAAAAGATTCATGTTGGTAGTTGTGAGGTTGATATTTTGAGTTCTTTGGTGAATGATGAAGTTTCTGACGGGATTCGTGTAAGTCATGTCCATGTCGATTCATTGCTTCGTCGATTCAAAGACGACTGGAAATCTGCATTAGGTGTTTTTAGATGGGCTGAGTCGCGCCCTTATTTTGAGCACTTGCCTGAAGCTTATGATTTAATGGTAGACATATTAGGGAAGGCAAGGCAGTTTGATAAGATGAGTGGGTTGGTAGGTGAAATGGTTGAGAGGAAATTGATCACCCATCGAACCATGGCTAAAATAATGAGAAGGTTTGCTGGTGCTCGTAGATGGAATGATGCTGTGAGGGTATTTGATAAGTTGGGAAGTTATGGTTTGGAGAAGAATGTGGAGTCTATGAACGTGTTGCTTGATACGCTTTGCAAAGAGGGTCAAGTACAGATGGCTCGTTCAATCTTTTTGGAACTTAAATCTCATATCCAGCCAACTATACACACATTTACTATATTTATACATGGTTGGTGCAAAATCAAACGGGTTGAAGAAGCATATTGGACCATTCAAGAGATGAAAGGGCAAGGTTTCACTCCTTGTACGATTAGCTATTCAATTATCATTCAGTCTTACTGCCAACTTTCTAATTGGAATAAGGCTTATGAGGTGCTTGAGATGATGGAATCTCGGGGATACCAACCAAGTGTTGTCACTTACACAACTTTAATGTCTTCATTGTCAAAGGCTAATAAATCTGAAGATGCCCTACAAATAGCAGATAGAGCAAAGTCGGCTGGCTGCAAAGTTGACATTCAGTTTTATAATGCATTGATTCACACTCTTGGGAAAGCTCAACGCATAGTGGAAGCCTTTGATATTTTTAACTTGGAGATGCCTAGAAATGGTGTTTATCCTAACACATGTACCTACAATACATTAATTGGTATGTTTTGTTGGCATGGACAGCAAGAGATGGCTTTCAAAATTCTAGAAGACATGGAAAAGGCTGCCCTTTGTAAGCCTGATCTTCAGACATTTTATCCATTGCTAAAAGCGTGTTTCAAATTGGGCATGTCAGGGAGTTTCTTGAGCAAAATACTAGATGATATGACTATCAAGCATCAACTTAGTCTTGATGATTCAACATATTCACTTTTGATTCATGGGCTCTGTAGAGTGGATAAATGTGAGTGGGCTTTCCATTTATTCGAGGAGATGATTGGTAAGGATCTGAGACCAAGGTATAACACATGTCGTCGGCTTCTAGATGAAGTTAAGCAGAAGAACATGTATGCTGCTGCTGAAAGAGTTGAGCTTTATTTTAAGGACTTGAAAGATTCCTTGCGGCAGAATTTTTCAGGTCAGCGGAGTCAATATTGATCTCTTCTCCTTCTTGTCCCATGCAATTCTGTTACTTCTGTGCTATTTTTCTGTTCATAGATTACCTTTTCTTTGTTTAGCTTTGAGTTTCTGTTCACTAGACATTTTACAGAATTTTTCAAAACGGTGATGGGAGAATTAATTTCTTGTTCTGTGTACCTTTATGTGTCATTAAGACTCTACACTTGTAGTCTAACTGTGATCCAATATGGTTTTAAAACACTAAGTAGTCCTTTGCTATTTACACGAATCATTCTGCCTTTTATTTCTTCCAATGCATCTCTGGATGGATTATAATAAACTAGCGTAGTTTAATGGGGCTATTGTAGAAAATGTTGGCTAAGAAAAGTTCAATTAACAGTGATATCCACAACTTGAAGTTTCTTCTGTCAAAAAAGGATGACGCCTAGTGCTGATGCCAAATACTTCCCAAATTTGAGAGGCACTTTATATGCTCCAGGGTTTACCTTTTCAGATGTCACACAACAGTAACTTGTATGAATATTGTAGTTGATAAGATACATAGGTAATCGTTTTGAATCGGAATACATGTAACAAAAGTGCTGAAACCATAACATTCTTCAATTTTCAGATTGGTCAGTGTCTAACCTTTAGTTACATGTCAGGAGTCTCTCGTAAGAATAGAAAAGCAGTTGATTGGTCCTTTCTTGCCTGAGAATTGGTCTTTGAACTTGATGACAGTATTATATATACTCCAGGATTTTGTAACTGTCGATTTGTGTGAGATTATTATGGAAAGTTGGTGAGGGAATGTCAAATTTTCGAGCTTGAAAGTAATGCTTGTAAAATTCTCCATGAACTGCAAGAATCCCCTCCCCCAAAAATCTCAATTGTTACCAAAGGATCTTCAGAGTTCTGTGATTAAGCTAGTGGTTAGTTCTTCTCTTGATCACTTCTCAGAAAGTAAGAATGTTTCTAATGCTTGGTTACTTATGCTTTCTAGTACTTGGGATACTTGATTGGAATTCCCTGTCTGACTTGTTGTTTTGGTGATTCTGTCAATGCGAATAGTTCTCCACAATATCCCCAATTTGTGTACTTCCCTAGAGCTTGTGTAGACTGCATGGCATATGCTGTCAGCTACTGATTTCTTTCCTGATAGTCACAGCCTTCCAAATTTACATGGTTCCAGTAGAACTTCAAGCATGAATTCTGAATTGTGCCTGGACAGGAGCTTTAATGTCCAAGAAAACTGAGGAAACTGTTTCTAGACAGAAGATCATAATTTGCAAGTTTCAAACTCCGGATATAACCTAAAATCCCAGGGAAAAAGAATGACCAAGTCCCAAGATTGATTGCTAAGTCTTGCATGTGAGACCTTACATGAAAGACTGTTGAAATTCTGGAAAGATTATGGAGGGGAGCTTCCTAGAGGCCCAAGCAACTTCCTTTGGTTGCTTCACTCACATCGGGTCTTCACTAAATTCCACAAATCCCTGACAAAGCTCTCCAAATTTCATAAACCTGTCTTCCTTCATCAGATAAATGCTGTTTTTAATTATCTCTTGCCCTGTTTCAGATTATAATTTCTGTTAAATGTCTCATGTACGGCTGAAATCTTCCATAACAGTATGCAAGCATCTGCAAGGTGAATACCAGTTGATTTTTGCTTCATTACCTGTCAGGTTCCCGAACAAGCATTGTACCTATTGAATAATAATAGCTTCCAGGGCAGTGATTGTTACCATGCAGTTCAAGGTTGTAACAGCATTTTACCTGTATCTTGGTGATGGGGATGATGCAATTAATGCCGACAATGTCTTGTAAGATTTCTGTGTATAATCACTTCCTTAAGAACTGTGTAGTGAGGTTTTATCATTACATATTTGTTATGTTGTTGTTTTCTTATTTTGGGCTTGAGCACAACTGCCTCAATTTTTTTTTCTAGCAGTCATCCTGTTGGATATGCTAACTATTTAGAAACAGTTCTTTTTTATTTACAAGAATATGTTTTCAAACCTTGGTTTAAGGTAGGACTTGAATTTTGCACGTTTTGCAGTTTTAGGATCCCAGGATATTCAACATGTTCTGTGAATCTCCTATTGATGATAAGGGCTCAAAGGTAGGATGCAGTAGATTGAAATTTGCAGCTGCTTTCAATCTCAACACATGAAACAGTTCATGCTATCTTTATCAAAGAAGGCTGTCAATGGAGCTGGTCCTGAGAGATACAGGTAGTTTTTTATTTTTGGTTTACGTCCAAAATTTGCCAGAAGCAGCGAAAGAAAAATAGAGTGCATTAGTGCAAATGATTCTGCTGGCAGTGTTAAGGTGACAGCAAGCGTAATCATGTTGACAGAAGCCTTGCAAATATTGCAAAAGTTAACATTCATTAGATGAAACTCTTTACATGCAACATACATTATTTGGGCATGTGAGACGTCTACTGGATGATGCACCAGTAAAGAAGGGTGAAGGGTTAGGATAATGGGCATTTCAGAAGAAGCTGAGAGAGGTCAAAGGTGACCTTAGATGGATGGATTTACTAATGATATGCTGAAATTGGTATGCAAAAGCATGTCACACCAGATAAGAGTGGATGAAGAAAGAGGATCTGTGAGGATCAATTCTTGGTTTATACTTCTTTGGTTTAGGTGGTGGTGTTGTTTATTGGTGTAGATTAGCTTTTCCATGTGGTGAATGGGGATTTGCTGTAAGGATCCAAGCTGACACTAACCCTTTGTTTTGTTATCAGGCAATCTTGAATACATGAGAAGCCCCTTATGTATAGACTGTGCACACCTTCTTGGACCCAAAATAATCTGACTTCCTGATTTAAACCTGAACTAGACCAGAAACTAGCTAACCTGGTATTGATCCTAATGAAAATGAGCCAGTTTGACCTTACACAACTCGAAAACCATGAGTAATATTGATTGATTTAATCACATTGAATTAATAGAGAATAATCCCGAAATTGACTTAACTGACCAAAACCACTTTGATGGACTCATCCAAATATAACCCGAACCAGATTGACATGATTCGATCTCAATCTGAACAGCCTGAACTGATCCTAATATACTTATATTCTTAGATATCTGAGGAAATCCAAACAGGGACCACCTGACACTCTGTTTGAAGTTATTGAAAATAATGTAGATCCAGAGCTTTAACAAGTAGACTTCCAGAGAAAATGTTCTTGGCATAGTATTCATGTGAAAAGCAGATAAGTAGTATTTTCGCTATGAAAATGATGTCGATGAAATTAGTTCAGTTTATAGTAGATTTCCATCATTTGTAACTCAATTTGTTGAAATGCTGGTAGAGACCGGTCTTTTCACTCTTTTCTTTGATGTGTTTCCTTCAACTATGAACATCATCAGTCCATACAGCATGAGTTGAAGCTGTAACTTCAGTTGGTAAACCCAAGTGTCTTTCACTAAAATTTTAATATTTTTGTCTCCAGTGTTGGATAGTTTTGTTTTAGTATTCTTTACTTAACTCATTTCAGCTTCTGGCGTTCCTCTTTTTTCTGTTAAATATTCATGTATGCCTTCAATGGCTAAATTTGCGGCAGTATCTAGGGAAATAGTATGATGGGGAGCCTATGCCACTCTGAACATCTATATCATTCTTGTAGAACTACACCAATTTTACCAATAATTTTCTAATATGGCCATAAGACTTATGGCCATAAGACTTTGGTTTTAGTCAGTGGCTTTCCTCAGATGAAACTTATAGTAAGCATTGAATACTCAGATCTCTTTTTAGTTATTGATCTGGTATTTTTTTGCAAACACCTGCATTAGGAATATGTTTAGTCACATGTTGCTTGTTTAATAAGGTTGGAAATGAAAGAAAAGAAATAGATGAGGAATCAGAATCAATTCACTTGATCTGATATGAGGGCACTAACAATGGTAGGACATCAAGGTTGAGACAAGGGGATTGATGAAATTTGCTTAGTTCCATGATTTTTCATTTTCTCTCTTATGTGGAGTTGCCGTGTGCTGTCTGGGCTCTACTTAAGCCTATCCAAGATGGGGTCATTTATTGGATAATCAAATCTTCTACATGAATTATTAATTTATCTACCAAAATTATTGCTCTTCCATTTTATATTCTCTTTGAATAGGACAAAGTATAAAAATTTCCCGGTTGTTTTAGTAAAACTATTATCAAACATGATGCATTACAATTATTGAGTGGTTTGTTAATCTTGTCTGAATATGTTATTTTTGGTTTTGTATTGTTAAGAATGCATTGAGATTATTTAGATTTTTGGTTTGTTGATCTAAGTCACAATGACCCAGTTTAAACCTGTTTGGCAAAGGGTTTCGAGAGATTTAGATGTATTCAATCTTATCCTTGAACAATACTTCATACGTTGTACGTAGTATATGAATAATTGAATATCCCTAAACTTTTTTTAATGAAAGGGAAGTGTATTTAGTAAAAGAGAAAATCTGTGGATCTGTCCTTGTTTCTTTTTACATAAAAAAAAAAACCCGTAGAAAATGGGATTTCAGTTCTAGGCTTCTGCTGTTCTCTGAATGGGTGGTTAGATGCTTCTTTAATTATAGTAACATCAATGTTCAATTGGTCATCGTCGAGACAAGAAACAACTATTCTCTATACAGTTATTTCTTTGGAGCTCAGACTACCTTTAAAGTTTCACGTATGTGATGTAATGAAATATAGAATTCATGCGGCTGGGACCCACTAAATTTCATCCTCTCACACAGACTTACAAGTTCACCGTCATTTTCACAGGAATTAGAGAATCTTATGTAAATTTTTCTTTTTCTGTTTTGGTAGTTTCAGCAGAGAATGCTTGTAAAAAGTTGTCACAGGGCCTGTTTTGCATTTTCATAACTTGCTTCCCTTGTTGCAACTCTCCCCATTTCTTTCTTGGTAGATCAAGAATGCCCACCTCATACTTCCCTCTTAGTTGGGAGAGCACAAGAGACTAATGATGGTATGCAACCCCCATAGATTGGGCAGAAGCCAATGGCCTCTGCGAGTCAGAGAACTCCTCCGAATTGACCCCAACCTCCTTATCAAGCTTACCTCCCTCCCCTGAACTCGCCGCCTTGAATCTGTCTGGGAGGATGGCCTGGAAGAAGACATCAGGCCTCACATTGATGTAGGGCCTGTGTTGCCCGGGTTCTCCTCATGGACTGTAAGCCTAGAAATGGTGATGAACTGCAGCCGAACTCTCTGATGAGAGCAGGCTATGGTGGGTGGCTTCTCTACACTGCTGCCCGGAGCAAGAATTCTGAGGTTTTTTGGCTTTTGCTTGAGTCTGCTATGAATGTGAATAGAGGTAGTGGTGAAGTAGGGGAGGGTTTTGTAGGAGAGATCATGAATAGGGCAGTTCATGGTGCTGCTAGGGGAGGGAATGTAGAGGTTCTCAAGGAGCTTTTGGTGGAATGTTCTGATGTTTTGTGTTATAGAGGTTCTCAAGGAGCTTTTGCATTCTGCTTCTAGTAGAGGCCAGCTTGAGGTCAGAACTCTTTCTGCATTTCCCTAAAAAACTTATTTGCGCAGTCTCATGATTACTCTGTTTACTAGATTTGTTTTACTTGGACTTTGCTTTGGTTCTTGATTATGTCAAGAACTAAATAATACATAAATAGATGTCAAAAATTACATGTTGTTACCTAGGATCTGATTGTTTGTCTCTTGATTACTGTATTTTGATTTACAACCACCGCCCTAGTATGGATCACAATGCAGTGTTCCCTTATTCAAACTACATTAGTAGAATTACTAAAATTTCACAAAGAACAATTATTTTGGAGTAGAAAATACTCCCTTCTCTACAGTCCACACTTTTTATTGCACGTTTGCCTATGGCATTGATATTATGATTAGTGGATCAAGAGGGGAATTGTAGGGGCCTAGCAAGACTGAGAGAAGTCCAAAAAAAAAGTCTACTTGATAAGGTGAATGTCATATGTTTGGGCATATCTGATGAAGGCAAGTAAACATTTAATATTGAATCGGAGGAAGTACTAAATAACACCAAAAGCCAACCCCCCCCCCCCCCCCCCCCCCTAATCAGAGTTCAATTTTCCATTCTCTAGGTGCTACATTGCTTTTGAGAATGTATTGTGGTTAATTATGCCCATTGACCTACCAATCTGGGATGCAGGTAATTGAGGATTTAATGGCAACATATAGTAGTATCATCGACTCCACTGATGATCATGGGAATACTGCATTACATGCTGCATACAGAGGATACTCTTCTGTAGTAAAGGTTTTAGCCCTTGAAGCATCCTCATTAACCACGTATGACGGAGATACATTACTACATATGGCAGTGGCTGGATTCCGGTCCCCTGGTTTTCGTCGAATTGATTAGCAAATTGAGCTCATCAAATGGCTGGCAAGTGGTGAAAGCATCTGCTTGGAAGACATCATCAATATCAGAAACAATGAAGGAAGAACTGCACTGCACATAGCTGTTGCTGACAACATTCAATGCAATGTCATGGAAATACTAATGAGGGTGCCTTCTATCAATTTGAATATTCACGATTTTGATGGATTAACCCCTCTCAATCTCCTCTAGAAATGCCCTAAATCAGCAACATTTGATATTCTAATCAAGCAATTAACATCGGCTGGAAGGATATCTGATTGTAAAGATTATACTGCTAGAAGTTCCCTAGCCAGACAATTGAGAATTCAGGGTATTGGGACTAGTCCTGGGACTTCCTTCAGGTTGCCTGATGCCGAGTTGTTCCCTTTTTCAGGAGACAAGGATGAGTCCCCGATCAGTTGTGAACCGCGTAGTAGTAGATTTAGTGAAATAACAAGCCATTTTGGCTCAGAGAGAAACAAGAAAGATTCAAGGTGGTTAAGGTTACTCCTAAAACCTGACAAAACTGATATGTACCGAGTCACTCTATTCCCACCCCAAATTTTCTAGCACAAAGATGGAGGAGGAGATCAATGATATTGGAATGTTGGTGGTGAGTAGGAATATAGATGATAGCTTAACCCCACTCAGACAAAAATTCTCTAAGGCGGCTCCTAGCCATTCTGCACGGGAGCAATTCACTGCAAGCCTAATGCAAGGAGTGGTGCTAGCAACACCACCCAAATCTTGTTTGTCGCCGTCTCATTATTCTCCTACGATCCCGTTTTCTGAATCATTGGCATCTTCCCCTGTTGCTGTAGATAAGCCAAAGGGTGATTGTGAAGGTAAAAGTGCTGGAAGATCCTCATTTTTTAGTGATGGAAAATCATTAGTGGGTGATAAACATAGGAGGGTAAGCTCTTTCAATAAGAATTTGATGAATAAATAATTCTGCTTTGGGGCTCAAGGGTTGGCCTTTGAAGTGGAAGATTCAGTTACTTGCAGAAGAACAAACAGCAGTTGGAGAAGGCTCGTCTTCTATTAGAGACTTTGAGCTAAGAGATTCTAGTGGGGGAATTCACCTTACAATATCACTATACATACTCATTTTACGTGCCCTCATACGAAATTGTCGTAATTATACCTCAGGGTTCATATGAACCACTGTGAGTCTGTTGCAGTCGATAATTCCATGTTGCATCTTGAAGGCGCTTCATGAGATCATGCGCAAGCTATATACATGCAAAGCCAAGTGGTGGCTGGCTGGCTGGCTGGCTAGTTTTAAGTGTCACAACATTCGTTATATCTTGGAAAAGTTATATTAATGTCACAACTATGAACAATCTATTTATATATATGTATATATGTACACTACGTATTACGATTTCCACCCCAAGTGTGTGTCCATGTTTATTTCTTAAAAATCTTAGTTCATTTCCTTGAAGTTGATGTAAAGTAGTTAAACATTATTTTATGTAGCCTTGAATTTGGGAAGGATAAAAGTAAAAAAAAAAAAAAAGACGGTCTAATTTCTAGGGATGAAAGAATATTGAAATGCTACTCAAAAGTTAGTTTAATTAGCTATAAGGTATGAAAATGTTAATACAATTAGGGCTTCGTGAAAGAACTAGTATGGATTTTAGTATAAATAAGTGGGCGTAAATACAGAATTTTAGCTTACATAATATGATGTTGGAGCCAAAGAAAATCCTCCAAAGAATCCAAGAAGATCCCTTAAGAAAGGGATTAATTATGGCAATAAATAGTAAGTAATGTGAATACTATTACAAAAAGAAATGAACATTGGTTAGTCACTATCAAAGTAGTAAAGATATTACAAGAAACACTCAAGAAGACCTTATTGTAACTTACTATGTACCATAGGAACTTTGAAGAACCATATAGAATAATACGGAGAATGTTAGAGGGTCTAGGAAGGTATGGAGAATTTTAGAGGATTAATTTCCACCCATGGATCAAATAAATCTCCATCATTTATTAAGGAGGTGGAGTAGTATATATAGGGGTGAAGACATTCACTCGGAAGTGGAGTAGTATATATAGAGGTGAAGACATTCACTCATGACCATCCACAAAAAGTGAGAGTTCAAGTGAGAAACATAAAGAGAGTAATAGTGAGTCCAAAATATTGTATCTCATAAAATAAGTGTAAGTGTGTCAATAAACGTATATTAAGTGAGTCATTTAAAAATAGATGTCTAGTTAAGTATTGTGATGAAGTGTTGTATACAAATAATTACGTTTTTATTATTATCACGTGATGTTGTGTTCAACATTGTTCCCAATATTGAGGTTGTGTTAAGAAATTTCAATTTAATATTGTAAAATGTGAGAATATCGAAAAAATTAGCTTGTAATCCTAATGAACTTATGATAGATTTCAAGACCTTACCCAATCCCTTAACTAATATGGGTGAGATTCTTGTGAGAACCCACTTAAGATAAGAACATTTGTTATGGTGAGAATCACCTCCTTTCTTATTATAGGATTATGTTTGATCAAATGGACAGAATTTAGTATGTGACTAATGACAATTTCATAATTGTGAGCAAGTTCTCATTGTAATATATACTGAACTTTGCCACATTTTCAGCCCAAACTCATTGCAAAATTTCTATAACCTGAAGCATCCTCCATTGATCTCTTCCTTTCTCTATTTTTAGGTCTTTTACCTTCATCTTCATTGCTGATTTTGTTCAATGTATTTGAAATCGATTAGATGAGCATTATTAGATTTACTAACTTTTTTGATTTTGAGTAACCTTAAATTAATTACTTGTTCAGTTTGTCAATTTTGTATAATTCTAACTTAAAGATGAGCATCATTTATTTGCTAAATTCCATCGATTTTGTATAATCATACTTCTTGTTTTTATTTTTAGGTGTTAATTTGATGTCAAAATCCAATAATTTCATCAATTTCGGATGAAAAATTGAATGTAATCAGATATCGTCCTTATATATGTATACCATAATTGATGGAGGAAGCTACAAGAGAGTCTTGTGCTGAGAATTCTCAAATATGCTATTCTGGTGTGCAATGTAGAGGTATATAACTGTTCATTTCATGTATGAGCAAATTTTGTATGTTAATTGAGTAATATTTAGCTATTCATTGGGAATGAGCAAAATAATATTTTTTTTCATCTAATATATAAGCTAATATCAACTACTCCTTCTACAAATGGGTACATTAATATTTAATTTGTTCATTTGTCTAACGAGTAAATATGAATTGCTCACTAACAAATGGAAAATTAATATTTGCTCATTTGTGAAATTGACAACAAACATTTATCCATTTATCTAATAAATAAATTATGTTATTTTTTTCTTGTTGTCAAACGGATAATTTATATCAATTTTGTATTATTGTAGATATATTGACAGCAACGACTCATGTGCTTCATCCTACTCATAATTATGAAAAGGAGTGGTTTCCTTTTTGCTCTATTGATGTTAAGCCATATTTTGGAATGAAATTTTGATTGTGGTGTTAAAAGTGTAAATATTGAGAAGATAAATAGTCCATTGGCATTATTGATCGGACAAGTATTACATGGTTGATTACAATAGAGTAGATGAGTTTGCAAAATACCCTTGTAAGATGTTGGAAAGGGATTGTAGACATGTACTTTGGGTGATCAAAGAAAAATGTATTAAATTTTAACAAATGAGTGCATAAAGAGCAGATGAATCAAAGTTGCAATGAGTATGCCCATCTTTGATCTAGGTGGGAACATCGTTGAAGATTTCTCTAGAATGAATGTTGTGAAGAAAGATGTTGAATACTTACATGTTCTCTTGTGTGACTCTTGAACACTCCTAAAGAAGAAAAAGATAAAGTAAGGACATAATACCTAAAACATAAAAATTCAACCAACAACAATATCCTTAAATTGCATCAAATTGAAATCTTCAATTGCACGATAATCAAGAAGCCAATATAAAATCTCAAAGGAAAAAAAAGAGAGCATCCTTGAAAATGTGAGAACCAAATTGAAGGGTTAATGAGTGACAATGAACAACAAACTGAGTTTAGGGATGGTCTATTAGAGGCAGTCAAGAACTGCTCTTAGTTGGGGCCTTGAGGGTGAGTATCATAGGACCGCTCAAGTATGGGGTAGGATGGATAAAGTGACCAAGAAGGATTAGGTTGTGTATCTATGTGGGTGTAATGGGTCGAAATGGATTTTTGGTGGGCCATGGATTAAATGAGTTATGTCTTAATGTTTAACACTTTAACTTAATTTCAACAAATAAAAAGTATTTGTATAAAGTATTAAAATATATATAGCTAAACGATAAAACTCAAACATTATAAGATTCAAAATGATATATAAATTGTATCAATATTAGTTAAGAAATTCTTAAAACCTTTCTAAAAAGTCAAAGCTTTAAATATCTAATATGTTAAAATTAGTAAATTTAATTATAATTTTTTATTAACTAAAATTTTTAATGAGTTAAGGTTGGCTAGGTTAAGAAAATTAAAAATGTGATCCATCAAGGCTCAAACCAAGTTGGGCTAGATCCACATCAAATCGACTGTGGGTCTAAATCGATTGATCCAGTATCGAGTTGGGTCAGGGTGGTGGGTTAACCAACCCGGTGCCCATCTCTATCACGATGAAAGGAGAGGAGATGGAGGGGGTTTGGAAGGAGTAGGGAGATTTGAGATTTTTCTTTTAAATAGCACTTCTTCAATGAATAAGGGGCATGTATTTTATTTAACTTGTAGTTAAAAAAATAAGTTATTACACTTTTAAAATATATATTCCTCAAAGGTTGGATTAATAATAATTAAAAAATTAGTCTTGTTTAATAATATGGGTGAATCATTATATTTTTACAATTATTTTTTCCTAATAATTATAAAAAAGGTTGATATGTATATTTATTGCCCATTTTACACTTATTCTCTTAAAGTTGAAAGGTCTAGATTATGTTGTTTCTTCGGAGAAATCGTCTCAAAATCTCAACCTCATAATTCAAATACTATTTATCTCATGGGGTTTTTTTGTTTGGAGAAATTCCATGTCATAAATCACCATATGCAAAGTTTTCTAACTTCAATTGACCTCACATGGAAATTGTCAACCCATATGTTGGATGTTGTCAAACTGTCAAAGAGAAAGACAACATCAAATTATGCTAACTGAACAAGTCTAACAACCCCAAAAATAACTTTTAAAAAATCTAAAAACCAACCCTCTTTAAATCAAAGCTTTCAATTTGCCAATATTTTACCCACTCCACTAATTGCAAGTACATCAATCCATAATCTTAATTATCTCACAAAAAAAAAAAAATTTGAAGAATAAAAACTGACCCCTTCATTATTTGATTTGATTAGATTTTTCAGCAGAGACCCTCTTTTGTATTTCAATTATTAATACTTTATTGGAATTCTCCCTTCATATTACACACAAACATGTGCAATTGTGCAAATGGGTCAAATTTTTTTCTGATATTTTTTAATCTTTTCTTAATTTTTTATGTACTTTTGTAGCACCAGACCTTACCCATAAATTATTTAATTTTGGGTGCACGAAAAATCATTCTTTTTATTATTTAGAGTGGAAAAAGTAGCCTCTTTTATAATTTTATATTCATAAAAAAAATAAAAATAATTAGGCAGTGTCATTTTCTCATCTATTACTCAGTGGATTTACACATCCTGTATTTCTTTTCTCTTTTGTTTTTTGAGGTAGGTCCCCCTTAAAGATACAATCTTCTTCTCTCTCTTGCTCAAACCTGGAAAATACAAATAAAAAAATTTGAAAAAAGTGAGGAATTTGTAAGAGGGTACAATTATTTTTCTGGGAAAAATCAGAAAAATTAAAAAAGCTGGAAGAAGTAAGAGAAATTGAAGCACTAGGGTTTCGTTTGAATTTTGTGAAGGTGAGTTTCTAATTGATAGTTTTAAGGGGTTGGCAAATTCCAAGTTACAATCTTTTTATCTGCGTATTAACTGTATTGCAAAAAAGATGAGATTTTGCAGGTTATTGGGTGTACTATGAGCTTAGTTTGACATCTGGGTCGGTGTAATTTATTGGGTTTAACTATTAATTTGGTTTGAATGTGGAATTTATCATCTGGGTTTGTTTGCTTGGTTCTGATTATGATGGACAAACTTGCATAGGAGTAGGAAAAAGTAGTGTATGATTAATTTGGTGTTGTGAGTGAAACTAGTAGTTGGTGAAATTTGCTGTGGATTTGTTAGGTTTGAAGAGGTTGGTATTTGCTGTGTTGTTTTGGGTGAGCAATGTTTAAGCAAATACTTAGTAAGATTCCCCGGAAATCATCGAAATCGTCGGATAGTCGAGAGCATAAGAGTGTTGCTAGTGCTGGTTCAAGTGCTTCCAATAGTGTTAGGAAGAGTGATGTAGGGCCTAACAGGTCTAGTAGTAATCAGCACAATCTGGGTGCTAATGGTGCTACGAGTGTTGGGCAGAATCAAGGGAAGAAAGTGTCTAGAACTGTGGATTCAATGATGAATGGTGTTTTGTTGACTTTTTATGAAGCATTGCCAAGTTTTAGGGATGTTCCGAGCTCGGAGAAGCAAAGTTTGTTTATCAGAAAGCTTCACATGTGTTGTGTTCTGTTTGATTTCCATGATCCAACAAAGAATTTGAGAGAAAAGGAGGTAAAGAGACAGACATTGTTGGAATTGGTGGATTATATTTCTTCTGCATTTGGGAAGTTTTCGGAAAATATGATGCAAGAAATGATAAAGATGGTCTCGGTGAACTTGTTTAGGTCACTTGCCGCTCAGCCTAGGGAGAACAAAGTTATAGAGGCATTTGATGTTGAAGATGAGGAGCCTCTAATGGATGCATCTTGGCCTCATTTGCAGATAGTGTATGAGTTCTTGTTGAGATTTGTGGCATCACCTGAGACTGATACTAAATTAGCCAAGAGGTATGTGGATCATTCCTTTGTGTTGAAGTTGTTAGATCTTTTTGATTCTGAAGATCCCCGGGAAAGAGAATATCTGAAGACAATTCTACATCGTATATATGGAAAGTTTATGGTGCACCGTCCGTATATCAGGAAGGCAATTAACAACATATTTTATCAGTTTATTTTTGAGACAGAGAAACACAATGGGATTGCTGAACTTCTGGAGATACTTGGCAGCATCATAAATGGATTTGCCCTGCCTCTGAAGGAGGAGCACAAACTCTTTCTAGTTAGAGCTCTAATACCTCTGCATAAACCTAGGTGTTTACCAATGTATCACCAACAATTATCTTACTGCATAACCCAGTTTGTTGAGAAAGACTGCAAGCTTGCTGATTCCGTAATTAGAGGACTATTAAAGTATTGGCCAATCACCAATAGTTCTAAGGAAGTAATGTTCTTGAGTGAGCTGGAAGAAGTTTTAGAAGCAACTCAACTTCCTGAATTCCAGCGATCTGTAGTGCCCTTGTTTCGTCAGATTGCTCGTTGCTTGAACAGTTCACATTTCCAGGTATTGAGTTTGATTTATCTGTCCTTTACTCTTGTGATTTAACCACTGTTTAGCAAAATGAGATCAAATTAAGTACGTGTGAGTCATGACATCACGTGTGTTTACAATTTAGTGTTGATCTCAAAAGTCTGATTAACTTGGATATCAAAATTAGTGCTAGCTATTGTGGATTAAGGGTTTTAAGGAAACAGTTTTTTCTGTTATAAGGGGTAACTTTCGATATCTAACAGTGTCCACCCCCTGTTCCCTTTTTCGGTTGGGTAAGAGTGATTGATATTTTTTTTATTGTTCCCCATACGTTATAAAGTCATTTTAATCATATGGGCTCTCTTCAGTTTGTGGTTCTCTTCATATGGCACTAAATACTTTTTTTTTTAACATGCTCACATAACAATCTTTTCTTGAATCGGAGGTCTTGAGGCAAACTTGGGGAAGTGTGGGGGATGGTTCTAAGAAACTTTTTGAGTAGTAAAAACTATTGATTCTTATGCTTGTTCATCTAATAATAATGCCTTCTCAAAATAATATTTATAAAATAATGGGAAAGAAGGTGAAAATTTGTAAAAATATGGGAAAAATATAGTTGTCAATGAGAAAAATGTATTATAGGGGGATTCTTGATACTTCTATCCATGATTTCTTGGGGGTTCTATTTGTAATACCAAACTTAAAGCTCTACCTCAAAACTCATCACTCTATGAAATGGACTCTTTCATTTGGTGAAAACCATTGCAAACCAACCTTCACCACTTCCATGCTTGCTAAGTGTGGGTGAGTTTTGAGTATGTAATAAAATATTCTCAATACCATGGCCTAATAGGACCCCAAAATGCTTAATTTAGTTATCCTTTCACTTGCCTTCCAACCCACCATGCCTTCTAACCCACCATTGAATAGAGCCCCTAGGCTCGAAGAACCGTCATGTGGGTTTTTATGGATTTAAACCACCTCTTATTATTTCATGCACCCCACTACACCCATTTCAGTTTCAATATTGTGTAATATTGCATTAGAGTTTAGACATTTTTTACTTTTCTAGATCCAAAAAGATAACACCTAGAGGTGCTTTTTATGGGCCTGAGGGTCCAGAAGGCCTTTTGGGTGATTTGAATCCTCTTTTTCAGCTCTTAAATTCTCATTTCATTGATTTTCGAACACCTTCTATTGAGGACATAAAACTTATTCTTTTGTCCTTTAGAGACCAATTGGTAGGCCGTGAAGGGTCCCAATCCATCTTTTATGACCCCAGAAGGCTATCATCTTGCCCGTTAACTTTTGATTTTTTTTTGAAGTCTCTGTAACAGTGTATCCAAATTTTTAGCATTTTTTACTTTTTTCCAGACCCGGTGACTTAACACACCTTGAGAGACTTTCGATAGTCCTTGTAGGACCCTGGATTCCTGCTTAACGGTTGAAATAATCTCTTCTCATTATAAAATAATGTAGTAGATTGTTTACTCTTACAATGAAGAGAAGGTATTGTTGCTGGTGTTTTTTTGCTGTAAAATATGCATGGTGTTTGTGGATACTTTTAGATAGATAGAGATAGATATATTTAAGAGCTGAAAGTCCAAGGATGTATGCTTAGGACAGTGGTAGGAGAAGAGATATAAAAAGACATGAAATTGGAAGAGGCTTAACTAGTCAAAAGTAAAGCACATGTAATTTTGAATGTGTCTGCTTACCTTAAGCTTGTATGAAATGCTACTAACTCTTATTTTTCCTTCTCTGAATTGCCTTGGGGTCAATAATAGTGTAATTATGAGGCTTATGAGCACAATTTACTGTACATGCTTTGCCCTTAGAAATCATTTCATTGGAGAGTGTCCTATTAATTGTCATTAGATGAAATTTGAGGATGAAGGATGGTTTTGCAAATTGTTGGACTTGCAAGTTTGCAATGCATTAATTTGGAGGGTGCTTTTGATCTTTTAAATCCCTCTAGCCTGCTGTCCGTGACCCAACTTCTTTTTTTTTTTTCTTTTTCTTGCGGCTTGATTCTAGCAAATCCCTCCATTCTTAGTCCTCAGGCAATGTAATCTTGTTATATTTTATGATGGTAGAAAGGATTTAGGGTTGCATTTCTTCATGTTTGTATTTTGATTTTTATCTTCTGTCAATGAGCAGGAAGTTCTGATTTGCCATGTAATGCTATCTGTAAACATGCTATGTCAAAACCTGCTTTTTTTTTTCTTCCTTGGGTAGCTTCTGAATGCTGTGAATACAATTGTTCTTGAGGATATAATACGAGAAAGGGTTTTATTTTCCTAAATTTTTTATAGCAATAATTTTTTGTGTCTAGAGCTGTGTAATAGGTCTCGGGTCATGTCTGGGTCAAGTGACAGGTCAGGTCTCTAGTTAGTAATGCCTGGTTACCATTGACAACTGAAGTCAAGAAGGGTTAGTTGGTTACATCCTTATATTATCATTGTATTTCTTCTTCTCTCTGGTATTTGGGTTTGATTCGGTTAGTTTGGGTATATTTGGTTTAGCTGCTGCTCTAATGGCTTGAATAAGATTAAATAAAGGTGAATGTACAACTGAGTATTGCTGTCTGAACATTATTAGGTGGGTATAACTGAAAGAAAAAGTAGTGAATTTGGAGAGCAAAGCTTAGTTCTCTCAGGATTGTTCAATCATCCAAGTACCTAACGTTGACCTGCTCTTCTGTCGAGTGTTGTGGACAGTATCTTGAATGATAATTTTTTGAGAATTTTTTGTTTTATGAATTACACCTTTGTATTTATACACTATGCACCCCTAGGTGCCATGATGATAGACCCAACGGGCCAGCCCTGGAAAGCAGGGATACTGTCTAGTTGACAATTACTAGTTCATAATGAGATACTCATAGTGCCTTTTATAAATGGTAAACATGGAAATATAAAGATATCGTGCATGGTTGATTGCTGGGAATGGAGACACAAATTGAGTTTGGGCACATACGAGGATGATCCTTCAAAATAAGTTCTAAATTTTACTAAAGCATCTCTCTAGTACTAGAAGGTGCTTGGGCATCTCTTACTCCGATATATTGGCTACTTGTGACAAAACAAAAATAACCCTGGTCATGTTTTTGGTGTGTGGCATTTACCAGTATCCAGTATCCCAAGACTACTCTCCATCCATTCATGAGTTCTTGGTGGTTACTTCTGGTTCAATCTGTAAATCTGTTAATTTTATGGACAATCTTTTGGCTAATAGTCAAACAGTTAGAAACTAACAGAGGGAAAGGTGCGTCTTGCTCTTATCTTCTTCCTTAACCACGAGTGATTTCTAGTCCGGTCTTTCAAGGGAATTTTTCTCACGGAAATACACTTTCTTTGGGAGTGTTTCACCTAGTGCCTCAAGGCTTAAAATTGCTAGCAGTGTTGGCTGAGCGCAAGTCGGCTGCAACAGCCACAGTAAGGGAATTCGAAGTTGCGATCCATTGATCGGAAATGTGGATAACCATCGATATAAATCAAAATTGAGAGAGATTTCATGAATTTATTCGTTTATGAAACATCTCACTAGTTTCATGGG
Organism: Dysphania ambrosioides; assembly: GCA_026401315.1. NCBI lineage: Eukaryota > Viridiplantae > Streptophyta > Magnoliopsida > Caryophyllales > Amaranthaceae > Dysphania > Dysphania ambrosioides. Next base: position 21,477,900 of record CM048671.1, on the reverse strand, counting down.
AAAGAAAGGGAAGGATAATGGGTCAATAATTGATTGCAAATTATACTGTGGGTATATTAAATGGAAGAAATGAGGATTTTTTTTTATAAATTCAGTAGTAGTTTATACGAAGTAATTTGTTTTCTATTGTTTCCCAGGTTGCGGAAAGAGCATTATTTCTTTGGAACAACGATCACATTGAAAACTTGATCAAACAGAACTGCAAGGTTATTCTACCTATTGTCTTTCCTGCACTGGAAAAGAATGCAAGAAATCATTGGAACCAGGCAGTTCATAGCTTGACACTCAATGTGCGTAAAATTTTCTCTGATCTTGATCCTGAGCTTTTTGAGGAGTGTTTGCTCAAGTTCCAGGAAGATGAATCAAAGGAAGAGGAAACGAAAACAAAACGTGAAGCAACTTGGAAAAGGTTAGAAGAAGTTGCTGCTGAAAAAGCGAAATCTAGTGAACCAGTGCTCATCCCCCTCGTTTTACCAGCTCGTACTACATCCGGTCTTTGAGCTAAAGACCAATCTTTTTTTTGATGCCAATTTCATTAACTGATGATAACAGAGTTCTTGTGATGGTTTCTTGGAAGATCATTGATTTATTTTGTTATTACCCTTGATGTATTTCTGGCCAAAAGTCAGAAATAAAAAAAAAAAGTCAATGTTTGTAGCTTATGTTTTAATCACTGAAACTCTTTAGTTTAGATTTACTTAGGTCTTAAAAGTATGGGTAGATATATAAATTGAAAGGAGTAAGGGAATGGCACAAGATTAGAAGTTTCTGCAATTTGCAGCAATTGGAAACTTTTGTACAGTTGTGATATTCCTGGTTTGGCTTTATGTATAATTATGGCTGTTTTGAAAGTTGGTTTGTCTGATTTATTAAATTAACCAAACATTCTTTAAGCCCTTTATTACTGTTAAATTGCTTTTTCTAATTAAGGTGGAGCGTTTAATAGTTGTTGAGGGGACGTTGTGCTCCACTTTTTCTTGGACATACTAATGAGTAATGACCATTAGAACAGGCTAGCCTGAAAGGATTATCAGCCTCTGATGGACCCCTAATTCTTTGGAAAAAGGCTGGCTTCGCAAATCTTATGTAAAGGTGTACCATGCTCATGGTACACCCGCTTTAAAAAAATGTATATTACGTATATGGAAAATGTACGTAGTATACATGTCACCGCATAACTGACATGTGTACTATGTACATTTTTTTGGAGCGGATGTATCATGAGCATGGTGCATCCGGGTGCACTGTCCACCAATTGTCTTTTTTTATGCTTACATCGTATATTATTGGATATTGCACATTTCTTGTGTATTACCGGCTCCTCAGGGTTACCTTGGGTTGATATGGAGTACAAAAGAACGTAGGATTTGTTCGGAAAACATATAAATTTGCTTATTCTAGCTCCCTACGAAATAGAAGAAAAAGTAATGAAACTTGTAATGATCAACTAAAATATATTTTGCTTTTCGTAGACAATGAAACTTGATGGATGTATTCCGCAATCGGCAATAATACTTTTCATGTTCAAAGAAACAAGCGCTTATTTTTAACAATTTAACTTGTTCAACTCCATACTAATATACTCCATATTGTTTACTCATAAAATGACACTTTAAATATTTTATCACTAATAAATTGCTTTCAGAAATAAAAATCAACTAGAATTTGTCAATATGTAACAATCCATATTGAACAAGAGATTTATTTATTCTCCTTTTTTGGCAGATAATAAAAGTGTCATTCGAATATTTTTTATAACGTACTAAACTAACAACAAAGGAAGTTTACTCTAGAAAAGATCTAAGCCTATTCCTATTAGCACATGTGTGGGCTAGATGGACATGGTCTTCATTCTATTTTGGATGCACAACAAGTATGGTAGGGGTGTTATCTAAGGATCAAAGAGATGAGGTTGAAACTAAAGAATACCAAGTACGAGAATTACAGTGTACTAATCAACTCCAACAGTATTTGAAGTTTAACAAGCCATCTTGTTTGATGTGAAAATAAGTAAATTTTAAGCCTCTTAATAACCTTTAAAATAAGGTTATTTCAGACAATTTTAAATCTGATCAGAAAACACCTTTATATGCCTGCCTTATATCTTATAGGGTCATAATAAAGGCTCCAACAATGAATGAAACCATTTACTTTAACTGTGAACATCCATTTCCATTGATTTTTTAAACTCTAGACTAAAATTTTTCAAGCATTTGGAGTCCAAATATTATTACAACTATTGGTTTCAATCCTCCTTATAAGGCCCTAATAGTCATTCGGTGTCTTTATCTAAATTTTTGAAATTTTTAGAAATTATATCAAAACAGTGTATAATAACCTTAAAAATTCGGTCATCTTAGACAATTTAAGACACGGTGAGATAACACATTGATATGCTTGGAATGAGTCTTATAAGGTCATATAGACCCTAGGAGTGAATGAACCATTTACTTCAATTCTAAATTTCTATTTCAATTGATTTCCAAAACTATTACAATTGAGTTCTAAACTTGTTTCCAAGCATTTGGCTGGAGTACTAATAATAGACAATGATCGGTTCCTATCCTTCTTATTTTTGTAAATATTTCAAAATAGTGTATAGTAACCTTAAAATTTTGGTATCTCAGATAGTTTCAGATATAGTAAGGGAACACATTAATATGCTTATCATTGGTCTTGAAGATTCATAATAGGACCTAGGAGTAAATAAAATCATTTATGATATCCATTTCAATTGATTTTCAAAACTCTTACAATTGAATCCTAAACTTGTTTTTAAGCATTTGACTCTAAATATACATTTCAATTCAAAACTCTTATACTTGGGTTAAACTTATTTAGGATATCGAATTTAAGATAATGACGTAATTGGTTCCAATCTTTCTTATATGACCCTATGAACGAGTACTTTAACACTATACCATAATAAATAATTCCTATAACAAATTACATAGTTTTGTAAAATTTGTGAGTATTTTTATCTATATAGTATGAAAAAATTTGTGTCTAAGGTGACTCCTTTTGTTATCTAGAAAACTTTAGCTTTTATATAATAGGTTGGATGGTTTCATTAGATTGTAAATGCATCATGTTCTAATGTACTGTTGCTGTGAAACTAACGATGTGAAAATAACTATTTTATAATATTTGTTATAAATTTTATAATAGAATTTTACACACATGTAAAGCTAGTAGTTTATCAAAAATAAAACACTACTAACATCTCTATCATATCAAAACATTTACCCAAATTTTGCTTAATATTAGATGTTGTCTTAGTAAAATATTAGGTAAGTCATGTGCGATACATGTTTGATAATAAATTAATTTATTAAATATTTCAATTATAAGAATATTTTCATTTATTGGTGAAAACTTGTAGGTTCTTTTTTATGGAATTACATATAGTATTCCAAATCTTTTAAGTTAAAGTAGAATAATTTAATTGGGATAATATTTTTTTATCTTTTTAAATGAAAAAGATATTACAAAAAAAGTAGAGAGGAAACCAAAAACAAAGTGAGAGAAATAAATATACTTTTAAATAATTTAGACATTTATATAATCACACAATTTTCTTTGTATGACACTTTTCAATACAATGCAAAGTAAAAAAAAAAAGTAGATGACATCATCTACAACATCTACAAAAAATGGTAGATTTTTTTTTTTAATATAATATCATGACATATGTCTAGTATGATATTAATATGATTTTGCTTTAGTGATACTCTAGTTATTATTATATAGATAGATAGATGACACAACGAACAATTGAATGTTAAATGACAAGTGTTTTTCCATGAAAAGCCTCGTAATCTTAGATATAATATTAGTTATTTTGATTCTTAGGTGACGAGGCAAGCAATATCACCATAAGCAAATCAATCCGAATTAGAAAAATAAAAATATACTCCGTACAAACTAAGAGTTAAGCTAAATATGTAGTTTCATCATTTACAATAGCATACTTTGTATGAGTATAATACAAAGTACTCACATAAAATATTCCTTAATATATTATTTTTTGAAGTGTAGACTTATGAAAATTATATCTGACAAATAATATTTATAAGACGACTCAAAATTTTGGATATTATGTAATATTAACTTCAAATTTTTTTTCCTACTACATTAGTTAAGAAAGGTCAAAAGAGCACTCCCTGTAACTTTTTAAGTGTTTTTGTCTGAATTTGATTTTTTGAAAAACAATATTTATATAGAAAGGGTGTTTGGCGTATGATAAGGGTGTTGGAATGTGGAAGTTAGGATTAAGTAATGCATAATCCACAAGTGAGTCCATATGTGAAGGGCTGCCCTGTTCTGTTCAGGTCAGCCATTTTCTCTGTTTTTTTTTTTCTCTCTCCAATGTTTTTCTGTTTCTCCTCTTCTCAACAAAATAAAACAAAACCCCTAAATTTGACATTATTAAAATTTCGACTCCTTTAATATTCCCCTGGATCACCTTACTCCGTATTTTTTGCTTCAGTAAGAAGCTGGTTCAATTATTTCCATTAATATATTTATTATTTTCCACCCTTTTTTCCTTCATAATTTATATTTTTTTGAGAAATTATTTTCTTATATATATATATATATATATATATATATATATATATATATATATATATATATATATATATATTAATTTTCCGGAAAATTCTGACTAAAAGATGTAATATTTGATGTTTTCAGATCAAACCCAGATCTTGCAAGTTACTACATCAACATTTGAGCTTACCCCTTTAGTTTGGAGGCTTTAATTCGACTGATAGCAAGGTAATTATTCAAACTTTCATTAAGCATTTTTTTTTGGGAGAAATGTCACTTTGGGGGCCTTGTTTTGGAGTTTTGTAAATTATTGGATTTGATTTTTTCTATCTTTGTTGGAAAGGGTGTTTGAGGTATTATCTGGGTATTTAGTTAGAAGTCAAAAGGTTGTAAATTTGCATTGTTAGCATGTAAAGATTGAATTTTTATTTGACATTTATTGATCTAGGTTTATATTTTTGGAATATGTGTTTAATTTGTCTGATCCAAATTTTTTTTTTTAATTTTATGTTTCGTTTTCCTGTTGGTGGAATCTAATACTGAAAATTTGATGAACTGTTGATCAAAAGGTTCTGTCTTGGAGGGTTTATGTTCGTCAGTGAAAGGGGAAGCTTTGGGAATACTGTACTGATGAGAATGGAATTGGGGTTTTCTTGTTTGATTGAAGTGTTTGAGTTTTGGATTTGGTATTGCTGATGATCTTTATTCTTGTGAGTTGGACGATGTGCTTTTCGAGTATCCTTTAGGTTGGAGAGGAATATACTATTGTACTTAATATATCTGCAAAGATATGATAAAGCAGATATTGGGTAGGCTTCCGAAGAAGCCATCTAAATCAGCTGATGCGCGCGATCCTCTCTCTTCCAATGTTTTAGCTGGTGGTGCTAGGACTAGTAATTCAGCTGGCCATAAATCAGGGAATGGAAAAGATGTGCCTCAACAAGGTTTACATCCTCCATCAAATTCAGGTTTGTGTCATGGATATATATCTGCGCAAGCGGAGGATTTATTTGTTAATGACAACTACATGAACAATTCGTTTCAGTCATTGCCTAGTTTTAGGGATGTTCCTAGCTCAGAGAAGCAGAATTTGTTTATAAAAAAGGTTCGCTTCTGTTGTCATGTGTTTGACTTCTCAGACCCCACAAAGAACCTGAAAGAAAAGGAGATAAAGAGACAGACATTGCTTGAGCTTGTGGATTATGTAAGCTCTGCTAACGGCAAGTTTACAGAGAATGCAATGCAAGAACTCATTAAGATGGTGTCTGCAAACTTGTTTCGGTCACCTGCTACTCAATCCCGTGAAAATAAGGCTTTAGAGGCTTATGATTTGGAAGAAGAGGAGCCTTTGATGGATCCTGCATGGCCGCACTTGCAGATTGTTTATGAGCTCTTCTTACGGTTTATAGCATCACCAGAGACAGATACAAAGCTGGCCAAGAGGTATATTGATCACGGTTTTATTCTAAAGTTGTTAGATAATTTTGATTCCGAAGACCCAAGGGAGAGGGATTATTTGAAAACAATTCTTCATCGCATATATGGCAAGTTTATGGTGCATCGCCCGTTTATTAGAAAATCAATAAACAACATTTTTTACCATTTTATCTTTGAAACTGAGAAGTTCAATGGGGTTGCTGAACTTTTGGAAGTTTTGGGCAGCATCATTAATGGGTTTGCTTTGCCTCTAAAGGAGGAGCACAAGTTGTTCCTTGTCCGTGTCCTCATTCCCCTCCACAAACCTAAGTGCTTATCTATGTACCATCAACAGTTATCTTATTGCATCACTCAGTTTGTGGAGAAGGACAGTAAACTTGCAGATACTGTAATTAGGGGTTTACTTAAGTACTGGCCAATTACTAACAGTACAAAGGAAGTTATGTTCCTCAGTGAGCTGGAGGAGGTTTTGGAAGCAACCCAATTGCCTGAATTCCAGCGTTGTATGGCGCCGTTATTTCGGCGTATTGCTCGTTGCTTGAGCAGCTCCCACTTTCAGGTGATTGATAATTTTTCTCTTCATTAATCTTATTGCTAATCTATTTGTTTGTCAATAGGTCTCTGGGTGTTCATTGTTCTATATATGTTGTGTACATTCTTCCTTGTCCATTTGAAAGATTGTTTGATCTATAAAAACTTTGAAGGTAGGGTTGACTAGCATGTGATCTCCCACACCATAATTCAGACATAAATGGGAAGAATTATTAGTAGGGTGATATCCTGATATCTATTACAGATTAACAGTTGATGATTATTGGAGCTTGAGAGGTAGGGACATATTATCAGGTGTTTTCTCTTCTTAGAACCAAGATTAAGTAATAAAATTTTTGGGGTTATTATTGTCATTTATTGTCCTTAAGCTGTTGTGCATTGATATTGATGAGTGACATATCGATCCATGAATCCAGCGTTATGTGTTTTGCATAATTTTTGTGCTTCTATAATCTTAATTTCTTTGGTTCTAAGGGGAAGTTATTTTCCAGGCACTCGCGTTTCAATATATTCTCTAAATGAATGGTCAATAAGATAACACTTGTTTTGGGACAATGACCTGGAAAATGTCTAGGCTGTGTCACCTGAGTAGCTTGGGATATCTGATATCTGATATTCCTGAGTGATATGGTATTTAGTGCTGTAGGTACATGTGTTGCGTAGTCTGGTTGAGAAATGTTTGCTGTTTATTTATTGATGAAAAAAAAAGTCTACAGTAGGGCTGCAGTGTTTTCAACTCTGCATTCAGTGAAATCTTCTATCTAAATCTCGTGGCAATTTTTCTACTTGTATTTTAACATTTGGTAGTTCAGGACATTATATTATATGTAGCCATAACCTTGGGTAGTGATTCCTGTTATTCCTTGTAAAAGAGTGTTAAAATGCGTGAAATGTTGGCTGAGGGCAATGGCTGAAGCTGACTCTAATTTGTAGTTTTCCATATGTCGTGGCCGTGATATCAAAAGTAGTAATTTTGGTGGTTGGCTGCTAGTCTCTACTGGTTAGGTTCAAAGTTATGTCCATACTGGGTTGTCGGCCTTGTTGCTGGGTGATTGTGTCAAAATTGGTAATCCTACCTAGTTATCCTCGTCAGCAACTTGTTCCTTTTTTTGGTCTTTGACTGAAATCCGTTGGATCACAGTTTCAAGTTATCTGACAGTTTACACTGACCTTGATTATACCTTCAAGACGTACCTACATTATGCACTTGTAAGTGTGCTTCTTCACAGATATTTTGATCAAATATATGTTTGTTATGGTAGGTGGCTGAGCGAGCTTTGTACCTATGGAGTAATGATCACTTTGAAAACTTGATTAAGCAGAATCGTAAAACTATTCTTCCCATAATCTTCCCTGCACTGGAGAGAAATTGTCGGACCCACTGGAATCAGGCTGTCCAGAGCTTGACCCAAAATGTGCGTAAAATTTTCTCTGATGTGGATCCTGAGCTTTTCCAGGAATGCATGCGGAAGTTTGAGGAAGATGAAGCTAAAGAGAGAGAGCTAAAAGAAAGTCAAGAAGCCTTATGGAGGCGCTTAGAAGAGATCATTATAACCCAATCTAAGACTGTTGAAAAGCCCTTAGCTCCTCAAAACACAGCTGCTCAAACGGTTGCAAGCTAGAATTTAGGACATATTGGTCTGTAATTCAATCATTGGTGATTTAGGGGTTTGATTGATGTGTTAAGTTCCTGTCAAAATGCTGATCAATGCCAGTCCCCTCCAAATTTTTTCCAGTGAGGATTGTGGGGGGCGCATCACCCCATATGTTGCACTGCAAGTAGCAATATGAGTGAGCAGCTGTCTGGACCGGAGGTGCTAAGGAGATAAATCAAGTTACGGGTTTTTTCCATGGTGATTGACTGTTTATTGCTATGGTATACGCAGAGGAGCCTCAGATTCCAGGTTCTTGGGGGTTGTATTATTTTTAATTATTTTGTGCTAGTTGAGGCTACCTACCTCCCAAGTGATGCAGTATACATATTTGTATTTTATTTACGTTTCTTAGAATGATTACATCATCTGGTTTGTTTTTCAGCTTATATATGTAAGTTTTTAGAAGCTATTATTATTTGTTAGGGAACTTTTTTCTACTGTCATAAAATATTTTACTCACTTCAAACTCTTACTCAGTTTTGAAGTGTTGATATATCCACCAGATGCAGTGAAAACTGTATACTTGTATGTACTAACCAAGTAACTCCCTTCATGCCCCCGTCAAGGAGTGAATATCTTTACCTGTCTACTTTTCTACTAGTTGTGGCCTTATACATTGGGGCCTTACATTCCCTATAAAAGTATACCTGGCCTTTTGCATTGAGATTGGGGAGAGTGAAAGCAGAGAGAAGAAAATGGATGGGTGGGGAGCTCAATTTTAGAGAAAAAGTAGAGAGGAAAAACTTACTGCAAAGGGAACTATTTTTTAATTTGGGACATCTAAATATGATAGTCGTATTAACAACGGAGGAATAATTTCTAACAGAGACTATCTTTTGCTCATATAAGGGTATGCCTATATAGCATGTACTGCCTCTGTCTCCCAAAGTTTGTCCCATTTGACCATTTTTTGTGAGAGTTTTTTTGGTCAAAATGGGGCAATCTTTGGGGGCGGAGTGATATTGCCTTATGCCTCATGCAATCATGCCTCATGCTACTGAATCTCCTGCTATGTCTCAGATTTTCCTTAAAAGGTGAATAATGTATCCTCAAAAGTCTTATTAGGTAAGTTAGAAAATGTCTTGGCTTTGAAGAGATTGTTGTTATTTGGAATTACGAGTGATTGTTATTTTTGGGAATTAGGACTTGGTATAGATAAGTTAGTGTTAGTGACACTTAGATAGTGATTGCTAATTGTACTCTTCTGAGCACAAGTCGTTATGGATAAGTGCTGGTTTGTGGCCAGCATTTTCTTGAGTATGATATGATTCAGGTTTGTTGGTGAATAGACTAGTCTTTTGGTTGATTAACATTTATAAACTAGAAACCTACTTCCTGTAGAAGTGGAGGTCATTTTCGATGATTTAAAGTGGTAATGCTCGTCAGCTGTGCTAAATATTGCGTGTTATTTGAGTATAATTGAAGCTTCAATTGATATTCTAGGCTGTCTGAAAACTTAGGATCATGTATATACTGCTGTCTTATTGTGTAGGCAACTTATATAAAGATCAGTCTGTAATAAATGTGAACTTAGCAGAGAACTCGGTTGTCGATAGGGGATGGGGAAGTTAATCAGAAGCAGAATGAGATGAAACACATCTATCAGATGATATCAATTCCTTAGCTTGTGATCTTGGCCTTTAGACTGACAGAATAATGACTAGAGTTGCCTAAACCAAAACCTATGTACTTCTAGTGGACATCTAGTCAATGGGAGTTTTTAGGAGTTTGGGGTGCCCTGGCTACTCGTTTAATAAACGGCACAGAACTCAACCTTTGTTAAGCACTTTGGAACTAACATGCTTGAAACCCCCCTTGACACCGTCGAAGATAATGAGTTTCATGACAGAAGTCAGCCAAGGTTGCCTCATGACTGCCTTGAAGACGATGGATAATTTTTACCTATGTTGTACCAATACGAATCGTGATACATATATTGATACGGGATAATTGCGGAAAGTGGCAAAATTGTTTAATTGTTAGTGAGCGTCACACCGATACGAATCCGAATATAGATCCAGATACGGATATGGAAAACGATAGGTAACATTCGAATCCGTACACCAAAGATTTCTACCATGTTACTCTTCTCAAAAGTTAAGCCCTATGCTCTATCTTTCAAAACTGATTATTTTTACCATATTCGGTGTTAACTAATCCACTAGAAATTGTGGATTAGTTAAATGTACATAATAATACCGTTACACATTGGCTTGAGCAGATTTGCATGGCTGTATAATCTCTGCTTCCCGGAAAAAAAATAAACATTATGTACCTATGTTCTGTATATATATGTATAAAAAAAAATTTCCTTTTTTTTTTTTACATAACAGTTCTATTTATAATCTCAGATTCAGCAAAGCAAATCTACCATTGTTGTTTTCAATGTAACTTTCATGAATCTTAGAACAATTTTATTGATTTGTTTCACAAAGCCTTGCTGGTTTCCCATTGGCTCATAGGAGATCTTCCCTCATACTTGCTTTGTTATTACATATGTTTTTCTAAAACACAAAAACACATGGTGTAAAGATGAGTTCCAGTATTAGGATTCAAACACATCATGCACCAGATCTTTGAACAAAAAAGTAAAGCTTCAACTGATTTTATACCAGTATATTTCTTTTTCTCTTGGATTACAGATCCATTTTTCTCTTTATATAGAGGCTTCAGCATGAAATGTCATTTGCGAATACATTCATAAATGCTAGTAACATCTAAGGCGCACAGATGACCAGAATGATGAAGGTTGCAAAAGGATAAGGAAAATACATCAAACCAGCTATCCCTCCTTATCTTAGGAACTTCAAATTTCCGCTCTTGGATCAACTTACTAAGTTACTCGGTTTTACTACCAGTGCTGGTGTCAGGATTCTTACATTATGGGTTCGGAATCTACCAAATGAAGCAATATATAAAATAATCTAAAACTTCAAATTACAAAGAACAATTCAACAATCCAACTGTCCAAATGAGCAATTACAAAAATGAAAAAAAATTACAATACGAGTTTTCATGTAAGGCCCAAAGAGTGATTTATCCAGACCACAGTCAATACCAAGACAAAGATACTATTATAATCAATACCAAGACAAAGGTATTAGTGAAGGTGAAGACTCCACCTTGATATAAGTACTAACTTGTTTTATTTTAAGTGATGGAAGTCATATGTTTGTGTGTACAAATGCATAATGCTATATAACGTTACATGATATTATGTACATTGCTATTGCTACTGTTGTGTGTTGGTATTTGTTGCTATTTTTCAGGTACCATATTCACATGACCGAGTAAATGAATGAAGTGTGGAATGAAATTCAAATGAAGAGCTTGGTTACTATTTTCGTGGAATAAGTCTCGATTGAAGTCTTCCTTGTTTCGTGATGTTGGTTAAGCAAGTGATAAGGATGACAATTGAGAAATTGAATTTATTTAAATTCAAATCAAGTCAAGTGATTCAAATGTCAAGACTAAGTCCGTTCAACAAAGTCCCCTATATTCGTGGAGTTAGTTATGCAAAGTCTGAAGAATATTTCAAAGGCTCAACGTCCCTTGAAGCAGCTTTCATAACTTCCCGAGAAATATGGAATCAGCTTTGAAAAAGTTAGTCAAGTGAAGCTTCGATTCAAGAGCAACGGTCACCTTGACCTATCCGTTGCAATTGGTGCTTTAAATAAGAAAGTATGCTGAAGCATTGAAGATATACGAGCCCTCCAACGTGATACAACATTCAAGCTATAACAAACTTAAACACAATTTTTCTCTCTAGCGCTACATACTTTTTGTAATTTAGATTGAGAGAAAAGATTAACAAGTATATCTTGTGAGTGAAAAGAAATATCAAAAGAGAGATATACTTTGAGTAAAACTAAAATACTCAAAGATTCAGAAAAAGAAAGGAGATTTTTATTTCTAGGAATTGAGACACTAGAGTGTAGCTAGGGAAAGCTACGGTATAGAAGATTAGGTGATAATCTTCGAAGGTGGCTTTAGGTCTCTAAAGGAGGAAATAAAGATCGTTAAATCCTACGGTTAGGAAACCCTAGGCGGAGACGTAGGCACATTGCCAAACTTTGTAACAAACAATTGTCCCCTTTAAATTTGCATTTACATATTCGTTTGCTTTACTTATTTCGTATATATTGCAAAAGCCTGATCAAGTCAAAAGCCTAAAAACCTTTTCAAAGCCCTTGAAACATGTTCTACTATATTTCCGCATCTCAAAACCCGTTTCAAAGCTTTGAAAGCCTAAATTCGAAAAACGACCATACTCTATTCATCCCCCCTCTAGAGTATATTGATCCTAACTATCTTATATTGATTCTTCAATTGGTATCAGAGCTTTACTCACTAAACAAAGGGTATCATGAATCAAATAGGTGATGGTGGTTTTGCCCAAGGACGTTCATCAAATCGTCCTCCATTATTTTGTGGAAACAACTTTACCCATTAGCGTTCCTTAATGCAAATGTTTCTAATAGACCAAGATCTTGAACTATGGACCATCATTAAAAAAGGTCCGAAAGTGCCCATGAAAAGTGATGATAGTGGAGTTCAAATCCCTAAAGAAGATGGTGACTTCACTCAAATCGATTTAGAGGGCATTGCGAAGAACTATCATGCTATGAATCTTCTCTATTGTGGATTGGACGATAATGAGTTCAATAGAGTCTCCTTGTGCGAGAGTGCTAAAGAAATATGGGACAAATTGGTTGTCACATATGAAAGAACTAGCCAAGTGAAGGAAACAAAGATAAGTATCTTTCTTTGACAATATGAATTGTTCAAAATGACTAATAATGAAAATGTGAAGGAGATGTTTACAAGATTTACCCAAATAGTGAATAATCTGGATGATAAGTACATTTATTTGTACTTTTCGGTATTGATTCGAACTCCTTTTTGGGTGAGTTTTTGAGTGATTCTGGGGTCTATTTGGAATTATTTATGCTAAAAGTTCATAATTATAATCTAGCTCTAATCATGTTGATTATTGCTAATTGTTAAGACTTTTTTAGCATAAATGCATATTAATGGATTTAGTATGATGAAATATTGATTTGTAGTCGAAATTTGGGCCAAGAAAAGAGAAAGAAGAATTAGCCCAAAAAGAGTTGAAAAGAAAAAAAAGTAAGTTTTAAAAAAAAAGAGTTTGACGCACGGCAACCAAAAAAAAGGAAGGCAAAGTTTGAACACTTTGAAGTACCCCAAAAAGTTTCACACTTTCACGGCAAAGTCATCAAGATTATTTCTTTTTTTTGTTTTCTTTTCTTTTTGTTACTTTTAATTTTCATTTATTTTATTTTCTGATTTAGTAATTAGTTTTTTTAGGTTTTTTTAGGGGGTTTTGGGCTCTCTATGCTTTATTCGATTATTCTAGGTTTTTTGCTTTTTCTTCTTCCTCCTCTCTTCTTCCTCTCTTCTCTCTTTTTTTAGGTTTTAGTTTTATGATTTTGTTTATGTAATTCTTTCTCAAAAATATTATTACTCTTGAATAATCAAATTTCATTCCTAGTTTCATCAACAATTTCATTCTCAAGTAAGTTTTCTCTAGTTTTTCTTTGGTTGATTTTATTTGTGTTTATTTATTCATGTCTCTTTGTTATTTAATTTAATTCCCTTATAGTTTTATGATTTTTTATATTTATGTTTGATTTTATTATTATTCATATAGATTTAATTATAATTAGTGAGTAATTTCTTTTCTAGGATGTTAATATATGAACCCTAGCATGTGTTAAGTTGATTCTTGTATCGACTCAATGTCAAATTAAGGTTGATTTATTAGGTTAAATTTATTGGTTTAATTGGTCAAGAAGCGATGACTGAGATTAATTACTTCCTTTGTCTTAATGATATTTGCTAATTAATCAAGAAGCGAGAGCTGAGATTAAGAGGGCTACACCTAATACAATTAGACTAATCAAGAAGCAAAAGTTGAGTTTAGGATAATTGAAGGGTTGTTTGATTTGATCATTGATGTTGGTGTATTTGATGATGGTTAATGCATCTTAGTGGGGATGTATTGATATCCTAGGCTTTTCTCTTATCGATATCACATTTTAATCTTTGCAATTTTAGTTATTAGTTTCATTAAACAACTCATTTTTAGCGTAATCTAGTAAAATTGAGCTAAGTTGACCCTATATTAGCTTCCTAAAGGACAACCCGTAATTGTACTGCAACAACCGTGCACTTACGGTTATAATTAGTGACTAAAAAGTAGTCATCACTGGATTCACTTGGTAAAACGTTCACAAATGAAGAAAAGGTTAGAAAGATCCTTAGATGTCTTCCCAAATCTAAGTGGGGTCCAAAAGTGACGGCAATAGAAGAAGCTCAAGACTTGCGAACCTTGCCGTTGGATGATCTACTTAGGAAGTTAATCACCCATGAAATATCCCTGAATAAAGAAAATGGAGAACCAGCTTCATCAACAAAAAATCTTGCTCTTAAAGCTAAGAAGGAGGAAGCCTCCATTGAAGATGGCAATAGTGATGACGATGAGGATGATGAAGATCTGTTTGCCCTCATTGCAAGAAGTCTCGCAAGGATACTGAAGATGAAGAAGAAAATTCCTAGGGGAAGAGACAACTATCGTCCTAATAAATATAAAGGTAAGTTATCTAACTCAATGAATAAGGTTAATACATTAACATGCTATGAATGTGGTGAAACAGACCACCTTGTTAAAGAATGCCCTCAACGAAAGAAAAAGACCTATCCTAAGAGGGATTCTAAAAAGAAGGCTATGGTTTCCTCATGGAGTGATTCCGAATCAAGTGATAAAGAAGAAGAGCATGGAAACCTATGCTTAATGGCTAATCATGAAGAAAGCGAAAAGGGAGAACATCTTGAGGTAATTGTAAAGAATTTGATTTCAAGTGCTACAAATGTTCTATATGAATTTTTACAAAGCATGATTATGAATGAAGAAAGCTTAATTCTTGAACCAAAAATCCTCAAAGAAAGGCTTAATAAACAGGTAAGTATTTCGAAAAGTCTCTCTAAGGAATTATGTGATCTCAAAGCTACCCAATCAGTCTTTGAAAGCAAAGCTAAAGCCACGGAGTCATCTCTTGATGCTCAGGTCAAAGCTTTGAAAACTGAAAATACTGCTTTAAAATGTAAGCTCGCCTCTTTAAGTTATTGTAATGACAACTTAGAGAAGGAGAAGAAGCTTCTGGCTGGGAAGTGTAGAGAACAACATAATGTCTTGGTTAAATTTACTCATTCCGAAGCAACTCTAAATAAGTTGTTGGGTGTACACCAAGCCTCCTTAAACAAAAGTGGTCTTGGTTTTAATAAAAAATTTCCAAACAAAAACTTGACCACATTTGTCAAAGCTAAGGACACTTGGAGAACACCTACATGTTTCTATTATTGCAAAAAGGGTCATACAAAGCTAGCATGCCCTTATAAAAGGAATGATCCTCAAGTTATCAAGAATTCATTTCCTATGTATTTTCGAGACCAAGTAAAGCAAATATGGGTTCAAAAAGGGATTAGACCACTTAATATGGTCCATCCCGAGTATGAAACCAAATTTGCAAATTGGTCTAGAAAGGTTTGCTGTTTTTCCATTTTGTAGAAAATCACCAAGAACAAAGATCATAAGTGGATTTTAGATAGTGGTTTCTCTCGGCATATGAGTGGAAAATCTTCTTTATTTTCGATGATTAAAGAGCAAACTTCTGGAACTATTACACTTGGTGATAAAGGAAAATGCAGAATTATTGGCATTGGAAAAGTTGGAGAAATCGCATCAAACGCCATAGATGATGTATATCTTATTGAAGGTCTTAAATACAACTTGCTTAGCATCTCTCAATTGTGTGACAAAGGTAACAAAGTTATTTTTGATAAAGAAAAATGTGAGGTACAATGCAAAGAAAATGGTAAAGTTATTCTTAGTGCTCCTCGTTGCAATAATGTCTATGCTTTTCACACTAATCAAGTTTCGAGTGCTAGCTTGAAATGTCTTAAATCCTCGACAGGCAATTCAAAGCTTTAGCATAGACGTTTAGGTCATATTAATATGCACACTATGAAGAAACTTTCATCAAAAGACCTAGTACGTAGTCTTCCTAAAATGGACTTCAAAGACTTTGAAATGTGCAAAGCCTATGCGAGAGGTAAACAAACCAAAGGTTCATTCAAAGCCAAAAAGGTTGTAAGTACTTCTCGACCCATAGAACTTCTTCACATTGATTTATGCAGTCCTATGCGTGTCAAATCTCCTAAAGGTAAACAATACATCCTTATGGTAGTTGATGATTATTCAAGATTTACTTGGGTTTCCTTTTTACAAGAAAAATCTGAAGCTTTACAAGAGTTTTCAAAAATTTGCAAAGAGCTACAAACTATAAAAAATCTACCTATTGTTGCCATAAGGAGTGACCATGGTAGAGAATTTGATTAACTTAACTTTGACAAATTTATTGCAAAATATGGTATTTCTCATAATTTTTCGGCTCCTAGGACACCTCAACAAAATGGAGTTGTGGAACGTAAGAACCGAACTCTTGAGGACATGTCTAGGACTATGCTTTTAGAAAATGGTTTACCAAATTATTTTTGGGCTGAAGCTTTTAATACAACTAATTATATTCTAAATCGTTGTCTAATAAGGCCTATTTTGAAGAAAACTCCTTATGAGCTTTTCAAAGGTAAAAAGCCTAACATTTCGTATTTTAAACCCTTTGGATGTACATGTTTTGTTCATAATAATGACAAAGATAACCTAGGGAAATTTGATGCCCGTAGTGATGAAGCAATCTTATTAGGTTACTCTTTGAATTCTAAAGCATATAGAGTTTTTAATAAACGGTACCTTGAGTGATACTTTTACAGGTTTAAAGATGAACAAATATGAAGGATTTTCATCTGATGAAGATGAAAGCTCATCTGATGAAGAGGCACCAAAACCTATCCGTAATATGCAAGAGCCTATAAGAAATGCGGATGAGATAGATCAAAACCCTGAAGATCCATCTCAAAAGCCTAACGTTCCGTCTCAAAGTCTTGAAATTTCTTCTCAAGAACCAGAATAGACTTTGGAATTTATGTCAAGACCCTCAGAGCCGTCTCCAGGTCTTGAAGGAGTACTTTAACAGTCAGATACCACTCCTTTGATGATGAGACGAAAGTTCAAGCACTCTTTATCACACCCAATCGACAATATCATCTCCGATCCTAAATCTGGTATACAAACTCGCTCTAGTGCTAAAATTCTTTGTGCATTTCACGCTTTTGTGTCTCTTGTAGAACCAAAGAACATTAGTGAAGCACTTCAAGAACCCGATTTGATCGTGGCTATGCAAAGCGAGTTAAACAAATTTGAGAGAAATAAAGTATGGACACTTGTTCCTTTTCCACTAAGATCTTTCAATCATTGGAATAAGATGGGTGTTCAGAAATAAGCTTGATGAAAACGGGATGATTGTAAGGAACAAAGCACGTCTTGTAGCCCAAGGTTACAATCAAGAAGAAGGAATTGATTATGAAGAGACGTTCGCTCCCGTAGCAAGAATGGAGGCCATTCGAATGTTACTTTCTTTTGCCTCATTTATGCGAATTAAGCTATACCAAATGGATGTAAAATGTGCATTCCTAAATGGCTACTTACAAGAAGAGGTATACGTTACTCAACCTCTCGGTTTTGAAAACGAACAATTTCCAAACTATGTATTCAAACTTGACAAAGCTCTTTATGGCCTAAAACAAGCTCCAAGAGCATGGTATGAGCGTTGTCAAAATATCTTTTGGAAAATGGTTTTAAACGAGGCTCAATTGATAAAACTCTTTTTGTGAAAACCAAAGGTAAAGATATTCTAATTGTTCAAGTTTATGTAGACGATATTCTCTTCGGTGCTACTAACGATTCTTTGTGCAAGGAATTCTCTAAGATTATGTGTAGGGAATTCGAGATGAGCTTAATGGGTGAACTAAACTTCTTTCTTGGATTGAAAGTTAAGCAAGAAAAAGGAGGTATATTTATAAACCAAGGGAAATATACACGAGACCTCCTTAAGAAGTACAATATGATTCAATCCAAAGAAGCCAAAACGCCAATGAGCTCTACACTATTGTTAGATCAAGATGAAAGTGGTAAGCCCGTTAATCAAAAAGAATATCGAGGTATGATCGGATCACTACTATACCTTACTGCAAGTCGACCCAATATTATGTTTAGTGTGTGTATGTGTGCCCGTTTTCAAGCTAACCCTAAGGAGTCTCACCTAAGTGCGGTAAAGAGAATATTGAGATATCTCAATGGGACTAAGGACTTTGGTCTTTGGTACCCTAGGGATAGTAACTTTGAACTTGTTGGATACTCGGATGCTGATTTTGCAGGTTACAAAGTTGATAGAAAGAGCACTTCCGATTGTTGCCAATTTCTAGGGTCTTCACTCATTAGTTGGCATTCCAAAAAACAAAATTCTGTTGCTCTCTTTACAGCTGAGGCCGAGTATATTGCAGCTGGTGCGTGTTGTTCTCAAGTCATTTGGATATCTCAATAATTGTGTGACCTTGGACTAGACTTCAAAGGCATACCCATTAAATGTGACAATACAAGTGCCATTTCGATCACAAAGAATCCGGTGCAACACTCACGAACTAAACATATTGATATTCGACACCATTCCATACGTGATCATGTTGAAAAAGGTGATGTTAATATTTCATTCATATCTACTGAATTTCAACTTGCTGATATTTTTACAAAACCCTTAAGTGAAGAGTGTTTTAATCTCATTCGATTTAAACTTGGTATGTTGAATAAAGGTGCATCTATTTAGGGGGAGAAAAATTTGTACGTACTTATATTTTATGCATGCATTCTCTAAGTTGATGCATGATTATATTTCTAGCTTGGTATGTACGTTCATGGAAGCATGTTTGCACAACATTTTATAGTTTGTATCCATGTATATCTCTAGCTGTGTTTTATGCTTTATATATATTTTGCCTGCTGAACAATTTTCTTTTATTCGATATGGTTGTATATTAATTTCAGCTTTTATTAAACTATTTTGCTATCCGATCCATACATTAACTCTTCTGCCTCTTGACGAAAGTCAAAAAGGGGGATATATATATATATATATATATATATATATATATATATATATATATATATATATATATATATATATATATATATATATATTATGTTAGATTATGCTTGATGTTTATATACATGTTTATGCATACTTGATCTTTGCTTTCTTATGCATTTGTTTTGACTTCCATCAAGGGGGAGATTGAAGACTCCACCTTGATATAAGTACTAACTTGTTTTATTTTAAGTGATAGAAGTCTATGTTTGTGTGTACAAATGCATAATGCTATATAACGTTACATGATATTATGTACATTGCTATTGCTACTGTTGTGTGTTGGTATTTGTTGCTATTTTTCAGGTACCATATTCACATGACCGAGTAAATGAATGAAGTGTGGAATGAAATTCAAATGAAGAGCTTGGTTACTATTTTCGTGGAATAAGTCTCGATTGAAGTCTTCCTTGTTTCGTGATGTTGGTTAAGCAAGTGATAAGGATGACAATTGAGAAATTGAATTTATTTAAATTCAAATCAAGTCAAGTGATTCAAATGTCAAGACTAAGTCCGTTCAACAAAGTCCCCTATATTCGTGGAGTTAGTTATGCAAAGTCTGAAGAATATTTCAAAGGCTCAACGTCTCTTGAAGCAGCTTTCATAACTGCCCGAGAAATATGGAATCAGCTTTGAAGAAGTTAGTTAAGTGAAGCTCCGATTCAAGAGCAACGATCACCTTGACCTATCTATTGCAATTGGTGCTTTAATAAGAAAGTATGCTGAAGCATTGAAGATATAGGAGCCCTTCAACGTGAT
The DNA here is from genome assembly GCA_026401315.1 of Dysphania ambrosioides. NCBI lineage: Eukaryota > Viridiplantae > Streptophyta > Magnoliopsida > Caryophyllales > Amaranthaceae > Dysphania > Dysphania ambrosioides. The sequence continues at coordinate 21,457,826 of CM048671.1, read as the reverse complement.
ACAACATTCACGCTACAACAAACTTAAACACAATTTTTCTCTCTAGCGCTACATACTTTTTGTAATTTAGATTGAGAGAAAAGATTATCAAATATATCTTGTGAGTGAAAAGAAATATCAAAAGAGAGATATACTTTGAGTAAAACTATAATACTCAAAGATTCAGAAAAAGAAAGGAGATATTTATTTCTAGGAATTGAGACGCTAGAGTGTAGCTAGGGAAAGCTACGGTATAGAAGATTAGGTGATAATCTTCGAAGGTGGCTTTAGGTCTCTAAAGGAGGAAATAAAGATCGTTAAATCCTACGGTTAGGAAACCCTAGGCGGAGACGTAGGCACATTGCCAAACTTTGTAACAAACAATTGTCCCCTTTAAATTTGCATTTACATATTCGTTTGCTTTACTTATTTCGTATATATTGCAAAAGCCTGATCAAGTCAAAAGCCTAAAAACCTTTTCAAAGCCCTTGAAACCTGTTCTACTATATTTCCGCATCTCAAAACCCGTTTCAAAGCTTTGAAAGCCTAAATTTGAAAAACGACCATACTCTATTCACCCCCCCCCCCCCCCCCCCCCCTCTAGAGTATATTGATCCTAACTATCTCCTATTGATTCTTCAGATGGTTTTGATAAGTATGCGGTCAAATTCCTGCGATTACTATGAGACAAATGGAGTAGGTCAAAAGAGTCAACAAAATGATTTCATGAACTACATTAAAACGTCATTGAAATAAAGGATTATTGCTCGTCTTCTCAAACTGGTATGAGAATAAATAAGCAACTCTTTGCTAAAATGAAAATTGAACATTCCTTTCCTATGACCACTTAATAAATGTCAGTTCACACATACAAAAAGAATAAAAAAAAAAATTAGATTAAGACAAGAAAGGAGAAGACAAGAACACAAGAAGACAAGCAAGTCAACTTACTAAGGTAAATCAAGTTTCTTATGAGAGCTCACATTGTAATGGAAGTATGAAACACCGATGTTCACTGGGAGCAAGTAGTTAGCTATTTCCGCTTCTGCTACGTGGCCAGTGGCAGTCCAGCATGAGGCAGATTGGGTGAGACGGCAAGTGGCAGTCCAGACCCACTTGGGATAGGGGACAACTGGGGTGCTGGGGTGGATTTAGGGGAATTGATTGAAGAGAGATTATGTATTGAAGAAGTGGCAAAAAAAAGTAAAAAGAGCTGAGTTGTAGTTTTGAAGATTCAAACCTAGGTCTATGGTGTAAGAGTGTATGTGCCCAACCATTGAGTCAAGGGTTGTATATACATTAGGAAGTATTGTAAATAGTATATATGATTTATTTTAGTATGAGTTTAGCTAAACCCACTAAATCCATACTCTACTTTTTACTACCCTATGCAAGACACCCTTAGCTTATATGCATCGCCAACTAATCCAGTTAAACTCCTAAACAAACCCTCTCCCCTCTCCTCAATCGTTTATGTGTAGAGTGAATTATTATTATTATTATTATTATTATTATTATTATTATTATTATTATTATTATTATTATTATTATTACTATTACTTTAGAAAAAATTAACATAACATGCTTAAATAAGTGAAATGCTAAATACCCATTTTTCATTTCAATTTATCAATGGTTTTTGAATTTACTCATATTTGAATTGTTCTCTGAAATAAATATTTTTTTTATATATATAGTAGGTATATTTAAGAGCATTTTGAATTAAATTGTGAGATATGAAGTATAAACACTTAATAGTTGAGTTTGAATTTTTTTCTGTTTTTTGAAACTAGAGTTGAGAATTTAAGATTGACTGGGAGGTGATCAAATACCAGAACCATGGACAAGAGCTCCTCTACTAAACCACAGCCTCTAATTAATTCCCTTGCTCCAACCACTAAAATTACAGTCATTTACCCAAATTTTGTTGTTATTGTTGTTGTTGTACAAGCTTCAATTATCAAGCCACGTGTACAACCCCATATACAAATTGTAAACTTGTGGATAAGTTGCAAAATAAGGATGATTTGTCAAACTTCCCACCTTCCAAAAGATGGCAACACACACCAAAAGTCCAAAACCAGACACCATTCTATAAAGCAAACTACTACAACAACAAAGAGGAGAGACCTTGGGTGAAAAATGGAGGTGGGTATGTCACTATACCCTCTAATCAGACTACCCTTGAAGTTGAACACATTTTCAGGGGCAGTTGATGAGACTTCTTCGTCAATCATCAGGCACTCCTTCATTTCAACAAGAACGAAAACACTGAAGGGGCGGCAACAGCTGCAGTTTGTGATTGAAGCTAAGGGTAAAAAGGGAATGGCAACTCGGCAGTTTCAACGTCCTGCTCCTCCTCCTTTGCCCAAGATTGAAGATGATGGCAATCCTCGCTTTGTCATCTTCATTCGTATGGCCAATGTCTGCCCTCTTTCTCCTCTATTTTTACTTGCAATTTCTTAATTTTCTTACTTGAGTTGATTGTTCTACTTGGTTTCGACTGTGTTAATTTAAAATATGAAATTTCACATGTTTCTGAATTCGGAAGTTGGATTATAGCTCTATCAAGGGGGTTAGTGAATTTTTTTGTGTAAAAATATCAAAGTTTACAACTTTATCAAGCGGGTACATGAAAGTTTGTTTACATACATCAATTTTTACAGCTTTGTCAAGTGAGTACTTGAATTTTTGTTTATGTACATCAAAGTTTACGACTTTGTCACGTTGGTACTTGAATTTGTAGACAATTTTATCAAGCGGGTACATGAAAGTTTGTTTACATACATCAATTTTTACAGCTTTGTCAAGTGAGTACTTGAATTTTTGTTTATGTACATCAAAGTTTACGACTTTGTCACGTTGGTACTTGAATTTGTAGACAATTTTGTTGTCATGCTCTTTGTCTATTGGAAAATAGATATAATTTGTATAGTGAGTAGAGCTGTCAAATTGGATGTTCTGGTTGATTTTGAAAATTCGTAGTTATATAGGATCAATTAGCTGGTTAATGATTATGTAGTGATAATGGGTACTTCAAGTTTTGTGTAAAAACCTCCAATTTTACAATTTTGCCAAGTTGATGCTTGAACAATTTGGAAATTTTGCTTTCATTATCTTTTTGTATTTCTTTTGAAGCATATATAAAATCTTTGTATAACAAGGGATAAGATGGATTTATTAATGATGCTATTGTAATTTGTGTGGCAGTATGCTTGGTTGATGGGTTAGGAACTTAGGATCCTCCATTTTGCATAGGTTTTAGAGTATGAAGCCATTAGTTATACCTTTATTAACTCAAGCTTACTGTGTTAACTTGGTGTTCCATGCGCATACAATAAGCTTAGGGAATTGCAGGGACCTCTTTTATCAGATACTGCACAGGCAGGGTCTGGTTTTTCAATTCGCGGATAAAAATGTTTGATGTAACCCCTCTCATTATATATTTATTGGACAGGTTTACCTATGGTACCCACTTAATCTAGTTACCGGTGGAACAACTGCAAAGATCATGGTTGCTGCAAAAGATAATTTCCTCGGAAAATACATTTACAAGGATACACTTGCTAGAAATCTTGCTGCAGTTGTTTACAGAGTAAGTCCTCTGACCAGATTGATTTGTAGTATATATAATAGAAAAAATTTCACCTTTTCTTATATATCATGAATTACTAACTTTTGGCTTTGATCTCGTTTATGCTCTATTCCTGTTCAATGTGCCTTGAGGTGTGAACTTCTCACTATAACAAGCAAGAATAACAACCTTCTACCTAGAAGCGTGAGGTAGAAGATAATATGTTTAAAAAAAATGAGTTAATAGTGCCTGATTTCTAGAAGGCATAAATATGTTCATTCACTTGTTAGACATGGAGACCTTTCCTTTTTCAATATTTTGATCAATCAATGACTGGCATGTAAACGCTGAATGCAAAAGCACTAGAGGATTATTGAAATGAGCAGTGGAACTGGCACCTGATTTATTCTTCAGTGATAACATTAGAGAATTGCAATATCTGTAAAGTTCATTTTACGCAGTTTTTACTAGTACTAACTTCTTATTAAAATTGGATCTTTATTGCCACATAACTAAAGAGCACTGCTGTTCAGTGACTCAAAAATAGGCTGCGACATAATCATTAGATTCTTAGAAGTAAGTCAGGGAACTTTTCTGGGGAATTTTTTCATAGCCCAAAGGACCTCTTATTCATTTATGTTTTAATTGATTAGTGAAGAAACGACTTCTTTTTTCCTCAATTCTTTTACGGTTACAACAGCTCTTTGCTTATTGTCAGTTGTTAGTTGTTTTCTGTTCTGGAGAAAATAGAAGCTATAAGTCTTTTAAGAATTTTGAATATATTTTGATTTAATTCGTCATCTTGATTGCAATGCTCACTTATGATACATCTGAGATGAATTTATTCAGACATGTCCATCTGATACTTGGTATATATGCTTGTACAGGACGAGAAGGAGTTAATAAAGATTGCTCAGAAGCAATTCCGTATTTTGAGGACAGCAACTGACTTCAGATATGGCTACAAGCTTGTTGTAATGTTTCTGTGACCTTCACTTACCATGCAATATCATCTTTTTGCCTTAATGCAGCTTTGTAAACTTTTTAATCTCATTTGACAAGAATTAATTGTCTGATGTTGCTTATATATGCAGGAAAATAATGATCTAAGAGCTGCTCTAACTCCAAAAAATGTTATAGAGGTAATTTCTTGCTTCTGTTATGAATTGACTCAATGAATTGTTTTCCACTTCCAAAATTTGAACAATAAACTAGTGAAAGTAAAATAAATGAGTCCTAGAGCATAGATCTCTTGCCTGCAACTCATGATCACTATGGTGTAATTAATGAAACTCGTGAAAATAACCCATCCATCAGTATAGCCCAAACTCCGAAATGCTTTTTTTTTTTTTGTGTGTGTGTGTTGGGGGGGGGGGGGGGGGGGGGGGGGGGGGTTTGTGTTGGAGGTGGGTGGAGAGTAAGGAATCCTAGCTCTTAAGTGGCTCTATTGGGACTTGATCCCATGATCTCAATGTCATGACAAACAAGTCTCACCACTTCTTCTGTAAGCCTGCAAGAGGAATTTGTGATTTGGTTAAGTTTAAGTTTGTAAAATCATATCTTGGAAGGGGGGCTGATTGACTGAATTTGCAAGAGTGTTTGGAGGTGTCCATTTTCTGTTCTACACTTCTACTTACGATTTCTTAATGTTGATGATATTTTCACTTTTTTGCTTAGCTGCCAACTCAAGATCAGCTCAAAACGGTGGTTGATAAGGTTAAGGATTTCTTTGGAGATGCGAAGGAATCCTTTGGCAAGCTGTCATCAATAAGCACAGGCTCGGAGGGGGAAGAGGAAACTTCTGCTGAAAAATCCAAGTGAGGGCATTTTATTCATGTGCATTGCTTTCTATATAACTGGGTTGAAAAGCCAAAATCAAAATTAGTCCCCTTAAAAGGTGCAACACTTGCTGATTCATGGAATGAGGAAGCACAATGCCCTCCATGACTGCGAAAGCGAGCAGCATTATACAGTTTTTGGTTATTTGAGCTTTGCCCTTGTGCTTTCATCAACATGCAAATGATCTCATTGTACTTATGTTGTAGAAACTTACAGATTTTTTCTTACCACAAATTTTCCCTCATTTATGTACATGCTGAAGTGGTTAACTCATTTTGTCATATTGATGAAAGTATGCTGAAGTTTCTCTGTTTTTTATTTTATTTTCCTGTGTCTTGGACAAAGAACTGTGATATTGAACAGGGATTATATAGTTTTGACCAGATCACCATGGTGGATGCTATGTATGTCCACTCCAATAGTATTAACACTCTTATTCCTAAATTAATTCAAACACACTGTAGTTACTTAGATATGCTGGAAAGTGGAAACCACTTCAAACTTCTCTTGAGAGTGGATCACAACCAACATATCAAGCGGGTAGGGGATTGATTAATACTTATGATAAAGCCTACAAGTACAATGAAAAGCAACTTTATGTGATCGAGGTGAATAAGTATAATTCACATGATTCGCATAACACAAACTTGTTTTTTACGCATTGATTTTGTTATCCAAAATTTTACAAAAGAGATATGTTTGGTCAAGAAAGAGAGGAACTTTGTTATTTAGTACTAGGGCCTAGGGGTGTTCATAAACGGTCAAAAAGTATGTTACGCATGATTAGCGGTTAACCGTTAATCGTACCGTAAAATACCGACTAATCGTTTATCAACTACCGTTACTAACGGTAAGTCTTTTCCAATAACCGCTATAACGATTAACCATACCATTAATGGTTAACCGCTAACCGTTTTATTCCATCTGTATACACTTGTACACTTAATATAGTGAAACTACTTGTATGATTCCTTAGCTCATTAGAGTCTTTTGTAACAGTAATAACACATATTTACACAAGGTTTGATCATGCATTAAAAAAAATTTGTGACATTCATTCATATTTTAATCTTTTAGGTTTAATTTTTTTTTTTAAATAATAATATCGGTTAATCGTTATAAAATTTTTATTACCGTAACAGTTAATGGTTCGGTAACCGTAACCGTTAACTCTTAACGATTCAATAAAATAATCGTTAATATAAACATGTTTGATTTTATTTTGCACACCAAGTGAAAAAGTACGTGAGGAAAAGAGAGACCATGGAATATGACCGCCCATGTTGAACTAAATAACCACTAATTCATGTCCATATATACTGGTACAATGACTAGAGCCAAAATCTTAAGGAAGAACTTGACATAGGAAAACAAGATTGCTTAATAAGTTGGATCTTCGTCTAAATTTCCAATCTATTGTGATTTGTGACACAAGATTTTTTTGATATATTCTTACAATCAAATACGGAGGAGTAATATAGATTGGAGATTTGGCTAATTAGTCAAAATATGAATAGTTTTCAGAATATTTTCAGTGATGCTTAGCATCAAATGTTGACTAGCCATATATAGGGAAATGAGATATTTTCTATAAGGATAATCTCACCCAAATCCTTTTGTGATTAGGGATTAATTTTTTTTGGCCTTAATCTTCCTCTAACTGTTCAAAGGGAACTCTTAAACGCTAGCTAATTAAGATTTTAAGGCATTTATTCTAAAGCCCTAAAATTGTTTAATTTGTGCAAGTCAAACAAAGTATACACTATGATTGCATTTATCAAAAAAAAAAAAAAAAAAAACCTAATAAAAACATCACAACTATTAGCCGTTGGAAGCAAATTTTATAGTTCATCATTAGATTAGATGAGAAAAGGATTTTGCATTAGAAAAAGTTGTATTGTTCTTTTTTATACATTTGATAATAAATTGTATTAGGTTACAAAATGGCATATATCTTTGAATGGTTTTATATTTACATTTTTTTAGATTCTTGGATTTTACTCTTAACTTACCTTATCAATATTTTTGACCAATTTTTTTTTAAAATCAGGTAAAATAAACATTAATACTATAAACTATTACAAATTGTGCTAATGGGGTCATTCACACCCTTAACACATACGAGACTATTAACAATTAATCTTTTAAATCGAATGAAACACAAAACATTAGATGTAATTAAAAAAACAATCATTGTACTTGTTAGCTCGCGATGGAGGAAAATGCTACTAGTATGGTAGACCATTTTTCTTGTGCAGGGCAAGGTACAAAGGATAAATAAGTTAATAAGATTTCTTTTCAAGTTCATCATTAAGGCTTTATCACATCAAATATTATTATTTTTTAAAACAAAAATTTATCTCATTAACATTTTGTATTCTTAAAAAAAAAGGCTTGCTCTTCAGGAAAAAGAAAAAGGCTTATAATATAACGTCGTACACCAAAATTTTTTTAATGACCATGATCAAGCATTACATATTATAACCACGCATTTTTTATATTAAATATCTTTTAAATGACCAGGTCAAGTTATTAATCTTTTATCTAAAAAGAATAATAGTGCAGATTTATAATATTTTGTATTTTCAATTTAAAAATCTATCAACAAAATCAATATTAATTATGTTCCAATATATTATTGTGAAGAACTTCGTAAAGAAAACTACTAAGTATTTTCATTCATAATCATGTTAGGATGTGGATAACAATTAATTTAATCGGTTAAAGTATTGAGGTATGACTCCGGAAATTTAAAATTAAATCATGTGTACATCATATGTTGTATACGACTCTCTTTGCATAAAAAACAAATCTTATTGATATAAGCTAATATATCGGTATACATAAATCACTATAGAAGTAAAATGAAAATCACGAAACCCATAATATATCCGTAATAAAATATCCTCTATAAAAATTCTTTAATGATAATGAAAATCAAACATATTAGCACCCCGATTTATGTTATGTACAATTTAAAATAATGCAGAGTATTAAGAACTTTTACGATAAAATTTTAAAATTTATAATCTCCAACTATAAATTGTTGAACAAGGAGCAACAGTAAGGGAACACTGTTCCTCACCAAAATTCAAATCTTAAAGCATACTCTTTTTATTTTTTCCATTTAATTTTTCTGAAACTAAACTCACAAAAATATTCCAATTACAAATTATAATTCATAACCGTTATATTTGTCCACTCTCTCTTGAGCAAAAACACAGAGCAACTCCAATGGCGGACTCAGCTTGTCTTAGACGTTCCTTTTCAAACCCTTGTGAAACTTCTCACGATTACTCCCAGGTTAGCTTCTTCAACAGTTTCCCACATTTCCAATTTCAATTGAATTTCAATTTCTGAAATGGGTATAGTTTTTCTGCCAATTGCTGAAGTGGGTTTCATTTTTCTGCTGGTTTCTGCCAATTTCTGAAGTGGGTTTCGCTTTTATGCCGGTTTCGGCCAATTTCTGAAGTGGGTTTTGTTTATCTGCTTCTTGACACTTGTTAGAGTATATATTATGATATTAATGTATGGGCTGTATGGCTATGATACAGACAAGCTATCCGCCGCTGTTTACCATTCTGCCTTGGCTGTCTCTAATATCCGAAATCTTATCCCCCTTATTCTTGATCAATGAAAGTCCCTACACTCTCCTTAGGACAACACTCTTCCGCACCACTGCTAGAGCATTTAATGTTCTTGATCATATTGATGCTCAAGTCCAGCGTCCTCTCTCTTATTGACCACAATTTTATGGCTACTTCTTGATGCAATCGTGCTCCTATGATTTTACAGCACAATCGCCACCTTATTTATGATTCTATGCACTTGTATTAAATATGGGGTTTAGGACTCTTAGTTCCCTAAACGATCCAAATCTTAGTTTTCTATATATACTAGTTACCTTGATACTTCATAACTTTATCATAACTCTAACAATCCTTGCAATCGTACTGTCTTACCTTAAGCAAGAAGATTCAAAATTCCAACTTAAACAATTCCTCTTTTATTGTTTTTTGATGAGAATGTCATCCTTTTTGAACCTATTAGATATTAAATAACATACTAATAGAATAAGGACGCTATTCATTCTTTTCGAACCTGTCAAATGTTATATCAGTAACGATGTAATAGGAATATATATCAAGAGATTGCAATGAGCGATCAAAACAACCTCTTTTTTTATCAAATTTTCATGAGAATATAATCATTTTCGAACCATCAATTTTCAAAGAACCAGGAATGCCGTTCTTTTCCGAACATGTCAAATATAGTATCATACTAATTGAACAAGAATGTTATTCATTCTTTTCGAACCTCTCAAATATCATATAAGTTTAATAGGAACGCCATCCTTTTTGAACATCAAAGGTCACACAAACAAGAATGTCATCTTTGCGAACCCATAAAATATCAAATAGTTAATCAGTAACTCCAATATATATACCATATCTCTCGGGAAGTCCTGAAATCAACAATCCACCATCAAAGCAATCAACAACATATTAGTGTCAAATTGCACAAAACAAGCCACAGATATTTAGGAAGCAACCATTTTTTGTAGGCAATTAGACAAGTAGCACAGATCGAAATAAAGTGGAATTTTGGATTAAAAAATTGTATATGGGATTTGAATCCCGCTGGTGAGTTTAATTTTTGAACCCACCGACAGGGGGGATTGTTTTAATGGTCCAAGATCTATCCTGCTCTTGATACCATGACAAAGTAATAAGAATATAATTGTTATTTTATGCACTTGCATTGAATATGTTTACAAGATGAGTTTATACTGTGCATCATAACACTAGTATAATAAACCTGGGATACTTAGTTACCTAAGCTAACACAAATCCTAGTTTCTTAAAGGAACTAGTTACCCAAACATTTTGTAATTATCATAACTCTAAGTCTCTAACACTGCTTTCTGTCCATTTCTGAAGTGGGTTTTTCGATTTATGTTCAACTGTAAGAAACTTGTTTTTAAGTGATTGTTTTATTATGTTTTCAATAGGTTGATGAAGAAGGTGATGAAAGTTGTTGTCGTCATAGTTTCTAAATTAGCATAAGAGTTCTTTGTTGCTCCTGCTTTATTATCAAGTATTTACTATTTACACACCCTAATCACCAAATTTTTATGATGATGGAGCAAATTTTGTGGGGTGTGCAAGGATAATCTTTGATAGATTAAAGTGTCTTTTTGACTTGTATTGATGAATCATACTGGAAAGTAGGAAAATGATCTTTGTAGACGAATAGGAGATAGATTTTCAGCTCATGCAGCCGATCCTACCCTTTTGGAGTTGAGGCTTTGGTATTGTTGTTGTTTTAGTCATTTAGTATTGCTGGATCATCTATTCTTATAGAAGTTGTGCCAATCAGTGTGGAGGTTGTTCTGATTTCGTGCTTGTCATGGGGGTACTCCTATAGATTACTTGGGTATGCAGCTTGTGGCTCATTTAGTCATCTTTGATTTTGTTTATATGAGATTGAAGTTGAGATGTCTCATTGTAAGCTTTACCTACGATTGTTGCATCAAGCTATAGAGGAAGAATATTTTTCATTAAACACACAAGCTGTACAGCAGCCATAATATACAACCTAGAAGGAGCTAAGTAAGGAAAAGATATTATACAGTAACATAATAAAAGGAGATAATAAAAACATAATTCCTGAAGATAAGATAATCCCATAATACAAGGCATAATCAAAGGAATGTATATAATCATTCCTTAATAGATAACATGGTGAGTATATACAATTTTAGAACTGTTCATGTATAGAGTTTGATGGATAGAGGTTTTGAGTGTAAGATGGTTATAATTAGAATTGCATTTGATGAGTTCAGTTGGAATATTGTCTAACAGATTTTTTTTTATCTCATAGGATGATCCAATTCGTGCACTTGGAGACTCGATATCTTTCGGAAGATATATGTCAGAGACCTTGGCATGGGAGAAATGGTCGACCTTTTCTCACAATCGTTATCTTGAAGAAGCAGAAAAATCTTCCAATCCTGGATCTGTTGCTAGAATGAAAGCTTATTTTGAGGCCCATTATGAGAAGATTGGAGCCAAGAAGCAAGCAGTCCTTCAGCAGGAAAATGTTGATTCTAGTTTTGTTCAATCAAAAGTTGTCTTGAGCTCAAGCTCACCTGCATCGAATCCAGAAATGGGAGTTCCTAGTAGTTATTCAGTTGTTAATGAAGTTCAAAGGAGCTTACCTGCACTGAATCCAGAAGCAGCATTTCCCAATAATTTAACTGTTGATGAATTTCCATTGAATGATACAATCTATATGGATCCTTGTATATGGAACCTTGTATGAGTGTCATTGTCAGTTCATGTGATTCTTGTACTCAAAGAAAAGAATCACAAACTGAGGAGGTCAGTATTGTTGATTCAAGTTCAAATATTGATTACGCCCATTACGAGGAGTTTCCCCGTGACGTTGATTCATACCAATGTGAGGATGCAAAAGTAAATGCTAGCATCACTGAGAATTCTGTTGAGGTCAAGGTTAATCATAATTCTGTTCAAGTGTACCAATGTGAAGATGCAGAAATAAATGCTGGCATCACTAAGAATTCCGCTGGGATCAAGGTAAATCAGTCTACAGATGCATCAGACAGCAGTATTATTCTGATAACCTCAGAAAGAGAGGTGACTATTGAGGTATTATCACTTATTTATCTGTGTTTTTTTTTTTATGTCTGGTTTATGTTTTTCTTTGTTATTTGAATCTTGAGTCTATTGATACTCCAGGAAGAAGAAAAGACCAAGTTGGAGCCAAGAAGCAAGCAGAAATCTGCAGATTCGTTGTTGAAAAGTTCAAAAAAAAAAGCAACGTGTCCAGGTTACCGTCCTCTTTTGCTAGACTTGCAACTCCTGTTCGGTCTAAAAAGGAAGTCAGTAACACACCTTACAATAATTAGTCAACAAAGGAGTCTGTTGAGAAGCAGCTTCAAAATTGGTTCAAATGTCAATCAATTTCAGCTCTGATGTCAAAGATGAAGAAAGCTACTCCAGTATCCCATAAAACTGGAATTGGAAAGGTTTTCACTCATCGGGGAGAGATGATAAGACAAAGCGTTGCTTATACACCAGCTCCCAGAACAAGTAGGATATGTATTTTTTTCATTTCTCTTGTGGTTTTGTCGGCATTATACGATGAATGATGTCTCCAGCACTAGTGGATATATTCTTAGTAAATGTAAGCTGTTTGACCCCCGTCTCTTGAAGAGACTATTGGCTTCGTAGCTGTTATTGCATACGAGCTTTCTCTATCATATACGAAGTAGGTTAGGTTTGATTTTGTTATTTAAAGAAAGACCAAGTATACTTTATGCTGCCATCAAAAAATATAAGAAAAAATATAATGTATGCCTAGGCGTCGCGTCCCCAATGGAAGATATTATATGATGGTTTGTAGTCCTAATATGCAAAATTTGCACCAGCATCAAAGAAGGGAGAAAGATTATTTACATGGTGGACATTGACTTTAAAATGATAGTTTTATGATCTGCTAGTTTGAAGTTTAAAATAGTATGAGTGTTGGACTTAATTTTAAGAGGTAATGACTTCTTAGATACCTTTCATCTTGCAGGCATCCTTGAACAGTGTATCACAACACCCTTCTGCAACTCCGCTGTCAGAAACTAGGAAGTATGTCCAATTCCATTGTAAATGTTTCCCATTGTGCTGTTCTCAACTTTATGCTACTTAAGCTTTCTTTTCCTTTGTTAACAGAAGCAGAACAGCTCTTGAGAAGTCATTTGCTAGGAATAGATCATTGAACCAGAAATTGCAGTTGTCTTCTGTCGGGTAAGTTTGTGCTAGTGTTGAGGGATTGTCAGTATGAAGTATAATTTTACACTGTCGGTGAAATCAGTGACTTATGTATAACACATTTGTCATTTGACAGTAATATGAAGTCTCCAGCACAATCTTCAATCACATTTTCTCCCTTCAGTTTCAGAACTGAAGAAAGAGCAGTAAAGCATAGAGAGGTATGTCCCAAATTGAAACACTCCATTAATTTACAGGGAATAAACCTGTCCTAACCCTCTGGTGTATCTGTGCCAGTTTTTTGAGAGTTGGAGAAGGAAGCTGAAAATATGAAGATGCTTGATAAAGCTAAGGTGCCTATGATAACATAGTTTTCTGAAATTCATACATATTGCGATATATATTCAACAACTGTGACAAGGACCTAATGTAGAAATATGAGTCCTGAGCTAACTCCAACATATGTGGCTTACATTCTGTCCTAGGCAGTTTATTGATAAATAAATCACTCGATTTTTCTTTTGATTTGCATAACTGAATGGATCCACTAGCTTGACTTGTGGAAGACAGCAGATCATTAGGAGTTGGTTCTCTTTGGAAAATAAAAGGGTATTCAATAAGGTGGATGAGGGTGTGAGGGAATTGAAAGGGAATTCAGTGAGAATACCTAACTATGCCTAACCATGGTTAAACATCACTTGAAATCTATCATTAAGGTCATACATAATAACTTTGAAAAAGAAAGGGCTACCAATAATAAATATATTTTTTTCAGTTGACCAAAATTTCAAAAAGTAAGGGTTACCAATGAAAATTATCCAAAATAAAAATTGTTGTTGTCTCCAACTTAATATAATTTCCTGTTTTCCTGTATATATGAAATCACGAGCTGATTTTAGGACATCGTCTTCGAGTGTGAACATTTCCAATGCTGAAACGGACATCAAGAGAGAAATTTTGAGTGGCAAAACAAAGGTCTTTCTGTTGTTATATGCATCTTCAACTCACGATAGATTTTGTCTACTTCCAGTGGTTGCCATGAATAAGGGTGACTGGAATTAGCTATACTTGTCCAACTATCAATTAGTATAAGCTATATGAAAGTATCTCTAGGGATTTCCTCCATTAATCTGATAATCTTGCAGGGAAAGATGGCCGTGTTATATGTTTTGTAGATTTTTACAGTTTTCAATTTTCTCGGGATTCTTTTCTGCTTCCAATTTTCTTCGATAACTCACTAATTTCTGTTTTACTTGCAGATTCCTATTGCGCAACCACAGCCGCCAAAGTACGAAAGTAAAACTGCAACCAACTTGGCACGAGGCAAATTCTCTCACCCTCCTCGAAGTAGTGTTGGTTCTAAACCTGTATCAGCAAACTAGTATATTGTAGTAACTGTGAAGATCAAACACGAAAATGCTTCTCCCAACATCCTTTGACAGAGAAACCTCCTTTTTCATTTTGGTGTTCTATCAGAATATTAGTGAAATATCAAGGTGTTCTCACTTTCCACATTATGTTGTGTATTGTATTCACTCCCATGAGGCCATGAGGGTACAAGTTTTGACAATGGGATATTTTGTACTACATTTTCTGAGATTATGTTGTGTATTTTATTCACTCCAATGAGGCCATGAGGGTACATTATGTTGTGTATTGTAGTGCTTGTATAGAAAGAAGATTGAATACATGGATGGAATCATTGCTTCATTGCTTATCAGTTTCACTGAAGTTATTACAGTTCTGACTCGAAATAAAATTTTCCGAGCAATAAACAAACCTGTTCCTGTTATAGACAAAATATCTCTTGTGCAAGTTGATTTCAGGCAAGGATTTGAAGAATTCTCGAGAGAAATGTACATTCAACTTCGTGACTTCCTAGATACAGCCAAAGTGAACTCAGCACAGGTTACATGATTCACTAACATGTATATTCAGAATGTGCAAGCTAAGTTGTACGCAGTCCATTGTACGCTTTCGGACTATTTGAGCTAAACTAGTTACCAAATACATTTGACGTACCCATGTTGATATTGATACAGCATCATTGTGGCCTCTAAAGTAACTTAAACAAGAAAATCCCAAGATAATGCTTAAAACGAGTATAATCTTCTGCTCCCTTCTGGGCTGTGTCAGGGTGTGTAGAGTTTAACAACTATAGACACCACTAGAAAAGGGGTTGTTGGCACCACTAGTCGCAGGCAGTCTTAAGTTTAAACCCATGATAGAACAGTAGGGATAGAGAAGAAAACCTTTATTCTTAGTATCAAGAACGGGTAAACTTTATAATGAGCTTAAAAGGGTTTCAAGAACAAGGCAATATAATGCTTAATACTGTAAATAGTTACCATTCACTGTTAACATGGCTCAAGAGTTCTATATACTCAAGATCATTAGGGTCTTCCAGTATCCGGCATATCTAAAGGAGTACTTCTTGGAGGTCTCCTGTACAAGCTCAATCATAGGGAGCTAATCAAGAATAATAGACGTTGGTCAGGAGAATATTCCTCCATCCCCCCAATCGTGCAGGCACTCATTATCCAATTTTTGCATGTAGTCATAAGGTGGCAAAGAAGTTACAGAGTCGAACTCTGGAAAGTAGTACCCTGAGAATCCTATGTAATCCAATCCAAAATCTTTAGGGGTAACATCACACTGGAGCCAGCGAAACATCAAGTCCTCACTAAGAAACCCAGTAGCCAATTCACTGCCTAGTACTTGGTTTCTTAGCTCAGATTCAGAACCAGTTAAACTACTCTGATCAATTATATTACCCCAACAGGAAATCTGTTTCTTTATCTCCAAAGTTGCATCGAAGCCCATAGGCCCTGAACCTTGTGTGTCCACAAGATGGCTCCCTGAGTGCACAGGAAATGACTGAAGTGATCTTTCAAACAGCAGTTCATCCTTGATACTGCTGACATCATGAGTAAAAGTCTGCATCTTCATGTCAAAACCACATCCAAGAGCATCAGTATTAGACACAGGGAATGAGATAAATGGGCTTTCTATTGTGAGTTTCCCTATGTCATTGTCACCCCCCTTAGAATTTAATGGTTTGATGTGAACGAGGCTTATACTGCTGCTTTCACTTATTGATGGAACAGAATTTATGTGGGGAGCAGGCTCTAGGAGATCAGGATTGATATGCTGCTGCAAAATGGGAACTGTTGGCTGGTTGAAACCTTTTTCTAATTTTGGATGTGGCTTAAACTTAGATTCAAACTGCAAGCGATCAGGTACTTCTCTGCTCCAAGGGTACCGACCAGAAACAGGAGAATCAAATGATGCATGCTCGATACTTATATCTGATGATCCATATGTATGGTTGAGGCCTAACTGTGAGTTCTGAGATGTATGAGAATCACAATTCTCTACGCTAAAAGTTTTTCTATGGTCTGTCAGTGGTAATGATATGCTGCTTTCTGGATTATCGTCAAGGATTTCACAATCCACAATCTGAACTGGCAACTGATTTCCCTGATAAACATACTTGCTGGTAGTGTCAATTTGTTGCTCGATACTGGAGTTTTGGAGACAAAAACTTCCACTGGAATCTTTGGGGGAAAGATCTTGATTCTTCATTCCACCACAAGAGCTTTCCATTTTATCTTCCTTACGTAACCTGCTCAAATAAAGCCGGTATTTCTGCACATTTTAAAAATAATTCTCAGTAAGTAATTCAACATTTCCATGCAGCTGTAGGTGGAATATGAATGACTTGTACCAAGAAGAGAACAATTACAAGAAATAGAAGTTCTGATGATTTTTCAAAAACCAAACATAAGATGCAAAATCTATGAAAATGCTCTCACTATTGCAAATGAGTGTTGTCTCACTTTCATGTTGAACTGAATCCCACTGAATACACATATCTCACTGATAAGTAAACATGCGATCTTTTTTCGTACAATTTCAACACCTGGGGTGCTCTAAACAATTGGATTTGGTTTAAAAGGGCTCATGAAACTATCTGAACTATATCTATTGTGTAGAAGGCTAGCAGCAGATAACAGTTGAGTTTCAGATTAAGGTTCAGTTGAAAAAAAAACATGTGCTATTACGTCCAACAATATGTCAATAACTCCTTACCATGCCTAGGATGGGATCCTCTTCCGAGGCATCGGGGTAAATTTGATGTTGGCTGTATATGAAAATGATGCATCGACTTCAGCAGATAAAAAGAAAGTAATGGTTCAGAAATAAATTGACCTGCAAATGGCTTGCAACATTCTCTCTAGTAAGCCACGACACATTCATCAAGTCCAGTATCTTTTTTGGGCCGATTTCTACAAAACAAAAAAAAAAATTAATAATTCCAGGGTTAGACAACAGAATTAAGAATCCAGATAGAGCAGAATTATGGCCAAGTATATTACGCCAACACATTTTAAACATCAACTAATAATAATATCACAGCATCAATGACAGGACAAAAAAAATCCCCTAGATTTTTGCAAGAGCTGTATAGCCAATCCGTCAGAATTTGAGAAAAAGACTGTACTCACTGTCACTGTCAATTCCTAACTGATTTACAGCTTCCACAAATTTTTGGTGAAGATCCACATTCCAAACAACTCGAGCTTTCTTTGAGGCTGAGGAATCACCGGAATCTTTCTCGTTGTCTACATCTTTCCTTTTCTTCAACAAATTTTGGTCACCTCCATAGTGTCCATTTTGAGAATGGTCAGTTCCGCTTCTATCTTCAAAGCATTCGATGTCTCTGATATCATGCATTCGCTTTCTCACAACATGCTGCCAAATGTTCTTAAGCTCTTTCATTCGTATGGGTTTGAGCAGATAATCACAAGCTCCATGCTGAACGCCTTTCATAACCCTTTTTGTTTCTCCATCCACAGACATCACTGCATGAGTGAGTGAGGTAATATAATGTAACTTGTCAGGATGTATAATATTTTAGGGTCAACAAAAATGAAAAATGGAAGAGAATCATGCAATTTTTCCATTTTGAAAATGAAAGATACTGAGAAATTCAAGACAGAGATCTGACACCAATGAAGGATAACTAACTTATAACGGGGAGATCCATTTCAAGTCCAACATACTCGAGAAGTCTGAAACCATCCATGTCTGGCATATTGACATCACTGATGACGATGTCAAATCCATCCTTTCTATCACGAAGCAGCTTCAAAGCCTCACGAGCCAGCCCACAAGTAGTTACTGAACAACCATCATATACAAGAATATTAAGATGAGTGTATTTGCATAAAGCATGGATGTATCAATATTGCGTACAACACTTCTGGCAAAGCAAAATACTTATCAATATGAAAAGTTGATAATGCGGAAATCATACAGAGAAGTAGGCAGAGATCAGGAATTCTGATAACTATTTTTGCGACTCACTAATTTATATCTGTTACAGTCATCAGACTACACTAGTTTCTACACAGCGAAAAAGTCTCCCCGAGTATTGATGAAAGCATACACCAGCTAAATCGAGTTACTATCAAAATATAAGCACGCTTGTTCCTGTTTATCTAGTACTTCCTGAATACATTTCATGTTTAAAGTGACTATTAATGTTGATATTACGCTTCAGACTAGTGATGTGATGCACATCCATTTCTCCCATTCACAGCAACGTAAAAGTTAGCTCTGATCTAGTTAGTTGTTGTTGCTAAGATGAAACTGATTCTTGTTAGACCAAAAAGTGACTCCTCCATGCAAACTTTTCTTCTAAAACTAGGAATAGATAGAACAAAAAAGAATCATCAGTTCTTTCAACCTGGAAAGTCTCACTGTTCTTTAATAGTAAAGAATATACTTTCTTACAAAATTCGATCAAAGTGTTTGAGAATCTAATTCTAAAATAGGAAACATTATCTCTGCTAAAACTCATTCAGGAAGCTCTAAAAAGAAGAAATTAGGCTCAATTCCACGCATCATCAAGTGAACCAACATGATTAGACTATAGTATGATTCATTTTGGTGATCACTTCGGCAGCCTCACATCAAGAACTTCAACTTGATACTACCAATTTTCCAAGTCATGATATTCCTGATATATGCAACCACCATATGTGATTATAATTGTTAACATAAATTCAAGACTCAACTTTCAGATTGTCATAACGCCTATATTTCATTTTCAGATCTCCCTGAACTTTGTTTCCTACAAGGATAAGATTCAAAGGAGGTACCACAGCAATACATCTAACAACAAAAAGGATTATAGGCTACCCTATGCTACTGAGACCCTCCATAACATAGAATACAGTAGTTTTCAGCCTGATTAGCCTTCCAAAACTTGTTCATACCTGAATAATAACTCATGATCCAAAAAGTCATAAACTCATAATTAATCAGCAGAAACCCTGGCTAGCATATATTCCAAGTAAATCACAGAAGAGCAGCATGATCAAACATCTGAAGACCCCCTTTTGCCTAGACTATTTTCTTCACTTGAATCACATATACAAAAACCATGAAACCAAGGAACTACAGAAACAAAACAAAATCTGAGAAAACCCTTTTCAATTCAGAGTTACACAATACCAAAAATCATCTAAGAAATTTTTAAAAAGATAAAATAAAAAATAAATAAAAAAATTTCGTTCAAGTTTGTCTACATACAAGTAGAGTGAAAACTTTGGAAAGTGGTGAAATAGGATGAATAATGAAGAAAGAACCTTCATAGCAGCACTTCTTGAGCATCCTTTCAAGGATTTTCAGCCAAGTAGGATCATCATCAACAACCAACACCCTCAAACCAGCAGGAAATGCATCAGTTCTTGGCGTCGAAAACCCGTGCTCCATAGCCATCTTGTAAGAGAATGGTGAGGTTAATGAAATGTCAAACAATAGATGCAAGCAGGGTCTGAATCTCACTTTAGTTCGTTGGAGAAGAAGAAGCAGAAAGGCGGGGGTTTTAAAGAGTGGGGAATTTTGATATCGCTTTCCAAGCAGAGAGATCTCTTTCAGTCTCCAAGTTTTTATCTTTTGGAAGGGCAGATAAGGAAATGAAGTGATGAGCAGCTTTTTGAGAAGGAATGCAGAATCTACGAATAATATTTTGGCGCCGGCTATAACTATATATCTTGGACGCTACTTCCAGTAGTCCCAGGTGCTACGTACCGGTCCCCCGCCTCTTATCTATACGAATTCAAATTCGAATACGGATACGGGTACGAGTATGGAGAACAGCGAATTCATTTAATTGCTAAAACCATTTACAAAATGGATAAGGATACGAAAACGACAGGTTATACGAGAATCCGTGCGACATATCCCACTGTCTATGTACACACTTTAGGATCACCAGTGTCATTTTTATAGTTTACAGAGCAGCAACTTCATGTTTATCATGAACTTTCTGTAGTTCAATAAATTCAATGTGTTAAAATTTCTTTTAACTACTTAGCTTTCATGTTGTAAATTGTAAGTGTTAGCAACTAAGTAGTGATCTGTGTTTGCCTAGAACTCTTTATTCTTCAATGACGATTTTAAATCCATCAACTCTTTATTTTTATAGATTCAAGTGATATTTGTTGGTGTAGCTATGCTCATATTAGGGCTAAGTTATTCATACCATAACTAGATTAATATTCAAGTTTATTAGGTTCAAATGATGTATTTCGGTAAGTTAAGAATTAGGGCATTACGATTATGTTATGAAGTTTTGCATTATTTGGTTCGGGTTTAAATTGGACCACATCAGACTCATTCATGTTAATTTGCAATTTAGATTATATAGTTATGGTTCATTCGATTCTTGAATTCATTCTTGAGTTTCTTTTCTGAATCCTAGCCTCTTATTCAATCTAAAAAATCACCAAATATTTTTAACAAATCAAGTCCAACTGTTCATCATTCGTCCACTTTTCAGCTACGTGTATGAACTCTCACACGAATCAGGGGCGATTTTAGTATGAGTTTAGTGTATTCAACTGAATCCATATTAAAATTCAAACGATTCTCAAAAGTTTTTTTTTTAAAATAACTTATATACAATTCGTATCATTTTTATACATATATGTATTCCCTAACTCATTGGTAGGTTCTAACCTCCTTAGACTCATATTTTCGCTTTACTTATGACTCGTTCTAAACCCATAAGGCAGAAACCACACCTGCCGTTACAAACTTTTTTCAATTCCTATATGCATGACACTTTTAAAAGTGTACACCGTATACAAAAGATACAATTGTATAATAGGCACCTGCAGCAGTACTAAAAATTTCAGTGATGAGTAATGACTGATCAACTGTTGCATGTTATTTAGTGTACAGTACGTCCCCTAGAAAGTAATTGTTAAAGGGTATACTTTACATAATTTCAATAATTAGGGTAGCTTGGGATATTTAATTTGGATGTTGGTGGCCACACTGCAATATATTGTGCATGCCAGCAATACTGAATAGATTTATGATTTGGCTCATTATCATCAGTAACCTATGTTTAATTTGACTTGTGCTGAAGCAGCACTTTTGAGAGAAATCCCTACAGCTCTATAAAGTTAAATCCAGAATTGTTCCAAGGATTAAGCTAAGAAAGAATTAATGGAAGAAAGGGGGAATGAAATGCGAATTATAATTAAGATGCCCAATTAATCACTCATATAATTCACTTTGCATATAATCATAAAGCATCTTACTAACAGCACACTCACGTACTGCTCCATCCCCAATACTTTTTTTGAGCTCTAGTTAATTTAGAGAGTTTGTCCAATTTAACATAATCAAACAAGTCATTACTGTTTGAATTAAGTTAATTAAATATCCAGCCCCATAAATTAATGTCTCCACTATAGAAATGTATTAGTACTAGATTTGTGGCTAGTGCTATGCATGAGCTATATAATGTAAATAATGTAATAGAGGGCAAATTTGTTGTTTTCTTGCCCTACTACATGTCTCCAAAACAAGTACTAGTACTACATAATTTTTGTTACTGGAAAACGAAATGTAAAATTCATGGTTCAACTATTACTTTGCAGATTAACAACTACTCCCTCCGTCTCATTGTTTTTCTACATTTGACTTTTTTCGGTTTCTAAGGTGTAACTTAAAACATTTTTTCTCTAAATATGTAAGACAAAAAATTATAAAAATGTGATATTCTAAAAAATTTACATCGAATAATATAAAAAGAATTTATAGTCAAAATTTTCAAACTTTGATTTCAAAAATAAAATATAGCAATTAAAATGGAACGAAGGAAGTAAATGTGAAATAGATTAGTAAATTAATTATCTTAAAAGACTACTACTCAGGTAGGGTTTTTTTCTTCCAAACGTAGTATTATAAACAAAATGTAGAGATGGTTGAGGTGGTAAAAGGCTAATTGCTCGTACTAAAAAAGACAGTCAGATAATAAACCTATTCAAGATACGTACATGTAATATGTATACTTCAATTATAATTATTGTTTATATTATGTGTTATTATTATACGGATCTACTTCGTAGTTAGTCATCATCAGCTCAATTATATTATTTTAGACCTTTTGGCATTTTACTTAGTAAATATTTATTTTTTAGGGATGCAACAATGCAAAACATTCATAATTCACGAGGTTCATCCCACAATATCATAACTAATTACATCCGCCAATCAATAAATGAAACCAAAAGTGGAAAAAAGACACATCCTATTAATATAGAATTAGGACAAATTAAGACATCCCTGTCAGGTAGGACTGTAGGAGTAGTGACCTGACAATGCGAATGCTGTCAATATATAATGTGAAAGAGCGTGAATTTCAAGCTTTTAAAAATACAGAAATTAATAGGAAAATGTTAGTGGAGATAAAAAGGTGATTCCTAATTCCTAAACCCTAATCGTCCTAAATTTATTTCCCTTCCTTTTCTTTTTGTTTGTATTAATTAAGGGTTTTTCAAGTTCATTATATAAATATATATAGTTTTCTAATCATCACTCTATGATTGAGTATCATATACTATACATTAAGCATGACTAGTAATTTCTTGGTAATTCGTACTAATTAATTAAATCCTTAAGCTAATGCTACATTGCTACCACCCTCCTAAATGGGAAAGACGGCTTGGACGACATCAAAGGTGATCTACGTGTAATGATGAAATTAGAAAGTAGAAACCGTCTATTTAAGAGATAATTTTATTAGTAGTTATTCCCTTGGGTATTGGTCTAAGTTAAGAATAATGATTAATGGTTGTTATCTCAAGGAATAAATGAAAAACATATACTTGTCACTTAGAAGGTCTGCATAATTGCTACTAATTAATTACACAAAATCTTACATGCATACGAGATATGATAAGAATATTGTATCCCTAATAAAAGTTACCTCTAATATAACAAAAGTTATTCCTCAAAGTTGATAAAGATTGAGATATATTGTGTTGAGTTATAACCTTTGTTATATTGACTTAATTCAATAAAAATTACCCTTTAAAGTTGATATAAATTGAGATATATTGTATTAAGTGATAAACTTTGTTATATCGAGGGATTACTTTTGTAGGGAATACAATAATTTTATTGTATCTTTATTAATTAACCTGATTTTTTTACCATGTTGTAATGCACCAGATTAGTGACAGCTAACAATAAAAAGTATTTAAGAGGTACAATGTTCTTTAGAAAAGATCTCTATCCACTTAATTATGCATGGGGTTCATCTTTCCCTTTAATGACCAACAAGAGCTCAACAATTCTTAATTACTCCACATAATATTGCACTCATGTTCACAAACATAACATTTTTTGTTTGATGTGATCTTTTATAATTGAGACCAAGTACACTTAAAAGCATAATTAGTGGATCCTAAACTTTTATTAATAACCTTTAGATTGGACAAGTACGTGTCGATTAATAATTTCACTCTAACTCAAATGCATGAAATATAATATATAGTTATTAACTTAGGTCTATGAAGTTGTGTTAGCTTCAACTTTGAAAATGAATATGGAGAAGAGAATTATAAAGATGTACACTTTAGAGAATGGGGTGGGTAGGGTATTAGAGAGAAAGAGAGGTTTGAAAAGGAATTCAATTGGCTCTAAAAGGAGAAATACCCACTAAAAAAAAGTTTATGTTTTGTTTTATAAATATATATACTTATAATAATATCTAAATGTACACTCAAAAAGGAGAAAAAAAAAAAAAAAAAAAAAAGTGGCCATGATTGGGGAATTGGTGTCAAACAAAGGATGAGCTCCATCCAACTTATTTGAAGGTGGATAATTCTTTTGTTTAAATTAATGAAAAGCAAAAGAATTTTCACCCATTTACCTTGATGTTTTATGCTCACAAATTTGATGCTTCATGTGTTGGCTTCCCTACCTATTTTGCAATACTTTCTTTTTTAACACCCTATATAACATATAGGTCTAGTCAAATAATTAGCTTAATTACTAGAAGATGCTGGAAGTGTGTTTGTGTGCCAACTTCTAGCTAGGCTGCGTTGTTAAATATAGTTAGACACACCTTAGAAGTAGCAACAACAATTAAAACATGCATCTGATTTTCTTTTCTATGCAATGATGTCTAAGTTAAAATAGTTAATTGATTATTATATTATTATACTATGCTATTGAGGATATTAGATGCGCTGTTTTAGAGTTTATAGATTAGTTCATAAGACCATAGTTTACCCAATATATTTGTTGATTGATTCGACTTATTAGACTAGCTTATATATAGCAATTCAATGCATGGTCCCTCATAACTTCTCTCTGGAATTTGATATTTACTTGCTCGACTATATAGTAGTAGGACTAGTATGTTATTTTTGATAGATTTTCAACTACCTTATATATATATATATATATATTGTATTTACTTTTACCTAAATGAAAAAAATTTAAAAAAATTACTTTTACTAAAATGAATCTAGGTAAGTGAAAGGTCCATAGAGAAAGAAATCAATGGAAACTGAGAAAATTATAGCTTAATTATTTACTTTTACTTAAATCCAAAAAGAATAAATATTTTAGATCATTTTAAAATAGTCTAATGAAATATTACTCTGAAATATATGGCATATTACTTCTAAATAACTAAGACTATATATGAATTTTAATGATATAGTTAAAATAAAACCTATGTTTGTTACTTTAATCGTTGTTTAACTATAATAATTTGATTAATGGATTCAGCCTCTACTTAGAATAATTAATCTTAGTTAACTAATAGAGATTATTAAAAGATAATTCTGTCATAGGTATAGGATAATATTTTGTATAGAGTTAAATCTCGACTACTTGACTAACATAGTTGTTTCAAACAAATAACAATACTCATACCATCTATGCAATAAAGTCGAATGATTAAAATAACTTATAGTGAAGGAAGACCAACCTAAGAGGCCAGATAACCGACAGGTGTTATAAACAAGAGACGATAGATATTCAATATGTATTTCATATGAACTCTAACCTCTTTTAGAAAACTGTATACCTCAGATTCTCAGAGTGTAAAACTAGTGCAAGTTGGTCTCATCCATAATTTACTATTTGTATGATCTTGAATATCTTCATTATTGATTTACTATTTGTATGATCTTGAATATCTTGATTATTGATTTACTACTTGTATGATCTTAAATGTGTTGATTATTTATAATCATTACTAAAGCAAAGCACCTGCTGACGTCATACTTTTTTTTAAAGATGATGGCATCTATTCTTTTTTTTTCTAGCTACTTTCAATTAGTATAAGATTGGAAAATATTATATATAGGAAATTGTGTAACTATATAAATTCCTAAATCATTTAAAACTATCTTTATTTCTTCCCTTCATTTTATTTTATCTCTCTACCTTTTTTCTATAATATTTTTTCATTTAATATGATAAAAAATATTATTTTTATTAAATTTTCTGTGGTAATTCTATAAAACTTATAAGTTTTCACCAATAAATAAAACTATTCTTATAATTAAAATATTTTATAAGATACTTTATTATCAAACCATATATCGTATGGAACTTACCTAGTTGATTCACTATGGACAAAAGAAAACTATGGACAAGATGGGCTTTTTCCCATCTAGTATTTCAATTTCTGAGGTGATGCATTGATGAATACGCAAAGCAAAAGGCCCATGTATATCAAACAACAGCAGAAATAAAGAAATGAATCAACTGAGTATATACTTGATGTTCTAGGCAATGTGCTCTTAAACAAACACACTTCGTAGCTTTAAGATCAATATTGAAGCCAACACAATCTTATGTGCCAATTCACACCAACTTATTGCGAGACATGCAATGAGGTGAAGTTATCAGTATAAGTAGATTAAATTTGCATTTCTTTTTGTAACGACATTCTTAACGTAACTTTCCTAAGACGAACTCTTTAGAGTTTAACTTTGTCATTAATCAACTCTATCTTTACTTTAAGTCGTGATTATTATGTGACTAATGAGAATTAGACCTGATCAAATGGGTGGGGGCCCGTTAAGGACCCTTGACCAATCCGTTTGTAAAATGACCTAATCAATAATGAGCTTAATGAGTTGATCTCTTAAAGGGTCATGTTTATTGGGTTTTTAATGGGTCAAGTCGGGTCAATAATGGGCCTATAGTTTCCAAAACTTTTAAACACTATAAGGTAACAAATTATTTTCACATACTTGTCGATGATCCACTACCAAAGATTGAAAGTGATACACGTAAATTATCCCCCTCTATAGATAAAAATTATACTCTCTTTGGATGGCCCGACTCGACCCGTTATATATCTCTTTTGGCCCAACCCGTTTTGCATCTTTTTTGACCCGCCCCGACCCGACCCATTTTGCTTGTGACCCATCCTGACACTGACCCGCCCCAATGCACAAATCTAATAAGAATCTTAAAAGTTACTCTTAAGGTACAGTGAATACACTTTGAAGGACAACTTAAAATCACAAATGAAATTTCGAATCTAGTGGCAGTTAGCAGTCAAAATCAACAAAGATAATAGGTGGATTTGGTTGCTGAGATATTACTGTTCATGATTTTGGTTTAATGGGTATAAACTATAAAGTCAAGTATTCAACCTTAGCTTAGAAAAATAACATATAAAATAGGATAAAGGTTTTGATATAATTTCTCACATTTGGGGAGAAAAACTAGTAACATTAGAGACAGCTTTGGGCATGAATATTTATACTCTTGCATGAATTTTTTTTATCAAACAAAAATTGGATAGTTGATTTATTGAATAGAGAGCCCATTTTTAAAAAGTTAAATAAGGTCATATAAATAATATATAATTATTGCTCCGGCCCTACTCATAATGCTTCACATATATACTTCGTACAAAGGAAGCTATAAATATATATATATATATATATATATATATATATATATATATATATATATATATATATATATATTTTTGGCGTGGATAAAGAACGTTAAAGAGACATGGAAGTCATTAGAAGTATACAAGAAAACTTTGCACCAAATTCTCCATGTTGAAAAGAATATAAACAAGCCATGAGTTATGACAAGTTGATGAACTTATCCCTTCCCCCATCTTGCATCTTCCATTATAATACTCCATAATATGGATTAATGCTTCCTCTTTATGATAATTCTCATTTCAACTTTTTAATGTCAAAGTTCATCAAATTTGACCACTTGGTCGTTGTAGAAAAGTAATGTTGACTTGCGATTTCAAAACATTATATCCCACAGCAATAATATCCTCATATTGATCTTATTTGATAAATAGTTTGAAATTCATTGACTTTGACCTGATTAATGTAAATGTTTGATAAGCTTTTTAATAATTGACTCAAAAAGCAGTTTCAACCTAAAAATTTAAAAAAGTCGAGCATATTAGTGTATATTTATTAGTAATGTTATACTGTCTCCGTTCTTTTTTGTTCTTCTTATTTTCCCCATTCGGAAATTTCAAAATGGTGTTCTCATTTGAAATACTTCTATTTTAGTTTAATATTGTGATTGGTTGAAAAAGTTTGGTTATGATCAATATTCATGTGATATATGTGATATGTAGTCCATTGGTTGATTTTTTTAATTGTTTAATGTCATAGACTTTAGTTTTTCTACAATGTATTTAATGTTCAACCCACTTGCATCATTTTTTAATAGAATATATTTTTATTTTCAGATTAATTTAAATTATTTTATAAAATCTTAATGATACTTAATATTGTCTTGATTTCTTTCCTGATTTTAAATGGGAAGGAAAAAAAGAAATACAATTCTTAAGACATATTTAAATATTAAATATCTTTCTAAAATAGTATAAATTTGGAAAGTCGTGACAAAGTCTCTCATTGGTTGGTGTAATTAATTTTTCAAATTTGGAAAACTTTTCGTATTAAACTTCTTATATACAACCTTAAGGACCGAATTTATCATTTGCCAATATTTATTGGTTCATTCTTTAAGTATAACACAGATATTAAAAGTTCCAGTCAATATACATCCAAATACTCTCTTGCTAAGAATCCTCACAAACACCTACTGTCACTAATTGACTAAACTAACTACTGAAAATAGTTTCAATCCAGTGAAACTAATGAAAACGTAGATAAGAACATGAATTGTAGTTTCGAATCTTGTTTGCTTTGCGTTTCTGGCATAATCATTTTGACAATGCCTTGTCTGGGAAATCATTTGAACATTTGTTTCTCCTTCAGTCATATATGAAAACTACAAGATGCTTGAAATTAATAGTCCAATTAGTAGAATATGCACCAGCGTGCACAGTACTCATTGTGTATCTTGATGAACAAAGCACTAATTTCAAAAACTGTATTTCAATGTCATATTTTCAAATGAGAAATTTCTAATTTATATCTAAAATAATTATATCAGGAGTATTTTTCGTAATTTCATTTTTAAATCTGAGATCGTAATGTTTATGTTTGATATGAGTTTTTCTGTATTTTTATATCTATTGTATTTCTATATTTGATATAATAATACATATATCTAATATAACAATAGTTATATCTGATATAATAATATCTATATATGAAATTTCTATAATCCAATATACTTTACATCAGGTATGAATTAGGAAAGTCTCATTTTCAAATTGTTTCATGGAATTCACCTAATCCAAAGTTTTACTACATTCATCAAGTCATTTGTTCTCTCATCAATTTTTCTCCGTCTATTAATAATTTTGGATTTTTCAAATCTATGTGTGCTATTTTTAATAAAATGATATTCAAATAACTCCATGTTCTTTTGAGACTACTTGTGCGTTCTTTTCAAAAAGATAGCATGTTTATCTAGGTGCCTCATGAGCATTAGTGCACCTTCTCAGTTGCAAAATTAGACATGGATGCCTAGCATAGTTTAGATTGTGAGAATAGCCCAATGCATCTCTCTCATTAAACAGTGGCTGGGTATTGAGTCCTGTTCAGGTGGGTCACTACAAGGAAAAAGATGATTCAGTTATTGCTGCTACCATTTATATGGTTTAACACACAAACGAAGAAAGCATGGGCGGATGTTACAGAAGCTTCTGTTCAGTCAGTGGTGAAACATATGAAGGAATACTTGAAAACTAGAATTAGTTGCTTAATGGGAAGGAAAGTGTCTTGACTGAAACGGGTCAATGTACAAGTAGAAACAGGTTGTACATCGCTGATAGTGTCTCAGGAAAGTGTCTAAGTTGCAAGGAGTTGCAGGTAGAACCCCTTGCGAGTATTGGCAGGTTGTTAACCCTCTTGCCATAGTGTGAGAAACAACAACCCCTCTATTGATCCCTCTTAAGGGTTTTGGCAATGACAAACGAAGATAGCATGGGCGGAAGCTACAGAAGCTTCTGTTCAGTCAGTAGTGAAACATATCAATGGGAATACTTGAAAACTAGAATTAGCTGCTTGATGGGAAGGAAAGTGTATCAGGAAAGTGTCTTGACTGTAACGGGTCAATGTACAAGTAGAAACCGGGTTGTAAACCACTGTTATTGTCTCAGGTAAGTGTCTAAGTTGCACGTAGTTGCAGGTAGAAACCCCTTGCGAGTATTGGCAGGTTGTTAACCCTAATGCCATAGT
This sequence comes from Dysphania ambrosioides, assembly GCA_026401315.1. Classification (NCBI taxonomy): domain Eukaryota; kingdom Viridiplantae; phylum Streptophyta; class Magnoliopsida; order Caryophyllales; family Amaranthaceae; genus Dysphania; species Dysphania ambrosioides. Next base: position 21,427,668 of record CM048671.1, on the reverse strand, counting down.
GAGACTAACAACAACCTCATGATTATCTATGAGAACCCACAGATCTTCAGAGTTAACCCTCATGATCTTGCATTCCTGTCATTTAATTACAGTTCAGAAGAAGAAAATATACCAATATTAATAACAGAATCCAATTCATTCTGACTTCATTTCTGTAAAATCATAGAGTAAATAAGATGCATGAAATGAATGCATGGAAGAGGGACACTGAGGAGAATCACATCCTTCCATCAGAGGATCGAGTTTTCAAAAGAGAGTTTTCAGAACCATCCACTGTCATCTGCTTCCCTTGATTCTGTTTTTACAGACAGCCAACTAAGGTGTTTAATAGTCAATGTCAAAAACTCAAATTATATACTCCGGTCATTTGGAAAGCTTTATTCATACTTTGCACAATAATCTCTCAAAATTAAGATGTGTATTTGATCACCATTTCATATGCCAATACAAATAACTTCCGAACCCAATAATCTCCCACCCAAAACTATGGCAAAGAAGTAGACTTCAAGGAGTAAAGGAGGAATATGAGTATACCAATCATTAAAGCAGTCAATGCACAAGGAAAGTCCACAGGTGGGCAACACCATCTTAGAGCCAGGTTCCATGCAAATCCCACCCTCATCTTCCCTTTCCATATTCTTATCAGAAAGTTTTCTCTCCTCATCTATATTTCACAGTTTGATAAACCCCAGCCAGCATCAAAGGGTGCTACCGAAAATTCACAAGGAATATGTTTTGGCACCCAAAAACAGAAAGTTAGAAAACTTAGAACCCAAAGTTATTGATCATTGAAGCTTTAAGTAGTGTAAGTAGAAGCCAAGCAATTCCTTCAACAAAGTTAACTCTACTATCACTTGGCATGGAATACTAGGAACACCCAACAATACGAAATGAAGAAGCGTTATGGAACAGACTTAAAACGGAAAGTGAATTATTTAGAATCACAGATGCGTGTAAAATAATCCATTATGTTCATTTCTTATAAACTCTAAATGGAAACTTAGATGATGGAAAAACTTAAAGGTTATTGGCAAGCTGCATTATCACTTTACCAGTATTTTAACAACCACTTTACCAAGAAAAGTAAAGCCAGAACCTAATCAATATAACCTCCCCTAGGACCCCTACATGGCCTAGGGGCTTAATCAACGAGCCGATTCTGAATAGTAGTGGGCTTGGCTTAGATTCGATAAAGATATGCTCAACTCGGCTCGAGCTCTAAACTCGACAAACTTTTAAAATCGGGATGGAGCTCGAGCTCGATAGTTGAATAGGAGCTCGGCTTGAAACTAGGCTCGAAACTCAGCTCGATAATAAATTTTTTATTAAAAATTTGATTTTTTTAAATAAAATATAAAAAATAATTCAAAATATAAAAAATAATATAATAAATTTAAAAAGTTTTTATTAAAAAATTTAAAAACATTAATATATTAAATTTTATCGAGTTTGTTAACGAGCTTTCGAGCCAAGCCAGACCTTGCTCAACTTGGTTTGTTTAAGTCTCAAGCCGAGCCCGAACTATAGCTCGAATTTTGACTGAGCCGAGCCCGAGCCGAATCCGAGTAGCTTGGTTTGTTAAGCACTTTTTGTATTTCTTATCAGCAATATATATTAGTTACAATGATACTTTTCTGAGCTTTGATGGGGGTTGACTTTCTGCTTATTCACTGAATATAATGAGACGGCCAAACTTAATGACTCTCAAGGTGAAGCCCAGTGGACCTAATGATGATAGTGGGAAATGTTGGAAAATTAATGTGCGGAAGTGTAGTGAGCTTAATTTTACAATGCAAATTTGGATGTGAACAAAGGGAGAGTTTGGAGGACTTTTTATTGATTATGTAAATGTTTATTATTCATTGTCATTTACAATTACATGCCAACATATTTATACTAGCTTGATGTCGGTGGAAGTTTGCATGCACCTACTTCACTTCTTTCTTGTAAGCTATAGGGTATTTTAATTTACCTTAGGCTAGATATTTCTAGGTAGTAATTCTAGACTAACCTATCCAAATCTAGATATTTATCTAGGATATATTTACCTAGATTTTTCTTAGGATTTAGCTAGATTGTTCTAGATATTACATGATTTTTCTAATGTAAATAATTTTCTAGATTAATCTCTAATAGGAAATACTTTCACAGGGTATGCTAGCTAAGAGCATTTTTAATGTTTAGCAAATTCTACTACTATTTAAGGGTGTCACATTAACTTCTATAGCTAAACTCCCCTACGAAGGCTATGTCAATCCCACACTTCCCTCACAACATTCAATTCAATCAAGGGTATACCTTATGTAGTCTGGTCACAAACCACTACTATATTCAGAAAGATGGAACTTTTAATTGGGACATGTTGAAAAGAATTTGTAGATGACGAAGTAGATTGTCAAGCTCTTTAAGCAGAAAAATATTCTGAGTCTCTAGTGAGTAAAAAGTGAGAAGGGAGAGTGTGGAGAAAGAGGGACGATCTCATGATCGGATGTGAAACTTATCAAGAAACATTTGTGTTTTGTGCACCAAAGGACCATAAAGATTAGGCATAGAAGTAATGGTAATTATTACAGTTGGAGCTTGCTAGATTAGTGCACATAATTTCAGTAGAAAACTTGTTGAATACTGATAGAAAAATTAAAATAAATAAATAAGGCAAGGGTCTCCTTTTGTCTCCTATGCTTCATGTGTAATGTAACAATAGTACATTGATCAGTGTGCATATGTGGGGGGGAAAACAAATAGAGTAGTGGTAGAAGAATTTCACTGCATTTACTAGGTCATCATTCCTACTCAATGAGCATAGTCTTTAAGGATTCAAGACAACGCGATCACTCAGTTCAATATTAGTGGACCTATGAGATGAATAGCTTAGGTTTGAGATCCTAACTACTACAACATTTTATGAAGTAAGCCTAGAAAGCGGAAACCCTATTACAGCAAGATCCCCTCTCAGCTGGAATTTATCAAGAGAGGCTGAATGTTGTAATCAGGTCTCGAGGAAAAACAGATTTGAGTGTGAAGGAAATCTCGAGGATAAGTTGGAGTAGCGAATATTGAGAAAAGTTATGGGAGAATCAATTGCTGTAGTTTGGGCATCTTGGACGTAGAATAATATAGATTATCCGGTAAGGAAGGTGAAGGGTTGGAGAAGTGGAGACCCAAAAAGCGATCGAGAAAGACTGACAAATGACTTGGATAGAGAGAGTTACGAAATATAAGGAAAAACTGGGCCTAGAAGAAACATGTCTCTAAATAGGAGAAACGGAGGAAGAGCATTGTCATGGATGATCACAAATAATAGATTTTTGATTCATGCAGTGATTCGATATTTTTGAGTTGTTATTGTTGTTGTGTGAGTATGGAGGGAAATTCAGAAAGAACGTAATCTTTTGTTTGGCAACGGTCTAAGACTCCAAATAGTAGGAAATTGGGATAATGAAGATTAAACCCAGTTAATGACCTAAGATGGCTATGGTAAAAAAAAATTGGAAGAAGAGGTTTTCTAAGATTATATTGCGTAGCATTGAATTGAATACTGCATAATAAGTGAGTTGAGGTCTTGATGAAAAGGATTTAGACACGTAACTTCTGCATATATTCTTTTAGTTCATGCAACCAACAGCTTCTTTATGAAATATAATGCTTATATTACTGTTAATTTATTTTATTTTTGACAGGACTTACCGCAGATGTTGTAGTATCAATCACTCCCAAGAGAACCAACAAAGGGTCCTTCATACATAACTTCATTAGCACCCAAAAGAAAGTAATTTATAGTGCTAGCAAATAAACAGTCAAACACACTGCCTCTTAGAGAAGACAACGATAATCCAAGTGATAAACAAACATGGACACAAACAAATGAAATGGTACTTTTACAGTATGAACAGAAACAAATGGAATAGAACCCTTTTTTTCTCTGCAATAGTGCAATGCTCACTGAAGAATAGGGGCTGGGGACCAATCTTGAACTGTGTTCATACGATGAAAACACAACTCTTGCTGAATTTTTTGAGCTTTTAAAAAGTGATGTTGACCTGTTCTGATAAGAAAAGGGGAGGAACGCATAGGATTATTCACAATATAATGGTATACAAAATCTTACACCTTAACTTTTGCGTGGTAAAGACTAAAGATCCCTCTTGACATAGCTAAATAAGGAAAATGCTATTAACACACTCTTAGTATAGTAACATACTGGTAGAGATATGAGATAACCAATATTACCGATAAATATATGTGATATATTTATATTAGTAAGATAATAATATTTTTAGGATTATTTATGTTGAGTTATTATCTTTAGGTTATTTTCTTATAATAGTATATCTCTTAGAAAGATTGTTATCTATTTTTTATGAGCGTAAGTTTTGTATAAATACTCTATCTATTGATCAATAGTCATATTATAAAAACTTTTATCCTAAATTTGTCTTGGTAATCAAGAGTAGATTAGATCTTGGGAGAATTCACAAAAATTCCTTCTGCCGATGAGTTAGAAAATTAAACCCACCGGTAGAATGAACCTTAAGTCAAAATTACAAAAAGATTTATCTTCAATTTAAAACCGTAGTGAATATGATGTTTTTCGGCTCTCCTTCTGTCGTGAGAGAAGGAATAATGGTTCTCCTTATATTTTTCGGCCCTCCTTATGTCGTGAGAGAAGAATATTGGTTCTCCTTGTGCAGTAAGACAATTTTTTTTCTAATTTGAGTGTAGTTTGTTTTAAAAAAAAAACCAATATTTGAATGTAGCACGGTTTTACTCAGAAAAAACCAAAATACAATGAGTTCGAGAAGAAGAGACATCCTTATTGTAATGTTATATTTACATGTTCGAAAAAAGTAACATTCCACTTTAATTGATGATTGATGGGTTCCAAAAAGATAAACATTCTCATCATTAAAAAAAATTAAAGGCGACTTCACTGTTCTGTTACTTGCCTCAATTTCTGTTTTCTATGAAGGTACGATGGTGTAATCTATTTTTATTGAGATAAAGTTATTTGGGTTGATTTTAAAGGTCACTTTTTCCTCACCTTTGGCAAAGAATACGCCATGCAACTATAAAGCCAAAGAAAACACTCGCTTACTCGAGTAGATTTCATTCAGTTTACTTACTGTCTTTGCCTAGAATTGTCAATTGTAGACTGTAGTTGAATATTTATTGTCGTAGCATACTAATCACATATTCACATATGTGCATCTTCTGTAGAAAACCGTGTGGACCTGTTCACGCTTACATACATCTGTCAATACGACACATTGCGGCACCATTAATTCCATCTTAACCATAGGATTTATATGATCTTTCCTGATTTTGGGGAAACAAATATTGATATACCAACTATTAATATATTGACAAATTTAGGATAAAAGTTTTAATAATATGACTTTATTATTATTATTATTATTATTATCAATAGGTAGAGTATTTATACAAATTTACACTAATAAGATAGAAAACAATATTTCTAAAAGATATACTATCATAATAAAATATCCTAAAGATAATAACTTAATACAAATAATCCTAAAAATATTATTCTCTTACTAATATCAATATGGAAATATATCACATATATTTTCCGATAATATTAGTTATCTCATATCCCTATCACCCTCTGTCAGGCATGAATAATAACTCAGATTATGATTGTCTGTAAAAAGCTATCACCTTTGTTGTAGTTATAATAGCATATGATAAGATTTTCAAAAATGTCATATTTCGAAAAGGGGTGGAGGAAACAATAAAAGAATTTTAAAAAATATCATACATTATAATATGCATGTATAATTACAAGGGATTAAGGTAATATGACAACTTAATCAAGGGAAGCACTGACGAAGTGACTGTTTTTAGTCTAGCATTTTAAAAATCAAGCCTCTTCTATCTGAGGGAAAAGTTAAAGCTGAAGACAAGAAAAGCAAAAGGTACCCGAGTAAAGTACTTGCACCAAAACCCAAAGAGCATAAAAAATGTTTGTTATTGAAAGATTGAAAGAAGTAAAATGTAAGAGTATATAGTTCCTCTCTCTTTTCCAGATCTTAAATGGGTTGTTCATACAGTCAGGTGCTGGCTTTGCTTCTTTTTTCTCTACCATGTATTTTCTCTCAAGTCACAGGTATATATGTAGCAGTTGTAGTATTGATTCGTATTCATTTTGAAAAAACTTGATACGTAATCTACCTTAGAAACTGAAACGTATTAGTTTGAATATGCAGAGTTTACTAGCATAGATTGTGGAGGAGTCAGTAATTACACAGACAAAAGAACTGGGCTAGCTTGGATTTCAGACAGTGGAATTATGAGTCATGGGGGTGGAGTAGAAGTTCAAAACCCAAATGATGTATGGGAACCTTACAAAAAGAGGAGGGACTTTCCAACAGATGATAAGAAATACTGCTATAAATTAAGCACACGGGTGAGGAGAAGGTACCTTGTCAGGGCTACATTTCTGTATGGAAACACAGAAGATGCGGACACATACCCCAGCTTCCAGCTATACTTGGATGCAACTAAGTGGGCAACTGTTACGGTGTTTGATGGATCAAGAACATACGTTGAGGAGATGATCATCAGGGCGCCTTCTAGCTCTGTTGATGTCTGCCTTTGCTGTGCAACTACAAAGTTCCCGTTCATCTCTACCCTGGAGCTTCGCCCACTGAATCTCTCCATGTACGCCACGGATTATGAGGATTATTTTTATATGAAGGTCGCTGCTAGGGTGAACTTTGGAGCTCTTACCAAAGACCCCATAAGGTATGAACCTATTCCTCAAACATAATAAAAAATTGTACATGTTTGACAGAATTAAAATTACCAATAGAAAATATCGTCATTGAATGGTTTCAATTTTTCATGTTGAAATCGATGATTTTATTATGTGTGAAACGACCATGTTTTGCATAATATGAGTGTAACAGTTGTAGATAATGAAGACTCAATTCCTTGAAAGTCCACTATGTTTAGTTGCAAAACCATGAGTATCAAATACAGACTTTTTTCATGTAAGGTACCCGGATGACCCATTTGATCGAGTATGGGAGTCGGACCAAGTAAAAAGGCCAAACTTTCTAGTTGGAGTAGCTCCAGGAACAGAAAGGGTCAATACAACAAAGAACATAGAAGTGAATAACAGAGAGTATCCACCAGTTAAAGTGATGCAGACTGCAGTAGTTGGTACAGAGGGGAACCTAAGCTACCGGCTGACCCTAGAGGATTTTCCTGGCAATGCTAGAGCTTTTGCATATTTTGCTGAGATAGAGAATCTGACACCAAATGAGACTCGGAAGTTCAAAATAGAACATCCTTATGTATCCGATTACAGCAATGCAGTCGTGAACATAGCAGAGAATGCAAATGGATCCTACAAGCTTTATGAACCTAGCTACATGAATGCAACTCTGGATTTTGTCCTGTCATTTTCGTTTGTAAAGACACCAGACTCAACAAAAGGTCCACTCTTGAGTGCAATTGAGATCAGCAAGTATGTACAAATTGGTTCACAAGCTGACACTAGAGATGGTAGGTTAGTGATGTGAGGCAGTAACAGGTGAAAATTAGTTTCATGTAAACATTTAATTACCTTAACAAACCCCGACTGATGTTAACAATGTCGTTTTCCAATGGAAGTGATTGCCCTTGATGCCATTCTTGAGATGTTTCCTGCTGGCCTGGGGATACAAGATGAAGGGGATCCTTGCACTCCAACACAATGGGAATGGGTGACCTGCAGCTCAACTGTACCACCGCGGATTACTGCAATGTAAGTAACCATACTTCAGCAAGACTTAAATATATATTCAGTTAAACCACACTTCAGCAAGACTTAATATATATGTAGTTAACTCGAGAAACTGCATGTCACAAGTACCAAGGGTGATGACAATTATAACATGTAAATTATAAACCAAACACCAAAATACTCTATCTCATGCATAATTCAAGGACCAATTCAAGATTGGGATATATGGATTTGAAACAGTATAGAAACAGTTGCCAACATCTAGTTGTGTACTTGTGTGTGAAGATAAGACTTCATATCAAAGATTGAGACTCAAAGGTTTTATCCTGATTTTCTTTACAGACATTTGTCGCAGAGAAATCTGACTGGGGTGATACCACCAAAGATTCAGAACATGGATGCACTGATAGAGTTGTAAGCTTGATTTCCTGTTTCACGGGCTAGTACAAGATTCTCTGCTTCTATTCATTGTATATCTGATCTAGTCTAATCTGTCAGGTGGTTGGATGGCAATTCCCTCACTGGATCCCTCCCTGATATCAGTAATCTTGCCAACTTGAAAATTGTGTAAGCCAAGACTCACATGTCCATTGTATTAATAAAGTGGCAGGAACTTCTTGATGATGTCCTCACACTTTTCATCCGTGGGCAGGCATATAGAGAACAACAAACTCAATGGATCTTTACCCTCTTATCTAAGTAGCTTACCAAGATTACAGGAGCTGTAAGTCTGATTAATGATTATAAAATCTCTCTCAACTTGCGTAAAACACCTATACCAAGATGGAATACATGTGATATAATACAACCTATTGGTCTAGTCCTCAGCAATCTGGAATCTCCTGTGACAGGTACATTCAGAACAACTACTTCATTGGCAAAATACCTCCAGCACTGCTAAGAAGGAAAATGGTTTTTAAGTGAGTATACCTTAAACAAATAACCAATACGGAAACCCTCCAAGAGGGTGCTCTGAGCGTATATAGCTTCAAGCATTGTAAAAGATAACTGTAGTTCTAAACATAAGCACTCTTTTGCAGCTACAATGGAAACCCTAGGCTAACTAAAGGGACACGACTAGGTACAAGTTTGAAGCTGACATTATGTGTTTCAGTGGCAGCATTCGGAGCTCTTATTGCTGTGATCGTGATAGGTTTGCTAATATTGCGCAATTTCAGAAGAAAGGCATCTCGGCAGAAAATTAACTATAAAGGTAACTGGAATACATTTTGCTTATATTGTCATTAAATCAAGGGACAACAGCTTGCACACGCCAAAATCTTTTCCTGTATAAAGTAGGTGGCTCCTTGCATGCAAGTACCAAGCTTCCAAAGGGTCATCCCCTCAATCGAGGTGCCCGTCTTATGGAAGATGGTGTAGCTTGCTGCATTAAGCTGTCTGAAATAGAAGCTGCCACAATGAAATTCTCCAAGAACATTGGAAAAGGAAGCTTTGGAGTTGTCTATTATGGAAGGATGAAGGATGGCAAGGAGATCGCAGTCAAAATTATAGGTGACCAGACAAGCCAAGGAACCAAGCAATTTTTAACTGAGGTAATTTAGTCTCAACCTTAAGTTCCACTTTAGGAGTTTACAACCATGTCGCTTTAAGAAGTGCCAGGAAAGCAGCTCTCTGGACGTGGTGCAAATTGATTCAACTCAAATATGATACAACGCCTAAACTTTGCAAACACCCTAATATCAGTAGGACAGAGACATTTCAAATTCAATCTAGAGCTAATATCAAGCTAAAGAAGTACCTGCAAATAGCGCAGGAGTGAAGTCAAGCGCAATCACACCTGTATCTGATCTTGCCTTATGAACCATACAATAATTGCAGGTTTCTCTGTTATCGAGAATTCATCACAGAAATCTGGTTCCTCTTATAGGATACTGTGAGGAAGCAAACCATAGAATTCTGGTCTATGAATATATGCACAACGGGACCCTAGGAGATCACATACATGGTCTGCTTTTAAAACCCATTTAGTTACTTTTGCTTTCTGAATGTACATCTTGTAAATCTAAGAAACTTTTATATTTAGACATCTAATATAAGTCAATATTTGACAGATCCCATCAAAAACAGGAGGCTAGACTGGCAAACTCGTTTGCGCATTGCAGAAGATGCAGCAAAAGGTAATAAATGAATTCTTCTTTCCCCTGTGTTATATGGTATATAAGACAAGCTAAAGTCAAAAAATAAATGACTTCACAGGCCTTGAATACTTGCACTCTGGATGCAGTCCTAGTATAATTCATCGAGATGTAAAAACTAGCAACATCCTCCTAGATATAAATATGAGGGCAAAAGTAGCAGACTTTGGCCTTTCAAGACAAGCTGAAGAAGATCTCACTCACATATCAAGCGTAGCTAAAGGAACCCTAGGCTATCTAGATCCGGAGTAAGCTTTTACATGAACACCTAAGTAATCATTTCTTCTTTCTAGAAATGCTTTCTACTTGACTGGCTATGTACCCTTGCTTCTGTAGGTACTATGCGAATCAGCAGCTCACTGAAAAAAGTGATGTTTATAGTTTTGGTATAGTTCTCTTGGAACTGATATCTGCAAGAAAGCCTATCACAGAAGATTACGGGCCAGACTGGAATATCGTTCACTGGGTATGTTTGGTTTCTTTCATGACCTCAGGAGCACTATATATTCAAATCATTGGATAGTTTTTCTTTCATCACGGCATCTTTAGGAAAGCCTATAGGAGCAGTATGAGTTCCCAACATTCATTACTTCTTTCTGGCCTCAAAAAATGACAGTAGATATTTAACTGTATTATCAGGTGCACATACAACTAACCAAGAAAAACAGGCCACTCATTATGAATGCCACACCACAATTGACATGCAGATAAAGAAGTTTATCTTCTACATCTAGCAAGATACGTATGACGAACTTCAATGATTGATATTACTCTTGTTTCAGGCGAGATCATTGATTCGTAAAGGAGATGTTGGAAGCATGATGGATCCTATGCTAGCAGACAGCGTAAAACTCGAGTCTGTATGGAGAGTGGCAGAAGTGGCCATACAATGTATAGAGCAACACGGAGTCTCACGGCCTAGAATGCAGGAAATTATCTTGGTTGTACAAGATGCGATGATGTTAGAGAAAGGATCAGAAAACAATCATATGTCCACAGGTAGTGGAAGAACACAGTCATCCAGGAAAACCTTGCTGACAAGCTTCCTTGAGAGTTGAGATAGAGAGCCCGGATTTGTCAAATGCTCGAATCACCTCATCTGCAAGATAAATACGGAAGAAAGTTTTATATTACCTATTTATATAAAATGTAACATAACTAACATTGCATAATCATGTGTTGTACAAAATTATTTTATCCAAAATGATTTTGAACTTCTGAACTAATTAAAATACGACAGCTTCTAAATGAGATTTAGCTCCCAAATGTCCCAAAATTTAATTCAATCTAATAGTAATTTTTCATTTCTGGTGAAAAGCAAATCATAAAGAGAAATTAGTATAGATGAGATTTGGTGCCACTCATAGATACTATCATAATAACTTTAACAACCTAAATCAATTATTATCCATATTAAATTATTTGAATAAACACATTGTGGTTATTCTTTAATGGCCAAGCATAATGTTTTATTACAGATCGTTGTATATTGGTTGGATCATCTGATAGAAAGTCTATTCTATTTATCTGTATAGTATAAAGTCCTTCATAAAATTCTTTTTTTAAGATTTTTTTGGAGTAGTTATTTTAAAATAAACTTATTGGTACTCATCAATTGGTTAGAATTTTTTTGTTACAATAAGATTTTTCAATCTTGTTTATAAATTTTTTAACAGTGTAGCTGCAATTCCTAAACCAAAGAAAGGTGTTAACCTTCATATGAAATTGTAGTACAATCAACTCTCTCCCTTATTTTTCCTCTTGCTCCAATGGCTTGATAGTTCTTGCTCCTGCCTTTTCCCACTTTACTTCGATCTATTCCACATTCTAATATACGAGGTTAGTCATTCTTGAAGTCTTCATGCTATGTTTGTTGCACAGCACAAATAGCAGTATGTTTTATGTTCGCTCGCGATTATACTAAACTTTTGATGCTTTGCTAATACATTCGAGAATTCTTAACTCGCTTTTATACGTGCAATAGTCATAGTAAGTTTATGGAACAAAAGGGTATCCTCGCTCTTCGTATGAGGTTCAATTGATTATAGAAAGCAGCACAGGCAGTAAGGGGACCTGAGGTTCTTGTGTTTGTCTGAGATGATTACAAGATTTGGTTTAACAAAAACATTTTTTAACCAAGTTTGATATTTCAAATTCATTGAATCATTGAATTTTTCAAAACAGGTGTATCCAGATGGAAGAACCCTCATATCTGCACAAGGGAGCAAGCCAATAGTTAGAGAATTCTATGGTATATATGTACATATGCAAATAATTACAGTAGATCATAGAATAATTTTAGAACAATATAGTCATCCAATAAAATCTTTCCTGTTTAGTCGGGAAATCGAAACGCCCCAAAGCACGCCAAAAGGAACAAAAATGACTCGGGAAAACTTATTAGGGGATGGTAGGCTTCAAAATGGCATTGATCAAGAAAGAGAGGATGAATGTGGGATATGTTTGGTGCCAACTACCAAAATGGTCTTGCCTGGTTGGTTGCTGTCATGCAGTGTGCATCAGCTGTTACCGCAACTGGTAATCTACAGGAATCCTTTTATTTTGTTTTAGTCTATAATAAGTGGCTTTTATTGTGCAAGTTTCTGGCTGGATTTGCATTTACCACCCAACACAGTCAAAAAGTTTTGCATGGTTGTAGACTGTAGTAAGGGCCGGGCGAACCGGATATCCAATCCAAGATTAAAATGATGTTGGTTATTGAGAGTGGCCTTGCAAACTTGCAGCCTAAACATATCAAACAGCTTTTTCAAAATCCTGTCAGAGTTTATGGACTCTTAAGCTTTGTTCTTTTCACCAGACTTTCCCTTTCTTAAACTTGTTATACTGGAGGCTTATTCGTTTTGGTGAAAAGAACAAAACCTCAAGTATCAAATAATAGGGTCATACGCTGTATAACTAACATATTATTCTTTTGGATTGAATGACTTGCTAACACACTTTTTTCTGTTTTTAATTTGTACGAATATAAGGCCTGCATCATGCCCCTTCTACAGAGGAGGATTAAAAAGAGTGAAGTCAGAGGATTTATGGGTTCTGACAAGTGAATCTGAAATAATAGATGCACAGACAGTTTCGAAGACAGGAGGAACTGTTGTCGAAACTGTCAAGATTTACCTCTATATTCAAAGTTTGCCCAAAGGGCCAAAGATAATCCAGACGCTTCATTCTGGTCAATTATAATTACCTAATGTGATTAGTGATAAAGTTTTTTTAGTGTCAGGTCTTCTAGACTAGCTTAGTCACATAAGTTGTAGTTTTCAGCTTTCTGTACTTCAGTCACATAAGTTATAATTACCAAAAAAAAAAATGAGCAAAAACATAGAAGCTTCATATATTTCTACCTCATCACCTTATCCAACTGAAATATTTTCATCTCACTTTCATCCTTAAAATTTTGGGGGGAGATTATGCAGGAGGAAGAATTAAAAGTACTAACTAGCCAGGGTGGCAAGCAAAGAACAATATGGTCCATTCCAGAATTTGTCAACATTTAGCCAATGGTAGTTGAAACTATTGAACTGGTAGTACAATGAAATTTTATTGCAAGACACGAAAAATTGTACCTCCACTCAAGCATAATGATCAAATAGGTTTATGAAGACCAGTTACATAGAGTAATGTAGACATATAATCATTGCTGAGGAAACAGGGCGCCAAACTCAGAAACCCAGCAAACTTAAGAAGCTCTCACAAGCAGAAAGATTCTGGAGAATAACAGCACCTCCAGTGCTAGCTTTTTCCAGCTCCTCCTTCCCAAAGACGCCTGTGCAAACACCTATTGCCAAAGCTCCCCTAAGTTCAGCTGCTTGAACATCATTTGGCTGCAAAAGAAGAGGTAGCAGTGGTAGGAAAGATGAGCATGATCAAAATAACAGATTATCCTGAGAAAAATAGCATAGGAGTTTTTCAAACAGAGCAAGTGAAAACCAAATAATTTGACAAGCTTAGAGGGAAAAAAATCGCTACATACTGTATCTCCGACATGCACTTGCAAATCAAATTTCCCAGGAAAATGCTTTTCAGCCCTTTCTGCAGCAATTTTGATAAGGTGACTTCGATCAGTGTGATCGCTCCCAAATCTGAGAATAGTTCATCATCAGCCACGGACAACTCAGAAAAAGATGTATTAATAGAACGACTGTTATTTCAACTAACCCTCCAACACGCGGATTACTAAAATATTTTTCGATACCCAAGCCTTCCATCTTCATCCACGCAATATCTTCCAAGTTTCCAGTAACCTTGAACACAAAAGTATATTAAGAGTTCGACAAAAGCAAAATAGAATTATACATCAAGCAAGATCAGACTAATTAACTAATCTCATAATCCATTTACTGCAGTTCTAATACCTTCAAATCAAGCAAGTATTGTGGCGAGATAAATCCAGAAACTTATAAGTTGCCAAAAATAGCCTGAACGTAAAATTTCCAATGGTTCCTAACTTCAGCCAAACCAACAAACACCTGAAGACATAGAGACCAAAGCTTTAAACTTATATACAAGGCCGGGAGCATCTCTCCAAAGGATACCTTACTGAACTAAAGTTAATGAATAGGACAGGGAAATATGAAAAGACCACAAATCCTCAACTAGTTTGAACTCCAGAGCATCTACACAAACATAACATTAGGCATCAGCACCCAGATCACCCCTTCAGCACTCTATGGAAGGTATGTACCAAAAAAAACCATGTTTATGTCCACATGTCAATGGAATTCTAGAGGTCCTTGTGCATAATTCTGTATTCAGACTCTAAACGAATAATCCTATCTCAATATTCAAGTGGAAATAACAGGAGATGTCTGATGTCCTCGGGGCAAAAAAGCATTTTTTGAGAAGGGGAAAATCAGAAGAAAAAAAATTTAAGGACGCAAAGTTTCAAATACAACAAAAAACACTTTAAGAGCAGGAAGCTGACAACAAAAAAAAGTTATGCCTGATTCTGTAGGATATGAAGCCAAGAACATGTCTATATGCACACTTACCAGTCCAATGACTACATCATCTCTTGATGACAAGGCTTGAAGGAGAGATTCAACACCGGGAAGCATATCAAGACCCACTCCAATGTCCTTAGCATGACTCCTTGCATATTCAAGCATCTTTGACTTTAAAACAGGGAGATTTTCAGTGGCAACCTTTAGTAAGAAAAGAAACCAGAATTTACTCATATATACAAGTGGACAAGTGAGCAAGTGTAAACAAGCAGCAAATTTTACAAAGCTAAAGCAGACATGAACTGTTTGGTATCAATTAGTCTATGCCATCATGTGCAAATAGCTCTTTGGTGATGAACTGGTTAACCCCTCCCCCCCCCCCCCCCCCCCCCCCCGAGTCCCCAACCCTGTGCTCCCCAAAAGGAAGCTACTTAAATATATTCATAATTTCATCAAAACTAAAGAATATATCCTCCAAAGTATGGCCAAATTCATGTTCATACATCCACACACACACACACAACCTCCAGAACACTCCTAGCAGATAGCTCTGAGACAGGTGAGCCTTTCATCATACATAACATGTTAGGAGGCCATGTTATATGCTCCTCCTCGTCTAATCTTTTATGTGAACACCTAGAGGAGATATTCCTACATGTCAAAAACCTGTAACATTTCCCCACAGCAAATGAGAGAGGAAAGAGACTCAATCAAAGGTTTGTACTTAGTTTCAAAATAGTAGAGACTCGTGACGCCAGATTTCTACAGGAAAGCAAGATATATTCTTAAGACTATAGGTAGTAAAGAATTAATAAAGAAAATGTGGAACCCCACCTCATGATGAGAATCAGGAGATATGTATAAGACCTATTGCAATGGCAGTAATGGTGCTTTCTGATATTGCTTTCAAATAACAGAGTGTGATAGAGACGAGACTATGTCTAATCTTTAAACCTAATGACTCGAAAATCAATTACAGCAGTTTTTATGCTAAATCAAAGAAAGTAACAAGTTCCAACAAGGTATACATTTATGAAATGCAAAGTTAAAACACAATAAGACGCCACAAAGCTCCCATTCACTAACCTCCGATGATATCCCATAGTAGACAAGCGTGTTCACGAGAACTGCAGGATCACTCGAACCATGATGCTGCAAAAGATGATCATTGAAACTTAGTTCAAAGTTCATTATTTAAACTCAAAAAGTCACAGGTACATTAGTTCTCTCTTGATATATAAGTGAACAAGCATCAAAACAAAACCACCATAGTTCAGCCTATCGACTTTGAAACCGTAAAATAATGAGGGAAAATATCATTGCTTCAATGCCCCTAAGCAGAAATCACGCATATTCAAATTTAAACCTTCCATCACAGAAAGAACAAGTCAGCAAAAAATTGATTCACACAAATTCTGCCCCGCTTTTGACTACATCTAGATTGTACTAAACTCGAAATTCCATAGTCACACATTGACACATTCTATTTCAAGAAAACACAACCAAACAGTTAAACAGTAAAATCATGTAACCCATCAACAAAAAACAACGCACAACAAAGTTAATCAAGTTGTGAACACAAATCACTCCAATAAAGTAACAAACTTTGAGATGGGTATCTGAGATTTGAACCCAGAAATGGTCTAGCGAGAAGAAGTTTACATGAATGCCATTGATGGTGCCATCAATTCCAAAGACTTGGAGGAAAGCATGGGAAAAGGCTTGAAGATGAAGCTGATTGGGATTGGGGCCAGTGCTTCGAATCAAGGTTCCATCAATGTCAAATGTAACAAGTACTCTTCTTGTCTCCTTCTTTGTACCTTCCATTTCGTTTTTCAGTGGTCTTGATCTGTTGGAGCTTCAGTACGATTTACAGTTTGTTTAATTGGATTCCGTGTCTGTTCTAATTTTTTATTGGTGCATAAGCTCCTCTTTTTGGTCAAGTAAGGTGCATGACTTAGCTTGATCGCACAGAGAAAGCCGAAAAAATTAGACCCGACACGATAAACTACTCAAAATTGAATCGGATCCAACCTCATTATGACCCAAAAAGTGAGAATTGAAACCAAATCAACCCGAACAGAAGTTAACTCGAAACCAATTTGACCCACGATCTTTGTCCGACCCATTAGGGACCGACCCCGTTAGAAACATGATCATTTACAGAACTGGCCCGTTACAGACCCGACCCAAAGAGAACCTGAATCTGATTGAACCCGACACATAACCGATATGACTCGATTTATAAAAATCCGTGACCCGAATTAACTCGATATATAATCAATTTGAATACATGTGAATGTGACATAATCTTGCCCGACCTATTTTACCCAATTTTTAATAACCTTGAAACCAAATATTTTTCATTAATGACTCGATACGAATTCGATAAAGTTTAAATCAGATTTCAACCGAAATCAAGGCGACTCATTAACATAATTGACTTGACCAGAAATCTACCTGAACCCGAAATAAACCGTAATAACCCATTCAGGAACCGACCCAATTTTACCTTAACGGACCTTAACCCGAACCGAATACAACCTGACCCGAAACCTGAGCAAGAAAATAACCGATTTGACCCTACCCGATAATGACTTAACTCGACCCGACAGCCAAATTGACCCGATTTAACCCGAACCGACCCGCTATGGATCAACCTAAAACCAAGCTGTGGACCCGATTTGGCACCTCTACGGGCTTTACTAGTTCTTCAAAAAAGTTTGGTTTCACATTTGAGTATTTGACAGAAGTAATGAGTTAAAATTGCGACAAGTTCACAATCTCGATTTAAGTTACAATCGAATAAAGTTAAGGGGGCATCTTGTCACTTTTATCGAGATGAATGTGGCAAAATGTCCTTTTAAATTTACTAAGTATCTTTTAACACACGTTAAATTAAGTTGTAAATGAATTTTCTAATGAAATTGACACCTAAAAATTAATGACATAGCACAATTTTCCATAACCTGCACAACTTACACGTGGATTTGAGTTTACAATCAAATAAAGTTAAGGGGCATCTTGTCACTTTTGCCAAGATAAATGTGGCAAAATGCCCCCTTAAATTTACCCAATCTCTTTTGACACACGTTAAATTAAGTTATAAATGAATTTTCTAATGAAATTGACACCTAAAAATTAATGACATGGCCATAATTTTTCATAACCAACACCTTATCTTACAACTCCTCTGCCTCCCAAATTTTTTTAATGTTTTGAATTCGTTGCTCATCTTCAAATCTCTTTTAGTATTCTTCAATTCAAGGTATTTTTGTGATTTTCTTTTTGATAATTTTGTGTTTTAGAAGTTTTCTTGTGTATTCTCGGGGAAATTGAAGGTCTACTCGGTTGAAGTATTAACTTTAATTTGTTTGTGTTGCATTTGATTACTTAATGATTATTCATTTCGTATGGAATGTCAGTATAATTTCGCGTTTGGTTCAACGATATCATAAAACAATGTGCATTTTTATATTAATCATTGGTATATTTCATGATTAGTAATGGCTTTTTTAAGGAAAATAGAGTACTACTTTTACATGTCCTATCACATACGTAAACAAAATCGTTGAGGAATACCCTTTACTAGTAAGTCTAATACAACATGTATTGGGCCAAATCTAGATCAGTTTGGGATTTTTAAAGATTTTTTCCATATTTTAAAATATTTAGTTAGTTTAGTTATTATCTAATTTGTTAGATTTTAAAATCAACATCCGAAGTTGGATGAAGTCCGTTTAATAATTTGACCCAACATCATAATAGTTTTATCAATACATACTATTTCGTATTAAATATATGTCAAAAATTTTGTTTTGAATGTTATTGTGATAATATGAAATATCTATAAATTTTAAAAAAATAAAACTACAACTGATTCTATTATTCATAAGTCTCACATTTGCTAACTTTAGATAATTTATGTCTAGTATTGCCAATTTCACATGAATAATAATTATTGTTATTACTATTATTATTATTACTACGATTATTATTACTACTACAACTACTACATCGTAGCCTACAAAGAGGGAAAAATTAAAGGTAGTTAGCACAATGATAATCTTTTTGTTAAAAGATTGCTTAAACATATTAACGAACTCACTTGGTCCAATTCCTCTTACATTTCAAGGATATCAATATAAATTGGCTAACAATCCTTTTATACCAAAATATACCAATAAGAATAAAAAAAACTTAGTCTATAATATTCATGAACCTATATATTTATCATGAACATTATTTAGTTGGATATCATCCTTACAAGCTTTCCAACGATATATTATTAGCTCAATTTTATTTGAAAACAAAAAAGTAGTGAAAATTTAGTAAAACCAAACTCAATTTGGATACTTTTTATTATATAGGCTCTAACTATTACAACTCTAAAACTAATAGTTAGCTCATTTTCCGTCATTTCTCATGACGTGTTATGGGCCATAAGTAGCTATAGTTATGAGTAAAAACAAACGAAGTTATCGCCTAAACAAACGTCTGGGCCATGGTGGTGGTGTCTTGATTATGAGCCACCACCATGATGTAAGCTCCTGATCTAAGCACACTTCCTTTTTCTCTTAGATGTCTCATGTTTTTTAAAAGTCTTTTATATCATGAATGTTTTTTTTATATAACATGTATCCTTAAACTTTGTTTTATATCTCAACTGTGTCCTAGTCGTTAATGTTCAATCTAAGTAATGTTAGTTTCCACCCTTTATTTATCGTTAGCAGCTAATAAGATTAGTTAGTAACTGAAACTTAATAGTAGTTTCATAATTACTTTTAACACCCACCTTTATAAGCCCAACTCTCTTCCCGGCCTTCAATTTCATCATCTTCTACCCCTAATTGGAACTCCTCTCTATTTCCCTTCCTTTAGTTTGTATCATCTCCTCTTCTCCTCCCCCATCAAACTCTTCCTCCCTTGCTCCCAATCTCTCTCCTCAACAATGTTGCTCTTCATTGATTTTTGGTGATTTAGATGCAACTTGTGCTTCAATTTTTGTCGTTTCTCAATTTTGGCTTGTGATTGATTTTTGTGATCTTATCATAATTTGTTTTTGACACTGTAAATTTAACCAATTGATTTGTGACTTTTTGGTGGAGAAATGACGATTAGTTCTGATCCGGGGTAATTACTAAAATGAGTGAGGAAAGACTCTTCCAATGCCGGAGGTGAGTGTAATGGTGATAGCAAGGATGATTATGTTTTTGTTAACGATGATCACGTCATAGTTGAGGAGAACTATGAGCTTTCAAGGCTTGATAATGAGATTATTGTGGAGGAATTTCCCTATCTGTATTGTGGGCAGAATATTTGATTCATGAAATTTTATACTGGTCATCCAAGACTGTAAAAGACAATTCCGAAACATTCCCACATCACCCCATTCATCAATATCATGTTTTTCCTACTGTATAAAATACAATATGAAATGGGAATTAAAATGCATTCCCAGTCATTTGATTTGAAAAAAAAGATTGAGTTTCAAACCTTTTAGGGTTTCACTCCGAAAATCTACTTTTTGATTCCTTCAAATCTTCAATGTTCACCATATGTTTATTCAAACCTTGTCGCTTCGCTCTAACTTTTGGATATCACGTTATTATAATACATAGAATAATAATAATTACTACGATTTTTATATAATTATTATAATCTTTATTATTATTAATGGTATTATCATTTTTATTCTATTTATTAAATTGATTACTATTATCATTTTTATTAATATATTTATAAGTTATTATTATTATTATCGTTAGTACTTTTTTACAATATTTATTTTAATATCGTGAATATATAAAAATAAAAATATTTTTATTACAAATATCTAGATTACAATTATTTATGTTCAAACCAGGAAACTGAATCTCATTCTTGTGTTATACCAAAAACTAAAAATAGTTTAAAATCCATTTATGTATTTAACCAAATAACTCTAAAACTGATTTCATTCCTAATTCCATACTATTTTATTCCTACAAACAAGCCCGCCCGAAAGAGTTCTACAAAATAGTCATCTCAGAATCCAACTCTCACTTACCAATGTCCAACTCTCCAATAAGACACAACAGCCAACCCAATACCCAATACCCAATACCCAATACCCAATACCCAATACAAGGTGCTACGCATAGCCTCGACTTGGGCTCGAAAATCATGCGATTGGTCCCAACCACGTAACACCTTCATTTTGCGCCTACCTCCATAATCTATCGTTGTCCCTCATTTTACCAAAAAAATTAATAAAAATAAACGACGTCGTATCCTTCATCTTCCTCCCCCTGTCTTTCTCTCTTCTACGAAATCACCTCTCGCCCGATCCACAATCCTACATACATTCACACAGTCAACTATACTCTACACACTACGACGTCGTTTCTTCCTCCTCTCTTTTCCAGGTATTTCTCTCCGATTTATTTGCGTTTTTCATTCAATTTTATTAATTAATACTTTTTTTTTTGGAAGTTGAATCTGAGCTGAGTTAGTAATTGATTGATTAGATTGTGAATGTGAATAAGAATGTCGGGTGAGAACATTCTAGAAACTTCAGCAGCAATTGATGACGATGATGGTGTCGGTGTTAATTTCGAGTCAACTAATCATCAGGTATTGTTTGATTAACATTATTGTTTATGATTTTCTCACTAATTTCAGGGTTGATTATCTTATTAAGTTATTTAATTACTATATTTTTGTATATAATCACTTCATTCTGCTAGAGTATTCATTAGTTAGTAATGTATTGATAAGGTTGTGTTGTTCATGGTTTTCGTGTTTCGAAACCGGTCGTTCGTTGTTGTGTCTTCTTGTGAATCATTGGAGCAATCAAAATCTTCCTTCAATGACACATTTTAAACATACACTTGTAGTTTGTAGGCTATGTATTAAGGTTTTTTGATGTTCAGAGGGGGCTCATAACTTATAGCAACTCCTTAATAGAAATGGAAAAGAGATGGAAGAGATGAAAGATCCTTGTAAATAAGGTCTTTGGTGCGAGAAAACTAGGTTGATTAGTGTCGTATTGACTTGTTTGATTATAGTAGACTAAGTTAGAATGGCTAGATGAACTATCTAGACAACTATAGAGTATTGGATTGAGAGTGATACGGAAACGACATTGCTATTATCTCGAAGTGGTGAAGCTTATTTAGAGGCCTTGATGACAAATAATGAATCAAGAGTGACTAGTATATAGGGAAACGACATTGCTATTCGTGATATTTCAAAATCAATTCATTAAGTTTGTTTTGTGTTGTACTATTTATGCAGGAAATGAGCTCAAGGGAAGCGAATTATGATAGTAATAACAGTAATGATGATGGTGTGATAGTGAATGAGGATAACAATGGTAGCGGAGGGGATTCTGATGGGGTGGTGGTGTCTGAGGATGCTGGAAGAGAAGATATGTTTCTTGATGCCCCTGAGGACTTGGGGGCTGACGGGAGAGAATCATCTGCTCAAGAGAGTACGGAGTGGGAGGAAGACAGAGGTCATGAGCCCCCAACACGGTTTAGTGGGTTGGACAATGATATGCAGAATGATTACATGGTCGATGAGATGGAGAGGCTTCGAGCAATGTTAGATAAGACAGTGAATGAGAAAGAAAGCATTGTGAGGGAACACAAGGTTTGCAAGTTTTCTCACTGATTGTTGCCTTGTTAACTTTTCGTAGTTTTAGATGGTATTGTGACTATTTTAGTTTGTATTTTAATGCAGGATGAGATGGAGATGGCTGCAAAAGGGATTGCTAATCTACGAGATCAGATGAGAGATTTGGTTAACAAGCAATTAATGCTGAATGAGAATCAGTCTGGATCTCATGATCAGTTTCATGCAGATGTAGAGCAAACACCACTGCATGAATTGATTCATGAGTGCTCCATGTTTATTAGGAGTGTTATGGAAGAGTTTCATGATCTGAATACAAAATCCGCAGAAGCTTCAGTGTCACGTGAAATTGTTAATTCTTATATGAATTCAGTTCAAAATGAATCTGCAGAAATTCAGTTTCAGAAGGATCAGTATATAGAAAGTGCCGCGAACAGGATACTTACTTCTTTTGCACCTGTTGTGTATGTAGGGGATTTACTAGATAACTCTCTTGTAGGCAGGATAGCTCACATTGAGAAAAGTGTGTTTGCCTTGATTGAAAACTACAACTGGTTCCTTTATCAAGGTGATCAGCTAAGACAGTGTTTGACGCAGTTGAGGCCTGATCTTGCGGAGCAGACAGATTATGGGGTTATTTTTGCTGCAGCAAATGAAGAGTTGCTTGGGGTCAGAAAAAAGGAAATAGATTTTATTGAGAAGATCAGTCATATGGAAAGTGAAAACAGTAAACTGGTAGAGCAGCTTGACACGCACAAAGCATTTGCTAATACAGCAAATGCAGAACTTGAGAAATTAAAAGCAGAACTTGAACAAGAAAAACATAAATATTCTAATACCAAAGAAAAGCTTTCCCTGGCTGTGACTAAGGGGAAGGCCTTGGTTCAGCAGAGGGACTCACTGAAACAAACTATAGCAGATAAATCAAGAGAACTTGAAAAATGTCTTGTTGAATTGAAGGACAAGTCCAATGCACTAGAAGCTGCTGAGTTAATTAAAGAGGAGTTGGTGAAAAGTCAGTTGTCAAGTGCATCATTGCAAGAAGTGCTAGAACAGAAGGATCAAATTCTTGGAAAGTTGGAAGATATTATACAGAGTGATATACCGGATGCTCCAACATCAAAAGATGTTACCGAAAGAATAAGATGGCTTGTGGATGAGAGGAATGCATTCAAGGATGCCTTGCTGTCGATTAAGCTCCCTGAAAATTTTTTCTTTTCTGATCTTGGATCTCGTCTTGGCTGGCTTACAAAATCCTATGATCAGGCAAAGACTGAAATAGAAAAATTGCAGGATGAAATTGCAAGAACCAGGGACTCACTTACTGAGGCTGAGGCAAAAATAGGTGTGTTGCAAGTGGAGAATTCTAGGATAAGGGAAACTGCTTACAGTGAGATGGACCACTTAATTGCTTCACTTTCAACAGCCCTAGTGGAGAAGGATTATGTCAAAATGGAGTTGGAAGATACGAATCAAAGACTTGAAGCGATTGTTCATAGTGATCGTCAGGCTGTATCAGAGAAGGAGCACATGTTAAGGATTTTGCTGGAGGCTTTTGGAGTCACAGCAAATGATGACCTATCTTTGGAGGCTGGTGAGCTTGTGGAGCAATGCCTTGCAGCAGTGAAAGAAAGAAGCAACTCAACTCATGAATCATTAGAGATCCAAGATGAATTTTATCAAATCTTGCAGAAGCTGTTGTATGTCAAGGACCACGACTTGGCTCTCCATGAGAATTTATTGGAAGATGAGACACAAAAGATGAAAGTGGAGATGGATAAGCTGCTTGGTGATTTATCAAAGGCCTCTGAAGAAATAGCTACTCTTAAGGAACAGAATGAGAAGCTGCAAAAGGGTCTTGAACGGACTGAGGAGAAATCGGCACTGATAAGAGAAAAATTATCGATGGCGGTAAAAAAGGGAAAGGGACTGGTTCAAGAACGAGAGGGCCTGAAGAAACAGATTGATGAGAAGAGTTCACAAATTGAGAAGTTAATGATTGAACTAGAGCAGAGAGAGCTTGCTATTAGTAACTTTGAGAATGAGAATAGTCAGCTATCTGCACAGGTGCTTAACATTGGAAAGCTCGAGGGAGATCTTCTTTCCTTAAATGATCAGCAAAATCAACTAGAAAGGGATCTCTCAGAGAGCAACATGTTGTTGAATGCTCTGACAGAGTCAATTGATTGCATTGCTTTGCCTGTAGATTTAAGTTTTGAAGAGCCTGTTGAAAAGTTAAGATGGCTTGCTGGGTATTTCAGTGAGTGTGAAGGTGTCAAAGAACAGGCTCAGCTGCAATTGGAGAATGCCATGCTTGAAGTTGAAACTCTGACTACCAAGGTCTCAGAAGCAGAGACAGTTATCAAGTCGCTTAAAGATACACTGGCAGTTGCCGAAGAGAAAAATTTACTACTTGCTGAGGAGAAGATAGAGCTCGAAGTTGGCCGGACGTCTGCTCAAGAACAACTGGAAAAAGCAATGCGGGAGGCACAGTTGTTTGCTGAAGCTGGTGTAGCTAAAATAGCGCTGGAAAATGCTCTTGCAGAGGCAGAAGCCAATATTACCAGGCTCGGAAAGGAAAAGGTAGAAGCTGAATCAAGTAGAGTTTTTGCAGAGGCTGAATTAGATAATGTTAGATCTGAAATTACTGATCTGACTAGCAAATTGTCAAATGCTACCACAACCCTAAAAACTCTTGAAGATACAATATCTCATTTAGAGACCAGAATTTCTGTGCTAAGTGATGAAAATCATGCTACCCAGGTTGTTAGAACTAACTTGGAGGATGAGGTGAAGAAGTTAAAAGAGGAAGCTGAGATCTGGGAGAGCAAGCTGCAAGAGGCACACTCGAGCATGTCATCCATTGAAGATGCACTTTCAAAGGCAGAAAATCATATCTCAGAAATGGACAGTGAAAAGAAAGCTGCTGAACAGGAAATATCAACATTAAATGCCAAGCTCAGTACCTGTTTGGAGGAATTAGCTGGAACTCATGGTAACTTAGAGAGCAGGTCCTTAGAGCTCTTTGATCACCTTAAAGGACTAGAACTGCTTGAGGAAGATGAGTATTTGCTCTTTTCACTGAGAAAATGGTGTGAGTCAAAATTTGAGAACCTCAAAGAGATGGAAGACTTGTTCAATAACATTAGAAAGTTGAGTCCAGAAAATGATCCTGTCTCACAGGTAACATGCAACCATATGCTTATGACTGCTACTTTATAATTTGGTTTTGTAGTCACCTGTGTCACAAAATGATACCCTCCTAATATTATCTTATTTACAATTGGAAATGTTTTCACCATCCAATATATATCCTCCTGCTGATACCGATTTAACTTATGCACACAGCAGTGAAAATTAGTGGTGTTTCAGTGCCTCCCCTCTCAATCTTTTAATAGAGTTTTGTAACTCGAGGCTAATTCAAAATTTTTAGAAGAAAATTTCTTTAGCAAAATTCCAAGCTTCGTATATGTTCTAAGTGTCATGTATGCCACTCAATCAGTTTCCAGGTTTCAGCTGATATTCCATTGGTGTTTCTTTAGGAAGCTTAATGTTGATTTTTCATTTTGGCTGTTTTGTCAGGAACTCTCTTGTCTAACAAAGTTACTTTCGGCCAACCTAGATGATATTGTTGGTTTGAAAAATGTTAGCAGTCATGCAGATGCGGTAGAGGGTAGTGATATTTCTTTATATGTTCAGAAGATAATAGAAAGCTTTGCTGCAAGAAAGAAGACTTTTGCTGAGAAAATTGATGGTTTTACTTCCTTTCTGAGGGAGTGTGATACTTCTGCTGTGCAAGAATTACAGTCTACAAGCAAACTGTTTACATCTATGGTTGAGGAGCTACAGTATTTGGACCAGAAAGTAAAAAGTATGGAAACGGATTGTAAGAACCTGGAGAATAAAGTGATCCCCCTTGAAGATAATATTTCACTTTTTCTGTCTACTTGTGCTGAAGCTACACAAGTATTGCAATTTGAAGTTGATGAACAAATGGAAGAAATCACCTCATCTCATGAGCATGACATGGAAAATGAGCCAAAGTTTGGTGAAAACAAGCACGTTACTGTTACTGAGAACCTGTTGTTGGCCACCAGAAAAGCTTGTGGTGTGTGCAAGCAGTTGAAGAATTCAAGGAATGAGCTTTCATCAAAAGTCCAGGAATTGCATCATAGCCTGAACGAACTGAAAATAGTGGCAGACAAGAGTGTGGAGGAACGGGATCTATACAACATGAAGGTCTGTGATTTGGAGACTGATTTAGCAGAACTACAAAATATATGTGGTGAGCTAAGGCTAAAACTGGAAAATTGTCAAGAAGTCGAGGCTAACTTGAGGGAGAAAGATGTTGAGATATCTATGTTGCAGAGCAGTTTGACAATGAAGGAAAAAGGTGAGTATCTTACCATAACTTTGTCTATATTTCTTCCGTCCCTTGAATGTCTACCCAATAAATTGCGACTTGCAATATAAGCTTTGAATGCTTGAGGTAGACAATTTTGCGAGTTGCATTTTTAACATCATGATTCATTGTTTGCATCTTCTATTTCAGAGGTGGAAGAGGCACTATTGTTGGCTTCTCATGTGGAAAACCTCTTGAGCAAAACAAATAGGATCGATGTTTCTATGGAAGATTCTCAGGATGGAGACTTGGATCCTCATGATTCAGTCGAATTAAAGAAGCTGCTGTATGTTGTTGATAAGTTTCCTGACTTGCAGCATCAAATTACATTGCTTTCCCATGAAAAAGAAGAGCTGCAGACTGCTCTTACAGATCAGCTTCACAAAACTGAACATCTAAAGGAAAGAATTGAAGAAACTTTTGGACATGAGCAAGAATTGGCAATGGTTAGGAGCAAAATCATTGGCATGGAATCTGGGCTTGGTAAAATTATTCAGAAGTTTGCCAATAGAGATATAACTGAGGACCAAATATATGTTAATACAGAGGATCTTGTTCAAGTAATAGAAAACCAGGTAGTCATGGCAATCTCAGAATCTGACAATTTGAAATCTAAGGTCCAAGAACTTGAACTAGAGGTAAAAATGAGAATCAGTTCTGAGCAAGAATTAGCAAAACTTAAAGGACAATTACTTGATCTTGAGTCAGGTCTACAAAGAATTATCAAGAATATTGGTGGTGATGAAACCAAAGACTTGAAGCCTCTTGTTACAAGTGATCTTATTCAAGTTCTGGAGAAGATGGTGATGGCGGTAACTTTTGAATGTGAAAACTTGAAAGCAAAAAACCATGAACTTGGTTCAGAGATCTGGAAGCACAGTGATGAGCTGGACTTAGCAGAGGTTAAAGGTCAATTAGCTGATCTTGAATCTGGCTTGCAGAGGATTATCCAAAAATTGAGAGGTGATACAATTGGGGACCAGGGGCCAACTGCTACAAGAGATATTTTACAATTGTTAGAAAAGATGGTCATGGCTAAAATCACGGAGTTGGAACATTCAAAATCCAAAGTCCATGAACTTGATTCAAAGTTGCATGGAAGTCAAAAGGCTGTGGATGAATTATTATTGAAGGTGAAAGCACTTGAAGATTCACTTCATTCTGAGGTTGTCCCCCCTGATACAATTCAAGAAAGGAGCATTTTTGAACCACCTTCACAACCCTTTGCATCTGAGATCTCTGAAATTGAAGATGTGGTAATTTTCTCTTTCCTTGTCTTGTGTATCATATGCTCTTTTTGGTTTATTTTGATTGTTGTTGTGTCATGAATTGCGTTGTTAGATTCTAGAAATCTTTGTCGACAGCGGTTGCAAGTGGAGAATGTTACTAATTAAGGATTATGTGCATGTTGTTTCTTGGCAATTTATTCTAAATATCGGGGTATAGTTAGGCATTCACAAGGATTTGCATGATTTTGATATACAAGTAAAAGTTTTGAAGTCTGATTCTATCTCTTTTACTCTTATCAGATTTCATGTGTCATTATGTATATATATGGTGAGAGTGGCTTAGTAATGTTCCTGTGAAATTGCTGCATGGATGTTTGTTGAGTACTGTCAAACTAGTGCCTACTGGTGCATGACTGTAGGTGTTTCATTCCTTTTGTAGGGCTCTGTATCAAAAGCTACAATTTCTCCTGTTCCATCTTCTACTCACGTAAGAATGTTGCGAAAGGGGTCAAGTGATCATATTACCCTAAATATTGATTCAGAATCAAGTCGGTTGCTTAATAATGAAGAACCAGTTGAGGATAAAGGTCTGACAAATACTGGATTTAAGTGCTATGTGATTTTCAATTTATTTCCAAGATTGAAATGATTGAATTTCATATTTTTTGTTGCAGGTCATGTCTTTAAGTCTCTTAATACGTCAGGTCTTGTTCCAATTCAAGGAAAAATGTTTGCTGATCGGATTGATGGAATATGGTAAATTTTTTATCTCATTTTAAATCTTACTCTATTGAATGTTCTGTGTTCGGTACCTGCGTTGTTCAATCCCTAAGTTATAGGGAAGGGAATGAATTGGTGATTGAATATTCATACCAAATTTCAACAGTTTGAACTGGTGACTGAAATTTTAATCGAACTTTTAACGGAGTGAACTGGTGACTGAATTTTTTTCCAAACTTTCTACTGTGTATAGGCTCCTGCTTTACGTAGTGGAGTTTGGGGTTTAAATATACAAAACTTGGTGGCAGCAATTGAAGAGACTTACTCCTTGAATCTTATTGAAACATAAATATATGTGTTGGACACTGTTGTGAAACGTTTTATTGCATTCCGAAGCTAAAAGATTGCCACTATTATGTCTTTTCAACAGTGTTAAAAATAAATATTACTTGGTTAAAACTGTCTTGGGGATTTTATTGTGATTGCTTCATTAAGACAAATTTCACTTGTTACCCTGCTATTAACCGTACATGGTCCAATTCATGCAGGGTATCCGGTGGTCGATTATTAATGCGTCGGCCACGAGCACGACTAGGGCTGATTGCTTACTGGCTCTTATTGCACCTATGGTTACTGGGAACCATCTTGTAACAAGTATGGATATAGGGATAGATATCTAGGCCACACGCAAAAGGAACAATTTTATACTATTGATACTTTAGAATTGTCCTAGCAAGTGTTATTTACCAAATTCTTTGATTATTTTGGATGCTGTTAATAGTCATATTTAATTGATTCATTCATTTTCTACTTTGCTGTTTGATAGAGAATCTCCAACGAAGGTATACAAATTGGAATTACACGGCACCCAGAATGAACCAATTGCTCTAGTTTTTGGCTTTTGCCCTTGCTTATTTTCCTTACCATTGAGGAACTTGAGCTGGTTGAATATTTTGAATTATGTCTCACTGTCAGCCTCAAACTGCCAAGAGACCAAAACCATGTTGAGATAAGATAACTATGTCTTCAATCTCTTCATAGCGACCCATCCGGCTTAACTTTTATGAACTAACATTTTGGGTCATTGTTGAAAACTTCTTGGTGAATTTTTTGACCAATGTGACACATAATAAACTCGCCTTTATTCGATAATAGATTCAATGATCCAATTGGTTACAAAAATTGTCTTGTTTACTTTGCCCAATCTTATCCGTGACTCGATTTCATCCAACTTATATTTGAAGTTCAATCAATTGAAGATTGACTTGTTTTAAACAAAGTCGAAGACTACTCGGAGAGGAAGTAATCGGACCTAACCTATTAAGAACCTAAATCAAGTTTAACTGAACAGTTTAAGACTTGACTTGAATCCAAGCGAGTAACTAATTAAATATAATATGCTAATAATCCAGCATAACTCGATCCGGTCAAAAAAGCCAAATTACCTATTTTAACCCGAATTTGCACCCCAGAAAAAGAGGCAAATTAGATTCAATTTAGGATATCTCTACTGAATGTCCTGCTGCTTCTTCAAGATATGGGTCTGCGCACAGCAAATTAATGGAGGCGGAGTCGCGGAGAGTTGCTTGTAGCAGCTTATCTAACAAGACCCACATCAGAAGTACACAAATTTTAAGTAAATTTCTCTACAATCTCTTCAATTGCTTTGATAAAATTGCAAATTATTGAGTGCCCGCTATCTCTTTAACTCTATGTTTGCAATTTGAGATGTTATTTGTTCAATCTTGAGTTTATATGGCATGCTTTGATTTTGATTGTTAATCATTCAGCTTATTGGTTCAGGTGGATACCCTTTTGGCCTCTGCACTTACCTTTCAAATTACACCCTGTAAGATTATAACCATGAAGTTAAAGTTTCAATCATGATTGGTGATGATAGTTTCTTCTGGGGTTGTAACTTTTATTTGGCTTCAATTTTTCATCTGTGAAGTAGGCATTTGGAGGTAGGATAGTGGCTTTTGCGGGTCGAAAATAGGCCAAGAAACTGAAGAAAATTAAGGAACGGCAGAATGAGGTGAAATTAGAAACTAGTAAGAGCTCATTAGATGATTATACCATTGAAGGATTCAAGTGGGGGCCAAAAATCGCCACCTAATCACAGATCGAGGGATGTAGATGGTGATGGATTGTGTATTTATCTTGAGTTGTGACTTGTGAGTGAATGATTTTGTCCCTCTGACTTGTACTACTTTGAGTTGCCTTTTTATAGAGGTTGGTCGTGGGTAAGGAATTTGAGATAATCATGTTTTTTCTAAAATCTCTAGCGGTTGAAACTGATGAATCTTGGATGGCTAGGGTTGATGCATATAATCTCATAATTGAAGGGCCGACGCTTGAAATCTCGGACAAGAGCGTATGTAGACGCTGACTGAGTCTTCTTCGTAACCATCTAAGCGCAACTGATTATTTTGAACAGTTATTTTCTCGCTACACATGTATTTTGAACAGTTATAACTGATTATTTTCTCGCTACATGTAGACGCTGACTGAGTCTTCTTCGTAACCATCTAAGCGCAACTTCTAGAGAATATTCTTTGACTATTTATTGGTATGTTCCAAGATTTTTCAACTTACTTTTTAAAGGCTTATGGTCGGCTTCTTATGCTTAGGCACACCGCTTACATTTTTATCTCTTGACGCTTGAATACATGTCAGGTGGTCGTGACGGGTTAGTTTTTACCTAACTTTTGTGTCGGGTATCTAGTCGACACTTGTCTTCCATTGGCTGGATTTTCATCCATAACACCTTTGATGAATTTAATAAACTAACTTAACTTTAAAGTTATACCTCTTTTAGGTATGTCGTGGTGTAGAAATGGGTTATCGTGACTTTTGAACACCTTTAGTTCCTTACTAGCATTTTCCAACCTAGCTTGATAAAAAAAAATACTTGAACTATAATCCATAATGTATACCAAATTAGCCAACTCATGAGAATTATTTGAGACATAATAATAAGGACAAATTAAATAAGGATATATTTGTTTCAACTAATTATTTTTGAAACTTTATTTTGAAGTACAGTTAATAAATAAAATTGAACTGATTAATGTTCATTGAAAATCTTTGTGAGCACACTTTCCTCAAATTAAACTGAATCAATTTTAATTTGTTTAAATATGTTGCATTCTCTACATCAAACAGATTATAATTTTTTTTTTCTTTTTTGACATTTGATTATAATTTTGTTACTCAACTTGACTTGTACCAATCAAATGACAGCAAAAGAAGACTTATTCTATTTTTCTAGAAAATTTTCATGAATCTCAGCAATTATATTCTTAATTTAGCTACGTTAGTCAGAAGTGCCGAATACATGTACGTACTATATACAGTCAAACATATTGTTATAGAAACACACGAAGTTTCGTTTGTCGTACATAGTTGTGCCGTGATCAATCAAATATAGCAAAGCTCGGGAATTTATTACCGATCCGAATTGGACCATAACGGTATTTTGGTCTATACGCCATACCGGCAACATAATATTAGATTGGGGAGGAAGATCAGAATAAGCAGGATTTGGGCTCGGACAAGTAGGAAATAGAAAAAGTCTTGTAATTTAAACTTTTAATAATCCAACTGAGTTACCTCTCTAAAGGATAAATGACCTACGATGATCAAAATAGGTAATTTAGTTCATACAATTGCTTGCTCTTTGAGAATATTAATAGTAGCAATAGGAAATAGTAATCATGAAATTGATACCTAATACTATGTCAAGCTTAAGAGTTAAGAAAGTCGAATAAATATACCAATCGTACAGTTAGTGGTTATTCTATGCAGCCGACCACAGCGGGGCAATAAGAGGGTTGACTAAGTTTAGAATACTACTGATTGATTGCCAAGTATAATTTCAACTCGTCTAAGGGCAGTACTCTACAGGAGCTTCAGTGGGTCAGTGATAAATTAACCCGGAGTACAAGTATTTACAAATTTTAATCTATGCTTAGGTACATTATTATATGAGAATGAGAAATTGAATAAATACATTAAGGGGTATTTTCGTAATTTTATTTTTATATCTAAGATTATAATGTGTATATCTGATATAAGGTTTTACTGTATTTTTAAATCTGATATAACAATATCTGTATCTAATAGATAACAATAGTTATATCTGATATAACAATACTTATATAACAATACTTATATATGATACCTCAATATTCTGATATAATGTATATTAGTTATGAAT
This sequence comes from Dysphania ambrosioides, assembly GCA_026401315.1. Classification (NCBI taxonomy): domain Eukaryota; kingdom Viridiplantae; phylum Streptophyta; class Magnoliopsida; order Caryophyllales; family Amaranthaceae; genus Dysphania; species Dysphania ambrosioides. Next base: position 21,394,614 of record CM048671.1, on the reverse strand, counting down.
TAGGAAAGCCTCATATGAGAAACAAGGTTAGTAATTTATAATTAACCTTCCTATCAATCACACCAACATTATTACTACCTCTATTCTATTGAATTAGTTACATTACATTACTATTTGCATAAAGATTAAGAAAGGTGTTAAAAAGCTAGAGAGAAGCAATAAAAGTGGAAAGCATAGTATTAATTGTAAGTATTTATTTAATATCAACTTAAATAATTAATTTATGTTCATGTATCTTCCTAATCTTCTGCTCCATAGTCCATACCAAACATACATTATTGTGCAACATGAAAATCCTTGAATCCAAGCATTAGAAAACATACCATTCAACAGCTTCTGCGTCATGCAAAGAATTTTATCTGTATCAATACCAAAAAAAAATAAGGCCAGGTCACATCAAATTGCGTCTTTGTTGCACAGGAAAACTAAGACAGAATGCAGAAGGAATAATTCTTCCTTACCTTACGGAATGTTTCATTAATAACATAAAACTGCAAATAGGAAATATTTAAGTACAACAACTACAAAAAATAAATGAAGAATCTTTGTCTGCTGCAAGTCTGCAAGTTAACTAGTTGAATATAGCCAAGTGCGGAAACAATTTCTTCTGTTTAGATTTCAAGCAAGATAAAGGGTAGCTCATGTTGATAATGAAACTGATAAAATTCATCTTGTTCGTGCTAGTTTTCACCCTACGTGCATCTTCATCGAATGTAACTCATGTTCCACACTTCGTATACTTTGAATGTCCTACAAGTGGTTTTACTTACTCCTCAGGCGGTTCATTTGAAACGAATCTAACAAGCTCCCTAATCAACATCCTCCCCGTCAACGCCTCTCTCGCCGGCTATGCCAAACTCATATCCGGCGAGGAGGGAGTTGACCAAGTCAACGCTCTAGCCTTCTGTCGAGGTGACATCAAGGGCGAGGACTGCCGTGACTGTGTGGAGGCAGCAGCAACGACCATCATGCAAAGGTGTCGATTCCTCAAGGAGGGCATCGTTTGGTACCAGGAGTGCACCTTGCGCTATTCTAATCAAAGTGCTATGTTTTCTGTCGATAGCTTGGAGGTGACTCCAAACCATGGAGAATATAACTTCTCTGGAACATTAAGGTAATACTATTTGTGATAAGCCTAAACTAAGATTAATATTTGGTGAATTGGTGAATGATTTTTCGGTCTGATCTATACTATCTGGTAGGATCCTTGACCAGGACGAGACTACTTTCGACAGCTTGATGAACGGGCTTGTTCACGAGGCTGCTTATGGTGGGAACCAAAGTGGCTTCGCGACTGGACAATCCAACTTGTCAACGTCGAATTACATGTTAAGCGGACTCGTGCAGTGTAGACCAGATTTAAGGGGTGGCAACTGTGAGTCTTGCCTAAGGCAAGCCTTAAGGCAAAGAGACGGTTGGAGTACCCCAATGGTATTTCTGCCTAGTTGTAGCATTCGCTTTGACTTGTATCCTAATGCACATGTTAGTCCATCTCCCCCAGCAGGTAACTATGTCTAGTACTCCAAAATTATATTCTTGATAAACAATTATTGGATACTCCATTTGATCTTTAATGTTTGTCTCATTTTAAGCAAAAAAACTCTCACAAAAATGGTCAAATAGGGAAAATATTAAGGTCGGATGGGGTATGCGTTTATTAAACAACCAATTAATCACCATTTGTGATATGATCCTCAAAATATTTTGTTCACATTTTTTTTTGGGTAAATCTTAATCGTAGCAGGAGATCATGGAGCACCTCTTAAAGTTATAGTCCCTGCGGTGGTAGTTAGTGTTTTGGTGGTGTGTTTAATCATCACCTTCATTGTTTGTTGCCGTCGTCGCAATATCATGGGATGTCTTCCTCAATACGTACAAGGTAAGTAATTTTCATTTTTCTTTAACAAATGTGAATAAAATATGTACTCCTCGGTAATTAACCTTTGTGTGCTTCAAGACCAAATAATTTACTATACGAATAAACTTTTTAAACGGAATAATTTAGCATACCGATTTTATCTATGTATGTAGGGATATTGATATGATACCATATGGTTTTTAGAGATGGTACCCGGGCTAAGTCAATCTCAGATCAATATAATATAATGACTCAATCAAATAAATTTTATCTATTCATTTTAATATTTCATAATCAAAACCCCCTATAAAAATATTGTGACAGATTTAACATAATATCACTCCGTATCTCAAAAAGTACTCTATTATTTACCAAAACGTTCACAAAAAATAGACAAATGAGACAAATTTTAGGGAAAAGATCGAGTAAATGTTTATAAAGCTTCTTACAAATGAATGAATGATAGAAGACAACGGCATGCATGGTTCTGGAGGTTTGTACACCTCTCTCTTATAGAATCAATAAACGACGAAAGCGATCATGACGACAATCTCTCTAATTGCACGCAGATCATCCAAGGAAATATACATTCTTGGAATTAGTTTGGGCGACAGGCTGTTTTTCCGGGAGGAGGGTCCTGGGCAGAGGGGGATTTGGCTATGTTTACAAAGGCACCCTTCTCGATGGAACACTAGTCGCAGTTAAGCGGCTCAATTATGTGCGGGGAGCTTTGCAAGGAGAAACAGAATTCGTCTCAGAAGTCTCAGCCATCACACCTATAAAACATGACAATGTAGTTTCCTTGAAGGGTTATTGCACCTTTCGTCGGGAACGAATATTGGTGTATGAATTTGTGGCTAACAAAACTCTATCGCATCATTTACACGGTAAGCTTTATTAATTAGCTAGCCCTTTCTCATTTTAACGTACTGCAAGCTTCGTTGAATTTTTTTTTTTAACAAAATGTAATGTTTTTGGTAGGCAATGGCAAAAACTTCTCGTGGAAGATGAGAATGACAACTGCACAAAGCTTAGCAGAAGTATTTGCTTACTTGCATGAGAGTAAGTATTCCCTGCCGATAGTCAATTAGGGGAAACAACTTAGCAGAACAATTAAATTAACGAATTAGTGTCAGATTTTTCGACCATCTATATATCTATATGAGTGAATTTTTTTTTTACACCCCGAGAACAAACATTAAACTAAAAAAACACAAATTAAAGAAAGCTAAAACAGTAAGTAAGCTAGAGTTAGCGCTTGAATTACCCTGGCATGTGCCATATAGACTTCTCGGCGATCCCCTATAGTGGTAACATATTAATGAATTTCTGTAACTTACTCTATAGAAGCTAGCAACATATTTAATGAAAAGTTGATTACTTCTACTAGTTGAACTGGACCTTTATTAGCTCTGCTAAAAGCCAAACAGTTGAATGATAAATCCCTTGGAACCTTAACTCAAAGGGTCTGCTAAGTTAATCTAGACATTCTGGACCTAGTTTTCATCAGTTACCTGTGTGATAAACTTTTACAGGGAACCCCTCAATCATTCATCGAGATATCAAGCCAAGTAACATACTCTTCGATGATGAGTTCCAGCCTAAGGTACGAAAGATATGTGTCCGTTATCAATTCCTTCACGAACATCATCAAGGAACTAGACCCCATTCTAACCAATATTTACATATTTTCTTGCTAATATTAATAAATTGCTGCATTATTGCGTTGAACTATACCAAAGGTTGGAGATTTCGGGGTGGCTAAGCTTTGTCCTGATAGCCGAACGCACGTGACGACTACAATAAGGGGTTCACCAGGGTGAGACCCTACTCCCTACACCATATGGTTTATATATCCCATATCGAAATCGTGCAATATGATCGTATTTAACTCATTACAATGAAATAACTTCCTCATTCCATAACAAATAACCTTATTGTATAATAAGGCATAAATTAAAAAGTCTAGTATTAAAAAGTTGTTAACTTCCTTAGTATATGTGTAGTATGTGTATGTCAGAAAGTTGAAGATTAAAACGATTGTACGTGATTCTTTACTATCTTACACTTGTTGCAGCTATGTAGATCCTTCTTGTTTCACAACTGAGCATCTCACTAGGAAAGCGGATGTATTTGCCTTTGGGGTTGTGCTTCTTGAGTTGGTCACTGGGCGCAAAGCTCATTCAACTGTTGAGGAGTTCAGAGAAAATATACATATTATTGAGTGGGTATGTTCTTCTCTTCTCAATGCCCTCACTACGTCGATCATCTTCCATCTTGTTCATTATTTTTAGCACTACTTTTAATTAGTTTGTCAAAAATAGCTTATGCAAAGTCAATAATCTTATTACATCTACGCATATATAGTATCATATATAATGTAAATCGAGAAATTCCTAATTTATATCTGGAAAAAAAAGAGCTACCCGTTAACTTAATAGTTACCAATTGCAGGCAGAGCCTTGGATTAAGGAAGCCTTATCAGCTGGTAACTTTGACGCCCTTGTGGATAAAAACTTAGGTACTAGTTATGATCGTGAGGAGATGGAGCGTATGGTTACATGTGCTGCTACTTGTGTGCGCACGATGCCAGATGAAAGGCCTACTATGAGACAGGTAGCCCAAGTTCTAAGGGACTCAACAAATGAGTTAAGGAAAGAATTCAAGGAAAGGTTAATGGGGTATTGGCAAAGTGATGCTCAGAGAAGGATCTACGCCGAGGCAGGCCTAGGCCTAACTATTTTTTCTACGACGGTGGGGAGGATCATCAGCGAGAATTCGGATTGTGGAAGTTCAACCACTAGCTATGACTCTTTCCAAAGCCCGGGGGAGACGGGAGACGACCCGTGAATTTTTCTACACGGCCCGCTGCCCGCCTCCCCCATACACCGTTTTGTGGCATAGATATTATATATGATTCAGCTAGTCATTGTTTACATCATTCGATCGGGTGTGTTTGTTTGCATTTTAGAATAGCAAATCACCCTAGTTGATCTCAAACTTGTACAGTTCCATTGGTCGAATCTAGAAATGTTCTTGATTATTGGTTACTTCGTTCTCTTAATTTTTACAGTTGTTATATACAAAGTAGATAAGCTTAGTTTTCTTCTACCATGTAATATACTATGTAAGTGAATCCAGCATACATTCATAAGAAATTGAGCACAGAGCTCTACACTACATTTGGTAGATCAAACTGCAATTCAAATGTTTTTACTTCTACATTTCCATATTATATGTACGAGGCTTTCTTAATTCATATCTAATATAAATTATATCATGATATTGATATTTCAGATATAAGCATTATTATATCAGATATATCTATTGTTATATTATATATATGTATTATTATATCAGGAGTAGATATTATCATTTCAAATATAGAAATAAAATTACAAAAATGCTCATGATATATTTATATTAGGTATAAATTAGAAATTATCTTATATGTACTAAGTTGTTGCTATTGGGCGTTTAAAATCTAATTCTAGTTACTTTAGTGGAATAATTAGGATCATCTTACTAAACAATGACAAAAAAAAAGTAAAAAAAATCTTGTCGAACATAAAGTCCAGTCTAATAATACTCCAAATTTTAGCTATATTTTGTGAACAAACTCAGATATCTTTTGAGTTTGCACAGAAAGATTGTGAAATGGTAGAAAGAAATCTGTCATTGATTATTCTATTTGATACAGCTTATGTACACAATCTAACATCAGTCATGCATCACTATTCACTAGGGAGTTATAACTAACTATAGCTACCAGAAATTTCTGCAACGAACTTTTGTCCTGTATGTAGATATTTACAGCTGTAGTAACTCAAGATGTTACTGGGTTTCTAATACTGGTCCAATCTTGAACAGATGGTTGATCAACAAGACCAATCTTATTAGTGAATTTGTTAGTTTAATTATGATATATTTGTTACCTAATTTTTAGAGATTGAATGTGTTGCATTGTTATTAAAAACTAGTCATATATAATTACTAGTCAAATCAAACTTTGAAATTTTATTAATATTTTTCCCAAACGATTGCTGAGGCATATGGTGGTGGAGGTCGTTGGATTGATGCTCATGCAACTTTTTATGGTAGTTATGGTGCCCTTTAGAAGCTAAGAAGCACACGTAATACGTGCGCAATTCAATTTAATATAGTGTTTAAACTACAATATAGTAAGGGCAATGTTATAGGAAATCCTTAGGGATACCGATGGGAATCAAGTTCAATACCAAAGGTATTAATTAAGTTGATCTCAACAAGACTACAAGAAATGACCGAAACTATCTAAGATAAGTTGAATCCATTTAATTTAAAAAAAAAAACTATCTAATCTGATTTGGCTTATTTCATCCCTGTGACAAGCTAAACACAAGAAACAATGAGTTTGTATCTGTAGTTTAGCCTATGTTGACACAAAAAAAATCAAGTCTTTGGAATAGCCATGGATGGAATTCAAGACAATGTGGTGAAAGACCACAAAAATTTTGACTTCTGATTGTGCCTTTTGAATTGCACCATATATTCCACCACTTTCCTTACAAGATTGACCATTATCCCAGGTTTTTATCCACAAGGGCGTCAAAGTTACAGTATCTTGCCTGCAGATTCGCGCGGAATCGGGTGAAAAATGGTTTAAACTGGAGATGAAAGTGGATGAATTTGTTTTCCTATCTGAATTATAAGCAAGTGAGCACTCATTATTACGTTCATGAGAAAAACCGTTATCAATATCATTTACACTAATAACACAACACCAATCAATGTGTGAATTGTGATTCAGCATAGGCGTGTAGGCGTGTAGCTCATCAACCTTCAACGACCCACATTGAAACATATGTACCGAGTACAACCTACGGAGCATTAATTTAAATTTGTGCTGCTCAATGCTCAACCGTCTCTCCTGCCCATCTGCCATCCCTGCACCTAATCCACCCTCCCCCCTTCTTCAATGTGCGTACGCGTATGTGACATCCCACATCACATCCTAGTAATACTTCTACTTCTACAACTACGATTTTCAGCAGCTAACCAACTCTTCCCACTCATATCTTTTTAAAATCTCCCCACCCTTTCCTCAGATCCATCCCACATCTCAAGCTCACAGAAGTCCGTCAATGGCGTCGTCCTGCGTATTCCATCAACTCCTAGCCCAACCCTATTGGGTCATACTCCTCTTCTTCCTCGGTTCCTTCACCACTTTGAGAACCCTTTTCAAAGTTCTCTACTGGGTCTACGTCAGTTTCCTCAGACCACCCAAGAATCTTAAAAAGTACGGTTCTTGGGCTGTTGTAACCGGGCCCACCGACGGAATAGGCAAAGGTTTCGCCTTTCAATTAGCTCGCAAAGGGCTTAACCTCGTCTTAGTGGGTCGTAATCCTGACAAATTAAGGGATGTTTCTGATTCAATCAAGGCTAAATTCTCTCACACACATATCAAAACTGTAGTGGTTGACTTTTCTGGGGATTTGGATGAGGGTGTGAAGAGTGTTCAAGAGGCCATTGAAGGGTTGGATGTTGGGGTTTTGATTAATAATGTTGGGGTTTCGTACCCTTATGCTAGGTATTTCCATGAAGTTGATCAACAACTATTGAACAATTTGATTAAGGTGAATGTTGAAGGGACAAGTAAGATCACTCATGCTGTGTTGCCTAACATGGTTAAGAGGAGGAAAGGTGCTATTGTTAATATTGGGTCTGGTGCTGCTATTGTTATCCCATCTGACCCTCTCTATTCTGTCTATGCTGCCACTAAAGCGTGAGATTTTTTTTGGGTAGCTAAGATCAGGTTTTGCTATCAGACCGTCTTTTACAATATTTGTTTTTGAAATGTTTCTTCTTTCTGATGATTTCAGGTATATTGATCAGTTCTCGAGGTGCTTATATGTGGAGTACAAGAATATGGGTATTGATGTTCAGTGCCAGGTACTACTACTCTTTGATTCAAGATTTTTTTTTTCTTGGCTTTTGAGCTTACTTCACTGCTATATTGAAGTTAGAAGTTCATAATTCTCTTCATTAAGTGAGAAGGAAATCAGATTTAGTGTTATATATTGCTGTTCGCAGGTAAAAATTTAGAATCATGAGATTTGTGCTTTATTTGATTGCTCATGTAAGTAGCATGAGATTGGTGCTTCATGTTACTGCTTAAAGATTTTTAGTGTTGGTCAATGTCATTGAGAGCTGCATGTTGTTGTGAGCTCTATGTATCAATGATGACTAGTTTTTGTTATATATTATGGAAAACCATGTTAGGTAGTGACCTATATTTTCATTTGAATGGATTCTGATAGTGGAGCACTATTTCCAACCACCTTGAAACTAATTTCGGTTTTCTTCTTAATGTGTTAAATGTTTGCACAAGTAATACATGTGAGACAATTACTTGTTTTACTGCTTTGCCCTTTCATATATCTTGGAGAACAGTTCAAAACATGCCACTTATTTTGCTGGATTAATGCAATCTTTCAAATTTTTTATTGACCTGTATTTCTTTTCTTGTAAATTAAGCCTTCTATTGCTACTTGGCTCGCCTTGCATCTAGAGTTGGTATTCTTCTTAATTTAAATCCTAAATATTCTGTCTAGAGATCATATTGGAAACAAAGATTACATGTGTAGGATTCTTTTATGAGGAAAAGGTTAAAGATATGACCAACTTTAGTTCTTGAAGACTTGATCATCAAGTCTTGGATGAAAGCTTCGCAAAATGTTATATCAGGGAATGTAGATCACTACAAGTATTGCTTCTCTGTCCAAGTAGCCTCGGCATCTTTCTTCCTTATCATGCGTGAGTGTACGTTGGTGTGTAAACTGAATCAGGATGTTTTCATAATTCCTCTGTGATGTATATTTCCACAAAAGTAGAATACTTGTACATCTGTGATTTTGTTTTTGGGGGGCAATATGAATTACTTCCATATAAACTCCTAGTTAAAAGTAGTACTGCACAGGCATTGTGTTCCCTGCATCACATACTTGTGAACTTCACCCTCTAGGGAATGTCGACTCAAGAACATTATCTTAGGCATCACAGTTAAACACTAATTGACTCAAGAACATTATCTTAGGCATCACAGTTAAACACTAATTGACATAAACTGTCTACATTACATTGTTTCACTCTGCACCCAACCCTTACAAAACCATGTATTCCGGTAATTCTTGTTGCTTGCAACTCTGTATTTGTTTCCCTTAACCTTTATGCATAGCATTATATCCTATTCTGGGGAGCTTGAGGATTTCTTTCAAATAGATCCCAAGAATTCCAGCATCCCTAGATGACCCCTTTTTCTTCTTGCTCATTAAATCCACCTCTTTAGACATCTTCCTGGACAGCAATGGAAGCCAATCCATCTAAAGTGCTCCCTGCCATATCTCTACATTTTTCCTACAATGAAAGAACAGATGGTGAACCTGGACTGCACCACAGGATTCCAATATTTTGCAGCCTCTTGTGATCATCAAACTACATTTTTCTTCTTGCTCATCAGAAGCCCTAATAAATCATCCTTCCCTCAAACCTTAAGCGGTTCTACTTTTTCAGCCTTTGACCTTAAGATTATACTTTTATACAACCTTTATTAGTCTTTCATCCTTTGACACTCTTATTGTCTTCCTAGCTTGCATAGGCTCATCTTGTTCTAGTTGTATGGTACTTAATTTATCTTTGTTACATCAATAGACCAACGTTATTGTATGAGTCGGAGTGTTGGGGTTTCAAGGAGCATGTTAAGAAGCTGAGTTTAGCCAGATTAAATGGTTTCAAGGAGCATGTTACTTGGTTTATATAGTTTACTTCATCTTTTTTGGATTAAGACTTGGCTTTGTTGTTGTTGTTATTCCATCTTTAAATTAGCTATGGTATCATTCCTTTGCTATTGTGATCTATGATACACCTTCTATGAGATGGGAAGCTACTAGCAACATGATTTTTCTTAGTAATGATAAATAATTGAATATAGGATATATATTCCACGAAAACATTTAGCGGACATGCAGTCTGGCTTCCTTTGCTAAAAAAAAAAAACATTGATCTTGGCAATGCATTCATTAGTATACAATAGTGTCTTAAACTTTCTACCATATCAGTGGACACTGGTTTCATAGAGATGTCGTCTCCTGTATTATAGAAATTGTGATTAATTTATGTAAATGATTTACATATATATTCATGTTATTATCTGCCTAGATTGTAAATGTACTGAGTTGCCTCAACAGTCAACATTGTTCTGTTCTTGATTGGTTGGTTGTGATGGAAGTCTACTGGTTTCAGTTCGAGAATCAAGCTTTCTAAATCTCTGTTTTGTCTTAACAAGCTGTGAATTCATTTGGATGCAGGTTCCACTCTATGTAGCAACCAAGATGGCTTCAATCAAGAGATCTTCCTTCTTTGTCCCATCAACAGATGGGTACGCAAAGGCTGGTATTCGTCACATTGGCTATGAGCCTCGTTGCACCCCTTACTGGCCACACTCTTTCCTCTGGGGCCTTATATCATGTGTGCCAGAGAGCATTATAGATGCCTGGCGTCTAAGGTTCTGTCTTGGAATCCGGAAGAGGGGCCAACTCAAGGATTCAAGAAAGAAAGAGTAATAAAGGAAATATGTTCTCTCTATGCATTTGTCAGGTGAACTGAAAGAGGCAGTCGAGTGTATCAGTTGGAAGTATAGGCCAAATCTTTCGTTTTTCCTTGGAGCATTTGTGTTATTTAACACATATGTATAAATGTTATTGCCTTTCTAATTGAGAATCTAGAACATTTTTTCTTCATCACTTACTAATAATTGCTAAATGTAATTGTTACCTCATGGAATTCTAAATTTTATAGATAAATGAGCTCGAAAGTTTGTTCTATACATGTCCTTGTCTCAAGTTGGGGCAAAAAATGCCCTGAGAGGCGTTTAAGCCTGTGGTATGAACTTTGAAGTGTAAAGATCATGGAATCAAAATGAAGTATAAACACAAATAATATGCCTATCTTACACAGTCAATAGTGAAATTCTAAAGGTGATTTTTATCTTAGAAGTTAATAAGTTATGACTATTATAAATAGTACTTTGAAATCAAGTTAAAAATATTCATCGAATGGACTTGTTCTGATTAAACCATTGTTAATTACCGCATGTGATTTTCCAAAAAAAAACATATATTTTCTATAAAGTAGAAACAATCACATAATCTTGTTTTGGACCTTTATTTTTATTTTAACCCAAAGGACTTAGCCGCGGAATTGGCACCTAACACTATTCACCACCCTCTCTCTCTCTCTCTCTCTCATAGGGAAAGGTGAGAAGGTGTAACAATGTCGGAGCGTGAGACAACCTCGGCTGGTGAAGGCCCCAAAACGGCGTCGTTGGAAGAGCCAAGAGCAGTCTTTGTTGATACCAGTCTTAAAACTCACCTCCTCGTCACCGTCTTCTCCACTTCTACTGCCGCATCTCTCAAACGTAAACTTCACTCCTCTTTTTTTGTTCCTTTTGTTATTATTATTGATCATCTCTTTTCTTGCTCAAGTTGTAATCTTTACGCTTTTTATGAACTGGGTTTTTTCCTGTATTTGTTTCAATTCACAGATCCTTTTACAATTTCTGCTGTTTTTGTGTTTTGGGGTTTGAGTTTGGTATTTCGAACTTTTTTGTTGATATGTATTTAATTTAGGGTCTGTTCACATTTCTAACAAGTTAGGATTTTGTACCTGTACAAATATGTTGTATACAACAAGCTTATACACATTGTAGTGATGTTACTATTGTTTATAATTAGCGCTTTATGCTATTTAGAAGATAAGTTTTTATACAAGAGGTGTATTTTATACGACAAACTTAGTTAGGTGAAGCCGGATTAAATGGTGGGGTGTTACTATGGAGTTCAACTAATAGATGATTCTAGTTACAATTTGTCTTGTTACCCATTCTAAAGTTCGCATTTGTTAGAATAGTGGGCTAATTTTGCTTACTGCTACTATTGTTTCTTCTTTTTGGTTAGGGCGAATTTGTCGTGAACATTTCGAGTGCTTTCCGATGCAAGGGAGCATTGAAGTCAAAGAACTTTCAGTAAGTAACTAGCTCTACTTTTTGTTTCAAATACTTATCTTTTCACCTTATGTGCTGACCCTCAAACATGGACAGTGTCATTTAGATTCGTTTCTGTTATGAATACTTTTAGCCAAATTAATGGTCATTTCGTTTGTGATGAAATGAAGTGCTTAATTTATGTGCACCGTCCTACTCAGCATTCCTGTTAAATAGAGGGATTAGATAAGCTACTTGTGCTATTCTGTGGTTGGTAAAACTTCTCATGAAGGTTTTAGCTGAAAACTTTTTAAAATTTTCCTCCAACAAGTTTATCTAGTAAAATAATTTTTTAATCTTTACACAACTTCTTGGTGATTGTGTGTTTGTGTTAGGAGATTTCTCTCAAAAAGAAAAATTGCTTTTGGTTGAAAATGATATGAGTTGTTATATTTAAAAAAGATTAACTGCTAGAAAAGAATGTGCTTAATATTGATACGAAGTTAAGAGGATTGATGAGAACAGAAAGTGTCAAATGAAGGGGCTGGTTTTGTGTGTGTTTACATGAATTTACTTATGTATATCACTTGTATAGTTTATTAGTGGTGTTTTGAAATTGTGGCTGTATGGCTTGGGCCTTGGTTGGTTTTTTACAGGTAAAATTCAACAATTGTAACTATCATCTTCCAGACTATATGCTTCTCAAAACTGCTTTCCATGGGATAGTGGAGGCTTGGTGTGTATTTGCTGATATTCAGAAAGAATCTATAAAGGATATTGAATTCAAGTGCATAGAACCACATCCCCCTCATTGTATCGAATTAAGGCGCATTGAACCATCTCCCCATCATCATATTGAATTCGAACTCTCAGAATCACCTCACCAACCTCAAGTCACTTCAGACATGAGCTCTAAGAAGAAGAAGAAGAAAAAGAATAAGAAGAAAAGAAATGGTGTGGAAAAGGATGCTGAGACTAAGAGTGATGTCAAAGAGCAACTCAATGAAAAAGCAAGAGATGAGAGTCAATGGGCTGTTCCAAAAACTGTGAGTAAAACTCATTTAGAAATAGATATATAGATAAATACTTGTGCTCACTCTCTTTTCTTTTCCTTTCCAATTTTCTGTTTTGACAGGACAATGTTAGTGTCACTAAGCATCCTGATGAAACATGGGAGGCTTATCATGATATTTCCATCATACATCAACTGGAAGGTGATCTTTGTACCCTCTGAAATATGTCTGCCTATTGTGCCTCATAATAATGCTCATAGGCTCATAGACCTAATTTCCAAGTGTGTACTAGGCTTGGTCTGTGTCTGTTTGGGTGGATTATGGATATATACATCTGCATAAGATATCTCAAATATTTGTCATTTAAATTGGTATGATATTTTCTCATCACCATATGTATAGTGCTTGAAAACCAAATAACTTCTTTAACTGGAATGAAGGGGAAAGTATGTGTGATTTGAGTTGGAACTCAGAAACTCAGAACTGGAATAAGGCAAAGAGTGAGAGTTAATATCACACCCCTCTCAAAAGGATAATTTTTATCCTATTTAAAGGGAAATGAATAATAAAAATGTCTTGTAACTTTCTTGATTTTCTTTATTATGTAGTAATAAAAGAAGAAAAAGTTCTGTCAAACAGAATTGAGTCTTACAGCCTACAGGAAAATCTAATGCAGGTAGTACAAATTTTACTGAAGTTCTCAACAATGAATGTCAAATTGACAACTTCAGACCACATCCTGAGCTGAGAGAAAATAAATCCAACCAAACAAAGAAGAGTAAAATAAATGGTGTCCATCAAAGCCCTGCTGCAACTTTTCTCCAAGGGTCTGATATTCTGGAGAAGGGTGATGCATGTTCTGGCGATACGAAAACCATCTACCAAAAAGGTTAAAATCTTGTAGAGAGGTATCACCATCACAGCTTAACCTTGTTTCAGAGAAGTTATTCCAACATGATCCACTGAAGTTAGAAAAGGAAATTGACAAAGATATTCATCTGTTGAAAATAGGCAAAATTGCTAAGAAAAAAAAAACAAAAAAAAGTAGTGGACAAGAGAGAATAACTGCTGGAATGGTAACCCCATTGCATCTAAACAATGTTCCAAAACTGTTACTGGCTCAAGAGGAGTCATTGAACTTGGTATATAGAGGAAAGGATATTGAGGAAGATGTTTCTCTGATGAAGTCAGAGAACATTGCTAAGAAAAGGAAAATCAATTTTGCCAAGGGCTCTGGTACAGAAAATCAGGATTTGTCTGGCCAAATTAGTAGACCTGAAGACTGTGTGGAAACTTTGAGTGAAATTCCGAAGAAGAGGTCTCGTAACAGGAAATTTGTTCCTGAGAAGGACCCTCCTAGGTCTCCTGTGAAAGACAATCCAGATGAGAAAATTCAGGAAATAGTTGCCCCTGTAAATGTGATTCAAAGTGACAAACCCAGGAAGTGGAACCAAAATAAGTTACCTGTTCTTGCAGTAGATACTTCCTGCTTATTTGTAAATCAGCATTCACATGAAACAATGATGGAATCGAATGCATGAAATAAAGTAAGTGAAATCCAGTTGCTAAGAAGTTAATCCCCTTCTATATAGATCCACGTTCAAGCAGCTGGAACCCCTATGGAACAATGTTTTTTTGATCCTTGTGTTTTTCTTTTGGTATGTGGGACTGGTTGATGTCTTTTTTACAAAATGTGATACTGATGATGTTCTGCTTAAGTCAGACAACACTGGTAAGAGTAGGAAGACAAATGAAAGTGAACAAAAACTCATAACTGCTGAAAATGCAACACAATCACATCTTAATATTGTTCCCTTTCTGTCGTCTCAAGATGAGTCATTGAACTTAGTTGAAAGAGAAAAGGAAAATGAGAAAGATGTTCCATTGAAGTCAGAGCACCCTGCAACAAAAAGGAAATCCAGGAAATCTAAGAGCTCTGGTACCGAGAACCGTGATCTGTTTAGCAAAAGGCAAAATGATGATGTAATTTCAGATAAATCAAGACATATTCAGTGAGAGCTTTTGCTGCTGGATAATAGTGACAAACCTGAGGAGAGTGCAGAAACTATGAGTAGATCCACGAATGAGAGATCTCAAAACAGGAAGGCTTTATCTGGGCGGGTCCCTCCTGGGTTACCATTGAAAGAGAAACCCAAGGGATCTGGTACAGAAAAACATGATCTGTCTAGCAAATGTCAAAATGGTGGTCTAATAGAAGATAATTCAAAGCATAGTCGTGGCAAACTTTCGCTACCTGGTGATTCTGACATACCAGAAGAGAGTGTCGAAACTATGAGCGGATCACTGAATAACAGGCTCAAAACAGGAAAGCTGTTTCAGGAAGGATCCCCTCTGGTAATCCATTGAAAGAGCTGCCAGATGAGGAAACTATGGAAAGGAATGCCCCCAAAACAGTGATTCAAAGTGACAAACCAAAGAAGAGGAACCAAAGGAAGCAACCTGCTACGGTGAAGGACACTTCCAGCTTAACCAGGAATCAGCAATCTGATGAAGAAATGTTGGAAATGGATCCACCTAATAGTGTATGTTAAATCAAGTTATCCAAAAGCTAGTACCCTTACAGATCTATAAAGTCAAGCAGCTAGAACCCAACCTTTGGTTACTAACCAACTTTTTTTAATTTTTTTTTGATAGGTAGAAAAGGCTGATGATCTATTGACAAGGAATACTGGAGATGCTAAAAACCAGAAAGAAGGTGATACAGGGTGAGGGGGATCACGATGATCTGACTGAGATTTCTTTCCCAGAAGTTTCTTCTGGTTTACCAGATCCGAGGCGCCCAGAAATTTCATGGGCAGGTATGCAGAAGGCAATGAAACTTGGTGTTTCTCTTGCGAGTGTGGATGATGGAAGCAAGACTTGTGGAAAAAAATTTATGATGGAAATGGATGGCCCCAGAACTGTTAGTTCATTAAAATTTCCAAAATGCCATTGCTCAAATAAAATTACTAAGGTCAAGCAGCTCTAATTGTCACTATGAAAGCTGACTTTCTGTTTTTTTATATGTTTTGTATTGTTGGGCATGGGGGTATATAGGTTGAACAGACTGATTATCTTTCTACAGATGCCAAGCGCAATGATGCTACAGATCAGAAAGAAGTGAGGCATGGTGAAGAACATCAAGGGGAATTCTGTCAGGCCCCTCCCCTAGAAGGTTCTGCTGCTTTAACAGAAGTGAGGCAGCTTAAATAGCCACAGGCCAGTGAGCATAAGCGTAAGAAACTGGATCTACCTTCATGTGTTGATACTTTATCTAATGGACACGGCTTGCTTGGATCAAAAAAGAAAAGTGGAAGTGTAATAAATATTGAGCATCAGAAATGCGTCACTGATCAAAAGCATGACAGATCCAAACATTTGATCAATGCAAACCATTCAACTATATGAAGCGTTAAGCATGAGCGTTGGAAGTTCTTAGAGGAAGATTCATCAGGGAGGAAAGGCAAAAGAGCTACCAAAGGTAGAAGAGAATCGTGTTGGTCTCAGAAAATCTTCCCGCATGAGCTCAATAGAAACAAACAAAAGGTTGTTAGCTTCTTCAAGGGCAATATTTGAAGATGGGACTAGTTCTTCCGATGATGATGACAGAACTGTTGCGTCAAGTTCTAGCGCCACACTTCCGCCGGACAATTTGTCTTCATCTGATTACTCGGAAGGGAAAGCCAAGGTGTAGTGATATCACGACCTGATAGGGCGTTTAATCTTGCACTTGTAAATCTTAGTTTGCATCAAATTTCGCTTTTTCATTTTATTCTTAGTGCCCTAACATCTGCTGCTGATTTGATGAATTTATCAAGTCCTGAGTCGAACTTTTGTTGTGAGCATAAGGCTTATGATTCTATAAATTTGCAGCTTTTGGTCTCTAGATAACTTTTCCAGTTAATATACACTTTTCATCATTAATGTAGTCTACGATACACTCTTTTAATCGCAGTTTTTACAGCTAATTTCATTTTTAACATTTTGTGATTCTGGTTGTGTCTTGTTTCCTTATTCATAATTTGATATCTTTTTCCTCATTGTGCAAATGGTAATGGAAGGAGCAAGGCAAAGTAAGTTAAACACTTCCAGCTCCTTATTTAATTTCACCATTTCCATTATTGTGGCAACATTGAACATTCATACCACCCTGATCACTTTTAAGAAGGAATCATCTCCACATGTTCAGGCGCACACAATTGTAGTTTTTTTTGGGCAAGTATAGTAGTAGTTTATGCTGTGAAACCTCAGGATGACTCAGGAGTATCTTACTGATCTCTGGGATTTCTTTTGTGCAGCTCACCTGGCTCAAAGCTAGGGTTGATTTTACAAAGCTCAAGGAGCTACAAGCAAGCCAAGTTGGTGGCTTCACCATCCCAGAACAATAGTCTACCTGACATGTAAGCCTCTCATGTTTGGTTCTCAGTCTGGCCTAGTGATCTATTTTGGTCTCGGTTGCATTCATCATATTCAAGAGGAGAGTTCGATTCCTCTTCCAATTTTGACACAATTGCCTTTACGGCTTTACTTTTTGCTCAAATGTGTGTTATAAATATTACCAATTAACAAATTTTTTGGGGGGTATGTGCTTATTATGGTTAATTATTTCAACAAACTTTTCCTGGGAAGGGTAGAAGAATCATGATCTAAATTAGTGTTATTACTCTTATTAGTATTGTAGGTAAGTAGGAATGTGGGGTATACATTGTCCAAATTTTGTGGTCTAGTTGAGACTTGAGAGAGCACTAATTTATGTAAATATCATCCCAACTTTTTTCTTTTGGTAACAAGATAAACAACTGTTAAAACAGTCACCTACTGCTCTTGGCCACTGGCCATTTCATGGGCTACAAACTAGAGTTAGAACAATACAATACCAGAACGAGGAAAAGAACATGACTGGACACTATTAGGATCAGAGACGGGCACTAGCTTCTTCCTTGGACGGTTAAAGACTACTGAAGTAGGAGCAATGATCTTCCTCTTTCTTCATGCTGGGTACCTGAAATCAAAAATAAGGTTAGTACCTGCTATTTCTCTTAGCCACTCGCTTCCTTGTAGCGCCCTTTGCTTGAGTTTGAAATATGATCCCAGTTGCAATTAGCTATGAGAATAAATTTCTAATCACGCAAGTAGTAGATGGAAGCTGTTTCTTGCTCCACTTCCCTTCTTATTAAGAGGCCAACGATGTAACTTGTCTCGGAACCGATTTAGTCAACGCTTTGCATGTGGATATTCTGATGTTGCAAAGACATATGTAGGCCGATGATGGTGGTAACTGGTAATGTTGTGTCATGTCCGATGACGATAGTAATGTTTATGCTAAATTGCTTATCGTGATGCTCTGCCTTGACGAAAATTGTGCTATCCATTAAATGGAGGGGTTCTCTGCATCATCTTTAGCCTTGATGGTGCTCATTACTGTTCTGAACTGTTTGAGAGCACCCAAGCCCAACCTTCCAATGCATATATATATATATATATATATATATATATATATATATATATATATATATAGGGGCGGATTCTAGTGAAAACCCCTTAATATATAAGAACTCATTGTATATAAGAACCCATCTTTAGCCTTTAAAATAAGAAAATCTAACGGCTTGTATGCATTGATCTTCAAATGGAATAATTTAATTTTTGGTCAATTATTAATAACTACAAACCGTATTTAATGCAACTTTAATATATTTTTTTAAACTTCCGATCTCTTTATTTCCGCAATTCTGATCAAATACCATATATTGGTATTTATATTTTTAGTTTTTTGTTCTATAAAATTGTCATATTCTTAATATAGATAATTCTTAATACAGATAATACAGTAAAAAATTTACGAGCAATTGTTTTAAATATAGATATCATACATGTTATAAATGTAATATGCTTATTAACATATTTAATGTTCTAAACTCATATGTAGTTGTTCAATTTATTAAAGCTATTGTTTGAAACCATAACTCTATTTTTTTGATTTATAATTCTATTGTTCTAAATCATAAAGCTATTGTTCGAAATCTTAACTATATTATTCTGATTTATAATTCTAGTGTTCTGATTTATAATTCTATTGAAGTTTAAAAAATACGGTTTGTAATTCTTAATAATTGACCAAAAATTAAATTATTCCATTTGAAGATCAATGCATACAAGCCGTTAGATTTTCTTATTTTAAAGGCTGAAGATGAGTTCTTATATATTAATGGGTTTTCACCAGAACCCTATATATATATATATATATATATATATATATATATATATATATATATATATATATATATATATATATATATATATATCACATTCCCTTGAAGAATAATTGACGTTAACTTTTGTTAACTTAAACCAATCAAACTAATTAGACTATAATCTAATTTCCCTAATGATGCATTGTAATGTAAGGGATACATTAAGAGTTGGTAAAGTTGTACAAGTTTCACGTCTTGGGTTTGGATTTAGTTAACAAAAAAGTTAAACATCAATTACTCTTTAAGGGTAATCTTCTATAATTATTACTAACGTCTGTTGACGTCATATTTAACAGGTGTCAAGCTATTATAAAAGAAATTTCGTCTTTTTTTAAAAAATGATGTCATTTACTTTTTTTCCCTACTTTATATTGATATAAGGTTGAAAAATGTTATATATAAAAAATTATGTGACTATATAAATTTCTAAATAATTTAAAACTACCTTTCATTTCACATTTTCTTTTTAGCTTTTTTATAATAATTTTTCATTTAATAAGATAAAAAGTATTATTTTAATTAAATTTTCTACAATAATTCTATAAAACATATTAAATTTGGTGAATAAAATTGAAGAAATTGGATTATTAATATAGAATATAGACCAATTTAAAACATAACAAATCTTTAATTTATATGAAATGTACATTGGTTTGGGTTTTGGAATATTGTGGTAAATTATACATTATTAAGAGTAGTTAAATAAAGCGGAAGCACTATTGATAAAAAAAATTTAAATTAAAAAAATTGATATTATTACTACCCAACAAAAACTAAAATAAATTATCAAATATATTTTATGAAAAAAATGTAACTTTATTTGTTTTTGCATGTTATCTGCTAGTGACAAAATTTTTTTTATAGAAAACACTCTGTAGTTAATAATCTCAATATCTTACGCCCTTTTAGGTAAAAGTAAAATATGGACTAGTTATGTCCACTTATAAATTTTTCTTTTCATTACTATCAACATTAGTCGCCATTATTCAAAGTTTACTTACAATGTTTTATATTGGGGACGTTATTACTCTGCCACATCAACTTCAAATTACTATCTTTCACCAAAGAAACAAAGAAGTAAAATATTTCAAATTTTGCTAGGGCATCTTGATATTTATCAGAAGTCTCCTACCCCCTAAAATCTTGCGCAAAGTATCTTTTTGGTTGATAACCATGAATAATTTGTTTTATCACAGTTGTCTCATAAGAATATTCTAGTTAATCTTATATTATTATAATAAGTACATTGCGTATTTCATGATTCCCATTATTAAAAGTACTATAATTTTACTAATCCGAATAAAAATAGTTTTCCAAAAATCTTATCCCGTAATCCAAAAAAATCACAAAAAATAAATACGATGTAAAAAAAAGTCCATATTAGTACACAAATATTGAACATTTTAGTTACAAATCAAAATTAAATCATAACTAAAAGAATCAAAGGTTACAAATGATTAAAAAATTACCATAAGAATAAATTATAATCAACGGAAGTTATAAATGATAAGTACGGGGAGATATTTTCTATTGCAGAATAATTGCTTGCTTAAAACATGAAGGAAGAGTAATGATAGTTTTTTTTTTTTTACTTCCCGAAGTTATATTTTTTAAAATTTATTTCATTCGAACCTACGATTAATTAGTTATCTGAACCAATATTTTTTAATTTTTTTAAATTATTTTCAACCGAAGCAACGACAAACCCTTTCGATTGGCTTTTGGAGACCTCACATTCATTGTGTCTCTGATATAATAATATAGGATTTTGCTAGGGCAACTTGATTTTTATCAAAAGTCTCCTAAACCCTAAAATCTTGCGCAAAGTATCTTTTTGGTTGATAACCATGAATAATTTGTTTTTATCACAGTTGTCTCATAAGAATATTCTAGTTAATCTTATAATATTATAATAAGTACACTACGTATTTCATGATTCCCATTATTAATAGTAATATAATTTTACTAATCCTAATAAAAATATTACAAACCATATGGATACTAAATTTCTTGAAACGTTTATTTGTACATACCATAGTTTTACTGGCGAGAAAAGTGCCGTTTAGTTAGGACGAAGTACCCCCGAAGCCCTAGCTGTCTTCAGAGGCCTCATGCATGCTCTTAATTACAGCATACAGTTCTGGAACTTAGGTATTAACGTTGGAACTTGAAAGTCAGCTCCTTAATTGGCGAATTTAACGGATCACTTCCGAACAAAAGCAAGAGGAAAGGCATGAATGGGCCATGTTAGCTTGAACTTTCTTAATTATTATTGTAGATCACAACTATTCAACCCAGCAGCTAATGATGATCCGAGTGTAATAGTTGGTTTGCCTAAGCTTGTTAAGACCTTTGCTAAACATAATCTTTCCCCCTTAGCTTTCTACAAACACTAAATACACAAATTCATGTCAGGTCAGTGGTGATCTTCTCAAGTTCCCACTTTTATATCCCCTTAACGACCTGAATACTCCCTCTTTTCCTTCATTCATGTGTATTAGAACACCTATTACTCCCTCGGTTCCTAATTATTTTATGCCCTTTTTTATTGATACAACAAAAAAAATGTTTTTATTTTTAAATTTGTAGGATAAAAATTATAAATTTATATTGAGATGTATCCAATAAGATCTTATTTGAATATATTATATCTTATAATAAAATAAAAACTATAGATTGTAGTCAATTTTTGTGAAATTTAGCAATGGAAAAATAAAGGGGCGGAAAATACATGCTTTTGATATGGTGGCACACTTTCAAAGGAAGCACTCGAAGAATTTAGGGAAGCATAAAAATTGACTAATTGTCGTGAGGAATAGTAGGCAAAGTAATGGCGTGCAATTAACAGTAATTAAAATTTAAGCACTCATCACAGATAGCCCCCATAATCATTTAAAATTTTTTTTTTTTTTATTTTCTACGCCAATCATTACAGCTGTCATCAAAGACTATGAAAAGTGTGATTAAAATATAGTGACATGGTAAGAGTAATGTAAAAGCAACGAACAACATTACTCAATGGCTGTCACTTTTAATCATTTATCATTGTATATATAATATTTTAATGAATGTAGCAAAGCATTTGCTAATAACGTATAAAACAATCAATTTAAAGTATAGAGAAGAATATTAATTAAAATCTAATAAAATAAATATTTCTTCTCGTACAACACTTTTAATTTAGCCAACAAACAAAAAAGAATAGACAAAACAAACCCATGACCGTTATTCAAGTACCTTTTTCTCTTCGCAACATTTTTACCACCAACTTCCTCTGCCTTTAAAAAATAAAAATCCTAATTTTTTAAAGATTTTCTATTTTGAGTTGTTCTTCCAAATATTTTCCATTTTTTTTCGCAGCGGAGGAGCATCTCCTACCAAGGATACCTTGTTATGTGCACATCTTCACGCCAAAGAATAAAATAAAACCTGTACTCGTAGCATGGATTGGGACTGTCTCGGTGTCTCTACACCCTAGTAAAGTCGCACCTTTTTCCGGAAAATTATCTCGGTATCCAACCCGAACCCATCAACCTTCTTAACCCGAACCAAATCGGACCGTTTGAAGAGTTTGACCAAAGGATCCACGCCAAGCAAATCATTAGCCGAGTACTTGTCAGACTTGGTGTTAATAGCTACGTGCAGTACACACACCCCTCCGGGCTTCAACGTCCGTTCGATCTCCCCTACAAATTTGTCGGGGTAGAGCGCGTGATCGAACACGTTGGAGAATTCAAAGTCGAATGTATTATCCGCAAAGGGCTGGTGATGAAAGTCTCCATGTATCACCAAAGGAGGGCACGGTACGAGGTCTATACCAACCGAGTCGGACACCCCAACCCGGCGTAGAGCCTCCACTTCTTGCCCTACACGAGCCCCAATGCAAAGTGCCTTGGACGTGTTTGAGAGTAACGAAGAGTGTTTCAGGTGTGCGAAGAAAGTGGTGAAGACACGGATCTTACGGTCCCAATCTCGCGTAGTCCAAAGGTGGCGGAGTTTAGGGTTGAGTGTTTTGTTGAGTTGTTTTTGGATGTAGGAGTCGTAGTTGGCGTAGCCCGGTCGGATGCGGATGCCGGGGTTGGTGGTGGAGGGGGTGGCGATGAGGGACCGAGATGAAGTAGTGTTGAGGGAAAGGAGGAGGAGGAGAGGGAGGGAGAGGAAGAGGGAGAAGGTGAAGTAGCGGAGGATGATAGGTGTGAGTGTTGTTTTTGTTGCCGGGGGTGAAGTGGTTGATGAGGTTTGGTTTTTGAGTTTCATGTTGTTTGCATGGCGTGTGAATGGTGCGTGGAGGAGTGGAAAGTTGGATGCGAAAGTGAGGGGGAAATACAGAATTGAGATTTGAGAGGAGTGGAGAGAGAGGAAGTCAACTAAAGACAAGCCCCAGGGGGTTTTATAACACTTGGTGCACCTGACTCATGCAACGCTTTACGTGGCGGTCGCCTTTTTCTAACCAGTACTCTCCCACATATTCGCTATGGATTTTATTTTTTCAGTTTTCAACAAACATTACAACTTGTGATTGGAGTATATGATTAGGTTATACTAGACACACTCGTAATAAACGAAAACGAAGTAATAAGTTCAATATAAGATAAGAAATGTTAGTTTTTGGGAATAATATTGCTATAGTGGACGAGACTAATATGTGGTTTATGGTAAATTAAAGCAATGGAGACAAGAGTTAGAATTCAGAGGTTTCGGAAATAGTAAGAGTAAAATAGAGTATATGATTTGTCATTGTAACACGGGTTGGAAGTTAGGTGTTTATAATGCTACTTTGGATACCTCTCTTATTCCTCTTATTTGTTACGAATGTTTATTTCGCTGTGGATAACCCAAACATGGTTGCTTCATTATTCTCTTACTCTTCTTATGTTTATTTTTATATATATTTAATTCTTTTATTTTTTATCTAATTTGTATTTTTTCTCTCTCTCGTTTTTTCCTAATAGTAGTTAGTCTTCTTTGTTAATGTAACTAATTCAAATGCTTAGTAACAAAAGCAATAATGATGCTTTCTCAAAAAATTATACTTTCTTTAAAACTCATACGCACCCCACTGACAATATCCAGGGTATTTTTAACTTTTAAATCTTATACGAAGTATGTGAGTTAAAAATTAGAAATAGATACATATTTTTAGTTATAAGTTAAATTTAGTTTTAATAAAGAAAATATGCATTCCTTCAAACTACCTTATTTCCTTTTTTTTTTTAATAATGTCCAAATTTAAATATCCTAATTACTTGTTAAATTTTTTATTTCATTGACCTAGTGCTTACCTCTATATTTTTGTTGTGGTACATTATACAACATATTATATGTTATACCAATGCTTTACAAAAATAACAATTACATTTTTGTTGTATACGATGGATAATGATATTTATGTGACATATTAAATATAGAGTAATACCTAAACTCTAATAGTATATATATTTTATCTTAATATTTTTTGTAATCAATTACTTGGTTTTATATCAACAAAGTAAATAATATTTTCTAAGTTCTATTAAATTTATTTATTTCTAATCTAAGTTTAATTGTGTATTTTAAAAAAAATAATTCCTATTTTTTGTTAAACTGTGCATTGTACTACTTTTTTTTACTTATATGTAAACATTTTTTCTTTTTAGTTTGTCATCCCTAGTGCCACAACACATGTCAGGCAATGGTGATACCAAATATGCGATTTTAGATAGAAAAATAAATCTTCCTTTAAATTAAGTTAATAGATAGATGTGCAAAAAATGTTTGTATCTTTAATGATACTACAATTGTTGTTTCATGATTTGATTTTTGATTTACTTTTTTCTATTCTAAACAGTATTGTATGCTTGTTTGTAATAGAATTTATTTCCTATTTTGGATTGTATTTTTCTTATATATACTATTTTCCTAATAGTCATCTTAATTGACGCGCACATGTCATATAATGATGATGTGAATTTGTAAAGTGGTGTGTTTTAAGCTGAAAAATAATTTTCATTACACATTAAGTTGTTTATTTTATCTCAAAATAATTATCCAATTTTAATCAAAAACTCTTATAAAAATGGGTCAAATAGAGCAAATACAATGGTACGAAGGAAATAGTAGAATAGAATATGGAATAGAATAGAATGGGATTTAAAACCAAAGTATCATAAATGTTATTGAAACAAAGTTAAAAGGGAAAACTTATGAAAGACTAGAAATGCTATTTAAACTTATAAAGAAGATTGAAGTTAGTTGGATTGAAAGGACAGTGTAGTTTTATTATATAAAAAAGTTGATGGCTATTGTCAATAAAATAAAAAAGGAAATACATAAAAACAAATCAAAATTTACCATACAATGCATCTCTTATAAGAATGATATTTTCCAAAAATTTGAAAGATAATGATCATAAAATGTTATCTCTCTAATTGTCTTTTAATAATAAACAAAAAAGAAAGTAATAAAAAGTAAAAGATATATAGATAATAGATATATATTTGTCTAGATCAATCTAGATCTTATTGTTAATTATCAGAGTTTGGAGTGTCGATCTATATTTTATAGTTTGTTGTAAATTTTACGAGAAATAAAACATATTTTATTAATAAATAAAGAAAGATTCAATGGTAATGCATCCCCTTCAATAATCCTTGTTTTACAATCTCTAATAATTAGACTACAACTCTGATTGGCTCAAACATATTGCATAATATTATTTCTGCTAATTGAAAAGGAATAGTTCATTTATATTGTATTTTCAAGAAAATTGTTTCTGCATAAGGGGCAAGAGATTTGGATTGGATAAATAGAAGCAGGAGCACTCACATGTGATCAGAGCCTCAGACATGGAGTATTTTACTGTTCTTGAGCAAATCTAGCTACTCATTAGATTTTGGAAATATTTAATTTTATAGTACTATTCATTGGGAGATTAATTTTATTTACAAGCATTAATCTTCTACGAAGTAATTAGAAAATATACAAGTGGACGTGTGAGATCATATGCTCTCTTCTATTGAAGTTGAAACTTGGAAGTGCCAAACAGATTGGATTATTGGTCACATAAATTTTAGATACTTAATTGACTCAAATTAGAATATGAACATATTACAATTTTAGGCCCTATTCCTCCCTATTTATATTTACATATGTTTTAGCGGCAAAAATAAGTTAAATTTAGCAAAAATCAACAAAAATATATTGAAGAAAACAAAGCGTTAATCTTATTAATTTCAAGTCCAAATGATTAGGATCAGTTTAATTTTGATTAAAAGTTAAATAAAATTATCTTATACTTTCTCCCTCTCTAATTTTGTGCTCCATTTAACTTTTCACAATCTCTAGTACACGCCTTAAAATGTTTTTATCTCCAAATCTGTAAGACAAAAAATGATGAAAATTTGATATTAAAAAATTTTACAATGAAATGAATCCAACACGATCCTATTTAAATATATTATTACTTATAACTTGATGAAAATTTATAATCAAATTTTTTAAATGGGACAAAAAATAAAAAGATGGACGTAGTATTGTATAGTTTCTTAATTAAAATTGAGCTGGCTTACACGGACATGAAAGTAATCAATTTATGATGTTCACTAATCACCTAACAATATACAGGAGTTGCATAAAGTATAGAGTGGACTGTTACTCTCTATTACTCGTTTCAAACTTGAAGTGTTGTACGGAGTAATTCACAAGTCACAGCCAGTATTTTAGGATATGTTTATTTTTCTTCATCATAATTAATCCCCTATAATAATAATATAATTTTTATACTCCAGACGACCAGACATAGTGTTTTAAATTTCAAGTAAAGAAATCAGGCTCCCCTGGCCTTCAATCTCAATTTATTGCCCTCTGCATGGACTTATTTTTTGCTATTAATTATGATTTACAGTTTAAAATTATATCCCTCAAAATAAATCAGTAAAATAAAATAAAATGATCAAAATTTTGAAAGATGATAATTTGATGGACATTAACTCAATTGGAGACATTAGATTTCCTTCTTGAATAACTCTCTAACTGGCCTATTTAGAGTGCTACACGAAAACACTTGGCCACTTTTAGTCGATTGCTTATATTATTTCATTTCATTCCATTCCATTACGCCGCTACTAAAATTGCCCAAGTTGAGGTTAACTAATGATAAATTGAATCAATATATTAATGCGAGAAAATATAGTCTTATTAAAGTCAGATCGAGAGTACACATTATTAACAAATGTGTAAATAAAGTGTTCGTGAATTATGTTGGTAGAATGACTGATAGTTATTTAAGACACTTAATTTCTTTGTCAAACATTCAAAAGTAAAATTCATTTAGTATATGAGAAAAATTGAATGATGATCTATGCAAAAAAATTCCTTTATTGACGAAGGAGGGAAAAAGTGCGAAGTATTGAAGTGTAACACCTCCGACTAATACAACTAATACGTACAACCTAAATTTCTTGTCCATTTATACTTATGTGTTAATAAGAATAATAACCATTCCAACAAAAGTATACAAGCCAACTTGCAACTATCCTATCGCGTAAATTTTCAATTTTCATGTTAGCTTTCGATCTAAAAATGCAACTGTTACTAATGCTCTGTTTAGTAGGGCGTAAAACGTTTTCAGCTGAAAATGGTTTTCTATGAAAAACCTTTTACGGTGGAAAACTCATTTTTATGGAACTTTTCCGTTGTTTGGTTGCATGGAAAATGGTTTTACATTTAAACATTTTCCGTTGTTTAGTTGAACTGAAAATCAATTACTCCTATTAAGTTTTTTAATTGTATTCTCTTGTTATTTTTTAAGTCTTTTTTTCTATTATACTTTCTAGTTGTTTGTCATTAGCTAAATTTGTTATGCTATAACAAATATTTTTTTAATAAAATCTACAATATATTTCTCTGATATATTAATAACATATTACATTATAAAGAATATCACCATAAAACCAGAGAACCCTAAAAAATCTCATTCAACATTATAAAAAAGACCTTAACCTCACTATAAAGAAGTATTCGTAATCGAATAAGCAAACCAATCAAACAGGTAAATCAATCAACTTGTAGTAATATAATAGTTTGTACTTTTACATTTTAAATTCTAACAGAAAGAAATTTTCTACTATAATTTCAAAAAAAAATCATTGATTGCCTATATTTCATGAGAAACTTTCATGACTCAATCGAATTGGGGAAAAATCTAGGGTTTTTTTTATTTTCGACTAAAATGGATAAAATCAGTTTAAATTCATGATACAGTACAACATTTAATAATCAAGACATGAGATTCGAAGTAAACGTACTGAATTGATGATGTATGAAAAAGATGAAAAGAAATTGTGGATTTTTCTCTTAATTTTTAAGAGAGCGAAAGTGTGGAGTAGAGAGATATGCTACAGAGAAGATGAGAAATGAATAATACGCGAATAGAGCTGGGCATGGGTCAGGCCAACACGCAGGTCGAGTAGGTACACTTTTGGCACAGTATGTACGACATGAGCACGATCGTGGCCGTGGACAACAAAATAATTTAGATACTAGCACGCGAGTGACATGTCAATTTGGCATGAAGCATGACTCGAAGCACACTAATATTTAGTATTATTTAATACAATTAATATTACTATTATTTTTAATATTATTATATTCTTATAATATAATTTATATTATCTAAAATTATTTTTCTCAATTCTATTGTATACTTTATTTTATTTTTTTGTTAAAAAATTAGGCCAGCTCGACACGCCTAGCACGTGGGCCGAATTAGGCCATTGGCCGAGTTTTAGGGTAAGGTAGCACAACACGACCTCAATTAGACACGAAACGACACAATAAGAGATCAAGCACGAGCTAACACAACCCATGACGGGCATAGTATAACTCGTGCCCACCTTTATGCATAAGTTGGTAATGCATGAGTTGTTTGTGATGTAAAATTATTTTACTCCCGATTTTGGAGGAAAATGTTTTCAATAGGATGTAAAAGGAATTTACATTGCAAGTTTTACATCCTATATTTTACTTCAAATCAAACAATGTAAAATGAGAAAGCAGTGTTCAGGAAAACCGTTTTACACCCTACTAAATGGAGCTTAAATCTCAAATATGTAGTCTCTGTATTAGAAAGTATGCACTTAATTAAACATCAACTCCATATTTTATTTTTTTACATTACTTTTTTAAAATTCTATTGATTTATTTCTTCATAATGTCGATAAAAATACGATAAAAAGTAAGAAATCGGAATCACATTGGAAAAAAACTAGTTTTTAATTTAAAGACAATGAATTTCATCATATATATACAAAGTAATATAAAAAAAAAAAAACCTAAATTAAGGTATTGTTATTGAACCACGGCTCTTTTAAACAGAACAATTTAAAAGATGTGTAGTGATGCATTAATGTAAACACAATTTTCCAGCTTCATCTCCCCTCAATCAAATGTAAGTGTCGGTAATTCTCCTCCAATCCAACCAATAAGTCCACAGTATAAAACTGTTACATGTAAAATGATAAATAATGGAGAATTAGTCCACTTTCGAAAAATGGTTCCACCTTCTCCAAAACCGATGTAAGTATTAATAATTACTATTGTCACTCCTTTATTTTTCTCATTTTTTATTTATAAAATCAAAGTTGAAAATTTTTGAATATAATTCTCATCAAAAAAAATTTATAAGTAGTAATCACCTCCAAAATTAGTCATAATTTAAGAAATAATATATTCAAGTGTGAACTTGTTAAACATTTCAATGTAAATTTTTTTAATATTAGGTGTTTATAATTTTTTTATTTTAAGTCGTATCTTAAAGATCGTAAAAAGTTAAATAAAACAAAAAAAAAAGAAGATAGCACTTAAATTAAGTATTATTTTTTCTAATGGGAATACGAAGCTCGGAAGCTACTGTACTTTGCTTTACCAAAGCTGCTTTATAAATTTGAAGTTTTGGAATTTGGTAAACAAAAAACTAAGCACTGTGAGGGACTGTGATTGCGATCATAGAAAGTTAGGAGATGGTGGGGGATGTCTTCATAATCTTCCCACTTTAGGTGGGGGCCCATGCATGGTCCACTAATCACACTCAATCCTAGGTGTTTAACATTTAAGGGCTAACATATATCACTTAGCACATTCTATTTATCTGAATTAAATATTCAATTTTAACCAAAATTTGAAATTCTAGTTATATTCACAACTGAAAATGTAATTAAGCCAATTTTTTATTTTACTTTATTAATATGGCTAAAATTATAGGTCATACTAAACTTAGGAATAAAACAAGACTTTGAGACAAAAGAATACTATGGTAAATCTCACAACTTTAAGCTTACTTTGAATTTCAATTTTATGCCCAAGTGCTCCCTCCTTTGCTTCATAATAAACATAATTTTTGCCAATACGCTTGGAACTTGTTCTCAAGTATAATTTTTCATCGTAGATTTAAGTTTAGTTAATACATATTGAACCCGAATCGGGTTCGGATTTTCGAATATCGGGTCAAATCGGTTTCGGGTTGACTTCAGGATGGGTTGGGTCGGTTTTCGACTCTCACTTTTTAGGTTATAATCAAGTCGGATCTAGCTCGGTTTCGAATAACTTATTAGATCGGATTTTATTCACATCCATTCTTAGACCCACCAAATATGTCAGCTTTTCTCTCTCCTCTGGGGCCCAAACCCGTTTTCCACCCTTACTCATTCCGAATTCGGACCCTCCAATCCCCATTCTTTCACAAAACCAACTTCCCACTTCATAAAAGTCCCATCTTTTCGAGCCCGTCTTGTTGTAGTTGCCAAATTCGGGTTCTTGAACTTGGGTCAGCTACCCGACCCGGTGTTCTCTGAGGGTACTATTAAGGAACTGTTTGGCGGAGCTGAGACTGTTGTACACTCTTGCTGATGCTACTGTTGCGAATTCTGATGTTGGTGATGCTTCCCCGACTATTACTACTACTACCAAACAGACCGGTGATTGGCTTTCTGGGATCACTTCTACTATGGATATGGAAACTGCTTTTAAGGTAATTAGTTTTATTTATCGGTTATGATTTATGCAACCCTTATCCGGTTTTATTTTGGAATGCATAACACACAATCACGCGTTTTAGCTAAATTAATTTGTAATTTTAAGTGAAAAGGTGCTGAAGGATGGGTTGACTACGTTACATGTGCCATATTCATATGGGTTTGCAATTATATTGCTAACTGTGTTGGTAAAGGGACTTAAGGCGGCAACGTTTCCATTATCCAAGAAACAGGTAAAATGTTTTTTTTTTTTTTTTTGATGGAATGTAATGAGATTTTGATTATTGTTGGTAGCTGAAATGTATTGTTGAATACTTGAATGAATATTGAAGTTAGAGAGAGATTTATTGAGCTGTTACATTACCTATAAAAGGTTATTTATCTTCTGAATGGCAGTATGTGAAGTCATTTAAGTTTCACATACTATGAATGTAGTTAGTTAGGGCGTAGAAATGGACTAATCAGAATTTGATTATCGAGAGGCCGTGGGAGAAGCGTTTGGAGGAATGTGATTAGAATTTAGAATTGACGAGAAGAGCAATTAACTTACCTATAGTTAAATAAGCAAGGGAATAACTATTGAGTTTCCTTTAGCTATAACTCCTCAAGGCTCTTATTGACTGCCTGATCTTCGTTCTAGGCTTATACTTGCTCAACAAATTGAACTTAGAAATTTGTTGTGGATTTGCAATTCTTAGAGTCGTGGGTTGTTTTTAATGTCGTATTTATTGGTGGATACACTGATTGGTCGGAATGAAAATTTGTGATCATGAGTGTATTTTTATGCTGCTTAGCAGCGCCTTGGCTATTAAAAATCCATGATTTCTATACGGGTTGTAGTAGTTGGGAGCATTTGTATCACATTTTTCTCCTTTGACCAATCTTTTTTATGGGTTCTAATTCGAGTGATATTATGTGTATCTGTTTGTACCTCTGTATTACTCCTATATCTGGGAGAATTATCTAGCAAATGCTGGGAGTTTCTTTAAATTGTATCCGTCATGTTTCCATAGAATTATCTTGCCTAGTGAATGTAACATTGTTACACACTGCTGTCTCATCACTTTGTTTATCTGGATTGAGATGGAAGATTAGGGATTTGACTGGAATAGCACAGTTTGTTTGCAGGTGGAATCTACTATGGCTGTGCAATCCTTGCAGCCTCAAATAAAGGCTATTCAGAAGCGATATGCTGGAGATCAGGTAATCTTGTGTTCTTCTTCTGTATCTCATTTCGTTCTACTCTAAAAAATGCATTTTTAATGTGCTGTAATAGTTGTGTATGTTTCTTATGCTTTTTCTTCTAGTGTTCTAGTGGTTCAGGGCTCGGGCCCTTGCCTCTTGTGGTTGATGTTACACTTTGTTATAGGCCACTCATTACTTCATTAGTGTCAAAGTCATGCCTTTTTTACTCCATAGTCACCAAATGGTTTGGACTTTGTCTTTTCCTTTCCTTTTGAATCAATTGTTTTACTGTCATAATTTAATAGCCTGTATTTGAGTTGTAGATTGTATTTAATAACTGGGGCAATTACTCTACTTCCCATTTCGGGGTGACATTAGTTGGTTGAATCCATTGTCTCTTTCCCAAAAACTCCTTTGGTAAAAGAACCTGATAAAGTTGTAATCAAGTGCTAGAGATGAGAGTCATTCATGAAATTTGAAGCTTCTTTGGTTATGTACTGTAGGGAAAATTGTTTTTTGAGACAGCTAGATTGTACAAGCTCGCTGGCATTAATCCACTGGCAGGTATTTGAAGTCTTCTTTTTCTCTGGTTATATTAATTTTTCCTACTTGAATTCCAATGCAGATACCAATAGACAAATTCTTTCCCATTTCGTTTATGACTGTGAATTGAATGAATAAACAGACAAAATAAAGAAAAAGATTGAAGAATGATTAAAAATTATAAATGGAAAAACTCAAGTCGTATTGACTTAGAATGACACAACCAAGAGGTACAAAAAAAATAAAGTGAAAGTCTTTCTAATGATCTAATGGTTTAATAATATTATTATTTCAATTTCCAGTTAGTTATTTCAACTGGATGAACATTAGCAATTGAATAATAAAATCACAATCCATTGGTTGACTATAACATTAACCATTTCATTTTTTTGTGTGTGAGGAACTCGTCATGAATCTACTGATATCTGCTGCTTCCGTTATTGCTGCTGGATTGCTTCTTCTAGCTGTAATTTTAATATTTTCAGTTGATGATTTTCTTGCGCTTTCTCTTTAGGATGTTTGCCCACACTGGCAACAATACCAGTGTTGGTTGGTCTTTATAGAGCTCTTTCAAATGTTACTAATGAGGTATTGCAGCATTGATCATTATTAATAACTCTCATCTTTGATTTTGTTTTGTACTATTATGTTGCATTTGGATCGTTCACATCCTAGTCTTATAATCTTTGTATACTTTTTAAGGGACTTCTGACAGAGGGTTTTTTCTGGATACTTCCCTTGCTGGTCCTACTACTATTGCTAATCGGCAAAATGGAACTGGCATATCTTGGCTTTTCCTATTCATTGTTAGTGCTTACATACTCTTCTTGTGGCCAGTCGTGGCCAGATATCTATTTGACAAGGAACACACATATAGGGTCTGTTTACAACATGACATGCCTCGAAGCTATCTTCAGCATATATTGCTAGATGGAAATTGGTGAAAAGAAAAGTCCTAGGTCACTTTCACTATCATTTTGATGCCATTCCCTGACTCTTAAATTTTTTTAAAGGCTGGTCATCCACCAATTGGATGGTCAGATAACCAGCGTTGTTGGTAGTTTCACAGTATATATCAGTCCAGATTATGCAGTCATCTCAGGTTGGTCAACTCTTATTCATTTGTACGAAATAGTTATATTTGCTACTTGCATACTGGTCTGACTTCCATGCAATCTTGTAATATATTGCACTATCTTGCTGTGTACTTGAGTAGTTTGTGTTGCTTTTGTTGTCATGGCACAGTAAACCTGATTCGCGTATTCGCTTCATTGCTTAGTGTAGGCGTATAGAAGAGGGAGAAGATATCATATATGGGCATGCTGTAGGCTTCCTGTCAAAACTGTTTACATGCCTAAATTCAAATTAAGCCCATTTTCAGTGTTTTCCCCCTATATACTTTATTACTTGCGTGTTTGGAAGACTAATATTTCATTTGATGTCCGGCCAAATGATCCAAGTATGAAGAGTTTGCAAGCGCTAACAAAAGTCCTTCCATTGATGATTGGTTATTTTGCGCTTTCAGTGCCTTCTGGCCTAAACCTTTACTGGCTAGTTTTTCCTTTCTCTTTTGCTTATATCCTCTATTACGTTTTTTTAAAGTCCCGCAACTACTGTTGATTTTTTTTTCCAGGTTTACGAAGAATATATTAAGCACACTACAGCAATTTTTTCTTCAGAAGATAAGAGGTACGAATAATCCATTAGGGCAGCTTAGTGATGATGTTTAGTAGAAGAGCAATTGCTGTCTCCTAACACCACTAGTGATGACATTTCAAAGGAGAGAAAACACCGCCACCTAAAACTGTTTGGGAAAAAAATCAACCCAAGCAGAGGCAAAATCCCCTTTCACAGGGCTTCAACCTGGAGAAAGGTGATAATGGGTTCTACTATTTACTTGTTTGTGATGGGGGAGCTCTTTTTTTGAAGTGTTAACTCTATTTTTGATAGATTTAAGCGATTAAAAGAAGAAGCTAGAAGAAAGCGTCAAGGGGAAGAGGAGAAGATGAAAATTGAAGCACCTGCAGCAAATGCTTCATCCAAAATGGATTGACTTGAGAAGCAAGAGAACTCTGTTGGAGCGGCAAATGAAAATGGAGCTCAGTTGGTTGGGAGTGAAACAGAACCAGTGTCCAGCAGCCAATGCTGTTTCCTCTAACCGAAATATCTCAACAAATGGGAGCGTTAATGGTTCTTCAACGGAACATCAGGCTGCACCTGAACTAACAAGTGAAAATGGTTGCACAATTAATGGTTCTACCAGACAAGTTTCGGAAGATATAAACCAGGTATTTTTCTTTGTGAATTTTTTTTTCTGCAAGGTTGTATTGGCCATTTGGAAACCTAGGTTTCCTGGAAACCTAATGGGGAAATGGTAACGCTGTTCTTATATGATTAGGAATAAATGTCAATCATTGAATCACAAAAATTTTCTTACAGAATTCCATAGTAGTTAGTTGTTCACAAATAGTGTATTAGAGTTATTTAATTAGCTGTCATTATTAAAAGAGATTATTGAAAAAAAATGTCAAATATGGCCTTAAAGATCCATGAGGAAGAAAAAAATGCTAGTCATTCAAAGAAAAAAAAAAGATTTGAAAGCAGGAAAAGCAGCCTTCATGAGAGTTTTTGTGCAATGTTGTTCGCAATAGTTTAAGTCTCATTTTGTATTGTTATTTTGAGGTATCAATTTTAGCTTGTGGGTTTCTCAGTGGTTGGTTTGAAATTTTTGCTTAAAACTGAATAATATAAAACGTGATTCACTGAAAATTTGAAATGCTTGTTTTAGAGTTTAAGAACTCAGACTTGAACTCATGCTGTCATCAATTGAGCAATTTCCAATGGTTGCATGTTCAGTTACTACAGAGCAGTTCCTTACTACTATATGTATTTCTGGCCAACCTGGAATCATTGGTTGCGTAACCTGAATTATAGATCTTTGCTTGTTAAATTTGCTAGCTTGTCTTATGAGGCAATGGACTAGTTTTCTGCAGGAAACTGTTGGAAGGAAAAGTAGATTAGGAGATGAGACATCCTCGTTATTAACCACACAACAATAGTAGTCGGGGTACCAATTAAGGACTTGAGGGGATTTTTGATACCAACTGCATAATATTAGCACCTAAGAATTGATGGTTTTGGGTATCTAGGAGAAAATATGCTCTTCTAATCATTTATATCCATTCTTTCCGATTGTTCTTACGGAAGGAGGGGGGTTGAATTTCATATTTTATACGAAAATTGTGAATGAGTTAAAGAATTTTTCACTTCATAAAGAATGCAAAAATGTGAGGCTGTCATAAGCTTGACGTGTACGTAATAGTTGTAATACAGAGTTTCCAGGACTTAAACCACTTTTCTCTTCTCTTTTGGCATTAGAAAAATCATGACAAGCAACACTGGAGGTTGTGTTCCTTGTAGACAAGCATCACTCGCAAGTTTTATATTGTGCATTGTAACAGTTGATCCTTTCCCCATTGCAAGGTTATGGTGTTGTGCGCAAGAGAAGCGTTTTCAACTCGTGATCCCTAGCAGTCCCCGACGAACGGGGCTCTACTCAAGGTGTTCTAATGCTAGCCGATACAGATACAATGATCGTACTTGATCATGCCCGCTATACACAAAGCGCAGGGGCTACGTACTAGTAGGATTTGTATGTAGTCCTGACTCCTCAATTACCCACTTTCATTACCTGGCTTTTTTGGTCGAGTCGCTTGTCTGTAAGACTTTTATAGACGGAACTCCTAATGGTCTAATGGATAGTTGGTTAGTTACATATTTTCATGTTTATATTTTGTATATTCTTAACCATCAACCATCATAAATATCAAGTATTTTATATTAGAGCCTACAATTGATTTTTGTGATATTAGCAAAGAGTTGAAACATAGGCCCTAATCTATTTATTTCAAATTTCGGCGTAGACTAGGGGTGAGAGGGTAGCAAAGAGAGTCGCAAACGATAAGACAACAACTGATGTAAACAAGATTTGATCACATGTCTTGGATATCACTTTTCAAAACTTAAATTAGGTTAAACTAATTTCAACCATCTAAAGATTAATGTCCAAAGCAGGGTCTAGTTCATACTGACGCACTTTGCTCTGTCAGAGAAGCTTCTGTTTAGGTTGACATTTTTATTCATACTAATTATAGAACTTCTTAGTTGGAACTTTACGTATCTTTTTGCTTATTGGTTAGGAAATTGCAAACCCAGTGATTGTTAGTTATTCCGTATTATTCACATAAACTAGTTTAGATGACTCATATAATATTCCGATTTGATTCTTTGACCGCTTAAACAAAGGCACATTATCCCTAAAGCTGAGTAACTGGCTGGCTGTCCATGTCCCTATCCACTAATCCACGTACGCTACTCACTCTTAATAATTAGATTCATCGCATTTGTCTTATATATACGAGTAAGTCATTCCAGCATATTTCATTTTCAATTCGAACCTCGAGCCTCTACGTTGAGATGTTGTTTGCTACGACTATATTGCATTTAATTCTTGATTCAACTGTGTGTGTTTAAAAATCATGATACTTTGGTGAACATATTCTTGGAAAATTATGCTTTGACGGGGTAGAGTATGTGCCTAATTTCGCTAAACAGTATAGATATTACAGCTATAACATGCAAAATATCGAGTAAACTTCGTACGACTGTTTATACTCCAAAACTAAGCAACAACATATTACAGAATTCAATCATAAATCATTACTATATCGTGAACTTATCTCGAAAGGTAATAACTATTCCGAACCATTGTAGTGTGCACACATTTACAGACTATATGCCAAATAAATGAAAAAGTAATCTATCTAGCCATAATAATATTTTTAATGTGACAAGACAATACGAGTTAATCAATATCAACTTTAAAAAGTTTAACCAATTAAGTTAGTTGTGTAGAAATAAAGGAGGGATTTCTCTTAAGCCTGGACGCATGTTTAGCGTGGTTGGTTCGTA
Organism: Dysphania ambrosioides; assembly: GCA_026401315.1. Classification (NCBI taxonomy): domain Eukaryota; kingdom Viridiplantae; phylum Streptophyta; class Magnoliopsida; order Caryophyllales; family Amaranthaceae; genus Dysphania; species Dysphania ambrosioides. The sequence goes on along the minus strand of CM048671.1, from coordinate 21,356,764 downwards.
CTGGCGTTACATGACCACGTGTTGGGAGACTTGAATCATGCGTAGCTTAATGCGTATGATGTTGGTAACATGAGTGGGATTTACAATGTGTTAACTTTTTGCCATCGAAATGAGATGATATAAACATGATACATTTACGCAAATTAAAGTAGTAACCAAGTTAACAACACATCAACCATCCCACCAAAACTACTTTGTATTATTTTCAGCTAAATTCATTCGTTTTTTATTTGAAGGATTCTAAAGTTATTTGGTAATCTCAGTCTATCTGTTTCATACACTGTGAATACCAATGCTATAACCGTTTGATAGCACAAGTTTATTTATTGTTTCATTAAAAAAAGAGAGAAACTGAGCAAAATATTAGCTATATTCCCCGATTGTGCAATAAAAAAATTGTTACCCGAAATATGTGTATGTCATAAATTTCTTGCTTCTGAAATTGATCATTTTCTACTTCACTGTCACTTAAATAGATTTTGTTTATACTAACAAAGAAATCACTGTTTAAATCTCATTACTACTGAAATAGCTCACCTACTACTCCGTTCCCTTTTTTTTCGCAAAGATAGATCATACACGCAGACAAAAGGCTTCTCCCCTTCTAGCCCAAATGGCTAATGAGTGAGCCTTAGAAACTAAGACTTTTAGAGACTTAAACACAACACATAAATGCTGTCAATACTGATGGTTAGACCTGTGCATAGAGACGGGTTAGGACCTTGATTTGTCACATGGAAAATAAGGGGTCGGTTGGGCCAAAGTAAATGCAAAACAGGTCGAGCAAGATCAAGCCTAAGAAGATACAGAACTGGCCGAGTCAGACGGGTTCTTCTAAATAAAGTATAGTTTTTATCTATAGAGGATTATAGCTTGTTTGTATAACCTTTAATTTTTGACAGTTTACCATTCATTGACAAATAAATGAAAATAATCCATTATCATACTTTTATAGTGTTTAAAAGTCTTGTAAATTATTGACCTATTATTAACCTGATTTTACCAATTAAAGACCCAAATAACCATTTAAAAGACTAACTCAATTAAGCCTATAATTAATTAGACTCTTTTATAAATAGATCGGTTAACATCTTCCATCATGTCTACTAACGTCCAGGCATCAAAGCATCTTCCATGGCACACCATATGGCAACTGGCAAGCAGTTCCGAATGCAGAGCCGAAGATGTGAAGACTCTCTTGCCCATTTCTGTGATATGATTATGTTGAAGGCCAGGTGAAGACTCCATACATTTCCATGTCCCATCAGTCTCCAGGGTGAGAGCTTGATCATCATCTAGGGTACCCCATACATTTCCATGCCTCAACCATAGACCCCCTTCCCTTCTGGCCTCCGGCTGACTCTAAATAAGTTCCCTGTAAATGCGTTGCTTATCCTCTATCGGACTGCCTAAATATGCTCCCAATTCAAACCCGAAGCTTTCCTTAGTTACTACTCTGTTCCATATGACATACTTTATTTACGGACTATATTTTTGAGAGAAAACTCAGCAGTTTGTGTGAACTTCAAACCCAATCTCCCCTAAGAAGAAAAGGTTAACATCATGGCATCATATCATCTCAAGAATTTAGAAAAAGAGATAGGTAGGGTAAAACAAAGAGACGCTAGTTCAACTTTAGGATGCCGAAATTCCAAAAAAAAAAAAATTAAAAAAAAACAGCTCACAAATATACTGGATGACCAACAAGATTTCATATTCATCCTTAAGACACCGAATTCCGAATTTTTTTTTAAGTATTTTTTAATATAATTGTAAAAATAAGTTTTATATCAAAATAATTTCAAAAATAAGTTTTGTGTAGGTTTCGATTTTAGGTCAATTAGAATTGATCTAGTCCAATATGCTCTATCTGTCAAAATTCGAATGGCAGCGATTTCAAATTTTTTATTTTTTATTGAAATAGGTAAAGCAAATCAGTAGATTAAATTTCATTCTGTCCATTTGAAATTGTTGTCCTAAGCAGCGATTTTCAGTTAAGTAAAATCGTTGCAGGGCAACGATTAATACCCGAACCAAAATAAACTGATTTTCAAAATTATTTGGATTTAGAGCTTATTTTTACAATTATTTTCAAAATAAAATTAAAAAAAAAAATCCAATTTCTAGGGAGGAAGTTGGGAAATCTTTAGATTATATTAACAAGTATAGAAATTGACGATCAACTCAAGATTAACCCTTGACCAATTCAACTTGATCGATGAAGATTTAAATTGTTAAATACTTGGATTCATATCATAAAATCATATTCACGGAGTATATCAAATGACATGGGAATCTGAAGGGATAAAAGTCACCGTACCAGGCTTCTTTAATAAAGTATGATAATTATATACGTAGTATATTGTACGGATTATGGGGCACTATTTAAACATCCATACCTTCTTACGTATAGTTAGTTTCATACCTTACATTATTGCACTATAGACTTTATAGTTCATTTACATCAAACTTTTGGTATTATATTTTCAAAGAGTAATTAAACATATTCAGCACCAGCATCGTTCGTGACATTTTAGAGGCCCTACGCGTAATAATATCTATGAGCCCCTTATGTTCTACGCGTAAGTTTTTTTCTTATACATTTCGGGGTAGTAAATGCATGATTATATATATAAAATATATTTATTTTATTTTATATTACTAATTTCATCAGTAAAATAATTCAACTATCGTAAAAATATTAAAAAAATTATTTAAAAAAGGTACACACAAAATCTACTAATGAAATAATATTTTTAGAAGCAAACTAATAATATTGATGATATCTTTAAATAAGTGTTAATAGAATACTTATAATTTCCAATAGTTGAGTGTTTCATTGAATACTAAAAGTATATTTAACAAATTATAAAATTGCAAAAACTCAAAAACTCAACTTTAATACTAGAGTATATATGTAGTTCACAGTATATATTTTAATACTCATGATGGTACTACATACAATCTTACCATTATCATTATACCTAATATACATCAAGATAAAGTTTTGATTGCATTTTATCAAAAAACTAAAAATAAAAATCTTAAATTTGAGATATTGTATAGTTATATGACATAATTAGATTGACAAGAGAGTAAATTTATTCATTTATTCATTGTAAGACTCCATAAACTTAATAATTTATAAAGCATAATTTAAGAAATAAAAAAATAGAAAATAATTAAAAGTAGGGATAAAGGTATAAATTTTTATCAAAAACTAAAACATTCAATGTTATAAATATTGTAAATTAATTATCGTTAAAAAGTTTAGTTAAGATTTTTTTTTAAAATTTATTTAAACACTAGTTTTAAATTTATTTTTGGGCCCTTTCAAGCCCTGGGCTCTAAACGATCGCACTCTTTGCCTTGACCCAGGGACGACCCTGAACATATCCGGGGAATAATCACAATTGTCCCTAGGTTAAAGCTAGGCGTTTTACGAGGACAATTTACACAATAAATTTTTAAGAAAGATAAATTATTTGACGGGGTCATGGGTCGTGGTGTTGGTTGCGCTTGTGGCAGTGGCAGGACGGTTGATGTGGGTGGTGGGGCGGTGGGGCGGTGTGAAGGAGTAGATATGGAGGTTGAAGGAGTAGTGAAGGATGATTATGTGAATAAAAGGAGGGACAAAACGGTCTTTTTAGGAGCAATTTGAGAAAATTTTGAACGGCAAATAGGGCTCAATGTGCATATCTTGAGCAGTACCAAGTTTATTATTGATAAAATATGCAAGTAGGTGAAATGTAACTTGCAAGATATGTTACATCCTTATATAATTATATAGACTTAATAGACTAAACGAGCCAAAAGTAATCGTGTTCTAATTTAATAGGTTGTAAAATTAGCAATCTCATTCATAAAAGTAATAGTGAATTAGTAAGTATATGTTTTTAGCAGTAAAAATAATTTTCAATTAGTTTAGATTAGTAAAAATGGATTTTAATTGGTAAAAGTAATTTCACTTTAGTAAAAATTAGGTGAATTCAAGAGAAATAGATAGACCAACTAAGGACTAATTAGGTCTCTAGGAACTCTACAAGGCCCATGAAAAGCATATCGATGATGTGTTAATCCGCCAAATCGAAAAGTAAACTAATATTTGAAAATTGAAGGCATGAAACATGATTTTAGAGCAATTGATGATGTTTTTGAAGTTTTAATAATCAATGTTTAAAAGCCCCCAGAACAAGTTCATGTAACAATGGAAGACATTTCATTTAGTACTTGGGTAAGAAAGAGTTAACAAAGGTGTAGCCCTCCGAGGGACACTATAAATTTATAAAGAAACACACCTTCACAAAAATTTGCTAGGAATGAGAAATTGTGAAAATGTTCAAAATTCAAAGGAAATACCCAATATCATAGTGATTAATCAAAACAAAACTCGTAGTAGAGGATGCCTCCCGAGTCATAAAAGGTGATATGTAACTATTGACGATCTCCACAAGGCCTAAGAACAAAGTGAGACAACTATATGATGCATTTCAAAGGATGATAAGATGGGTAACTAACACTAGTAATAGATGGTTTCGATTATCCAAAAGGAATTTGAGAATTCCTAAGATCACCTAAAATATAACATTAGACCTTGATTTTACCTTTTAATATATAGAAAAGTAAAAATGTCCCGAAATTACATGATACGGCTTTAGACTTTTTTTTGAGAAATGTTTGCAGTGTCAAAGTGGTGATTTGGAACCATATCCATCATGAATACAAATATGTCCCTAGCTTTGAGACTCCAACGAAGGGTAGATTGAGTTCCCACAAAGATGATTTCCAAGATAAGTAAACAACTGGTTCTTTGCATCCTATATCCTTTAAGGTGTTTGTTAACCTTTTATTACATTATCAAAACCGACGATATGATGCAAACATGTTAATAGTTAAGTTCAAATTAAAGGCATTTTACGTACACCTTTAAATGCTTGCCTCTATAAGGCTAAGTTACCATTAGGCTTAGATATGATCATATGAAGTTGATGATTCCAACAACATTCTTAATCGACTCCATTTGATTTTATTATAAGTGTATTAAGGTAATAATAAATGGATAAAATATGAAATAGTTTAATTCATGGAGTATAAAAGTTATTATACTCTACAAAACTTATTGATAAAGATGTGAGATAACCAATACTATCAGATACATATTGATATTAGTAAGACAAAATATTTTTAGGATTATTTATATTAAGTTATTATCTTTAAAATATTTTATTATGATAGTATATCTTTTAAAAAGATAGTTTCTATCTTACGAGCCTAAGTTTCGTTTAAATACTTTACCTGTAAATCAATAATAATCAAGTTATAATTTGAAGTTCACGCATGGTTATCACTTATGATGAACCAAGGTGGAGTAAAACAAGTAATCCACAGTTAGATAACGTGTAAATTTGTAGTATCTCAAGTTCTCAACATATGAAAAATATAATATATAGTTTTTTTTTTGGCAGCGTATAATATATAGTTTATGTGTTCTTGCTTCACCACCAAATAGATACCTCATTATCCAAGCCCAACTTTGCTCCCCTTTTTCTTTAAGAAACGTACACCAAATTGTGAGAAAATTCAGGAAATTAAAGGAGAGAATTTCCCTCATTACAATTACCCAAAATTCAATATTTTTATCTTTTCTATGTTAAACAAACCCCAACAATTTCCTATCTCTTCTCCAAAAATTTTCAAAGAAGTACAGGAAAAAAAAAAAAAACCATTCCATATTATAAGGTTTCAATTATTTGATCATCTTCTAATTTACTTGATAAAGTTGATGATTTGAAGTTTTTCTTGAATAATCATTTCATATTATGAGATCCCAGTTCGATATGAATTCAGTTAATTAACGGAAGGATGTAGATGGGTCTTGATTCATTTGTTTGTATTTGATCGTTTGTAATCTTCATTTCCTTGATTTTTCTCTTGATCTTTTGTGATCATCTTGTTGTATATATATGTGATTTAAATCAGGATTAAACTATGTTATAAATTTTGGTAAATTGATGACAATTTTTTTTTTACTATCTAACTACATGATCAAAATCAATGACTCTGTTTCCTACTGAGAGCCCCGCTATATTTTCCCCTGTTTTTTCGTGTACCCTTTAGATCACTGTGTATGATTTTCAATTTTGTTGATTGATCAAAGTTTTAATTTTTTTTGAACTAAATGATTGATTGAAACCTGATTTCCTGTTCTGCAGTTTTCTCTGATTCTAAGTATTGTGATCGTTTTGAAAAGCTTGGATGTTTTTTATGAGGATGATGATTGTTGTTCTTGTATATATTTTGGCCAATGAACAACAATTCTAATTTTGGGTACCGATTTTCGGAATTGGGTTTTGTCTAATTTGTATGCAATTGGAAAATTTTGGTGACATGCCATAAAAAGTTTCAATTTTGTGGTTCTTGGAATATATGGTTGCTTTATTCTATCATCGAAGATCATTTTTTTTCTTTCCGATTGCCTGATATATGCACTCCGTTAATCCGGAATTAATTGTCACGCTAATAACAATTTAATTTGAATTAGTAAAGTGACAACTAAATCCGGAGTTGGAGATACTGTTATTAGCTAATTGCTTGTAAGTGGCGGTTGATTACATTCTTTTATCTTGTTATTGTTGTGAAGGGAGGTTTTGAATATGACATCTTTCACCTGTAGGTTTGAATGCTGAAGTGTGTTAACAATTGGAATAGTACAAAATTTAAGGTAGTTATTTTTGCCATCATTTTGAACAATATTAGATATTAATTGTAGTATTGAATTTGATTGCAGTGTATAAATTATTGTAGTTTCTGTGTTAACTTTGCTATTGAATGTGTCTCAGAAATTTGGTAGCTTCTAGTAGACTAGCTTGGGGCACTGCAAAGAGTTTTGGCAGTGCCCAACATGGATGCCACAACAAGTGGGACTGAAACAATTCAATACTGTAATATTCCTGAACAACCCATTGCTGCTGCACTGGTCACCTCGCCTAAACCAGCGTTCCTACGCCAAGTAAGACATTGCTTTGGGGACCAAGTCCCCGGGGAATTCCCCTTGGCAGCGAATCCGTCCATTGTTCTTCATGTCCTTACCGCATGCAACTTAGACCCCCAAGACCTCGCAAAATTAGAGGCAAGTCATCTCACTGCCTTTGTTTTTCGGTAATCATCTAATTGGTGAAATGAGAAATGGTGATGCTGCTGATATGAAGTGTTTTTTTTTTTTTTTTTTTTTTTGTATCTGTATTTGTATTTCAGGTAACTTGTTCATTCTTCAGGCACCCGGCCAACTTTGCGCCTGATTATGAATTATCAATAGCTGAGCTTGCTGCTCTAGATATGTGCCAAAAGAGGGCCATATTCAAACCCATGACCCCTGAACAAAAGGAGGATTTAAAGCAAAGGTGTGGGGGGTCATGGAAATTAGTGCTTAGGTATATTTTAGCAGGTGAAGCTTGCTGTAGGAGAGAAAAATCGCAAGCAATAGCGGGGCCGGGACACAGCATTGCGGTGACTTCAAGTGGTGCTGTTTACTCCTTTGGTTCTAATAGTTCAGGACAATTAGGCCATGGGCTGACACCAGAAGGGAACACTGCTGATGAGTATCGACCTCGCTTGATAAGGTTGAAAATTGCTGTTATAGGTGATTCTGATTGAATGGGAAATTCTGTGGGGGGAAGGAAAATTTACAGAAATCGTCCTTGTGCAGGTCCCTGCAGGGCATTCGGATCATCCAAGCTACTGCTGGGGCTGGGAGGACAATGTTGATCAGTGATAATGGAAAAGTTTATGCATTTGGGAAAGACTCATTTGGGGAAGCTGAATATGGGGTTCAAGGTTCTGGAGTTGTGAATACCCCAAAACTTGTTGAGTCCTTGGAGGACATCTTTGTCGTTCAAGCTGCTATTGGAAATTTCTTCACTGCTGTATTGTCCAGAGAAGGAAGGATTTATACTTTTTCATGGGGAAGTGATGGGAATCTCGGTCACCAAACAGAGCCGAATGATGTGCAACCTCACCCTCTGTTAGGGGCACTTGAGAATATACCAGTTGTGCAGATTGCAGCTGGATATTGCTACCTTCTTGCTCTTGCTTGTCAGCCTGGTGGCATGTAAGCTCTTTCTGCACCGTTTTTAGTCAATGCTTATAAGTTCACAGGATTTTTAACCTTAGCTCATTGGAGTGGAACGTTTGGAGTAATGTTTAGGGTTGTTTGGGATAGAATCCTTTCTTACATGAACTTGATTGCAATAAATGTACCTGCATTATGAGTTTTATGAATTTTAAAATTCTAGTGGAGCTAAGAGAATACTATTTGGCTCGTAGTGTTGATTTTCAAATTATGACATTGATTGTTATTTGGCAATTTTGTTTATGCTAGGTCTGTGTATTCTGTGGGATGTGGTTTGGGTGGAAAACTTGGCCATGGTTCAAGAACAGATGAAAAATACCCTCGACTGATCGAGCAATTCCAGACATTGAACATTCAGCCCATGGTCGTGGCTGCTGGTGCTTGGCACGCAGCTGTTGTTGGTAAGGATGGACGGGTTTGCACATGGGGTTGGGGACGTTATGGATGTTTAGGACACGGAAATGAAGATTGTGAATCCACTCCTAAGGTTGTAGAAGGCTTGAGTGATGTCAAGGCTATTCATGTTGCCACAGGTGATTACACCACTTTCGTGGTATCTGATAATGGTGATGTATATTCCTTTGGATGTGGAGAATCTTCCAGCCTTGGACACTATAATGGGATTGATGGACAGGTCTGAAATTGTTATAACTTTCTTCCTTTGCTGGTTCTGATTAATTTTAGTTCTATTTGTTGCCTGAGTATTTTTTGTTAGGTATTTTATTGTCGGTAAATTGAACTTAGCGCAATAACTATTAACATTGATTAAGTTTTGATCAAGGGTTATGGTTGCTATTATGAAATTTTTACGCACATTCCATAAACCTTAATGGCTGGAACAACTTGACCTTTTTTTTTTAGGATGCATCAATATATGGTTAGCACATATGAAGCTACGCTCTAGCACTCCTATTTTAATAGGAAGAAGTGTGTGAGATATGTAACAATCAGTGTTTTGCTCTTAATGTGCGCTTGATTAGTTTGGTTGCACTACACTATTAGTTTGAGTACATGGCTACATTTATATAGAGGTGACCATATTGAATAGATTTTTAGTCTTTTTACCGATTTTTATCTATATAGAGGTGACCACATTTATACAGGAACTACTGGAAAACTACTTAATATTACCTTATATACCGTGAATCTTGATATATGCTTCTTGTTATTGGTAACTTGTTTCAGAGTTCTATGTTTGATCCACTTTAATATTGACAGGGGAATATGCACGCCAATATACGTAAGCCAGAGCTAGTGGCATCTCTAAAACAAGTGAAAGAACGGGTGGTGCAGATAAGCTTGACTAATTCCATTTTCTGGAATGCCCATACGTTTGCGCTCACTGAAACCGGAAAACTCTATGCATTTGGCGCTGGTGACAAAGGACAGTTGGGTGTAAAGCTTGAAGATAATCAGATTGAAAGGGGAAATCCAGAGCCTGTAGAAATTGATCTCAGAAGTTAGCCATGCACTAATAAATCAGTTTCCACAAATCCTTGATTTCACGGTTCATAGCATCTTACTGCCAACATCATTATCACTCTTTCCATCGTCCAATCTGCATATGGTTCATAGTGTGTAGTGTTCAGCTTCTCTTCTGTACATAGCAAAAGGTAAGGTTGTTTTATTTGAACATGAATGTAGGCTTAGGAGGCGCCACTAAGCAAAATGATTTGCTTTATGGACTCCTCATAAACCAAAACTCGCAAGGCATCAAAAATTTATTCATCTGCATTGTTTCTGACAACAGATTATTTTATGAAATACTGATCTTTTATCTGCATAGTCTTCTTTTTCGCATAGACTAATTTTTAGGTCAATTAGTATTACATTTGCTCAAGCACTTACGTGTTTCTTGTCAAGTCATGCAAGGTGTAGTCATGATGCTTCTGTTATGTCCTCCATTCCTGCGTGTCTCATTCTATTAAAAAAATAGTTCTCATTATCGACATGTTGCCAAATTTTTGCAAGTTATACCATTTATCTAAAAATTAGCGTAAAAAATGAAACTTTGGATAGATTATTTAGGCTGGCTCTGCAGATTGAACTGTGTGCAGCAGGATTTTTCTTTTTGTTACTTCAGTTTGTTCAATAGTTAACGAGACCTCTTTAAAGTTGGAACAGTTTTCTTTGAGTAAGGTTATTTAGTGAGCTTACCCACAACACTTTTCACCGTGTTTCCTTAATTTTATCAAGCTCTCATATCCCTTTAACCTAAGACATTGGAGCATGTCCAAGTCTATGGTGTCACACTGCCATTGAACTGATTAGACCTGTTCAAATAGGAGGGGCTTCATTAAAAGTCCTTAATCGGTCCATTTGTAAAAGGGTCTAATCAATTATAAGTTTAAGTGAGTCGGTCTTTTAAAAGGTCATATTTCATTTAATAAATAACTAGTTTTCAAAGCTTTTAAAAACTATCAGGTTTTCACTTATTTGTTGATAGTCCACTGTCAAAGATTGAAAGTGATAAAGTCAAACTATGATTATATATAGATAAAAATTATACTCTCTTGGGCGGCTCGACCCTTTTTATATCTTCTTTGGCCCGACCCAACTCAACTCGTTTTGCATCTTCTCTAGTCTTCTCTAGCCCGGTCCAGCTCGACCCGTTTTGCATGTGACTCATCCCACTCCTAGCTTGACTAAATGCACATGTTTAAAACTGATATACTCATTATTGGAACATTTGAGGCAACACAACTTAATTTTATCAAAGCTCTCGTAACTCTTTTTGAAATTTGGCTCTGAAACCATGTTGATAAAACTGTAATAAGCCTTTATACACATAATTGCACTTAAATCAATATTCTATCTCATCCATTTCTTTGATCTCATTTTAGCAATCTAAAGCCTTACATAGATAGTGGTCTATCCACATTCCTTCACCCGACACCTGTCCTTGTGAAATTACCTAGGAGTTGCTCTTCGTGGACACATGACACACACATATGCTCAAAGTGGACATAGAGAAGAGAGAATTACTGGGACACCTCTTTGATCAATGTATAAACCAAACATCTTCTAACACATCAACAATTAAAAAAAAAATTGATAAATAGGTTAGAACTTAAAATATGACTCTTTCAAAACGATAATGATATGATGGTACATAATGGCTAATGTAGCCCACAAATTAGTAGTATAAGGACCTATCATTAATGAGCCTAAGCTAATACAATTGTTTATTTGGGCCTGTATCGTTATCCTACAGTGAACTTTAATTACAGTGAAGGGCCAGATTAAAGCGAACTCCATTTAGGCTTCCTTAATGCCTCACAGCCCACAATATTTATGAATTATACCGTGAAATTATTTATCATCATATATGCATTTTATGCGTACGTGGAGTGAGACTCCGTGGGATTGGGAGTGATTGTTACAAAAGTTGTTACATACCCTCTTATAGTCGCTACTGCTAAATAACATAGAGGTAATAAAAAAAATTGAATGGCTTATAAGGTTATAGATTAACATAGTTAAGAATCCAAAGTTGCTTTTGATGTTTGGATTTACCAGTACAAGAATTTACTCCCTCCGTTCCTTTTAATTTGTCACATTTATTTTTTGCACAATTTCTAATGCACATATTATAGTTATAATATCTATAGATACTTATTATTGAAAAAAATATATATAATTTGCATATTAAAAAATTATACTTCGAAACGAATCAGACAAAATTTCACATGGATGTATTTTAACTTATCTATATCAATGAAAAATTATATTTAAATTTCTCGCTCCTCAAATAGAATAATATAAATAGGACAAATAAAAGAAAATGAAGGAAGTAACAATTGATCGATTAAAATGGAGGAAATTCGTTAGAAGAAAACAATTTTTCTTTTCCACGGAGCAACAGTTGAATTTGCTAACCTCATATTTGTCTACAACTTAACAACTGTGAAGGTATTGCTTACCCCTACTCCTTGGCTCAAGATTCGATCATCACAGATGTGTAGACCTCTGCATCAGGTAGGATTAGGGCTGGAATGAGTCACATACAAAACGGATTGGTTTGGGACAAAAAAGATCCAAAACGGGTCGAGTCGAATTAGGCCAAAAAAAGATGCAAAACGGGCCGAGTCAAGCTAGACCCGGTCAGAAGAGACTAGTTATATCTATGGAGGGTGATAGTCTACCAATATAACGTATAACTTTTTATAATAAACCATTGACAAGCAAGTGAGTGCATTTATTACCTAATAGTATTTAAAATTCTTGGAAACTATTGACCTGACTTAACCCTCTAAAGATTCATTAAAACATAACCATTTAAAATACCGACCTAATTAAGCTCATAATTAATTGAACTCTTTTATAAACGGACCAATTAAGAGTCCTTAATGGGACCCCTCCAGTTTGAACGACTCTATAGATGTATACAACTTTATCTCCAATTGGTATAAACCAGCAAAGGGCAATGAACACACAAATAATGTGTCCGACAAACATCGGTTACAAAACTCACAATGTTCCATTCGTATGATTACGCACAAGATAGAGAGGTACTTTATATTGATATTGAACTGGCATTCAAGGAAAGCACATCGTTTTACATTGTAAACATTTAAACTGATAAAAAGTTCTCATTTTAAGGTGAAACAAAATGAAATTTCAGCAAAACACAATTACCTAATAGCACATTATAGGGTAATACCATAGTTTCAGCAAATTGATTGAATATAGGTCGCCTCATTTATCCAAAATCCGTATAAAATGTCACAAGAAAGTTGTAGCCGGTATTACCTTAGTGTAATACAATAGTATCGGCAAATTGATTGAATAAAGGTCGCCTCATTTATACATCATGAGTTCATGACATTCAAACTAGTGGGAGGCCATTGTGGGGTCAGATCTCACATGGAAAGCAATAGGAACATTTATGCCATAATAAATAACCACAAGACAAACTAGAGGGTTTTGGAGGACAAAAATTCAACCACACCTTTGTCCCTACAAGACTAACAAGAGCATTCGTCTTTGATCTTGTGTCTGCGTTTTTTTTTGACATAGCAGCATCAAACACAAAACAAGCTAAGGGGAAAAAGAGAGTAAGTCGAAAGTCTAATTGAAACTGCTCGCATATGAGCTTTTTCAACACGTTCTCGATTTACTTTATGGATAATACAAACATCAAGCGAATTAACTAGGATCCTAATTATGAAAATGGTATATATTATTTCAAAATAGGAGAGACTCTTTGGCGAAGAGAGGAAATCAAGAGCGCAAAGTTAGATAAAAGGCGGACCACTTTCCAATTATTATCTTTACTCCATTAAAGGGCTTGGAAGCAGACTAAAGCTTCTGCCATAGTTGCTAAATTAGCAAAACCACGGGATGAGCTTCCAGTTTCCACTTTCTCAGCAATTAGTGTTGATTCCCCTCCTATCCTGAACCTACTTGTCCATCCGACTTATTCCATATTCCATCTACTTGAATATTCCGTCCATATCCCCATTTGAGAGACTTATTCCTAGTGAAACCATATCAAAACTAGGTGGGCTAGTAGGTCCTTCTTGAGGAGGGTGAAGAAATCGAAGATTTCTAGAGTTTTCTTTGAGAAAGGATTCATGTTCTTCAAGGAGCGAGATTCAATTCAAGCAATCATTGATATCACTCTTCTTGTCTCTAAATACTCAGTCATTCCAGGTTGTCCATAAATCCCAAAGGGTTGCAATAAATTGGACTAGCCTAGAGCTGTGAATTCCATCCATGTTATAAAGAAGTTGGACATAGTACGAGAGTCAATCTACCAACGGCTAATTCTTGTTGAAATTTGAGCAAATCCCTAAGGAATTACTCCTCTAAACCTGTATTGCGAAGGAGCAAAGGCGAAACAAGTGATTACATCATCCTCTTCCTCCTTGTTACATTCAGAGCAATGAACCTGGGTGTCTATAATACCTCTTTTTGGAGTTGTTGCAATATCAAGAAGCCTTTATATTACAGTTTTCATAGAAAAGTAAGCTAGCTTGACTTGATTGGAACGTGCCACAAAATCATATAGAACTCTTTGTTGGGTAAACTAGGGACTTCTTGACTAGAGGAGGTTTTATTGTGAAGGAATGCATAACAAAATTTCATTATGATCTTACCAGATTTGTGATGCAACCAACTAGTATAGAGTGTCACAGTTTTGCATTATAGGGGTTCCATATATAGAATCCTTCAAACTGTGTCTCCCTCAAAGATCTTAAAAAGGATATTCCTTTCCTACATCCCAGAGGATTCATCCACATCCAGCAATTCATTAACCCTAAGATTACTGATTTCAGAAAGTGGAATATTAGATCGACAAAAACTAGCTCTTTCGGCTTTTAACATGATGTCAGATTCTTGCAATTTTACCTTATCCGAATAAAATTATACAGAATTGTCAGCAACCTAAGATCTAGATTCACAATGTCGGCATGAACTCCATTAAATCAAATATGCATAAATAATTGCATTTATTAAGGTTTAGAAGGCCTGTAAACCTAAAAACAAACCGGAAAAATCAAATATCTATATTGATCAGAAATGTAATCAACAAACTCATGATTCACCATACAAAATTTAGGGACAACAGATTTTCAGTTCATCATCATGAGAAACATTCTATTTCACACCACATGCTAAGAACCAACTAAATGACGTCAAAAGGAGGGACTCGCAAAACACAACCTACACTACATACTATCAATATTCTGATGGGGTAATAACATCGTCTATCTTCAAAATCATCTTCACAACCTGGGTGGCCAGCAAAATTTGCTGCTGCTTCCCGATCAAAGTCTCAAATACGTTCTGCTCACGCATATCATTTGTGCCAATGTCATTGCAATCGATGCCATAGTAAGTGATGTTTTCCTGTCCAAATCAAAAGGCAGAATCAAGGACTCAGATCATTAGCCGTATAATGTGTAACATGTGACATACATCCACATTTTTTTCCATCATAGATTAATTATGCTTTTCCAGTTCATCAAAATTAAGTTGAATCCCAAAAAACAAGCCTCCTACATTCATCATTGTTTATGAAACCCAAAAGTACAGATTGCTATGCGTATAGTGTGTAAAATGTGACATACATCCACATTTCTTTCCATCATAGATTAGGTCTTTACAGGTAGAGGGAAGAAGAAATCACCATAGGATTTAGCCTTCACCATTGCTCTAAAAACACAAAGCTTCTGAAAATAATCTATAAGCTCCTCTGGGACTATTGTAGGTAATTAGGAAAATGCTCGCAGATACCTAAAGAAAGCATTAATATCCACAAACCTGTATGGCACATTTTAAAGAACTCCCCCTACTTACCTAATCAAGTAGCCATAAGCAGTGTTCTTACATTAAGAACATATGCGTCAAAGCACTTTCCCAAAGTCAACATATGCATCAAAACATGCATTATGGGTAGAGGGAAAAAGAAACCACCATAGGATTTTAACCTGCACCATAGCTCTAAAAACCCAAAGCTTCTAAAAATATTCTATACACACCTATGGGGCTATGGTAGGTGATTAGGAAACTGCTTGTCAATACCTAAAGAAAGCATTTAATAACCCCAAACCTCGACTGCACATTTTAAAGAACTACCCCTACTTACCTAATCAAGTGGTCATGAGCAATGTTCTCACAAAGAACATATGCATCAAGCCATCAAAGCACTTTCCTAAAGTCAACATATGCATCAAAACATGCATTAGAATGACTGATCAGGAAAGCCATGAACAAAAAAAGAATCGCTTAAAGCAATAACAGGTATACAGAAATAACTCTTTTTAGAGTCCATTTTGTAAATAATTGGAAATTCAAGTTTCAAAAACAGCAGCACCAAGACTCTTTTCAAATAATTCAAACAGAAATGACACAACCCACAGTAAGGATACCGGCAAAGATGAAATTAAAGCATCAGCATGGTAGGGGGAAATGACCAAAAACCACTAACCTTGACTTGCTGATGTTTCACAGCAGACAGTGTTTCAATTGGCTGAAGACCGCTGTTCTCTGCAAGTGCCATGGGAACTGCATCTAGGGCTTCAGCAAAGGCCCTGATGGCATACTGCAAAAGCAAGAAAAGACAGTAAAAAATAAATGAAAGATCCAAAATTCTACATACTGCAGATGCAAGAGAAGACAATTAGAAATAAGTGGAACAATCAAAGTTCAGAGTAAACTAATCAAATACCTGCTCAACTCCAGGGAATCGATCAGCACCTGCCTCTACAGCAAGAGAGCATGCAATTTCAGAAGAGCCACCGCCATACACAATAGAATTATTGCGGATAAGGTTCCTTGCAACACAAAGTGCATCATGGATGCTTCTCTTTGTCTCTTCAATCATCATTTTGTTACCTATGTCAAGAACATCAAACAACCATATCATAATACAAGCTATTAATTACTATTATCTTCAACTAATCAGTATCAAAATTAATAACAATAGAGTAGATGTGCATGCACTTACACTTACCTAATATGACAATTTAGTTCAGTAACGGTCGTTAACAATTTCAATAAACTTTTATATAAATATAAATAAATATACTATATAAAGGCGATGAACCTACCACCACGGATAAATATGGTTACAGCCTTAGAATTGGCACAATGTTCAATGTACAGCATTCGATCTTTTGTTGTACCAAAAGATTTTTCACGAACCAACCCAGCCTGAAATATTCGGGAAACATCAGGAAAATAATAGGACATAAAAAAGAACTTTGCATAGAAATATTAGCCTGCATTGTATAACTTTAACAAACACATACTAAACAGAATAAGATCCTAAAAATAAATAAGAAAATTGCAATCTAAGGAGTGAGCCATTTAACCATGTAATTATTGGGAAATTATTGACTCACTGATGACCAAGAATGCAATTTTAAGGACTAACTAAAAAGAGACAGATTGATATCAAATATAGATTACATAATTTTATTCTTCCCGAAAAATTAAAACAGCAGTCAATACTCTAATGAAGGCTCCGCATTGCTGAGAAAGGCATGGCATCGCCATTCAAGGAAGTGTCAGACAGCGGAGCTAATGCATCAATATGTACCAGATACTGGATAGTTCTTGATATCAACTCATCATCTCATTCACAGTAATTTGTTATTCACCCAAAAAAAATCTAAATATTTTGAGAATAAATGAGGGGTGAAAGAAACCAAAAAGATTAAAAAAAACATAAGGAAACCTTGAATATCTAGGCATCGCTCTTGTTTAGAACCATTGTCCTTGTTTAAGATCAAGCTTCATGCCTCTGGAGTAATATAACAAAGAACTTTATAGAAATAGCAACAGAAGGCATAGTAAGTCAACATATCCCACAGCAAGTAACCTACTGGTTACATGTTACACAGCCTCTTCATCCATTCAGCACATTGAATCGATAAAAGGCGACAATAGATAAGGACATCTCAATAGGTAAGGACATTCAACCTATACTTTTGGCAATCACAGAAATAAATGTGGCGAAGATAATAAGAAAATTAAGACAGCCTGAAGCCTTAGAGACACTTTCATGCAAGGTATTGACTAACATGTGCCTTAACAACCATTGCTCACAATCTGAAACCCTTCAATAAAAGCATGAACCTATTAAACTACCAAGCAACATACATATATGTTATACATACTCCCTCTTTTTTTTGGACTATTCATAAGTGTTACTATGACTCTTTTTGGTGAATTATCCTTAAGAAACAATATAGTCATATGAGATCTTGTTAGTGTCAAAGAATATGTTACCACAGCATGCTTGCAGGAGCTTTTGGCAAGGTTCCAGAAAAGAGAGTACATCATGTGACATCTCAGAACAGCAATTATCATGACCAAAACCAAATCAATAAAAACAAAAGATCTACAGATAGAAATGAAAAAACTCAACGGGGCAAGAATTCAAGATACATAAGCAAAGGAGCATTTGTACCCTTCCCAACTTTTCAGGGGTCAGTTCTTGAAACCTTGGAACAATTCTTCCACCTGAAAAATAAAAAATATCTAAGTGCAATCCAAACGCCAAAACAATACAAAATATACTATAGCAACAAAAGGCATTATCACAAACCTGTGGCAATTGCAATAAGTTCTAGCTCAACACCACCAACCCATCTCACAGCAGGCAAATTCCTATGCATTAACAAATGATTTGCCTCATCATCGAATCCCCATTGACAAATAACTAAGGTTGCACCAACATCCTGCAACTCACAAACCCACCAAATGAGATATGTATCACAACAGGGTTTCACCTTTAAAAACAGAACAGCTACTCCCTCTAGAATCTAATTATCTCAGTCATCAGAGAGCAAATGACATAGGAATATTACATCAATGTCTGCATCAATCACAATCCACTCTAAGGACATTATACCAAAACATAGAGAAAAACGCCTCAAAAAAAAGTTGCAGTTAAATCAAACCAATCAAGGCTTAACCTAAAACAGCTAAAATGAGTTTGCTGCAAGCATATTTCTCCAGAAAACGATAAATAATAACCCAAAGGAGTGCTATTTATGCATTTAGATCCTCATAACTAGAGTAAGGAACAGTACGACTCAATTAATAGCATCTAAATTAGAAATTAACTAAAACAACCCACCTTGCACCTTTTTACCATATCATCAAAGTACTGCTGCTCTTGTTTGCGTAATGTCTCAAACTTTTCCACAGTGTCAATCTCAACCTTATGCTTGGTTTTTGGCTTAGGTGGCTCAAAGGGGCAAGTTAAAATTGCTATATTAGCGTCCTCAATTTTCTTTGGCATTTGAGGGTGGCTCATGTCCTTGTCCACCACAATTCCATAGATGAGTTCAGTATCTTCAAGTTTTCCTCCTACTTTCCCTTCCACTTTGATTAGATCAAGATTAACATCCTTCCGTTCCAAGTCTGCAACAGCCAGAACTGCTTTAACTGCAATCTCGGCCAAACTGCGTTTGCAGCGATTAACGCTGAAAAAAAGGCAATTTTACGTTTAGGATTGTCAAACTATATAAATAAATAAACACCTACAACCTTGAACTATGTGACCATTTGGCAGGGAGGGGACGAGGACATAGCAAAATAACCTACCTCTCTGACCAAATGAATAAACAATGGCAAACTGCCACATATAGATGGCAAGGACATAGCCATCTGGCCCATCTTACCATCTAATACCCACATGCTATCCATATACTTAATTATTATACAGTATTACCAGAAAAAGGATTTCCAATTGCAAAAGTGCAAGCATTTCATACTCATCTTTGTTACAAAACCAATTTGTTACAAGAGAAAATTAGCAAGAGTTGCCTAGTGTGATGGCATCAAAAAAAAAAAAACCCCTTAAACCTTTACATCAAGAGAAAAACATGCTATAAATTTAACTGCAGCCAACAATTAGTGCAACCACATTGATTAGTGCAACTAACAAGAATACTTCTCCATCAAAGATAAGCATATATACACCCTAAGTTCCAAAACAAAGGACCAGTGGTATTAAAGATTTACATGTTTGAATTGAAGTCATTCATTAAAGTTTTGCATCACGAAACCAACTTAAGTTTTCTTTGGGATTCCTCCCGGGATATCATTAAGGGTATTAAGAGGCAGTGTATGTTTCAACTCCTCGCTTCCCTTCATTAATCTTAGCTCCTAAGTCCTAACACCTGCTAAGTACCTAAGATTGCTCACATTAACATCAAGACACCAAATGCTCAGCAAAGTAAAATCAACAAGAATAGCAACTAACACCCACAAGCCACTTCACAGAAATTGTTATCCCAAAAAGATTCATCACAAAATTAGAATTCATGACGGGTATATGTAAGCATACATTTTTGATGACAAGGTAGTCATGCAGGTCTGGATCAAAGGCTCGATATTTGATTCATCAAATTCATACTTATGTGCGATCTTCTCCAAATGCTCCACAGCCATCCGAGAAGCTACTTCATATCCTTCTGCTATTCTAATAGGATGAATGCCACGATCTAAGAGATTTTCAGCCTGTTCCAAAAGGGAACCAGCCAATACAACAACTCCAGTAGTCCCATCACCAATTTCATAATCCTGACTACGAGACAACTCAACCATCAACTTTGCAATTTGATTGTCAACATCCATCTGCTCCAAGATAGTAGCACCATCATTAGCTGGATACAAAGATAAAATAGATGACACAATGTTAGAATTACACTAAGAACATCAAACAACCTATCTGTATTGATGTAGCACATCATTCTAAAACATGCATGCTAACATAAACGAACAAAACTACAGAAAATGTAATCTCGCAATTAACTTTCCTAAAGTTGATAACTACTGCATCATGATCATAACAGTAAATGCTGAATGCGACATCTAAAAAAAACTGTGCATACTACATATTTTAGAATCCATCAAAAACTACAAGTTGGGGCTCTAGCTCTAGAATCTTTTTTTTATAAAAAAAAAAAGAAAAAGGAAAGGATATAAATCACTAGCCATCCTGGGATAATATGCTTGAATAAGTTCTAATCAAAAGATAGTTGAGCTCATTGTATTGTACCTTGTACCCTCATGAAGAGCAAATGGAATCTTAGCATTTTAAAACAATCAACAAATACCCAGACCTAGATGATCATTCTTAAATCCTAGCTCTTCCATGTCGTAAACCCCACAAAGTAAAGCCTCGTACGATTCAAATAGTCACTTTAAAACCAAACTCATCAATAAAGAACTCAGCATTCCATAATGTACTAATTTACAACCACTTGTCATGTCTTCATAGTTGATCTTCACAAATCAAATACAAAACCTAGCACATTCCTAAACCCTAATAAAACCTCCCTCTAACATTACCCAAACAAAAACACGACGAACGTTGGTCTCCGTCAAAACCAATCAAGTATAGTATCTAAAATCCAAAACCCTAGTACTCACATCTGAATTCAAGTTGAAAGCTTTATAATAAGAATCGGGTCTCGGAGCCAAAACCCGAAAGTGAGTTAACAGTTCACATAAACCCTCATAAATCTTAGCTAAGAACCCCGATACATACATCTGAATCCAAATAAAAATCAGATCATGCTCTCATAAAAGCAAACATAATAACCCTAATTTGGGAGCAACAAGGAGAGAGAGAAAGGGAGGAGAAGTAACTGATAGTGATGTCGCCGTCGGGGGACTGGAGCATCTTGTCCATTCCCTTAGGGCCGAGAGAAGAGCGGAGGATGCGAGCGACGGCTTTTCCGGCGGAGATGTTGGATTTCTGAGCCTCTAAACCTCTCAATCGGGTCTTGGATTCTTGCTCCCGTATTATGAGGAACGGGCGCCCGAATTCGTCGAACGCTAGTGCCATGTTTGGTTGCGAGAAGGTAGATCAGAGGAAGAGAGGGAGAATGTGGGAGACTGGGAGAGTTGTGGAAGCTCCGAGAATGGGAGCGAATGAGCGATAGTGAGTGAAGCGGGAGCAGACCCCAGTTACTTAAACCACTACTACTCCTGTACTCCGTATTAGGGATGGACGATTCGTCTTTATGGATTATCCGACCCATTTTAATCTTTTCGGACTTTTAGCCCAACTCGGTTTTTCCCTTTTCAACAAGGAAAACAAAGTACTACCTTACAGGGATTACTGGGAAAAGCATAATCTGTGTTTTTTGAATCATTTTTACACATTGAAATATGGGATATGGGCGTAGAGTTTCGATCTTTTGAAAGGGATACCAAATGTTTTCAATAACGTAAATAGAGTTTTACTTAAACTCATTGTATTCCTCTAAAACCACCAACTTGTCTTCTATATTTGAAATGAACTTTGGAGTTTAAGGTCAACATCCTTTGTGACGAGGAACGTGAACACTATCGTCACACTATGTTATTGGTCTAGTGGGTTGATGCATCAAAGAAAAATGGGGATCACATAGGGAAGACGTTAGAGGATAAATTGGATATTTCGATTAAGGAACCATACTTGGGCTCATATCAACAGAGATCATATGGAGTGCTTTCACGTCATTCTAAACTTTAATCGCTTTAGGTTCTTCAAAAAGGAGCCATTGATCGATCACTGAATTAGTGTATCTTACTACCTTAATGTCTGAACTTTTCCATCTTCTTTTAAGAATCTAAGATGCCAATGATAATCATATTATTCTACAAAGAACAATAATAGCTTAACCATTCTATTGAAGACAACACCTCATATAGATTTAGGCATGGACCACATTGGCACGTAGGCCAAGTCGGCACAAGCTCGGATGTGTCCCAGACCAGCGTTACACTGTGGTGTGGATCGTGGATCGTGCTATGGACAAAGAAAAAACAAAGCATGATCACGCGAATATCCCTGGAATTTAGCCTATGTATGCTCATTGCCCAAGAGCATTTCAACCACTCTATTCCAACGACTATAAATGGTAATAAATGACAATTTTATTTTCCAACAGTTATATTTTTGGCTTTATAAATGGAAGATGATTTTGGTTATCTAATTACACAAATCACTCATTCATTCATCTTATATTCATTTTTTTTTGTTATAATCTTAAATTTTTTATTCTCAAACATGCAAACATTTAGTTTTAATTTTGTGCTAGGAAAAAAAGTTTATAAAAATTTCTAATAGAAAGTGGTGCAATTGCAATCAATTGTGAAGTTTTATGTTACTTGTAAGATCTAACTAATCTTTATTTTGATTTATTGGGTTAATTATTTGTTATTATTATGATTAATAATGTTGTTGTTACTATCAGGTACTTTGTTTTAATTAATTGTTGATACTATTATCAATTACTTTATTGTTATTATTTTCCAATTGTCTAAAGAATGACACCAACTCAAACTTCTCCTCCTTTGAGAAAGGCAAATATGTAGCTACTAATAGTGAATCACCAAGTCCAAACACTTCAAAACCCCCACCCCAAACAACGGGATTAACCAATTGAACAATGTGTACTAACATTGAAATGTACAATTCGGGATTTTAACCAAGCATATATCCACCTTACTTATATGGTACGCAACATGAATTCCTTATTATTTATCCCATCAAATGAGCCTTTGAATCTAGTGATTAGTCAACTATATAGAGATGTTGAAGGTTGCCAATTTCCAAACCCATTTGATGAGTGGTGTACCGAAGATGAAATATCCAGTATGAAAGAGTGGGGTTTGGAATAATTTTGTGTTGAATAGAGATAAAACCAAATCCAAGTATAAAACATGTAACAAAATTTTTTTGGCTATATCTAAGGGCGATACAGAAAACTTAGGTATACATTTTTAAAAGTTTATTCAATCATCTAGTAATCCAACTCAACTAAAAATGTCTAAGTACCATCCACTTGACTTCACTTACAATTATGAGAAGGATATGGATGAACTTGGGAGGGTGTTAGTTCATGTTGATCAACCTTTTCTATTTGCCGAAAGTAAATCGTGTTATTGTTACATTATTAAAGCATTCCAACCACAACACAACAAATCTTTTCAAAAACTACCTATTCATCTACAATGAAAAGTTACATAAAGTACAAAGTAAGATTAGTTGAAGAGTTAATTAACCTTCATTGTAGACTTCCTTTGACTATAGATTCATAGGATAATGGTTATGTCAATTTTCACAAAGTTGCAGTCATCGACTTAAGCTTTGGAATGGTTATGGAACACGACCCCTCGGGCTAACTAATTCTATTTGTGCATGCTTCACCAATCCAAACTCAAAGAAAGTTCGTTTGAAGGCTTATTATGGCATTCGTCATCCACATTCTATTACTTGTTCAACACAATTTAATTTTAGCATCTGAATCGAAACATTTTGTAATCATTCTTTTTGGAAAACCTAGGGGTAACTTGTAAAATCTTAACTTCCTATTGATTTATTCATATTATTTACTAGTTACAGTTACGCATAATACTCATATGCCCCTAAAATAAAAGAAGGGTCTCCTTTGAAATCATTTCATTTTCTTTGAATCTCCTAAAATCAAATAATGAACTCCATTAAAAAATTTCCTTATAAAGTTGATGCAATTATTTTCAAATTTTTAATTCTTTTAAAAGACAAAAGAAGTATCTTATTGATTTGGTTGGTGTCTTCATCTTTTTTTATTTGTTTAGCCCAATCATTTAGTAATTGGTTACTTGGCCTTAGAGTATTAGATTTTTTGTTCCACCAAAATACACATTAATATATAGTTGTTAATTAATATTGTTTGTAATGGTTCTTATGAAACTCAATCGATAAGAAGAGTGACATGTGTTTATCATGTGCATATGTTCTCATATAGTAATTTTCTATTAACTATTTACATAACCAAACATGATATATAATACCTCGTAAGACGTACCCCTTTCTAAGTATGCTATTTTACTAGTAGTTAGACCTAAAATATTCAATTTGGTGCTTGAGTCGGGTTAAAGTCAAGTTATTTCGGATCTTAATTCTTAAGTCATGTTTGGTCGACTCATATCCATTCAAAATGTCATCAAGTCACGTTCGAGTTTGTATCGGGTTAAGTTTCGCACTGGTCATGTCGAATTGATCATCCTTTAAGGCATATCAAATTCGATTCATCCAATTCTAGTCCAATTAAATTTTGGGGTTTGGTTGTTTTGAGTTGGGTTGGGGCTAGGTTTGTAGTGGGTAATTTTGAGTTCAAGTCATGTTTGGTTTAGATAATTATCACATTGGATTATTATTTAATCATACAATTTTAGGTTCAAATCAACTTTGGGTCGAATAATTTTCAAGTGAGATACTCAGCCAGCTACTTTCAAGTTTAAATTAGATAAGGGTTGGATGACTATTATAAAGAATAAATTAATCTTTCAAAAGAAATTACGTCTATCACAAGATGTTTCAATAATTCAAAATGTTATAGCAAACATCATCTATAATAAAAAAAATATACAATTAATACATAGTAATATTACAACTTTGCATTCCAAATTATAATTTCAAACATTTAATGATTATTTATCAAGGATTATTTATGACACAACCATCCTTCAATCATTTTTCATGATTAAAAACTCACTACTCAGGTCAATACACAAGTTAAATGAACAACAAAAAATAAAACGGGTTACGAGTAACCACGAGTTAGACCAATAACAAATTGTGTTGGATTATAATCAATTTCAATATCTAATTAAGTCGGATATTATTTCGGGTTTGCATCATATCAAATCATTTCGAATTCGAAGTAAGTTATTATTTATACCGTGTTAAATATAGGTTTGGATTCAGATCATAAAATATTAGGTTGCAAATCACCAATTTCACATATAAATAACGTAGTTCGAGGTCAAATTATTATATATTCATATCGGTTATTAAATTATTGGGAAATTTTACAATATATCCCTGTACTATTGCGTCTTCTATATTGTGTACAGTGATTTTGAAAAGTCTACACTATAACCCTGAGGTATATTTAGTAAACACATTGTAGCCTTTGCTGGATGACTTTAACTGATGGAGTGAAGCTCCATTAACGGACGTTTTACTTATTTCTGTAGAATAAGATAAGTATTTAAGTAGAGTTATAATAGGAGTCAAATACAAGCATGTACTAAATACTAGGAAGTATACTTTGGATATACCTCAAACAAGAGGGTTACATCAGATAGTATAAATAGGGCAACACTGTATACAATTCTCCAAGAAATAATACACAACTAATTCAGATAAATAAAGATTCTTATGGTATCAGAGCCGTAAGGTTTTCCTGATCCAAGAAACCTCAAACACAGCCTTTATCATTTACCAAAGCTTACCTGACTTACCATGTTGAAAGATAATGACGCGAAAGAATCCAAGGAACCGACTTCCCAACTGGTTCCCATGGAACAACTGGTGCAACTTTTTCATCACTTAAAAACCACCAGAAGTCCGAAAACCGATGGCAATCAGTCCTCGGTGAATCTGAGTGAGAAGCTAAACTACCACAATTATACAAAGTGGGCCAAACTAATGTTCTTGGCTATCAGCGGGCGGGGGAAGCTCAGCCAGATCATTGCTCTACCACCAACAACTGATAGCCCTGATTACATCAAGTGGGTGCAACAAGACTCTATGGACTTTACCTGGATCATAGAAAATATATCAGTAGACCTAGTAAGTCAATTCCTAGACTATCCTACAGCAAGGGATTTATGAAAGGGGATTGAATTACTTTACAGTAGTGGGCAAGATGGATTTCAAGCATATAACTTGACAGTCAAAGAAAATACGCTGAGACAAGAGAAAGATTCAATTGAATCTTACTATAGTAAACTAATCAATATATGGAAGGAATTGGACAAACGAATACCGAATCCTATGTCTTGCACCAATGACATCAACACATATAACAAGATGACTCAGAAAAATAGACTTGACCAATTCTTGGTTGGAATCAATGATACCTTTGACACAGACCGAAGGGACTTACTCAACAAAGACCCAATTCCCTCGGTGGAGGAAGCATATGCTTTCATCAGGAGAGAAATATCAAGAAGAGAAATCCTTACCAGACCAGGATTAACCGAGCCAATATCATCTAGGGTAGGAAGTGGCCTAGCCACGAGAGCTAAACCCGGTAAAAACCAGGCCCGACGAGAGGAAGGAGACAAGAGCAAGCTACAGTGTAGCCACTGTGGAGGAAAAAGGCACACCAAGAGTGGGTGCTTCAAACTTATCGGATACCTAGAATGGTGGGCCGATTTACAAGCACAAAAAGGGACAAACCAAAAGAAATCTAGCGACTGAACCAAAGAAGAAGGAGCAAGAAAGGGACATCAACGGGTTGTACGTAAGAGGATACTTACCGGACGAAGAGGAAGGAGAGGCTCCAGAGAATGCTCAGATAGACCGAGGAACCATGGAGGAAAACCGAGGTAAGGGAAAAGGGAGTAAATAACCAGCATATAACAAGAACCCCAAAGAAGTAAATAAAGGCGTGCACAAAACACAAAGAGCCAACATTTATGGTTCTTTTTCTCCCCGAGGCTCCAAGAACCAAGAAGTCAGAATTTATGTTCCCCAAGAAGCACAAACACCACACAAGTCACTGCATAAATCACCACTGTTGATTTACACCACCTTTAAAAACAAAATCAAAACCCTAAGGACCGAAGAATTCACAAGCCAGTAATGTGTAATGTAGCCCAAAACAAAGAATCAGTGTTTGGGCTTAAAGGCTCAAAGTGGATTCTTGATAGCAGGGCAACAGACACGATGACGCACAACCCCGGTGATTTTCTGTCAATTAGGAAAAGTAATAAAACATCTATCCAGATGGCTAACGGCGAATATGTCAAAGTACAAGGAGCCGGGGAAATTAATATTCTTTCGAATGTCACCCTTAAAAATTGTCTACTTGTTCCTAAATTATCTCATAAATTAATTTCGATTAGTCACTTAACTCGGGAACTTGGATATAATATTCTAATCAAACCCGGTTTATTTACTGTGTAGGAGCGTCAGACCGAGAGGATTATTGGGCATGGTATTGAGAGAGCTGGCCTATACTATGTGGATACGGTGTCTCAACAAGGCAATGCAGCGCTTGCTCATGGATCAGTTGAACAACAACACTGGAGATGGCATCGCCGACTTGGGCACCCATCTTTAGGTTACATAGAATACGTTTTTCCTTCTATTAAAGGTTCGAAAATAAAACTCAACTGTGAATCATGTGTGTTCGCTAAAAGTCATAAACATTCATACTCTGCTAATACTAGTCGTGTTGTTAAACCGTTTATGCTTATACATTATGATGTTTGAGGACCAACACCACATCCTAGACCGCATGGTTTATCTTATTTTGTGTTGTTCATTAATAACTGTACGAGAATGAGTTGGGTTTATTTTCTAAAACATAAAGATGAGGTTTTTAGGGTATTTCTAAATTTTTACAATATGATTAATACCCAATTTCAAACCCGAATTTGTAGCTTGAGGACTGATAATGGAGGGGAATTTGTTAATTTTGATATGAAAGAATTTCGTTCTAAATATGGGCTCCTTCATCAAACCACGTGCCTCGACACCCCACAACAAAATGGTGTAGCCGAGAGGAAAAACATAACTTTACTTGAAATGACTAGAGCAATGATGTTAGAATCCCATGTACCATCCCATTATTGGCCGAAAGCAGTAGCTACAGCTAACTATTTAACTAACCGTCTTCCTACTAAGGCCTTGGAGTTTAATACACCCTTAGGCATCCTTAGCACACATATGCCTATACCATCAACCCACTCTCTCCAACCTCGAAGTTTCAGCTGTATTACATACGTACATTTACCTAAGAGAAGTCGAAATAAACTTCAATCCCAAGCTACAAAATGTGTGTTCGTAGGATACGGGGTAAACCAAAAAGGGTATAGATGCCTTGACCCAGTCACTAACCACATGTATTGTAATACCCCATATTTTAGACATTATATTAAGAATATTTTAGTACAAAATAAATAATTTAAAAATTATTTTGACACCAATCATAATTATGGACAGTCATTTATATATTTGTTTTATAATTTTATTTAGAAAATTATTTAATTTTATATTTAATTTCTCAATTATTCCATTAAATTCCCAAAAAGCCCTCTAAAATATCCCAAAAAATATCCAAAGTATCCACTTTTATTCTAAAATATTCTAGAAGCTTTTAAAATATTATTCTTAAAAAAATAATTTAATATATTTATAAATATTATTTTTAATTTAAAAAGGATAATTTTAAAAATCGGATATATTTACCAAAGAATAAATAAAAATATATTAAAAAATTAAAATTTCGTCCATATATAATCATGGCCATCTGCCATGATTAGAATTTTTTTTAAATAATATTATTATTTTATATATTTAATTCTAATTTAAAGGATAGTTTTAGTTGAAAAGATAGTTTTAATTTAAAAATAATAGATTTAAAAAAATATATATATAATAAATACTATCCTTATCCTATCCTTTTTCATGATTGATATTTCTAAAAAAAATTATTATTATAAAATTTTGTCTTTTTTAACTAATTCTAATTGGTTTGTTTTGAATTAAATAATTTTAATTAGTTAAACTATTTATAATTTAATTATTTTATAAATAAAAGATTTTTCTGAAAATTTGGAGGATAATTATCATTTTAAATTCATATTTATCTTTTAGTGTTTTAAAATCCTAAAATTTATCCTAATGTCTACTATAAATAGACCCTTAAATCTCACCTAATTCTTCACACAAAAATCATTAAACTCTTTCTCCCTCTCTCTCAAGCCACTAGCTGCATCTCTTCGGCCATCTTGTGCCACCAACAACCACCAACCTCCGTGAGCATCCTCTTTCCCTAACTATTTAATTGTTTTAATTATTTTGCAAATTGTTTAATTCTTAAAAATATTTTTAAACTTAATTAAAGTTTCAATATTATATGCATAATTATTGTATTGCATTATGTTGATTAGTTCATTTTAAATTGATAAGAGGATCAACTTGAAGTTTAGTAAAGAGTTGCTAGGAAGTATTAGAATTTATGGTACGTATATGTGTTAAATCTTTTTATGTACAATTGAATATTATGTTTTGTAAATTATATTGTGCTAAGATATTTTTTAAATATATGTTTATATATGGTTATTTATTTTTTAAATATACTAGTTAGGAGTTTTCATAATTTTTCTCATTTAACTTTTGTACCTTTGGATAATCAAATTCTTTTTAATAAATAAATCGAGTTTTTCTTTCGCTGCAATATAGTAATTAGTTAGCACAACCAAAGCGTGGTGACACGTGGCGGTAATACCTCTAAGTTACTAAAATTACTATCATTATTATTATTATGTTAGTAATTTGGGGGTGTTATATGTATACTACTATGGATTGCGACTTCTTTGAAAATACCTATTTTTTCAACCATCGTAGACCTCAGGGGGAGAATCAGGATTTGAGTCTATGTTGGCTAATCTATCAAGGGGGAGTTGTTACTGACCAAAAAGAGCAAGTAAGCAACGCTGCAGAGACTGCCGCCACTATAGAACTGCCAATATCTCGCCCAATACAACTCCCGATTGAAGGTCCAGAAAAGGTAAATCTGAATCATTCTCTTGATATAAGTGATACTGTATCCCCTAATCTCCCTGACCATGAAGAAGATTCAGTCAATCCTCAAGAGGAAAATGCGAGTAGTAGATATGTTCTGCCTCCCAGAAGGACCAGGGGAATCCCTCCGAAAAGGTATGATCCAGATTTTGAAGCCCAAATATCTAAATATCCTATTTCTGAGAACAATGGAGTATCTAAAAGCGCAGCAGCCTTTAATGCAATATTATATTCCGACACTACACCAAAGAATACAGAGGTGGCACTTAGAGATAATAAATGGAAGAAGGCTATGAAAGAAGAAATTGATGCACTTGAGGAAAAACGACACGTGGGACAAGTTTACTATTCCAGAAGGGGAAAAACCTATAGGATGTAGGTGGGTATTCACCATCAAGTATAAAGCAGATGGGAGTATTGAGAGGTATAAAGCAAGGCTTATAGCCAAAGGCTACACGCAGGTATATGGAATTGACTACTCGAAGACTTTTTCTCCTGTAGCAAAGATTGACACAATCAGGGTACTTTTCTCAGTAGCCGCAAACAAAGACTGACCCCTGTATCAGTTTGATGTAAAGAATGTCTTCTTACATGGAGAAATTATTGAAGAAGTATATGTGGAACCACACCGGGTTTTTCTTAGAATTTTTCTAAAGGAGAAGGGTGTAAGCTGAAAAAGGCCCTGTATGGGCTAAAATAGTCACCTAGAGCTTGGTTTGGCAGGTTCACAGTAGCCATGAAGAAATTTGGGTATAAACAGAGTGGATCTGATCATACTTTGTTCTTAAAGAGAAGAGGCAACTTGATGGTATGTCTCATCATTTATGTAGATGATATGATCATCACAGGGAATGACAGGGAGGAGATTGAGTTACTGAAATTAAAGTTATTTCAGGAATTCGAGATGAAAGATCTAGGAAATCTCAAATATTTCCTGGGAATCGAAGTCCTTAGATCAAGTCCATCAAGATTAGGAATCTTTATTTCTCAGACGAAATACATTCTAGATCTTTTGTCAGGAACCGGGATGATAGACTGTAAGCTAGCAGAGACTCCAATGTTGGTTAACCATAGGTTGCAGATAACAGAAGGAGATAAAATGGTAGATCAAAGTCAATATCAGAGGCTTGTAGGGAAGCTTATATATCTGTCTCATACTCGACCAGATATTGCTTATGCAGTCGGAGTAGTGAGCAGGTTTATGCATAAACCTCAAAAACCTCATATGGAGGCAGTTCACAGAATTCTGAGATATTTAAAAGGAGCACCAGGCAAGGGAGTTCTGTTTAGGAAGAACAAAAATCTAGATCTACAAGCATATACTGATGCTGATTGGGCAGGAGACCGAGATAGTAGAAGGTCTACATCAGGGTATTTTACTTTGGTTGGTGGGAACCTGGTGACATGGAAGAGTAAGAAGCAGAAGGTTGTTGCTATGTCTAGTGTAGAAGCAAAATTTCGAGATATTGCAAAAGGGGTCACCGAGGTTCTCTGGTTAATAAAGCTATTATCTGAACTTGGCTTCCCTCAAAAGACTAGATGTAAGGTGTTCTGTGATAATAAGGCGGCCATCAGTATCTCTGAAAATCCGGTGCAACATGATCGAACAAAACATGTTGAAGTTGATAGGCATTTTATAAAAGACAACTTGGAAGCGGGAGTGATAAGTATTCCGTTTATAAGGTCTAGTGATCAAATGACCGATATTTTAACCACAGCGGTAGGAACTCGAGTATTTGAAGAAATATTAAGCAAGTTGGGTGTTGAAAATCCTACAACCAACTTGAGGGGGAGTGTAGAATAAGATAAGTATTTAAGTAGAGTTATAATAGGAGTCAAATACAAGCATACTAAGAGTCAAATACAAGCATGTACTAAATATTATGAAGTATACTTTGGATATACCTCAAACAAGAGGGTTACATCAGATAGTATAAATAGGGCAACACTGTATATAATTCTCCAAGAAATAATACACAACTAATTTAGATAAATAAAGATTCTTAATTTCACTTTCCCTTACTTTCACTGCTTCACAGTTAATACACATTAAACACTCTTCCTCTCTGGCACTTTGTTTCATGCAACCACGAAGGTCGGTCAATTTTTTAGCAGAATTCAAGACAACAATTACCAGCGATAAGTTTGAGAACATCGACGACAAGTTTTCAGTTGAAGGATGTCGGTGTCAGTAAGGGTAATTCCGAACCTTAGGTCTGTCGAAAATTGTCAAATTTTGTTAAAAATCGTGAATTTAGGATTTGAAAAGTGAAATAAGTTAAACGTCCGTTAACGGAGCTTCACTCCGTTAGTTAAGTCATACATCAAAGGGTAAAATGTGTTTACTAAACATACCTCAAGAGTACATTGTAGATTTTTCAAAATCACTGAACACAATATAAAAAACGCAATAATACAGGGATATATTATAGATTTTCCCTAACTTATTTTAGGTCAATTATTGACGGCTCTAACGTTATCATTTCGGAGAGTAATATGTGCCGCTCACGGCGCTCAGTATACGGAGAGTCGGAGACAGAGTAGCACTCAACAGTCCACAACTCCACATCAGTCGATACCCGTCCTCTCCGGCAATCCCCAACCCCAATCACTCTGCGCAAAAACGCCATGTTAGTGGGGTTTCTCTAAACCCTAATATCTCCTGCTTGCACTAGTCATCTTCGTCATCAATCCCTCATTTCTGCACTCTGCTCCTACTGGTATGCTCTCTCTCTCTCTCTTATTCTTTCAGCATTTTCCTTGTTAATTAGGGCTCCCATCATAATAGTGTAATTAAGCAAGAATCGAATTGTTCTTTCTCATCTGTTTTTTATGGCTTTAACGACGATTTGATGCAATTCATTCGAGCTTTTATCTTTTCCCCGATAGATTCCTTTTTCCTAGAAAAACGTAAATCAATTAGTATTTTGGAATAAAATTTCATTGATATTGTGAAAGATTACGATTATTATAATTTTTTCTGTTAATTACTTGATTACTGTATTCATTTGCTCTGAAATGCTAGATACTTTCATTTGTCTGTGAGTTCAAGTATGTGGGTTGTTTAATCTGAGCTCAAAATTTTGGCCTTGTAATACATATTGTGATTGAAATTGGTCTGAAATTTCTCGTTAATATTGAACATTTTCACTTCCCGAAATTAGAATATTGATGGGAAGTATGGTATGATAAAGATAGTTTCTATCAGCTGTAGAAAATTACAGATGCAATTTGGTTGTGGAATTAGTTTTTGAATTTATGTATTCTTCTATGTTGCCCCTTTCTCAATAAAGGCTCTTTTTTTGTGTATTGGGACTCAATTATCAATAAATCTGATGAAATGCCTTTGATTTTTGGTGAATTTAATGACACGTGAGAAATTAGCATGATATGAAAAGCTACGTATTGATGGGCTCCTAAGAATTTGAAATCATGCCGAGTTAGTGTCAAAATGCCGATAAAACCATCAGCTGTAGGTTGTAGTGTTTCCATTATCACTATTCTTGTCAATGTAGTTTATCTTTTATACTATAGCATCATTTTGCCATTTCGTGACACAATCAATCCAGATTCTGCTTGATTTTTGAATTTTTCTGTTTTGGGTATTAAATTCTTGAGATAGGTCAGAGAATGATCATAAATGGATGTAATCCTGACTTGATTTTTGATTTTTTCTGTTTTGGGTCCTAAATTCTTGAGATAGGTCAGAGAATGATCATAAATGGATGTGGTATGAGTTCCAGAACATATAACCATGTTTCTAGTCTTGCTTCCTGGTCAAGGCCCGCTTCTTTGCCTTCAAAGGTTGCATTACCCAATATCAGAGCTCTATTTCGACCAAGTGAGGAGCTGAATTTGCATTATCCAACAGGTTAACAAATTAATCCCTGTTTTCTGATTCAGTTAGTCTTTCTAATATACTACTGATTTGACATTAAGGTCTTTGTTGGTGCTTAGACAAGTAAAATGATTCAATAATCCTATCTTATTCGTTGGAGTTTGCTTGATGTCTGGAAAAACCGGTATAAAACTCAGTAGGTTCTAACTATGGTCGTTTTCTATCTATTTACTCACTACTTGGTTATATCTGTTACTGGCAGTATATCCCTATGCTCCATCTGATTGTGACATCCCTTATTCATCATTATATGGCAGGATTTTCATTGACCACTCATCTTTCAGTTTCATCAACTCCTCTCTTGGGTGGGGAACATGGTGGGCTGTCACATTCCATTCCTCTTCTACCTAAAAGGAGAAGACACTGCATTGGACCTCGAGCAGCAAAGGACGTTCCTTCTAGTTTCCGCTTCCCTCCGATGACAATTAAGCCTCGATTTTGGTGGAGAACCCTTGCCTGCCTTCCTTATCTGATGCCTTTGCATGAGACCTGGATGTATGCAGAAACAGCATATCATCTTCATCCCTTTCTCGAGGACCTCGAGTTTCTGACGTACCCTTTTCTTGGAGCCGTTGGGCGCCTTCCACCTTGGTTTTTCATGGCATACTTCTTTGTTGCTTACCTCGGGATCGTAAGGAGAAAGGAGTGGCCCCACTTCTTCAGGTTTCATGTTGTGATGGGAATGTTGCTCGAGATTGCTTTGCAGGTTATTGGTACTATCAGCCGGTGGATGCCTCTTGCTGTGTACTGGGGCAAATTTGGCATGCACTTTTGGACAGCTGTGGCATTTGGATATCTGTTCACTGTGTTGGAGTGTATTCGATGTGCTCTCGCTGGGATGTATGCTGACGTTCCTTTTGTGTGTGATGCTGCATACATCCAAATTCCATATGACTAAAGTTTGTACTTTGTGGACGTGTTCTGTGATTGTGGAACATACTTGAGGCAGCTTATTTAGAGAAAAAACTTCATGAAATTTAAGATGTATCTTTTTGTTACTTCTTGTTTCTGC
This sequence comes from Dysphania ambrosioides, assembly GCA_026401315.1. Classification (NCBI taxonomy): domain Eukaryota; kingdom Viridiplantae; phylum Streptophyta; class Magnoliopsida; order Caryophyllales; family Amaranthaceae; genus Dysphania; species Dysphania ambrosioides. Next base: position 21,321,681 of record CM048671.1, on the reverse strand, counting down.
TCTGTCAGATTTTATTTGTAGAATGCAGAAAGGCGGTATTGTTCTACTCAGAAACTTGTGAATTTGTAGGTTTAGTTGTCGAGTGTTGCCTGAATTTTGTTCATAATTCACTACTGGGAATTTATTTGTGAAATTGAGCTATTAAATGAACTTGTATTTTTTTTTTTTTTTTACTATTTATTGGTTGAGTTTCTGGCCTGGATTCTGTATGCTTATCTTGACAAATCAAGAGAAAATCGATCTTACTTTGTACATATATGTAAAGTTTTAATATCGGGACATTAATGAGGATTCATTAGAAATCTTGAGGTGGTCCTAATATATCATATATGCAAGTTTTATTACCCAACCACCATTAATGGCTTTATGAGAAACTTGATGTAAGGGTTCTATTTGATTAACTCAATTCCAACAATTGCACAATCAAACCATGATATTTGGACCTTTTCAAATGCATATATTCGTACCATCCCAAGATTGACCTTTTCAAGTATAGACCTTTTTTTTTTTGCTAAACTGCTTTAGTATGCGTTGTTGTCCCTCTTTATCAGGTAGTTATAAAAGGTATTGAATTCTATTTATATGTAATTTGTTTTCATTTTCAGAAACAAAAATGATGCAACTATTTGATTTACTCAATATGGAAGAGGAACTTTTTCAACTATTTGATTTACTCAATTCCGACAACTAATTAACTAGCTTTCTACCATTTTTACTGATTATTAACTTTACATGTTTTTTATTATATATGATTTGGAATTATTTTTAGTCATGAAGGTTTGATAGGTTTTGATATTTGATTTCTTGACTAAAAATGTAAATATTTTTTCTGCTTTTATTTGTCCTGTTACTAGTAAAACTTGTTGACACGTAGCCTCGTATAGGTCATATCAGCTCCCTGATCTTGTAAAACAGTGGTTTGTGGCATATTGTTCTTAAATTGAATGTAAAATGAATGCAGCATTTAATGTTTCTCTTTGGTATCCTATAGATAGAGCATCTTGTGTGCTAGAGCAGGATGATGTTTCTTTCGGGATTGTGTGGTAAATGTGTGATTATCTAGGTGGGAAAATACCATCTAAATATTGACACCATAAAGTAGAGTTAGATGGATCCAGCTATGGGTGGCAATGGATCCAAGACCCGATCGGGTCTGGGTTTAATTTTTTTAGACCTATTGGATTCTGTTTGATTATGTGTCTAAATGTCCTTGGGTCAAATTTAGACCCAGATTCGATCTAGTTCCGACCTATGGATCCGCACATTTTAAAAAATAAAATTAAAATATAATATTCATTTAGAACTAAAACTAAAGATTAATTCACATTGTTCCGCCTCGTTCAACTCTTTCTTTTCGCCACTCGCCAAGGTAATATATTCATATAATTTTGATGTATACTATGTGATTACTAGCTTCTCGTCGTCATCACGCCCCCGCAAACATATTCAACTAGGTTTGAGATAACTAACTATTGTGCTATTTTAAAACTTGTGAGTAGCGATGCACTTGATCTTAAAAGCATTGTAACATAGTACTGCTGAGTTTAAGACTTTTGATTTAGTGTTAAGTTTTGACTCTAGTACTTACTTGTTTTTCACTCACTAAATTAAAGATTGTTTTGCAAGAATTTCAACAATACAAATTATGTGATTAAGAAAAGATTTATTAATTTATCTTATCTGACATAATAATACAATTTATCTTCCTTTAAAACACTTAATCGGTAAGCAATTCTAAAAGAGTTTTACGCGATTTCATTGGTCTGAGGCACAAGTCCCTCCTAGAAATAGTGGTAGAAAATGGTGGTATCCAAACCCAAACCTTTAATGTGCCTCGTCCAAGACAAGAAATGGGAAGTTCTGGGAATGTTTCTGATGGAAGACACCTGATTGAAAGTCTTGCTGCTAAAGAACTGGAGATGGGATCTGCTAGTCGCATTAGTGGAGCTTTTGTGCCAGAAAAGAGAATTCATGATACTGCTTCTGGAAATATGGGTTTTCAAGGTTCGTCCCCTGTAGCTCAAAGTACTAATGTTCCAGACATTAGTAAACTTAATAATCCTGTTCACGGAAGTCCAAGTACTGCTCAGGGGAATGTATTATAATCAGATGGCAAGTAGTGTCTGTTTGAGTATGGATCATACGATGGTTAATGATAATATCATTCGGCCACAAATGGAAATTGGTCCAAACATGTTTGTGGGCTAGTTACACTGGTGGGTCAATGATGCAGAGCTCGAAAGTGTACTTAATCATTATGGAAAGGTTGAGGAGATTAAGTTCTTTGACAAAAGAGCTATTGAAAATCAAAAGGCTATTGCTAAGTTGAGTTTTATGATGCTGGTGCTGCTGCTGCATGCAAAGAGGGAATGAATGGACAAATCTTCAATGGACGAGCTTGTGTAGTGGCTTTTGCTTCGCCCCAAACTTTCAAGCAGATGGGAGCGGCCTATGCTAACAAGAACCCGCAACAGCCTCAATCCCAGCCTCCGGGAAGAAGTGTAAATGATACGGCTGGAAGAGGTGGTGGGGTGAACTTTTCAGATGGAGATGGAGAAAGAGGCTTTAGAAGAGGTGGATGGGGACGAGGAGGACATGTTGTAGCTGCTAGGGGTCTCGTTGTTTCATGGCCAAAAGGAAGAGGACCAATGGGCCCCAAGAATGGCCTTGGGAATGTTGCTGGAGTAGGAGGTGGTGCTATGGGAAATTTTGGGCAAGGTATGGTAAACCCAGGATTTGGGGGACAAGGTGGAGGAATGATGCATCCTCAAGCCATGATGGGTCCTGGGTTTGATCCGACATATATGGGTCAAGGAGCTGGTTATGGAGGCTTTTCTGGCTCTGGATTTCAAGGAATGATGCCTCCGCTTCAAGATGTCAATCCTATGGAACTTTCCAGTGTGGCACCTCATGTAAACACTGCTTTTTTAGGCCATGGAATGACACCAAACGGAATGGGAATGATGGATAGCATTGGAATGGAAGGACATCCTTGGGGGACGTGGCTGACCTTGGCATCAGTGGATGGCCTGGTGAAGAACATGGACAAAAGATAAGAGAGTTTAGTTATGGTGGTGATGATGGTTCTTCTGATTATAAATATGGGGAGGAATACCCTGAGAAGGGTTCTAGGACAAATGCCACTCCTCAAGAAAAGGAAAGAAGTTATGAGCGCAATTGGTCTGGAAACTGTGAGAGAAGATATCGTGACGAGAGAGAGCTAGGCTATGATAGATCTGATAGGTCTGACAGGAAACGCAGATATAGAGAAGAGAAGGATGGCTACAGTCTTCGTCAAGATCTAGGACCAGGTCCTGAGCTTTTTCAGAAGATGATCACAAGTCCAGATCAAGGGATGTCTAATATGGGAGGAGGAGATGTGCTCCGTCCGAGTAACGAGTCATTTTCACTTACATGTTCTGTCGATTATGGGGATGATCATTCCCATGTTTGCCATCACGTACTCGGTCTTTCTTCAACTGCAGTTTCCTGATTGTGGCCACGCTTTCTAGGCTCCTGCTTGTTGCAACGGTGCTGGCTTTTCATTACCTAAACTAAATTGCAACGGTGCTGTTTTTTAATTACCTAAAGTAAGTATAACTTCAGGAAGATTTGGGAAAGATATTCTCTCTCTCCATCTTGCTTACTTAAAAGACATCACAAGATGCCATATGCCCATTTATAGTGCTGTTTTTGTGAACAATTAACTTGATTAGTGTAACAGCATTTCTTGCTTGCAGGTTAATCTCTAAACACCAGCCAGATTATTATGATGCTCTTTTAGTCTTGTCTCATTTTCTCTGCTTTTTTGGTGCAATTTTTGCCATCTTGTGGTTTTGGCTCAAATCATGTAGGATCTTTCTTATCTCTATGGCATCAAGTTAAGTGTGGGTTTATGAATATGATGCTAATTATTGTTAAAACTGTTTATTGTAATTTTTTATGCTTATTTTTGCATGATGGCTTTGAGTGGTCTAGAGTACAGAATGCTGTGTTTCTTTGGCATGTTTTGGCAGAAGATTTTGATTACAATTTTCAGGGAGCACTCTTTTCTTCGTGATTGAATCTGCCTATATTGATTATCCAGAGAAAGATGTTTTATGGCTGCCTGTAGAAAATTCCGATCTTGGCGTTCCATGTTTTCAGTGAAGCTTTCTGATTGTGCTTGAAGAAAGTGTCTTTAAGAGTATTACTTAACTTTCTATAACTAAAATGGTAACAGATTTGCAATCAATTTAGTTTAGTGTAAGCTTTCTGGTTTTAAAGATGATGTAACTATGTATGGTTAGTACAAATCACTTCACACCTATAGCTGTAACTTAGGAGAGTCGTAGCTTTTTACTGTAAAAGATTCCTGTAAGGCTGAACTTGTTTGAATCCTGTAAAACAAGGGTGGATGTTTTCCGTGAATCCTGCTGATGTATCAGTATGAACTGCCCTTTCTAGGCCCCTGGAGCCAGTCTTATGTGTCTTGTAGTTTCTCAATCTTCTTCATAGGATAAACATAAACAAACCTGTAAATCCTTGGGTGTAGTCTGGTGAGGGTTTATTTTTGGTACCCTTTCTTACCAGCTCAGTCTCTTAAAAATTGACTCATTTTAACTAAAAAGCTCTAACAAAAAAATAGTCAAACGGGGCAATATTTGGAAGACGAAGGGAGTAGCTGTTTGCAGTTTTGCATTAAAAAAAATAGACATAGTTTCACTTTATTTTTAATACTTTTGTAAAGCTTATGCATATTCGTCGTTTTAACAATGACAGGCCCAAAGATCAGGGATTTTCCAGCTGTTGTCTCCTATCCTTTTTTAAGTAGTATTAGATTTGAAATGAGTTTGGCCAATTTAGCATGTAAAATGTGGTAAGTGTTACTGATGCCTAGGCTATATATTCTCGCTGTCAGTCTTTGAAGCTGTTCCTCTGTAATTGGCATACCTACCTTTTCAAATCACTTATGGTACTTTATACATTGTTAGTAGAATTGTGAACTATGAGATGCAGTTAATAAGTTCATAGCTTTCTAACTCTGACTCAGGTGCTCGTGTTGGAGATAGGCAGTCAAGTGCTAGAATTTGCTGCCTGAAGAAATTTCTCCTTGTTCTTAGTAAAAATTTTGTTCCTAGTGTCCATGCTACTGTCAGCACATAACTAAGAGTTATAGTAAATATTAAAGTGATTTCCATTTGCCTAATTAATTGGAACCAGCTTCGGTTTGAGGGTGTGAGAATTTTTTGTTCTCTGATGTTGGTGTTAGATTCATTTCAATCATTTGTATAATCCTGATAAATTCCTACCAGTTCCCAAAGTATTTCACAAAAAAGTCCGAAATCGTGTAGTATACCCATTATTTTGAAGTTCAATTGAGTTAGTGAAGAGTATGGACTTACTCACAATATTTAAATTGATTGTAATGATTTAAAACTTGTCCTTGTGGTGAGCACTCAGGGTTAACCGATGCAAATTGAACATGCAAGATCACAGGTTCAAGAAGAACTCAAATGTAGCCCTCAGTCTTTGATCAGAAGTGGTAATGATTAGCTCACTTAGATTTATTGTAATAGTTTAAATTTTGTAAGCCTTACCACTTGATAATTTGTTCAAGTGTAGCAATGATACCTCTGGATTTAGGTGTAAGCTTCCGCAATTGTATTTACTCTCTTGGCCATAGTTGGTGTTGGTGTTGGTGTTTTTCTTTGCATCGGCTTTAGATAGTGTTGTTCTTCACTTTAGAGCTATAGTAAGTGTTGTTTATCGGAATTTACCCATTATTTAACTGTGATTTTTATATGAAAGAAGAAATCTCTGGCCTACTATTTCCAACGATGATTTGCAATTATAACCTCTTAGGAATATATATATATATATATATATATATATATATTTTGTTTTTCTTAATAACAAAAGGACAACTAAATTAAAATGTTATATTTGCATTTATAAACAAACATGTAATTGTTACAAAAGGAAACTAAAGTAATGCGTATATGTCATGTATGTAAACTCTGTATATCATCATAAAGTTATAAGTTTTATATCTTTTGCTTCGTATTAAAAGATACTTTAAAGCATGACTATTCATAATATAGTAATAAACTTTGAAAAATTCGGTACAATATTGAGAAGTAATGGGTATGATTTAATTAGATTATCTACTTTTTCTTTTGAATAGAAAAATTCTTTGTTAACAAAAAATTTATACATCTATAATGCATACAATAGAACCAAATAAATATTTCCTTCATCAAAACATCGATCATTGAGTAGACAGTGGAGCTCTTCACATCAGTACATCCCCTTGAAAACGGGATTCGTGCGACAAATACTTGCCCCATATTCTTCATACTCCGCTTTGGTATGGCAGGCCTGCATAAAACAAAGTTTGCTTATCATTTTGGTATGAAATCTGGTAATGATTATAACTGAAGAGTAAACTATTAAACATTCAATTTGAGAGCATGAACATAATAATACTGGGTAGCAAACTAGCGACAGCAATACAAATAATCTAGTCCTCATTTTACAAGTTAAAAACCACCACCGCCGCGGCGCCGCCCCCCAAATATGGATATGTCTAGTATAGTATTACGGGAGACAAGTCTATGTAGCCTTTACCCCAAACCAGTTATCTGATAGATTCCAGAAAGGTATATGGTGAAAAGTAATTGTGAAAGAGAGAAGTAGCGGTAGAGTTATGCAAATTTTTTTGAACATTCGCAAATAGCAATTTGTTCTGACAGCAGCATGATAATTAGGCAAAAAGCAGAATTAAGCAACATCGACTTAAAAAGCAACAACAAAATAAAAGGGAAGCAACATACCCCATAAAATTCTGGAGTTGAAGCAAGTACAGACCCTCCAAACCATACAGCATATCTCTGAACAGGATGGCTCACAACATTGACTTCTACTGGCTGTGACTGTCAGCAAATAGAGAGATCAGCCCATATAATGTGGAAGATTTCCTCAACACTGACTGACGTATTAATAATTCACTTACCTTCACTTCGCCACCAAGCCGTGCTTCAGATGCAAGAATTCGAGTATCTACAATCTTCTTTATATCCCTTTGCAACCTACGGTGGAAGTCCTTGAACATGGTTGACCCACCAGACAATACTATATTCTGGCACATGCATCATTATAGTCAGGCCTAAAAATAGAACTCAAAACATTTAACAAAGAATAAACCCGTGATACGATGAATTAAACCGTGTCAACCTGGGCAATTGAAGAGCACACTGAGTCCTACCTTGACAAGAACCATGTGAAACTGGACAATTCAAGTGCTAGGTTCATGCATGGTCATCTTCGACAGTGAAGTCGACCCAATAAAAAAGCAGAAACATGTTGATAAAATATCATTGGTGGCATGCTAGGCTTAAATACCAACCACACACAGGCCATCAGTCATGAAACACAAACACAATGACACACTCACACAGAACAGAAGTAATCCTAAAGAATAAGTGTTTTTGGTATACCATTCACATCAGTAACTGACTTATCATTTCTGTTCAAGATTGACTCACTTCCTTACCTCGGAGTAGTTATTAAGTCTTCGTATGATTGAATTTTTTAAAACCTCAAGAGTGCAATACTATTCTTGATGGTATACAAATTCCGAATTTTGTATGTTATACATAATCTCCTTAAATTGGTCACTTTTACAATATTCCATCATTCTATGACATTGTCAAGGTGCTGAATGCACAGAATTTGAACTTCAACACAAACCAGTGATTGCTCTTCACACTTATAATTCCTCTTTGCCTAGCAATTGTAATATTTTAGGAGCTTTTCCATCCTTTTCTTATTCACAGATATTTTGTACACATAATTTTATTCAACAATTTGTGCTTTAGTTGCGTGATTTTATATCAGAAATTTATGGGAAAATCAAAGAAAATTAGAAGAAAAACAATATATTCTTAGACAAATTAAGTTCATTTTACCATTTTTGTAAACATGTCATGTCCATGTCAAAGGTCTTCAAACCCTTTATTAAATGGGCAGTGTTCATTTCGAGGTCCACCAATCCATTTACCTTCAACAAAAACATGACATTTAAAATGAAAAGATCTTTGCGTTATGTACCCCATAGTTCACAATAAGGCTCTATTCTCCTTGGCTTATTTTTGTTAAACTTATCTTAATAGTTATTTTTGTTGAACTACACTTTTTTTCTATGAAGGTATCTTATATTTTCCGTAAGGAGAATAGAGCCTAAAAGAAAACACTCAATAAGAAAATATTTACAGAACTTCAAAGGCAAAGGAAAATAGGTACTCCCTCTTTTCCTTTATTTTTATCCCGTTGCAATTTTTGGGTCAAAGTTCAAAAAGTTTGACCATAAATTCTCATTATGTTTAAGAATAATATATTCAATTGAGATCTTATTGGATGCGTCTTAATTCAAGTTTTCATAATTTTTTTGTCTTAAGAGTTTAGAGACACTAACAGAATTTTTTTTTTCAGGAATTTCTTTTGAGCAGCCCATATTATGGTCCGGACTTAAAAGCTTGAATATGTATTCTAGATCTCATGTTCCACAATATTTCAACAAGTATTTGTTCACTGTTCAGGAATGACTGTCTTAATGAAAAATCTTGCATAGACCTAGGGTAAAGCCCATATGAGGAGGACAATGTGAGGTGGTGGGTTTGGAATGATTGAAGTTCAAGGATGAATATATACCACACATTCTTTCACAATATATAAAATTATTTTCATTATTTGGAAGAGCATCATGAGACTATCATTTTCATCTGCTCTCATTAGTTAAAATCACATCATCAGAAAATAGAAATGAACAAAAAATATCGTAAACAAAAGCACAAAATTAAAATAAATCAATCATATCAATCAGCAATTCATTCATGTCAACCCCATATTATAATATCAGCAATAATAACAAGACCCAGCTTAGATCCCACTTACGCAGTTTGTGTGAGTAAAGATTAACACTTTTAAGCCCCTGTTTTTTCTCCCAGGGCAAAGTGACGCAAATAACTTAAGCTGAAAAGTGTTTGCTTGTAAGGAATGAATTAAGTTCTTAAATAGAGAAAAGTCAACCAGAAAGTATATGAATACTTTACCTTGTACAGTGCTCGTCTGGTGTCAATTGGTGCAGATTGGATACATTTGTCAATAACAGCTGGTAAAGGAGTGGCATAATCACTATTGTATATCTCTGGATTGAAGAAAACCTGCAAACCAGTTAAACAACACACAACCAATAAGAAAATCGGAGCTTCAGAAGACAAGAGGGTAGAAAGGTACAGACAAATTACACAAAATTTCTGAAAAATTATCCTCAAAACATACTTCATATATGTATATCAGCAATAATAAGAACTGTAGACCACATAAAAGGGAGTTAGTGATTGCTTGCATTAGTATATCAGCAATAATAAGAACTGTAGACCACTAGATTGTGAACTTTTCTCCTTTCAAATAACACAGAGAAAGTGATAGTTTACCCATACTTGTGAAGGGAATAGGAATACAAGTATAGCTCACAGAGCCACCTCATACTACGTTAAGCATTAAATCTGTCTAAATTTCAAAACAGATTGCTACCGTGAAATCAAACTCCCTCTCCTAAAAATATTTACAACCGTCAGATAGGAAATTGTAAGGGTAAGCATCTGAAAGGTGGCAAAAGAAAATGAAGAGTTAAAGCTACTGAATTGCGGAACAAAAACCTATTGCGCATGTTGTATAAAAGAGAATCCTGGAAAACTTTCAGATACAGGAAAATGGCCTTGAAGCAATAAATATATCTGGCACAATCAGATTTAACATATCACAAACTCTTGTACATATTTAGAGTTACTAAATCCGCTCAGCTATGTGTATAGTTGATGCCAATAAAGAAGCAAAAAAAACTCTGTTAAGCAGACAAAAAATACATGTTTGAGCTAATAGGGACTTGAGATTTTTAAGATCATACTTGAGATTTTAAGATTTTAAGCAGACAAAAAATATAGAAGGATGATTGCCAATCTAGAAAATACATTATAAAAATTCAAAAAGAAAACTAACACTTCCTTATCCTCCTATATATTAGACAGCTAACAACAACAAAAAATGCAGTTGACAGGTGCTTAGACTAGGAAAATCCAGATTCCAATGAGTAAAACACTTTCTCGGCCCATTCGGTATATAGTATTGTTGGTAGATTTGTTTGTAATCTTTAGAAAAATAATGTCATGTCCATAATCCATAGTAATACAACTACATTGTCAATATGAGTATTTTATTTTAAATTTTTATTACCACTTACCATTAGAAGTGTAGAGTAGGAATAAAGATTTATCAAGAAAAACACATACATGGAGATGATATTGTAGAACCATGGACTTTGGCATGAGGTTTTCCTTGTGACGTTACACACAAATTCTTAACCACTGCCGTATTATATTATTGTAAACCAAACATGCTCTCAAACCAATGCATTTATTTTGGATAATTTCCAAATTTAAATTGCAATTGGGCGTACTAGTAAAACCAATGACTAGACAACCCCTTCATTTCTTTTCAATGTGTCAACTTAGAAAAAACCCTACATGAGTACAGGACTCTCCACTAATAAGCTACGAGTCCTTATCATGACAATAAGATCATGAACAAAGTGACTGGGATAGCCATGATGATTAAACAGAAAAGTCATAAAACAACATGTGGAGAGCAATATCAATTCATCAAAGCCACAAATGGCTTCTTTGACCGCAAGATATCATCTAGCACCTCAACCAGATACCCTAAATGGATTCTTAAGTCTTGTTCTTTTCACCTTTTTTTCAGGAAAGTTCAGAGTAATTCTGAATTTCAAATAAGTTCAGAAAAGGGCTACCCAAGATCAATTCACAACTACAAACGGTCAGATAAGTTCAAATAAGTTTATATAAGTGGGTTTCACTGAGTTCAAATAAGTTCAGCAGCTAAGTGTAAACAATTTATGAAGACCATCAAAGTCTAAATGAGCAGTTTACAACTCCCAGAAGAGACGAATAGGATATGATGAAACCAATAGTAATAAGGATGTAGTAAGGACATTCTCTGTTTCCTCTGTAGCTGAAGAAAACATTGACAACAGAAGCAACCACATACAGTACAGTGATAAAGTTCACTCAAGCATTAATAAGATTGAACCTCTTTAAAGTCATTGAAAAGTAGTAGGGCTGCATACATCAGACATTCCTAAACTTGCTTTAGCAATTAGAACGACTAGTATTAGGCCGCTAATATTTAATGTTAATTGTAACATATAAAATTCAAAACCATTACATACCAGGATAAATCCACCATTATATACAAGGTCAGTTTATAGAAGCAAATAATATAATTCAAAACTGTTGAAAAGACAAGGTGTGAGGAAAAACCTCAGGACCAAGGAACCGCTCATATCCAATGTCACAGGTGTATGGAGCTCCAGTCCTTGGCTTTATCCCTTTCCATTGCTTGATATATTTAGAAGGCTCCTTGTCATGCTTGTTGAACTCCTGAATACATCAGTGACATATGGAATAGTATATTAACTCTGCAACTATGTACAACATTAGACTATACTAGCTTCATATCAAATAAAGTAGGACCTTGACAATATCTGAAGAAGTGTAGCAATACATCTCCTTCACTTGTCGAGCAACTTCAAAGGAGTCTTCCAGTGGCACATTCTCTCCTCTTTCCTGCAATAAATGACATCAAAATGCAGGAACAATATGGTTGACCTAATGTAGAAATATGAACAACTAAAATAAGAAGGTAGAAAACAAAGTCCATGGAAGACAATGTAAAAGTTGTAGGACACTCAGTCCATAAATGAACAAATACCGATGATGATGAAAGGAAGAACAGATGTAATTTTTCATCCAAAAAAGGTAAGTCAAAGATAAAATAGTGTAGCATGTTTAGAGAGCAACAAACACAAAGTGCACATTTGGGACCAAAAACCAAGAATAAGAATGGCTGAAAGGCTAGAAATTTTAACAGTAGCTAAGGTTGTGTTTAGAATCAACTCCGAACTAAAAGAAACCAAGGTAAACAAGTATCAGACCATTGGTGTTTCCACATAGCACGTAGTGTAGACACTTCTTTACCCTCTTTAAACTAACAATTTCGAGCAAATGAGAAAAAGAACAGGGCTCTAGCTTTGTGGGCAGATACATTACATCACATACTTTGATATCTCTGTTGGTTCCTGATGCAAAACTCACATCTGTCATTTCCTTTGCCTTATAACATTGCTTTCTACCTGTTTTTTTTTATTTTTTTTTATTTTATGGGCTCTAGGTTTTTTCTTGTCCAAATATTTTTTTAACGGATCATTCCCCTTCTTTTTTCCCCTCCCAACTCATTTTCTTTCTTCAATGTATTAGTTCATCAATATTCTCTTTCAACATTTTTTCCCCTTCAACAGTGCTCTCTCAATTATTCCATTAGTAAAGAGTCAAAAATTGACTCAAAAAATACGTAAAATACATTGATAGGAATGAAAATCTTGTCTTAAAGGATGTGTATGTACAGAGCCTATAGGCTTAATAAATCAACTTTGAATTATTATTTTTATAATTGAGCATACGCTATCTAATGTCAGAGTGGCAGAGAAGTGCTTTCAAGACTATCAACTTGGTCAAGTTATGGACCTTCTTTCCACAATCCTCATACCTACATCAGACTTCATCATGCATAATGAACTGCACTCAAATTTCTAAAGCAAAGATATGACAGATTTCGTTCTGTTCAGGGATATATTAAAGTATGCGCATTCAAAAACAAGGAAAAATACCCGCATAAGCTGTTGGACGAATAGGGTAACATCTTTTCCAGAAATGGGAATGGACTTAATACTGCTCCCAATAACATAACCCTCTGCAACAGGTACAACATGTGTACCCCCATCTCCAACGTCTACTACAACCCCTGTCATTTCACACTAAAGGAAAAAATATTATAAATAAAAACAATATTATGTACCAAAATCAAATCAACTGACATAATCAATGAGAAATCCTTGGATATAGTATGAGCACATGCACATTTACTACTGAATTCTCTTTTCATAAGTAAATGTCCACATTTTATCAGCAATTCTATACGAATATTCTGCGTATACAACCACATATGTAGTACAAACTGAGTAAGCTCATGCACATATGAGCACTCACCATGCAGGCCAGAAAGGTCGGTGCGATCCATTCAGGTTCAACACTAGCCTAGTTGCAGTAAGGACTATAAGATGAGCAAAAATGGCCAAGCATCTTAGTATAGAAATACGTAAAGTGCATTTTTGGGTTACTTCCAATAAAAGAAATGGAAAGAACTTGAATAAGATAATGAATGGATTAAATTTTCCATTCCTTTGCTAAAAGTGTTAGGTTAGACTGTACACTCCAAAAGAAAGAATAGAACTGTTTTTAAGCTGGTCACAAGGTCTGCAACCATAACCTCCCACTCTTCACAATAACCCAATAAATTCAGCTCTACTTTCTCAAAAATACACCATTTTCTGCCATTTTCAGTTCCATTCTCTTCAATATGGTGGTAAAATTGAACAATTCGATGTGGTCAAATTATTATTTGACAGCAGCAACATTGATTTTTCCTAACCAAAGCTGGATCAGTCGTTATACACCTTTTCTATTTCCTACATCATATCAATCATGTTTCATGAGGGGAAGAGGGTAACAAATCAAGGGAGTCAAAACCCCTTATAACAGAGGGAAAAAATAGAAAGCCAGCCAAACATGAAGAAACAGAGGCCTTGTTTCCATTCCATTATCAAATACAGAAAATTGGCTAACCAAACAAGAAAATCAACAGAAAGCATTCAGACTGTTTCCTCCACTAGATAATGACTATGGCCTAATATAGGAGGAACTTGAAAAGTCTATTCACCAACACTAAATCTTCCATAGCTCTCAGCAAGTTCAACTATGTAATGACATGTCCAACGGTCATAACCATACATCTGAAATGGTGGTGGACAGGACATGAAGGGGAAAAAAGACAACATCTTCACTCAATCCATCAGAATCCAGAAATGTAAATGAGCCAACCCCTAACATCAGTGATTAGTCTCATCTATTAGGGAAGGTTAGTAGTACATTCCCACTCCATTTTCCATTCCTCGCAATTATTTAGACATTTTTAGTATACTAGCATCCCTCTGGCATGATAGTGTTTTTTTGGAAGGCATCACTTACATCTTCTACAATCAAGTAGACATGTCTTGACATTCTACTGTCAATCTTGATGGGAAAAAGGTAAATACGAGTTTGCTTCTCTTATTCTGTACAAGGATGTGCAAATTTAAGATGATCAACCACCCAATATTTTGAATAAGATCGTACTTCATACACATAAAATACTCTTTATATGGTGATGTGTGTGGGCAAAGCTGCTGCTTTCATTTTTAGATAAGATATGAGATGCCTATCTACATGAATTTCTTCAAGAATAGTAACAGCTCATCATGAAATAACTGCTAGTATACCAGTCAACCAGGGCCTCATCAAGCTGACCAGAATAACCTCCATGATAATTCACATACATACCCTTAATCGACAGGCAGCTCAAAACAGTTTCAGAGTCATCTCACTCAGAGAGTGATAGTGTGCTATTTCAAACTCATCCAGCCAACCAAAGTACAGAACTCAAACTTAGTTTCCTAAAAAAGAAGAAAGACATGACTGCAAGAGCAAATAGCAGTCCCAATTTAACAAGGTGGGTAAAATGACTATGAATGAGTCATGACCCATGATCTAGTTGCAGTTCCACAAAATCAAAGCCATAGACTATTCTAAGTGAGTAAAGTACATTGTAGATCATGTTCTTCAAGTATAGAGTAAGGTTACTTGCATAATTAAATAGAACTGAGATCAAAACAACCTCAATAAGAGATTTTAAAAGTACTAACACTAAGGAAAATTGAATTAAACCTTGAAATAAGTCTTTTTAGTGCCAAACAAGTCAAGCAGTAGGTGGTATTCAAGATCATGATGAAATCTACAATCCAAGACTTGATACACTAAAAATAGTCCATAGTGCATAATGTCAGGCTGTTAAAAGTTATACTAATGTGGATTTATTTGGGCTTGATTTATTTACCTTTTTAATAATTGGGCTTGATTTATTTTACAGTTCAAACTGACCTTCTGTATATTTTAAGGGCTACTTAGCTTATTTTATAGTCTTGTTAATGTAATTGTATGGGCTTATTATTATAGTGGGTCTTATTAGGTTTTTTTTATTTTACCAGGTTTTATGTCATTCAATAATAATCCTATATAAAGGGACACCTGCAATGTTTGGTATGAAATTTTGGATATTAATAAATAAATTGAGTTAAACATGAGTTGCTCATTTGAGCTTCAGATTCAAGAGTGACTTCAAAGTTGAGTTTCGTTTCTCATCAATTTGAGAATTCATAGTGGTTACTTTTATCCAAATCCTTACGGATTCACATCACCTATGAATCCAGTTGAGAGAATTCAAAAATCAAAACCAAATAGCTATTTAGTAACAATCATTCAATCACCCCACAAATGACAGGAATCAAGGTAAACAGGTGTGCAGTTCATGATTCAATAAAGATATACAGAAGAATTTTTCACTACAAAACAGTGATTCGTAAATGAAGAAAAGAACTAACCTTTGATGTTGTGTAACCAGCAGCTAAAGCTAGCACAGGTTGCACTGCGATGTAAAGCCCCGGAACATTGAAAGTTTCAAACATGATTTCCCCTGTATATTCCCGATTTTCAGGAGGTGTCAGAGGACTTTCTGTCAATAAGAAGTGGTGATCCTCTGGATCACAGCGTAGATAGTTAAAAATACAGTGTTGCCAAAACCTTTCCATAGCATCCCAGTTCTCAACCTGCCCATTCTTGATGGGATAGTTCAAACTATAAGTACTACTAGATCTAGATCTTGTCAATGCCTCGTCCCCAATCAAAAAATCCAAATCAGCCATAACTCCAGCATGATATTGAGTCAACCAATTACTACTCTTATTCGATGTTCTTGGTTGGTTTACGAAAGAATCATTCACTGCCACAGCAGTTGGGACTATGAAGCACGGCTCCACATTCCCAGAAAAACCCATTTTAGTATACCTGCATTGATTAGTGAAGTATATATTAAATTCATGTCCTCCAACATCATTGTCATTGAATCATACATAGAACAATCATAGCTTGTCGCTAAAATTGAACAGTACCTGAATTCCAAATCAGAGCAGAAAAAAAATTAAATCTTCGTACACTTAATCAGACCACGCAAAAAAGATTTGGGATCTTCAACTTCATTAATATTGAAGTATGACCAAAAAAAAGAAAAAAAGAAAAAATAAAACAACTTATGCAATATGAACATAAATTACTACATTGTTACATTACCAACCCCGTATAGCCAGAATAATCTAGTATCTATCCCACTTCCACACCTTCCTTCAAATACGCATCCACCTCTAGTTCTAGCACATAGATATTCACACTTGTAAGAACATTGACCTCATCATCACTAAAACACTCATTGAGCTAGCCAAAATTCAACATTTCCTAAAAATTCACACAGCTTCCGAAAAACCTACGGTCAACCCAAATCCTAAACAAACCTCACAACGAAAAAGGTCTTGTTCGAACCTTGACACAATTCATCGCAACATTGTTAACTAAAATTAGCAATATAGAAATCTGTCATCAACTTCACATCCTAAATAAAAATCAAATTTTCTTTACATATTTCATGCCAACGCGACCGTTTCGAAAATAAGGCTTGGCTTTGTCGTTGTTTTTTTTTACAAATTTTGTAGAAAAACCCAAGCTAGATTTTCTTCAAACAAAACTCAAGCTAGATTCCAATCCATATATTGAACATTGAAATAACAAGGAAAGTGAATTTGATCACTGACGCATTTCATCAAACAGTTGGTGCACAGCCTAAGATTCTATGATTCCCATATAACAACAAAACAGATGAGAAATCTAGCGCCAACCCAGTTCAGAATCAAAGCTCAAAACTTGAATTAACAACAAATCACAGTAATACAACAAACCCAGTCACAGATATGCATACCCGGTACCATTGTCGATCACGATAGCTGGGCGATGAAAAGATGAATCCATGATATACCAACAAAGAAAGAAGAGAGATCAGAGTGATTGCGATGAAGTAGGACCTGAAGCTGAGATCCGAGTGAAGGATGATTGAAGGGAATCGATCATGACCGTTAAAAGCGACACAAATTGGGTATCAAAGATAGCAATGAATGCGACACTTGTACTGATATTGTGAAGATGAAGACGATGGTGATGGGAGGTAAAAACGACGTCGTTGAGAGGAGATTTGACGGGTAGTAAAAGGGATGAGAAGCAGAAGCATGGACAGCTCTAACCATTTCTTCAATATCTCTCCAATTTGATCATCAATTGTAGTCTGGTTGGGTTTTGAAAATGGGAGCTTCGAAACGAGAAACTCGGGATTCTTAGCTTAGCAGCTAAACAACACGACTACAACAACTACTCAATGACTCTCTGTTTTTGTCTCGTTTCTCAAATTTATAATCGCTTTGTCTCCATTTACCCCAGTTTTTACTATATTTCCAAACATTGATACTTGATAGTCTTATACCTCACTTGCATTTCTCACTCTTAAAAAAATAAAGTTTAAAAAATAGTGTAAATAAACAAAGACGAAGTGAGTACTTCTTTTATGAACCTCTCTCTTATATGCAAGGTTAGAAAGCCCAATCCTTTGACCATAAAATAATAATAATAATAATTCACATATGATTTGATAAATTTTTAGTCATTTACCTTAGAGAGTCCTTTAAAATGGAAAAAAAAAATGGTTTGGAGGGGACTTCAGCTAAGGCCTTAGCTGGGCAATGCAAATATAGAAAACAAATTACAGATAAGACATAAATGGATATTAAGGAATCTCATGCGCATTGTATTGTACATACATAGACTACAACTAAGGCCTTAGCTAGGCAATGCAAATATAGAAAATAAGTTACTGCTAAGACATCACATGGACACTGCAAATTTAAGTAAATGTTGAGAAGGCATCACGTGGGTTCTGCAAAGTGAGTGAATACTGAAAAGGCATCACGTGGGCATTTCCAAATTGAATAGATGTATGCTGTAAAAGACATCCTATGCATGACATTGTAGTGTACATAAATGTATTACAGCTACGGCCTTAACTGGGCAATGCAAATATAAAAAATATGTTACAGCTAAGGCATCACATGGACACTGCAAATTGAGTAAAATGGATGTTGAGAACGCATCATGTGGGTTGTACAAAGTAAGTTACTGAATATTGAAAAGGTATCACATGGACCCTGCAGAGTATATAAATAAATTGCAGCTAAGAGAGAAATTCAAAACCAAATACTAATTGATTGATAATGTACAATAATTTAAAATGAAGACAATGTGAATTACACCGTGAATTTAGGAAGAAAAATAAAGACAAATTACACTGCTTAACGACACTTAATTATTACAAATTGCAAATTTAGGACATAAATACGAATAAGACTGCCTAATAATACTTAACTATGATAAATAAAAGTTTATAAACACTTAAAACGTTGAATACTGTTCTGAAGCGTGTTTATCATTTCATCCTCCCACAATGTTCGATTTTCTTTTGCTTCTAGTTTTTCGAGAAGCTCCCAATTGATCTTGTATTGTTGCAATTCAATGTTTCTCTCCTCCAGCTCAATTTACTTATGCTTTCTTTCCTCCTTAAGCCTCTCAGCCTCTCGATTTCAAGCCTCTGAATTTCTCTCTTGTTGGACTCCTTCCTCACCTTGTCATAAAGCTTCAATCGCCCGTTGAATGTCTCAAAAGCTTCAGATACATCACTTGTTGAACCTTTGCCCTTCAACCTTGACTTTGCTTTTTTCACTCCTTCTAGACGAGGTACAAAATCATCACCAATACCTCCATTGGTTGGGGTGTTTGGTGAGGAACCGTCACCTGTATCTCGTGTCCTCTTCCCGCTGCTCCCGCTTGCTAAGGACTCAACTGTCGTAGGAGTTGTCGACGAACGTCCACGAGTTGTCCTGAACACTTATTGGTCCAAGATGGAGTGATATTTGTCCCATTTCTTTATTAGGACCCATTCCTCGTAGAAATATATAGAATCGTCCAAACGAGTTCTCATGGATTTGGTGTGCCTCTCGAACGACATCATTGTCGTTATGGCCACTTCTCTTCCTAGCCTTGCCTTGTCTATGCTTCCACACCATTTCAACACGCCCCAGAAATTTGCAACCAACATCCCTTTAAACTACCATGATTTCTTAAGGATATTTCAATTGGATTTGCTTCCCTGACAACATTGTACGACTCCACGAATCTCTTCCAGAAAACGTCATTCTTCTGATTTGTTCCGAAAATTGTATTAGTGCCCGTGTTCATAAAGGCTGAGATTAGAGCGGTGGTCTCTAGTCTCGACCAACTCCTCTTTTCAGAACCACTATTACGAGATTCATGCATTGGTGGGAGTGTTTGCTGCATCAGCAGTTCGGTTAAGTTTTGATGGGGGGAGGAATCCCAAAACCATCGGCATATTCGTCTTCGTCATCCTCATCGTCTTCTTCAAAATAAACATTGTTCGTCTCCCAAGCACTGGGATTTGATTGTTGGAACGCATTGAAACCAATTATGAAACCCGCCAAAACCCATTTGTGGCATGGAAGAATGTGGAAAATTTGAGTTACTTTGACTGAAATTGAAGTTGGGTGGAAAATTATAGGGATTATATGGGTAATTCGGCTAGAAATTTTGGGGACAATTTCCAGAAAAATTTTGAAGAAAATTTGAGGGGGTTTGTGAAAAACTCACTGGGTTTGGGGGAAAATTAGTTGAATTCGTGATAATATTTTGAGCCGATTTTTTTTTTTTGTTTGGTGTTGCGACTAATATTAGCATCCATACCAACTAAAAATTTTTAGGCTAATTTGGGATTGGAAAAAATGATATAGTAATTTGGAAGGAGAGACTAAGAATTTAGGAGAAAAAAATGGTGGTTTTTGAAGATGGATAAAATATATCAAAGTGGGTCTCTATTTATAGAGAAAAAAAAATAAGACTGTTGGTATAATTTTTTTTTGAATTGTATTTTTTAAGTTATAGTCGTTATAAAATTGTAACGTTAAAGTCCCAACGGTTAGTACATGTGTCACTCCGCGACTGGGCTAAGTGTCGCGCTCCCAGCCTCCAAAATTTGAATTTTTTTACTGAAACAGATCAAAATGTAGCATTTTGATTTGTTTTTTTTTTTATCAAAACACTGTTTTTTATCTGTTTTCAGCCAAAAAATACATTGAGCCCACATCCACCTCAGAACACATTTTGTTGCTTCATCTACTCACCCATGAACTCCATCTTTTTCATCATTAAGAAGACAAAAAAATGGTTTGTGCGCCACAAACCATTTTTGTGTTCACCATTATTCATGCTCTTAACAATGAAAAAGAAAAGGTTCATATATGGGTGTTTATTCATTGAATGGGTCTACACAGTGAAACAAAAAAATGGTTTGTGGGTTTGATTGATGTGGGCCCCTAACTATTTTTGGCTGAACACTACAGATCAAAACACAATGTTTTGATAAAAACAGATCATATTGCTTCATTTTGATTTGTTTTCAACAAAAAATATTCATATTTCGGTGGGTGGGAGCGCGATATTTGGCCCAGTCGCGGAGTGATATGTGTATTGACCGTTGGGAGTTTTACATTACAATTTTGTAATGGCTATAACTTAAAAAATATATATCAACGGTTTTAATTGTTTTATCTCTATAAATAGAGACACATTTTGATATATTTTATCCATCTTAAAAAAACCCACCATTTTTTCCTCCTAAATTCTTAATTTCCCCTTCCAAATTATTGTATTGTGGACGACCAACGCAACTCTCATGAGGATAATCCCGAGTATCGTAATGATCGTATTGTGGACATCGACATATACTTGTGACGTAGAATGAAGATTGAGGATCAACAAACTCATTTGTAGTTGAAAACCGCGTGATTTTGTCGAGCAATTTTGGAATAAATTTGGACGTAACGAGAACGGAAACAATTACGTTCACTTCAATTGGTTTTGCTTAAATGAAGTTAACAATATGATGTCTAATTGGTTTTATTTATATTATGGTAATTACGGCTTGTAATTGGTTTTGATCAGATTACATTATTATAAAAAAGTAGATTGTTTTAATTAATTACGATCAATGTAATTAATTATGTTAATTATATTTAATTAAATCTTGTATCCAACAATTAATTACGATAATTAAAATAAAATAATTAATCACGATAATTAAAATCAATTACGTTCATAATTAATTTGGTGTTATATGGGATTAATAATTTCTAATTATGACTAAATTAAATTATATTTAAAAAAGATAAAATAAGGTGGGATAGGGGTATTGATGATAAACCTTTTTTATTTGGTTCATTGTTAAGAGTGAAATTGGTAAATAATTTGTTGTTGTGATATGGATGAGAGAAAATGAGTAATAGTGACCCGTGAACAAATTTGTTTTGTTTTGTTAATGAATAATGGTGCTCTTATAAGATTTGTCACTAGCATTGGATAAGTCTGTGACAGTATTAGCAATTGATATCAATCCTCTACATTTTTAATAAGTAAAAAAGGTAATCTTGAGTTCCTAAAGGGGTAAATGATTATATACATTACATATGCGTTTCTATCTAGTTACTCAAGTATTCATCGATTATAATTGTTTTTAAATATATAATTTTTAATTGAAATGCAACTTTAGTTTGATAACCGTATTATATTATCTTTTGAATAAGTTTATAGTAAATTTATAATTTGAAAATGCAAATCTACAACTGTCCGCCTTTTGATATATGGGATCATCATCCAATCTTTATCGATTTACAGCCATTGTATATAAATATTATAGTAAAAATATAACTCTATACTAAATTATTTTTCTGTAGTGATATATATTTAAGAGTGTTACTGCATAAGTATATGCGTTATGTATCAGTCTCTTTACATTGTAATGTAATCATCTTATTTGAAAAATTTAACTTCAATAGTTTGCTCTTGTAGGATTAAGAGCTCTCTATATAAGAGCCTCCCCCCACTATGCTCTAATTATCTACTCCGTACAAAGTTTATATAAAAAAACTGCAAAACTCATGCTGGTTTCGATGCTGTGAAACATAGTGCGCATTCAATTTTATTTGCTGGTTGCTATTAATTTTCTTCGTTTTTTTATTCAACTAATTTAATTGATCGAGGCAAAGTTTATTACCAATGTAACAATGTTGACATAGGTAATTCCCAGAGAGGTCAACTGGTCTAAATTAAAGGTAACTAATATTACTAGCATAAATTAATACTCTATATTTTATATTGAGTTAACTTAGCTTGATTTTCCCTTCCCATATATCATGTATAAGAGTTAAGTTATAACCCGAAAATAATTTAAAAAGGACTACTACTATGTACAACTCTAGTAGATTATAAGTATTGGTTGTAGAAGTTGTATATTCTGATATCATTTATTATAAAAGACATATATAATATATACAAAATATAAATAGTTTAACAAGAGAAAATAATATAACCATACAAACAAATAGAACAAAAGACTACTTTTTACCTATTAGGTGGTATTGGATGTGATATGTCATACCATTTTATTGGTGCGACAAACCTAATTAAACGCGCTGACAAATAGGCTTTAATTTTCGTTAGCATTAAATAGTAAGTCGCATTATTACATTCTACATTTCATTCACTCTTTCATTCCCTCTTTCATTCTCTCTTTTTTTCGCAACATTTTTACCTAAATTATGGAATCTTACGAAACAACGAGTTCGAATACATTTATGAAGAACGTTAACAAAGCTACGAGTTCGAAAAAATTACAACTGGAAATGTATGATGTATCTAAATCAAATAATGAAGATTTGAAAACCTCAAGATATGAAGGTAATTATCATATCTCATATAATAATATTATTATATAATTTGAATATCTTTCACTTGATAATCTCTAATTTTTGATTTACATATCTGATATAATAATTGCTATGAATCTAATATTATAATTTGGTAATTTGATATCTGAATATATTGAGAAAAATAAATTCAATACCTAAGATAATAAATTAATAGTTGTATTTAATTGTATATTGATAATAATAAATTCAATACCTGAAATAATAAATCCAATTCTTGAGACCTTTATTTTTATATTTAAGATAATAAATGCATTTCCTATTTCAGTTATACAAATAACACGTCTCAGGTATATGTATAGATATAAAAGATCTCAGGAAGTATATCTTATGATCTTTATTTGTATAACTTAGATAATAAATACAATACCTGAGATCTTTTATTTGTATATCTAAAATCTTTTATTTGTATACCTAAAACCTTTATTTCTTTAACTGAGACAATAAATTAAATATTTGAGACGTTTGATTCAATAACTTAGATAAATACTTATATACGATCAAAACTTAAATTGAAATAAAAAAATACAATACTATGATCTTTATTTGTATATCTGATACCTTTATTTCTATAACTAAGATAATAATTTAAATATCTAAGATGTTTGATTCTATAACTTACATAATAAAGTCAATACATGAGATAATAAATTGGTAATCCTTTTTAATTGTATATTGAAAATAATAAATCCAATTCCTGAGACCTTTATTTATATATCTGAGATAATAAATGCATTTCCCATTTCAGTTATTCAAATAAAAGGTCTTCGGTATATGTATAGATATAAAGATCTCATAAAGTAAATCTAAGACCTTTATTTGTATAACTAAGATAATAAATACAATACCTGAGATCTTTATTTGTATATCTGAGACCTTTATTTCTATAACTAAGATAATAAATTAAATATTTGAGACGTTTGATTCTATAATTTAGATAATAACTTATATACGATCAAAACATAAATTGAAATAAAAAATACAATACATGAGATATTTTTTGTATAACTGAGACCTTTATTTCTATAACTGAGATAATAAATACTATATCTTAGACGTTTGATTATATAACTGATATATTGTATACGATCATAACATACATTGAAATAAAAAATACAATACCTGAGATTTTTTTTTGTATATCTGAGACCTTAATTTCTATAACTTAGATAATAAATACAATATCTTAGACGTTTGTTTCTATAAATAAGATGATAAATTGAATATGATTAAAGCATAATATCTATAAACCGAAATTATAACTTTTATAGCTCATATAGAAATGAATATGCCCGATAGATTAATTTATATGTCTGATATCCTTATTACTACAACTGAGATAATAATTTTATTCATTATATTATATAACCGATATATACCTGAGGTTTATATGTGTATAACTGTGTTACATATTAACTAAGATAATAAATTTATTCATAGATTGAAAATACTATAACTGATATATAAATTTCTAAAACTGAGATATCATTTCTTTTTCAGGATTCAATGAAGAAGATTACTACAAATTTGATAATATTGAAAATATTGGTGGATGTCTTTTGAATAAAACAGTGACTAATTATGCTGAAGTTTTTTTTTTTTTTTGTTATACAAGTCTCATTCAAGATTCTTAGGATTTAATATTAGAAAATCCACAACTAGGAATTAGTAGAGTGCTACTTTCGATGCTCAAAAGAAGGATTTTATAAAGGAAAACAAAAGAAGAATGAAACTAATGATGATGTTGATATACCTTTATTGGATGTTGATACCAATACTCTGGTAGGATGCAAAGCTTATATCAGATTTAAGGGCTCTAATGATGTTGATACTAATTCATGCTCTTCACCTTTAACTGCTTTTGATTTCTTTTGCTCTCATGTATAAGTATTCAATTCCTTCTCCATTGAACACTGAAAATTCAAAATAAAAATATTAGGTTTAAACTACAAAAATTACAACAAAATCAGTTTCCAAAATGAGTTCTTCTAATCTTTACTATAACTATTATATTCAAAAATATTAACGAAAGCTGACAATAATTTCAAGAAATAACTCACACTATATTGTCAGGCGAATTCAGAGAGACTTTGAGCGAAATTGAGAGAAAACGCGAAAGTTGTAGGCGAAATTGACAGAGAATGCGATATTTGTAACCGAAATTGACAAAGAATGCGAGATCTTAGTTCATTATTGACAGAAATTAGTGTGGAATTTTAGAATATTGTAAGAAATAAAACTAGAAGTTTAGAATAATAAAAACTTAATTCTTAGCGCGAGAAATATTTTATATTTATTAATGTCACAATACTCGCCTAATATGACCGTCTTAGCCAATATTTTCGGTTTACCTATAAAATAAAACGAAAGAAAACAATTAAAGTAAAACTACAAAACACAGGATAGTGAAATCAACACTGAAGAGCAAGAATTCCAAGAAAGAAGTGCACAAAAATTGGTGATGAACTCATGTTACATGTCTCCCTCTAACAATCATTACCTGCCTCACTGCCTCCTTTAGTCCCCTTCCACTCCTCTACTTGTCTACTACCATCTCCTTCCTCTTCATTTGCATTCCCTCCAATTTATTCCAATCGATTCCCCTTTTTTTTATGATTTAATTTTTCATATATTTATTTATTTGAGGCTGTTGTGCTCATCTGCTGCACTTCATCACTGTACATTAAATGGATCCGTAACTCCAAACCCACCCAAAAAACGTTCTTTGGAGAAACCCATGAATCCCCTTTGCTGCATTGCCCCTGTTTCCGTCGATCGTGAAAAACCCACCTCTGGCAACGTCATCGGAAAACAGCCGGACCCTAACTTCGACCCTCCGACCTCACTGAAGTCCCACCCTCATCAAATCAACAACAATGGCGGCGGAGGAATCAATCTGGGGTTCTCGAGGCACAGCTACTCCGCCCAAGTGTCATCAGTGAGCAGCGGGAGTACTGCTACGGTGGGGCTGGATCGGGTGCATCATCATGAGGCGGAGGATGTGATGCTGATGAGCGGACGAGATTCGAGGGTGTATAGCAGTAATGGCGGGGGTCTTGGTGTTGTAGCTGGGATCTTGTATAAGTGGGTGAATTATGGGAAAGGGTGGAGGTCCAGGTGGTTTGTGTTGGAAGATGGGGTGCTCTCGTATTATAAAATGCATGGGCCGGATAAGATAGTCATGGGTTCTGGTTTGGTATCGAGTCCGAGGAATGAGAAGAATGGGATGAGAGTGATTGGGGAGGAGAGTGTCAAGTATATGAGGAAGAACAGTAGTTGGGGAAAGAATGTTGGGAGTAGTCAAAATAGTAGTTATAGTAATGTGAGTGGTATGAGTGGTAATGATAATTATGGGATTAGAAGTAATGGTGGAAGTATGATTAGTAGTAGTAGTAGTTTGTCAACTTATAATAAGCTGTGGAAGCCATTTGGAGAAGTGCATTTGAAGGTGTGATTTTTTAATTTTTTTTTTCTGCTGAAATTGTTGGCTTTTCTTCTTGTTGTGACGGTAGAGTTGCAAGGTTTGATTTTTTGTTGTGTAATTATTTTGTTATTGGCTTATTGCTATTATTTATGTGTTTAGGTATTGTGTTTGTTTTGTTTTGTTGGGTGTGCTGTGTGTTTAGGTCTTATCTCGGTCGTGGCTAAAGGTAAGATTCTTCTGACCCGCTCTATAGAAACCATGGTGTCCTTGAGGTGAAATGTGGTTGTAGTGGAATAGGATATGCTGGTTTATTTAAGTTAGTTTCACATTTCTACAAGCAAGCGTTTGTATCTCTTTTTTCTATTTCAGTCCCTGACTTGCCGTTTCCCGCTATTCTGCCCTAAAGAAATTTTAGTTTCAGAAAATGTAGATTAGTTCAGTCAATATAAAGACGAAAGCTGGTTTGTCTGGTTCATCGAATCAAATGTGTGCTTAATTAAATGGTTGGCTTTGTGTCTTTAAGTGGCAATTCACTGTAGAGATAGCGTCTTTTGAAGAGAATGTTGTTATATTGCAATGCATGCCTTGATTATGTTTTGTAGATTATTGAGCACCTTTCTTGCTCTTTTTTTTTTTGGCATGGTGAGATGCTTGTACGCGTTGGACCACAAAGTTAATTCTGGTTTGTGGAGAGCTGCGCCTTGTGTTAAATTTCCCATGTTGGACAGTGGCAGTGATTGGCCTGCTTTTTTCTTTTTTGGATGCTTCTTAGTTTCAAATAGGAAGGTTTTTCTTTTGAAGAACGTGGTGGATTTTGTAATTGGCTACCAAACGTGCGTTGCTTTCGTATTCTCAAAATTATATTTCTTTCTGATGAGTTTCTTAAAATCATTTGTATTTTAAGTACTCTAATGCATACAGTATGTTTCAGCGAAGTTTTGAACAAAACATAGTGTGGGCAGGGCAGGCAGTTGTATCTTAAGTACTCTATGGCATACATTATGTGAGAGAAGGTTTGAACGTAGCATAGCAAGGTCAGGGGGGAAGGTGGTTTTCTAAGGCTTTGATTAGCTTGAGATTGTCAGTTAGCTTATAGCTTGTTCATGACTGAGCTTGCACTGAATTGAGTCATATTATTATATTTACTACATGAAGTATAGGCTGGCTTTATTACGTAATGTTATATTTGGAAGACTGTTTTCTGAGGTTTGCCTTATCTATACTTTTTTTTTTTAATTATTGATTGCAGCACCATTGTTACATGTTTCCATGTAAACAACTCTCATTAGCCGTGGCGCCCATTTAAAAACTTTCTGAATATTCAACTTCAAAGAATGTTTACATACATCATTATTAATTACTGATGGGAGTGTTCTGCTGCTTCATCGAGATAGTATCTTTTTTTGGCATTGCGTGCTATATTTTCTGTATTAAAACTGGCATGAAAGTAATACAATTGGCATGATCTTCCTGTATGAGAAGCATTTTTCTGCAGATGTGCTATTAGCATGTGATAGTTAAAAAGATGTTACTTTTCCCAGAGTTGACTCATATATTGTTGGTGCAGCACAGGTTTCATCAGTCCGTGCAAGCAAGTCAGATGATAAAAGACTGAGCATATTCACTGGAATGAAAACTCTTCACTTACGTTGTGTGTCCAAAGAAGATAGAACGGCATGGATTGAGGCACTCTTAGCTGCAAAAGATCATTTCCCCAGGGTGTTGACAAGGAATGAATTTTCTCCTGAAGATATTGTTGTGTCAACAGATAAGCTTAGACGAAGAATGTTGCAGGAAGGCATTGCTGAGCCAGTGATTAAAGAGTGCGAATCTATTATGCTCATTGAAGTCTCTGAGCTGAAGAATCAATTTAAAGTTCTTCAACACAAACATGTCTTAATGCTGGAAACTTTGAGACGGTTAGAGGTATCTCCCAATTTAACTTGGACTGTCATGTTTACTGATTATTATTATGCAGTCTGAGAATTTTAGTAGTAGAATTTCTGTTTTACAATTTTGTTCAAATATTTGGTGCGGTGATATTGGTGAAGATCTTAAAGTGGTATAAGAAATTCTTAAGATATATACTTTCCTTATGAATACTATTGTTTTGCAATAAATTCTTGATGGAATCATATTTCCTTCCCGCCTTTTTGTTCTTTAGCCATATAGGAATATAGCTACACCCAATTTTAATCGAACTGTCAGGTTCTTTGATTATTATTATGCAGTCTGAGAATTTTAGTAGAATTTCTGTTTTACAATTCTGTTCAATATAATTGAGGATTAGTGAAGATCTTAAAGTGGTACAATAATCTTTAAGATTTATCCATTCCTTATGAAGGCAATTGCTCAGAAATAAATTCTTGATTGAATCATGGTTCTGTCTCCCTTTTCCTCCCTGCCTTTTTGTTCTTAAGGTATATTCCTTAAAACAACAGCTAGTGTCTTCTTATTTGGACTTTTTATTTCATGGATCAACCGACCATAATTACTTTGCTATTAGGGATCCACATTTGATCATATTGTTGAAAATTTTATGTATCCTTATTGCAAGGTGTCTTGAATTTGGTCAGTGACTTTTCTTTCCTGTGTTTGCTTATCCTTGATGTGGATTCCACTTTTTGGGTTAAATCGTTGAGTTAGTTTTAATTGTACATTTGACTTCTAAGGGTCATTGAACTTTGTTAAGGTAACTTTCTCTGTCATCATTGATCCCTGACCCTGCTATTTATGTTTCCTGCCATAGATCGACCAGGCATTTAGGACTATGCTTGTACTATTGATGGATCCACAACTCCATGTAAAATGGAAAATCTTCATATTTGATTATAATAGAAGTTTGTCTCCATCATTTTGATGCAGTTAATCCATGTTGCAAGTTGAAATTTTTGTTTTCAAAATAGTATCTTTTAGTGAGATCTTTTGTGAATTTTGGATTTCAGAGTGAGAAGATCGAGTTGGAGACTACTGTGGTAGATGAAACAAAGAGAAGAGATTCATGTTGTGGACAAGGAAATAGAAGATTTAGTGGTTAGTGGTGCACTAGTGCTTTTATTCTATTCCATCCCTTTCCCTTCATTATTTAGGGAAATATCTTCCCAAACTACCTAATTATGTATTTTGTTGTGTATTGTATGCCTTTAGAAACTTATACTAGATTAGCCCCATGCAGTCCTCGGTCTTGATAAAAATATGAGCAGTAAAGCTGTTGATTGTTTAGTTATAACTAATTACCTACGTATTGAGGCGATAATTCAATAGGGTGTAGAATATTTCGTATTATGTTTTTATTTTGTGGGATGGAATTACATAGTAGAATACTTTTAGGTAAAGTAGGATTTTTATATTTGAAAAAGGAGAGAGTGCCATGAAAATGAAGAAAGAGGAATAGAGGGAGTTTTTGAAGCTTTTAGGAATTTGTAGTTATAAAAGCTTTTATTCCATGACAAACTGAAAATAAAGTAGCCAAAAAAATAGATAATGATGTCACAAGCAGTTTAAATGGGAATATTTTCTTTGAGGAGCTGAATGTGTCCAAGATGTCCATCATTGGCTTGTTTTAGTATAGGTAAATATTTCTTAATGAATTTGTATAAGCTGTTGCATAGACTTTTCAGTCTCTCTACCTATTTAAGAAGGTTATATGCCTTAATGGGACTAGGAGTCCTCTCTCTAGAAATTGATGATAGAAAAGGGACATAAGCTAAGCTAACTATCTACTGATTTATATTTTTATTAACTTAAACCACTCCCCAAACACAAAATTAAGGATGCTATGTGTGCTTGAGTTTTTATTTCTCAGGTGAGTTGATGACAGTCTGATTTGTTTCACAAATAATCAGTTTTAAACTTTGCAGATTTCTATTCCATCATGTCTGATGGTAGTGGATCTGATTCTGATGTGGAAAATGAGAGTCAAGATGGTGGGGATGCTGAATCAGATGAAGAAGATGGTGCATATTTTGATACGAATGATTACTTAGCATCAGAGTTTTTGAGGAGTGCATCTTGTCGGGGAAGGGAGTCCTTTGCAGATGCTTGCAGTTCACTGGGGCAAGATTATTCACAGGAGCTTCAAATGGGTATCAGACCTGTGGAGTACCCTTATATAAAAAGAAGGGATAGCTTTCCGGAGCCGAAGGAAAAGGAAAATCCTATTGGCTTGTGGTCGATCATCAAGGACAACATTGGGAAGGACCTCTCTGGAGTTTGTCTTCCTGTATACTTCAACGAACCCCTTTCTTCACTGCAGAAATGCTTTGAAGACTTGGAATATTCGTACCTGGTGGATCGAGCTCTTGAATGGGGGAAGCTGGTATGATTCTCTCCAAATTTCTGGGTCTGACCTGAAAGTTTCTTGAATCTGATGTAGCCAACACGTTTTTCCATTTATTTGAGAATAATTGAGATACATTACTTGTTTACTTATGGCACAAAGTTACTTTTTATCTCTTGAATTTCAGATTGTTTTTTAATTTTGCTTCCACACTTGCATCCTTGAAAGGTCAAGTGTAAATATGCTTAGTATTTTTTAGACACAAAAATAACATGGGGAAAAGGTACATTGTCAACATTCCCCGGACTTTAACAATGGGATGGTGTTGTAAACTTAACCATTCCTTTCATTGGCTTTGGTTTCGCTCAAGATCTCTTGCTCTATTACTGAGTTTAATCTGAGTTCTAGAATCTAGGCTAAGAATGATTTGCTCTTCTGCAGGGAAATGACTTGATGAGAATCTTGCATGTAGCTGCCTTTGCAGTATCTGGCTATGCTTCAACTGAAGGTCGCCAATGCAAACCTTTCAATCCCCTTCTTGGAGAGACTTATGAGGCTGACTACCCAGACAAAGGCCTTCGTTTCTTCTCTGAAAAGGTATTTACTTTCAATAATGCTGAAAATTTGTGGTTAGTGCTTTAGAATTCGCTATGAGACTCTTAAATTTTATATGGAATTCTTGCCTTTCGTAAAGTTTGTCTAGAATCTAGATGATTTTAGTTTTTTTTAACATGTGGATTGGGATATTATTTGTTGCTTTTGGAAGAGCTGGTGTAATTGGAATCACTTGTTGCATAACTTTCATAAATTTACTGGAAATTGTGGAAGTTGCAGGTCAGCCACCATCCTATGGTTGTTGCTTGTCATTGTGAGGGCGGAGGATGGAGATTCTGGGCTGACTCTAATCTCAAAGGTAAATTCTGGGGACGCTCAATCCAATTGGATCCTGTTGGTGCTCTTACTCTTCAGTTTGAGGATGGCGAAACTTTTCAGTGGAACAAGGTGACAACTTCCATATACAACATTATAATTGGCAAAATTTATTGTGATCATTATGGCACCATGCGTATCAAAGGCAGTGGAAATTATTCATGCAAGCTGAAATTCAAAGAACAATCTATTATAGATCAGAATCCACATCAGGTAATACTTGTTAGCTTTGTAACTCAAATATAGATGTCAGGAAACATATTGAAATTCCTTTACTGCTTTGGTAGATTGTTGGACCGCGTTTGTATGCCTATATTTCTATTCCTGCAGTTTGATCATTGGATATGACACTTACAAAATTGAGTTTGAAAACAGCCAAGTGCTGGAGATTTCTAACTCTCCAACAGTCTAGCAGTTACTGCTAATTGAATCCCACTTGCACGCTAACTCTTATAAAGAGCATTTATACTAAGCAGAAACTTTGTATTATCTAGAATCTCAGGACAAATGAGGTGTTTCTCACTTGCTGGTATATCAAAGTTCTTTTTTTTTTTTTTTTGGCTAAGGAATATCAAAGTTTCTATTAGAGACATTGAAGTTATAGTTATCTTTATCTCCTCACCCCTGATGTAATTAAGATTATTACTGTCAATGTTAAGATTTGGAAACCCAGTCTATGCTGTGAAATAATCCGTATGTGTTTACCCCAAGAATACTACCCATTTTTTTATCAAGAAAAGAAACGAAAATAATAAGCCCTATTTTGTTTCATTTATTTCATTACATGGTATTGGTATCCGTGATATTTCACTTTCCTTTGCCCCTCTATTTGTTACTGTTTGGACGGGAAAAAATTATCCTTTTTGGCATTGGGTGCTGTTAGAAATATTTCATACAATTGTATGTTTAATCATGTCTCGAGTTATTTCCCATTGGCCTTTGCAGGTTCATGGTTTTGTACAAGACAATAGAACTGGTGAGAAGGTTGCAATATTGATTGGAAAATGGGATGAAGCAATGTACTATGTCCTAGGAGATCCAACCATGAAGCCAAAGGGGTATGATCCAATGACGGAAGCTGTCTTACTCTGGGAGAGAGATAAATCTGCTTCAACGACTAGGTACAACCTCACACCTTTTGCAATAGCTTTGAATGAATTGACTCCTGGTTTGCAAGAGAAGTTGCCACCAACAGACTCAAGGCTTAGGCCAGATCAGAGACACTTGGAAAATGGAGAATATGAGCTGGCTAATGCAGAGAAACTCAGACTTGAACAGTTGCAAAGACAGGTATGTGTTGCCTCCTGCCTAAATAAAGCACATTAACTTATACGCATTACTGCAGAACATCCATCTACTTACTCACCCCACCAACCATTCCAAAGGATGTTCTACATGTGATAAATGAACTATGCTTGTTTAGAGATAAATGTCTTGTGGAAAATATTAATAATTCCAGAATTATAATAATCATATTAACGTAACTCAGCTCAACAGCATGAAGCTCAATTTGAAAGTGTCCTGGATCTCCTGGTTTTTTTTGTAATTGCAAGCTTTACATATTATATACTTCCCTGAAATCATGTCCTCTTATATTTTCAACATCTATATTTGAGGACCGTCTGAATTTTACCAAAGCTAGCTTGTATTTGAGATTTCTTTCTGCTGTCATTAATGTCAAAATTAGTATAAAGATATTTTGCACATGGCAAACCTGGGTTGGATTTTGAGATTTCTGCTTCTTTGTACATAATGTTGAGCAAAATTTAGCATCTTGTCTGTCACACAGTGCAAAATTCAGAACAGGTTCTGATTAACTTGAATTAATTTATTTTGACCTGATTCAGGCAAGGAGGATCCAAGAAAGTGGATGGCAACCCAGATGGTTCCAGAAAGATGAGGATGGGTGTTACCGCTACTCTGGTGGTTACTGGGAAACACGGGAAAAGGGGAATTGGGAAGGAATCCCTGATATATTTGGACAGAGTGATATACAGATGCTCCTACCCTGTAATAGTATCCCTGAAGAAGAATGAGAGATCTTCCTGGCCTGAACTGAACTCCAATTTTCTTACCAGAAAAGCCATTCTACGCGGAATTATGAGCTCTTTGGGAATTCCTCAAGTAAATGTACCACCACTGGTATTAGGTGTACTTGTAGCTACTAGCCAATTTAAGTTAAATTAGACGTTGGCTTTTAAGTACTCGGTTTTTTACCCGCTATTCCTGAGTACTACAAGTTGGTGCTTATGGCCTTCTTGCTTTAAAACAATGCAGCAGGTTGGTCATTGAGGCTGGTATCTGCTGTTCTTATGAATCTCCCCGAAAGATATAGAAAAAAGCTGTTGCAGATGTCGTCATTTGCACACAAATCTGATCGGTGTTACTGAGTACTTGGTATCCATACTAATCTTAAGACTATAGAGTTGGATGTTGAGCCAGTTTATGTACTATTCACCCTCAAACAGCAGATTTGGACTACGCTACACTGTAAGCAATTTGTGGGTTGATGAAAGTCCGCTACATTGTAAGCAGTTTGTGTACACAGATCTGAAATACTGATGCATACATTTGATAAAAATTTTAGGTTCGCCACCTCAAGAATGGACTTCCAACTACAATTTTACTGAGATGAAAATCATCTAGGTGGGGGCTAAGCTAAACTTGTTTATGTGGCCCATTATTATAGGTAATAACTAGACAAAATCCACTAATGACAAAACTTAAGCTTAATCATGCAAAAGAAAAAATTTCCTTCATCTTTTGCTGAAATGTTCTATGGTTCATACTCCATACAAGGGTTAAAACAATTGCTACTTCGTAATAGACTATAGAGTAAGTTTTCTTTTATATATATGTATGAGGAGATATTAGACTACTATGGAGTAATATTAGTTTCTTTTGCTGAGCATTAAACTTTAAATTGTAATATACTATAGAATATAAATTTTATTGTACTCATTCTCTCTAAAAGA
Source organism: Dysphania ambrosioides (assembly GCA_026401315.1). Taxonomy (NCBI): domain Eukaryota; kingdom Viridiplantae; phylum Streptophyta; class Magnoliopsida; order Caryophyllales; family Amaranthaceae; genus Dysphania; species Dysphania ambrosioides. The sequence goes on along the minus strand of CM048671.1, from coordinate 21,287,041 downwards.
AAATCCCATTTGATTTTCACAGTTTGTAAAACATGACTTTAAATAATTTTTATCTCCAAATCCGTAAGGCAAAAGATTACGAAAACTTGATTCTAAAAAAATTTACATTGAAATGCATCAAACAAAGTCTTACTTAAATATATTATTTTTAATAACATGATGAGAGTTTCTTGTGGAAGGCGACGGAGTACATATATAAAAGGAGATAATAAACTACTATAGAGTAAGTTCCTTTCAGGTAGTATTAAACATTTCAAAAACTATTGATGAATTACTCGGTTGAGTACCGTGAGCACCTCTAAAATTCTACTACACCTATAGGCGTAAATTCGATGGTGCACCCGGGCATATGGGACGCATGGTGCACCTGTCCTACGTGGCTTGGGTGTCACATGCAACCGAGTGAAATGCATTGGGGAAAGTGTATAGAAATTGTTGTGGAGATAAAAAAAGTGGGGATGGCAGCACTAGGATAAGATTTGGCAGAGATTTTATTTTCATATGCAACTTGAGTAATGATTACCAATATTTTTGAATTTGAATCAAAAATTTCATATACTTGAACTGATTTCACTTATGTAAACGTCATTTATTTCTTTGTCAAAATTTGTATGAAAGCCTTTATGCCCATTTAATGATACGCAATGTACATTTATAATAAGCCTCAGATACATTTAGAATAAGCCTCATGTACGTTTATAATAAGCCTCTTGTACATTTATAATAAGCCTTATGTATATTTATAATATACCTTATGTACATTTTGGATATGGCTCATGTACATTTATAATAAGCCTCATGTACATAGAATAAGCCTCATGCACATTTATAATAAGCCTCTTGTACATTTATAATAAGCCTTATGTACATTTATGATATACCTTATGTACATTTTGGATATGACTAATGTACATTTTACGATATGCCTATATAACACAAATCACATTAAATATCCATCATACCAAAATTATTATACCAAAATTTGTTTTTGCGAACTAAACAACACAAATTGCATTATGTACATTTTCCTAATATATAATGTACATTTACAACAGGCCATATGTACATAATGTACATATAAGAATGTACATTTCTTACTTGAACAATGTACATTTATGAACTTCTACAACTGCCATATGTACATTACATTATATTAGTAAGTTCAATTCAGTGTTATCTTTTACATAAAAGCATATTACCTTATCGAAATATGTACATTCTTAATCAATAATATATACATTTTTAATCAATTATATGTACATTATCAATCTAGTTAGTATGTATATCAAGCGTTGCAACTTTTTCAATGTAGACATTCATATAGCGTAAATGTACATTAATTGATATCAAAATGTACATTACCTACTCTAGGAATGTACATTTCCTACTTATAGAATGTACATATCATAAAGTAGTGGCTGACAATAGCAAATATAATGTACGATAGGGGAGAAGTTTAAATTTTTAAAATGGAAATGATTGTGTTGCTGACTAAGCCTATTATAGATTTTCTTTCCCATAAAAGTAAACTGACAGTTACATATTATAGAGAAAGGGGCGGTTGAGTGTGGAAAGGCAAAGCAACTGGGACAGTTGAGTGTGGGGACACGCATCTGACTCAGCATTACAAGTTGACATTCACATGTACATTTCCAATGTACTGCGTGTACATTTCCACCTGCGTTTTGTTCATTACTTGTGGCGTTTTGGCCCGGATATACCATGCACACCCGGGTGCAACGTCCATATATTACACCTATAGGGCTTCTAGGTGTGGGAGAATATCTATGATGAGCCAAAGATATTGGTTTGCATCGGTTTTGAAAGCCCTGCATGCCAAAGCCTCATCTTGATTCGGTAGTGCCCTCAAAGCTAACCAGAAACTTGAGACTGTGAAATTTGAGTCAGCTCTCTTGTCTTTTATGCTCCTTCATCCCATCAAGTTATTGCCCAATCTACCATTCAATCTTAAGGCTTTTTCCTGATATGTGATACTGAGTTTTGTTAATCTTTTTCAATATGATCAATGCTGATACCCAAAGCTTGAATTTGTTGATTGATTTAATTTTTTGCAGCACAAAAGCCATCAATTAAAGCATGCTTTTCATAAATTGCTGGATAATATGAAGCTGCATCATTATCCTAAATTTTCAGCAATTTCAGCTACAAAAAATGGGTTTCAGTCCCGCAGTTTAGTGAATAATTCCCAGGTTTCTCTCTTTTTTTCTCTCAATTTATGATTTCTGTTCTGTAATTTTGATAGAGTGAGTGTTTTTATTTGAGATTTTTATTAGTTCTCTAATGAATTGGTGAATAATACCAATATATATTTGTTAAAGTTTACAGCAGGAATAATTTTTGTACCCGTAATTGTTAGAAATATATGCTTGGGTATTGTATTGTAAATGAATCCATTGTGAGTGATGTTGTCCAATTTTTGATACCTTAGGATGCTACCCGATTAAAGCTATGCCTCGAGGAATCGATATCGAAGTTGCTTGATAGAAGATGGGCATTAGAAATTCCTGACACCAAAGTTCACGAAGTCTCAATTTTGAAGAAGGAAATACCAGCAAGGACAAGGATTTTTGGTGATGTGAACTTTTCAATGGATTCTTATCCTAAATTAGGTGATGCTATGATGGATGTACTGTGCAAAGATCCTTCGTTTTACGTTGTTAGAGATGACCTGTTACACCCGTTTGTCAATGGAAACAAAGCTAGGAAACTGGATGCTTTGCTTCCTATTATTGAAGAGTGCTCAGGCACTGATGTGGTGAGTTGCTGTTTTTGTTCCGTGAAAGTTGTATCAACAACAGCGTTCTAGAAACTTGTTAGTCAATAAGATTTTCTGAGTTACTAAATTTCGTATAGTTACGGAAATTAAACATTCCTGTATGAGTTAAGTTTGTGTTTGCTTTGCCCACCTCTTTGCTATGATTCGGAGAACCTGTTCATCGTACAATTGTACTCCATAGAATCTAATTGTACTTGCTATTCTTTTCCACTGAAGATGCGACTATAGGATTCCTTGTTGCTGTCAAGTATTGGCCGTGGTTTCTGTATTAAGGCCTTCAATCATCCTCTAGGTTTTGAATATTTATCTCTTCTTATTGCGTCGTTGTGTAAGCAATGCCCTTCTCGCTTGCTTTAGGTGCCATCTTGGTTTTCCACTCTATGTGATCATGTAATACCCGACTGGCATGTGTTTCTAGGTTACCTGTGGAGGTTGTCAAAGTGCACATGCAGCTGCTGTGGGTAAGTGGTGTACATTGGTTGTCTCCCATATATTAAGACTCTGTACTGAATTAGGAATTGCAATTTCTTATTAATGAAATGAGGTGCGAAGATTGGCTCCATTGCTGCTAATTTGTTCTTTGCAGCTGTCTCATGTGCAGAAAGAGGTCTTAGGTCACATTTGCTTCTTCGAGGGGAAGAGCCACAGATTCTGACTGGATACAACCTAGTGTCCTCTATGTATGGGAATGTTATGTATGTGCCGAGATCACTCTATGCCAAGAGGGAAGAAATGCTTCATAGGCATGCAAATGTTATTGCAGGTCCCAGTGGTTCTGTGGTGTGGTTTACTGATATAATTGATAGCTTTACTGATTTACCAAGAAGGAACTGCATGCAAACAAATGTATATAGAAATTTTGAGGATGGCATGAAGAAAGTCGTGATTATTAAGGAGGGTGCAGGAGATGCCGTGGCACTATTAGGTAAGAACTGGTATCTGTTATATATTGCAGGGTTTACAGACCTTTCACATCATTGAGAACTGGAATATCATAACTATTCATTTGTATTACTTGAAGGTGCTAATAAATTTAGCCTGCTTTAATTTTTTGAGCCAAGTATTTTTTTTTCCCTAGCTGTAGGATGATCGTGCACAACCTGAATATTAGGAGATTATTTGGCGTACAGTAATTATTACAGATGATTGTCATTCAATATTATGAGTATGTTTGTGTCTTCTCAGTGCTTAACAGAAAGATGCTTCTCCAGTGACCCCCAAACTTATGGCATATATGTCGGAGTACTTAGGTTAAATGAAGAGTCTTGATAATATAGATATAAAAACAAGGATTGAATTGCTGTAGTGTGCACTCATCTGACTGTTTTCCCTTACAAGTCATCTCAATGTTTGTCAACCTCCTACATGAACCTCGATAAGCTACTGCTTAAAAGGAGATGTCACTTGTACATTTTTCTCTTTTTGTAGCCTTTTGATTGACTGTTCAAATTTTGATTCTTGCAGGGATCATTCGCCTAGTGAGTTACTTGTCCCAAAACCATATACTTGGCAAAAAGAGGCCATATAACTTTGTTATTGATTCGGGTACTGGGACAACAGCAATTGGTTTTGCCCTTGGAGCTTTAATTCTTGGGTATGTTTCAAAGTCATGTATTCTGATCTTTTTTTTTTAGAGTAGCAAGTGAATCTTGCTATCTGGATTATTCAGGCTGCCATGGAAGGTTACTGCTGTAATGCTGGCTGATAGATTTGACGGATACAAGGATCAGGAATATCGTCTGATCTCAGATTTCAAAAGATATGTAGCATATGATCTTAGCAACTACAACTTGAAGAATGACCTTGTTCAGTGGGTGAATCGTGAAACTCCACGAAAGTGAGTTGGTTAGCTCTCTCTGGTGAATAGTAACACTAACTGTTCCATCAATTTGAAAATCATTCTAGGTCTCTGCATGAAATCTTTTAGTTTGCTTGTTGATAGACTTTTTCAACTATAAAAGTCCATGAGATTTGTTACCATCTAAACGTTTGCAAACTGGTATGTTGTTCATTATCTAAAGCTTATCACTAATTCATCTTAGATCCTCATCTGAACTTATTGTTGCTTATCTAATAGTTTTTCCGTTTTTCTGCTGTTAAAAGCAGTCACAACATTCACTTAATACCACTTGAATCTAATTCTCATTCTTGCTGACCCTGTCTTAAAATTGTAGCTGGCTAATCTGATAACTTCACTTATTGCAGATTTGGCAATGTATTGGAGGGGGAAATCATGGCATGTCAACAAATAGCCAACCAAACAGGGGTACCTGTTGATCCAATATACACTTTGGCAGCATGGGAGCTAGCTGTTCACTTAAGCCGGAAGCAATCAGACAAAGAAGCAAAGGTGGTAATGCTTCACACAGGGGGCACCCTTGGCATGTTTGGTCTAGCACAAAGATACAAATCTTACTTCAGTTCGCTGAAAGACAGGCCGCCCCAATAATTCTCTCACCCAGATAGTTTCTAGATGCTTGTAGAATGATACAACACACGACACTATACTGGCCCATGTTTGTCCATCTATATAACCTGCTTGATGTACATGGTTTTATGCATATTTATCAAATGCTCAGAGAGGCTCTATTGACAGTCACATCTTAGCAGTGACAGTTCTTCATTGATGACCTGAATTTCATTGAATTTGACAAGAAACTGCAGAATGTAGTCCCACTTTGAAGTTTGAATTGTCAGAAGATTGATTAAGATGATTAAGGTGGGATTGTGTTGTACATTGTAGCTGTAGTTGATGGTGGATCACCACTGCTCAGTAAATTGGCAATACTTAAAAAGGGATTTTCAGGAATGCTGAAATGAGATGGCCCAGGTCTTTTTCAGAACATGTCAGGGAAGGCTAATTAGTGATGAAGGTGGTTTTGAGTGGTGGAAGCCAATCCTTTTTACCACTTAACCGACACTTGAAAAATACTTATGCCGTTATGCCTAACAGCATTTCAAATGAGGTCTATAATACATTCATACCTACGCTAGGGTGCTACCTAACTAATACTGCTAGTCTCCTGTTGATGTGTACTAATCCACCTGCATATTTTCCATAGCCAAAATTTTGCAGATTTTTAACAGAATTTATCATGCAAGCACCACTATGAATGTTGGTAATGTTAATTAGTGATGCCAGAGATGGATTAGAGATCGTGTGGGAATGAGAGAAATACCAAGTACTTATCAAAAGGGGCATGCTAGATATGTTTGTAAAGTTATTGGTACAAGACGAAGTATACATGCAACGTTTCCCAATTCTTTTTCCCTTCGTCAGATACTTGTATGAAATATGGAATATTAAAATATCACATATGATATAGTATGATACAACATGAAATCATTGGGTTAAAAAATTAATAAACAGCAGCACGCTCGGTGGGACTCGAACCCACAATCCTTTGATTAGAAGTCAAATGCCTTATCCATTAGGCCACGAGCGCCAGTCTTGCTATTCTTCCATCTGTTTTTTTATCTTTTATGGTATAACAAATTTATTACTAATTCATTAAAAATGAAATTAATTTTTAAGCTTTCGACCAGTAATAGCAACAATTAATTTTTGAATTCAACTTATTTTAACTTATATTAATAAGAATAAAATTAATTCAATAGAAATATACTAAGTCGGACAAAATATCTTTCAAAAAAAAAAAAAAAGAGTCGGACAAAATAAGTTTTGAGAAACCTCTTAAACTGTATCGATAATAATCGACAAACAAGAAAGAATAGAGCAGACTTTTTATAAACATTATCAATGTTGTTAACATCATTATATCTTCGCTCATGATTTATCCGAGTTTAATTAGTTAGAGATTTTCATAAGTCCATTAAACATAAACTCGACATTGCATATAATATTGCGCAAACTAATCAAACTCACTAAAGATGAGCAAGACTAACAATTTTTAAATAATCCGATATCTCAAAACTACATCGAGTCATATGTAGATTAAATGTAACTTAAAGTTTTGGGTTTTAAAGAGGTCAAACTCGGAGGTAATTAAGTGATACAAGATGATAACTAGTCGACTAGTTATCACCCATCTTGAAAAATGAGTTAACTTCATATTCCTCTATCCTTATAATATACTTTTTAGTATTCCTTCCATTTAATTTTAGTTTTCTCGTTTGTAATCTATAAATCTCATAGCTAAATTTTGACTATGATTTTTTTATAATTACAAGAAAAAGAACTATCATATAGGGTATTAAAAGATTCGTTGTAATTCATATTTTTCAAATATGTACTTTTTATAATTTTTGCAAATACACAATTGAGAATATTTAATATTTAAGTTTGCTTTGAAATCTCCGTAATATGCACTTTTTATAATTTTTGCAAATACACAATTGAGGATATTTAATATTTAAGTTTGCTTTGAAATCTCCGTAAAAGTAAATAGAAAGAAGAAAAAAAACGAAAGAAGTATATTTAAGCAATTAAGCACAATAAAGTGTTGACCAAGTGTTGGAGAAATTTTGCGTCCCTAGTAGTGAAAGAGAAGCAGGAGGACGTGCACCAAGAAGTGGAGAATATATAGAAAGTACAACAATACAAGTGTAACATAATCACAAGTCAGTACATTGGGCTTAATAACAGCAAGTAATTTTATAAGAAGAAGAATATTCTAGATTACAGAGCTCTGGTAGTATTCTATCAAAACTAAAACCACAATTATTGCCATCTTTATAACACAAGACTTTATTATAAGTTTATATATAGGCCCACCTAATAATTTGTATAACACAAGAATATAATAGTGATTTTAAAGAAGTATTTATGATCAGGCAGCTCCCCAGTCCCAACACACAGTTGAAGATGATAAACGATTCGTCGGACTGCTGGGAACATTGCATGGACCATATCCCACTTACAGTATTTTTTTTTTTTTTTTTTTGGCATAAAAGAATGCTCAGTGATTAGGAGAACATAGAGTCGAGTAAAAATGGTGGGCAGATGTTCCTACTTTTTAAGCCCACAAATGAAAACGAAGAAGAGAGGGTTTGGCGAATGGCATCATTCCTGAAAACAAGGGGGAGCCAATAATGGACGGTTCCCCATTTATCTTTTGTCAATTTTCATGTAAATTTTGTTTGATTATTTGCTATGATGCTTTCTCCATTCCCACCTTTTGTGCTTGTAGCTTCTTCATTTTGTTGATTGGGTATTCCAGTTGTAATTATAGATCTTACAACCCTTCAAGGTTTTGGACAAGATAAGTCTCAGATTACAAATACGATTTGCCGAGTTGTTCAAATTTAATTAATAATGGGTTTAATAGGTCGGTCTTCTAAAAACTTCTGTTTTATTGGGTCTTTAATGGGTCAAGCCGAGTCAATAATAGGTCAATAGTTTTCAAAACTTTTAAACAATATCAAGTAATAAATTATTTTCACATACTTATCGAATTATCGATGGTCCACTACTACATATTAGAGGTAATACAAATTACCCTTTACAGATAAAAACTATATTATGCATGGCTGCAATGGAAGTCGAGAATTTTTGCCTCACCCCTAAAAGCAGTCAAAAGAGAAACTTATATTTCATTAGTTTAGGTTTTTCACTTTAATTTGGAGATACTTTCATCACTTGTATAAACTTTTATATATGTTCAACACGCACCTATAAATAGCAAAGCAATGAACTATCCAGTATCCTCTATTAGGTAACTTCAACTCAAAAATCTTCATCACCTTTGATGGGGGCAATAAGGGTCTCAAACGGAAAGAAAAATATTGTTAAAAATGAAGAATAAGTTGTCGAAAGTGACTACTCGTATCTATAGCGGTCACATGTGATAACTTTGGTTAAAATATATATATATATAAAATCATTTTAAGAAGTGAAAGATTTGTGTTTTTTTTTAAATTGATATCATAATGAAATTCTGTGATATAAATTGATAAATATTATGAATATTTTAATAATAAATTACTTTTTCAAAATCTCACCATTATAATATTAGGTTTTAAAGTAAGTTTCGAAAATTTAACATATATTAAGACTCAATATTAAAGGAAAAACATTTTTAAGAAAGATTTCTAAACTCAAAAGAGGATTCGCAATTGATAATGCTCTAATAATGTCATAACTTAAGCAACTAATTACTATCGACTACCATCTAACTTCAAGCTCAAAAATCTAAAATGATAAAAAAATTCATTGAAATATTTGTTACAGGACTTATTAGTAAGTTCATTTTAAAATGGCTAATTATATGAATAAATAATAAATAATGTGCATTATAGAGTATTATATATCTTGAATACCCCAACCGAACAATATTTAAAAAGCAACTCAATTCTATTGGGTAATATATATGTGTGTGTGTTTTATTTTAAAACCTCGTGAATTCATGACTCTTTTTGAAGTCCTTGTAGAGTAATAATGCGTGATACCTGTCTACGTTATCTGATTAGTGGAATGTGTTTGTTAGGTATTGGAGGCTTGGAGCTTTGTAATTGGTCTTGTTTTATTATCTATAAATATTACTAAAGCAAAACATTACTAATGTCATACTTATCATATGTCAAGTTATTATAAAAAAAAACCTTCTCGCCTTTTTTTTAAAAATGATGTCATCTATTTTTTTTTCTACTTTAAATTAATATTAATTAGATTTGAAAATATTGGAAAACTGTGTAATAATATAAATTCCTAAATCATTTAAAATACATTTATTTCTTCTCTTCATTTCATATTTTCTCTCTACCTTATTTTATAATAATTTTTTCATTTAATGTGATTAAAAATATTATCTCAATTAAATTTTATACGATAGTTCTATAAAATCTATTATATAATAACCATAAATGAGTTATAAATATTGAAATATTATCTCAATTAAATTTTATATGAGTTAGAAATCTAATGAAAACGAGTCTAACTTATTTATTTTAAAATCATTGATCCTTGAGAGTCCAAATAATAATAACCATAAATGCTTTAAATATTCTTTGCGGCCTTAAATAATTTGGTAGAGATTAAAAAATAAAAGTATTGATTGTCAATTGGTTATTCTCAATAATAAAATAATACTTATCCAATAATTTGGTAGAGACTAAAAAATAAAATTTTATACGTATGCTTATCTCAAGTCAGGAAAAGTATAGGAAGTTTCATGGGTAATCTGTTACAGGATTATATGATAAATTTAGTGTCCAAAAGCTCACCTGAATTTATTTTCTGAAATCATTATTGGCCAATTATAAATATAAAAGACAGAGATTATAGCATACATAACCCTTGCAGAAATGGCCCATGAAATATGGGACAGAAATAGGGAAACACTTACACAATTCAGCTAGCTACTAAGACTTGTATATTAAAAAAAAATGTCAAACTGAACCATACAAATTATTGTTAAATACATGCATATGTTTTTATAAAAAAAATATATGCAAGTGTACTCGTATATAATATGTTCATGTCCTGTGGTAACCTTAGGGGCATATAATGCTGCTATTATCGTAGTAATCGAGTTTTTCTTGGTACTGATTGACAAATCTGAACACACGTGTATTCTTAGAAAGAACCACCCATCCCACACCCCTAACGACACGCCAAATCCCAGATATAAAACGTGATACGTTAAAAGATTTGCATCACTTACATCCAACAAACACTATAACATATTATTTTTATAATATAATTAAAATTTATGATTAAAATTTTTAAATTTTGACTATAAAAATTAAAATATAGCAATTAAAATACAATGAAGGGAGTAGAAAATTATGGAGACCATTTTTTAGATAAATATGAAGCCCATCAAAGAGGAGGGGGGATTTTGAGTTTGTTTGAACCCATTTTTACTCTCTTTCCAAAATTCACGTATTATATAAATGTAAAATTCAATCATAGCTGGGAAAAAAATTCAATCATAGCTGGGAAACTCTGCAGTAATAAACAAAATGCATCTGGTTTTCAAAATAAGAAAAAAAAAACAAATGCATCTGAACGATAAACTGTAAGGCATTCTTAAATAAGCATACAAATCAAATCATATGTTCAATATGATTTTAATTAGTAAGGTAAGACATTTTTTTCGCATTCATGAAACAAACTAAACACAAAATATTCTAGCTATAGTGGCCTGACTATGAACCCAATCCACCTGGTCTCTTCTCACTTTAGTGACAATACATTGTAGAAATAGAAGGTCTTTCTCCTTTAAACAACAGATGGTGTTCACAATATCCAAATGTCGTATCACACCCTTTCCCCTAAGAGAAGTGATCAAAACACTTGAGTCGGTTAAGAGTCTAATCAATAGCCAATTATGAGAAACACACTAATTTAGAGCTAGTAAGCACGATATTGCTTCAACCATGGCTGATGACGTAACAAAAACCAAGTGAGACCCTCCTTTGCCAACCAAGGACTCATTACTTGCTCTCACCACTTCCCAACCTGAACTTGAAGAACCGTCTTTCATGTTTCATACCCCCGTCAACTTGGAGTGTGATGACAGTGTCCCCTCACTCACCTCTGCCCAGTGAAAATTCGAAGGTGCACCCGCTCCAAAAAAATGTACATCACGTACATGGAAAATGTACATTACGTATATGAAAAATGTATATTGTACACATGTGAGTTATGTGGAATGTACATCACGTATATGGAAAATGTACATCACATACAAGGAAAATGTACATCACATATAAGGAAAATGTACATCACGTACATGAAAAATGTACATTACATACATAAAAAATGTACATAGTACACATGTGAATTATGTGGAATGTACATAACTCGCACGTGTACTATGTACATTTTTCATGTGCGTAATGTACATTTTCCATGTACGTGATGTACATTTTTTTCTGGAGCGGGTGCACCATGCTCATGGTGCACCCGGGTGCACTGTCCACCCATTGATCAAATCCAAGGGAGCCTTGCTTGCTAGTATCCTCTTGAAGAAACCGTAAGTCATTGAGAGTCTCTCTTACAAAATTCATCAGAAACTAGCTCCACACACACTTAATCACCTAAATTAATTGATTATAGAAATCACCTCAGGTAAAGACAATTTTAGAGTAATTGGTAAGTTGGTATAGTAGTACACTGGTACGGAAAGTGGGCACAGTAGCAAGTTTAACATCAGCATCAACCCTTTGAACACAAGAAAACCAACAGACCAACATTCGTCCCATGCCACGTGTACTAACTCTTAGCTACTCCATCACAACTTCTCTACACCAAGGGTAAACCCGTAAATTAATCCTCCAAAAAGTAAGTTCAACATTTGATAGGATTTTGCATTTTTAGTAATGTTTTGGAGTTCACAAAGGAAGCGTCAAACGCTAAAAACAACACCCACATTTTCCTCATCTCATCTAAATCTCACAACACTTCAATTTACATGTCTGCCTAAACCCCACCTCACCGGGCACCACCCTATCTAACGCCAATATTAATATTTCCGCAACCCGAAGCATGCCGGATAACGGTGTCGTACGCTACCCAACTCATTTAGACCCCTATGCTCAAGAGTTCCACCCTACTTTTCCACCACCTCAACACCACCAGTTCCCCTTCTCTCCTCCACCTCATCTCTACCCATCGCCACCGCAACAACCATTGTTCTTCCCTGAACTGATATACCCACCTTCACCGCCGTCCTACATAACTCCAACTCTATCTCCACCCCAAGCGTTCCTCCCACCGTCCACCCCCTCGCCGGCGACTTCTCCAACGAGGGCTATCCTCCTCACCTCCGTCCCTCCTGACGTCAGCGAGTCGATTATACGACGAGAGCTGGAGATATTCGGCGACGTGAGAGCCGTTCAGATGGGAAGGGTCTATGAAGGGATCGTGACCGTCCATTTTTATGATCTGAGGGCTGCGCATGCAGCTCTGGATGCTGTACGAGAGCAGCACATGCAGCACCAGAATCGGCTCCGCATCCATTACTCCACGATTTTGGCGGGAAGCAACTCATTGTCCGGGGGAGGTCCCCCTCTTGACCTGGGGGCTTTAGCGGGTCCAGCTCCAGCTCCAGCTCCTTCCCCCGGTCTAATAGCGGGGCGGGCTGTCTGGGCTCAGTTCAGTGTCCCTGCTAGCAACGCTTTCCCTGAAGGTCAAAACCAGGGCACTCTTGTCATTTTCAACCTCAACCCAAGCGTCTCTGCTCAGAGTCTAAAGGGCATCTTCCAACCTTTTGGTATTCCATTCTTTTATTGGTGTTTTTTTTTTAATAACCCGAAACTGAACTTTTCACTCCGTCTTTTTCTCTCATTTCTATTCTCCTCCACTGTTGCTATCACCTTTACATCTCGTCTTTCTGAACTCCTCACACCGTCTTTTACTCCCTAAGCTACTACTGTTTTTATTTGATTTTAAAATAGGGGCTGTGAAGGATTTAAGGGAGACGTCATTGAAGAGGCAGCAGAGATTCGTGGAGTTCTACGACGTTCGAGATGCATCCAGAGCGTTGGCCGAGATGAATGGCAAGGAAATCAGCGGTCGTAGTGTCTTAATTGAGTTCAGTAGACCGGGTGGATATTCCAACAACAAATTCAATAACCCCAACCATCACCATAATCACCATGTTAACTCCACTAATCACTCCCTTAACCTCAATTACCGCATTGCCGACCCCCAACCCCCTCCGCCACCGCCCATTTTCTCCTTCCGCCCCCGGAGAACCTCCTCAAGGCAGAACCTTCGACGGCGGATAAGCTCCCCGATGAGTACCGAGGAGTCACTTGAGGTTGCAATGGGCGGGCTGGCGTTGCGTGGGAATGCTACTAATGAGGATAAGAAAACCAATAATGTTATTGGTAGGAAAAGTGGTAGTGATAATAGTAGTAACAACGCTGATGGGAATGGGAATTGTACGAGTTGGAGTTGGAGCACGAGTGTCAAGCTACAAGGGACACCTTTCACGGCGGGGAAGCCGTGGAAAGGGAGGCAAAAGAATCTTGATCCGAGGTTTGTGATCAAGGAAGATGCCATTGTAGATGAGGAAAGTGGGGGATGTAAAGATAATAGGACCACTATCATGATCAAGAACATACCCAACAAGTATAGGTATAATTATAACATTATCCAACAACTTTATATTAAATCATGCATATATGTGAATAATCTTAATCCAAATGAATTAAACTAATACTGATGATAAATATGATTGGTGGCAGTCAGAAGCTGGTGTTGAATATGTTAGACAATCACTGTATACACTGCAATGAACAGATAGCAGTTGCAGGAGAAAACCAGCCCTTGTCCTCGTACGATTTCGTTTACCTCCCAATCGATTTCAAGTATCTTCTTCTACACTCCGCTCATTTTTATTTAATTTCTGTCAGTTTTTATTTTATTAATGAAGTAAAAGAAAATGAAAATGCAGCAACAAATGTAATGTGGGATATGGGTTTGTGAATATGACCTCTCCTGAAGCAACATTGAGGTTGTACAAGTCATTTCATCATCAACATTGGGAAGTTTTCAATTCACGCAAGATTTGTGAGGTCACTTATGCTAGAGTTCAGGTACCTCTTTTGTGTCTTCTTGTATTTTTTTTTTCTCTGTTTACATTTCTTGTTGTTTTGCTATCCTTTTCTGGTTTTTTCTGTCTACATTGTCACAAACAAATCTTGCTCACATAGTGGGACCATAATTGCATTATGTCATGTGTTTCCACCCATTGGTGTAATGTGCATAGGAGTATAGCATAGATTTTGCGTTTACTGTTCTATTTCGGGCCGTTCCACTAAGTTTGCTACATTTTAGACCGTTGTTCACTCAATGAAGCCCTTAAAAAAGTGAGTTTTCGTAAACGTAGCAAGTTTAGTGTGACAATAGGAGTATGATTTCAATACTGATTTTGCTTCATAAAGAATGTGATAGGTTAATAATAATAATATCAAATGGTCCTTAGGCAGCTAATTACACTTATCTTGAACTCCTTTCAAAACAAATTAATGCTATGTTTTGGCTATGGTGTGCACAATTTACTATTTCCAACACCTCAACTTCCCTAGTATTTCGTGAAATTTTCACACGAACAGAGGAAAAAAAATTGTAAAATAAAAGCTAGAAGAAAAACACCTCTCGACTGTCGTTTTGAAGAAAGTGAAATATAGTCCATACATTTAGTTAATTAAATTTCACACTAATTAACACCTTACTAATCAAATTATATGTTTTTTTTGAAACATGGAAAAGGGGTTGGAAGCATTGAAGGAGCATTTCAAGAACTCAAAATTTGCATGCGAGAACGACGAATATCTTCCCGTGGTTTTTTCCCCACCTCGAGACGGGCGGCACTTGACTAACCCGCTCCCTATCGCCTTCAGCAGCACCGCCTTGTCTCCCACCAGTCACCACCATTCGATAGACGCAGACACCTCGGACTCAACCTCAACCACCTTCAACTCACCAACTTGTACAAGTACAACATTTACATACTTACCCGACGATTTTGACCATGGACATGTGCATGCCAACTTAACTTCTACAATCCTAGAGGTTAATGATGCTGATGATGAAGAAGAACAAGAAGAAAGTAGTACGAACAGCAGCATTATTAACTCATCAAACGACGGCGGATGTGGTGACAATGATGACGATGACGGAGGTAGCATTGGTGTGTAGCATAGCTGATTGAACTCTCACTTACTCTTGCATGTTCTTAGCAGTAGCTGTCTAATCTAGAGTCGCCTTGTAATCTTCAGTCATCACTGATGAGTTGACTGGATACATGTTTTGCAGTGCACCGCCGCCTCGTATTTCCGCATGCACGCCACTTCCCACTTCCTACTTCCTAGCTATACACTCTTAGACTACTCTTGATTTCAATTTTTTTTTTTTTCGTTTTTTAGTTGATATATTTATATTACGGAGTATAGTCTTTTGCTGTTTAATTAATGTCAAATTAAGGTATTGTTATGTTAGTAAATCTCGTCTTGTAATAATGTTTAGTGTAGGATAGTTTTTATTGTTATAATTATAATCAGTTCAATCAAGGAAAATAATTTAATTGTAAGTTAATTTGTTTACGTTTTTAGAGGTCCATTCATTTTATAGTAACGACTCCGTGTATCAGTATTTTTGTTAGTTGCTTCTAATGACTTGTCTGAAATTCGTTCTTGTTTAATAGGAAAAATTTTAAATCAAGTTTATTTTTATCCTATTTGTATTTATTAAGTTAAAGTTTAAAATTTTTAATTATAAATTTTTATTATATTATAAAAAATAATATATATTATATTAATAAAAATTTAAAAGTTTTATTATTTTTGTCTTATAAATTTGGAGATAAAAAAAAAGCCGTTTTAAAAATCTTGAAAAGTTAAAAGAGTAAAAAAAAAAAAAAAAAAAAAAACTAAGGTGTAATTAAACTAGGTAGTGACGGGGTTGAAGATCCAAATTTCTTACTTTATAGTTTGCAAGTATATTGAAGTTTAGTACACAATGAATCAAAAGTACGGCCGGCAGAGCTAGCTATTGGCCTACAGCTAAGGAGGAGTTGAAATAGGGGAATGGTGCTCATGATCTTTCCCGTAATGTGTAAAACTATACTCCCAATTTCTCTTGACATATTTAGATACAAAAGTTTTCCATTTATCCTTGTAAATGTCTCTGGATCTGAAATCCTGGGACCATCATCAGTGCTTAATTGTAGTCCTTTAGGCAAAGGGACATTTACAGATTTGCAATCTTCCATACAAGTATCTTTGAGCAGATCAAGTATGTATTTTCTTTGATTCAACACAATACCAGATTCATTTCTTGTCACTTCAATGCCAAGAAAATATTTGATTGGACCAAGGTCCTTGATGGTCAGCTTCTCATTCACATCTTCAATTTGCTTTAAACACGATCCATCAATCAGTAGATCATCAACATGATACCACAATAGCAACTAGATCGTGATTCCATTGTCTGCTAGCTTGTTTTAAACCATACAACGATCTCTTTAACTTGCAAACTTGCCCAGGAGCAGCTTTGAAATAGCCAGGTGGTGGTTGCACGTAAAGTTCCTCGTCAATATATCCATGATGAAACTAAAAAAGAAAATAAAGCTACTATTGCAATTAATGAAACTAAAAAAGGCTAGTCGAACTTGAGAAATTGATATCCTAATTCTAGTTTAGTGACCTGATGTTTAGAGTTCATCCTTGGCAGGCTGAGCTGAGGCCTGAGAAGACTGAGGATTGTTAGAAGACAAGTTGAAAGGGTAGCATGCATCCATAGCCATGCCACAAAGCCCCTCTTTGTTGGGGACACAGCGTTGCATCCGAATGTAGCCCCTTTCGCCCCATCCATTGCTCCACGAGTTCTTCACTATCCAGTATTTGGTCCCGACCCCGTCTTGCGTTGTTCCATACCCTACGGCTGTTACTGCATGATCCCTTTGCCTAGATAAGGTACTAATTTGAAAGCAACATGAAATGATTGACATGATCATCTACTCATGCTTAACTGACTATTATAAGAAATGTGTAATTATAAGTAAAAATGCTTGTAAAATCTTTCATAGTCTCTAATTATGACTGGACTAATGGATAAATACTCTTTTTTACTAATCAAAACTGAGTTTTGACAATTCAATTATATTTGTTGTATGCAATTACTAATATTCCCTCTGTTTCTTTGTTTGTCCTATTTTGACCAAAAAGCTCTCACAAAAAATAATCAAATGGGATAAACATTAAGGGATAGAGGAAATATTATGCAATTAAAGGGGTATTACGAGTTCAAGGAAACAAGGCATAGTTAAGGGGTATTTTTCTCAATTGTATTAGACGTAGTCACAAGAAATGGTGTGCCATACTGTTGCAAAGAAACACGAGTGATCAAGGAGAGAAAGAATGAAAGCACGTAGTAGCTAACGTCAAAGAGAAGGAAAAAAACGGCTAGATAGGATAGGGTTAGGGTTAGGGTTAGGGTTATGGCTCCGATAACATGTTGAGATTTAGGTTAAATGTATTTTCTATGTGTCATTAATGATCAAGAAGAGTTATATATAAACAAGCTAGAGCCCATTATAGGAATTAAGCTAACACAATATATACTTGCCGTGAACATAGCACTAGCCGTATTACATACTATTTCTCATTTGATGCTATACCTCAGAGTAGAGCTTCAAATCAGTGCCACTAGCCAATGGCTACAGAAACAGGCTGATTTGCAACAGCTTTCATCAAAGCATTCTCATCATTTTGAGGCACCACCTCAAAACCGTCGATCTTCACCACTGGTTTGCTGGCCTTCAAATGGGATCACATGAGAAAACTAGAGTTTAGTCAAAACTATATTATTCAGGGGAATGGATGTAATTAGAACCTTCCCTGAGTTGCAGATTTCATTCTTAGCAGCATACGGATAGGTGGTTTCTGAGACCAATCCACCGGCTTTCTTAACATAGTCAAGATTCAAGACCATTCTCAACGAGTCCTCCACCGCAGCCATAGTCAGTCATGGTCACAATCAACCAGCTCTTGATCGGAGAGTGAGACTTATTGCTTGGTTTTTATCCGATTAGAGATGCAGAGTTTCT
This sequence comes from Dysphania ambrosioides, assembly GCA_026401315.1. Classification (NCBI taxonomy): domain Eukaryota; kingdom Viridiplantae; phylum Streptophyta; class Magnoliopsida; order Caryophyllales; family Amaranthaceae; genus Dysphania; species Dysphania ambrosioides. The sequence continues at coordinate 21,268,723 of CM048671.1, read as the reverse complement.
AACAGGAAGTGATGCTCTGAAACAGAGCATTCAACGACCATACTTTCACACTGCTCCGAATATTATCTTGCTTGCAAAGATAACTCGTAGTTCTCGTTGCTACCAGCACATAGCATTTGATACCAATCTCCATCCTAAAACAAAGAGACCTTAGAATAGACGGATGGCCCATTCGATCCAGGTGGGCCAATCGGCTTAGATTAGACATTACAGACTAATTTATCCTTGGCACACTCGAGTATGTCGGCCAATCCGACCAGTCCCAACTCCCAACTTGTATTATTGCCTGCCTAATATCATTATTAGCTTCAGAAGACCTCAACCCCGCACAAGTCCCTACTTATTCACCATCAGGTTCATCAGAATCGTCACAGATAAGTAGTTCCTGTTTAAGATCTTTGCTCCAAAATACAATTCAAAGCTGTCGAGGGTTCTTAATATTCACTAGGACAAATCCAATCTCTCTTTTCAGTGTATAAACGTCCTTATTTTCATGTTATACAAAAGTCCATTTGTGAAGAGCATACTAAAACTCCAGAGAATCCTTTTCAGCCACAATGCGAGTGCACACTATGAATAACTGGGAGATTCGGAGCTGTTTCGGGTTGTTGAAACCCAAGAGCCTAAGCTAAGAGATTCAGGAGAAGAATAAGAAACAAATATATCAGCACAAATCTATCTTCAATATTGCCTGCCTTTGTCTAGGGTTGAAGAAAAATTAGCACGCCAAGCCATACAAAATGAATTTACATCAGAAGTCACGAGAAGTTCCCTAAAGCTATGACAATAAACATGAAACTTCCACCGGGGTTGAATGATAGGAACAGGTGGAAAATGAAAAAATTGAAAACAATTCAGATGGGATATAGATCAAGATATTCAAGATCGAGAGAATAAAAACCAAATATTCAGAACAAATACTCGGGTACATACTACATTGAAAATTTTATGAGCTCCAGGCATTACATTGTTCATAACAGGATTCTTCCATCGATTCAACCGATGACATTTTATGAGAAGTTCATCAAAAGTCAGAACAAAAATACCCAAGGAAAACAGCAAATAACAGAGAGCTCCATGAAAGCTATAACACAAAATTATGCAATAGAATTCCTTTGGTTTGCTTGTTGTATGAGCTCTTCTCTCACTCTCCTGATCTCCATTTCCTTCTCCTCTCGTTCTCTCTGCAAAAACAAACCAAAAGCTTGCTCAATTTAACATACAAGGTCAATGCTTCAAAATCTCTCAGCAACCAAAACTACTTCTTAGTTCAGATATTATTGACAGTTAAATTAAACTCTTGCAAGTGTTCTTAGAACTTTAAATGAACAGATAGGGCAGCAGCAGGCAGGGTATGTATTTATATATCATCGTACTGCCTTTTCTCCCTTTCTATCTCTTGCAAGAAGTAATGAAATATGAAACCTTCCACCCGCCCAATTATTATCTTATTTGATCATCCAGACGAACAGAAGGATACTCATCTTCCTAGCTTCTTGCCCTAATCACTACACCAAAATCAAAGCAAAACTTGGCTGATAATTATTTGTGCAGCTCTGGTACCCTCGTCTAAATGTTTACCCTCAGCTTAAAATTACATGCTCATGCATCCAAAGCTTGCTCCTACCATTCAAGCTAATCAAGAGATCTAAAACCTATAGTAAATACAAAAGAAAACTCCACCTAAAATAATTAAGTTCAATTTTTACATTAGGACATGCCCTTATATGACTAACATCAATCTCAGATACAAATAAACATCATTGAATATGGCGCAGTCTAGATCTCACACAAAAATCATGAAACCCAACTTTTTAAGTCTTAGCAGTACATAAAAGTGAACTTCAAAGTTCAAACAAATTATGGTGCATTGTGAATCCAAGCCAGGGTACTAAGATTAAAATACCCTTAACTTCTAGAATTTCTCTGGAGTGACCCTCCAACATCTCAAACCGAAACGCAGAAAACGGAACAACAGCACCTTCATGAGCTCTAATTAACTCAACCCACTAACTAATTACAATGAGAATCAATACTAAAACTAGTCAATTCGAATTCTCAACACCATCAGCGGTTAATTACCACTCAACACAGATTCACAAAGAAAAAACCAATTCCCTCTATTATACTAATATTAGCACCACATATTTCCCCTCGTTAGAAGATTAACATACATAAATTACAAGGTAGATATATCATTACTAAGAACCAAAATGATAACCCTTAAAAATTAGGGATTCCCCAAAGAAAAAGGGTATTTTCTAATTCCCAAAATCTAATCAAAGTTTCAATCTTTTTCCCCTATCCTTCTGATTTTCAACAACATTAATTCAACAAAAATTGAAGATAAGAAAACTACAGTAAGCGAATAATTAAACATGAATTTAGGGTTTGGGGAAGAACAAGAATGAATATTAAGGGAAGGACCTTCTCGTCTTGGTGAAGAGCGATCCAGACATGAACTTTGTCCATTGATTGCCAGAACACGAACGTGCCCAATGACATCGCAAAGAATGTTCCCATCTTCACCATTTTCAAACTCTCTACAGTTTCTCGCTCTAGATTTGCAGAAGATGATGATTTCTGAGATGGGTAATGGGTTGGTGTTGTGATTTGGGATGAAGATGGGACTATTTGGTCTAAGCTTGGTATTGACTATTGAATGGTATAGACTCATAGTACTGTGTAGAAAAATATATAAGCCCATTGCCCATATGACCAAATGCTTTACTGCTTTAGCCTTTTTTCTTCGTATCGCTAAGCCATCAAATCGTCTACGGTTAGGTTTATGGTTCGAGTTATTATGATTTAGATAGGTCTTACTGTCTTCGTGAAGATTGATTATCTACAAAATTATATGAGTAACTTTTGGGAATTGGTTGATTTTGTTAATATTTTTTTGGCTTATCTATGGATGTGATTTTGTTAAATCGGTATTAATTTGAAAAATACAATAAATCTAACTAAATATATATAATTTAAACTTTTTTAGAACTTATGGAATGCTAGCACGAGGAGAAATTAATTGAGTAGTATTTTAAAAAAATTGAGACAATTTTAATAAGATGAATAAAAAAAATTGAGACAATTTTAATAGTATTATAAACTATCCATGGAGTACAAATGAAAATTATATTTAAGTATTTTTCTTTTTTCTTGTAATATTCTATTTGAAGTTAACCTAATGACAACATCGGAACTTTGCACCAAAAAAATGACAACATCGAAGCTAAATTGTTTTTGAAACTATTATAATGGTGTTATGCATGCATTATTCAAAGGTTATGAAAATGAGTTTATAATCCAATTATAGAAATTATTAAAATCAGGTGAAATGGATGTTTAGAGTCAAAATTGATGTTTCTAATTATTTTAAGGGCCTAATATGACCTTAAAAGATCTATTATATATACAAAGGTATTCACGTAATGAATCCAAAATGATCAAATATTAAAAATAATATTATACACTACTCTTGAGATATTTTTTGAAAATTTTTCGAAATTGAAATAAAGGCAGGGGATCCCTCCTAGGATCATATTGAGAGATTTAAATATATTGAAGACCTTATCTTATGTCTACAAATGTTCTAAAACAAATTTAAAACCCTATTGTATAAGTTTTGAAAATCGATTGAATTGGTTGTTTAGACTCAAATTAGATAATTCCAACCAAACTCCTAGGGCCTAATATGAGCATTTAGTTTTAAAGTAATAATAATTTAAATTTAGTCTTCAAAGGCCCTAAACTCAAATTTAGGACGTAGGAGCTTTTGAAATTAGTTTAAATGGGTATTTCAAAGTCAAAGTATATGATTTTAATCATTCTTAGAGCCAAATATGATCACATAGTAAGTATATCATCCTAGATTTTTAGAGTATCTTTTAAGTTTTTTTAGCATATTTATTTAATGAAATATTATATTTTAAGTATTTTGATTAGGGGTGGCAATGGGTTGGGTTGGGTTCGGATTCAACCCATTTGAGTTCGGGTTGAAAAATGTCAACCCAAACCCAACCTATTTATTAAATGGATTGAACATTTTAAACCAACCCAACCTATTTAATAAGTAAAAGTCATTTGAGTTTTTAGTTTTCTAAGTTTTAAGCAATGCAAAATAATAATCTCAAATCTTAACATAGTCTTAATATGACCAAATTAAAAAGTTTGACAATATATTAAGAAGAGGTAGAGAGTACTGAAAAGCGAAGAAATAGAGAGCACTAAGAAGTGAAAAAGAGGTGCGAAGAGATGAAAAAATGAAAAATTGAAGACTAAGAGTGAAGTGGTAGAATTCAAATAGAAAGTAGAAATTAGGATTGGCTAGACAACTAGTGGTAATTACGATTTTAGTTTATAACCCGCATTAATTAAATCCGACCCATATATAAAAATCACACCCAATAGTAAATAGGTCGTTTGGGTTGAAATTGGGTTGGAAATTTCTACCCGACCCAACCTGTTTGTTAATTGGGTTGGGTTGGGTTGGGTTGACCCATTTATTTAATCGAGTTAAAAATTTCAACTCAACCCTTTATAAACGGGTTGGGTTCGGATCGGGTTGGCTGATTGAGTCAGTTTTTGCCACCCCTAATTTTGATCATTTAAGTGATCATTTATGAACTAAAATAATTTAAATTATTTATAAAATGAATTATATTGAATTTTAAAGATTTTATGTAATTAAAGTACTTATTATAATAAATAAATTCAAAATTCTTATTTTATATATCTCATACAAACCAAACACTATCTAAATGATTTTGATAATTTGAAAATGTATTTTACATTAGATTACTCCATGTTGGTTCTCTATAATACATCATTAATCATAGTAAACTAAAGTCAAAGAAAGATTAGACATGTAAGAGGAAAGGAGATGGATAAGTTACAAGGAAATATCCTAGAGGATGATTCCTATTACTTAAGTGTTCAAAGTTAGAATCTTGATATTTTTGAATAATCTAGTGTTGAAATGAAATTACCCTTTGACAAAACCTCATTGATTTGTGTAAATAAAAAGTAGTGTATAGGAGTTGATCATAAGATGAACATTTAGAGTAATGTTGTACGAGATTATGAACTCAAGAGGAAAACCAAAATGGTCTAGTTATAGAGATAGATAATCATCTTTAATACATTATTTGCAATAAAAGTCTAGTAGTAAAGGCCCTAAAAGAGTTTAGATCCCAAGTGTGTGTTAGAGCTTTGAAAATCAATTGAATTGTGTGTCATAGGGTCTTATATATAATCTTGTATGGCTTACAATAAGCATATCAAATTGTTCTCTTACAAGCTCTAAGTTTCATCGCAATTACATAACTTTGATGGTTATCATAAACTATTTTTGAGATCTTTTTGAAATTTTTTTAAATTAAAATAAAGGTAATGGATCCTTTAATTCCTAAGATCATATGAGAATATTTTGAGTCAATCAATACCTTATATTTAGTCTCCCATAGCCTTAAAAACACATTAAGAACTCAATTATTGATCTTTTGGAAATTGGTTGAAATGGGTGTTTAAAGTAACAATAGACATTTTCAATCACTTATAGTGCCTAATATGACCCTATGACCTAAGGTGATAATATCAAGATGTTCTCTTATCGAGTTCAAAATGATCGAATTTTAATGGCTACTCCATTTGATAAATTATTTATTTTGAGTCATAATATTAATATTTTTGAAGAGATTTAAAACCATATGGAATAATTATAATTCATATGGTTATATACATGAGGAGATTTAAAACCATTCAATGTCCTAAATATGAATTTTTGAAGGCAGTAAAAAATGTTTGGGCTCTACTTACCAACATCTTGGAAATATGGTTCAAATGATTATGTTTAAAGAGATTTTGAGGTCCCTAAGATCTCCAACAACATGATGTTTTTCTTTTTTGTGGTCGAAAAAACTAAAAAATGTCCCTAATTTGGAAGTTATGATACCTAATTTTAGACCTTGTAAGCAAAATATTGGAAAACTCATATAAATTATCAGATGGCTCATAAGATCATATAAAGGTATTTGGAACCATAAATGGCCATCAATTCGGTAAAAAAAATATTGCAATACATTAGAAATTTTGGAATACCTTCATTTAATAAAAAATATTTTAATTAATAAGGAATAATTATAATTCATGATTCACAATTAGAAGACATGCAATACTTTTAAACTACAATAATCATGGTCTAAAAATCATGTAGAGTCAAATGAGTCAAAATATATATATAAAAAAAAAAAAACTCTAGGATCCAAAAAAGTTATAAATGAGATGTATATAAAAATACTTTATTCAATAAATATTGACTAAACTTAAGTGTATGATAAATAATTATTTTATTCACAATTTTAGTTTGAAAGTTTCTTAACGCCATAAAATGATGTCCATGTTACAATTCGGGACATCAATGATGCGTAAAACACTTAATATACAAACTTCGTAAAAAAAATATCCTATAAAATATAGTACTTATTTTACATGTATTTTATTGCGAAAAAGGGCTTACAATTTAACCATATTAGGAGGCTATAAAGTAAAGACTACTGAAGGCTTATAGCCTTTTGTGTTTGATTTAGAATGGTTTGTATTGATTTCTGTAATGTAGAAGTACAGTACATTTATACATCAACTCTTGCCTAAACTATAGAAGCTAAATAAGACATATAATCTCCGTAATTAAGTCTTGTAATTATGATCTCTACTGATTGATTCATTTCCTCCTAATTGTGAAATTCTTTCCATGTTTGCATGATCCAAATCCTTGACTTTCCTACAGTCCCCGTCAAATTAAGGAGTGGAATCTTTAATGCTTAACTTGCTTAAAACTTCAGAAAATTGTCTAAGGGAAACTACTTTAGTTAAAATGTCAGCTAACTGATCTTCTAATCTCATAAATGGGATGCTAATAATCTCAACTTCAAGTTTCTCTTTGAGGAAGTGTCTGTCTATCTCCACATGCTTTGTTCTATCATATTGAACTGGATTTTCTAATATATTGATAGCTGCTTTGTTATCACAAAAGAGTTCAGGTTTCCCCTTTTTGTGGAAAATCTAGCTCAGTTAGTAATTTTCTTAACCACATGACTTTAGTGATTCCTTTAACTATGCCTCGAAATTCAGCTTCTGCACTCGAAAGGTCAATCACTTTCTGTTTCTTACTCCTCCAAGTCACAAGATTTCCTCCTACTAATGTGAAGTATACAGAGGTGGACCTTCTATCTATTTTGTTTCTTCTCAAGTCTACATCAGTGTAAGTTTTCATCTCGAGGTGACCATTGTTGTGGAAAACTATCCCCTTTCCAGTTGTCCCACTGAGATACCTAACAATCCTTAGCGATGTTTCCATATGATCATTCTGGGATTTATGCATGAATTGACTTACCACTCCAACTACATATGCTATATCAGGTCTTGTGTGAGATAAATAGGTGAGTTTTTCTACTAATCTTTGATATCTTCCTTGATCAACTACTTCAACTTCTTCACTTATCTGGAGCCCATGATTTACTATCGTGGGAGTATCTACTAGTTTACAGTTCATCATGCCCATTTCAGCAAGTAAATCAAGAAAATACTTTCTTTGAGATATGAAGATTTCGGATTTGGATCGTAGAACTTCTATCCCAAGGAAATATTTCAGATTCCCCAAATCTTTCATCTCAAATTCCTCAAAGAGTCTAATAGATAGGCACGTTATGAGTTTCCTTTGCCTTTTCAGGAACAAAGTATGATCAGAATTACTCTGTTGATATCCATATTTCTTTATTGCTTGGGTAAATCTCCCAAACCAGGCTTTAGAGGACTGTTTTAACCCATACAATGCTTTCTTTAATTTGCAACCTTTTCCACTTCTGAACTCTTCTGAAAGGTGCTTCCATGTATACTTCTTCTTGTAATTCTCCATGCAAGAAGGCGTTCTTAACATCAAATTGATACAGTGGCCAGTCTTTATTTGAAGCTATTGATAATAAGACTCTTATGGTATCAATTTTTGCAACTGGTGAGAGAGTTTTAGAATAATCAATACCATATGTTTGAGTATATCCTTTAGCTATCAATTTAGCCTTATATCTTTCCACAAACCCATCAACTCAACGTTTTATGGTGAAGACCTATTTACACCTCACAGGTTTCTTGCCTTGAGGAAGTATGTATTTTTCCCAAGTTTCGTTCCTTTTTAGAGCAGAAATCTCATCTTCCATAGCCTTCTTCCACCTTTCATCTTGCAATTCTTCCTTTGCATTTCTCGGGATAATTTCAGAGTAAATTGTTGCATTATAGGCTTTGGCTTCTTCAGATAATCTAGTTTGGACCATCTTCAAAATCGGATATTTTGCCTATCTTGGTTCATACTCTAGTTCATACCATTTTGGTGATACGCCTCTCGTGCTTCGAGGTGGGAGCTTAAAAGTTTCTTGACTTTATTGTTGTGTTTCCTCCTATAACACATGTAGCATAAAAATAAATAAAAAATTTGAGCAGCCTCTGCAGTGCACTAGCCCAAACAACAAGTATTAGAAGAACTTAGGACAAGTTAGTCGTAAAGTCAGTCGTGAGAATAATGAATTCAAAACCTATACATATTTAAATTTACTTAAATGTGTCCTTGTAAATAACAATAAAGAAGAATCGTTTGATCAAATACTCAAGAAACTTGTCTGTTTCCTGGAGACTTTTCTTTTCTTTTTTCTATTTTTTTTTTATATATATACGATTTTTCCTATTAAACTGTCAATTAGATGTTTCCTTGAGGAACCAAATATTAGTTAAACAAAATATAATGAAAGAAGTTATGCTACATAATTCTTTTGAAGTTAAAAGTCATACAAAAATTCTTGAATTAAATAAGTTTGTTGGTCTTATGGAAAATCCCACATTGGTAAAAATAATACACAAAAAAAAAAATAATAATAAAAAAGAAAAATGGGAATGTTTTATATGAAGTATATATATTCGGACTATATATATGTATATAGTCATGCGTTTTTATTGTCTCTATAAAAACACTATCAACGTACGTATTTATCTCTTGCTCAAAATTTTGAGACTATAATTGTGATTTGTGAAACGGATCCTATATAAGTATGTAATATACTCCGGTAACTTTGATGATTTACACCTCTATCGTCGTAGATTTAGAGTCAAAAAGAAAAATTACCCATCTTTGTGTAATTTAGTCTTTTCGACAGTTCTTTAATTTCCAAGGAGAAACATACCAAGAAAAATTAGCCATCGCCGTATAAATTACTACCTCGATCTTTCTAGAGTAGGCCGGCCTGTTTAAATGGGAAGGGCCCCACTAAAGGCCCTTGATCGACCCATTTGTAAAATGGTTTGATCAATTATGGGCTTAATGGGTCGCTTTTTAAAGGACCTTGTTTTATTACGTCAATAATGAACCAATAATTTTCAAAACTTTTTAGTATTATTAGGTATTAAATAATTTCCACTTATTTGCCAACGGTCTACTGCTAAAGATTGGAGGTGATATAGGCAAACTATCACCCTCTATAGATAAAAGTATACTCTCTTCGAATGCCCCATCCTAACTCAACCCCTTTTTGTATCTTCTTTGGCCCGACCTTACCCGAATCATTTTGCATCATCTTTGGCCTAACCCGGCCCGTTTTGCATGTGACTCTTCCCAGTCCTAATCCGACCCGATACATAGGTCTATTCGAGACTATAGAAAACTAAAGGTCTACTTCAATGATGCTAAGGATGACAAAAATTATTGTGTCCACAAAAATCAATTATCACCAACTTGTGAATTTAGCAAAGGGCCTCATTTGGACAATTTACGGTTGAATGTGTTTTGCTTTGTGATGTCAATGCCCCACTTCTTTAAACTTGAAAGGCTCTTTCAGACAAGATACAAAGCACATAAAAGAACCATATTGAGTATGTCCGTGTTTTTATGTTTATCTCAACAACGTGCTTGTGTTGGTGAAAAATCAGCCATTAATTTGATAACACTAATCGTGCATGCATTAGGGATATGGTATGCTAGTAATGACAAACTATGATCATGCAAGTTGCAACGAATATTAACTCCAATGTTAAACAGATTAGCGAATACGCTACCTCATTAATATGCACTTAATTACTAAAATAAGATTAGATTTACTTGATCCTATACATTATCTATGTTTAATCAAGTAATCGATTACTTGATAAGCCGGCTTAAGCACGCACTACTGTGCTTGATTTTATTGTTTATAATTTGATAATTTGACTTACTGATCAGTCTATTTTTTGTGCTTTTGTATAATCTATTATGTTAGTGCATGTGAACGCCATGGTCATGGAACAACGTACCTTTATTTCAATTTATTTCTAAACTTTTTCGTAATTTAACTATATATTTTCTAATAAGATTTTCCCTGCATAAAATGGTCCGTATTTCAACTTGCAAATGGTTATGATAATTTGAATATATATGAGTTTCTCCTAATTTATACTTGATAATTATATCAGGATATTAAAATATCAGATATAGATATTGTTATATCAGATATAGTTATTGTTATATCTGATATAGTTATTGTTATATTAAATATAAAAATACATAAGATATAAAAAATACAAAAAAAAACGTAAATCAGATATAACCATTATGATCTCAGGTATAGAAATAAAATTACAAAAATACTCTCCGATATATTTATATTAGATATAAATTAGTAATTTCTCATTTGAATATATAGAATTATGTTTTCTCATAAACTTGAATTATTACTTATTCTTTATCATATCTTTCAACTAGCATATGCTTGATCTTCTTGAATATCCTCATTTCCATAATGTAATCTTTAATTCGATTTGCAAGGCTTTTAGGTCTCAAGGTGTTCTTATTGGGAAATATTTTCACATTCATTGAGCCATTATTTGCTAGTTATGACCTAATCCTTATATAGAGTACAAAAGTACACCTTAATTATTACGGAATATGAAACTGACATATCAATTATATTATAATACAATGGACATTGTAAGTTGTTGGAAGATTAGTGTGAGTTTGATTAAGTTTCACTATTTGTGTGGATAATTTATGCTATGTACTGACTTATATTACTGAGTATAAAATTAAAAATAAAACTTTAGCTCCTTAGAAATGGTGAGAACTTGAATTGATTTGGTAACGTACCCTCATCCTTCAAAATTAATGGCAGGAATTATATTTATGATAATTGGCAATTTTGTGGTCAGACCGTCAGAGTGTCTTAGTTGACAAACCATAATGTTCTATCACAAAATCTTTGTATTACGTTATCAAATCTCAAATCAATATAATTAGGTCTTGACTTAGTAAGCAAGTTGGCAAATAGAAAGTACTAAAATATGTGACTTAACTGAATTATTCACTTACAGTTATATTATATCTGCAAGTTGCTGCTTGCTTATATGTACTACTATTAGGTCGCATACTCGCATTATTGCAACAAATTATGAATTACATATCCGATAATTGCCTAACAATTTGTTAAACGAGCTGATATAATGGTAGGCTATATCTTAGTCCTATTAATAAGTATGCAATATTGCAATATATATGAGCTTTTCTGCTTTTTTTGATTTTGAGATTGTTTGGCAAAACTAGCTATAATCAGTAAGCTCATAGTCCAGTTGGACAATCTTGGATGCGTTTAGATCCATGCTGCTAGGCAATGAGCAAGACTATGGGGAATGTGTGCATCTTATCAACCTTTGCCGTTCTATGATAAATACGTCTGATTGGGCAACTCGTATCATCCATGTGTATCGTGAGGACAATTGAGTAGCGGATTGGCTTGTTAATAAGGGAGTCTTGCAAAGCCAAAGGACTAATGTTGCTCCTTTTCAACTTAATATTATTTTAGAGGAAGATATAAGAAGAGTAGCCTTTGCATAAAAAAATTGTGGTTAGCAATTGTTGCTTTAAATATGAAAAAACCACGTAATATATTAATATACTATCATAATTATTGGTGAGAGAGACATTAATACTCTGTATTTAGAATAAGTAAGCACTTCGTATTGTTTTGTCAAAAAACTAAAAGAATTAAAAAGAAATTTATCAACTACCCCTTATATTTTGTCATAAGTGTCAAATTAATTGTTGTTTAATAATCAACCATGAAGTTATAGACTTATTGGTAAAATCATTCAATCATCAAGCTTAGCTAACATGATGATGTCCCAAAAAAAAGCTTTGCTAACATGATTTATCCAAGTTGGCAAATAAAAATTAGTAAGAGTAATTGATTAATACTAGATATTTCATTCGGCTTTGTTAACATTCGATAAGTAATAACGCTGCTTCTCCTGTCCCTAAAAGAAAGTCTCATTTGACTTTCACGATCTACAAGAAACGATTTAAAACGTTATTATATCTCTAAATCTGCTAGGCAAAAAATTATAAAAATTTAATATTTAAAAAATTATATTAAAATGCCTCCAATAGATTCCACTTAAATATATCATTTCTTATAACAATTTTACCAATAAATAGTAGAACGGAACTTAAATATATCTACAAGTGTAGTCATGGTACGCTTATGCATGCATGTGCAATTGTTGATATCAATAAATCTGATGGAATAATAGTGAATAAATAAATGAATGTGGTCTTAATTTGATGAAAGTCTTGGAGTTGATGAAAATCTTTGGGAGTAATTAAATCGGTCGTCGTCCTCGAGGAGCTAGACTGAAGTATTCATGCACAAGCGGTATAACATGTGAAGGAGGAGACATCGAATACCAGTTACTAATTTCCAAGCATTACATTTACATCATATGATCAGTGGCTCGTTGCATGTCTGATGTCTACACCAAGAATGGCATACGTACACGTCTTGGGTCGTCGTTGCTGTACGTACGTCCAAGTCGTTGCATGCAAAATGCAATGCGATTAATTATACTGCTACAGACTGTATCGTGGTTTATTGACTATACTGTACTATACTAGTCCTATTTCGGAATATATGTTCAGAATATTAAAGTTATCACCTTGTAGAATAGGAGTGGCGTATGACCAGTTAATAAAATTGCAAGGCCATCTCATAAGTTTTAATTTGTATGGATGGTCTAGTTGAGAGTAGCTAGTAGCTGTTGCTAACAATATAACAGACGAACAGAGTAACAGCTAACAGAAAATGCAGGCTAAACTATATTGGTTTTACTTGTTAATTAGCTACTGACGGTTTGATTGATTTTTTTTTTTATTGTTTGACTTTTTATGTGACTGAATAAAATATTTGGTAAAACCAACTTTTAACTTTTGGCTGTAACTTTGCAAATAACGTTTAAGGTTACTAATAATGATTACTAATTCTTAATTATAAATGAACAAAAAGTATCTTACATACACAGTTTCGGTAGAAGTTATTCCTTATGTCAATCTTTATCAATTTTGAGGGATAACTTCTATTAATTCAAATTGTCACTTTTACTAGATAGAATAATTTTATTGTATCTCGTGTGTATATATAAAATTTTGTAATAAATAAATTATTACTTCGTAAATATCAAATCTATTAATGGATGATTGTAAATGATTGTCTATTAATGAATTATTACTAGTCTAGCTAATGTTAAAGGCACTATTTATATACTAATTAATAGTTATTATTCATTACTTATCCTTAATGAATTACTCCATACTTTGTATTATTAGTATTATTTATTAGTATTATTTAATCATAGTAGCATTTTCATTGGTTAAAAAAGCTGGCTTTTCGATCTGCAAGTTGAAAAAAAGTATTGACCATACACATATTTCGATTGCTAGAACAAATTAAGAAGGTGAAAGCCACTTTAAAAGCAAAAAAAAGCCATTGCCAGAAATCAGTGTGCGAGTCTAAGTTTACAATCTTCCATGCAATGTACAGAGACATCAGTACCAACTATTATTGAATGTCGTCGTACGATATCAAAACAACTCTTTTTCTGAAATGTGCAAGCTTGCTATTATCATATTACAGTGCAAATGTGCAATGCCCTACAATTTACCTTTCAGAGTGTACTTTTGTTAGTTGATAATGATCTGAACTTGCACATACATTAAACTAATACACTTTAGTCAAATTTGGAATATAGGCTCGAATACAAACTCAAATTCAAACTGAAACATCAACGACAATGCAAGTTGATCAAGCTTGAACTTTAGCCAAACACATTGGCCAAGTGCAACTTGCTAGCTAGACTCGAGCTCAATCAATTCAAGCTTGACTCAAACTTAATTGAGTTCACTTATTATGAGAAAGATAATATTATGAGAAAGTTGAGTTTATCTGTTCTATTATTAAACCCCAAATATATAATATATTATTTCTTATAATATGATGATAATTTGTGATAAAAATTTTTAAAATTATCGGGGAATAAGTTATAACAATAGTCTATAGTTATAACAATAGTCAATTTGTTCACATCACATCCCTACAAATATTATCTTCCGGAGTCCCTTCAAGACTAGTATGGCTTACGTACACTTGTATTTGTTATTCATAGGTAACTCTCAAATTATGCATGGCATCACTTATAACCAAGCACAAGCGACATCAAAATATACAACTCAGAAATTTTATTTTTTTTAAAAAAAAAGTAGGCATTAAATACAAATAAAAATCAATAATCCCAAGTAAAAAGAGGGAAAACGTACTCAAAGTACAAACCAATTAAGTTGTTGAACTCAAAATTTGTTAAAATACAGGGTCCGAACCCCAAATCCACCAAGACACCAATTCCATCAACCTCCAAATCTAAAATTATGTACCAATGTTTTTCTTATCTAACTTTCAATGAAACCACAGCCTAAGAGTCTAAGATAATCTTATCGTGTTTCTTATGAATATTTCAAGTCTGAGTCAAAAGGTCTTTAATTTAATTGACATTACTCATGACTCGTGAATTGAGTGATTAATCTTAAGACTCCAAACTTTTATTTCCCCATTTAGCCCTCCACTAAACACAGATATTCCATCTTCACCCTCCATTTTTGCAGCCAACGACTTTACCGGCTTCGTATGCCCGGTCAAAACGCTCAGGCAACAGAACTTCCCTTCAAACCCGCGTCGCCAAATCCTCACCGTCCGATCAGCCGACCCACTGATCAACAAATCAGAGACGTTGCTCAAGCACAAGATGGCCCCATCGTGTCCTCTAAGGGCCCCACTCACCACCATATACTTGGCACTATCCTCTCTCTCCCACACCAAGATCGAACGGTCACAGGCACCCGAAAACAAGATCGAACCGTCAGAATTCAACGCCAGCGCATTCACAGCTGATTTGTGTTTCTCCAATGAAGCCACCAAACTATGATTCTTCTCTGACCCAGATTTCTTCGCCCATACCCGAATCCGACCGTCAGCCGAACCGGTGTAAACCTTTCCGTCACCAGAAACTGCAACGGCGTTTATAGCGTCCTCATGCGCTGTAACAGACTCGTAACACCGTAAACTCGTTGGGCCCCACACCTTCAATGTCTTATCCCAAGAAGCGGAGTAGATTTTCCCGTTTACAACAGCTAAGCTCGAAACGGCGTCGTTGTGCTCAACCCAAAGGCGCGTCTTATGACGCCTGACTTTGATGTGATTCTTTGGAATGGGAAACCGGCGTAACCGATCAGACAAAGTAGGCAAAGTTGAGACTAACTTATGCCGTTTACTCGCCGTTAACTTCCAGACCCTGATTTTACCGTCTTGATGAGCAGACAGTATCTTTCCGTTACAGAAAGCGATAGATTTAACGGCGCCAGCGGACACTCCGTTAGTGTTGAAGGTCTCGAGAAGAGAGAGAGTGGAGGAGTCGTAGACGTTGATTTGGTGGCCGGAGGAGATGTAGAGGAGGGAGGAGCAGAGGGAGAGGGAGGAGATTGAGGAAGGGAGTGAGAGTGTGGAGGAGAGGAAGTGGGTGAGGGTGAGGGTGACAGAGGCGGAGGCGGTGGCGTCCAGGAGGTATTGGAGGGATGGAACAGATGGCAGTGTTTGAAGGGAGAGGTGACTTTGGAGGCTGTCATTGCTGGTCAAGTTAGAGGAAGGTGATGATGTGGTGGTGGTGGAGGATGTTGGATATGTGGTTGAGTCGTCGGAGATTTCGCCGGTGGCGGCGGAGGTGCAGAGGGAGAACCTAGTTTTAAGCTTCATTTTTTAGAATGGAAAGTATTGGGGAGAGAGATGGGTTTATAAATAGGAGGGAGATATGGTGCCAGCTTGGGGGAATAGAGTACATGCAAAATTGTACGTTGAAAATTTTGGCGAGTGATGGGGTCAGCTCCTCAGGTTACTGCACTAACACCACTGCGTTGAATTGTGTGAATACTGATAATTTTAGTTTTTAATTATTTATAAATTTTGATTTGACCCGTTTTATTTAATTATTATATACTTGTTTTTATTTATTTATCTTACTTTTATAAATTTATTTTATTAATTCAGTCAAATCATATATTATTATTAGAAAGTTCATCAATTAGTGATCCAAGTTTAACCAAAAAAAATTGAACAATATTTTGAATACAACTCAAAATAAAGTATGTGATAATTTTTAAAAATGAAGAGAAAAATAGTCATATTAGACTTAATTAGAATTATCTCAATATATAATAAATTTATTTATAATTATTACTTATATATAATTAGATATATTAATAATTAAAACTATACATGATAAACATAATTAGAGATATTAATAATTAAAACTATACATGATAAACGTGTTTTAAAAGTATTTCAAATAAACTAAAAAAAAGTGGAAGTATAATCATTTATGTTTGTGCCTTTTTTAAATATCTAAGGTTTCTATGAAATTTAGATATACTGAGCTAAAATCTTATTTGCAATTAGCCTAAGTTGACTAAGTTTAAGTATTAGTATTAAAAGGTGTATCGGGATATAATTTCATATGCACTTATCGAGAAACAATATGAACTTATTGAGAAACATGCTTATACTTGTATATAAATCATGTAAGCAGAAAATGTGAAGAAATACACCTAAAAATACTAATTTATTATGCACAAGATTATTATTTGTGCATGAAAATATTCCTCAATTGTAATATTCAATGGACAAAAAATATTGTGTAAACAAAAGTACGTTATTACGAAGTCGTAAAATAAGGTTGATTTGAACATAATCGTCAAAATTGTGCTAAAGCCCTTACAATTTAAAGGAAAAAGAAAAACCACGAAGAAACCCTAATAATATGGATAATAATTAAGTTTTTTTTAAGTGAAAGGGTTTCCCAAATCCCAATATTCCGTAGATGATGGGAAATGATGCAAGTTGGCGGAGAAAGTGGAAGCAAAGCAGCTTCGGTGAAGTAGTGTGGGTGAGTAGGGGCGTAGGGCCGGGTTGAGAGGCGCGCAATAGTAATTTCGAGGACGGAGGCGTACTATTAAAGCCTCTCACTTCAGAAGTGGAAAGCTATCCGTACAGTGACTACAGGTTTGCCTAATTATCTCCTATCATGCCGCTGTTTTGCACCCAAAATACATGGAAATAATGCATTAAGGGTTATTAAATTCTACTATCTCCGTCCTAACTATTATCCTATTTGACTTTCTACGGTCTCTCAAATCCGCAAGTCAAGAAATTATGAAACTTGATATTTTAAAAATTTATATTTAAATGCATTCAACAAGATTTTAATTAAAAATATTATTTCTTATAATATGATGAGAATTTGTGGTCAAACTTTTCGAATTTTGATTCTATAAATAGAAATGGGACAATTTTTGGGAGACGGAGGGAGTATTCCGTAGAAATTTTAACGCATATATCTTTAGGTATTATTGTGCTCAATATAGTTTCTAATAAGAAAAATTTAGCAAATCAACGAGTTATACTCATGAACTATGAATGCATCTCACTCTAGATGCTCTTAGGTTTAAATGCTTATTGCATAATTTTTATTACCATACAAATTAAATTTTATCAAACAATTCATACTTCAGGTTAAGGATAAGTAAAATCGCATTTTGAAGGGAGTGAAAGGAGTAGTATTTAACAAAAATGTTCAAAGCCTATATAGCAACATTTAGTATCAACAATAGTTACAGTTTTCAACTCCATTGCGACTTTAATTAAATTACCCATTTCATCTATGAATTAGTACGTATTAATTGTTCAATATCAGTTCAATTTAGAAAGTATATAGGAGTAATAAGTCATATTAAATTTATTAAAATCACCTCAACAGTGATAAGTTTGTAAAAAATTAATCATGGTTGAACACATATAAGTTCCGACCTTTGAAAAAATAAAGAATACAATCAAGATACATGAAACTGATGGGCTATTTCAGTTCATCGGTTAGCAATAATTTTAGGATAAAACCACGACGTTAGAATTGAATGTTGTTGGTACTCTCGTGTTATAAGCCCTTTGAAGATTTAACAACATTTCATAAAAATGAATAGTTTAAAAAAGTTTATGTAGCAAACTTGGTGAGCCGGAAATTAACCATATATTGAAATGGAAGTAGTAGTACACTAGTACCCGTAGTAGTGTTGTAGGAGGGACCGAAAATAGAAGCTAAGAGCTATTAACAACTTGTTTGAGAGGTGTTTTGTTCTCAAAGTGGAGAGGAATCTAGTTCGAAGGGCCTGTGTTTTGATGACAATTCAATCCGAATTCGAACCGAGTCTGATCCAAAAAAGTTCAATCCAAATCCGTTTAAAAAAACTCTGAATCCGAATAGGAGATGGGTAGGATTCAAATATTGTATTACCTCCGACCCGATTGTGATTTGAATCCGATAGTCCACTCCGAATGAGTAGTATCAAGGCTAGTATTAAAAAAAACCAAATATAATAACCCAAAATTTTAAATTTTTTTTAAAAAAACATGGTATTTGCTAGTGTTGTATATATTTTTTAATTTACTTATATATTATAAATGAATTATAGTATTAGTAATGAAATTAATAATAAAAAAAAAGGTAAGAAAAGTGCAAGATTTACAATATATTAAATTTTGGATCGAATTTGGATGTCCGACGGATCGGATCGGATTCGGACGCTCAAAATCCCTAATCGGGTCGGATTCGGATTGAAAATTAAGATTTGCAAACTTGTCGGACCTGATTCGTATTTTGTTGGATCCGATCCATTTCATTCCTAATCATGTTAGATTTAATAATTAGAACATAGATTCATTTACGCATCAAAGGGACAGTTTTATTAAGTAAAATGGAGTTTTATTAAGTACAAGAACAGAAAAGGAACAGTTGAGAGTTATGATACATAGTCAAGGGGGACAAGAAGTAAATCATCATATCATGCATAATTTCTCAACCTGGCCTCACTCATTTGTCAAGTGGAATTAGTTTACTGTATAAAAGCATGCTAAACTCCAAAACCATCCAATCACTCATTCATATAATCATACGTGATGAGCTAACTCCAACCAATATGCCTCTCGAGTCTCTCGAACTGTCTCCTTCGTCTTCTTTTCCTTTTCCAGACAGATGTTTGTAACGTAGGAGCGGAGTGATCTGATCATTAACCATAAAAAATGTAGCACCCAAATTCAAGCAAGAAAATTACTTGGGAGTAGCTAGTACTAAGGTAAGAGATATTAGTGTTCTAACATGCTTGAGTTTAAAAGAGCTTTTAATTATTTGTTTGAGCTTTTAATTAAATGACAATCATAAGTAGATGATAACTTTAGGGTTTTATGTTTAAAAAAGGCTTGACCCAATGAGTCGGGTTCAACTGGCTTTATGGGTTATTGGTTTTTGGTAGAAATGGGACCCAATCGTAAAATCTTGGCTCAAAATCTGCTTTTTAGATAGGATGGGGTCAATTTTAACTGGTTTAAATTTAAGAAATCAACAACTATACATGACATTATTACTCGTATATATAATCGTTTAGTTAGGCCTTGTGATTAAATTATAAATGGCTAATTAAGTCTTTAAGCTTTATTTAATTTAGTTCTTACATGGAGGTTTTATAATGAAAATTTGATCTTTCCAGCATTGCTTGTACATGCATCTGTATTCTAAAGGACTAAAACTCACCTAATTTTTTCGTGAAATGATTTGGTTTAACCAAAATTGCGATTCAGTTAGTTAACAACCACGTAGTACTTTTTAAAGTTATTTTTTTAAGGCTTGGTAATAGAGACATAAGCATGGTTAATAATCTCTATTATGGTGATTATAAAGGAGTAATTGCGATTACTTTTCAGATTAATTTGTTGGATATGGGACGACTTTTATTGTTCAAAGATGACAATACCTTTTCCATTACATGGTATAAGTTATATCTTTTCACTCTGAAATTACATCTCAACTAATTAAAACTGAATTTAATTAGCCACTTAAAATGCTAAACTTCACATTAAAGACAATTATTTTACTCTTAAATTATAGTGTCCATGACATCTATATGGCTGGTGAAGATATAAGAATGATTATAATAGAAAATTTTAATGATTTAGGGTTAGTGATTTTAAACATATACTCCATCAGAGAATACTATTATAACAAAAGAGGTAGGAAATTTGTTATGATCTAGTTAGACTATATATTTATTTGGAAAAATATTGCATTGA
Organism: Dysphania ambrosioides; assembly: GCA_026401315.1. Lineage (NCBI taxonomy): Eukaryota > Viridiplantae > Streptophyta > Magnoliopsida > Caryophyllales > Amaranthaceae > Dysphania > Dysphania ambrosioides. The sequence continues at coordinate 21,248,171 of CM048671.1, read as the reverse complement.
TTATCTGGATTGCAGCGTAGGAAGATTTCCAAAATGAAAACACGAAAATCTAATTTTTGCTACATTTGTTTGATGAAATAATTGAATTTCTTACCTAAATCAAGTTATCAATTAAATAATAAAAAAATATTGCATATACACAAAACACAATAAAATTATTGTGTCCCTAATAAAAGTGACTCCTGACTCCCTTAGTATAACAAAGTTACTCTTTCAATCTTTATCAACTTTGATAGGATAACTTTTGTTATATTGATACTAAAAACACAATAACTTTGTTATATCTTATATATATACAATACAATGTGTTAAATAATTGCATTGTACAGAGTAAACGAATAGTGATTTTAGTTCTTATATGAAAGGATAAACATGAAAATCACTTTAGATATCACATCAAGAATCGGTTTATATCATAAAAGTGTATTCGTAATTCCTACTATAAAGCTTTACCATCCTTGTTTTGCTAGCTAACTCACGTATGTCTACCATTGATGGCAGCCTACGGTTTCGTGTATATATATCATAAAAGTACAGTGGTGACAAGATAGACAAAACCACATATTTCGTAAGATTCAAAGGTTCAATTCATCTGCGTAAAATATCAAAAAAATAAAAAATACAACAGTTAATTGCCTATTCGTATAATTTTATGATATAACAAAAACAGAGGGGAAAGAGTTTGAATGAAGAGATAACGGTGAGATAAATAAAGTAGCAAAATGAAGGGTGGCCACCAAAATCATATCGAAACATATCCCGCCAACTCCCTTTACAACAAGTTTCCGCCAACTTGCCCAACTTGCTTCTGCAAATATCGCCTTTCAACGATGCCTTGTTTCCGCATTGATTAAAATTTAGAATAAAAAGAAGATATTTATTTTACTTTACATTCTCATGTTAATGGGTTGGATTAGGCTGGGTAAGGTTGGAGTTCAACTCAATTAACTTGATTATTTTATGCATTAAAAATATCAACTTAATCCGATCCGCTATACCTTCTTAAAAAGTAATTAAAATAGTAGATCTTGTCATTTCTAATTTTTCAAGTTCTAAGCAACCCATAATAAAAAAATCTTGATTCTTAACATAATCTTACTTACAACCAAATCGAAAAGTATGATAAAATGTTACAACTCCATAATAATAGTTTAGTGATGAGGCTAAGTTTTAACATAATATAAGGCAAAGACATTAACATTTTCAGTGAGATATACTTAGTGCTTGTTGGTTTTATGGATTTTGTGGAGGGGAAATCCGCAAGCTAAGATTAAGGCTGAGAGGTTTACAATTTTCCTTTTACACTTTTATCTTTTGATTTTGACTTTGAGCAAAATCAAACAAAAAAAAATATTTAGATTAGACGGGTTGAAAATTTTAAACCCGACCTATTTTTTATTGGGTTGACCCATTCAACTCAGTTATTTATAAATGAGTTGATTCGGATTAGATTGGTAGGTTGGGTCAGTTTTTGGCGGCACTATTAATAATAGAAGTTCGAGGGGTAAAAAATGTATATTAGGAAAATTGGGTTATACAAAGTTGCAACCAAAATTCGTAAGCATTGCACGACAAGGCTACCATATAATGAATGGCGCCAAAGCAATTTGATAAATATCAGATGAAGTCAGTGAAGTAGTCGGATAGAAAAACACAGACGTGAAGCTAAAAAGGAAAGGTGATTCAAGTAATGGACAAAACCAAAAGAGGAAACACAGACCTCTGATGGTGCGCTTAGCTTAGGGCAACAGGGCTTTTTATATTTCCGTACCTTTCGTATTCTTGAAGAACTAACGCTACGTGCGTGGCATAATATGGAGCTTGGAGTTTCAATCGTCCCTACTTTTGCTACTTGCATTAGGTAATAGCTGGTATGCATGTTCTATCTCATTTAACATTTATGGATTTTAAAGTCCTTCCTAATTTATAAGAAAAAACGTAATCAAGTAGGATTTAAAAGATTCATCTCATTATATTTTTTTAAAATATCATTTTTTTTATAAATACACAATTAAAATAGTTAAGTTTACTTTGAAATTTATGAAAAATAAATAAAAAAAATAAAAACAACGGAGAGAATAGTCGTAAGAAGGAGACATCTTGTCGATCAAGATAACCGGCATTATCCATTCTGGACTTTTCTTTGACAATGAAAACACAGATAAAAGTCAGTAATGAGGTGCGACTCATGAGTGATTGCAACAAATACTTAGCCGGAATTCTATCAAATAATATAAAAAATATTGTCGTAGAGCTGAATTCTATTAAATCGTAATCTCTGTATCATATGGGTAGATTATATCCAGTGTTATGTTGACTACCGTATTACAGAACCAATATGTTTTTTTTTTGTAAGATTGATTTGGAGATTGAAGGAGCTGAGAGAAGCGGTAGCTCCTCCTATCTCCTAAGGGCAAGCGTGCATGGCTTGAGTTGGAATCCTTTTCTTAGCCCGGGCTGGAGAAGGCGAAAGAGAGATCATATGCAGGTCTTTCAGACGATTCCCTAAGAGGTCTAAACATCTTATTTAAAACTAGGTAATGTGATAGTTTATAATCTCTTTTTCCCTAATTTTTTTGCGCTATTTGACTTTTACGATACATAAGACACAACCTAAAATGATTTTATCTCCAAGTCCGTAAGTTAAAAATTATGGAACTTAATATTCAAAAAATTTAAGTGTTGAGATGAATTTAACAATATCTCTCTTGAATATATTATTTGTTAAAATATAAATTATAATCTATTGACTCCACGTAGTACCTTAACCTAACCCATTTAATTCTAGATCGGGTTCGTGTCAACCTATTTAAATTTTTGTGTCAAAAATCTCAACCCTAACCAGGTATTTCCAGATCGGGTTCGGATCGGATTTTCAGGGCGGGTCAGTTTTTTTGCACCCGTGCTTAAATCATGGTGTAGCAACTACCATCCCCTCAAACCTCTACGCTTTCCTTTACCTTCCTATTCTAATGATAAATATATGTAACATGTGAATAGAGTTGTACACACATAATATTATTATAAGAAAAACACATTCTTGATTATTAGATCAATCAATGAGCATAATATTTTACTAACTCTAGGTCTAATTTGATGACTATGTAAAATGCATCATTAGAATAAAAAAAAAAAAAAAAAAAAAGAGTACTAGTAATACAATAATATATGTATTGATCAGAGAGAAAAAGGGCAGTATGGATAGTTGGAATGAGAGACTAGTGCTGCCTTTTTTGTGGGGGGGAAAAAGCAGAAAAGAACATCAACTTTGTAAAAGTAAACCGTGGCAAGTCATAGCAATGTCTCCACACGAAGAAGGAAGTCGGCAAAGCCATTGCCCGCTGAGTTTTCGAGCTTGGATCATTTCCATTTCAACTACATAAAGATGCTTTACTATACAAAACTATCGTGTTCCAATTCATATGCCCTGTAGCGTTCGCGTTCTGTTACGCATAGTCAAGGGATAATCATAAGTCCTAAAACTAGGACAACCTATTTATTATTCCATTTGTTCCAAATTAGTTACTACATTTGACTTTTTACGGTCTTTAATTCAAAACACAATTTAAAATATTTTTTCTCTAAATTTGCAAAACAAAATATTATAAAAACTTGATATTTTAAAATTTTACATTAAGATACATCCAATAAGATCACATTTAAATATATTATTTGTTATAACATAATTAGAATTTATGATCAAAATTTTTAAACTTTAATTCCAAAAATAAAAATGTAACAAGTAAATTGAGACAGTTAGAGTATATTTATAATCGTCTCTTGGTCTCTCCATCATCCCATTTGACTATTTGAGTGTTGCCATGTTGGTATAAACGGAATGCGATCTAAGTACTCCGTATATTTTAAAACCTAATCAATCACAATATATTTTTTTTTTATTATGATGTAGATATATTTACTCCCTGATATTAGTGCATATGATTATTAGTGTATTTAGACATAACGAGTTATAATATGGAATACGCAAATGCATCGCGGAGTCAATGCATATGCGTTTCACGGTTTCATAGTACAAGCTTTTATGAGGTTGATGTGAATCTATACAGGACAAGAACATGCACATATTCTTATTTACTACGAGTAAAGTAGTATTGCCAAATGCAGAGTAATAAGTTGTCACTGTTTATCAAATCGAAGGTCAATTGCATTTGACTTCTCTTTTATGAAAAAGGGTAAGGTCGAAATGTAAGCATATATTCGACCAAAAGGGTGAGTCTCTATACAGGTATGGAAGTAATATATATTGATGCAAGTAGACAGTGTTGTAACAGTACTATTATATGAAAGCATGCATAATTTAAGGACATGAATTTCAAAATAATTAGGGAAGACTTGACAATCTAAAAGCTTTCAAGAAACCAAAAGGAAGCATTCAACGAAATTCTTGTAAAACAACTCTGAAACCCATAAAGAAACAGCAAGCTCGCCCAAAATTTTAATGGTGAGATGTGTATATCCTAGTTTATTTCCTACTCAAATCTTGGCCTAAAACAAGAAAAAATCCGGAATCAACACCCTACGGTTTTCAAGCCAGTAACAGGATACTAGTAACAGGCTTGAGAGTTAAAATTGGCTAGAGATGCAAGTATCTGGCATGCAACAGCCAATAATTCCGAATACCCGACAAAAATAAAGAGGTGAAGCTCGGGAGAGTAGCCCTGTTGGTATCACCAAATGTAGGTCGGTAGTTCAACGTCAATATACATGAAAACCTGAAGAGAAAGAAAAATACAATGAATTTACAGAAAGTGCTAGTAGCGAAGCTTCGTCCTAAAGGAAATCCTGTCAGTGAGATATTCACAATTTACTCAACAGATTCTGTCTTTTTTTTGTTTCATGGCAAGACATGCACCAAAATATCAAACAAAAAGACGATGGGAATCATTTGGATAAGGTTTGTCCATATTCAAATGTTTCATAGATTGATATCCTAAGCAAAAAAAAACAATGAAATACGATAGAAGCTATAGGGATATCCAGATGTAGTCCTTTTACAGTGGCGAGTCACACTCGAGGTACAACCGTACAAAACTCTCTATGCTAGGAGCTATAGATTTATCCTAATTTGGTGACGATCAAAACGTAAGCTGGAATCTTCTGTGAAAAATACTCAAAAGCCTTTGACATGAAATCATTTCCAACACAAAAAATTAGGAGCTTGACAGCCATAGGATGGAGTACTTAAGAGTACTCATATCATAAGCTTTGTAGTTTGGAACATCTAATCTAATTACCAGACAAAATCAAACAAACTTTAGGATCGAGCTCGAAATCTTACCCTATTGGTTAAATAAATTGTAAGGAGCATTAACAAAAGAGTACTCAAGAATACCAAAGCTCCATACAGGGAGCTAGGTGATTGTGGTTACAAAGACATGGATATCAACAAGACCCTTGAAAGCATTGTGACCTTACTCAAAACTTCTGGTAGACAATGGACCATACTTGATCCAACGAGCCCTCAGTATACAATTGGTGTTGCAGCTAGATTAGCTAGCTAACAAGATTGTTGTACGAAGAAGACCATATACCTGAATTCTAGTAAGAGGGAGGTGAAGTTTGGAGAAGCTTACTTCAAATCTTTTCTACGTAAACCTATGAATCAATGGATCCAAGTATCCAACACAAAATTTCCATTGAAGTCCAGGAGATTGCATGCGAGGCAAGAATCAGAGTCAAGATGATAACAGAGAATCATCTTGAGAAAATCAAGAAACTCAGTAAGTTCATATAAAAGGTAGGGGATCAGAGAATTTCTAGAGCAGGACAGCAGTGGAATCTATGAATCCATGTACAAGATGGCATATTCCCTTAGCAAATGGTTCGATATCAGAAATGAGGATGGAAAACACTGCAGGGTGAAAAGTTACATGTATTGCTGTGTCTCAGAGGAAAAATAGAGCAGATGGTATCCTTGAACTTGCTAATTGACACCAAACTGTTGATTTTATAACAAGTTCTGAACTTCTGACAGTCAAATCTTGTAGTCTGCTTCTAAGTAGCCAAAAAGCTGCTTCTGGTACTTGCATACTCAATGATATCTGACTTCAACTATTAACTTACACTGTCTCCTCTTAACATCATAAAAAGCAAAAACCTTGTCCCCTCCCCCCAACTGTCAAACAAGTAATTTGAGTTGAAATGCATATTTATAAATCATCATCTTGATTGCTCATCACGAAAACAAAGGACCATAAATTATAACTATTTCTAATCCTCAACGCATACACTTGACACAGCACTTTTCCCTGATTTTCCTCAAGAATTTATTGAACTGAAATTCAAAGGGAACATGAACAGCCACCACCACCATGCCCTTCAAGCTGGCACAATCCTAGATGGCTCAAGGACACAGGAGGTGTAACACAGGTCAACCAATAGAAACACATGATTGAACAAACATTTCTGATTATACCAAGTAAAACTAAGCTTAAGAGCCTGGACTGCTTCTGCTTTCACAGAACAAGGAATGGAAGGAGCAGTTTCCATTAACAGTACAGGAAAGCACATACTAGGAAAGGAGTCATAAACAAGAGAGTAACAGGGAATCTCCTCAAGAAAATCAAGGAGCTCAATGCTTTCAAAAGGAATTTACATAATACTAGATATATGATCCATGAGTTATGAAGGTCTGAAGGAACCACAAGAAAGGTCGAAGTTAAAATCGTTAGTATACTCATTTATATATTGTCTGTTGCACACCAGAAAACAGGAATTTACATAATAAACTAGCATTTATTTGCACATGAGTCACAGCAGTGATGCCTCAGTAACATAGGAAAATTATGCTGGCACAGATATATGCGTCCATTTAGAAGCCAGACTCTTCTAGAGCAAAGTGCTTCCAATGAAAAAAAATATATATCAAATCATTAAACATTTAGCAATCCTAGAGGGTCACAAACCAAAGGTTAGTACTTCGTAAGTAAATTACACCAATAGTTTACAGAAGTTGGTTCTTCATGGTTGAAATAGATTAACCAAGGTCATTTTTGAATCACAAGCAGCTAAAAGTAATTTTCCACATCCAATTAAGGTATCTTGTTAGTGCAAATGGGCTCATGCATAAGAAATGGCCCTCACCAACGAATGAATGAAAAACTTAAGAGTTAAATAAGTCCAGAAATGAAAACTGATGATTGAAGAACAGCAAGAGAGAAAGAAAGACATTTGCAGGGGACTAAAAAGGTATGGGTGGATAGAGTACCACATGGGAACATGTTCCAGGCATCACATAAGCCTTATTTATGAATTTAAGGAATATAAACAGTATTACCTTGACAAGCGTTAAGTTTGAAATAAAGGCTCCATCAATAAAGTGGCAGCCTTTAATTTCTTGGGCATGTTAGCCTAAAGGACTCCCTATACCTCATATTATGGGCACTCAACTCCTCTTGATCCCGACACATACACTTAATAACTCTTCCAATAACAAGTAGAGAGGCACTATTTTAGCTCTTTCCCATCAAACATGAGCCATTGAGCATAGTAAAGAACTGATTCATGGTCGCAAAAGTGATCATACTATGCCACTCAATTTATCACCACAACAGTGAAATTCACAAAATTAAAACTTCTAAAACAGATAGGCAAATCCAACCTGAGACCCCATAATCACATCTACTACAAATACCAATCTGATTCCTTCCAAGTTCTCAGATTGTCCTTTATTCCTTATGGAAACTAGACATGTTGCCTGTTGCCTATCAAACTGACTAGAAGATTAATCTAAAAGACGAATGATTGAAAAGAATCCTTGACTATGTTGTATCTAACATAGAGCAAATGCTCATGGCCGCACAACGTCAGAAATGGCCTAAATGATAACCATTTATAGCAACTTAGCTAATGTAAAAATTACGACCATCAAAAACCTGAACGTTGTAAGACACAATATTATTATAAGGCTAGCAGTATCAAGTCATACCAAAAACAATTTCCCATACTATGACAATCATAAGACACAAGAAAACTACTCAACTAAACATGTATCACAAGCACAATGAGCGACAATAGCCACAACCTAACAGATTATTGTAACAAACCCACACTGGCCATTTCAATCAACAATGAGACACGCATGACGCATTACCTGGCGTGACCAGCGATAAAAACAGCTACAAGATAGCTACAACTCAAACTAGCTTCGATCATATCCATCAAGTACACACTTACACAAACCAAAAACAACATTCCTAAAGCAAGGTTATGCCTTCAACCCTACACAATACCTACAACCGATAGCATACAACACCTTAACGATCCTATTTACAACATAAACACATATGAATCCTAACTAATAGCCAGATCCTACACTCCTATATTCATCCAATTTGTTGTAGTTTAATCCTACATTCATACAGTCTGCAACTACTATAACATATTAAAGTCGAACAAACACCCAAAACTATCAAAAAAAGTAAACACAGAATCTAAGTTACAATAGTCTTCAAAATCATATAATGTCATTAAAATAAAACAAAAAATTTCAAAAAAGTTAAAACATTGAAGCAAACCTGATCAAGTCTTGGTCTTTCGACGAAGACGCTTCCTAAGCTTTTTATACTTATGCTTATTCATCTTCTTCTTCCGCTTCTTCTTCACACTATCAGCCCACATCATCCCATCACGCTCCATTTCTTGTCCAAGTCCAACCACATGAGACCCACCCAACCCAGATGCCGAACCCGGGTCCAAAAAACACCCAAATGAAAAACACGGGTAAATCTGCAACTTACTCAAATGGGTATCCTCTCTTAAACCCTGGTTGCTGCTTCCATGGTCAAACTTGGGTTGACCGAGAAGATTTGATTGGTTAAGCAGCCATGAAGGAGAGATATTGGTGGGGGTTTGATGGGTAAATGTTTCAAAGAATCTGCTTGAAATTGTTGATGGTTTGCGAATCAGTTCTTTCAGAATCCGGGCCATTTTGTCTGGCGAGGAGAGAGACTGGGAGGAACAGTAAAAATATGGAGTTTCAGGGGAAATTCAAGGAAATTTCTGGGAATCTGGGCATTTTTTAGTGATGAAGTTTTTCTCATCCGGGTTTGGGTTTTGGGAGAGGGAATTAGAGCGAGGGTTTAGTGAAATGGGGGAGGATGGAAGGCAGGAAAAGGGAGTAAGGAAGGGGATGGGAACAAAAAATCTGCCCTCACGCAGGATCGAACTACGGACCTCCAGTTTACAAGACTGGCGCTCTACCACTGAGCTATAAGGGCTTTGTGGTATACATGTTTAGAGATGTCATATATTTTTATAACATAACAATATAGATAATGGAACTTATTAAAATCATATTACCTCGTAAATCGGTATTGTTCACTGTTCATAAAATGACTTAAAGTACATCTGTTTATAATTATATAATATTATAAATATTATTATACTATATATTTTTGGATTAATCTTTTTGTGTATTTTTTATATATAACCTTTCTTTTAATCTTTGTTAATGGACAATCAAATAAATTAATGTTCAAACGAGTTCTTGAAATAATAAAAGTATTTTCCATGATTAATGATGTTGGTGATGAAATCGTAAGTGGAAGTCTTTATAAGGAAGATCAAACGAGTTCTTGAAATAATAAAAGTATTTTCCATGATTAATGATGTTGGTGATGAAATCGTAAGTGGAAGTCTTTATAAGGAAGATATGTTGTGTGGCTTAAGTGGGGTAGTTAACCCAGAGTTGATCAACAATTTTAGGTTTGATTTTTTAAAAATTAAATTGAGCTTTGAAAAACCCAAACTAGCAATATAGAACAAATATAAAGCCTACCCGAAAAAGGCTAAAAAAACCCTTATTCTAAATCTGAAATTACAAATTTGTACAAACTAAAATCAGTTCTGAAGACTCCACCTTGATGCATACATCTTGTTACTTTGATATTTATGTATATGTATATGTTTAATATAAGTATGGATGATGGAAGTCAAAATGAAATTACAAATCCTATAATAATCTCACGTAACTTGTCTCATACCATGCAATATATTCATGCAATTTATACGTTGTAGTTGATATGTGTCTAATGCTCATGCTTATGTTCCTACGCTCATGTTGCTTTATACGTTCCTACGCTCATGCTTATGTTTCAATCCTATACTAACGGTTTATCTAATAAGTTGTTGTTAGTGGATAATGGTTAAAATGTTTTTCAGCTAAGCAATTCAAATAGGTTCCTTAAAATAAGGAATTTGTTACTTCATGGACTTCAAGCATTTGAATTAATTCAAATCTATCAAGATAAGGATGAAACAATATTCAAAGTGGTCTTCCTAAGCTTAAGGAGTTGAATTGAAGATATGCTGGGTTGAACAGCCTTTGTTGGACGTGCTCTCATAGAAGAAATTCAGTCAACAACCGAAATGCAAGTAATTCGGAAAATCTGTTACATTTCAAGCCCTTGAAGTGGTCAGTCAAGATCCTAAAGCAACGGCATTTTGAATAAAGTTGTTATGAAGCCTATCCGTTGCACTTGTGTCTCTATAAATAGATTGAAGCTGAAGCATTGAAAGAACAAGCCCTCCAACGTGATACACATCTAAGCTACAACAAATAACTTTCCTCTCCAGTGCTTACTCTCTATTGTAATTTAGAATTGAGAGAAAAGATTACAAAGTATATCTTGTGAGTGAAAAAGGAAATATCAAAAGAGAGATATACCTTGAGTAAAGTTTATAATACTCAAAGGTTCAGAAAAAGAAAGGAAATTTTTATTTCTAGGAATTGAGACGCTAGAGTGTAGCTAGGGAAAGCTACGGTATAGAAGATTGGGTGATAATCTTCGAAGGTGGCTTTAGGTCTCTAAAGGAGGAAATAAAGATCGTTAAATACTAAGGGTAGGAAACCCTAGGCGGAGACGTAGGCACATTGCCGAACTTCATAACAAATACTTGTCTACTTTACTTGTTGCATTTACATATCGTTTTGCTTTACTTAATTCATTCATCTCGTAATAGCCTATTCTGTTCAAAAGCCTGAAACATACTTCAAGCCCTTGAAACCTGTTTTAATTATTTTCCGCATCTCAAAACCCGTTTCAAAGCCTTGAAAGCCTAACTCGAAAAACGACCATACTCTATTCACCCCCCTCTAGAGTATATTGATCCTATTCCATCTCCTATTGATTCTTCAAGTTCAATCATCCAAATAAGGCCCAAAATAGGCAACTTTTTTTGGGGTTAAGCTCAGCTCGACCTCACGTTTATCTATAATTGACTCAATCAACTTGCCTCAAAACAAAGAAATTCAAACTCAAATTGAAATTAAAAAAGAACATCTTATCAAAGTTTGTATTTCCAATTCATGGGTATTTTTAAAGTTTGTATTTATTTTCAATTCATGGGTATTTGCTTTGGTTGGTATAATATATAGAATGTATTACTCTCACATGAACATAACCCGGTTACTCTAATTTCAGCTCTTTTATTTATATTGCTTCATAGTCATGATTATTTTGAATTTTTGAAACTTATTCCACAAAAATGATTTGTGTCAAACTTTTTTAAAAGATAAACTTCTTCAAATTCGTTTAAGTATAAATTATTGTACAAGACAATGATTTTGGACTGTGATTTAATTTGAAATTTGCAAGCTTATGATTCGTGCATGCAAGTAAAGAAAGCAATGACCATAATAACGTGAAAGTTTTCTCAAAAGTGTATTCTATTAATAACTCAATGCCAACTTTTAGATTTTTTTTTTAAAAGCTACGCATATTGTTTGACAAATTTCGAAATAAGTTAAGAAGGTAAATTATTAAGGAGTTAAAGACTTAATAGACTTTAAAACTTTTAAGTGAACTTGAAATAAATTTGAACCTGAAATTCAGGAATAAGTACAAATAAAAGGTATTAGAGGAGTGTAAATTCTAAAGAGTGAGTTGTTTCGCGGGATAAGAATAGTGAAAGTTTTGAAGAGTTTTTTTTTTTTTTTTTGTTACAAGAGGAGTGAAAGTTCGAAAAAGTATGGCTATATTGGGGAAAGGAGAGAAGGACTTATATCGGACGAGTCACTCCACGATAAGAAACCATAAATTGGAATCAAGGTTCCAGTGAATGAGAAGCTATGTTAAGGGAAAAGGAGTAAAGTTTTGGAGATTGAGAACCCAAGCTTGCAAGCAAGTAAAGAAAGCACCAACCCTAACAAAGTGAACGTTTTCTCAAGAGTGTATTGACTGTAAAAAATAAAAGTTAACTAATTTTTGCGTTCTATTGATTGGTTAGGTTATATTCTTCTCTTTGATCGGTGTACTTAGCTGTCACTGACTTGTGTTTATTTTGTTTATCAAACCTATCTCAATGATCAATTTTACAGGAAGATCGACCGTAGTGCGAAAAACTAAAGAAAAATTGGAGCAACTTAATTTTACGCAACGTAATTAATGCTAATACATTTTATGGAGGATTAAGGTTCTTTATTGATAGTTGAAAAAAGGATATTATAATCGTACTCCATAAGAGCAAATTTTCCAATAGGAATTCGTTGCTCTCGAAAAATTATTCAATTTCAAAATAGAAATCATCCTATTCGAAAATCTAGAGACAAAGCTGCGCTCTTTCAAAAAATTTAAAATTTTCTTTTAGAGACATATTATGGAAAAATTACTTGGGTGAATCCACCAGATTATTTTGAGCACTAGTTTTGTCAATCGTGATCTAAGAAATAACACGCTCAAAATACTAATTCTCCGTTGACATAAGAGGCATTTTTATGGGGTATGGAAAACTCGAAAGGACGTTCATTTATCAATTGGGCCTGGGCCTGGGCCGTCTAAACAAAAAAGGTCCAGTGCATTCAACCTCTAACCCTAACCACCCCTTCCCGTTTGGTTTATTTATAAAACCCCTTCCAAATCCAAATATCCATCGTTCCTTGGAAGAAACCCTAACCCTAACCCCCTAATCCCTTCCCCCTCCCCCTCCCCCTCCCCCTCCCCCTCCCCCTCGATATCTAATCATCTTCTGTAATCTTTGTCTTTACAGGCTGTTCACTTTTTTGCTTTTCTATGTTTATGAAAATTGCTTACCGAGGCGTTGCGTTAATCGGCAAATCTCAATTCCGAGGAACGTGTCAAGGGAAGCATACATCAAACTCTTGCAATTTCACAAACTTGAATCAGATTTCTCGAAATCTTGCGCAAGTTCGATCTAATCCCGTAATCGTAGCTTGCTTTCGAAGTTTCAAATTGTAACATGTCAAATCTTCATTTTTATTTGATTTCGAATGTTGCTTCATATGGTGAACTCTTTCTGAATCGAAATGAGAGCTGTTCTAGTTTCCGAAGCATAGATTAAGCAACTTTTTGCCAGTTTTAAACAGCGCGATGATTGGATTAATCATGTTTAATCTCCTCACTTTCATCGTGTTACCTGTCTGCTGGTACATTTCAATTTTCTAAGTTTATACTGCCGTCTTAATTGTGGTGAATTAATGATGACTTAGTGGAATCCGATTTGTGGTTCGTTTGATACACTTTAAATTGATCCAAGTCTGTAGGAATATGATGAATTTAATTGATTAGTCAGGCGAGGGTTCCCGTAAATTTGGATTGTATATTCCTTTTAAAACACATTATTTTTTATAGTATTACAATACCCAGTCGCGTTGTCTCAAAATTTTCTTGAGTTTTATTTCTAGATTCACACATTTTTTATGGCCTAAGAAGTGTTCTTATATCAACAAAAACCTAAGAATTTCAAGTACCATCAAACTGGCTTCCTGTATTCCTCCTTAGGGGAGGACTTAGAAAGAGTGTCCTATTTTTTTTTTTTTTTTTGACTTTTTAGCTAATGGGAGAATCTTCAAGCAATAAAATGTAACTTGAAGTTGAACTTATAAATAGACAAGTTACCCAACGCAAATAGTATAGTGCACCCGGATGCACGGTATACCATGTGCAAAACGCAGACAAAAACACTTAAAATGCATTTGGGTTTGCTGGAGTTGAATGATAGTGGAAAACAACGGAGTTGAATGATAGTGGAAAATAGCTCTATGTGTGGCAGGAGTGGTAACGTGCATTGTTGCAAATATTGTTAAATGTGAAAATGTGTACTTGGTAAACGTGAAAAGTGAAGATTTTTTTGCAGAAATCACTGTAGCAGATACTGTAGCGCATGGACAGACTAATTTTTTGCATTGAGAATCATGAAATAAGGACAAATGATTAGATCCTTCAGCGTGATACCTTGACCAATAGTGCTTGCAACCTAACTATGGTGTGAATGTGAGCCTTGGCTTAAGCTTTGTACTGTAAAAGCTGAGTTAGGTCTAGTATTGGTTAAAAGATTTAGCTTGCCTAATATACATCTTTATAAATGTGGATCATGGAATAAGTCTCCTTTAGCATTCTCACAGTGATACCATTTTTAGTGCACACATGATAACATCTACATAGATTGATGCTATTTTAAGATTGTCATTCTCCTTTAAAAATAAAGAATAATCATTCTTTGATTGGACAAACCCTTGTGCCTCGAGCTCATCATGCAATTGTGCAAATCATCGTCGACTTAAGCAACCTTTTAATAGTTTTCATGTAAACATATTTACGAAGATCACCATGTAAAAAGGCATTGTTAATATCAAGCTATAAAGGAAGTCATTGTTAACTTGTTGCCAAAGACAATTCATTTGATGGCGACCTTTTTACTACTAATTGGTTTCTTTCCTTTTGGAAGAGGAATAATCTCCTAGGTTTTGGTGTTTGTGAGTGCTTCATCTCCTTATTCACAACCTCCACCCACAGTGGATCCTAGCCAGCTTCAGCATATATAAGATGCTAACTTAATAAGAGCACCTTGCTTGGCAATGTCAGCTTTAGAAAATCTAGGTAATTGGGAGTAAGAGACAAGGTTATAATAATATCTGACTGAATCAGCAACAAGAGAAGTGTTGCAAATAAAATCATCATAATGATATGGAAGTTTATAAGCTCTCATTGATCTTCTGATAAGTGTAGAAGACAAGAAGATTAGAATCGGTAGGAATATGTGTTGTTGCATTAGTCTCTTCAGTGGCAAGAATATGTACTGTTACATTGTTTTCTTTTAGTTGTTGAGGTGACTGAGTTGAATTATCATCGAGACCAAAGAAAGTATATTAGTTGTGTGTCTCCTATTGTGCTTTAGTGACAACTGGGAGAAAATTTTGAGAATGATACGCACTTGAATATATGAAAAATGCCTTTCAAAAAAGAAAATATCTTTAGTAATATTGATTTTAATGCTAAACAAATTGTAAACCTTGTAACCCTTTTGGTCAATTGGATAGCCAATAAAAGTGCATGGTTTAACACTCGGATTATCAGGTTTCCTTTAAAATAATCTTTCATAAGAAATGCAATTGTATATAGTCCTTAGAGGCATACTATTGATCAAATAAGTTGCTACTGAGATGAAATCATCTTAGAATTTCATGGGTCATTTGGACTATATATGAACAAAACATGTGCTATTTTGAAGAGATGTATGTGTTTCCTCTCCAACACCACTCTACTAATGTATATCCTTTTCAAGCAAAATATTTTCTACTGGAGATTAGAGAATACCCTTTTCAAGCAAAAAAATCTTCATTATTCCTTAACATAAATCTGGTACATTATCCGATTGAATGCTTTTGACATTCAAACCAAATTAATTTTTGACATATGCTATAAATTGAATGATTGAAGAAACTAAATCTGATTTTTCATCAAATGTGTCCAAGCTAACCTTGCATACTCATTGACTATGATAAGAAGTAAAACATAACCATAATAAGTAGTGTATTTATAAGGCCTAGTACATCAACGTGTATCAATTAAAAAGAAAGTATTTTTAGTGTTGTTTGTAGGAAAAGAAGATTGAGTTTGTTTTGCCATTTCATAAAGTAGACATAGATTGTTGTTTATATAACCTTGCACATCTACTTCATCTAATATCCCTTTTATTTTTTTTCAAATGGAACATGTCTAAGTCTCAAATGTCATAGTTTGAGCCTTCTCTACTTTTGTTAAACAACATTATTAGGAGTTTTATCTACTGTATTAGCAATACTATGTACAATTAAATCTTCATTCAACTTGTATAATCCTCCTTCTAGTCTACCAAGCTGAAGTCTTGCTCATCAAATGACCCCGAAGTATATGTTCATCGTGAGTGAATTGAATCATAAGGGCATTGTTTTTGCATAGTTTGTTGGTTTATATCAAATGAAAATGAAATTCTAAAACACGAAGTGCTCCAATGAGAATAATGTTAGCTCAAATTTTAATAGTTCTAACATTCTGTATTTTTATTTTACTTCCATCTGAAATTGTGATATAGTATTCTGTATTACTTAGACTTCTGTACGAACTGAAGACATAGAGATCTAAACAAATGTGATATGTTGCACCATTATGAAGAATTCATTGCTTATTTATCAAAAAAAGAAAACAAAAATTACTGCTTATTTAGTGTCATACTGCTTATTTAAGAGATCAACCAGCTGATTATACCAATCCTTTGACAACATTGATTGCACTTTGTCTTCATTCTACTTTTCAGCCATTCTTTTTTCCTTTTGCAAACCTATGGTTAGGCGGATAACCATGTAATTTCCAACATATATCCATAGTATGTTCACTCATCTTGAAATGATTAAAGTAAAAGCTTGAAATCTTCTTAGGTACTTCTAAATTGCCACCAAGCTTGTATTTATTGAGAAGGTGGACCAAGATAAAATTTGCTGTTAGAGGCAACGATTTTGGTTTGGCTATGAAAACCACGCACAACTTTTTCATATAGTGCTAATAATTTGGCCATGACGAAACCGCCCACTGAAAATAGAATCTGCTACCTCTAGCAACAGTTTTAACTTGACCCAACTTTTCAGTATAAGCCTAGTTCACGAGTTTCAATAAAATCACTGTCATTGATAACAGTTTATACCCTAATTTAAGTTCGAATATTTTTCAAATTACTTTACAAGCGAGATGAATTTTCTATTTTTTTTTAAAAAAAGGTTAAAAAAAAATCAAAAGTCGGAAGGGATGAACTTGAGCCATTTTGACAAGCCCTGATATACATACGGGCCTATAGCCGAAATGGGCCAAAAAGTATACTCCACTACCAAAAAGAAAAGAGCAATGAATGAATCTGGATTTCTTCTTCTGCAAGTCGCTTTTATCTTTATCACCAACCCCATTCTGAGAAACCTTCACTCTCCCTACTCCGCTCCAGATCTTGTGCGCACCATCACACCTTTCATCCGGTAAGCGTTTAATACACTCCTCTCGATTCGATTCGATTCGATTTGATTTTGAAATCTATGTTGTTGGATTTAGGGTTTATTCGGAACAAAAAAGATGACGAACGGAGCGTTCGAAGTGCCAGCGAAAGGCGGATTCAGCTTCGATAATTGCAAGAGGAATGAAATGCTGATGAACAAAGGCCTTAAACTTCCTGGCTTCCTGAAAACTGGTACCACTATTGTGGGCCTTGTCTACCAGGTTACGCCGCGTTTCATCTTTTCTCAATTCTACAATATGACTGAAGATTATGCCTGCTTCAATCCCCTTAATCATTACAATTATCTTTTTGGATGCTTTCGTGTGATGTATGCATTTGAATTATTGAATCCTTCTGTTGATGACTTATGCATTTTATATTATATTAGCTTCATTGTGTTCAACATAATTGCTGTTTGTTAGGATGGTGTCATTCTTGGAGCGGATACTAGAGCAACTGAAGGCCCTATTGTTGCTGACAAGAACTGTGAGAAAATTCATTATATGGCACCAAATATTTACTGCTGTGGTGCTGGCACTGCAGCTGATACTGAGGCTGTAACTGGTAACTTTTTTTTGTTTTTGTTAATTGTTCAATATGTTCCTCTTGGGTCTTGTAGGTTTTTCATAAGATGTGAAGTTTAAGTTCATAATAACGCTTTCTGCTTAATCAGTGCTCCCCATCTTAGAGAACCAATGACTTTTTATCCACCCTTATGACAATGTTAAATTTTCCATTGCCTTCTGTAGTTTGAGAACCTTGTTTATTTAGTTTTTTGGTGTTAGAGTTTGTTTGAAGGGTAGTGAAATTTAGTTTAGAAGTGATCTAAGTTGTGAATACGTATCTCAAATTTATCCAACGAATTTGGGCTAGTCTTACATCCCCCACTCAGTTAATAATAAGCAAACTGGTGCGAATCCTCTTAGCACCGTCTGGAAGAGCTGCTTTTATACTGAACCCACTGAGGTAGCTCAGTGACGTTTGTGACAGTTTTGTAAATGGTTTAAGAAAGCCATATCTTTTCAAGAAATGGAGGCAATTCCTTTTTTTATGAGGGTATCATTTGATTTTGTTGTGGACCTATTATTTTCTTACCTAAGCCATATCTCAATTGGTTAAGCTCAAAATTTTCCTGAGTTTTCAGTGAGTGTTGCTAATAATCCTTCCTTTCTGTTCTTTTCTCTTTTAAATGATCATACTCATAGGAACTTGCCTTTTCATGATTTGTCTGCCTTTTTTTTGTGGTATGAGAGGACTTTGTTGAACATTTTTTTTAGATATAGAGCCCTGTGCTGCGAGTGCAAAGTGCGTCCATTACGCTGTGGTATTATAAAAATATGATCGTGTTTACTTGAAAAATTCCATGAAAAGTGTAAGGTCAGCTTTGCAGCATGATTAAGGATTGATGAACTTTGGATACTTAGCAAATACAGTACATTTTTAACCTTTGGTGGGACAGAACCCCACACATTGCACATTCCAGATATACCCTACATCAGTTAATGGTACCACTGTCCTCAGATTTGTACTCACATGCACTGCATAGACAGTGAGAGAATTATCTCTTTCATTGGCTTTAGACAAGTCCCAAGATAAGAACCTGAGAAAGGGAGGAAATTAGTAAAACCTCTAAATAGCGAGTAATTCAAATGTTGCAGTACAGCTCATTGCTTTATATCTTGCTTTCACATATGCTTCTGGTGTTTTCTCTCTCATGTGTGGCCAAACCTGACCGGGAAATTTTTACGGGGCATAGGGAGTTTATCCTATATATGAGTTGACTAATTTATCATGCAATAAAGTTCTCCTTTAGTAGTTTACTTACAGAGGATTTAACAATAGGAAAAATGAATAATTCTAAAAAATCTAATAAGAAAAGCATTCCACTAACCAATACATGGCCAGTTGAGTAAGAGTATGAAATTTTTATAGAAAATATTTGGGAAACATAGTTTAGTGCCACCAACATTTAAATGTTGTAAATATTTATTTTCATAAAAAATGATTTGATTTCATTTCAGAAGTTTATCTTGAAGCTGATTCAACACATTAGGCATGAATTTTATTTCGTTGTTTCTCTTCTTTATCGAGATTTTGGGGTTTACACTTGTTGATTCTAGGCATTGTTTGGTTGGATGTAGAGGTGCATGGCAATTCTGAGTTACATTAAAACTAAGTTGATCTAGTTGATTGTTAGGTTGAACAACTTTGATTTTACATTTTTCTGATGTAACTTTATTATTACATACATTGGAAGATACTTTGTAAGTGTATAAGGCTAATGTCATTTTGCAATTGCTTTGAAAATGTCAATTTTATTGACCTTCATTAATAAATTCCTTTTTTGTCCAACTTGTAATTGTGGCTTAATCCCCATGGCTTTGTTATTATTTGTTGATAGTTATTTCAGCAAACCAAATGTTGCCCTTCCATGAGTTTAACTTGTTTTGATGTTGGAAACTTTAATTATGGTCCTCCTATGCGTTGTTTGGTTGGATGTAGAGGTGCATGGCAATTCTGAGTTACATAAAAACTAAGTTGACCTAGTTGATTGTTAGGTCGAACAACTTTGATTTTACATTTTTCTGATGTAACTTTCTTCTTACATGCATTGAAAGATACTTTGTAAGTGTATCAGGCTAATGCCATTTTACAGTTGCTTTGAAAAATGTCAATTTTATTTACCTTCATTAATAAATTCCTTTTTTGTCCAACTTGTAATTGTAGCTTAATCCCCATGGCTTTGTTATTGTTTGTTGATAGTTATTTCAGCAAACCAAATGTTGCCCTTCCATGAGTTTAACTTGTTTTGGTGTTGGAAACTTTAATTATGGTCCTCCTATGGGTGACTCAAAGTATGGCTTTCATATATGTTAGTTTCCACTGTAGGTTCTTCTTTTCATTTATGTTTTCTTCTTTCCAGGTTATTCGTGTCTCGTGTTTAAATTCATCTCATTGTTTTTAGTATCGCTATCTTTTTTTTTATTATATTCTCCAAATGAAGTAGCAGGTCTTTCAGATAATTTTGAGTTGGTACACGAAGTGTATTTCTGCTGTTTCCTTGGCTTCTCGGCTAAGCACTGTTTTTTTGTGATTATTTGTTCCTTTGATCCAGGGGAATTTCAATTTTTTCATAGAATTATGCAACTAAACTTATTTGCAAATGTCTGGGTGTTTGCTTATTGTTAATGACTAATCTGTTTTATCGGGTCTGTTGATTGTGTATGTAGACATGGTTAGCTCCCAGCTAAAACTTCACCGGTATCATACTGGTCGTGAATCAAGGGTTGTTACAGCTCTTACTCTTCTGAAGTCCCATCTTTTTAGGTAATTTTGTGATTTCTGAGAAATTCCTCTAAACGAGATGATGGATCTTTAATGCTTGCGCAATCAGTTCAAAACTGAGCACCTGATTGTTATTTATCCTATGATTAAGGTATCAAGGACATGTATCCGCAGCGCTGGTGCTAGGTGGAGTTGATGTGACTGGACCCCATCTACACACTGTGAGAACCTTTAAGCTATTGTAATTGAGTAACTTAGGTATGATATTTGCTGTCTGTTGCTGATTATTTTTGTGCACAGATATACCCTCATGGATCAACAGACACACTTCCTTTTGCTACAATGGGATCAGGTTCCCTTGCTGCGATGGCTGTCTTTGAGTCAAAATATCGCGAAGGACTCTCTGTAAGTTGGCAGTGCTTTAAGTTTGCATAAAGATTGTTGTGTTTGACATGTGGTGGAGCTTTTTTTTTTTCCCTTGTTTTGGATATCTTCTAAAAGGTTGGCATCAGATCTTGGGCAATTCTGGAAATAACAAAGATATAGCTGTTTTTTATGCTTTTCCTTGATATGTTTCTATAAAAATGCCTCTTCTCTTCTTGTGCATGCAGAGAGAGGAAGGAATTGAAATAGTATGTGAGGCAATATCCTCTGGTATTTTTAACGACTTGGGAAGTGGAAGCAATGTGGACGTATGTGTCATAACAAAGGTCTGTAAACCTTAACCCACATTTGTTGAACTACTTTCTCTATCTGTAGTAACACCCCCTGCTGTGTATTTACTTTTTTTTTTTTTTTTTTTTAATCTTGTTATGCTTTGCTTTCACAGGGAAATGTAGAGTATCTAAGAAATCATGTGCAGCCAAATCCTCGTACCTACACAAGTGCAAAGGGTTATTCATTTACTAAGCCTACAGGTAGAGTACCTAAGCTTCCTGATTTCTTTCATTGTGCATTACTTTTAGTTCATCCATTAATCACTATTTTTGGTTGCGTGTCCTAAATAGTTCATACCGTATGATTTTTATTTGTTAGACTCATTTAAGTAAAAGGGACTAAAAAAATTTGTTCCCCATCTAGGAATAGCGTGATGGTATTTAGGGATTTATATGTAAAATTATTACTTATTAGGATATTGTTTTAAAGAGTTGTACTCTATTATTATGTTTTTCATCTGCAATGTCTTTGCATTTATGGGTTCTATGCTAAACTACACTCCGTACTTGATTATCGTTGTTTACAGAGGTCCTCTCGACAAAGGTCATATCCTTGGAGAGAGCTGTGGTGACTGAGGGAGGTGATGCCATGGAAGAAGAGTGATCATGGTGTTGTCTAAATGCAGATGCTGATCTTGAGTTGATGGCAGAGTTGGTGTATTCTATTGACCTTGGTCACTCCTAGGATTAAAAGATCATAATGGATTACTTCATTGCTCTTTCTTGTATGGCTGCCTGTCTTTCTTATGTCTCTTAGTCATTTGGTAGTTTAGGCAGCAGTAAAACCCACCGTGTTGCTCTCTTCAACAGATATCTATTCACTTGTAAGAATTTGGTTGGGCGTTTGAGATACCTTGGCAGATTTATTTTGTATTGTGCCTGCTTAATTTTGCTCATTTATCTATTCCTTTTTCTGTCGTTAGAGTTTAGATATTTACAACTTGGTTTCCATCTAGACTAGTGATCTTTAAGGTCATTAGGCGGTGGGGAAGCATAGCCCCGTGCTTTTAATACATAATACAGCATGGACATGTAAAGTTGCGCCACACCCCTAATATCTACAGTAATATCCTGTTAAGTTGCTTGAAGTCAAACATATTCATCATCATATGTAGAAGGTGGGATTCTATACATTCCTGTAGTACCATCCTGCTTCTGCTCCTGGTTCTTTTTCTTTTTTCAACTTAAGAATAATAATTATGGCCCTAGGGACACTAATGTTTCAGATACATTCTTAAAAACGTTGTAGCATTTTGCACCATCATATAATATTTCATTTGTCCCTTAATGTTTGTCCTATTTTGACTAAAAAACTCTAAAAAAAAATAATCAAATGAGACAAACATTAAGGAACAAAATGAATATTACTACGAGCTTTATTGCAGTGAACAAAAATGTGTATACTACTATACTACAGTACATCTTAATATTTCTACAGCTATTGCTTTACTCATAATGAAGAAAAAGAAAATTGCGTTTTTATTATGATACTATAGAACGAAAATTGCTTAAGCAAGGTCATGGTAATTAAATTGTAAGTAACTGCTAAGATATTGATTTAATGTTATACCGAAACCAATGTCCGGTATTCTGCCTTGGACTTGGGAAGAGTGTTGCCATTGTGGTCAAGCCTTTGATCCAAAGCTTAGGATCGAAGTACTAGTCAAAAAAGAAGCCATGCAGTCCGTAATATCGCAGCACCACCCTAATTTACTGACATTATTATCTAAATCACAACCATCTTGTTCTTTGCTAGGCTGCTTGCAAAAGTTGTACTTAACCAATAACAGTTAATAGTTATGTATACAATTTTTGAATGTTCATCAAAGACTTGTCACATTTCCTAAGTTAGCAGTTGGTTTTGTAATGTTTGGTTTTAACAAAATATCTTCAGCTTTATATATAATACATATGTTATGTTAATGCCTAACTAATAAACGGTCTAACATGTTATTGCTACTTGTCAACACAAATTTCTTAATATCTTATAAGTCTGTTGTTGATGACTTGCGTGCAACATCTTCATTGGCTAGACTAACGCACCCAGTCAACTAACTAAATTTATATATTTTTTAATACTTATTCTCCCTAAAAAAATGAGTTGAAGGAAGACTTGAGATCACTTGGGTTTTGGTAGAAGTAAGATCATAAGATAAGAATTTGTGAATGTTGACCGGGGTTTTAGAATTGTGCTTTTAGTTGTGGAAGACAAAGAAGTATTGTGGCGCTTGGCAATTTTGATATATGAAAGTAACAATTGGAAATCTGGAGTTTTTCACCATTTAATCCAGTTGATGAGATAGTTCAACTATTTGACTAATTTCAATTGTTATTCTTACAAGTTATGACTTTTATTTACGTTCAATGTATTGAGTCAATTATTTAGTTTAACTTCAAATTATTTCATTAATTTCATGCCTATAGTATGTAAATTTGGAAAAAAAACTTTATTGACACATCAAATATATAACATGGTATAATAAAGAAAAGTGATATTGGAATCCAACTCAATATAACTTATTATTTTTTTAATTATTATTAATGATGGATTGTCTACCCAATAAGTTAATGTAACTTTATCTTGTAATGTGTATTTGTTGGGTTGTGGAGATTATTTGACTTGGAAGAGTACTTACAACTATAGGGATTCCTAGACTTGTTTATGGGAAAATAATGAAATCATGACAGACATTGATAAGTATATGACTATGTGGATATATATATATATATGTGGCATCAAAATAAGATAACTCAAATAATTAAACTCTTCCAATAACTTATCTATGTCAAAGTTGCATCAAGTTAGGAACAGCTTTCCTTTCTCTCAAAAAGGAAGATTTCAAACAAATTTCCTAAATCTAATCATAAAACTCTCATAACACTTGATCAATAAAATTGGCGTAATATTATTCAGTCAGCAGTCACCCCCTACGCTGCGTTTCATCGACGCCGCGTATTGCCTTCTTCAAATACTCCCTCCCCTCAATCTCTCTAGTCTCTAACTCTCTACTCCCCTGTCTTTCACTTTCACTTTCTCCGACGTCCGGAGTTCGATCTCCATCACTTTTAACTTCACATCAAAAATTAGGGTTTCATTCCATAATCTACTCAACCATCTTCTAAATTATGTAAGCTTCATTATTTCCCTAATTTATATGAATAATTTCAAAAATTTGTAATTAATTTTGTTCATTATTTGAAAAAGGGGGATGATTAAGCTGGAGCCGCGATGCCCGAAGAATGTGAACGGAATCTCAATCGACCCGAATCCGAGTTGGAATTTCAACCATCTCATGTCGGAGTTATCAGAATTAGAGTCCAAGCTCTACAATACCGGGTCGGATTCTTCGTTAAGCCCTAAACCTTTCGTCAAATCGCCAGCTCGGTAAATAATTGTTACAAATTTGGTTTCTTTTGACAAAATTGAGTTGAGTTAAATTGTGGATTCTGAAAGTTTTGAAATTGTGGTGCGAAATTAGGAGGGTTGGAAGGAGAGAGAATAATGAGGAGACGGCTAAGGCGTTCGTAATGCGAGTGGATGATGATGAGATGGATGGATTTTATGATAGCGAGGATGATAATGTGGATACAAGCTTGGTGCCAATGAGTAGGTTTACATGTAATGATATTTATCTAAGGTATTGTTTCTGTTGGATTGTGTATAAAGCTTCATGTTCGTGTGATTGGATGCTTTTGTACTTGATTATTGGCATTGTGTTGGAATTTTTAAGTTGATTGTGGTTTGTTGGTATTTATCAAAGGAATTGTTTCTGAATTGAATAGAAAGTTCGTATCTTTTTGCTCGTCCTCGTGTTCTGTGTGCTAGGATACTTTCGTACTTTAGTATTGACAACGTATTGGAGTTTTGAAGTTGATAATAGTTTCTTGGTATTTATCTTAGATTTTGTTTCTTAATTGTATGTAAAATACCTGTCTCTTTGCTCGTGCTCGTGCTCGTGTACTTGGACAGTTTTGTGCTTGAGTATATTAACATTGTATTGGAATTTGAAGTTGACAATAGTTTGTTGCTATTAATATAAGGCATTGTTTCTGAATTGTATGAAACTTTGAATCATTTTGCTCGTGCTCGTGTTCAAGGAATATTCTGTGCTGTAGCATTAGCGTTGTATTGGAATTTTTGAAATTGACAAGAGTTTCTTGGTATATTAAGTGACTAATTATAAGAATAAAGGAAGTAGTTTTGGATGAATTATTGCATAATTTCTTGAAACTTCTTAAGATGAATCATTGCATAATTATAAGAATAAAGAAAGTATACTTATTACCATACTGGCAAAGATCAGTTTTATTTTTGAGAGTGAAAATTGTGAAAAATAGATAAATTTTGTAATATATGTCAAGTTAGTAATTAGGGCTATTTAGAAATTGATGAGTTGGGTGAGTTGGGTCGAGGAGATTGTTAAGGGACATAGAGACAGACGTTACACTCTTTTGAAATACAAGAAATTTGGTTTCTTCTTATCTAACATAAGCTTGAAAGTGACTTTTCCCCCTAGCTTTTTAGTGTTACCTCCGGTCTTCGGCTATTCACCATCTGTCGGGTTGGATAGCATTCATTCACTTATTATTAAGTAGTTTCATTGTTCTATAGTTTTGCTTGTGAAGTGATTTTTGAAAGAGTATGTTCGACTGAAGCATTTGTTGAGAAATTTGAGGTGTGATATAAAAAATAGTGGACTGTGACTGAAGTGGATAGTGTGAAAATAGCTAGTTAGACATTTAATATAAACTAAGATGTAGGGTAATTGTTAATAATTCTTGAAAAATTTGGTTTGCACGTGTGAGACCTATATAATTGTATGGAATCTCTACTAAGATGACACTATTTATTTCTTCTAGTGAAAGTGATGATTCGAACGATGAAGAATCGCAGCAAATGCAAGTTTCTGTCATGGATAAAATGGGAGTAGTAGAAGGTGCATTCCTTGAGCTGGCACATGAACACCAGCTTGGTGTTAAGGTATGTTCTTGCCTCTGTCTTGTAAATTTTATTAGCTATTCTGGTTTGTTTCCGTTTAATCATGCTACAATATACGGAGTAGTTTCAAGTTTGACCTAAATTCACCTGTATCACATTTTTTTTAGATCAGTTAACGAGTTTACTTGCTTTTTTTATCATGTATAGTGTCCACCTGTCCTTAAACCATGACACTTCATTTGTTGGTTATATAGTGTTTCTCATTAATTCCTTGGACTATCACATAGAAATTTCTTTCACACTTTAAATTCGAGGATGTTGCATTTGTGCAGCTTCCATGCCACATGCCCTCCCAATCTTTCTTTTCCCAGGGTAATATTTCTGTCAAATTGTGTGGATTGGACATTATTGTATGTAGAATATTGTATATCATTAGTCATATCTTATTTTTCCAATAATGTTAAATAGATGCAATTCATTCACTATTTTTGGTTTCTATATTCTTGGACTTAAGCAAAATGACATTTATTATAGACCATAGGGCCAACAGAGAGCATATTTTTCATTCTGTGTAAAATATTTTTTAACTGTGGTTCAATGTGTGGGTCTGTGCTCATTATATGAATTTCAAGTCATTATCTGGAACTTCATACCTTCCATTAATGCAAGTCTTCCCCCAGGAGTGACCACAAAACCTTGAAAAGATGATATAGATGTTGCTGCTGTAGGGAAATTAATCTTCTTATGAGACGATCTGAACTAGAAATAGTGGCACTCCGTTGGGAAGTAGGGCATAAGATTTCTTCTTTGCGGCAGCCATGAATATTTTTTGAAAAATTCTGATAGGAGGAAATACGGAACCAACTAGCAGCATTGGAGACGCAGTTGGTGGCTGAAAAGGAGAAGTCTACATCTGCTCTTGTTCAAGTTGCAAAACTAACTGATGCTAGACGACAAATGGACAGAAAGCTGGACTTGTATTACCAGCGCAAGATGTAAGATGACTTAGATTAATTTTTGATTTTTAAGAGTGTTGTAAATTCATCCCTTCTTATGTGCTTTGACAGTGGCTAGCATTATGCCATCCCTGACGTTGTTTTTGGTTCAAGGAGTGGATGAAGTACTTTCTCTTCCCCTCTCCAAATTTATGCATGTCTCTTTTAGATATCATACAAGTGTATCAGCTTTCTCTTTTTGACTGATTCTTTCAACTGTTGCAGTGCTGAAGCTCTTGATAATCACTTAACAGCCATTCAAAGGGATCATGAGCATAGATCACTATTGGAAGAAAGAAGATTAAGAGATGATGCTGCTCTTGAAGAAGCCAAAAGAAAAGAGAAGGCTTTACAAGAGGAAAAATTGCGCCAACAGAAGGCAAAGGAAGAACATGAGGTCAATTAACTTAATTTTCGTACTTATAGCATACTCAAAGAGGAGAAAGAGTTGTAGAAAAGGGGGGGAAGGGGAAGAGACCTTAGGAAATTCTGTTTTATTTCAATTAGTGGGGTATTAGCTTTTTATTTTTCTAGGGTACTTGAATTTTCCATCATCACCATCTTTTTCTGTTTATGGGCTTTTGAAACGCAAAAGGCCCCTTGCTGCTCCTTTCATATATTTCACTTTCAGCCACATGTTGCAGATGCTGTTTTTTTTGGACTTCCCAATGCTCTCCATGTATCACTTGGATGTTAGTATGTTACTATGGGTGAACTTGGGTTGGCTTCAAAATTCAAATCGTGTATAGCACAAACAGTTCACCTAATTTTTTCTGTGGACTTATGAGGATTTCGTTCTGTCTTTTGATGCATCCTCCATTTTAATATTAAATGCGTATTCTTCAAAAGTAAATATATTGTATTTCCCAGTGTTTGATAGGGAGAGTGGCCTTAGAAGCATATGATGCACATTTCCGTTCTTCTGTACTCATGTTCATACAATTTTTTTTTTCTTACACCCACAGGTGCAGGCTAGACTGGAGGCTATTAAAAGAGCTGAAGAGGAACGAAAGACTGCACAGGAAGCTGAAAAATTAGCTAAAGAAGCTGCAGATAAATTGGACAAGGATAATTCTAAAAATGCGCCATCAACCACATCTGCTCCAAATGTGCCGAAGGAAATAAAGTCAGCAGGTATACCACTTTTTTTTGTTTTTTAGCATGGTCTTACATGTGTGGTTCTTGTTGAAACACCAAGTGTGTACTTTTGTACTTTATTCTCTTTCACACTTCTGTTTGGATGTGCCAGATAAATTAAGCATTTACTGTGATGTGTTCTTCATGCTCTGTGGGGTAGCTTAACTTGTTTGTTACTGGATACACTAGATCACAGTTCTGTGCTTCTTTGTGGTGGAGTTAGTTGTCCTATCTATTTGTTGGGTATGCCTAGAAATCCTGTATTTATCGTATCTGAATTTCTCATAGATGATAAGTTATCAATGTTTTGAGAAGCTATGTTACTCGGGCTTGGGTATAGGTCTCAGACACGAGTACATATTTTAGTGTCTGATATGGAAAAATTGAAATTGCAAGACACAGGGACACTCTCCTAATTTTGGACATGAGTTAAAGGATATGATAATAAGAAAATATTTATAGTATTTATTTTTAATTTTTTTGTCAGTCAAAAGCTCCAAAAATATTCTTTTTGAGTTTGTTTGATAAAATGAAAGAAAAAGATAAATGAGTTGGGCTGAAATTTTGATTCTTTACATGTGTCCTCTACAACCATTCAGAATTCATCTTCTGATTTCCTATTCTCCACTTCTGTATGTATTCATCCACACACTTAATATTTTGACAATTCTCAGGGCTATTTTTGGGAATTTACACATTTCAGTTGACTCTACCACTCTCATTTTGTTCCCAACCCTAAACCCTCTCACAATTCTCTTACCAGCAGTCTCTCCAAAATCTGTCTCCTTACTCCTCACCGTTCACCAAATCACAACCAGATCTGTATCTGGTCAGTAATAAAACCTTCTCCTACCTAAGAGATTGGTACACCTGCATTCTCTGACATGCAAAATGCTCGGTTTTACCGGCCACCTTCTACAACGTTTTCCGGCCACTACTGATCATTGAGAAATAAAAACATCACCACCATGAGAATTGCCTTGCTAGGGTAACCAAAAGCCCCTATACTTTACACCTTTTAACCATAAATTGGCATGTTAATTTCAGATCTAGGGTTTGCTGTATCAGACTGACCACCCATGTATCTGGTACATATTCCATACTCAGATCAATGTCGCCTCAGATTGACCGGAAAGTGTCGTGGTGGAGTAACACAGTTGAGAGGCACTTTGTTGTTCTTCAGTGAACCACTTAAATAAATTTGATAGTTGCGATATTTGAATTTTTCTGCTAGTTTGGAAGGGTTGCATAAAATGCTTCTTTAGGAACATATATCTTCGGCTTGATTGATGACTGCCGTTTTTGTTTTTGCCAATTTGTATCATTGCAGTTGAAGAGCTTGGATGCATCCCTTAAATGAATGTATTCTCAGACCATAGCGTTCCTAATTGAACGATGTTGCTTCTAGTAAATTGGTAGAACTTGTATGAATGTATTCCTTGCACGCAGGTTGAGCCTAATTTCTAATTCATCTGCTATGTGATGCTGAGATGTTAGTGCTCTAATTGATAGACTTGAACATCTAATTATATCAAGTTATTAAAAGATGCACTTCCTCCGTTCCTTTAATATTACAACGTTTACCTTTTGGGGAGTTCTCATATTTATTGCGACATTCCCCTATTAAGAAACTTTTGTCTAGTTTGTCGTTCTCTCTCATCTCCTTTTTCCACTTTTGAAAATCCTTGGCAATTTCCCCTGTTACAATATTCTTGGAAAAGTTAGTAATGATGTATGCTGATATGTAAGAAATTTGGTTGCTGAATCATGACTTTGATCTTGTGGTCTTGTATTGGTTGGTTCATCTTTCATGTTTGCTTGTCTAGATCCTCATGGGGCAGCTACCACCTGCCAGGTAAAAATTACTCCATTTTATTTTCACTGAAGAGGTCAGCCATCAGCAAGCATTTGCAAACAGACTTATGTTAGCTTATGAAGGTGTTTCCATATGGGTCATAAATTGTACAAAATGACAAAAATTTTGAGAAAATTTTAAAACTCTCCTAAGTTGAAATAAAGATATTGGGTGCCTTCTAAGGTCATATTAGGAGGTATATAACCTATCATTGCCTTTTATTTGGTCTCCAAGGACAGAAAATTAGTTTAGGACACAATTGTAAAAATTTCAAATATTGAATGAAATGGATGTTTAGAGTCAAAGTAGATTATTTCAATCATACTTAGGCCTAATATGGCCCAATAAGACCTATGGTAGGCATGTGAATGTTTTTCCTCACAAGATCCATAATATTCCAAAATGTTCGAATTTTGATACATTGTTTCCATGATATTTTCTAAACTTCTTCGATATTCAAATAAAGGTGTATGGTTCATTTTAAGATAATATAAGGAGGTTTGAAACCAATCATTACCTTTAATTCGATTTCCAAAGGCTTGAAAACGAATTTAGGATCCAATGATAAATGAAATCAATCAAATCAAACATTCTATTTTTATCAATGGTAAGAAGTTATATTTTATTTAACTATTGTAAGAAGTTTTATTGATTGAAAATTGAGTAGTAGAATACCTCCTAGGGGAAGGGTTGACCCACTAGGTAGGGCACTTTCCATGCCTATGAAAGAAAAAACACAAATTAACACTATGTATCACTACAAACAATGAGAAAAAAACAACAATTACAGTTTTGGAAAACCAAAATATCATTCACACTCGATCTAAACTACCTAATGTCTCCATTTTTTAGGATTTGTTGAACTACAATCGATCTAAACTTCCATTTTTTAGGATTTGTTGAACTACAATCGATCTAAACTTCCATTTTTTAGGATTTGTTGAACTACAATCGATCTAAACTTCCATTTTTTAGGATTTGTTGAACTACAATCGATCTAAACTTCCATTTTTTAGGATTTGTTGAACTACAATCGATCTAAACTACCTAATATTGTAGTTTCAACAACCGAGCTAGCAGGTGTAGGTGACAGACCAGGAATCGCAAAACAAACAACATTTTTGTATCGTAACAATAGAAATTGAATGATATCTTCTTCTTCAAAATATAACTTGGCCTAAAATAATATCATATCTTCGTAGTTCATCCTAATACGATCAATTAACGATGCTATCCTACTTCCACTTCCAATATCATCATCTTCATTGTTGCAACACCCCATTATAATATCTCTAGATTTTTTTTCTAATGGCCGAAATTATATGTCAACATTGAAGATGTAAAGTAGTATTTATAGGAACAATAATAGGATCTTGAAGATCTTAATGGCAAAGATTACTCTCTTATAATCAATGTTTTTAAGTATTTCACTAGTAAAGAAGATTTTCTTGTGGATAACTAAATAACATGTAGGGGCTAGACTCTCTAGATCGAGTTGAATATTTAGCTTGCATCACATAGGCTTTGATTTATTTATATTCTTCTTCCATAAAGTAATTACAATTGCCCTGGTTTTCATTGTATTGTTCATCCATCTTTATTTCTTGAAACAGTGCGAGTCTCTGATATCTTCTCTCTTTTACGTTTAAAACTCCATTTGATTAAACAGAAACTCAATGCAAGCCGTTATCTCAAAGAAGATAGACTCATAGAGACAACAGATGGAAACCCTGGTGAACTAATCTGTCTAGTTTAGCTATTATCTCAAAGTATGTTATCACATACTTTGTCCCAACCATCCAGAAGCAGAGTATTAGTTAAGGCTGAAGAGCATTATTGCCATACACCATATATACAGCAGACCTGCTTTGTTGTCTAGCTGTGATGCTGAGATGTTAGTGCTCTTATTGATAGACTTGAACATCTAATTATATCAAGTTATTAAAAGATGCACTTCCTCCGTTCCTTTAATATTTCAATGTTTACCTTTTGAGGAGATATCATATTTGTTGCGACATTCCCCTATTAAGAAACTTTTGTCTAGTTTGTCGTTCTCTCTCATCCCCTTTTGCCACTTTTGAAAATCCTTGGCAATTCCCCATGTTGCAATATTCTTGGAAAAGTTAGTAATGACGTATGCTGCTATGTAAGAAATTTGGTTGCTGAACCATGACTTTGCTCTTGTGGTCTTGTATTGGTTGGTTCATCTTTCATGTTTGCTTGTCTAGATCCTCATGGGGCAGATACCATCTGCCAGGTAAAATTATTCCATTTTATTTTCACTCAAGAGGTCAGCCGTCAGCAATCATTTGAAAACAGACTTGAATGTATAGAAATGGAACTAAAGAAGCCTTAAAATGTGGGGGACATTTATAATGAAATCCACTCTTCCACATTCAATTATCCTATAGGAACTCTTGTAAATCTCAGTTTTTTAAAGTTTTATAGTAAAAAATGGAGTGTATTAACATCAGGTAAAGAGACAAAAAAGGTTTTGATTAGCCCAAAAATTTATTTCTAATGTTATCCATTTAACATGAGCTGAGTATTACAATCAGATTCTTATCCCTATTCTTGTTTATTGTTTGTTATGTTCTAGATTATGAATCAAATTATAAGGTAAAGTCATGGCCCGTTGAGATTATGTAAATAATAATCTTATTAGCTTTATGGTCAAACTTTTTTTAAAGGCTCGATATGATAAGTGTCATACTACCCGCGTTCTTAAAATAGAGTGATCATTCTTGCATGTGATTGACTTTCTTATCAATTATTGGGCTGTTTCTTCTCACCTCTTCCATGAGAGTAGCTTTCTTATCTGTGCTTCTAACATACTTTTGCATCATTTTCTTTCAATGACACTTCTCCCCTTAACCCATCAGATTGTTCCTTCGTAGGTAACTTAGTTAGGGCTGCAGAAAATGCTCTGAAGCTTGAGGAGCAAAGGCTTCAGACTTACAAGGAAATAGTGGATAGGAACCAATTATTCATCTCTGGTTCTCACATGGTAATACCTGCTCTCTTGAGAGTCTCTAAAGCTGAATATCTGTTTGTGTTTCATTTTCTATTTAAGTTCTTATTTTGGTTTGTTCTTT
Organism: Dysphania ambrosioides; assembly: GCA_026401315.1. NCBI lineage: Eukaryota > Viridiplantae > Streptophyta > Magnoliopsida > Caryophyllales > Amaranthaceae > Dysphania > Dysphania ambrosioides. Next base: position 21,214,872 of record CM048671.1, on the reverse strand, counting down.
CAATCACCAATACCTGTTTAACTTTTGCCCTTTTTCCCTCTTTCTGGAAAATGAGGTAGCTTGAGATTGAGCCTGATTATACTAAGACTTCTTTATATATTAATTATTTCTCCGAGGTCTCCTTGTACCTATGATTGGTAGTTTGATAATCTTATCTTTGATGCCAAAAAAAACTAAATGACTACTATCTCAACATTATTCACCGTGTTTTTCCCTCTCGTCTATTGTTTTGGCAAATAAATCTCCCTCTTCCCCCAAAAGAAAATTAGGAAAAAGTGTCGATGAGCCTATATCATTTAAGAGGTTAACTGAAACAAGTGTGGGAAAGGGAGTGTGAATAGTTGAATGCTTTATGAAATTATGTTTCGAGCCATTTTCCCAGTTTGAGTTTTAAATTACTTTGGTGAATTTGTTATTGAAGATAACTCAGATAAAGAGAACCTGAATGGCTGAATGCTTTATGAAATTATGATTCGATCCATTTGAACATATTCCCAGTTTGAGTTTGAAATTACTTTTGTGATTTTTTCATTGAAGATAAATAAGGTAATTAGACTAAACTCATAGTACATTGACAGAATTTCTCCTATCCCCTCTCTTCCATCTCTTCTTGGTGAGTTTTTGTGTGGGGGGCTTGAAGGATGTCAGGCAATTTTTGTTTCATTATTTGTGTGGGGGGTAAAAGAAATTGTTATTGAGAAGCTCTGTTCTTTAACCATTGACCTCTCCTTCCTAGCTGCAGGTTGCTCCATTTTAGGGTTATGTTTTTATATATATATATATTTTTTTGTTCATGTTTGTGTGTGTGGGTGGGTGGGGGGCATCAATTCAAATTTTGGTCTCAGAAACATCTCATCTACATGTAACAGTGATCACACAAATAAATTGGAATATGTCTCTCGACAGGTCCCCATTGAACGGGCTATTAGAAGGACGATACGACTGATAGGTGGATCAATAGACAACGTCAGGTACTTTTTGCTCATTATGTAATTATATTTTCATTCTTATTGTAATCAAGTGGTATAAGCTGCACATATATATTTTACATGAGTTTCTGTTGGCTGCCGATTAGATGATAATCAGATTATCCCTATATGAAGCTTCTGTCATGTCCAAGTGTCAGACTAGGCCTATTTTATGGTAATTTGCATGTTTTTTTCTTCCAACATGAATTGTTTAGAGCTATTTGGTACGTGCACTTGATAGGAAATAGAAAAACATAATTGTAAGTTGACCGATCATACATTTTGTATTTCATGGGTGGTGTGGTTTGGTTTAAAGTTACTTTGATGTTATTTTTTGTTTTTTTTAGTGTTCTTTATCAACCTACAATAAACTACACTATTGTATTTTGCACAGAGATTAAGAACAGAGAATGTGAGAGAATGAATGTAGAGGGTATAGATAACACATGCAATGTGCATGCGAGGTGGTTGCTGATGTTAAGTTTGGTTGTGGCGGTATTGGTAAGAGGTGTATATTAGGTGGATGGGGCTGGGAAATGGCAAAACTTTGAGTGATGCTGAATATAATGTAAAAGTAGTGATCCACTCTCTTGAATGAACGTTATACCTAAGACTAATACTCGATTGAAAAGATCAGTTAGAGATTTTTGCCAAAGAAAAAGGGATCAGTTAGAGATGTATTGCTATTCTTGCTAATAAGCATGTGCGAGATTTTTCAAAAAAAAAATCCATTAAAGAACAATCTTCACTTCTCTTGGTTGACTACTGGTGTGTTGGGGTACTTTTAGAATTTTCCTGGTCCTGCCATTCCTATGGACTAAAACAGTTTTCATATGGAATTGCTGTAAAGCTTGAAGTTACTATGGTTGCTGGGGTTTTTCCCATTACAGTGATTGCTGGGGTTATAAATGTGGACTGCTGGGTCTTGTTTTGATATGATGTTCCTAGATTATGTTTAATTGTTCTGAGGGCTACATTTACTTACTGTTGGCAACCTTAGTGTCAATTTATTTGCCAAAAAAAGAAACCTTAGTGTCGATTTGACTTTGGGTCATGTTCTAAAGAATTTACTTAATGCAGATCTAAAGCAAGTACATTAGTGGAGATCTTCAACAACCCAGGTTGTCCTCAGTCTGTTACAGCACCACTTTTTGCAAAGGAGGTACCATCCAGGGCTCTATCCATCATTACTAAAATATATACACTAAATATATCTCACTTACTTCCTTAACCTTCTTCCCCAGCTTATTTTTGTTTCTATTGTTTTAATCCTTGTGTTGTTATAGACTAACTAGAAACAATGTTCTTGATTCAAATGCCTGTAATACTAAAATGTGGATATCTGATCGTATTGATTTGAAAAAGTTCTGTTTTTGTTTGGTGTTCTCATTTGGTACTGAGTTACTGAAATTTTATCAATTTATTCCTTTCATTTGATTCTGACAAATTCAGTACAAGATTGAATCTTAAGCTAATAACTAGTTGTAATCCACATTAACTTTCATTAACTGTTGTATCCTCTTTTTTATGAACCCCTGATGAGCAATTAGTTTAAATTAGTTTTTTGACTGTCTCTCCCTGGCAGCTATATTGTTGCTGCCTCTGCTAATCATCAATGAAAGCTGCAAACGCAGCTATCTTATAAATTAGTCTCAGAGATACCAATCCTTGAATTTACTAGCATTCAGAGGAAAAGTTTTTGCAACTTGTTAATATCCCGAAAAAAAAATTTGTTACAGACTTTCACCTGCTCTAATAATGCATCAATACTTCAATAGTCTTTTCCCTTTGTCTGAAGTCCATTTTGTGGACGTGCATCATCCACATCTGATAATTTTCGTATTCTCCTTCCACAGTTCCATAATATCTTGTAAATATGTAGGCTTAATTGTTTTGTTGATGGTACAGGTCATCTCTTATTTTGGAAGCCATGAAAGCGACAATTCTACTTTTGGTTGTGGCCATGTTATCGTTTATGTTAGTTCACAGGTACTATATCAACACTTCATGATTTTTTTTGTTTATGTTTTGAACTCAATCATTTCTCAGGACCCTAGTTTTTATTCAAACTGACAAGAGAAAAAGAAGCTAGACTTTTGAGGGGGGGGGGGGGGGGGGGCGTGTAATCTTGCCTTTTCTTGTCTTTGATCACTTTTCAATAAATACATCCTGAACTGAAGATCATTCTTCCCTGATCATTCTCCCATGTAATCTGTCTATTTGACATCATGCTATTGTTAGACGGGCTAGACCTTCCCAGTTGGTATAGCTATGCTTACATGGCCAGATTTACAGCTGACATGACAAAATGGAAGGAGTCCTTCCTGGGTTTTGGATGCTGTGTTAAGGAAGTGAGGGTTGTTAAGATGTTAACCTTTTTTCAGCATTCAATCTGTATAATGCTATTGTTTTTTGCCAACAAATCAGGTCCCAGCCGTCATGGATTGTCTTCTTGCCGAGTTTCACAAGGCTTGTATCTACACTGTTCCAAAGCATTACTCTAAGGTAAGTAGGTAATCACTGAGTTTAATGTGTGTTTTGACTCAGAGATAAACTAGCTTCTTCTATCTTGTTTTTGGCCATTCTAATGATCATGTCATTTTTATGTCTTTCTTCTGAGTTCCTTGCCTAGTTCTACAGCACTTAAACCATATTGAGAATAATTGTATCTCTTCCAATATTCATCTTATGTCTTTACCAATTACTTTGATTGATACATTCTTCCCATTTGATTGTGAATTTGTGATATTTGAATAGTAGCTGCTTTAATTGTCTGCAATCATGCTGTTTGGAATCATTAGTATTGAAGAGACTACTTACACGATAACATAGATCCTAACAATAATCATTCCCCTCTTTTAGGCCTTTTAAGTTCTTTTTTTATTTTTAATATTTGATAAATCTTGCCACAATGCAATTGTTTGAAATGTCAAAAACTGATACCTTTTCTCTTTTGCGTACATATAAGGCTGCATTTGAAACAGAAAAAGCTTATTACAAAGCCATTGGCTACCAAGAAATTGATGGAAAGATGGAGACAACAGAACTCTATCTGAAACGGTTAGAACTACTGATGAAACTATATGGAGCTCTAGTTCAGGTGTGCGTAATTTTATTGCTGTCCTGGATTACATAATTCCATATTGCTTTTCTTTCCATCCCCTTACATTATGAATTTATGACCAACAAATATCATGTGTTCCTTTTGTAGACAGATGCTCAAGGTGTTCAAAACATGCATGGCTTGGATGAAGGTTGGGCTTGGCTTGCAAGGCTCTTAAATGCTCTCCCACCTAATAGATACACTGTTGTTGCTCTCTGGGCTTTCCTCGAGGTAAGTTGCCGTAATGTTTGGGATATTGAAGTATGTCATTTCTTTGGTAATGCCTTACGTGTGTCCTTATCTTTGTGAGCACAGATGGCAGGGTTTGCTCTTCATAGGAAATACAAGTCCCAGTTTATTAAAGTATTGAATACCATTTCAAGGGAATTCATGCCTAAATTGAGAACCCTGGACCCATCAGGTACACGAAAAATAGCTGCGCTCCAAAAGTACATAGAATCACAAAAGTTTCTACAAGAACCAGAAGGATGGCGCCTGAAGGGTGCTTTGCTGTCAACTATTTCTGTTCCGTAATCAGATCGTGGGCAAGAGCACTATTACCAACCATCAGATAGCCGTTTTACCTATCTGAGATTACTATCAATGATGTAGCTGCTGCTTCAAATTGTATCTTGAAGTATAGAAGACAACAGGGTGTTCTAAGGTACTCATCTCCTCTTTTGAATCCGTGTTTTATGTTGAACACGACCAACTATGCTAAAAACATTAAAAAGTCCTAGAATTATCCCCTTTTTATTGTATAGGTGTAAAATGACTTGTCTTCCTACATATAATTCTTGTTGTATTATATATGCTTTTATAGGAAGTATAAATAAAAGGAGCCTATCTTTACGATTTTTGATCTACTGTTCCTTGGTGCATTGCAATGCAGACATTTTTGTGAACATATATTTCTGCTTATATATTTCATTTAGCTTCCACAGTTCCACTATCAAGTAGTCCCTTGTAATTCAATAAATAAAAAGACATGATAACAGGTACCCTGCTGCACTATTTGGGTTAGTCAACGCATCCCAATCAAGCACGACTGAATGAAAGTTTACGGTTGCCTAGAATTTTTTTATCGAGGGATCAAAATATTTAACTTCGATTCACTATTATTCTTAAATTGAATAGGACTCATACATGGTAGCTATTAAGGGGACACAAGTCACATGACTAGTTATCAGTATTCAGCAGACCTCTCTACCACAAAGCTACTACTACAGAGAAACTAAGCGCGGTTTTATCTCACAATACTCGATTCATATATATGGTCCCTGCCCAATGTGAGCTTGAAGCATGTTACTATGTTCTCTCATACACCTTCATAGTGATTCCCTTTGATGGCTATAGCGGACTTTTTCATCCATGTTCGAATTTCTATCAATTTTTTGCCATCAACTTAAGAGATTTAAAAATGTTTGAAAATAATATAATGGTATTGCATACCTTATTCTAAGGCCATGAAAACAAATTTATGACCCTACATTAAAACATGTGCAATTCCATCCCTTACTCTAAGGCCATGAAAACAAATTTATGAGCCAACTACATTAAAACCTGTGCAACGCATGAGTTTTACTAAATTTGATAATATTGACTTTATAACAATAAATTATTAGGACTCAAAACTATCATGTAAACTATAACCAAACCTTTAAATTCAAATAATAAGCGGGTCAAACTAATTTTCACATAGCTCAACATATTGAGATAATCTAAGATTTTCCAAGAGTATTTATTAATTAGATTTTAAAAAGTTAGAAATATTGTCATATTGAATATTAAAGGTGAGAATAACAATTTTTTAAATATCTTCTATAACTTAATTTGAAAAGAATATTGAATATATATATACATATATATATATATATATATATATATATATATATAAAGTTTATTCTACAAAAAAATTACTCTGTAATTAATTTTTTTTTAGTTAAATTGGTTGGAAACTTTCTATAAAAGTTGATAGAAAAAAGACATAAAGTTTGTGGTAGGAAAATTTCTCTCTTTTCGACAGTCTTTTAGTATATTAATAAAAAAAATACAAGTTTTAAAAATCAGTTAAAATGAATGTTTTAATTAAAAAAAATTGGTTTCAACAAGCACTTCTAAGGCCTAATAAGACCCATATAATAAGGATGTAAAGGTTTTTCCTCACTGAGTCCAAAATGAGTTGAAAGTTATTAAATACTATTTTAAAGATATTTTCGAAAAAATTTGAAAATCGAAGAAAAAAATTATTGGATATCTCATAGTGTCATATTAAATGGTTCAAAAGCAATCATTACCTTATATTAAGTCTTCTAAGGCCTTGAAAAACAGTTTAATGACCCAATCATAAGAATTTTCGAATTTAGTTGAAATGAGTTTTCAAAATCAAAATAGATGGTTTCAATCATTCTTGGTGCTTATTATGACCGTACAAGACCCATAATTGGAATATAAAAGTATTTTCTTATGGGTCCAAAAATGAACAAATTTTGAATCACCTCGTTTTATTTACATATCTTTGAAACCACATTAGGTCATAGAAATAAAAGCATTGGGTCCCTACTATTGTCATATAAGAAATTTGGAACCAATCATTGTCTTTTTTTTCCTCACAAGATCCATAATACTCCAAAATGTACGAATTTCAATACATTATTTCCATGATATTTTCTAAACTTCTCCGATATTCAAATAAAGGTGTATGGTGCTTATTAAGACAATCTAAAAAGGTTTGAAACCAATTATTACCTTTGATCCGGTTTTCAAAGGCTTGAAAACAAATTCAGGATTCAAGAATAAACGAAATCAATCAAATTAAACATTCTATTTTATCAATGGTAAGAAGTGATATTTTATTTTAACTATTGTAAGAAATTTTATTTTATTTTAACTATTGTAAGAAGTTTTATTGATTAAAAATTGATTCGTAGAACACCTCCTATGGATTAGGGAAGGGTTGACCCACTAGGTAGGGCACTTTCCATGCCTATGTAAGAAAACACACAAATTAAGTCTATGTAGCACTACGAACAATGAGAAATTAAAAACAACTACAGTTTTGAAAAACCAAAATATCATTCACACTCGTCTACATTTTCTAGGATTTGTTGAATTATAATCCCCTAAACTACCTAATACGGAAGCTTTAACAACCGATCTAGCAAGTGTAGGGGACTGATCAGGAATTGCAAAACGAACAACATTTTTGTATCGTAACAATAGAAATTGAATGATATCTTCTTCTTCAAAATATAACTTGGCCTGAAGTAACATCATATCTTCATAGTTCATCCTAATACGATCAATTAACAATGCTATCCTACTTCCACTTCCACTATCATCGTCTTCATAGTTGTCACACCCCATTATAATCTCTACATTTTTTTCTGGACTTGCTAAACGCCCCCACATCCCCCGAATTACTCAAATCGCCCCTGAATTTACCATATCACCCCTCTCTCAAAACAATCACTTCTCTCAAAACAAATCACTTCTCTCAAACCCCAACTCACATCCACGCCGGAAACAGCCGCCTGGCCTTGCCGGAACCATCGCCTTCCCTCGTCGGAAAACATGAGTCATCTCCCCGAGAAGGGCAATAATTAATATCATCGCCGCCAAAATTTTCTGTCGGAACCTATTATAATAAAAATAATTGATATTTAACAATTAAAAAAAAAAGGATGTTGGTGGGGGCTAGCCGTTTTTGTTGGACATCTAGCCCTTGGGCTTGCCGTTTTTATTGGACGGCTAGCCCACCGACAACCCTTTTTTTAAAGTTTTCGATTAACGTATTTTACTTGCGACGTTGACATTGACGGCTCGTCCATAATTTCGGTGGTTTTCGGCGTCAAGAAAGGCGGTTTTTGTGGTTTATGGGATTCCGCCGGGCTGGTGGTCGATGGCTGAGCGTGGTGGTGGGAATCGAGAATTGTAGTAAGGTTCATATTTACAAGAGAGTGAAGTGGGAAATAAGAATTGAAGTGCAAAATGTTCGATTTTATTAAAATGTGTGAAAGGACAAAAACGACATTTTATGAAGCGGTTTGAGTAAGTTGGGGGCAGCGTTTAGTGGCAGAAATTTTGTGTCAACATTGAAGATGTAAAGTAGTATTTATAGGAACAATAATAGGATCTTGAAGATATCAATGGCAAGGATTACTCTCTTGTAATCAATGTTTATAAGCATCTCACTAGTAAAGAAGATTTTCTTGTGGATAACCAAGATAACATGTAGGGTCAAGACTCTCTAGATCGAGTTGAATATTTAGCTTGCATCACATCGGCTTTGATTTATTTATATTCTTCACCCATAAAGTAATTACAATTGCATGATTTCAGTACCAAGCTAAGTAACCCAAGAACATGGGCTTTGCCCTGGTTTTCATTGTATTGTTCATTCATCTTGAGTATCTGATATCTTCTCTCTTTTACATTTAAGACTCCATTTGATGAAACAGAAACTCAATGCAAGCCATTATCTCAAAGAAGATAGACACATAGAGACAACAGATGGCAACCCTGGTGAACTAACCTTCTAGAAGCAGAGTATTAGTCAAGGCTGAAGAGCATTATTGCCATACACCATATAAACAGCAGACCTGTTACTAGTCCAAGGTACTCCGCAGTTGTCCACGGTAATTCAGCTACAGTAAAAAATAATTATATCCAGTAGTACAATTTAGTCCTGACTCCTCTTGAGAACTTGATCGGGATTGGGCGTCGAAAAAGAAAAACCTCAATCAGGATACTAGGTACTCGTTCCTAGAAGTAATTTTGGTTCAGCATGAATACTTTTTAGTATACTGAAAATAATTTATGAGCTCAGGATGAGTACCTTGTAATACAAGAGATGTTAACAAGAAAACTGATATTTACATCAATTACTGGCTTTATCAATAACCAGTTAAACTACTGCTTACAGGAAGTGAAGATTGTTAAGACATCTGTGAAGAGAAGAAAGACAAGAAATACAAGATAACTTTACAAAAATACTTCAACATTTTACTTCCTAAAGAATTGCAGATTCCATGAACCTACCAATCTACTTGCAACACAATGCATCACCATCCCCTGTCTTTGGGCTAATTGCTGATAGGTTCTCACTCTCACATTACCGAGAAGGCAAGAAACAGGTTCCCTCCATAACAATGACAATTTTGGATTGCCTTAGTTGTATGGGAAAACCAAATAAGAAACTCGCCACCTCTATAAATTGATGGGACACTGATACTCAGGCTAGTACTACCACCTAAAAGACTTCAGAGGTACTGAAAATATTTTAATACAGCCTTATTCTGGTCTCAATAGAACGTCGGCAAATTGGGCAAGCATCAAGAAACTCTCCACAGTCACAGCATGTCTAATTGAAAGCAAGAACGTAGAACATAAAAGTCAATATCATCATCAGATTTTCTACAAAAAATTAGATAAGTAGTGCTTCGATATAATACCTGATGCCCACAACCGAAAGCCATATTCTTAGGACTGGTGATGCATATAGGACAAAGCTGCTCCATTTAAAAGAAATATTTAAGATTAATTCTCTCTTATGTTATGTAATTGGTAGCGCAAAGTATTTTGCTACTAATTAAAAATTTTAGCCTACCTGGTTTTCATAAGCAGAAGTTGAGGGCAGCACTGTGCTACTACCAGCAGATGTTGAGAATGGACTCAATGGAGCTCTGCTACTATAAGCAGGAGTTGAAGATGAACTTGTGCCAAGTCCAGTTTGTGGATGAGGATAAGCAGGAGCGCTCTTCTGAAAACTGCTTGTCCGTGAATATGATTTTGAGCCACTGCGTCCAGGACCAGCATTGTATTGAGGTGGAGGAAGGCAAACCCTCTCCGGACAGCGTCCAGTTCTACGACTGTTTAGTAGAAAGAAATATAGTATAAGATCAAATTTTGCAAATTATACAATGATAAAAATATATCAAGACAATAAACTATTACGGAGAATAAAAGGGAAGACCATTACCCCAATATGCCATGCTCAAGAGTAGCTTTATATTGAGAAGGTATTTCCATCAAGGCTGAGAGAGCAAATTCTGTTTGTTTTTTCGATGAGTCCACATTCTTCGACATGATTTGAGTAAAGTTCACAAACTACCACAAAAAAATTTCTGAACATCATTGCATTGTCTGATGACAATAAAAAATACATCATCAATATAACATGGAATCACCCATTGCTTACTTGGAAGTTATCAAATGCCCGAGCAGGAATGTTATCATCAAACTCTCTCATCATGTCCCATGGGCCATCTCCCACTCCAACCAGAACTATTGACAGGGGATATTCACTAAAATTTTACAGACATATGAAATAGTTTGAATATTTTCCTCCAAAGGTAAGAGTAAAAGAGAATATAGCTTGACAAAGAAACAACAATGGTCTGAAGATACCTTGCTTGAACTATTGCCTCAATTGTCTTTTGCTCTTGTGGGCTAAGATTGCCTGGCTGTGTGTCAACGCTCCTTGTGACCTGATGTGGAACAAAAATTCTTGTCAAAAAAAAAAAAAAAAAATCCATAATGGCAGTAGTTCTACAAAAAGACAGCAAAATATCTAATTACCTAAATCTAAATACATGAAAACACACCATACAGCATAAACAATAGAGAAAAGTTGAGGAGAGAATTTAAGTAAAACTAGAAAAAACAAGAGTAATGAAAACAGGTGTGTTCAGATTGGAGGGGTTCATGACGTTTTACATCGAACCCAGCATGACCCTGACACATTTTCCAGCTCTTGTTTGGTCATATAAAAGGGAACCTCTGCATTAAAAAAAATATACAAAACCACACCTACATCAAGACACAATCACATGAGCACACACGCAAGAACTTTCCTAGCCTCATCCATGACCTAACTGCAAAAATTTCAGCCCTACCATCAACCACTGTTGAAAGCTTAAGCCTCATATCATCTTTCCTCTGTCCTCTATTTTAACCAAGGCAGCTAAAGACTTAAATGTCCAGAAGTTAACTTTTATTTGAATACCTTTTCTGCCCTACTTCAATCAGTTCATCTGATTACTTACTAAAGTATTTCATAATTTCCGGTAGATGAGCTCTGGATTAGAAATATCAAGAAAACCATAGTAGTGCACATCATCAACCTACAATGATTATCATCTACGCAAACTCACTCCTACAATACCCTTAAATTCCATGACTACGCTTTCAAGGGCAAACTCAATAGCAATTTCTGAAAATCATGGGATTACCCCCACAACTCCCTCAATTTAGAGCCATCATCTAGATCCACTATCTTTTTTAATTATGTCTCTCTTGAACTCAAATTGAAATCTAGGTCAGCCTTTTTATATATTAGACCACAGACAAATATGTCATTCAAAGGTTTCTTTAGAAGGAAATATAAAATTTGAATTGATGAGTCATCTTTGAACTCCTTATTTCACTTTTATTAGTGAGAATCACTCTCTTTTAGTTCTTATTCAAGGAAAATGGACAAATTAGGACAAGAGGGTCAAATGGTGATGTGAAAACAAACAATAGACAATAGAAAAGCATGCAGGGGTGGCTTAGTGGCAACAGTACACTACTAAGAGGTGGTTTTCTACAATATTTTATCTAGAGATGTTTGCCTGAATTGGAACTGAACTCTAAGGGGTGTTTTAAACATAAATTGGAACTGAACTCTAAAGCTATATGAAGAGGTCCCAAGCTAAACTTTAAAAAAATATAGACCAATGACAACTACAGAGTATATCACAACATACTTACATTGTTTAAAAGGTTAGGACTATAATCTATATTGGTTGCGCCGTTTCCTTTTGTTGGTCTTTTCTTCATAAAGGTAAATCAATATTTACATTGATTAAACTCTTACGGTGAACAAAGCTCTAAAAAACTAAACTTCCTTCTCAATATTTTAAACAGCATATATTTCTGTTGTATTTCTTACCGATTATGTAATCCACATCAAAAGTTCTCCAAAAAGAGGGAAAGAAATATATATGACCTTATCAATTATTCATAAAAGCTTTACAAATCTATTGAACATTGATTTGTTATGCTTAAAACTTATTGTTTAGTAATTTCATAAAATACAAAATTGATAAATATACTTGTTTTCTAATTCAATTTATTATGAGTTACTAATAAGACTATTTCCTAAAAATTTCAATAGTTCTTAGCATGAGTTATTAGCAGAAACAGGTAATGTAGATTGGTATCTACAAAACTAAAGAATTGAATATGTCTCTTTGGCCTAGCTTTCACAAGTAGTAGTCCTCTAAAGGTATCACCATTTATTAGAAAGAAGAAACAGATAAAAAGTGATGTGAATAACCTGTCCATCGGCAATAATCAGCAAAACATGATATTGTCCACCACTTTGCTCAACAATAGTCATGGCCATTTCAATAACTGGGGCAAATGAGGTAGGCCCTGCCATACAAGATCAAAGAAAATGTACACAATTTGAAATGATGTCTATTTGTTACAATCTTCTAGGCAGATATGTCCATAAACCTCCAAAGTAAGTATAAAAAAAGTACTAACCAGCTAGTCGAAGTTGAGGAACCAACTCTCTATACCGTGAGAGAACTTCCTCAAATCCATGGCAGTATCTATCATCATCGTAGAAGCTGAAAACATCTTGGTCATGGGTTGATGCTGTGGAGACATTCAAATCATGAGTAATTTGAAATTTCGCATAGAAAAGGGGGGAAAAAATCATTGCTAAGACACCCTGTTTGTGACATTCTTTACCGTCTCCAAATCCATAACATGGGATCTCATTATCCTCATCAAATGCAGATAGAGTTTTTCCAATAATTGATATTGCTTCCTCATAGGGGTTTGGATCATTTCCAATGTGATGTAGACTACGTCTATTGAATGACTTTGCTCCTGTTTTCAGCAAAAGAAGATTGGAGTATAATACAATATAAGAATTAAAATAAAATCTAAGTTAAATAGGATAGAGTTAAACCTGTCCATTCATTACTCTTTGTAAAGTCAATGCCAACAATTAGATTGGAAGACTCAAGCCCTGCGTGTGCAAGTGCTGCAGTAACCTACAATACGTCAAAGTGTCCTCTTTTATTTCAAACACTTGAGCATAGAGTTTAAACTCATGAATGACAAGACGTCAAAGTAAAAATTCATGAGAAAATATGCAGGTTTATCAGCAAAACAAGTGACAAAGACAGCAGCTATAGACCAGCCTCTCTAACTAACAAATATTCCTAATGATCACTTGCTCTTCATCTGCACATTATTATGGCCGATCATTCCCAATAATTGAAATCTAAGAAGATGCAATAATTTCTAAAATTCAAACCTCCAAGTAAGGTCAATAATCTGTCATGAAATATTGCTGCTTCAACCAAAAATGACAATAACCATTTGATTACTTTGCAGAAATTAAACAAAGCTTCAAAAAGATAACCATGAGGCTTAACCTCATCCAATGTGCGATAGTTATCAGCAATCCTTGAATATTTTCTTTCTAACGTCTTCTTAGGTCGTGGGGCACTTGGAGGGGGAGCATAACTCTGAGGCAAAGGCGAAGGAGCATACTGAGGTTGATGAGAATGAGATCTATAAGGAGTATGTGGTGCAGCTGCATAACCCGTCTGAGATTGATACGGAGACGGCGGTGGGTACCCATAGTTTTGGCTAGGATTCCGGTCATATGACGACACTGACCTCCTCCTCGACGAACTTTTATTTCCCATTTTCTCTTCTACTAATCCACTTCTCCAAATGACATACACCAAGGCAGCCAAAAATACCAACCAAAGCAACATAAAAACCCAAACTTCAACTCAGCTTCCCACAATCAACTATTTACTTCACGTCAACCTCAAAACTTTCGACCCAACAACACCAACTCGCACCTCAATGCTGCTGATCAGGCAAATCTATACCTGAATTATCAATCTACAAATTCAGGCTCAATCAAACCGCAAAACACGACACAATGAACAATCAATCAATACTTTCAGACTCGAGACTCAATCAAACCAATAAAAAGGCGATATATTGGACCGATAAATCACGAAAGCGACAACGATACAGCAAACTTTCAACCAACACTTTTGGGGGTCTGTGTCTTCCTCACCTAAAAGTATATAATCCAATTAACCAAAGTACCAAACTTTATTATAAAATTAAAACATTACATCAAGAAACTTTCAAGAAGTTGCAAAATACAATGAAATCTACACACGTAAATAAAAATTAAGACCTTAAAAAAAGTCAAATTCAATATTAATTATTAGTCACGTAATCCCATTTTCTTGGTCAACAAACCTACTCTTATGCTACTACAAATCGTATAAATTTACAGCGCCCGCAATTTTTAAAATAATTAAATAAATCGGAATTATCCAAACATAAAATGCAATTAAGGAACCGAAAATAATAGCAATTAATATAATTTACAATCATAATCATTAGATTTACTATTGTGATCGAGACTATGCAACAAAAAAATTACGAATCAAAACATTTATTAGAGTAATTTGGAAAAATAAAATTCAAGAAAAAAGAGAAAACCTTAGGAAGTGTATTGTGAGCTGAGAATAGAGAGAAGATTCAGAAGAGTGGGAGAGAGAAGTGAAAGAGATGGAGAATTTTGCTTTTGGAGGAGAGAGACTCAGTGTGGATTCCAAATGGCAGAAACTTTTTGCGAATGCTCCGTATTTTTTTTAGTCAATTTTCCATTTTTTGGCTCTATTTTTGGGAGTAGCGTACAAAAATTGTTTCGCGCTGTATTATTTTGTCATGTTGATATGAGAAGTTGCATGGTAAGTACGGAGTTCAAAAACAATTTAAAATATAGTATCGGTTTGGAAACTTTGAATTTGTTACGTTAAATTCTATTACGCTTTCTTAAAAAAAAAAAAAAAGTTAAATGCTATAAAGTTTAAATAATTTGACTATATATGCTCATGTTGTAATTAGAAATAATATATTCAAGTTAAATTTTTAAAATATTAAATTTTTAAAAAATTTTGTCTTAAAGATTTAGACATAAAAACGTTTTAAGTTATACCATTGAAACCTTAAAAAAGTCAAATGAGAATAAAAAATTAGAGATGAAAGGAATATTAGTTTATAAAACAAAGTTGATCTTTCTTTTTATTTTTTCAAGGTCAAGTTTTGAAAGATCTTATCTTGTACATAGTATATACTATTTGCCACATATATACGAGGTCATTCTGTATTCGGAGAACTTTTTTCTGTCTGAGGTTTATCAAACAAAAAATCTAGAGGTTTATCTCTGAATCAAACAAACACTTTTGCATGGTACCATATAAGTCTGAGAAAATTTTCAGTATGATCCTCGTACTTTAATTTTGGGATACTATGTTTGATGTTTATGTATTTTTGTAAAAGTTTCATTTTATTTTCAATGTTTTTTATTTATTTATATACTTATACTTTATATTTTGTTACAGTTATATCTCTGTAATTAATTTTTCATTAAGTAAACGTTAGTTTCTGCTGTTAATTTTATCTAAGTAGCTAATTCATTTATTTAGTTTACTAGTCTACTTAATTAGTTGTTTGCTAGTTAGGCTCTGTTTAGTAGGGTGTAAAACATTTTCCCTGAAAGCTATTTTTCCATTTTACATTGTTTAGTTTGAAGTAAAATATAAGATGTAAAACTTGGAGTGTAAATTCATTTTACACCCTATTGAAAACATTTTCCTTTAAAATTGGGAGTAAAACAATTTTACATCCATTTGCTCCAAAAAAAATACCAACTAACAAACAACTCACGCATTATCAACTCATGCATAGAGGTGGGCACGGGTTATGCCGTGCTCGTCATGGACCGTGTCAGCTCGTGTCTGGCCTCTTGTCGTGTCGTGCCTAATTGTAGTCATGCCACGCTGTGTCATACTACCTTTCCCTAAAATTCAGCTAATGGCCTAACACGGCCCACGTGCTTGGCGTGTCGTGTCTTGCCTCGTGCTGGCCTAATTTTTTTAACCAAAAATAAAAATAAAGTATACAATAGAATTGAAAAAAATAATAGTAATATCATCGTGCCACATTAATTGTATTAAATAATACTAAATAATAGCGTGCTTCGGCCATGCCTCGTGCCAAATTAGAGTGTCGCTCGCGTGCTAGTGCCTAAATTGTTTTGTTGTCCGCGGTCTGGCTTGCAGCCCACTTCATGGATAGTGTATCATGTCGTACCACGACTTTGCTTGTGTCATACTATGCTAAAAGCATGTCTACTCAGTTCGGCTCATGCTCATCTCTACTCAAGCATTTTTCATTTCTCATCTTCTCGGTAGCTTCTCTCTCTACTCCACACTTTACCTGTCTTAAACATTGGGGGAAAATCCACAATTTCTTTTCATCTTCTTCGAATATCATCAATTTAGTACGTTTTATTCGAATCTCATGTTTTGATTAATAAATTATCAAACTATATCATGAATTTAAACTATTTTTATCCATTTTCATCGAAAATTAAAAAAAAACCTAGATTTCCCCCCGATTCGATTGAATCATGTAAGTTTCTCATGAAATATGGGCAATCAAAAATTTATTTAAAATTAGAGTGAAAATTTTCTTTATGTTAGAATTTAAAATGTAAAAGTACAAACTATTACATTACAACCAATTGATCGGTTTACCTATTTAATTTGTTTTCTTATTCGATTGCGAATACCTATAGTTAGCTTAAGGTTTTTCTATAATGTTGAACCAAATTTTCAGGGTTCTCTAGTTTTATGGCGATATTTTTTATAATGTAATATGTTATTAATAGATCAAAGAAATGTATTGTAGATTTTATAAAAAAAAATTATTATAGCATAACAAATTTAGCTAATGACAAACAATTAAAATATATAACGGAAAAAGAGTTAAAAAATGACAAGAGAATATAATTAGACAAGATAATAGAAGTAATTGATTTTCAGTTTAACCAAACAACAAAAAATATTTAAATGTAAAATCATTTTCCATGCAACTAAACAACGGAAAAGTTCCATGAAAACGGGTTTTCCACCGTAAAAGTTTTTCCATGGAAAATCATTTTCAGTTGAAAACGTTTTACACCCTACTAAACGGAGCCTTAGTGTGAGATTGAGATGGGGTTGTAAAGAGAAGAAATAGTGGAAATATTAAAAAAAAAAATTATTGAAAGTAAGAAGTAATTAATGGGGTAAGTCAATATTTAAAAGTGTTAACAACCGCTAATGAACGTCTGTCAACATTTGTTAACAATATTATAGCACGAAAGGGCATAGATGAGACAAAATATAAAACATTTCCTCTATTTTTTGTTTATACTGGTAACACTTCTCAAAACACGTTTGTTAATGCACATTGTTAACCATTAATATTTTTAATTATAAATAAGTAAAAATTATAAAAAGTTGATATATTGGACTATATATTGAGACGAATATAATAAGATCCCACATGACTATATATTTTTCTTAAGGATAATTCACCAAATAGTATCAAAACCAAATTTGTAAATAGTGCAAAAATTAGAGCGTTGCTAGTGAAAAAATCAAAGAAAGTGTATGGGTATAAGTTAGAAAGAAAAAATATAAAGACGGTAAAAGTGAGACATTTAAAAAATATAGACATAATATTTTAATGGGTTGGAATCGTTACACGTTACTCCACTTTGGTTACCTTGTTGCTCCACTTTCAGTAACCATGGGATATGAAGACAAGCCCTAATGGTCGCATAACCATGGGATATGAAGACAAGCCCTAATGGTCGCAATTTATAATATCGTTATTGTGTTTTTTAATATAGACTTGGAAAAACTTATTTGAACGCCATTCAAAATTGATATAATTGAAACTTAATAATATGACTATGACCTAATTTACCTATATCTAAAATTTAAAACCAAACCTAATTAACCTATATTTGACAATTTAAAATCCTTCAATGTCATTAGCACCATATTTTCATTACGATATGTGTATATTTGACTTTATATATTTACCAGCCCACATAAGTGATGTTGAATGTTTTGTAAAACAAAGAAATTCATTAAATTGTGATGTTTTCTTTTTAACAATAGTAAAGATTAGTTTGCTACGCCTTGTTTACCTGCCAACATGACTACATGAGGGAAAATCAAAGCATTTCACGGAGTATTTAGCAAGCTAGCGATGAGTGCTAACTCCGTCCCTTTTTCCCCCATTTTATTTTATATGGTATTCAAGATATAATGTAAAACGTTTTTATCTCAAAATTCATAAGACAAAAATAATGAAAACTTGTTCTAAAATTTACAATAAGATGCATCTGATAAGATCCCATTTGAATATATTTTTTTATAATATGATGTGAATATATGTTTAAACTTTTTAAATTTTGACTTTATAAATAAAAGTTGAGCAAATATAAAGGGCTTAAGGAGTACTTCTTCATTAGTAGTGACTATTGATTTATTAAATACGGAGTACTTTGCATTCCCTCCTTTCTTTTTTATTCTTCTTGTATTTCCCATCCGAAAATTTCAAAAAGATCTTTTCATATAGAATCATTCTATTTTAATCTAATTTACTATAACTAAAATAACATGAATTGAAAAATATTATTGACGAAAATAATCTCAATATCCATCTGAACTATCGAAAATACTCACACTATCCCTAAAAGTTTTCACCATCATTATTCCTAAATAAGTCAGTTACAGATTACTATGAGTTTTTAATGCATGCCCCACTTATAACTTCTTTTCAAGAAAATCTATTTTTTTCATATTTTTTTTAAAAATTTATTTTAAGAAATATTATTCATATTTACTCATTTATTCCCTTATTCTAAATTAGAAGAACAAAAAGATGAAAAGGAGTATTCGAGTATTGATTATTGAGTATTGAGTTATTGACACACTTGTGTGTGACTTTTTTTTTTTTGGGTGCCTAGCTTGCTAATGTTATTTGTCGGGAAAAGGTGGCTAGGAAACTTACAGGAAATTGCATGTAAATGTTGTCATTTTCATAATTCGTACAAGAGTAGCTATGTAGGTCTGTAGGCTAGTACAGTTTCATAGTCACATTGTTAATACGACAACTTATTGTGAGCTACGGAATTGTGTGAGTCCATACTCCAAAGCTTAGGAATTAGGGGGATTAGACATCTACATCTTTGTTACTTGTTACGGAGTACTGTGAAAACGTAAACCAAAAGCCAAGCGGTCCATTTTTTTATGTTGTTGAAACTGATACGGAAGGTAGTCCACTACTAGTCCTACACTAGTTTTGTTAAGGTAGAATGTTTGGTTTTCTCAATTAATTGTATGATTATATAAATGTAATTTAATCGAAGAAGTTACTAATTAGGCTTTTAAACTATTCTTTAATTATTTTAGGGTAATTCTACATTATTACCCTGTAATATTACGTTTTCTATGTTGTGTCCAGTGTTTTTTATAAATCTACAATGTAACCCCAAGGTACCTTTAATAAACACGTTGTAGCCATTCTTGGATCACTTAACTAACGGTTTCAGCTCCTTTAAGTTTCGTTAGTCTTGGTTCTCATTTCCCTCGCTCCAGCTGCTATATATCTCTAAAGTAGGGTTATTGTTCCCCCATTTTTCTCTAGTTTAGGGTTCTTCTTCCTTCTTTATTTTTCGTCCTTGATTTTGGCCCAATGTCAAGCTCTTCATTCAAATCGAATTCTAGTTGTGCTCAAGAATTTGTAGCTCCACGTTGCAATTGTGAGAATCGTAAATTTGCAAAGATTAAGCTATCAATAACTACACGCAATCGTAGGAAAGCATTTTTCAAGTGCAATGACTGTGGATTCTTCAAGTAGTTGGATAAAGGTGATATACGAGGGTTGGAAGGGAAGAAGAGTAGCGAGCTTGAATGTGTTCAACACCAACTTGCGGATTTCGTTTCTTACACGAAGGAAGTTGTGAAAATTGGGGTTTTCATGTATGTTATTTTGTTGGTAATTATTTTGTTAAAAATGGGGTGAGTTCATGTATAAACTAGTGTGTAGTTGGGGTAGTTTAGTTCCAATACTGAACACTAGTTGTACAATTGATTGGATGAATTAATGAAATATATTGGTGGTACAATTGGTTCCAATACTCTGTTTTACAATTAGTTGGAAGAAATTCAAGTGTTCGCTATTATATCACAATGATATTACAATATTGGTTGTGCTATTAAAGATGCATTATATCACAAATGAGTAACCCAGTACATCACAATACTAGGCATATTGTCCAAAATTCGAGTAACCCAGTATATCACAATGATATTACAATAAGTTCTTATTGGTAGTACTACTAGGCATATTGTCCATAATGAATACAAAAGCTACATAAAGATGTTTCAAAGTCAGTCAGACAATATTGCAATCCTTTGCATAATCTTCCTTGTCTTGGGGCTAACATAACCATCTGTAGCAGCTTCTGAACTGCTTGGTAGTGGTTGAGTGCTTGCTTCTCCAATGGATACCAGCCTCCTTCTCTTCCTCGTATGCACTAGTTGGCTTGAGCATTCAACAGGGTTATCCTGTGTTGATGCTGACTGACTGGTCATCAAATCAATCAGGCTGCCTTCAGTGTTCAATAGAGTGTCAGTATAACAGTATGCCAGTGACTTGAATAAATTTCCTACTCATCAACCATTTATCATACAACCGTTAAAAGTGTTAAGAGTGTGCTTATTCATCAACAAATTTCCTACTCATCACCCGTTATCATACAACCATTTATCCTACATTCAACCTTCAATCGAGAATCAAGCAATTATCACAATTACGCAATTAAACCCTAAATTCACAAACTTCATTTCATTTAAAACCTAAATCCAACACAATGTCAAAAAAATCACAACATTTAAACCCTAAATTCACAATCTTTAACAAATTTCCTTAATTACCGATGTTCTTGTTCAGCTTAGGGGTTGGAATTACCTTCACTGACGTCGGTAATACACGAACGTCACTGTCGAGCCTTTAACTTGTCACAGGTGGTTCTTCGTGGTTGTATGGAACTCGTCGCCGGTGTTCTTGGTGGCCATATTGAGCTTGTCGCCAGTATCGAAGCCTTTGAGTGTTGGTGGTTGAAATAGAGTGTCAGAGTGGAAGAGAAGACGGTCGTGTGTTTTAACTGTGAAATAATGAAAGTGGGGGAAATGGGAACCAAGACTAACGAAACTTAACGGAGCTGAAGGCAGTCAGTTAAATGATCCAAGAATGGCTACATTTACTAAAGGTACATTGGGGTTACATTGTAGATTTATAAAAAACACTGGACACAACGTAGAAAATGTAATAATACATGGTCATA
Organism: Dysphania ambrosioides; assembly: GCA_026401315.1. Lineage (NCBI taxonomy): Eukaryota > Viridiplantae > Streptophyta > Magnoliopsida > Caryophyllales > Amaranthaceae > Dysphania > Dysphania ambrosioides. The sequence continues at coordinate 21,193,511 of CM048671.1, read as the reverse complement.
ATGTAGAATTACCCATTATTTTATATAACGTAGAGACTATGGTTTTGCATATATGGATTATACAAGATTATAAATTGGACTTAAGCTTTTTTATTTAATCCAATTCCTATGAGTATTTACTATTTAAGTTCAAATTATGCTTATTTGATTATGGTTTAAGGTGGTTTGAAAGAGGGTTATCATATAACATCAAGCATTTCTTAAAGATTTTCGTCTTCCATAAAACTTTATAAAACGAGGTGGAGTATGTTAGTACAGTTCTAGCATTGACTTTGAGCTACATTCTCTTTGCCACTTAAGAATTCACTACCTGATTTTACAATGAAGCCTCAAATATAGGAGTGTAGCCAAATTATCTCATCTTCCACCAATCGATTGCTAATGTGAGTGGTCAGGATAGTTGGGCCCAAATTCATTGAAATGGGGGAGAATGATGAGCAATTTGAGTTGTTTTTTCTTTGTCTAAACTTTGTTTGAGTTGAAATAACTAGTTAATTCGTGCTTATTAGAAGAATTAAAATTTATTAGGTGGTAATGATTACTGGTTATTAACTTTGGGGGACCTTGTGAATTTTGAAATATTCAAAAATGAAGTCAATAAAAAATTTGTAGAGGGTATATGATGAAAAATTCGTGAATATAAACATACTACGCATTACATGATAGTAGGAATGTGCAAAAAGACAACTAATCCAAAATCAGATTCGAAACCTGTTGGAACCAAATTCTCCGATTGAAGTGGTTCAAGCAAATAAAAAGGTCTCTAAGGGCTCATGGGCTTTCAGAAAGCATGATCACTGCATCGAGAGTTATGAAAGGGGGTTTGGGAAAAAATCATTGGCAATTATAAGGCGACGAGAATTAAAGACAATACTTGGCTACCTCAAGGAAATATCTCTATCATCAATTCTATTTTACTGCCAAATGAAGATAAACCAAAGTGGGTATCAGACTTGCTAAAAGATGATTGTTCTTGGTATCAGAGTAAAATTTGAAAATATTCTAGAGGGAGATTGCCACGGTCATTGCTAACTCCCACATCACGCCAAAGAACGTGAAGATGACCATCTATGGTGGAATTCAAGGACAGACTCGTTTACAATCAAGGACGGATGTAGATTCTTGCGGGAACAAGAGAGTGGTCAAGTCATTCACTCTAGGGTTCATACAAGAGAAAACCAAGGCTTATGAAGGAAATTTTGGAAGTTTAATCTCCCGCCAAAACTCCTAATCGTTGATTGGAAATTATTACACAACTCAGCTAGAGATGAACTTTCTAAGAGAGGTATGAATCTGGATCTGAATCCTATCTACCCAATTTTAAAAAAAACCTGGAAACCATAGACCATATATTTCGTGACTGCGAAGTAGTCAAGCACATCTAGAGTTCATCGTACCCGGGGAAACGAATCTCAAAAGCGAAATCTTAGATGAAAGCCTGGTGCATAAATTGGTTGTTATTATTCATGGGCAAACACAATCAAAATCAAGGAAGAGTAGAATATTTTCTTATCATATGTTGGAGCATTTGGCTGTATAGGAATAAAGTATGTTTTAAGAACGCGAATCCAAATCTAGCAATTGTCTTCTCTCTATATTAAGGAATGAAGTGGAAGAGGTTCACAAACTTGGATATATGAGGGAAAGAATGAAACTTCTCTACTCCAAGCACTACCTATAATTCATTTTGAACCTTAGATGAACTTCAGAATCGAAATCTGAATATTGCGGAAGTTGATGGAAACCGGAAGAACACCAAGAAGAAAAATCAAAGATGGTTCATTAAAGCAGGGATGCGTTGATACATGTAGAGAAGGGATGGTGGAACTATAAAAAACAATCAAAGAGTCTGGGTGTTTTCGCCATTATATGCAGAATTACCATTTGAAAGGGTAAGAGGGAGACGCTAAATATGGGAGAGGCTTGTGTTCTATGTAAGCATAGTGCTGAAACAGTGAAAATCCTTGTAGATTTGTATATTAGTCCAAGTTCTATAAAAAGAACTTAGAAACATCGTAGAAAAGATGAAATTAGATGCTCGAACAAGTCTCTAGAGCGCTTAATAGTATTAGCCACGCGGGGCAAAAATAAGATATAGTTTATTTCTTGGTGTACAAAAACCTGTTCATAGGATAGCCGAAACAATGAAATCGATTTAGATTCATGAATTAACGCTGGACAGTAACGAGTTAACGACTACTAACGAGTAAATAATACTGTGATTAAAAAACCTGATAGAGAGTGAGACTTGGAAGGAAGATCGGAACAGTGTGGACTGTGGGGTGGGGTGGTTGGTGCCTATTCTCGTCTTTCAATCTCTCTTTCCTCTTTTCATCTTACTTCTTAACCTGCCCTTTAAGGTATCTCATCTCATCCCTGGTCCACTTCTCTTCTCACCAATTTCCCTCATTTTCCTAGGGTTTCCAATTTGAGCTCCGAATTTTGACTATTTCCTACAATTGCTCGCGTAATTCACTATCGAATTATGCGATTAGTCCACTACCAACAGCACTTCTTTGCTTAATCATCGAATTTCTTCAATTATGGCTAGCGGTGCCGCCGTTCTGGATGAATCCGACGTCGTATTGAGCGACCTTGAGGAGGAGGAGGAGAGTCCATCGGCGGAGTTCAACTCATCGGAATCGGAATTTTCCGTTGAGAAATTCAATGAATTACTCGCGGAATTTGATCGCGAGAAGAAAGCGCGTATCGCCGCGGAAAACTCGAAATCGGAGCTCGATGTTCAGTTCAATCGGCTCAAAATACTCGCGCGTGAGGCGATCAAGAAGCGAGATGAGAGCGCGAGTCAACGAGATGAAGCGATTAGGGAGAAGGAGGATGCCATTCGGGCGAACGAGAAGCTGAGCAATGAGTTATTGGAGGTGAATAAGGTGAAAGACGAGGTTTCGAGGCGGTTAGAGGTGGCGGTGGAGGGGAAGGAGTCGTCTAGGGCGGAAATCGAGGCGGCTGCTCAAATGTTGGTTACTGGGATTGAGAAGATATCAGGGAAGGTTAATCATATTAAGAATTTTAGTTTTGGTGGTTTACCAAGGTCGCAGAAGTATACTGGATTGCCTGCCGTTGCTTATGGTGTGATCAAGAGGACGAATGAGATCGTTGAGGAGATGCTTAAGCAGGTCGATTCGATGGCTAAGTCGAGGGATGAGGCTCGTGAGATGGTGGAGCAGAGGAATTATGAGATTGCTATTGAGGTTTCGGAACTTGAGGCAACTATTAGTCGGTTGAGGGATGAAGTGACGGAAAAGAGTGGTCAAATTGAGGGTTTGGAGAAGGCCATTGCTGAAAAGGATGGGAAGTTGGAGGAGATTGAGAGTGGAATGTTGGAGAGGGTTGGTTGTGTTGAGAATGAGAGGGAGGAGTTGAGGAAGCTAGTTGATGATTACGAGGGTAGGATTGGAGAGTTGGAGTTGGAGATGGAGAAGAAAAAGCCTTTGCTTTTTGAGCAGTTAGATTACGTCTCAAAGATTCATGATCAGTTGTATAATGTCATCAAGATTGTGGATGTTAATAACGGGGATCAGTCGGAATTATCAGAGTCTTTATTTCTTCCTCAGGAGACGGGATTGGAGGAGAATATACGGGCATCGTTAGCTGGGTTGGAATCGATATATGAACTAAGTAGAATTGTTATTGCAAAGACAAAAGACATTGTGGAAGAAAAGAGCCGCGAGGTTAAAAGCTTGAACGAAACAGTTGCTCGATTGTTTAGGGAGAAGGAGCATGTAGGGGTGTTGCTTAGAAGTGCTCTATCCAAGAAGTTAACCTCAACTCCAACTTCTAAAACGAATTATGTGTTCCAAGTAGCAGAAAATGGTTTGAGAGAAGCAGGGATTGAGTATAAGTTTGATCATGTTCTTGAAGATTCAAGTAAAGAAGGTGCACAGGAGACAAAAGATGATGAAATATATGCTCTGGTAAAATTGCTAATAGTTGTATTACTTTTGTGTTTGAAGTAGGTCTGTTGTCATGGTAACGTTATCTTTTCGATGCTTTCTAGGCTGGTGCTTTAGAAAGCATAGTTAAGGAAGGACAACTACAGATTATTGAGCTTCAACATTCAGTGGAGGAGCTAAGGTACATTGTTCATTTCTTAAAATCTAAGACTTGCTTGTTTCTAATACTGCTATTGCAGGCATCATCAAATTCAAGCCATTGGTAGTGATATCTGTTTGCTGTTTGGCCTGTTTCTTATCTATGTTTTTGTGGACTAAATCATAATAGCAGTTGGTATAAAGGAGAACAAACTATGAGGACTAGTAGTCTTCTGATATGAAGAACAAAATTACATATTGCTCCAATTCCTTTTTACCTCCCTAACCAAGTAACTTTTGAAAGCCCCACTTGCCTTATCCCATATTGATTCTAATATGTGACCTTGCACCATTATAAGTCATGAAAAGAACCTCGGGTTTCTCTCCAACCACTGACAACATGCAATTGCCATGAAAGCATTGCACCGTAACGGTTTCTTCTCCTTATCAAACCCTCTAAAACAAATGTGCAGCCAATTCATAATCTCTTATGGGCAAACCATAAACTCCTAGGGGGCTCTGGATCCATGTTATCTTCTTTGCATCATGTTGGTTACTCCTGGAATGGTGTTTGGTATGCATTCGAAGAGAGGATGGGATGGGAGGATAAGAGGTGAGGGGCAGAAGAGAGGGACTTGCAAATTCCTTCCAAATCCTTTCAACTTTATAAGCTTCTTTTTTTTATATGATGTAAAATAGATCCTTTTGACTCCCTTCCCCATTTTTGTTTCCAAACAGAGGCAATGGATCCCTTTCTCTTTTCGCCTTTGCTATAAATTTCCTTATCAGATCACACTGTTAGAGACTCGTATTCTAGTGTGATCTGAAAATTGTCAATCTTGGCTTCTAGTCCAAAACACTTGCTCATCTGGGCTGAGACATGTTACTGTTTGATTGTACTTGTTATGTGGCAGTCATAAGCCTTTTAGCAGTATCACGTCTTCCTGCCCTGCAAATATAAACATGGCCAAAGGACACAGCCAAAATTACACATTAATGGGAAAAAGGATTAAAAGGGGGTTGAGGCTTCCTATTGCCTTTTGTTGTATGGGTTTATTGTGTTTTTTATTCCCAGAATATCCCTCTTTTTTCTATCAATTGAAGGTTTTAAGTGGTTAGCCACTATTATAATGAAACTCTTTGCTGTACCTTAGGCTGATACCAAGACACATATCCAATACCTTGAGGGAGCATTTGATTCATTATTATTTTGGGTAATCTGGTACATGTTTTGAATCAAGAAAAGCTGTACTTTGTTTAGTTAGAGAAACTGAGACACTCAAATGGCCAAACCCATTCCTCAAACCCCTCTCAAAATCCAAACCTCAAAATCAAGGGGCAGGTGGGTTCCCCACCCTTGGAATCAACTTTTATTATAGGTCAGATTTTCACCACCGTCACAGCTGCACCCTACTGCTGCTACAGCAAACCACCGCAGCCATTAGCTACCCAACCACCACTATTACCATCAAATGCTACTCATTTTCAGCAGAAGAAGCTGATCACTAATATAGTAAAATTTGCTTATGCTGCTGGAGCTCTACTGTTATTGGAATTAGTGGCTGATTATCACACCAAGACTCCATGAGTGACAGAACACACCAGTGACCTTTGCGAATCTGCGATGATGTGCCCTGACTTGGTAGCTTTTGGGATTAAGTTTCATGAGGTTTTGTGCGGCAGATTTTGTTGTTGCACAAGGTTTGGTGGGTATTAGGTGTTTCAGCATATTTTATTGTTTCGCAAGGTTTCCTACTCCTGACCGCTACTGTATACATAATTCTAGTCTGACCTGGATATGCTGAGCCCAAGCCCGAGAAGCTCGTGGCTCGGCTTGCCAGGCTTGGGCTCGTGACTCACCGAGTTTTAAAATTTGAGCTTGAGCTCGGCTAGATAAAAGCTTGCGGCTCAGCTCGGTATAAGCTCGTCGCTTAGCTTGGATCCGCCGAAAACTTGTTTGAGTTATTAAGCTCGGTTCTATTTAAAGATTGATTTCAACTAAGCCCAAGCCTTAGCTAGATTTGTTTGAGCTCGGGCTAGGTTGGCTTGCCTAATTCTGAGCTGGAGCCGAGCTTTGGACGATCCGTTCCCGAATAGCTCACGAGCTTGCTCGCCTCATACCTAGCCCTAATCTGATGTGTACAGTTAGAATGTGGGCCTTATGCTAGGTAGAGGATGGGTAGGGACGAGAATGAGCGATTGAAAGGGGTGGATTGTAGCAACTAAATATTTAATAGGTAAGATTATAGTTGAACCAAACAACCCCTAAGTGTTAAATAACGAGTATCGTAACTGAAACTTTTTAGGCATAATCGTTTTGGATACTAGTAACGTATCTGAGACCTCTATGTGTCTGTGTGACCTAATCAGGATCTTTCATCTCCTACGCTAGGACTAGTGCTTTCAATGATCTTGAACAACATAAGACAGAATCTTTCAATGAAGTTGATTCCAAAAAGTATTGTGACAAACATTAAACCAGCCAACTATACCCATCTTTGTAGAGAGATCCCAGAATGTTGCACAACACAATTTTGAGGTGTTTCCTCAAAATTTATGGTTTGTCATCTCCAAGGTAATAATGTCTGTGCTAATTTTATCTTTCTTGAATCCTTAGTTAAGCTAATTCAAGTGGCTGGTAAGAAGTGCTTGCTCAAAGTAATATTAATTGTGTTGCTGAGTCTGGAAATGCAAAAAATTGTAAGTGTTCTGATTTGCCTTCTCTTTTGTTGGCTTAAGGGCAGAGTCAAGTTTACTTAAAGAACATTTGGAGACTCAATCCAAAGAGCTCAGCCAGAGAAAGCATCGAATAGAGGAACTTGAAGAGGAGGAGCGACAAGCCAATGAAAATGTACACTTCTTACTGGCTTCTTGCTATACTACTATACAACAAATATAATCAGAAATTTATTCTCAGTGATTCATGCATCTCATCTTTACAAATTGGTCAAATCTTTTGATGTACAACAATATACATAGCACTTATTCTCGACTGATTGACTGTTACAGATTGAAGGACTTTTGTTAGATATTGCTGCTGCTGAAGAGGAAATTACAAGATGGAAACTGGCAGCGGAACAAGAAGCCGCAGCTGGAAGAGCTGTTGAGCAGGAGTTCCTTGGTCAGGTATATGCTTTGATATTCTTTTAGACTATAAATATCTGGAATTTTCAGAAGTTAGATGTATCGTGAACCTATGTTCCTTCCAAGGTGATCTATGACTGGTTTTACGAACAGAATTTTGGTATATTTTCCACTCGGGGAAAAAAGGCATACATGTTGTGCCTGGGTAATAGTCATGTGGCTATTTTTTTTTATAAAGGCAATTAAATAACTTATATTCAATCATTACAGATATCTTCCCTTAAGCAAGAAGTTGAGGAGACGAAGCAAGCAATGGTAGAGTTGGAGAAAAAGCTCAAATTCAAGGAGGAGATAGCAGCAGCAGCAATGGCTGCAAGAGAAGCAGCTGAAAAATCGTTGAGGTTGGCAGACACTAGAGCTTCTAGATTGCGGGATAAAGTGGAAGAACTGACTCACCAACTCGAGAACTTGGACAACAGAGATGATAACAGGAATAGGACTCGCCCAAGATATGTATGCTGGCCATGGGAGTGGCTTGGAATCGACTTTGTTGGCACTCGACGACAGCTGGATATGCCAGAGCAGCAAAGTTCAAATGAAATGGAGCTGTCGGAACCACTTTTGTGATTTTATTTTGCTTTTGGTCATATTATTCTAGTTTATTTATTCATCCCATATGGGTTTTCTTGTATAAAAGGAAATTGTAGCTTCATAGTATTGGAGGTCCTCATAGTTTTGCCCATAGAGCACATACAAATTAAAAGACCTGGCTTACTGATCTGATCAGCAACAAGGAAGTAGGTGATTCCATTTTACATTGTCGCAGAATGAAAAACTTGATTATATTCATAATAGGCTTTGGTTGTGGCCAACTAATGAAGGTCATTTTTCATCTATCTTTTCCGCAATGGTGTGCGTCGATGTATTGTTGACACACCCATAGAAAGAAACAGGTGTTTTCTCAGGCCCTCTTGGCTATTTTCTTTCTACGATTTGGTCTATTATCATGAGGTTGCGCATTAATAGGACACTGTTATCTACTAGCCTAATTGGAAGTCTAGTTATTAAATTTTTTAGTATTGATTGCAGGGGTGCTCAAACACGTTGACGTATGCCTTTCATGGCCCCTGATCTTGTAGAATATCTTATATGCACCTGAGTGTATGGTAATCAGATGCTCTACCTTCTTGTGTTTCCTCCATCTTTGATATCATTGACTTGCTTGGTGGGCCCTAAATTATCTTCACAAGTCAAGTTTTGAATTGGTGGATGCCATTACTCTCAATATGCCTAGTACGAATTTCCTAGAATATGTGCGGATTGCACCTCATTGGTATTAATTTTGTGATTGTCACTGATCATCCAATCTACTAGCCACGTAAGAAAATGTTCATTATGCCAATAATACTCCATCTAGAAATTTGAAAGACCTCATCATTTGAGTATTTTTTTTTCCAATCAATTAGGAGTATTCCTTTCTTAGACGATATTTTTGGATGAAGTGATGGTTGTTTATGGTTCTAAATAACTTTTTATGGTCTTATTGAACATCTAATATTTCTCCATGTGTTTTCAAAAATATTTCACTATAAGGGGTCGAAATCATGTATTATAACCTTCAAAATTTAGACATGTTTGACTTTTATGGGCATGCAAAAGTATAGCCATGAGGTGTTGCCTATATTTCCTATATGACCTATTTAGGTCTCTGAGTGTCATTAGAACCCTTTCATTCATCTATAATTGCTAGTTCAACCACATATTCAATTGCCAATAATTGGGTACAAAACTCTATCTCAGACATTTAGAAGTTGAATACAATGCAATGAATAGTATCAACCAGTCATTTCAACTATGAGATCCCCGGGAGTTCTTATGAGTGATAGAAATCCTATCAACTACCTTCAAACTATCATTTTAACTATTTTCCAAAATGCTTCTAGTCGGGGCTCAAACATGCCATGTGGCTTTTGGGCACAAAATCTTAGGTAATAATTTATTTCAAGTTACCTTATATGACCCAAGGGAGCATCCAATACCATCATTTTGTATTGGGATATTTATTTTGAAAGTATCTCAATGGTGTATTATAACCTTTAAAATTCGGTCATTGTGGACAATTCTAAACCCAATGAAGGAACACTTTGATATGCTTTTGATGTATTTTATAAGATCATATATATTAATCCTACACTGATTGAAACCATCTACTTTGACTGTAAATAATTATTTTTTTTATTGATATAAAAACTTCTACAGGTCTTAAAACTTGATCTTGGGCCTTTGAAATCAAATTCAGATTTTTAAATATTACAACACTTCTCGTATGACCCAATAAATCACCCACCATGTACCATCATTTCATATTAGGAAGTTATTTCAAAAATTTCTCAAAAACGTTAGATTAAACTTTGATATGCTTACCATTGATCTTTGTCCCTACGAATGGTAGGAATTATCTACTTTAACTCTAACTAATAGTTTAATTTGATTTATGAAATTTATACAATTGGATTATAAAGATTAAATATAAGACAATGATTGATTATGAACTCCTAGTTACGAAGATACACACTACCATCATTTCAATTTCAAATATTTCCAAATCCAATGTTACCTCGACATACTTTTTGTGGATTTTAGGACCCTGCCCCCATTGTGCGCACTATACCTTGAAGTCTTGAACCCACGTTGCCTTTGACCCTCTTGCCTCAGGTACTTAGCTTTTTTTGGAAAGATATTATGCTAGCCTCTATGTACTAGTATAGATAGTTCATACTTTTGGTAAAAATATGAATTGTATATATATACTATACAACAATATATGTTAATTAGTGATGCCAACGAGCCAATACATTCTTAAATGTTAACATATTGGTAAATAGTATTTCTCTGTTTTGTTATAGCCTACATGACATACATTTCTTGCTATTTTCTCTGTTTTCGTATTATTTAGAATATAATAGTCATAATGGTAACAAATTTTTTTTCTTGATGTGAGGATCTTGTTCCTCGTGAAAGAAAAACAATAAATTATAGCGTCTAAGAGGTTTCATGTTCAACCCACATTCTTAAGAGTAGTCGTCCGTACAAAAAACTTTTACTAGGCCATCAATGTATCGAGTAATATCGAGTGGATGTAACACAAATAAAAACACTCATTATTCTTATGAAATAACTTAACTCTCCTTTCAGTTATAATTACTATTTTTATGATATATCTAGCCTTCACGATTATACTCCATATGACCTAATATAGAAATCATAGTTACATTGTCGATCATTAGTTGATCCAAAGGGTAGACTAGTGTATTGTGTCGGGTTAAGATAGGGATGAATTACATGAAAAACAGGCTGAGTCAGACCAAATAAGATACAAAACAAGTTGAGTCGGGCCGAACAAAATAAGATACAAAATGGGCCGAATCGGACTGACCTGATCTAAAGAGAATATTGTTCTATATCTAGAGGGTGATAGTTTGCTTGTATCATCTCTAATTTTTGGCAGTGGATCATTGATAAATAAGTGAACAACATTCATTACGTGATTGTGTTTAAAAGCTTTGAAAACTAATGATCCAATAATACATGATCCTTTAAGAGATTGACCGAGCTAAGCTCATAATTAATTATATTCTTTTATATTTAGGTCAATTAAGGGCTCTAATGAGCCCCTTTTCTGTCTACCAAATCTACCAAATGTCATGGGAAAGGGGAGGACTATAGAGTACAGCCGTGCACTCCTGGTAGGACTCAATTCCTCAACCTCGACTCCTCAAGCATCAACATGAAAGCAATAATAAAATAAAATAAAGACAATTAAAAAAGAATATAAAAGAGGAGCAAAACATATATTTCGACCATCACACGGTCATATATGCGCGCATCATAAAGATGATGAAAACGTACGGTTGATATGAAGTGGCGTATCATAAATCCAGTAAACCGCCGCACATGTTGGTATCATCTCCAGCTACAAACTTTAAGAACATCATCAGATTTATACAGACATTAAGTCGACTCGCTAAATTAGGGTTTCCAACTTTCCCCTCAAAATCGCAATGAAATCACATATTTTTCCAATTCATCTCATCTAAAATCCCTGCGTTTCCTCAGTTGGATGATGGAAATGGAGTACATGCGCGAAATCCCCAATAATCAGATGGATCGTCGGCCCAGAAAACGGCCTAGAATCTCAACCTGGGACACCCCTCAATCCTCCAAGGTCAGTCCTTTTTCTCTCCTCTGATTAGGTTTTAGCTTTTAATTTACAATTTAATGGTTGGTTTTGTTGTGGTTTGAGTTGAAGTTTCATGTGTTGATTTGCTGATTTTGAATTTTGGGGATTAGCGGTTTTCCAGGGCTGGGTAGGATTTGATGACTATAATGGAAATATGTTGGAATTTGTTGATATGAAGTGGGATTCTGCTGGAATTTGGAAATATTTGATGGATTTTGTAAATTTTTTCTATCTTTATTTTTTGAGCTTCAAGTGTATGTATAATGATATTGAAGTAGTTGCATCTTGTAAAGAGCTGGGATGGGGAACTTGTGTAGTGAATTATTCCTGAAATCGTGTACAATTAGTCGATAACTAGATGGTAGTGATGCTATGTTAAGGTTTTGTGCTCAATAGATTTGATAGGATTATTGGAGTAATAACAATGGATCAGATGCTGTACCGAATGAAGATGCTAGACTTTTATGCTCCTCATCCACATTCCCTGTGAATGGATTTGTTGTTAATTGTTTCGTGTAGTGAGTTTGAGCATTTGCTGTTTTTTTCATTTTGTTGGAAGTTTGTATTGTTTATGAATCTTTTTGCTGCATTACATGTTGTGCTGCGTTGTTGGCTTTTGTTCATTACGAGCTTTTGTTTCTTATGTGGATTACTGATGATAATTTGTGAGACCCATTTCTTTATAGATTTTAGTTTTTTGTTCATGAGTGTGATTTGAGGGGGATAAGCAAATTGGTGAAGTGTAAAAATAGATTTAATTTCTATAAGTTAGAAATGAATCGATGACTATGTGTAGGCTCAGTCAGGATTATATAGTGGCCAAGAGGTTGGCAATATCACAAGCTTTGGACCTTCAAGGGTACATTTGGAGCATCCTAGTCATTTTGTGAAGGGATTGGTTCATAAAGGCTCTCCACCATGGCGCGATGATGACAAAGATGGGCATTACATATTTGAGCTGGGAGAAAATTTAACACCTCGCTGTAATATACTGCTTGCTATCAACTATCAAGCATTCCTTTCATTCATCCTTTTTTTCTCGTGGAAGTTGCATTCAATCTTGTTTTGCATTTTTGCTTATGCTTTTAAACTAAAATTGCTTTTTCAAAATTATTCAGTATCTTTTATTTTAACGAGGTTTGAAAATCTTCATTTTTGTTTTGTTCTCAGCTTATTTTCCTTTATGAATGTTGTTAGATTGTTATTAGTCAATTGATACAATTTCTTTCAGTACAAATATGACTATATTTTGCTAAAAGAATCCTATGCATACTGACAATCATTTTTTTCCCTGTATGTGCAGATAAGATTCTTAGGAAGATTGGAGAAGGTCCGTCCTACATCAACTGTAGAGGCATTTTAATGATGATATATTACTCCCTCCCTGTGTCTCATTTATGTTATTTATTGTCCAGGCACCTTTGGTCAGGTTCTAGAATGCTGGGATAGAGAATTGAGAGAGGCAGTTGCTGTAAAGATTGTCCGAAGTATCAAGAAATATCGTGATGCCGCAATGATAGAAATTGATGTGCTTGAGCAGCTTGGTAGACACAACAGAAATGAAAATGGGTACATACCTTTCGATTTATTGCTTCATTTTGTTCTTCTCTATTTTTTCCCCTATGTTGTTCGGTTTAGCCTATCTGAGGTGAACTTGTTGATAATGGTTAAATGAATTCATCTATGCAGTTGTGTTCAAATACGAAACTGGTTTGACTATCGTAACCATATATGTATTGTAAGTATACAACTGTCTGTGATATTATGATTTCCCCAGCCTAATGTTCAGTGGGGATTAAGACATCTGGATGAATATGATTGGTTCAACAGGTCTTTGAGATGCTTGGACCAAGCTTATTTGATTTTCTTCGGAAAAACAATTATCGATCATTTCCCGTTGATCTGGTTCGTGAGATTGGGAGACAACTCTTGGAATGTGTGGCATGTGTGTGGTTATTGACTTTTCCTCTTTTTCTTTTATATATTTATATCTATTTTTTGTTTTCAATTTAAAGCAATTATTTTAAGAATTAGGTAGAATTTTGATGAATGTATGAATTCTGTATCTCATTTTATGTTCATATGCATTTCACCTTGTTCTGCCTTCTATTTTGTGGTTCTGTTTTAACTTGTTCAGTCGGAAGTTATAATTCCTAAGCAGTTGGGTTTGCCACGGTACCTTATGTTTCATGTGGTTTCCTGTTGCAGTTATGCATGATTTGCGCCTTGTCCACACTGATTTGAAGCCCGAAAATATACTTTTTATTTCTTCTGACTATGTGAAAATACCAGACAATAAGGTATTATACTTATTGGGTTTTTGCTTCTTTCCTTTAGATTCCATCTGTTTTTTCCCCTGCCTAGCTTTCAGTTTCCTAGTTTCTCTCTCCTTGCAGATGATTGTTGACTTTTAACTTTGTCTTGGTTCTGGTTTCTCTTTGCAGGGTACTTTGAGGGATGGAAAGAGGCTGCCAAAGTCGTGTGCAATAAAGGTCATTGATTTTGGCAGCACAGCTCATGGTACCCAAGTGCATAACTATATTGTATCTACTAGACATTATCGTGCGCCTGAGGTCATTCTTGGTATGCTGATCATCAATTACTCCTTTTGTTTTAAGCATGTCAAAAAATTGCATAATTATTGAAATTAAACCTCCTCTTTCTTTGCTTTTCTTGTTTTCTCCTATGTAGGGCTTGGATGGAGCTACCCATGTGATTTATGGAGTGTTGGCTGTATCTTGGCAGAACTTTGCTCGGTAAGCCATCCTACTGTGAATGATTTTTTGATGGCTTTGGGTTTGATACGCACTTCAAAATTATGAACTGGACCTTTTTTCTTTGTTGGGATTTTTTGCAGGGTGAAGCATTGTTCCAAACACATGAGAATCTGGAGCATTTGGCCATGATGGAGAGAGTTTTGGGCCCCTTACCTGACCACTTGCTGAGAAGAGCAGAGTATGTGCCCTTTTTTGAAATTTTCGTTATCAATTGTCATTTCTACCCCTTTTATTGAGTATGAGGGGGCATAAATTTCCTGTTTTACCAAAAGTACTATACTATTGACAACTTGTGTAGAATCGGTAGATTTTTTCCCTGTTTGTGAGTAATTAAATATTGTTGATTGTTTATAACATTGGGTGGATACATTTTTTTAAGATTATTGATACATCTGGTGAAGTGAAGGAGTCAGGAAACCCTCATGAAAATGGATCATTCCTTAGACATAAGCTTGAAATGTCCATATGCTATGGGAAGGAGTCTAGATTGTAATTTATGTATGAAGTGAAATCTAGGACAACTATTTAGGATAGTATGAGGGACTAATGAAGTTATTAATGTTAAAGAAACAAGCACTTGGCAAAGATCACTATTCTCTTTATTCCCTCTTTCTTCAGCCGCCGTAGGTTTGATCATTTACTGATATTTTGATCATTTGCTTTCATTTAGCAGTCGACATGCCGAGAAGTACATTAGACGGGGAAGGCTGAACTGGCCTGAAGGTGCTACTTCTAGGGAAAGCATCAAAGCTGTTCAGAAACTGCCTCGTCTTCAGGTATGTTTTCCTTATCGTCATCCCTATCTCTGCAAGAATAAGAGTGCAGGATAGATAATTTCTGAAGTGGGAATTAAACTTCATTTTCAGAATTTAGTGATGCAACATGTGGATCATTCTGCTGGAGATCTCATTGACCTCCTGCAAGGGCTTCTTCATTATGACCCTACCTTGAGAATGACAGCTAGGGAATCCCTCAGGCACCCCTTCTTTACAAGAAACCGCTACAGGTTCTGAGAGGTCTCTCTCTCAATGTTGCCTTTTGTACTAGTCCTCTTTTGTTTGTAGTATATTAGGCATATATTTTTTCCCCCTATTTCTCCCTTGAAAAGAGTGGGAAAACATTAAATTGATACCGCTAGCAACAGTTGCTTTTTTTATTGCGAGATTGTAAATAAATGATGTTTTGAGAGAATCGCCTTCAAGATTATTGAGCTGAATCTTGCAAATCAGAAAAGAACTAAATTGTTACAAAAATATCATGATACCTTTCTTTCAGCATCAGTCTTTTGCTTATTTTTGTTTAAATTCTATCTGGTTGGCCTTTATTTTCCCTTTTTTCGTTAAGCCATCTGTTTTGTTATTAAACCTGAAGGATTTTGGAGTGGTTTACCGAAATTTGTAGTCATGTACAATTAATCTTCCATTCGTGGAAGAGTTCAGCATAATTGTACTGTCAAGTAGCGAAGCTATGGCTATGGTAGTGAAGTTGAAGGCATCATGAGTATAGGCCTTTTGGAAAGAATTTATAAATCTCTCTCCATGAAACTAGAAGTTTGTTATGAAAAAAAGAATGAAGATACTGGAAACTTGTTTTCATGGTTGAATAATAAAAAAAAAATTAGTCTCAAATCCAAAAATTTTAAACAAAAGTAATTTAGAAAAATCTGGTCTTGTCTGCCTATACCTTCAGTCTTTAGTTCTACAATGGCTTGTTAACATTACACCACTGGGGGGCCCAGTCAGTTCAATTTGACAATGGCCGTACAACCAATAGGAGTATCTCAAAAGACTTCCAAAATTTGATCTTGCATGAAAAACCCCATCAACTTCAAATGTAACCCTATTTCTCTGTACCTGTGTTATGAGCCGTTGAGTCACACTTAAGGGAAGCCTAACCTGGCTGGTCACAAATTCCACATTGGCAAGCTTGGATTCTGTGTTGAAAGCGGAGAAAGGCTCAATGTACTGATTAGCAATGAGATGCTTGTCAAAGTAGAGTTGTAGGACGACATAGCTGAAGTCCACGTTCACCTTCTGATTGGGATTCGTGAAATTGGCGAGCACTGTGATGTCTGAGTTAAGGAGGTAGCCCATGTCGAGGTAGGCGGCATTGAGGGAAGCACTTGATATCTCAAAGTGTGGGGTCCTAGGGCGGTACACGAGGTATATCACGAGCACCAGGAGACCTCCCAGTATTATGACAAGCCATAGGATCACACAGAACACTGCTCCAAACCATGTCAGTGGCTTGGTCCTGTTTGGTGTTGGATACATCAAGCTCTCCTGAGGCAGTGGAGCGCCAGGTCCAAAGCTCACATGGTGGGGCCGTGGGTGATGTGATGGAGGTTTGGGCCGTGCCTGGGACTGGGTGGTGGCATGAGCTGGCTCCCCAACAGGGGGAGAAAGTGGTACAGGCCGATGATGCCGCTGCGGGCTTGAGGGCCGTTGATGACGCGGTGGGCTTGAGAATCGTTGATGGTGCGGTGGGCTTGAGGATCGTTGATGACGCGGTGGGGTAGGGGGTTGATGATGAGCATGTTCAACCGGGATTCTCGGAGGACGTACAGTGGGGGGTGGCTGCCGCTGCCGAGGCCTTAGTTGTATAATATCAGGCTGTTGAACTTGATCAGGATGATATATATGACCATCCCAAGACTGCCTTGGTTCAGGCTGAATATGCTGCGGTATCTGAAAATCAGGCTGCTCCCTTGACCAGAAATGAGGGTTGGTATCTCCATAGTGAGACATGAATTTAGTTTGTGAAAGAAGGGGCACAAAATAGAGCTCCAGTGGCTGTGAGAGCTAACAACGATAGAGAAGTGTTTTAAGAGTTGTTGAAGGAAAGAATAGATTGGTCACTTTTGGAATAACAGCTCAAAGTGAGGAAGAAGATTGACGGAAAGGTAAAGTATCACATAATAGTTTAGTGAGGGAGGCAAGTAATCTTTCTTTTGGCTCCTCTTTATGTGCCTTGCCATTCTTTACTTCAATGTATGCGAAATGTGTTCACTTTCTAGTTTGAAAACTTTTCATCCCTCTCCGTTATTAGTTCATGGAATGACATTATTTTTTTTCCAAGCCCTCGTTAATTGATTTTTGAGGCAAAATATGTTATAATAGTTTTTAATCTTTTAATGTGATCTAAATATAAATCCTTTTATCCAATAAAAATAAATATTCGCCATGTACCATATTTTAAAGAGTGTTAAAAACTGTGAGATTGGTAAATTAAATTATTTTTTGTATGGATATGGACAAATATTCATTATACATTTAAGTTTTTATTGGATAATATGGAATTTTTTTGGTAAATGTTGTAAATGGGAAAAGTATTGGAAGTTAAATAAAAGAGTTGTAAAAATAAACTAAAAACCACATGAATGTAGGAAACTATGTTTTCTTATGGAAAATATATTTTTTGTCGGACAAATATATTTGTCAACATTTGATGCAATTTATAATTTGAATTGTCTAGTTTATTTCTCTTACAATAGGAATATTTAATTTCAATATAAAATGAATTTCAAATGATAATCTAATCAAATGGACAATTGTTTATGGTTCAAATACCCTTCGGTCATGGAAATGTAACACCTCATGATGCTACATACCCTTTGAATCCTCTCAATCCTTTTCAAGCTATCATTTCGACCATATTCCAAAATGACTATAATCAGAATATGTTGCTACCTTGCCGGGGTCCTCTTCTTTACTAGTTAAACTACTACTATTATTTTAACTACTACTATTATTGCTGATGCTGCTGCTGCTGCTGCTGCTGGTACTAATAATAATACTGTGGACTCACAACAAACACACAATTGTCTAAGACTGGTTGATTTCACAATCCACACGAAAGAAGATGAACATGCAGCTTCATTTCGGATAAAACTTCGCAAGGACGAAGTTGAAAGATGACCAGTCAAATTGTTGTTAAATGACCAAAAATAAATCAAACTAGTAACCAGTTAACCACCAATCCATCAAAGATTCAACCAGCTAACCGCCTAACTGCATCTTCGCTCACCTTCCCTGTATTTTCTGTATTAATAAAACCATTGTAGCTTCTAATGACAACCATCAAAACTTAGTAAACGCACCCACTAAAGCAGGGGGGTTTATAAACGGTTAATCTTACCGTTAAACCTTAACGGTACGGTTAACTATTATAACGGTTATTGAAAAGCTAACCGTAACCGTATCGTTAAGTATTGTAACCGATAAACAGTTAACTAATATTTAACGCTACGGTTAATGTTAACCGTTTTATTCCATTTTTATGCACTTGTGCACATAATATTGTGAAACTATTTGTATGATTCCTTAGCTCATTTGGGTCTTCTACAATAATAATAACACATATTTACACAACGTTTGATCATGCATAAAAAAACTTGTGACATTAATTCATGTTTTAGCCTTATAGGTTTAGTTTTTTTTTAAAAAAAAAATAATCATATCGGTTAAATGACGGTTAACAGTTACAAAAATTTTATTATCGTCCTCGGTAACCATAACGGTTAGTTTCTTAACGATTTGGTAAAATAACCGTTAATATAAACCAGATATACACGGTTAACGATTACGATTATTTTGCACACCCCTACCTAGGAGAATCCCACTAAAATTTTTTTTTGAAATTTTTTAAGAATTACGAGGAATCGGTGTATTATAATCTTTAAAATTACTTCATTTTGGATGTTTTTGAAGTCGGTCGCGAAATTCCTTTAAATTTTTACTCAAGTTATAACAGGGTCATATTAGCCCGCAAGAGTCATTAGATACATCTAATTTGATGTGAAACATCAATTATAACCTTTTGTAATATACCTACAATTGGATTTTAAATACCTTTTCTTAATCCTTTGGAGGTTTAGGATAAATAAATTATTTATTCTAAACATCTTTAAATGACCTTAGGGGACAACCATTGAAATTATTTCTATTTTTGAAAATCTATCGAAATTACCCGGAATCGGTGTATTACCTTCAAAATTTTGTCATTTCGAACGTTTTTAAATTCGGTCATAAAACTCCTTTAAATTTTTACACAAGCTTTAACAAGATCAAATTAGGCGGCATGAGTCATTAGAACCATCTAATTTGACTTAAAACATCTATTATAATAATTTATAATTTAGGTATAATTGGATCCAAAATACGTGTTTGGGGCCTTTAATTAGGTCCAACTAAATAAAATGTTTGTCCGAAATCACTATATGACCCTACGGAACTCCCACTTAAATTATTTTTATTTTTGAAATTATCAAGAATTACCAGATATCGATGTATTACAATTTAAAAAATTACGTCAATTCAAAAGTTTTTGAAGTCAGTCGTGGAATCCCATTAAATTTTTAACCAATTTATTATAGGGTCAAATTAACCCACATAAGTCATTATAAATTTATAACCATCTAATTTGACTTGAAAAATCAATTACAACCGTTTCTAATATACCTATATTTGAATTCTAAATACCTTTATAAAGTCTTTACAGGTTTAGGAATAATAAATTATTTGTTCTAAACCTCTTTAAATGATCACAGGGACACCCAATGAATTTATTTGAATTTTTTGAAAATCTACAGAAACTACCTAAAATCGGTGTATTAGGACACATGAGTCATTTCGTAAGTTTTTAAACTCGGTCGTATAACTCCTTTAAATTTTTACCATAATTTTTAACAGGATCAAATTATGACACATGAGTCATTAGAACCATCTAATTCGACTTGAAACATCTATTATAGCATTTTATAATTTACGTATAATTGGATCCAAAATATGTGTTTGAGGCCTTTGGAGGTCCAACAGAAATAAATTATTTGTCCGAAACCTCTTTATATGACCCTAGAGAACTCCTACTAAAACTATTTTTATTTTTGAAAATTTTCAAGAATTATCATAAATTGGTGTATTATAATTTTCAAAATTAAATTACGTCAATTCAAATGTTTTTTAAGTCAATCGTGGAATTCTTTTAAATTTTTACCCAAGTTATCACAGGGTCATATTAGCCCATAGAAGTCATTAGAACCATCTAATTTGACTTTAAATATTAATTACAACTGTTTCGAATATACTTACAATTAGTTTCTAAATACCTTTTTGAAGCCTTTTGAGGTCTAGAAATAGTAAATTGTTTGTTCTAAATCTCTTTAAATGACAACAGAGGACATCCACTGAAATTATATTAATTTTTGAAAATATACCGAAATTGCCCAAAATCGGTGTATTATAACCTTCGAATTTTCGTTATTTTGGACGTTATTGAACTCGGTAGTATAACTCATTTAAATTTTCACCATAACTTTAATAGGATCAAATTAAGCCACAGAAGTCTCTAGAACCATCTAATTTGACTTAAAACAGTTATTACATAATTTACAATTTACATACAATTTGATCCAAACTACGTATTTGGGGCCTTTGGAGGTCCAAGATAAATAAAATTTTTGTCCGAAACCTCTTTATATGACCATAGGAAACTTCCACTGAAAGTATTTTTTTTTTGAAATTTTCAAAATTTACCAAAAATAGGTGTATTATAATCATCAAAATTACGTCATTTTTAATGTTTTTGAAGTCGAGCGGAATTTTTTTAAAATTTTTTACCCAAGTTTTAATATGATCATATTATCCTCACACGAGTTATTAGGACCATCTAATTTGATTTGAAACATCAATTATAACCGTTTAAATATATACGTAAAATTTGATTATAAATATATTTTTGAATCCTTTAATTTGAAGGTGTAGGGTAAATAAATTGTTTGTCTTAAACTTCTTTAAATGACCATAGGGGACACCACTACAATTATTAAATTTTTTAAAAATCTAATTGATTATCCAAAATCGGTATATAACCTTCAAAATTTCGTCATCTCTGACGTTTTTAAACTCGGTTGTAGAACTACTTTAAATTTTTATCATATCTTTAATAGGATCAAATTAGGCCACATGAGACATTAGAACTATCTAATCTGACTTGAAACATATATTTCAAAAGTTTATAATTTATGTAGATTTGGATTCAAAATACGTATTTGGATCTTTTGGAAATCTAACATAAATAAAATATTTGTCTGAAATCTCTTTATATGACCCTAGAGTACTCTCACTTATATTAATTTTATTTTTGAAAACTTTCAAGTATTACCAGAAATCGGTGTATCATAATCTTAAAAGTTATTTTATTTTAAATGTTAATAAAATCGGTCATGAAATTTCTTAAATTTTTACTCAAGTTCTTAAAGGGTTATATTAGCTCGCTGGAGTCATTAGAATCATCTAAGTTGACTTGAAACATCAATTACAACCGTTTCTAATATACCTACAATTGGATTCTAAATACCTTTTTGAAGGTTTTGGAGGTCTATGAATAATAAATTATTTGTTTTAAACATCTTTAAATGACCACATGAGACACCCATCAAAATTATTTCAATTTTTGAAAATCTACTAGTATTACCCAAAATTGGTTTATTATAACTTTCAAAATTTCATCATTTTGAACATTTTTAAACTCAGTTGTAGAATTCCTTAAAAATTTTATCCTAGCTTTAATAGTATCAAATTAGGCCACAAGAGTCATTAAAATAATATAATTTGACTTTAAACATCTATTGTAACAGTTTATAACTTGAGTATAATTGGATCCAAAATATGTGTTTGGGGCCTTTGGAGGTCCAAAATAAATAAATTTTTTGTCCAAAACCTCATTATAAGACCCTTACAAAAAATTACGTCATTTCAGATGTTTTTAAAGTCGATTGTGAAATTCGTTTAATTTTTTTATCCAATTTATTACAGGGTCATATTAACTTGCAAAAGTCATTATAAATTTATAACCATCTAATTTAATTTGATCCATCTATTACAATCGTTTCTAATATATCTACAACTGGATTTTAAATATCTTTTTAAATTCTTTGCAGGTTTAGAAATAATAAATTGTTTGTTATAAACCTCTTTAAATGACCACATGCGACATCGCAATGAAATTATTTAAATTTTTGAAAATCTACAAAAATTATCTGAAACCGGTGTATTAACCTTCAAAATTTTGTCATTTTGGATGTTTTTAAACTTGGTCGTAGAATTCTTTTAAATTTTTACCATAGCTTAAAAAGGATCAAACTAGGTCACATGAGTCAGTAGAACAATCTAATTTGACTTGAAATATCTATTACAATAGTTTATAATTTACGTATAATAGAATCTGAAATACATGTGTGGGGCCTTTGGAGGTCTAACATAAATAAAATATTTGTTCGAAACCTCTTTATATGACTACCTTATGTATTTCAACCTGAAATTATTTTTGTTTTTGAAATTTTTTAAGAATTTCTAGAAATTGATATATTATAATATTCAAAATTACGTCAATTCAAAAGTTTTTGAAGTCGGTTGCGGAAGTCTTTTAAAATTTTACAAGTTATAACATGTCATATTTGTCCGCAGAAGTAATTAGAACAATCTAATTTGATTTTAAACATTAATACCAACCATTTTTAATATACCTACAATTGAATTTTAAATACCTTTCAGCCTTTGGAGGTTTAAGAATAATAAATTGTTTGTTCTAAACCTCCTTAAATGCCACAGTAGACACCCATTGAATTTTAATCTTTGTTTTATAATCTTTAAATGACCATAGGGGACACCCATTTGATCCTATTGAAATTATTTTTATTTTTTAAAATTTTCAAGAATTACCAGAAATAGATGTATTATAATCTTCAAAATTCCTTCATTTTAGATGTTTTTGAAGTCAATCACACAATTCCTTTAAATTTTTATCCAAGTTATAACAGGGTCATATTAGCCCACTGAAGTCAATAGAACCATCTAATTTGACTTGAAACATCAATTACAACCGTTTGTAATATACCTACAATAGGATTCTAAATACATTTTTGAAGCATTTGGAGGTTTAGGATAAATAAATTGTTTGTTCAAAACCTCTTTAAATGACCACTATGAACACATACTAAAATTATTTCAATTTTGAAAAGTTATCAGAATTATTAGAAATTGGTGTATTATATAACTTTAAAAATTTCGTCATTTTGGATTTTTTAAACTCGATCGTAGAACTCTTTAAAAAAATTTCCCTAGCTTGAACAGGATCAAATTAGGCCATGGGAGTCATTAGAATCATTTAATTTGACATGTTTAACAATAGTTAATAATTTATGTACAATTGGTTCCAAAATATGTATTTGGGGCCTTATGAGCTCAACACAAATAAAATGGTTGTCTGAAACCTCGTTATATGACCCTAGGGGTAGGGGTGTTCATAAATGGTTAACCGTTACAATGGTTATTAAAAAAGACTTATTATAACCTTACCGTTAAAACGGTTGCTGATAAACGGTTAATCGGTATTTAACAGTATGATTAACAATTAACCGTTTCATTTCATTTTTATGCACTTGTACACCTAATTTTTTGAAACTACTTGTATGATTCCTTAGCTCATTTAGGTCTCTTACAACAATAATCCTGTAGGAGTTAAAACCATCTAATTTGACTTGAAATATAAGTTACAACCGTTTCTAATCTACGTACAATTGGATTTTAAATACCTTTTTGGATCATTTGGAGGTCTAGAATAAATAAATATTTTGTTCTAAACCTCTTTAAATGACCACGAGGACACCCAATGAAATTATTTTACACTTTGAAAATCTACCGAAATTACCCGAAATTAGTGTATAACCTTCAAAATTTCGTTATTTCGGACGTTTTAAACTCAGTCGTAAAACTCTTTTAAATTTTTACCCTAGCTTCAACATGATCAAATTAGGCTACAACAGTCATTAGAACCATCTAATTTGACTTAAAATATCTATTACAATATTTTATAATTTATGATTAATTGGATCCAAAATACGTGTTTGGAGCCTTTTGAGGTCTAATATAAATAAAATATTTGTTCAAAACCTCTTTATATGACCCCAAGGACTCCCACTAGAATTATTTTTATTTTTGAAAATTTTCAAGAATTACCAAAAATCGGTATATTCTAATCTTCAAAATAGTCACAGAATTTCTTTAAATTTTTACACAAGTTATTACAGGGTCATATTAGCCCGCAAAAATCTTTATAAATTTATAACTATCTGATTGGACTTGAAACATCAATTACAACTATTTCTGATATACCTCCAACTGGATTCTACATACCTTTTGGAGCCTTTACTGGTATAGAAATAATAAATTGTTTGGTCTAAACCTCTTTAATGTTTACATGGGATACCTACTGAAATCGAAATTACCCGAAATTGGTGTATTATAATCTTTAAAATTTCGTCATTTCAAACGTTTTTTTAACTTAGTCGTAGAACTCCTTTAAATTTTTCCCCTAGCTTTAACATGATCAAATTAGGCCACATGAGTCATTAGAACCTTTTTTACAACAATTTATAATTTACATAGGGTAAATTTATAATAAAATGTCCAACATAAATAGTTTGTTTGTCCGAAACCTATTAATACTACCCTAGGGGACATCCACTCAACTTTTTTTTTTTTTTTTGAAAAATTTTAAAGATTACCTTTAAATTTTTATCATTTTGAACTGAATTCACTTGCATAATTCCATTAAATGTTTGCCCTAATTTTAACATGGTTGTATTAGCATGCAAGAATCATTGGAACTATATAATTTGACTTGAAACATCATTAGAACTGTTTATAATATACCTATAATTGGATTCTAAATACGATTTTAAAGCCATTGGAGGCCCAAGATAAAAAAAAAATTTGTTTGTTTAAACCTATTTAGATGGCCCTAGGGGACACCCATGAAAATTATTTCAATTTTTTGAAATCGGTGTTTTAACATTTTGAATTTCGTCATTTCCAACCTTTTTTAACTCTGTCAAAAAATTCCTTTAAATTTCTACACTAGTTTTAACAGGATTAGATTAGGCCACAAGAGTTATTAGAACCATCTAATTTGACTTGAAATATCAATTATAATCGTTTTTAATATACCTACAATTGGATCCTAAATACATGTGTTTGGGCCTTTAGGTAGCAGTCTTCATAAACGGTAAGTCGTATGGTTAAGCCTTTATAGAATATCAACCATTATAACGGTTATTGGAAAAAGTTAACAGTAACCATACCGTTAAGTTACGGTAACTAAAAAACGGTTAATTGGTATTTAACGGTACATCTAACCGCTAATCGTTTCATTTAATTTTTTTATGCACTTGTACACCTAATATCGTGAAACTACTTATATGATTCCTTAACTCATTTGTGTTTTCTACAATAATAATAACACATATTTACACAAGGTATAATCATGCATAAAAAAACTTGTGACATATATTACTGTTTTATCAATTTACGTTTAGTTTTTTTTTAAAGTAATAATATCGATTAATCGACAATTAACCGTTACAAATTTTTTATTACTGTAACCATTAACCGTTAAGGTTAATGGTTCGGTAACTGTAACTGTTAACCGATTACGCACGGTTAACGATTACGATTATTTTACACACCCTTACCAGCTAGTTCGCTCCAGGATGAAAACCACCATAGTAAACTAGCTTAGAAAACCATAAAGAGGTAAATCCGTGACCAATCTTGTGTGGTCGTTTTACTATATGAAATGCTAATAATTTCTTGATTTAACCTCTATTCTTTTTTTTTTTTGTCCTATTTACTATATTCCATTTGAAAAGTGAGAAACTTAAATGTGAATTTCTTGTTAGATTCATCTTAAAATATAATTTTTTTAATATTTTTTAAAAAATATATATTTATAGATATTATATTTATAATATATGCTTAAAAATGCACAAAAAGAAAATGTGACAAACAAAAAGAAATATTATATCAAAAACTTTGCATCTATACTTGTATATGAATATCTATAATTCGTCATTTCTACTAATATTTTTAATTTTATTTTAACGTACATATTTAAAATTGTTAGATTTTTAAAGTATTTTCATTTGTTACGAAATATTTGTAAAGATATTAATGATTTAAAACGTGTCCTAGAAATCGTAAAAATGTACGCTTGTAAAGGCTCACTTTCTAGGATGATTGGCGGTCAGCAGAATACAGCGTACAGCACTTACCTTACCCAGAGTCACACTCAATCTGACGCTTCCAAACTCCTCAGATTCTTCTTATAATACCTTTAAAAAGCTTTCATCTTTGAATGGCTGTTCTTTCTTTGCACTAGTATATTTTCCCCATTTTTTGAGCGTGTATGATAAGTTTTGAAAACTATATACTATACGAGAAATTATTTCACATCATCTTACCTGAAACTTCACTTTCTTGTATCAAATTCTTCTTAGACCTGTTTACAAGTAAGTCTTTCTTCAATAATTTCGTCTACCACTTTGTAGTACTCAAATCGACTCCCTATGATTACGACTGTTTTCTAATATATGGTTGAATTTGTATGAATTTGTTGAATGATTATAATAGTCTGCTGTTTACTAGGTCGTTTTCCATGTCTAAACTAGAATTTTTCACTTTTCAATTCAGGAATACTTGGTCTAAGGTTTTAGGTTAGAAAAAGGTGGGCAATTTTATAGAATTTTCCCCCTAAAAATCAAAAAGATTAATCTTGCGCTATTTATGGTTGGACCCTGAAATTTCCCTCCTTTGTATGTCATTTCTAGGAAGAATCCTATGATGGGGTTTGATCAATTTGTCTGAAAATTTTCCATTTTTTAACTTTGGGGGAGAAGGGTCAGTGAGATGTTAGGTGGAGGGGATGATGAGAGGCAAGCCAATGCCCGGAGAACTTATCTTAGGTCAGTTTCATGGTCTGACAGATCACCTAATAAGCCTAACCCTTGTTACCCCAGAGCTCAACCAAGCAACAAATTTCGGTCTTGCTTACCGCCTCTTCAACCCCTTGCAATTTCAAGGCCCACAGTAGAGGAGTGGCCTAAGGCAGGGTCTGATGATCTTGGGATATGGCCGCAGCCTAGTACCCCTGGAGGGAGAATTGGATGTGGTTTAGGTGTAAAACCGAGTGAGAGCTTGATAATAGATGTTACCGGCAGAGAGTTTGAGTCTAATAAAGATAGGCTTGCATTCTATGAAAAGGAATGCTCGAGGATAGTGGAACATATCTACTTGGGAAGTGAGGCTGTGGCGAAGAATCGTGAGGTTTTGAGGAGGAATGGGATCACACATGTGCTTAATTGTGTTGGGTTTGTTTGCCCAGAGTTTTTTAAGTATGACCTTGTGTACAAGACACTTTGGTTGCAGGACAGACCGTCAGAGGACATAACAAGTATCCTATATGATGTGTTTGACTATTTTGAGGATGTAAGGGAGCAAGGTGGGCAGGTATTGGTCCATTGTTGTCAAGGGGTGTCTCGATCTACCTCCCTTGTAATTGCATACCTTATGTGGAAAGAAGGGCAGAGTTTTGAGGATGCGTTCCAGTATGTGAAGGCAGCTCGAGGAGTAACTAATCCTAACATGGGGTTTGCCTGTCAGCTTCTTCAATGTCAGAAAAGAGTTCATGCCATGCCCATGAGCCCTAATTCTGTTTTGAGGATGTACAGGTTGGCTCCACATTCTCCATATGCCCCCCTTCATCTTGTACCCAAATTGGTTCACCATCCCAGTAAACTTAGTCTGGACTCTCGTGGGGCATTTATTGTCCATGTCCCTTCTGCCATGTATGTTTGGATTGGAAAGTATTGTGGTTCAGTGATGTCAAATAATGCAAGGGTGGCTGCTCAGCAGGTCATAAAATATGAGAGTGCACAAGGACCACTTTTGCCAATAATAGAGGGTGAAGAGCCGCCTGAATTTTGGGATACCCTTTCTGGTGGAGAAATTCCGAAAGATAGTTCTGAAGTGACAGAGACTATAGAGGATATGACTTCATGCAGTGGGAGTGTTGATGAAGACTTAGCTGGTAGGGATATTGGGAACAAGAAAGTTAATGAATATGATCAGGACTTCGAAATCTTTCAAAAGGCACTTGCTGGCGGGGTTGTTCCCCCTTTTGCATCATCAGGTTCCTTGTGTGAAACTCATCTTCCTGCTCGGGAAAATGGATGGGGTAGATTGAGAAAGAAATTTGCTAGTGGTATTGTGAAGGGATTTCTCTTGTCTCCTATTACTTGTCAGAATACTCGATCCATTCATGAAAGTGAAACTGACTCTCAACATGTTGCAGAAGAACCTATCTCCCCCACTGCTCACTTACTGCAGTCTACCCTTAAACATAACTTATCGAAATCTATCTTACTTGATACAGATAGTTTTAACGAAGGGTTTCAAAAATATGTTCATCATGGTGATACATCCTTCCCATCACCCAGTCCTTGTAGCTCGCCAGACTCCTTTCCTTATCCAGATAACAGTCCCACATTCAATTCGAAGTCCCCTTCTCTATCCCCTTCAATTTCAGATTATTCTAGCCCTTTTACCATTTCACCCTCGTCAAACTGGTCGGACACTTCTAACCTGTCTTCACAACCTTCACCATCAGGGTTGGATTTTTCAGATAATTTGTGTACTACTCATTGTCTACTTAAGAAAGAAGGTTCAAAATCATGTATGGATGCATTTTCTGCTATAAGTGGTTGGAAATCATCAAATTCCTGCTCCTTTTTTTGTAAAGGAAATTCTCCTTCAATTGCTCAACGCCGGGGCAGTAATACACCAACACTGATGTTACTTCCGACAGCTAATTCAACTCCAACTCATGTTACCAGCACTTTAGTTAGATCATTTTCATTTTCTCTTCCTGACTTGGGTGAGGCAATGAAAGGTGAAGTTGGAAATATGGAGCTAGAATATGGGGAGAGTACTGAAGTACATACAGATGAGCTGGCGTTGGATGAAGGTACATATACTTATTTTATTTTACAATTTTATCCAATGAGTTTTTACGTGTTTTTTCATTGATTTTATAAATTTGTTTATTTGTAGAGATGATAAGATGGCGTATGTAACTTGTATAATTGCATTACGAGAAATCTCTTTAATTTAAAGATTGAAATAAAGAAAGCGAAGAAAACGTTTTCTGGATAATGGTGATAAGATGCTAATGGTTGGAAATCATGCTTGATTGACTGCTTCCTTGTTATTCTTGGTCTTAATAATATGATAGTTATGTGTAGAGAATATCTTTGGGTGTGTTTTTTAACAAATTGAATGATAAGCATCAAGCTGTGTAAATGTAAGACTAGTTGATCTTAAACTTAAGCTTATTACTCGAATGGATATCCGAAGTTTGACTCATTCGTTGACTTCATGATTGGCTTTGGAGTAGTTTGTGTCTTGCAATCTTGTAAAATGAGGGTAGTTGTGAAAGGTACAAAAGTTTACTAATAAGAAATTATACTGAGGATTACTAGCAACCAATGTGGACTATTAGAACTGTGAAATTGCTGCATTGCTGAAGAAAAAATTCTGCTAGTTTAGTTTACTTGTAGAAATTCCCTCATATTATACCTGCTTTTCAGTTTCGGCACAATGCTGTTGGTAATTTAACTTTTATCATTTGTTGATGCAGATCAGTAGAAAGAACGGAGACAAGAATACTTTCAGATAATGTCTAAAGTCAATTGTAATTTGAAGCACCTGCTTCACCAAAAGCAGGATAATAGAAGTTTGGCCATCCCGAGCAGTGCCAAGACCTTACTCTCTGCTTGTGAGATGTTAGGGGAAGACTTAATTGTATTGGTTCTGGAGATTATATAGATATGTACACAAAATATAAGATATACCTTCATGCTGTGCTCTGAAATGACTAGCAAATTACAGCCACAAAATATACGGGACCCCTTTTGCTTTGGGGATGTATCTCACAGCAAGCAAGGTGCTTGCATAAATCTGAAGGGCATGCTATTTTTGGCATGTTAGGTTTATAGCCCCTAGTATTTGTAGTATTACTTGAATCATCTATTCTGAAAAAAATTGTCATCATTTTCTAGGTGTAAATTTTGTTCCAAATACCGGTTTAAAATAATGGATAATTTTGAAACTGTAAATCAAACATTCCCAGTGCTCTTAATATAATCCAAACTTTGCATGAACTTGATATGCTCGGATTAACTTTTAATTAAGTAATTTTGCATGAACTTTGAACTACTTCAAAAAAACTACTCTTCTTTGAAAAAGAATAGCCAAAGTTGGATTTAGCATTCTAGATGCATCCAGAAGAATTAGTTTACCTTCGAAATAGTTCAATGGTTTCATTGAATTCAACAATTTGAGTTACCCTGAATTCTTGCATTGTGATTTAACTTAAAAGCATCCATGCTATAATCAATCAGCATACTGCAGATATTCATAACTTGTCCTTGCCAGCTGACATATGCGAGTTTGAATGTGGATTACATAAAGGTAAACAAAACAACCTCAGAAGAAACAGCATATGACCCACATACAAGTTAAAGGGCCACAAACGATAATTGCACTGAACGGGCATATTGAACCTGTGCAAAGAGGCTATACATTTAAACAAGGCTCATAAAATAACCAAAATATGTGGCAAAGTGACCAGAGGTTCATGGATCATGGTTTAAGGCTGTTTATCAAGATTTCAGTGACTGTTTATACACCATTTTGTGCTCTTAACCTCGTTATAGTAGGGCCAAGCGCACTGCCTCTTAAAGTTCTGGATGACCATGACCGATTAGATGAAGTTTGTTTCTTGTTCCAGCTATCCTCTTGAGAAAGCTGTGCTTTTTTTGCAGCAAAGGCATCACTTATCTCTTGCCACAAATCTCTTTCCCCGTTTCCTGTAAAACAATAACATGCCATCAAATACATAGGATGTATTACATTTGATTTCCATGACTGTAACAACGAACAAAAACATAATCTATAACTTAGCATACCAGGAGTAGCAGGGGTATTAGGTTCTTGTGAATCCTTCTTACTTTCATCTTTTTTGTTACTCTCGCTCAATCCTGTAGGGACAGAGGTACCATTAGCTGTTGCTGGGACTTCAGTAACTTTTGTTTGACTAGGGTCACCACTCTTCAGAATACGTACATCAACAAGCGAGGGAAAATCTATCTGTAAAAGATCAGAAAAGTAGAAACAAATGAGAAAGATAGCATAAAATAAAGTTCAACAGATTCACATTGACAATACAGTAGTGACACAGTGGGGGTACTGGCCAGTATAAGATATCAAGGAAGAGCCTGAAATGGTCTCGAAGCCAAGAATAGAACAAACAGCAGTAACAAAACATCATTTCTGGCAGGAAAACATTCAATTTAGACTAAGAAAATAAACAAAATGAAACAAAAATCAATTTCTTTCAATACCGGTGAGTAAAACTCTGAAACCCTTGAAATGGTGACAGGCTAATTCTTAAAACATATAACACATGAAAAACAATTAGGCTAGAAAACATGAAAAAAAACATTAAGCTCACAGATTACAAGACGCAAAACAATTTGATTTTTAAGCATTGTAAAGTTACCTGGCTAATTTGCACTGTGGGAATTTGGTAGGATAGCCTTAATGGGAGCAGTATACTGAAAGAGTATATGTACTTTAAAGTTCAATGATCTCAAAATAACTCTAGTAATTTACATAGATATTTCACAAATCCAGATAAAAATTGGAACCTGCTTAGGCTTTGTTCTCGTCAGCTAATTTTGCCAAACCTAACTTATGTCTGCTTGACTTATTTCAGCAAAACATTTGGTTTTTTTACTCATCTTTTGCTGAACTCAAATTATTTTGGTAAACCTTATCTAGCAAAATATAAATTTCCAAATACTGCACATTATCTACTATCTTCTACATGCTGATCCTATCTACTTATATAATACGAAGTATACTACACATTACAGAAACAAGGCCAGACAACCAGAGTCTTTAACCCCAAACCTCTTAAGAATATGAACAGCAGCGATTGAGCAATGTGGGAAAAGGCAGAAGACCTTGTTCATACATCACAGATTCATAGCCTGACACAGAAGTCAGCATCAAACTTCCAATAGAAAATTGGAAAACAGAGAAAATACCATAGAAATCAGGCCATTCGTGGTCTAGGACTCTAGGCCATCTGTATCATAACTTAAATTTAGCTTGACAAACCTTTGTATACACTCCCATTGTCCTCAATCACTGAGTAGATAACCCAAAATCAAATCAGAACACATCCTTCAGTCTAATGTGAACATTCCTTGATAACCAATACATACTGACATAAAAGTAAATTACTATGACTTTCAAATTTTGAACTAATACATACTATGAGTTTATTGACCACAGTTCAACATCAAAATGCATTGGAGCCTTAATATAAAATTGTAGTATAGATTTATAATGTCAAAATATTAGCATCCACTTTCAATAATCTATTTTTAATGACTTAAATCTGTATAGATATATATATATGAAACAATAGTCAAAGTTTGGTATTGAGACAACAGATAGTCCACTAGGAACAATTACGAGAAAATCATAAACATGCTTCACACAAGTCTTGACAGTCAAGTGCTCAAGCATGATTCTCTAAGTAATGCCAACCTCAGCCACAATGTGAACAAGATAAGTATTCCAACGGAGATGAAGGGGATGAGATTCTGACAGCTTCGACTCCTATGTTACTATGTACTCCAGAACCTTATCACAATTCAAAAAGCAGATTCCAACAAAGTTCATACCTCTAAGGATCCATCTTCATTATAGACAGAAGGCTGAGGAGGTTGTCCAGAGTCATCATCATGATCACCATATGCCTTCTTTTCAAGATCAAGTGGGTATTCTGGTTCTGGAACCACAATAATTTTATTCGACTCTTTATCAAAAGACGAAATTTTCCCTACCTAAGAAGACAATGATAGTTCAGAAATTGATTGCACTCATCAGAAATAGGCATGAATAAGTACAAGGGAAATGTTAAAATAATCTGGGATTCCTACTCGGAAAGATGTTAGCTCAGGGCACCAAGATGATGAAAGCTCCAGTAAACGATATGCAAGGACGTCGCCTATCTGCCATGTGAAAGCAGTACAACTTAAAACAGAAAAAGGAAAAAGTATTCATTTCTTAATATCAAGTATCACCCTTTTGACAAGAATATCTAAATCTTCAGCCATTACTCATGTTTTACATCCTAAAAATACTTATAAAATCAGGACTGCATTTCAGTTCTGCAGTAATGTCGACAGAACGTACACATACATGGGACTGGGGAAATAACACTAAGTGTTAGGAAAGATATCTTTACGTAGAGATAGAGTTTGGGTATAGTTCTATCATTTAGGTTCTTGTATATATACTCTTCAATCTTGATCAATAAAACCGTGAGAAACACTTATCAATGTAGCATCTTCCCATTATATATTAGTAAAGCTAAATGGAACAATAATGAAGAAAATGGAAAAAAAATTATAAATAAGAAAAGTAATTTAAAATAAAGTGATAACAGAGACAATTTAGGATGCAGGAGTAATAATCCTTTCTTGGGGAAAAGAAGAATTTCAGGATTAGCCACTATATATAATGATATTATAACTGACTATTGCAGAGAAAAATTACATAAAAGAAACAAACCTCAGGCAAGTCAGTTAGCGGCACAAGCTTCTCAAAATCCTCAGAAGAATTATTAGACTGCCTTTTTCTAGAAGCCCATGTGTTATGATTTCTTGGTTCCTTCCAGGAGAAAAAGGGCTGGTTCTCCTTACCCCATTTCTGACCTTTCTTTTTGTTTGTTATTCCGTTCCAGCAATACGGTTCCTGAATAAGTCTCCATGATGTGAGAGGGGGTAACAACATTTATCCATCACTCATTGCATAAATATTTTACACCAAGAATATTTGTGGGAAGAGAAATATATAGTAACGTAATATAATCATGGCACAAACATCTCTCAGGCTGAAAGACTAATATATTCCTGCTATTTAACTCAAACCAGACATATATTACCTCAAAATTATTATAACCATAACAACACCAGTTAGGGAAAGAGTAGGGTAATATTTTAAGATGAAACTAGATGTACTGAAAGAAAAGGGACAGCATTTTAACAGTCAAAATTGCCAATTACTATACAAGATCTGGTTACTTGTTGAACTCTTTAATCACTTACATTTCTATTTTCTTTTCAAATCGCTGAAAGAAGAGAACAGTGGATTCTATGTTTACAACATAACTACTTATATGTGTCTATTTCATCTTTATCCTCTTCTCAAATAGATCAAGAAAAATGACAACGGTTTTTTTTAATAAATTAGTAAATTCAGTTTCCTCTTTTTCTAATCCTGAAAGTGTTGAGCATAAGGCATCTTCCTACAGGGATAGCCGTCTTTGCAATTTGCTAAGAAGCATATGAGTTTATTGTTAAAGATAACCATAAATATGTATTGCTTCACAAGTACATACCAAACAATATCCAACAACTATGGTAGAAAATACAAGGTGAGAAGAAATTCAACAACACAACACCTGTCATTAGGACATCATCATTAACTGTGATATCCTTAAATGTTCCTCCGTGCCATAGCTATGATATCCTTTAAGTAATATACACCACAAGGGAAAACATGGTGAACAATAAATGATTAATTATCACCTCCAAAGCCATATGAATAATCTGGAACAAGTACAAGCAAAACAAAGCGATTGGTAAATCTATCAAGCCATATCACCTTTGCTCCTTTATTTTTGTTAACATCCCAATCATTCCTCTGGACAGTATGATCTTCACACGCACTTTTTTGGGCTGACTGATCATCCTGCCTACTTGCTTCTAGAATTTTTAGATCATTTGCTGCAACTGAAGGATATTTTTGTAAGCCAGAAACACTATTACCATCAAGGAACTGCAGAAAAGGCAATTATTACCATGATAACAACTTTGAACAACCATTAAAACCTCTCACAAGTCCCCTCAAATTTTGTACAGGTCGTTAAACAGAATAAAAACCTATGATTGTAGAGATTTTGTATGTAAAGAGCCATGGTGGAAAAGACAGATTTCCAAAGTATCTCAAACACAAACAGATACATGCATTAAGGGGATACAGGACTACTTTCCAAAGTACTCCTTCAAATGAGAGAATTTGCAATTTCTGGACCACTACAACAGATGGTCCCAGCCAATTTCAAAACAAAGAAAGTCAACTTTTTAGCAGCCATAAATTGAATTAAACCAGTTGTCGTACCATCTCATTTTCCTGAAATGGAAAAAGGTGGTGTCTATGGCCCTTGCTATTGATGGAAAGATACTGTCTCACGAATGCTTATGATATTTAACATGTAGAAGTCAGGTGATTCATCCTTGAAACAACTGATGGGTGTCATGCGTCCAAGATTCAATGACTGCAATCCATGCTTCAATATTTTGTTCTAAATCATTTCATCCCTGACATTTCAGCTTTTCACGAATATCATTCTCCTTTTTAATTTTTGAATGTTTACAAACTCATTCCTCTCTTTTAGCTCCAAACACTCTATTAAGTTACAAGGGAAAAAGTCCTCATATTTTCTTCTAATTTTTTATTTTTGCAATATCCTTCGATTATTTTAAAAGCAAACTACACAGATTAATATACGATATTGTGAGTGATCTTAAGGGATGTATGTCGTTTAATATTTTTGAAAGGTGTTTGCATTTTAAAAGATTACACCAAGAGTCCTTAACTGCATTCAAAAGGTGTTTACATTTTAAAGGTTTGTGCTGTGCATCTCTTTCAATTACCTTACACAAGACTCTAGATGATACAATTTTTAGAAGATTCTTTCCCATATCTTATTATTTTTAATTGGAGTTTTTTTTGACCTAATGATCCTGATAATATAGTAAAACCCACTTTCTTCTAGACCAATGTTTTTTGTCTTTCTACCAAATTGATATGTATGGCACAATAACCATCAATTTTTGTTTCACAGGAGATAAATGAAAAAGACAAAAACTACTAATGATGGGGATGACTAGAACAAGGATGATAGTATAGGAAAAATTGATGACTTACAACCAGGCCACAATTAAATAGTGTCTTAATGATGAAAGAAAGATTGAACAATGTCGTGAGAACTACCATCATCAAGAATCTAGAGGAAGATCAACATAAACTTAACTAAAACATGAATTCATGAAAATGCTTTTCAATAGCGCAACATACAACATAGTAACATACTCCCTCCGTCCTGGTTTGTATGCCTGATTAGAGTTAGGCACTATTATAATACATGGTTGGGAAAATTTGATGAGAATGTAAAGCAGCAGGGGCCATCACAATTCGATAAACTAATATCAAAATAGAGTCCAGCTGATGTCTTTACTTGCCATATGGCAGCCTCTGGTGCATTTTTTTTTATCTGCCTGAAACACTATTTGACTTCCCTGACTTATCTCCCACTAACATGGCATACTAACAGACTGGTAATTTTTAGGCTTTGTAAACCTACACCACCACAGACTACTCACTTTTCAGTACTGTAATAAATAAGATGTCTTACATAATCCACTCTCACATAATACACTTAAGTTAAGTAAAAGGTATCAGACTACTCATCTCCTATCTTTTATTTCCCTGTAGTTTCCCCAACCTATATCTCCCACTTCATTTTTGCTGCTTGACTTGCCTCTCTCAGTGAAATTATTGACAACTTCTTTTTGTCATTCTCCAATCTGATTCTCTGATGATTGAAGTTATAAATTTTAATTTCAGTGGATTCCTTTCTAAACTACAATCAACAGACAGATCTTCCACAGCAATTTAATGAAGTTCCCTTCATTTTTCTGGTGTTTTATGTTTAGATTTATTATCATTTCAGACTTCTTTTGGATCTATACTTTATATTCCGAAATTATTAGTGCCTTTCTTTTTGAATATCTTTTGTTCATTAGTTTTGTTTGCGTCGTTTCTTGCATTAACTGAATAATGGTTTTGTTTGTATTTGATCAGTTTGCATGATGCATTTAATTCCGCTCACTGTTACACAGAACAGACAGTTTTATCATTCCCAATTCGGATTTTAATCATTACCTATATATGATGTTGTTATTTGCTTGCATAGTAGGCCATGTTGTGCGAGTATTTCAAAATTCAAATTTTTAAGTAGTAGACTTGCTTACGAAAATATACTGAATGATATAGGAACAACCGAAGAACTCATCCCACGAGTTCTTTGCATATTTACCAGAACAGAATTGGTTGATAAATTAATTGCCTAAAAAATGCCAAAGTTTTAGAGGCAGTATGACTTAGATTACGTAGTTGAAATTAAAATTTTGTTTCCATGAAATAATTTAACAAAACCAGCATGGCCCGGAAATTATCTAGCATAGTTTTGATAATAGAGTAAAGTGGGGGGACCATATGCCCATAAATGGAATGGTGCATACACATAGGGACAGAAGGAGTATACTTGGGATCAATTTAACTAGAAAATATCCCCAACAAAATTCACAAGGCATTTATTTAGTTTAAGGGAAAGAGTTTTCTCGTCTCGTGATTTCATCCTGCATTCTGAGAAATATAAAAGTGAAGGGGGCGTTTTATGGGAGCATGCAGAGCTTCCTAACAAATATACAGTTGGCTCATGAGGAGAGTAGCATCCAAAATACTGAGTGATTGCTAAGTGTCTCTCTACATATAAAGGTAGATATTTATGGCTGGGTTGTTTGGCCAACTTTGCTATATAGTTTAGAACATGGCTGTTAACTATGTTAAAAAGATCAAGTACAAAAGATAATGTGGCTAAGAGAATATTGAAGTGGATGTATGGTAAAGATAGAGTCCGCAATAAGATATTAGAAGCAGGGTCAGAGCAAAAGCTATAGAGGACACATTTGGAGGGGGACAGACTGTGGTGGTTTCGATATATCCAACACTAACATCAGTGGAGAAGGCACGGCTCGGAAAAAAGAGAGTTGTGATATTGCCATATTGGAGATATTAAAAGAAGTAAGTTGTAAAAGGCCATGGATGACTAGAATAGAATGGAAACAAGTTGGTCTCCAAGTTCATATAACACAGAACAGAAATAACTCAAATAAGTGGAATAGTTATAGAATCCTAACAAATCCAAGGATTCCAAAATTCTGATAATTTTCAAGCAATATTGCCAAGTTTCATATATTTTTGTACCATCAACTCTGTCCCTTCTTATGTGGCATTTATTGCACCTAGCTGATCTTATTCATACAGAAGAACTAATTTCAAAATCTTGTATTTATAAGCACTATACATATTCTAGTATATTCAGATACCAAACAGTTTATTAATGTACTAAAAGACATATATTTGAAAAGGAAAGACAGGAGTAGCAGAACCTTTGCCAGTAGGAGTAAAGCGTATGTGTCCAGGCCGAATCTCTACAGGGACAAGATCATCATCAGCATCACTATCATCCTCAGCTAACAGTTCAGTTCTTGTACCCACATCTTTTGATCCTAAATCTTTCCTAAGATCTTTCACAGGCAGTTGTTTCTCACCCTGCACCCACAATAGAAAAATACATGGGGTTCTTTGCATTGACTCTGGATACATATTGCAAACCAATCAAAAAGTTTAATATCTGATTATTAGCATTAGATTTTTCTCTGTTACAAGTAGAAATAGCAGGTGGATCTGCCCCAAATGATTTCATACCTCATCCACGTTTGTTTTGGAACCTTGTCTACTCCATTTCCTCTTCATCTTCTTACGGCGAGTGCTTCTGCACACCTGTAAAAGAAATGGGAAAGAAAAATAAAATAGTTTCCAAGCTTGGAAAAATAAAATGATTAAAACCTGATACAGAACAATTATGCGAGATATGCATGATAAACCACAACAACAACAACAACCAAAAAAAAAAAGAAAGAAAAGAAGACGACATACCACCTGGGATGCAAACCCATCAACTAACAAAAGACTAGTAGCAAACATGGGCCAGTAAACTTGCAGAATACAACAGTGAATATCATACCATAGTGGCATAGAGAAGCATAAGCATGTTTAAAGTTGCCCGTCACACAATAATGCTATTGTCAGATTACGACCATTGCTTACAGGAAATGCTTTTCAATTTTAAATTAAACTTGATCACAGGGACCCATGACACAGAAACAGACAATCCAAACAATTACGAACTCAAAAAGCATTGAATGTAGCTATAAGAAGACTAAATAGGAAGGTCGAAAACATTCAAACAGATAATCCAAACAATTATAAAGTCAACAGGCATAAAATTGTGATATCAGACTATATTGAAAGGTCGCAATGCATTGAATGTTGATATAAAAAAAACTAAATTGTAAGGTCACAAATTCAAGGATCAGAGAGCAAGATAAATATAACAGCATAAAAGAATGCCTACACTCAGGAAATCACAATTATAAGCCAGTTCTCTCCAAAACCAGAACTGAAATTTTTTTCTTTACCAATACATAGCATAAGCCTAATTACTGTTCTTATCAAACAACTTATAATAGATCTAAAAATCAGAAATCTAGAAATGATGAAGATGAAGGGGATTTGGTAGAAATGGAGAACTAACTGTAATTTGATGCAATTAAATCATCAAATGGTACCCACAATCCCAGAAATGTGGACAGCTAAAACAAAGCAAAATTGCCCATACAAACATGATGCACATTGATTACAGAATTGCCCATACAAACACATTTCATATTAAAATCCAGTCTCATAAAGGATTTCTAGAAAAGTGGACATTACTTAATAGATTTAGGTCTCCTAAAGAAAAATAGATCAATTTCTAGATCAACTTTTTAAGGAAGTTTGAGCATCTTCAAGCATCAAAGTGTCATTTGGTAATTGCAGCAAGATAATAGACGAGCCTATCAAAGCGCAATCATTCTGTTATTGGCTACCTTTTTAGCTCCATCAGACACACCAGACGCATGTACAGTCTCTTTCTTTTTCTCATGCTCACTGCACCAATCAAACCAAGATATCCATGAAAAAAAAGTTACAACAGTTACAAGAGCAATGACATATTGATATTTCTAAACACTGACTAATATCTTAGTATTCCAAAATAAAACTAAAAGTTCACTCCTTTAACTCGGAGAAAAAAAAGGAAATTCACAGCTTATTACTCAAGATAGTAGATCTTAATATCGTTGAATATTTAGTCCTCATAATAGAAGTCAAAAGAAAAGATAATCAACCAAACCACTTAAAGAGGAGCTTTCAAGGACTGTATGCCCTACAATGATGGAAGAAGGTACTTGAAATACCCTTTGTATCAAGAGCCCCACTACCATCAAAGTTTTCAGAGGTAAGTAGAACTTCAGTCTTCCAAACATATGTTGTGAGGAAACAATTATCAACTATACCCCCTTAGTAAGTGGCTAATAAAAGAATGATAGATGTACTTGAAATATCCATTTGCCAAATCCATTTTTCAAGAAATCCAAAAAATGTAGGAGATAGAGGTTTCTCAACACTCAAAGTCAATAACGTATCAGTCAAAATAAATTCCAACAATATTCTTCCTGAAACAATTGTGGAAGATATAATATAGTAGCTCCCAATGTAGACTTCATGAAGTTCAAAGGATATATAAAAAACAACCAAACAAAAGCACACACGGAGCTAGGAAGGTCAAAGAATGGCTGGTCAAAAGATAGAATTAAAAAAAATGCTTCATTTTACCCATTAATAAAGCGTCAAGATGAACTCCTTCATAGTGCCAATATCTATTTGGTAAAGGAGAGAGATTATGATGAGATCAAAACACAAGGAGGTAGTATATGAGAGGAGAATAAGATGGTGGTATGTGGGTAAGGAGAGCAAGGAGAACTGGAGAAGTAGTGAGGTATAGAAAGTGGTGGATGTTGGGAAAAGGATGATGTGGAAGTAAGGATGTTGATAAGAATCGACTGATTCTTAATAACTGCCCAGCTGAGTACAGAAACTATGTGAATAAGAAAAACAGAGGAAAACAGAAAACGAGATAGAAAAACAGATCAAGGGGACAGGATAAACTCTTGCATAATATAAATCAGGGTAACCAAATCATACAAGTTCCACCGATCCAGGTGTGGAATACCTCCAAAGAGAATCAGTTTACAACTTTTTAGAATGAGTTCCAATGACCCCTTCCCTTATTTATTTATCCCACTAACAAGAAAGCTTCCTGCTCACTCTCCTCCCTAACAACTTATGTCATTCTCTTGCTAAAATATTCTTTCTATAAGAATTAAATGACCTTAGTGCAGCTCCTTAAGTATGTCAGCATGATAGGAGGCCTAGGTGGATGCTTATCAGATGTTAGAGACGTTTGCACAACAAATCAAACAAACAAAAGTTTATTCATTTCATCAAACCATTCAAACAAAGGTTTATGTTCCTGACCAAATTAGACAAATCTAAGGAAATGAGTAGGCAGATATAATCAATCCCAAATCAAACATGTGGAATAATTCTAAGCCTTACACTTCCTATCCCTTGGTTTCATGTTCCGGTTTTGGCCCCTAGCCTTGCTGGTATCACAGGGAGGTAGGAGCTGGGGAAATGGCGACCCAACTTGACTGAATCAACTTTTTCAGACTCCAGGGGACAAACTATGCTAAAGTTATATACCTAAAGGCTAAAGCCTTTTGCCAAACATTACACAGCTTATTGAAACAAGACAAACAACTGATAAGCATATTCATGATGTTGAAGCTATCGATGCTTTCAAGAGCTATAGAAGTGCCTAAATCCACATTAAATAATCCAAAAAGAAACCCTGTACGACCTTCATATTACAGATAAACAACGATGGGTGGAAGATGCTAAAAAAAGGATCCAAGAAGATCCAAGACCTACTTAGACTTAGATATTAGCTCTGAATTTTGGGAGCAGCAATTAGCAATCGCATCCTGCTTACGTCCATTAGCAAGTTTTCCTTTCTTCTGTGATGTTTTCATAGCCCTGCAGTGATCAACATTCTTCTTCTGGATACTGAGGGGCGATACCTTAAGCCGTCTCTTTTTCCTGAAATGAAAAGGCGGAAAAGTAGTCCATGAATGATGATTGGATCTATTTATAAAAAAAAAATATATATATTACAAGTAAGAAAAAGATTAAAATGAAGAAAGAAAATCTATCATAATCGGAGAGGGAAAAAAACATCATATGTAAAGTTTCAAGATACAAGAAACAGAGCAAAGTGTATACTACAATGGGTGAGAAACAGCACCAAATTGAAAAGCACGACAATACCTGGTTCATATCTGCCCTAAATGGGAAGGAAGCAAGTAGCAACCAAAGTGGTAGGTCTTTATTTTACTGTTACACAAGCAAGTTAAATAATATAGTGTTGCCCATAGCTCAGAAATAATTCCCATTTTTTATTATCAGAAACAGCTTTTAATCACAGTAAAAATCAATTTCCACTTTCCATTCTTCAGACAGGGAATACAGTAAATAGTCCGAACAACTTGAATAAAAGTACAGGCAAACTTCAGAGGGTGCAAGCATTCTCACATTGACGAGAGTCAGGTCTTCAAAATAATAATATGCCTGGCCATAGCATATTGGGAAAGGAGTGTACCTTGTATACAGAAAATTATAGAACCAAAATAAAAAATAACATTTCCTGAATAATCAAAAGGCATACAAGATCAAATTGATAAAGACTTGCTCTTATTTTGAGTCAAGATCGATTAATTAGTTGTAGAATATTTTAGATTAACACCATTTTAAAACCAATCATTAACAAAGAAGGGGATGGATATAAGTACAAGCACTTCTAAGTATAAATTTGTTTCTTGGGACTATCCTTGGCTACTTTGCATCAACCACTTTTAAATCTTTATTAAATTCCCATTGTCCCCATTACAAAAAAAATGTTCACCCACTATTCAGAAGTTCATAAGACAAAAACTCCATACAACAACCAAACAGATCAGAAAATAAAGTCAGTAACCACTTTAGGTAGAAGAATCAAACCCTTGACAGTACTGAATCCCAACAGACTGACACACTACATAAAAGATAGAAATAAAAGGAAAGAAGAGATATTGCACAAAAATCAAAGATTTACAAGCGCATACTTCAAGCTCTATGGCTACTTTTCATCCACCACTTTTAAATCTTGATTAAAATCCCATCAACCCCATTAGAAAAAAATGTTCATCCTTTTATCAGATGCTCATAAGAGAAAAACTCCGTACAACAACCAACAGATCAGAAATCAAGTCAGTATCCACTTCAGGTAAGAGAATCAAACCCTTGACAGTCCCAACAGACTGACACACTTCATAAAAATTAGAAAGAAAAGGAAAGAAAAGATATTGCACAAATATCAAAGAGTTACAAGGGCATACTTCAAGTTCTCAATTTTGCCGGATGCTTTTCTCTTCTTGGAAACTACATTGCCACCTTGGGCGCTTTGCACTGGCTCCTCTGCCACATCTTCATCCTTATCAGTTTCACTATGATAGCCTGCAGTCTCTTTGTCAAACTTCTCATTTTCCAATAGCCTGACACCTGAAGGTAAAGGTTTTCTCTTCTCAAAAGCTACATTGCCACCTTGAGCCATTCGCACCGGCTCCACTATCTCATATTCATCCTTATCAGTTTTGCTTGGATAGCCTCCAGTCTCTTCATCAAATTCCTCATTTGCCAATAGCCTAGCACCAGAAGGTATTCGTTGCTTCTCTACAATTTCGTCTTCAATGAAAGGCCTTGTCTCTTCAGTTGCCTTTGTTGCATCACGCAAGCCAGATCCTTTCCTTTTCACACTGAGTGAGCAACAAACATTTACATGTATATACTTTAAAAGAAATACTTGTTTTGTTGCGAGGCTTCCAAAAGACCAAAAGGCTCAATAGAGTACTCTCATTCAATCCCTCAAAAAATACAATTATCTCTCCTAAACCATTCATTTAAAATTAG
This sequence comes from Dysphania ambrosioides, assembly GCA_026401315.1. Classification (NCBI taxonomy): domain Eukaryota; kingdom Viridiplantae; phylum Streptophyta; class Magnoliopsida; order Caryophyllales; family Amaranthaceae; genus Dysphania; species Dysphania ambrosioides. Next base: position 21,149,530 of record CM048671.1, on the reverse strand, counting down.
GGGAAAAATACTGTCACTATAAAACTAACACTCACCTAAATGAAATATATATAAATATTTTATAATTAAAAAAACCATCTCACCAAAGTCTTACTTTATTTGTAATTTTTTTTGGCTTATTCTTATTTCCACTCTCTTTGTCTGAAACTTCCGAAGGCCTTCTTTTAGCTTCTTTCCAGCCACAATTAAGATGTTCTTCAAAGTTCAAACATCTGTGCCTCCAAAAGTTTTCATGCCCCTTCATCCACACAATTTCACACTCTATGACATAACAAACTTCTGTTGAATTTTTTCAACAAAAGATATCATGTGAATAAGAAATTTAATGGAGTAGATTTTTTTGGCAAAAATTTGAAGCAAATTCGCCAAATTTTGTTATTAGTTTGCACGAAATCAAGGTACGTAATTTCTCATATTGAATTTCAAATTTTGATTTTTATGATAGTTGAATTCTTAATTAAGTGTGTGTAACTGCTTTTAAAATTTAGGTTTAGTTCTAAGAATTCTAAATTCAGTGTGTGTAATTGCCTTTGAAATTTACGTTTTACTTCTAATTTGTAATTTTATTGCAAAATATCCTATTCAGAATGAAGAAAAAGGTGTTTATTTTCCGAGTTTTGAAGTTAAGTTGATTGATTTTATCAGGTTCAAAATTGATTTGTATACATAGTTGTGTGGTTTGCTCATTTTCATTTGGGGTTTTTTCAATTGTTCTTAAAATTATTAGGTTTGTTCAATGATTTTTTTATGATGTGATGGATTTAATTCAAGTATTTTAATTTGAGTGAAATACTTTTATAATTTATTATTATTCTGAGTACTTTCAAAAAAATTTTTGAAGGGAATTGATGATTAGATGATGGTTTTTTCATTTTTGTATTGCGTAACTTCTCCACTTCCTATGCTAGTTTGAGAAAAGATACACTTTGAATATCTTTCGGCAATGCACTTTTTTTAATTTTGCTTATAGACTTGGGAACAACAATTTTGTAATTAGGAACAACAATAACAACTACAACACATGAAGCTGGAAGAGAAGATCAAACCCAAGGACAATTCCAAGAGTGCATAGCAGGCTAACAAAATTTTATAATTATTGTCAATAGTGAGCATACTTTTGATACTTATTTCAATATAGAAAAAAGTCTCTCTAATCTCTAATTCACTCAATCTCCACATTTTTATTCCATTTTTGAATGACACTTTGGCTACGAACTTCAGGAATATGAGATGAGTTTTGCTAATTTCTTTTATGTGTTTTGACTTTTGAAATTTTTTTATTGAGCATTGTATGCCTGCTTGCAATTGTTGTTCACTCAATTTGGTTGAGATTTCCTTTGTTGGACTTGGGATTGATCTATTTAGATTGTGTAAGTGCTTTATTTGTTGCAATATGATTAGGTGCTTATTACTTTCAATATCAGTCATTTAGTTGGAGAGATAGGTTTTAGCTTAGGATAAGAAATCAAATGGTACACATAATGTTGTTCTACAGGAAAGCTAGTATATTAAGGTTTATATGAAGAATAAACAATACAATATATAATAAAAATTTGATGTTTTCTCATATTATCCAATAGTATATTATTTTCTCATCAAAATAGTTATTCAACACATCTATATCATTGATATTACGTGTTTTAATATGGACATACTATTAATATCCCGAGCATTAGTGAGCACCCCCTAGTTTAGAAACCATAAATACATCAAGAAGGAAAAGGGGAGTCTTCAATCTTCAGACTCATGCGAAGTCCAAAGATGACAAGGAAATAGAAGCATTAAGAAATTAACCTTATTACATCTTTATCCTTAAAAATGGCAGTTGACTCAAAAGGCGGAAGAGCAAAGCCATCCATCTACAAGAAAGTAAGATAATTTCAGTGCAATATCCAAGGAAACACATAATAGACACTTGAACATTGACAAATTAAGGATACACACAGAGCTTAGTCCAAATAACTTTTATCAAGTTCCACAAGTAACATAATTAGACATTCAATCATATGTAATGGCAGAGCCATAAAATCATCAAGTTAGAAGATATTTTCCCGAGAAATACAGAAAACAAGCTAGAAAAGGCACAAAGTATAAGCACTCCATATCATATAAACTTTTTACTTGAGGTAATGTCGTAATGACCAATAGCATCATTGCTTGATAATCTAGCTTTCCAAATCATTTATTTTGCTTAATCACACTAGTTACTGATTGAATATATTTATACTCTTTCCATAATCAGAGCAGAAAATAAATTGCTACAATTAACAACTTAATGCTCATAAAGACTAGGAAAATAGCACAAATTTACGAAACATACCCAAAAAGGGAATATTTGAGAATGACGTTCAAACAACAAATCTTTAATACCTTCTTCCTTCCATAGCCAAATAATTGACCAGTATTCATAACAAACTATGGGATAAAGAACCACCCCTAAACAAGAAAGATAGACATTAATATAAGTTTTACATGGTTAAATATCACTCATTTCACATCTAATCTTCAATTTTTTTAATTCGAAGGAAGATTCATTAATAAATATACCTTACATCCAAATCTTGTAAAATTGTAATGTTACCATGGGACTCATTTCAATGCAAATTTCCGGCTTAGTTTAATGATTCCCAGGGATCTTCGGAACTCTAACGGTGACCAAAAGTAAAGCTCAAATATAACGAATCACCTTAACCCCCCCCCCCCCCCCCCCCCTCTCTCTGAACATACACACACTTCCTTCTTGTCAATTCATGTACCATCAAAGTCATGCCATTCACTTAATTGGTATACATCCATTTTTATTCAAAACATTAAGCCACATTTGACTTTTAATTACAATCATTGATTTGGCTAACTTTAAAGTAAATACATTCATCTACAATGTTAAAATGATGTCATCAAATGTGTCAACAGATTTTTCATAAAGTTGCTTCGTCTTACCGTTTTCAGTAATGTACAATGTATAAATTTGTGGTCAAGACTCAAGAGTTCCAGGGAAAGAAAAAAAAAAGATAAAAGTACAATTTTTTTAACATAAATTGTGAATATTTTGTAATCCCTCACAACTGAGCTTAAAGGTTCAAGAGCTAACAATCAGCAACAAGAAAAAACGTCAAAAAATTGAACCACGTTGATAAACTTACACATCAAAATCAAAAGGTTCATAAACTTTTAAAACAATCAATCAGTCAGCCAACTCAGAATAAGCATCAAAAAAAAAATCATAAAATGAACCCCCAAAAACATGAAGAAAAGAAAAAGATGAAAACTTTGACATGCAAAAGGGGTAATGAAGATATACAGAGAGAATGATGCCATTAGAGCAGGAGTCAAAGAGGTCAAAGGAGTGAAGGAGATATGAAACGACGTTGGAAATGGTCTGGAATTGGGGTTTGAGAAGAACCCATGAATGCTTGAGACCGTTCTTTTTCTGGGTATTGCTTAGAATCCCACGATCCTGGAAGTTTATCCGCAACCTTCGCTGTGACGCCTCCATCGCTCTCGCCAGGTGAGTGAGAGTGAGAAGAGAAGAGTTTCCGAGGGTCCTTTAACCCTCGCTTGTAAGATTTGTAAGTTTTGTTAACGTGTTACCAATTGTTAAGCATACAATGGAAGTCTGACTGAGACAAATAACAATTTGAGATTTATCTGAAATGTTTGTGTCGTATATTAGCTGAATTATCTAGAGATGGCCACTGGTCCGGTTCAGCCCAGCCCAGTCTTAACCTGGCCTGCATCTAGCCCGGACTAGATCGACCCGGTTCGGCCCGCTAAAAAAGTGGGCCGAATCCGAATCCAATTTTCCCAACTTTAACCTTATTCAATTCGGTTTGAGAAAAAATTCAATTCGGCCCACGACTCGGTTCGGCCCGCCTAAATCTTTTTATTTTGTAAAATTTAGTTTATATAAATGTTAGTTTAGTTAAACATAAATTAATTTATACGAATATTAGTTGATTTGCACATAGTTTAATTTATATGAATGTTAGTTTATTTGAATATACTTTAGTTTAATTTGAATATACTTTAGTTTAATTCCTATGAATCAATGAATTTTAGTTTAGTCGAATATAGTTAAGTTTATAAGAATGTTAGTTTAGTTTATATGAATCAATAAATGTTAGTATAATTAAATTTATTTTAGTTTATATGACTCATTAAATATTAGTTTAGTTATATGAATGTTAGTTTAATTGAGTATAGTTTATTTTATATAAATGTTAGTTTAGTTGAATATAGTTAAGTTTATATGAATCAATGAATGTCAATTTAGTTGAATTATATATAATTTAGTTTATATTAATTAATTAATGTTAGTTTAGTTGAATATAGTTTAGTTTATATGAATTAATAAATGTTAATTTAGTTAAATATAGTTTAGTTTACATGAATGTTAATTTAGTTGAATATAATTTAGTTTATATGAATCAATAAATGTTAGTTTAGTTGAATTGTATATAGTTTAGTTTATATGAATCAATGAATGTTAGTTTCATTGAATATAGTTTAGTTTATATGAATTAGTGAATGTTATTTAGTTTAATATAGTTAGTTGAACATAATTTAGTTTATATGAATGTTAGTTTAGTTGAATATAGTTTAATTTAGATGAATCACTGAATTTTAGTTTAGTTGAATCTTAGTTTAGTTTATATGAGTGTTAGTTTATTTGAACATAATTTGGTTTATAAAAACCAATGAATGTTAGTTTAGTTGAATATAATTTAGTTTATTCATTATATAAATCAATAAATGTTAATTTATTTAGATTATATGAATAATGTAAGTTTAGTTGAATATAGTTTAGTTTATATGAATCAATGAATGTTAGTTTAGCTGAATATAATTTAGTTTATATATGAATCAAATATGATTATGTCTTTTTGTGATTCTATGTAATAGATGTAATTTATGTAAATATGTAATGAAAAATGAAAAATATTGACAAAAGAAATGAAAAATAAATGTGATTAGTCGAATATAAAAGTTTACAACGAATGTCATTATGAGATTCGTGAATAAAAACATTTAATTACTTTTGAAACAATTCATTTTTCTGATTTCTAATGGCATTATGTGAAATTCGGTTTGATTTGGTTCGTGAATTCGGTTTGATTGGGTTTGTGAATTCGGTTCGATTCGGTTTAATTCGATTATGATTCGATTTGATTCAGTTATGATTCGATTTTATTCGGTTCGTGAACTCGGTTAGATTCGATTTGTGAATTCGGTTCGATTCAATTCGTTAATTCGGTTCGATTCGGATCGTGATTCGGTACGTTATTCGGTTTTCGATTCGGTACGAATCAATTCACCCTAGCCCGGCCCGAGACCGGACCAGTCCCAATCCCCCTAGCCCGACCCGGTCTCAGGCTCGGCCCAGCCCGCACAGACCGAACCGGTGGCCACCTCTAGAATTATCTGATTATGAGGTCAAGTTTTGTAAAATATTTATATTAATTGTCTTTTATTGTTAGTGAGAGCAAAAAAATAGACTTAGACTCGAAGGTTGGTCTTAATGAATTCACAAACCCTAAAAAATGGATTAACATAGAAAAATCAAGAATAAAAAATGTCCAAACACCATTGTTGCTATAATGAAAGGAGAGGAGCGTATATTGGGGAGATAATAACCACGATAAATTCAGATAAATATCTATATCTAATTAATGAATAGGTGGTCATTTTACTCAAATTGGATGATGGAGAGAAGTGAAAAAATGGTGAAGAAAACATAGTGAAAGGGACATTTAAGAAAGTAAATAGGAACATTCTTAATTAGGGGCAAACTCATAAATAGATTTGATTGATAAGTTTCACTTGTCACATGAAATAGTCATATTTTGTATATTTATACTTAATAACTAAAAAAATAAAAATACACCAACCGTCATAACTTTTTTTGTTTATAATACACCATTTCTAACATATTTTAACACGCTTCAAAAATCTCTATTTCCCTCTTTAAATTCATTAAATTTATTATTCAAGTGTAATTAGTAATATAATTTGCATTTTTTTGTAGCAATATAAATTTACATTGTTCAAATGAAAAATATTTTCCACCCAAAAAAATGTTATTTTGTTATTATGTGAACAATAAATCCTTAAAATATCACTAACTCGTAGCTATAATTAACTTAATAGTTATTATATAATTAGTCTATAATTAATTGATTGCCAACATAATGCTAATAATTATAATTAATTATTGACAAGTATATGGATTGAAAAATTATTAATTTTAATAAATAGTGAATAAAAAATTAAAAAATGAGTAAGAGAGAGGACGTGGTAAGGGTCACTAGGGGATGGTAAAAAAATATCACTCCGTTCCCCCTAAAATTGCCCCATTTTGACCAAAAAACTCACAAAAAATGGTCAAAACGGGGCAATATTTAAGAGACAGAGGGAGTAAAAAAGATTATCGAGAGAGAATTTTTGGATTTGTTATAGTTGGAATGAAAAAAATTTCTCTCAAAATATCTGATGGGTAGCGTAGGGAAATAAAGAAAGAGAATGGGGGAGTCTCAAGTGAGAAGGGAAGCGGCATTATTACATTAATGATAAATCACATGATCACATAGATACCAACTGTTATAGTTCCCTTTTACTCAATCATGGGAGCCAAACAGCCCCTTAGAACTTTCTCAAATGACTTATACCAACTGCACCCCTAATGACCCTAGTATTTTACCACATCTTAGGAGATTTGGTAGGACAAACAAGGCATTTGAAAGGGCATAGCAACTAAAAGAGAGAACTTTTTTCCACAATCGTTTTTTCATCTTCCATCAACATTGAGAACATTGAGAACATTGAGAGCATTGAGAAGTGAAAACTTCACAAATGAAAAAAAAAAAAGTGTAGACGTCTTGTTAACTATCAAGCCATAGAACAGATTAGGATCAATGTCAATGTGAAGATGAGTAAAATGACAGAATTCAAATAAAAGGGCAAGTAAATCTAAGTTGAATGGTTCAATGATCTGATCTCCGATGACTGGAACTAGTTTGATAACTTGGAATAACCTGCAACATTCATATAACCCTTTCAAAATCAAAGAAAGTCGATTACAGTAGTTTGAAACCAACAGCAACGTACAAATGCCTGAATGCAGCTGCTGGTAACTCCCTCCAGAACACTCTCATAGACCCCTGCCAAAAGAATCCACCAAAAACTATAAGCATAGATTTCCAGATATAAATCATTTGTTTAACTAAGCAGTGCCTGTGATCTTGTCCACAATGATGCTATGCAAGCATGTACCTGGTACATTTCCCAAAAACCTAGATCTAAATGCATAGCTCTGAAACACAAACCCCTTGACATTCAAAGTTACAATTCCTACTCTAGCCACCAGTTCGCATTAATATTTCAACAAATGACATCTTCACTAATCAAGCAATTAGATAGCTTATGCATAAACTCACCAATCCACTGCAGCAAGATTAATCATTTCATTGTGACTTGTGTGCCACATTATGGTTCCATATATACAGTGATATAGTTCGGAAAATTATCCTCAAATGCTACAGAGCACTTAACAGGACACAATGACATCCCATTCACTAAAATTTGCATCAGAGGGCCCCAGCGTGAGGCTCCCATGCTGAGCAAAGGCTTTTTGACACCACTGGATGCAAGTTAATCTAACATAATGGTTTCAAAATGTCATAGTTCCTCTTGAAGTTGGGTACCAGAATTTTGACAGACACTAGCGATTTGCAGCACAGGTATTTGGGGAATTAATATTGATTCACCTTAGATATTTAGGTAGCAACAGAGTTACTATGCAGACCTTGCACATGAAGTAGTGAATAACATTACTTGTGAGTACAATGCTACACTACCAGAACTTTCTGATTTTTTTTTTTTTTGTTGGGGAGGGGAAGGGTCCTCTATCATTTACTCAACAATTCCATCCAAAACAACCAATCCCTATATGACAACAACATTAAGAAGTGGAATGATCACATAGAGTCTCCCGAGCCCCAAATGCTTGATTGAGAATAGTTCAGAATAAGGCAGCACATCATTTTCTCCCAGAATAGATAAAGAGACAGATACTAGCTCTCTCTTAGGCAATTAGATTACTCAAATACTCACCAGGGACCTTCTTAGAGAATTAAATCCAAAATGATAGCACCAAATTGGTATCTGTTCCTCCCTTGCCCAAAAAGCAATCAGACCATCAATTTGCTCGAGTTCTCTGACCTAACGACATGTACTTCAGGCACCAATCAGACATCTAATCAAACTTGCAATTCATTACTAACACACAAATTCCTAACAATTTAGAAGCAGACATGTGGGAGCACTTAGTCCTGCAGTTACCGGACCAGATACCCTAATTCTTCCAAAATCCCAAAACTCAGTCATTTCCAAGACCTTACACCCCCCTCCCGACCATTAATTTCTCGAGTTCTCTAGCCTAACAACATGTACTTCAGACACCAATCAGACATCTAATAAAATTTGCAATTCATTACTAACACAGAAATTTCTAACAATTTAGAAGCAGGCCTGTGGTAGCACTTAGTCCTGCAGTACCAGACCAGAAACCCAAATTCTTCCAATATCACAATTCCTTTCCAAATTCAGAGAACCTTCATATCCCAAAAAATGGGGTCAGCTGCATCATTTCCTAACAACATACAAAATTCAGTCATTTCCAAGACCTTACACTCCTCTCCCCCTAATCAATTTGCTCCAGTTCTCTAACCTAACAACAGGTACTTCAGGCACCAATCAGACATCTAACACACAAGTTGCTAATAATTTAGAAGCAGGCCTGTGGTAGTACTTAGTTCTGCAGTTACCAGACCGGAGACCCTAATTCTTCCAATATCACAATTCATTTCCAAACTCAAAGAACCTTCATGTCCCAAAAAGATGGGGTCAGCTACATCATTTCCACACAACATACAAGATTCAGTCATTTCCAAGACCACTTTGTTGCTCCTTGTAAGTCATAAAAACAACATTTCCACAGACACTCTATATGAATCCACTTAACACATCAACTTCCTAAGAAATCACAAACATCAACCAACTCCACATTTTCCTCCTCAATTCCAAACTTAAAGAATCCACCCAAACCCTAACTAACTAAAAAACGCAACCTACATCATTTCCCCGCAACATATAACGTATCAGTCATCTCCCAACCTTGTATCGAATCCTGTCTACATCATTTCCCCCTGGCGCCACCCTATCTATTATTTACCCACTTACCCGAGAATCATTTGAATTCACATACTAATCAACGTCAATCAATTTAAGTACATAAAAGCTAACATTTTTAATAAGATCGAATAACAAATTATGAAATTATTAAAACAAGGTGAAATATTTGGGAAATAATTCCGACCTAACTTTTTTGACGAGGATGGATTTGAGTTTACGCGCAAAGTCCTGGGATTGGAGCTTACGATGGAGGGCTTTGCGTGCTAACACGCGCTTCTCAGAGTTCTTGATGTGATGAGTTTGTTCTTTCTTTATCATTCGTTCGATCCCACTTGACGTCATCTTCCTCTGCATGAACAACAGTGCTTGCTCCAGATTCCCGTTTTGTACCCTGACTCGGATCCCCCGCCATTGTTGGAGGGATGAACTCGCCGAGTTGAGGGCTGAACTCGGACGCTTTAGCAGACTCGCGAAGTGACTCGCTGCTGTGTTCATTTTATGGGTTTGGGATTATGGATTGTGGTTCTCGTCGCCGGTGGTGGTGAATGTGAAGTAGTAGTGGTGTTGGGCCGTAAAGTAAAGCCCATCCCAATAGCAAATATCTCCCTTCGAATTATAACAAAGCGGTTTCCGATCCGAGTCCATATTTAAACACCCCTTTCCTCAATAGTGTCCGTCTCTCATAATAACATAACAAATATGTCAACTCTTGTCTATGTCCCATTAGACTTATCCATTGGGTGGGATTACATATAAAATGAGTTTGGTAAAAAAAGATGTAAAACAAGTTGAGTCAGGTTGGGTCAGTGCAAAGAGAGTATAGTTTTATATAGTCTGTTAATATCATCTCTAATATTTGAAAGTGGACTATTGACAATCAAGTAGAAAGCAATTATTATCTAATAGGGTTTAAAAATTTTAGAAATTATTGATCCATTATTAACTCGACCTGACCCTTTAAAGACTCAATAAAATATGACACTTTAAAAAAGTGACTCATTTAAGCCCTTAAAATTGATTATAAACCCTTTTATAAACGAATCGGTCAATGACCCTTAATGGGAACCTTTCTATTTGAACACATCTATGTCCCATCCCTTGTGATGCACTAATTTACTAAATTCGATCTAATTGGTTGTGTTATATTTTTAATAATAAATTATTATAACTCAAAAAATCAATTATAACAGACTTTAAAAATACAAAAATAAACGGTCACATTGACAATGTTTAAAAATAAAAGAGATAATAGCTTTTCATTCATATCTTTTGAGACCTAATTTGATAGTTTCCATAGTATGATGTTGGAAATGCAAAAATTGATTCTAGAAAACACATGACAAGGTTGAATGAATATGAGAAATTCATAAGTCGATGCTAAGTATAATTTATGAGTAATAAGAACCAATTGTATAGAAGTTATGGGTTTGATAACCTTATGAGCTAAAATCATGAGCAATAGTATATTGGTATGTGAAACACATACTCGATATTGGAATTAGATTGCCATGTTACATATTGAAATAAAGAGTACTTTTCTTTACAAAATAAAGCGTTTTTCAACTTTCTACACCATTGATGAAACTAGGCATCTAAGAAAAGTTTGAACACTTTTTAAAACTAATTTACATTGTTTTAGGAAAGCCTAATACTCATGTAGTTGCTACGTATTAATGTAATATATTCTAGTGACCTATTGTTTATCCTTATAATGATGGTATATTGTTAAGCTATGTTAGTCTAAATGGACAAGTAAAACTTATGTTAAGTAGGAGACTCAACTTTGGGAATTTTAAGGATAACTTGAAAGGAGTTAATGAGCTGAAAACTTGTAATAAAAAGTGATAAAATAATGTTTAAGTTGTTGGATGCTCACTTGAGAATGGGAGTCTAATGGTTTAATGAGGTATAGTTATTGGTATTATAACTTGTGAGTGAGGTAATGTTCTCTAACAAAAGATATTGCAACTCAAACATGAACTAGTAAATAAGGACTTGATTCACTTAATTGAACTATAAAACTAAGAGTCCAAATGACTAGCAAGTGAGCAATATTTCCACTTTGACAATAGCTTAGGAAGGTAAAATGATGTTTGCCAATGTTGAAGATGGCTGCCTGTGAGTAAGGATTAATGGAATGGTCTCCCTTCTCCTTCGTTGGTTCACTATCTCCTTTCCTTGCTTCTAAGTTCTAACGTTTTGTCGATGAGTTTTTGGTGGTGAAGGAGACTTGGCTTGACCCCTCGTATTTTTATTGGCATACCCCTACTCACATATCTTTACTCTAAGTTTGTACCATTTCACCTTACACCAATATTATTAATAATCCCTAAGCTCGACAACTCTACTTTTTATTTAGGCAATCCTTGATTTTCACATTACATGTCAATGTACTCTATACAAAACATATTCCATCCATTACAAATCGTCAAAAAATACTTTTATGTAGAAAAAATATTGGTTTTCTTTATCTCATTTCTGTAGGGGGATTTAAGTAACCTCAAGGGTATGCAATCACATGCCTTCGGATCTCCTTTTTTCATTTATGAAATTGGTTGTTTAATAAATTCATATCCCTTAAAATAAGACCATAGTTAAAGTATTTCGCTAGTTTTTTTTTTCCGCTTTATTTATAAATGAGCTTTCTTTCACTCCCAAGAGTTTTAATACACAGTGAAATGACCATAGCACCCTCGGGAGATCTCAATGTCACACACTCCATTCTTGGAAGACTTGCTTGGTAAGTTGGTGTATTACAAAAGAGAGCACTCACCAAACTTGTGAGTAGAGCCCCACACTGACAGTAAGAGTCACAGCCATGTCCGCTGAGCTAAGGGAGCTCCGCCACTCAAGCTCCCTCGGAAGCCGATCCTCCTCCCCTCGCAAAAACCCACAACAACAACAGCAGCAACAGCGTGATGATGACTCCTCTCCCCTCCTCTCCGACCCCGACGACGGCTCACGTGACCACCGTCCACCCTTCTTCTGGTCTCACTTCTTCTCCGATGATTCTAGAAGCTCTTCTTCTTCGAAGCTATCCCTTTTCTTGATAATCTTTCTTGTTGTTACTGGATTTGTCTCCGTTTCTTCCCTCATCCGTCGTTTGGTACGTTGTTTTTGACGAAGTTCTGAGATTTAATCTCATTTTTGTGAACTTAATTTCTGGGTTTTCTTGGCAATCTCTGCTTATTCTCTAATCTTGCCAAATTTGATATGTTGTTGATTTGTATCATTATTAATTTGATGGGTATTACAGATTTGTAATTGATTTTTCTGGGTTTGTTATAGATTTAGTGTTTTTAATTAAATTAGCATCCGGGTAAAGTTGAAATGTTGATCATCGCAATGACATGATGTTTATCGTTTTGATGGTATAACTTGATTAGTTGATTTGGGTGGTTGATCTTGACTAAGATTTTTTTTGGGTAAGATTTGATTTAAGCGCAATTGTAAAATTTGGTCATTTGTGGGTGGTGGTTATTCTTTGATGGATGGTTAATCTTGATAAAGATTTATATTTTCGTTTCAAAGATTGATTGGTGCGTTTCAATACTTGTTTTCAGAATGCACCTTATTTATGCCAAAAGGATGGGATTACTCTTCATTGTCCTCGGGTAAGCTTTGAGTAGGATCTCGGTATGGTGTAGCTTTTGTTACCTTGCTTAGTTGCTATCTTTCTCGTTTTTCCTTTGTGTCTGTCTGATTGTTGGATATGATTTTTGTCCGGAATACAGGTCAAAGAAGCACCTTCACTGTGGGAGAATCCGATTTCAGCCACTACGTCTTGGAAACCTTGCGCGGAGCGTCGTGTTAATGGCATTTCAGGTTATTCACTGGAAAATATATGCAGAAAAATGTTAAGCCTGTGAATCCTGATATGATACTGGAGCTCATGCAATGTTGAGCATGTCAAATACATGTATTTGCATTTGCTTTAAAAGTTTATGTTGTGATGGGCTTAATGAGTATGATATAATATAGTAGTGGCTATATGAAGGAAGCACTATCACTATGTATCCTCAGTCCTCATAGATGTGATACGAGTCCTTTTATTTCATGTATTGATTGCCGAGCCTTGTGTTTTAGACTTACTGTTATCCCATTTAAGAATATAAGAATATTTCACTTGCCAAATCTGATGTGGGATTAATTCACCTCGGATAAACTGGATTGTATAATTTTCTTGAAATACAAGAATCATTGTCAAGTTCATTCCTTTTCCTATCTAATATCTTTGTTACTCTCAGATCCTCCTGCTGCGAATGGAACCAATGGATATATATTTATACATGCAGAAGGCGGTTTGAATCAGCAAAGGATTGCTGTATGGTCCTTGTTCATCTCTCTTATATTGTTTTAGTCTTGTATAGTCTCTCATTTAAGTTTTAACAATGAAAGTTTTTTGTTAATACCAGTTAACATGTCTTTTACTATGTACTCCGTATTTGAGTTGTTCTATGGCGGAATGAATCTTGCAATTGGAGGAAGGGTTGACTATTCTCATTTCTATTGCTGTCATATGAAATCCTGCAGTTGCGTAGCTGCCATGTTTTTCTTTCACCATATTTCTATCATCTGTTTTCATTTGTATGTTTTGTCTACTCTAATGTGATGTTTCTCATAATATCTGAACTCTTGGAGCTCCTCACTATATAAGTATTACTTTTGATGTATTGGTTTTTGTGTAGATATGCAATGCAGTGGGCGTGGCAAAAATATTGAATGCTACACTTATATTGCCAGTGTTGAAGCAGGACCAGATCTGGAAAGACCAAACGTGAGAGTCCTTGTTCATGTCTCTACTTTAAAGGCTTTATAGATTGAGCGTCTGCTTTCAAGAGACTGAATGTGTCATTATATGCTATTGTCTCCCCTTTGTGTTGTTCATAAACCTTTGTTATTTGGTTATCTGTCCAAGTTGGTGTCAGATTTAATAAACTAAACTTAGTGAGAGATGGTGAAGTTCTCTCCTGCCTATATGTATCCGTCATCTGTGTAAGCCTTTGTGTGGGTGCTTAATACCCCTTCAGATTGGATTGTTCGTATGTGTTCCGGAGGCTTTTAGAGTGTTGCTTTCTTCTATTCTCTCATATATCTATCACAGACTGGTTATTTTCTTTCGTAAAGAAAAGCCTGTAGATGAAATATCTGCTCTGTGTTCTGCAGGAAATTCGAAGACATATTTGATGTTGATCATTTTATTGACTATTTAAAGGATGATGTGCCAATTGTCCGTGATATTCCAGAGTGGTTTACTGACAAATCAGAGTTATTCACAAGTATAAGGTTAGCTTATCTCCATAATTTCTCTTTTCTTAAGTTAATCTCCTTCTCCTTACCCTCCACCCCAAAAAGATAGAGCTTCATTAGGAAGCAGTTACGTTATCATTGAAGGAAGACTGAGGAGCTCGGTTTTCAGAAAGAGCTATCTTGTATACCCCCTGAAAGTGCTCTTCCTTTGTCTCTTCCGCTAAGGCTTTATATCGGTGTTAAGAGACCTATTGTTATATAGGAGTGGGGTTCTGAATATCAATATCCAACTATAGGCTGATAGGCCTAGAAGAGCACACTACTTGTTCGTTAGACAAGTTTTTAGATTCTGACTGGCCAAGAGTAGCTGTGTAGGTCCTTGATTATATGCTAGATCATCTTGTTTCTGCCTTATGGCTTTAGGTCATTAGACAGTAAACTACAGCATGGCTGGCTCTGGTATTGGTTTACATTATACCTTGGGGAGCGATATTTTTAGAACTGTGAAGATTAATTGCAGAATTAAAGGCTACACCTCGACCGACTTACATAATTTCTTAATTACCAAGTTTGAAGCATTAATATCTTTGAGCTTCAGATTATCAGAATATGAAAAATGATTCCGAGCATTGATATATGGAAAAATTTGTAATCAGAAACCTATGAAAATGTTTTAGTTGTGTGGTTTCTGTGTTGGTCTTACGGACAAAGGCCATGCTTCAGTATTGAGCCTCCCAACCTGCTTCAGATGTTATCAAGACTGCTATTAAAATCTGACATTGGAGTTGGCTAAGTTATCTCTTTAAGTTTCTGATATGTAGTGACCTTGCAGCTCCTATATTTTTCGTGAGGATTATTGGGAAAATTTGAATACAATAGCAACTGCAACCCAATTCCATTCGATGGATGTATGGTGAAGGGAAGTTGTGCGCAGCCTTACACATAATGAGTGGAAAGTCCGTTAGAAAATGTGAGACATGTTAAATGTTAGGACTGTTCTCATGATCTATATTAAAGCATCTTGTTATTCTGATTTTGATATTCTAGAGCTACCATATTAATAGTCTAATGAAGCCAGACCAGTTACTGCACTAGTGCTCTTTCCATATCAAAACATGGATTTTTCAAGGTTATGCTCTGTGTTTAACTAATTCTTTGGTGTTCAAAATAAAATTGAACAATAATATAGCTACAGTATTCGAGATTTTACTAATGTTCATTGATATTTTAAGTGACTATTTTGACAAATAATATGGATCAAGAGACTTCAGTTAAGTCGACATTGGACCCTAACAATGGTTAAAGTAGAATACCTTGTAAAGTTTTAATTAACAAGCTGTTTTACATGGAATGTCATATTCTTGGGAGTCGTTTTTGGAGACTATGTATTATAAGTAATTTAATGTAGTAATTCAGTATTCTTCTTGTTTTTATTAGGAACTCTCACTTTTTAAGAATGCTGTTCATGTTGTTCTGGGAAACTTAACTAATGCCTTCTGTTGTTGCTCCCCGTTATCATGTGGCTGGCTAAAGTATTTGGGTTCTTGTCTTTTGTCTATTTCAATTATTTTTATGGCTAAAAATAATCTTTTCTGCTTCTCTGGGGTTGATAAATATTGATAGGCGCACAGTAAAGAACATTCCAAAGTATGCGTCAGCCCAATTTTACATTGACAATGTTCTGCCTCGAATCAAGGAAAAGAAGATTATGGCCCTAAAACCTTTTGTTGATAGACTCGGGTAAGTTGTAGCTGATATTGATTTGTATCCTTTAAAATGTAGGCTTTCAATATTTTTTATGAGAGGCCTCCCCTATTTTTCCAGGTATGATAATGTTCCTCAAGAAATCAATAGGCTGAGGTGTAGGGTGAACTATCATGCACTAAAGTTTCTTCCTGAGATTGAGCAGATGGCTGATTCACTGGCATCAAGAATGAGAAACCGCACAGCAAATTCCAACCCTTACATGTGTGGTTCTTAACTCGTGGAAGGAGAGTTGTCAATGAAACATTTTATCCACTATCTGCTCATCTTTAATATTGGTGTTTCTTTTGAGCAGGGCTCTTCATCTTAGATTTGAGAAAGGGATGGTGGGTCTATCTTTCTGTGATTTTGTTGGGACCAGAGAGGAGAAAGCACAAATGGCTGAGTACAGGAAGAAGGAATGGCCAAGACGTTATAAGGTGCTTTGAAATAAATCTTATCCTTCTATTGGACCAATTTATTAAATCTGCAGATATAATTGAGTAAATTTTCATAGTTAGGATCAAACATTTGCTTAAAATATTCACCTTAATTTCTCTTGTAAATGTTTGTTGCAGAATGGTTCCCATTTATGGCAATTAGCTCTGCAGAAAAGGAAAGAGGGTCGATGTCCACTTGAACCTGGGGAAGTGGCTGTTATTCTTCGTGCTATGGGCTATCCAAAAGAGACCCAAATATATGTTGCTTCCGGGCAAGTTTATGGGGGGCATAATCGGATGGCACCACTCAGGAACATGTTCCCTAATCTGGTGAGATTTTCCTGTCTCTTTAGCGTACACCTGGTTAGAAATGTTGTTTCATTTCCGTGCATAAGCTAATAGCAATGACACAAGGGGAGCTTATCAAATAAGTTCCATTGCTTTTTTAATGTCCTCCCTGATGATACCTCAGTTAATGCTTCTCTTTTTTCTTTGGCCGTCGGGGGAAGAGGAAGCTTATAGTTAGCATTTAGCTATGGTATGGTCCACGTTCCACTTCTTTTGCCTTAGGTATGCTAGACAAATTGAATATATACAGCTCCTAACACATGTACTTGGACTAGGTAACGTACACTGGAAGTCATGTGGCCTCCAGATTGATTATGGTTCCGGAAACAAAGTTTGTTTGAGGACAATTCCTGAAACAACGTCGATCTTAAACTATATAATTGTAAATATGCATTCTATGATATCAATATCAATATAGAATAATATTTTTGATTGTAGAACTGTCATCAAATTTCTTTAACAGGTAACCAAGGAGGAATTGGCAAGTAAAGAGGAGTTGGATGGCTTCAGAAAGCATGTTACAAGCCTGGCAGCGCTCGACTTCTTGGTTTGCTTGAAATCTGATGTATTTGTGATGACTCATGGAGGCAACTTCGCTAAGCTTATCATCGGCTACAGGCGATACAAAGGCCACAAGTTAAAGTCCATTAAACCAGACAAAGGCCTTATGTCCAAATCTTTTGGGGACCCTTACATGGGCTGGGCCACCTTTGTGGAGGATGTTATAGTGACCCACCAAACAAGGACGGGTTTACCGGAGGAAACCTTCCCTAATTATGATCTATGGGAAAACCCTTTAACCCCTTGCATGTGCAGGGCGTGAAGAGTGCACATTTCTGGAGTTTGAATCAGGTTTCTCTTAGGAAGCAAATTTGGAGTGGCCAATGTATCAAGCAGACGCCCCCGTCTTGAGATGGATTTCAAGGAGTGTCTGGGAATTGTTATCAAGTTCGTATGGAAGTTTGACATAATCTGGAGGTTGATAAACAGTATCTAGAGTGAGATTGGTTTCTGTCATCGAACAATTCATGAGTTCTCGATAGGGGATTGCCATATGATGATATGGTTGTTCTTGCACTAACTGTTAGGCGATTATAACCTGTAAATTAAGTTAAATAGAAAAACTATGCCTTGCTGCTATTCTTATTTTTCGATGATGTGTATTTTTCACTTGCCACATGTTGATTAAGAACCAACTAATTCAGTTGAAGATTCACAGGCTGCGGGTTAGCTGCTAGCTGCTCCTGCCTCAAAACGAGCTCTGCAGTTGCTTGAAGTGGTTTACATACATATTTGAAAACATTAAAGCTTGGTCTAGAAGATCGAGAGATAGCAAGTGCAAATTTTTTATCTGGACGAAAATTGCATTTTATTTCATGAATATATAGCATCATGGTAAAGTGTAAGAATCTCAATAGTGAGATACCAATATCTAACACTATGGTAGTCCGTAACTATAACACGCGGGAGTACAAGTGGGTGATCAGAAAAACCTTTATAAACAACAAGTATTGTTGAGAACTGCAAGAATGGCTAATCATTATAGGTTAAAGCAGTCAAGAGTCTCAAGACTACATGTTATGTGATCACTCGATCACCATCAATCGCAATGATCTAAAGATGCAGATGGAAATGTGGACCGGTAAGTCAAGTGATAATTCTTTCTTACACACATTTGAAAGTTACCAAGTCCCTTTGTCCTAATAAGAAAACTCCATTTTACTCTTTACGGTTTTTAAGATACGACTTTAAATATTTTTATCTCTAAATTTGTAAGGTAAAAATTATAAAAACTTGATATTGTAAAAATTTATATTAAGATATATTTAACAATATTTCACTTGAATATAATATTTTTTATAATATGATAAGAATTTATGGTGAAACTATTTAAACATTGATTTTATAAATAGAAATGGAGTATATAATTATAAAGAGTTCCCGAAGAAGAGTCAAAATTGGCTTCAAAATTCCAGAACGCAATAATCAGAATAAAATCCTTGTGCTTAGTATGGTAATAGATAATGATCCTTGTCGTATCCATATCCAAATCAAAGCTGCAGAATAAAATTAATGCTGCTTAACGGCAATGTAATAAAATACCAAGTTGCAACTAAAAACAAATAAGTCGTTTATTACATAAGGTATTTACAATACTTGACTCAATTCTGAATACTCTAATTGACTCTCCATTAACACTTTTGATGACATACTGCCTTGCGTAAGATTATTGCACATCGCAATTTTTCAAACCAATAATCAAAATACTAACTTACAAAGTAACCATGTGACATCACACTATTCAATATGACACATTTGTACATGACCAAATTATATGCATGGGAGTTACATTTCAGTCTTTAAATTTTTCACGAAATTCATAAAATAAAAAATTATAAAAATTTAACATTTTAAAATTTTGCATAACAATATATTTAACTAGATTTCACTTAAATATATTACTTGATATAATATAATTAGAATTTATGATCGAAATTTACAAAATTTGATTTCCAGTATAAAAATATAGTGAATAAAAGTATGAAACATTAGTAAAATACTGTCTACTCCTTAGTAACAACGTCAGGTAGCGACAGTGTAAAATCCATAGGACACGACCACAGACCACTGCACTCGCTCTTGAAATTAGTCTTTTATGGACTGTGGTGTGTGTCTGTAGGGATGTGATAACTGATTAGGAGGTGGTGCTTGCTCATGGTGGATGAGATTGCGTAGGGATACGCATTTGGCAGTTTTGATGCGGATACGTGGTGGTGTTTGATAGAATCATGGTGTTGACTGTTGAGTATTGGGGGCAACTGTTACACTTGACTAGTTGAGAAGGTGGTGCTATTATTTTCTTTTGGTTTTATGCTTAATTTACGTACGGAGTACCTAGCATTTGATGAGGTTGAGTAAGGTTGTTTTGTTCCAATTATATGCAATTACAAACATTCATTTACTTACTAAATCTAAGTAGTATGGAGCGGATAAATCATAAACGAAACTGACTAAACCATGCAACATTTATTCGCTAATAATTCAAAGTTAGAGAAAGACAACACTTATTTCGATTATGCGAAGTTTCTCAAACCTTTTAGAGTCATAACAGACTTGATATTTATTTTACTAACAACGAGACCCTACCAATGAAGGATTTCTGAGTCATCTTTGGACAATTTGGAAGGTTAAAAATGATGACTTACAAATTTTCGAGTCAAGCTTGAATTGGATAACAACTTTCAAGGCTTGGTATATTAAGAATAAAATGTGATGGTTCGTGGAATCGTGGGATGAAGTTTCTAAGGTAGGGGGGCATATTGTATGGGTCTTGTAAGGATCTACATCTTGACAAACTCAAGAAATTTAGTTACGGACTTATAAAGGATGACACGCTAGGTCTAAAAACAATAGCTGATATTAAAAGGGACGGTAAGCTCCTACATTGGTGCGTAGTATTAGAGGTTAGCGGAGAACATGTTCTACAAGTCTGAAGTCCCCATAAATTTGCTATTAGATGCAGAAAAAAGCATATCTATATTAGTAGCGTTGTCCGTATGTGATAAGGCCATACTTTTGGCGCCTTAAAAATCTGAAGTACAAGTAATTGTTAGAAACAGACCCCAGCTTGTTTAGTCATCCTCTTCCCAAGTCATCCTCCTCTTCTCCTGCGTAGTATATCTCCTCCAGATTCCGGAATCCTCTTCTTCATTCTTCACCATTTCCGCAATGTCCTACGCCACCAAAATTCCAACTCTACCCTCATCCCTATGCCCTTGTTGTTGCACAACATCATCCAAATTCAGAGACCCAAATCCAATATCCCTTCTTTTCACCTCAAAACACCTAAATTTCCCGACTTTTGTAATAAAATTTTCTAATTTAGGTCCAAAACCCACCTCAAAATTCACCTCATTTTGTCAGTTGAATCCATACCCAGATGAGAGAGATGGGGTTTCTCCCAATTCTTCATCCGAGGTTGTTTCTTTGAGGCTAGGAAGGCTGGTTACCGAGTTCCGGTCGCTTCCGGAACCAATTGATAGGGTTAAGAGGCTTCTTGATTATGCCGCAGTTCTTCCTCGACTCGGTGAGTTGACACGGTCGCCGGGGAATCGAGTCCCGGGTTGCGCCGCCCAGGTGTGGTTGGAGGTTGAGGTTGATGAGGTGGGGAGGATGAGATTTGGGGCTGATAGCGATTCAGAGATCACTAAAGGGTTCTGTTCTTGTCTCATCTTTCTGCTTGATGGTGCCTTTCCTGAGGATGTCTTGAAGGTATCATGAAATGTCTTTTTCTATTCCCGTTTTCTTTCATTTCTCAATCTTCTTTTTTTGTATACCATTTGTTTTGTGTTTTAATGTTGATTTAAATGTATATATTATAAATTTATGTGCATATTTGGTGAGGTGGTAAGTATGGTGATCTTTTGGTTAATGTATGAATATATTTTGTACCTTTTAATAATGGCTCCCAAATCAGCAATTGCTGCAAGAAAAAGAAATAGTTTTTTTTTTTTTTTTTTCCTGGGAGTTGGGTTTGGTATGACTATGATATGGATTGGTGTGCAAAGATATCCGTAGATTCTTTAGAAATATTCTTATTGTCCCTCCATGATAAAAATACATGTTTCTTTTGCACTTAAATTGGGGGCTAGTTGAGTATGGCCTTTCTATTTGGCTTGGTAAAATCTTGGGGTGATATGATAAGACTTGGGATTGAATTGTGTCTGCATCCCAAAAAAGTAAAATTTTTATTCTCGGTGTATATAGTGAATGCTTGCAATATCTTTACATTTGCATGGATAAGGACATCTTACAAACATGGCTAATGAAATAAATGGCGCATAATCTTCATGGTGATGATTTTTGTTTTAAGGTGAAAGCAGAGGACTTGGCTGATATGAACGTGGGCCTCCCAGTTCGTTCGAGAGTGAATAGTTGGAATAACGTGTTGATCAGTATTCAGGAGAGAACTAAGAGTTTCCTTGGCAAGAAAGATCAGGAAGCATGCCAATTGCAGAAGACTTTTCTTCCTTTGATTGTTCCTGCTGATAGAGTCATTGAAAAAGGTGTTCATTTTTGTTTATCATTTCATTAAGAAACTAGCATCGTTGATATGCACATTCCTTTTTTGTTTCCTTGAGTTGCTTTGATGCACATACCAAAAGGTCCAGGACTGTTTAAGTTTTACAAGCCTTCTTGGATTTGTTTGTTTCTGTTTGACTCGCTAATTTACAGGTTCAGAGTTGCAACAATCATAAGCTCTCCCTATGTTTAGAACTGTCATATATATCATTTTGGGATATCTGTAAAAGGTCGTTGCATTTCTTGAAAAAGATTGTTTTTAGTTCTCACACACACACCCTCTATAATAGAGTTGTGAAGAGAACACCTGGTTTTTTTAGTTCAAGTATAGAGAATCCTTGATTATGGGGGGTTGGGAGTGGAGTCTTGGGACAATCCAACAATGTGACTATTACTTTCGGGCAAAAGGGTAGTTGGCATTCGTAACTTGACTCGTATGTATTGTATTGTGCTTGATACATTCAGCCAATACACATTATTTTTTCCTGTGATTTTTAGCTAGTTGAAAGTTAGTATTCAAACTTTGGCGCAAAGATAGCTGTTGGTGAGAAACACTATTGTTACAGTCATTTATTTGTGCGTGACAATGTTAAATTCTGGGAGGGCGTTGAAACTTAAGTCCTTGAGCCACTGAAATAATTGTTCACCGAATTTCAAACCAGGAAGTGAAAGCTATTGTAAAGAATTAAAATTTAGATTAGGAGGGCAAAGAGATATTCTGTAAAATTTAGCCTTGAAAAGGAGCTATTGGATAGTCCAATGAATATCATTTCAAAGGATTATCTCTTTAAATTTGAGTCAATCAGAAGTTGGTTCTTCAATCTTGTTTTAGGCATAGCTTGAGCCTGAACATTATCCAAACAAAGGTTTTCCAATTTCTAGCTGTAATTTGCTTGGCGTTGTGATATGCATGGCGGCCATTGTTTGACAAAATTTTTTTTTTTTTTTTTTGCTCTCTTAATTGCTTGCTTATTCTGAAGTGACTTTCTGTGAGGGCTGACATTTTGCTCTTAATCACAAGAGATATCTTCTCTTTATAACAAAACTGCATGAAGTCTGCCTAATAATTTTGATAAGATTTGATATGTTAGTTCTCAATTTATGTTGAGTGGTTGCCCTAAATCGGTTTTGATTGCTATTTGCTTGAAAATCAATTCTAATGAGTTACTGTTTCATATGTAGAAATGAGAAACTAAAATGTTGGAAAATAAATGTATCTGATAACATTTCTAGACTGAAGTTTGTTTCTAATTCTTGTTTGCAGATGAAGTTTGTGTTAACTGCAAATAGCTTGTGTTCCCTAATTATTTGGACAAAAAAGACTGAAGATGTGGGGAAGAGAGATTTTGGTTGGCTGTTGAGCTTTGTACTGACAGAGGCCATAAAATGTAGAAGCTTCAGCCAATTGAGTTGATTGCCTAGTCATCCTGATGCATGGCGGCCATAAGTAATCATGATCAGCCTACATCTTCTGTATTCTAGGTTAGATGAGATGTCTACTTTGTGTTATTGTCAGTCATTATGCATGTGAATCAATCCCCCAGAACAGTGAAGTGATAGGATAGCATAAATTATAAACAGTATAAATGTTGAGGTTTAGGTTCATGGATCAAACTATTGTTATGAATAAAATGCAGATATGAGGGATTTGAATGCAAATTTTTGTAATCAGTATAGTGATGACCCTGGTATTGGAGTTCATTCATTTGTTAAACCACTCCATTCTTTTGTAGTGGGTCGTGATTATTTCACTGTAATAGATGATTGCTGATGTTATTATCGCTCTAAGTCCTTATGACTGCATTGTCATTCAGTCTGATCTTCTTCACCCACCCACCCTCACGCCCCCGAATTTCCTTTTTTTGCAGTCAGGCTGATGAATCATCTTTAGGTTTCAAACAGGATGGTTAACTGGAATCATCATGCACAAAGTAGGATGTTTTTGTGATTTTTTGTTCATTCAGTGGGGGTATGCGCTCCTCATAGTGTTCAGACCCGAAAAAATCAGTTTATGGTATGTAGGCACAAATACGGTGGCAGAATCTACGTCGAAGAAGGATGCAGAAAATTGACGATGCAAATCTTCGAGCATGTTGCCCAATAGAATTGTTCTCAAAGAAGTTAAGTCTTTTGTACGCCAAGGTGTCCAGCAAGGTTTCCACTAGGATTGTGATTGCTGTCCCAACCTACCGATAAGCAACATTTTGATACATACCTAAGAAACGTAAAAGCTGATTGTGGATTTATAATTTCTGAACCTGTAAGCTGTAGTTTTTTATAGCTTGTTGATTTGAACCCCTTTAAACATATTTGTTCTTTTGTGACTTCATGATGCATTTCTACGATCTTGTGAAACTCTTACAATGAGCAAAGACAACATACTAGGGAAGATCTGAGCTATGTAATGGCAAATCCCATTCAGTCTCGCATACCAAACCCCCTACAAAAGTTGTCCATCCAATAACGCTAAAATAGAAAATCACCTGCTCATAAATTGAGGGAAAGTTTCATTTTAATTGGTGTTGGATAATACGGAGTAGTTCTTAGCTATGTAGAGCTTTCCAAAGCAAATGAAAAACATCAATAAGCAACTTGTCAAGCTTCATAAAAGCTCATTATAGTCCTCAAACAAAGCAATTACTCAAAACATATTCCTGAATTGGATTACATCTGATTGGACTAAACAATTTGGAAAAATAGTACAGTAGAAGATAGGGGATTCCCAGATGTAATATCACACAAAGTACAGATTTGTAGGCAATAATTAGCCCATTTTTGCCAACATTAATACAACTACAATCAACTATAACTTTCTTAAGCCCTGTTGTCTCTCCAACTTGCCCAAAGTGGATGTCGAGCAGCATAGAGGGTGTCATTGCTTCCTCTCTCGAAAATATAAGATTAACATCGCCTTCCAAACTAAACTACTAATAGGGTCGATATCTTCTAGTCCTATCATTCCCACTTCCATTACCCCTTCCCTGGGGCCCACCTGATCCATTGGAACGGTCATTCCTTCGTGGCCGCACTGGTGCAGCCATCTGCATTCCTGGTTGCTGCCTGTAGGATTGGTACCAACTTTGACTTGAAATGTAGCACAAAATTCGTTCTGAAATTGCAAAAACTAAGCAGGAAATGTCTTATAGAAATGCTAACTTACAATACATAGCCAATTCGGCCATCAGGCAGAACCATAGGCACCATCTGCATGCCAGACGGCATCGGGCCCCTCCCATATATCATTGGCTGTAATAACGTTCAATTTAACATGATGAAAAAATGAAATTTTTATAGAGAAAAAGGTATCAATTTCACTACATACCTGTTGGAAACCACCAGCAACACCATATCCAGCTCCAACTGAACCATATGGATTTCCAGCAAAACCATAAGCTGGTGGGGGAAGATAGTTTGAACCTGCAGCGAAGGAAGCAGCTGCTTCAGACTTCTTATCCGCCTGGGGCTTGGCCATTGTAACTTCTAACGCCTGACCTGCATTTTATATGGATTTATAAGCACAAAGTTGGCATCAGGTTGGAAGTTCCTTGTCTAACTTAGACTATTGTAGTTAACAAAACAAACATATTAAAGTGCTTAAAAAAGTGAGAAATAGTATATATTTTAATGAAATAACAAATTTCATTTGCTTTTATTTGTCAGAAGTTTGAAATGCTAACGCACATACTGTCAACAGAGAAACAGGTTCCATTCGTGTCAGAGGCTGAGTGTAAACACTGCAAAGAAACAGCGTACTAGGAACCCCACAAGTATACAATCTGCATGAATCAGTCTTCAATCCCATCTCCCACACAATTAACACTATCAACTCAAACTCAACAATCTATTTCATTTATAATCAACTCAGACAACAGAAAAACATTACCATCAATTTCATACTTTTCAGTGTCTTTGACAGCTTTGAGAGCACTAGACCTTTCGCCAAAATGAATAAACCCAAAATTCCCTTTGCCTTGTCCATTTTTAGCTGGCGGCAACACAACCTTTGTGACTTCTCCATGGCGTTGAAAGATTTCCTTCAGTTGCTCAGGGGTGGCACTCTCAGGAATATTTTTCACATAAAGTGCCTTCACCTGAAAATGCAAACACAATATCAAAGTGATCATAAATATTAGCTGCATAGAGTTCCAGTTTTAAATCTTATGTAACAAACAAAGAGACACATGTGCTACTAATCAAACACACTATCATTAAGTAATCAGGCATTATCTGATAGGGTAGTAGTAATAATACTTCGCCAAAACCAGTCAATTGAAGCCAATAATCCTCACATCTCCAATAAAGCCAGCATATCTGAAACAGTTATTTCTTGCTTGTCCAATGCATTACCCAACAAACTGTCAATTGTTTGAGGTTTGTGGCTAAATTTACGTTCTTTGGAAGAAACAACTAGTAATGCATTAATCCATCCATTTTCTAGTGCATACTTTTATGGTTTAGTGTTATTTATCTTATGGTTGACCTAAAGAAAGAGCTAACTAGATACCCAGATAAATCAGGAAGTCAAAATTAGGCATGTGACAGATCAAAATTACAACTCCCCAACTTTTAAGGAAAGAGCTAATATTCAGAGAAAACAGAAAAGGCTAAAGATTACACAAAAGGTAACAAACTAATCTCAATATCAAGAAGGTACATCATGAACTCTGTGGCATATTGAAAAGAAGTTTCCAACTATTTTGAGGGTATTAAAGAAACTGGTCAAAAAATATGATCCACGCCCAATTGAAGAAGGGGAGGCAAATAATTTTTTAAGATGAATCAATAATTGAAGATATTCATCTCACGGACATCATAGCATAGTCCGACACTCCAACTCCAACATAGTACAACTTGCCATCCATGCTTCATTTGGCCCTACATATATTCACATTTCAACGTAGGGTTGTCTCACCAAATGGGAAGATTTGGTCATGATTAATATTAAATCACTTCCAACATCACGGTTAATCAGTATTTTCGGTACCACCTGCTACCCTATTCACCAAACTCAACAGAAACAAAATCTTGTCTAAAGACACACCAAGAAGGGAGTTACTCAAGGTTCATAAACCTGTCACATTACTCACATAGTCTCATAAAAAAAATTACAAGCCAATGGGTAGTCTCTTTGAGAAACTCTCTTATTACTAATCAAACTCAACCAAAAGAAAATAAACATTAGTTTGTGTTGACAATGAAAGAAATAAAATATTCTAGGACTACAGATTTAGTCCTAAATCATCAGAGTCTAAATTCAAAGCAACTCACCCTCAAATCCGAATAATTTTTTGACAAATGATGATCAGTTTGATTTCTTGGACAACAATTGGATTACACTTTGTCGCAAGAACTTGATTATTAAAATCAAACTTAAAACTTATGCACCTATCATGTTATCAATACTAATTGGGACTTCTAAATCAGTAATATCGCACAGTTCACATTGGCCCCATACCATAGCTACCCATGATTGCAGCATCCACTACAGTGTATTGCAACACACAGGTCACTAATTTCATAAATAGTCCTTTTAGTGGATGCAACAGAGTATCATATTCACATGCTCAGTGGAAAAAGTTACTTTATCATCTTACTCACCCTCTAAATTCAGTATCGTGTGATAGCATAATTAATAAAAATGCTAATAAAAGGCAAGTTAACAGAGAGCTAGCATCCAAGAACTCTCTCTCATCTTCTTCAGCATACTCCTTAAAAGAAATCAACATAAAGAGTGAGGAAGCTTGGGATGAACTTCAAAGATGAGTAAAAGTTAACTTAGGTTCTTTGGTTAATCCTTCTCCTCAGATTACAATAGTAAATCCAGAAACAATGTGAGACTAAGGTCTAAGGGCATTGGAGAGTAGAAAACAGAATAGATCCTCCAAAGCAAACAACAAAAAAATTAGCTGATGAGCTTGTTCCTCTCTTCTTCGTTCTCTTTGAATTTCTTAGGTATGGGAAAATAGGAATCTCAGTACCAAAACTCTAGGAGTAATCTTCTACAAGTAGGCACGGTTATGATTAATGAAGAACGCATGGCATAAACACACTATGCTGTATGGGGAAAAGGGTAAAAGTTTTGGAGTAAATACTAGGTTATCATCAATATTGAAAAAAAAAATCATTGGGTAGCTGTTAAGATGACAATATCTATGAAGACTACCTGGGAAGCTGCAGCAGAGTCCGGAGCACTCTTTGGATCAGCCCAAGTGACAGTTGGGGTATTCCCTTCCAGCTTAAAACTTCCTGTAGACATTTTCTGTCTAGCATAATCAGCACAGGCATTGTTGTAATACTCTATGAAAGCAAAGCCACGGTTGCGGCCAGGATTCAATCCATCCTGTCACAAGCAATTGGAGACCTTAAGCAAAACAGAAAGGGATCATACTATTTTGCATACAAATAGGCTGGATATAATTTTTTATAGTTCACCTGTTTGAGATCAATTATCTCTGCCCCTGGGCCAACTTCATGTATCATTTGTTTGAACTGATCCTCTGACCAACTTTTAGGTATGTTACCAATAAATAATCTATGCTTAGCATCAGACAATGAACATCTGACTGATTTTCCCTGCAGTGACGAACAAATGAAGAGAAAAATGTCAAGCAATCTCATAAGACAATCACCAATGCAAGCAGGAAATAAGGGAGAAGAAAACAAACCATGAGGACTCATGAAAATTACCTTAAATTCTTTGTTTTTCAACTCTTCTATTGCCTTCTGTGCATCTTCTTTTGTTCTAAATGCCACGAAGGCATATCCCTTGAATTCACCAGTATCCTTGTTTTTTATTAATTTTACCTGCAAGCAACTCAGAAATAAGAAACTAATGGCACACGTAAAATGGGAAAAGAAATAGATAAAACAAGACAAGACAGAAGAAAAAGCTACAAAAGATAAAAGGAATATGGAACTATAGTGGTAACCTCATGAATTTCACCAAAAGGATCACAAAGATCTCTAAGGTCTTCTTCTGAAACATCCTTGGGAAGTCCGCCAATGAAAACCTCAGATCCATAAGGTGGAAGAGAAAGAAGCTCGGAGTGCTTTTCTTTGTCCTCTTCATTAATTGTAGCTGTATACTTCTCTTCCTCTTCCCCAAGTTCATCACCAACAGGACTTCGATCAGGTTCTGATAGTTGCTCTTTTCCACTACCATCAGTTCTCAATTCCTCATAGTGTTCCTCAGCCTTGTCACCCCCACCTCCCTCCTCTGCCTCGTCTTCAATGCCATCAACATCTTCATCTGTCTCTTCCATGTAATTATCATCATCAAGGTCCACACGCTCATCGATCTCGGAACCCTCAGCCATGACTGCTTTATGTAAATCTTTTCTGAGAATAAGCAGATCCTCAATCAACTGTGAGCTTTCATTGCAGCCCATGAGGACTCATACAAGCCATTTTTTTTTAACAATGGACAAAAGTGGATATTAAGTGAAAGGGGAAGCAAAGATACAAGCAGACAAAAAAGGGTCTTTTCTGCACTGGACTGATTGTGTTTGATTTTAATGTGTAAACTGTGTTTGATAGACAACAATTATCAAACAATTTCCAGGACAGTTTTGTGTTTGCTTTTAATGTGTAATAAAGAGGTATCTACAAACTAGAGTATGGCATTTTTGAGTGTATGTATATATGTATGTATGTGCAGCAGCTATAGAGGAATCAGAATCATCAAATGTGATAGATCAAAAAATTTCATAAGAACACTTTCCCCTTTCACAGAAACACCAGAGTCCAGGAGGTTTCGCAATAACAAGTACCACCTCCCACATGGATTCCGCATAATAGCCACCTGCACCTCCTTGGTCATATCTACGTAACTTCAAATCCAGGATCATATCAGCTCTGCCCATGTACAATGCAAACGAAACCCGGCTACTGCTTTAGGACTCCGGCAAAAGGTAACAACTTCGAATAAGGTCATTTTAACTTATACCTAAGCTATATCTCATAAAAAAACAAAATAAAATAAATAAAACCCAATCAACAATACCACTATATGCAGCATTCGCGAAGTTACCGAAGTAGTAACAATGATCCCAGACCACCTCATCCATCCTACCTAGACTCAATTATTTTTTAATTCTCATGAGCTCAGTAATTTTTATTCAATGAACCCAAACTTATAACAAGCTAAATATATTGCGTTCCAATGAAATATATTATACTAAGGAAGATATAATCAACCGACATGGCTTCGAAATCGTTCCGAACAGATTGATAATAACTAATTAGACACTTAATTAACCACATATGATGATAATCAAATGATATAGAATAAAATGGATATGCAATCAT
The DNA here is from genome assembly GCA_026401315.1 of Dysphania ambrosioides. Classification (NCBI taxonomy): domain Eukaryota; kingdom Viridiplantae; phylum Streptophyta; class Magnoliopsida; order Caryophyllales; family Amaranthaceae; genus Dysphania; species Dysphania ambrosioides. The sequence continues at coordinate 21,119,171 of CM048671.1, read as the reverse complement.
TTGTAGCAATTAATCTGAATTATTAAATCTATAATGACGGATTGAAATGCTCGCACTAGTAATGAATGGTAAAATTTAATAATTTAGGATGTTAATTGCATCTTCTTACCAGTGCGCCGGGCGTTGAGGAGGTGCCGGAGTGAGACTGAGGCGGGGCGGTCTGGCTTTAGGATTTGGCGTTTAGGGTTATACTCGGTAGAGAGAGGAGGAAGAAGAGAAAATTATTATGATTGATGAGAGGATCTGATATTTTTTTTTAATAATATATTTATAATAAAAAAAACGTTTTTATTGGCTCTAAAAGCATACTGCAATACTCAATACGCAATACTCAATATCTCATGGTGTGTTGGTCTAGGGCTTGCCAAATATATTTGATATGATCCATGATCCAATTGATATGATCTGTAATTTTGGATAGTCCATTTGATTTTTTTTTTTTTCCATTTAGATGTTTTGACTTTTGAATATGATACCCAAATACTTTCGAATTAAATTTCTGTAGTCTATTATAATATTTAGATGTCTAAAAATATCCAAAATATTTTAAAATTTCGGATTAGATCAAATATCTTAAACTATTCGAAATTATTTGAATTTATACTACTATTTTGATTTGCTTTTAAATGAAAATTTTTGGATAAGATATTTGGTAATTAGATCCCAAATTTCAGTATCTTATTATTTCTAATTGTAATTTAGCTGATCCAAAATTATGGATCGAATCAGATGTACGATTTGAATAGTTCTAGGTTGGTGGCTTCCCTAAAAACTTACTGAACGTAAATTATTTTTATTAATCAATTACACTATATATTTTTGCTTAAACAAATCAAGTCATCTAATTGGTTTATTTCTTATTACATATTAGAAATTATAAGTAGCACTAGACCCTTAAAACTTATCAAAACCATTGAGTCTTATATTTATAAATTAAATTAAATAAGGTATAAGGCTCTATTCTCCTCAACTTATTTTATTGAGCATGAATACAATTATGTTCTTGTCAAAAATAGCCATGCATGGCCTTCCGCTTGTTCTTGTCTAGCCTTAGCCTTTTTTGTCTACTTTAGGGGTATAATAATTTGTGTGTAAGAATTTTAAGACAGTCAATCTTAAAGTTCTTGCGTGCCTTACACAATACATTCTAGGTTATTTGGGCCATGCCTTACATGTCCATGAACAATATTAAGCACGAGAATATTTATAACATGTATTCATATAAATAACAAACGTTAACAATATTAAGCATAATAATAGGTAGAACATGTATTCAAACAAAAAATAAACATTATAACCAATTGATCAATATCTACCTTTTGTCCATCATATACATGGCATTCCAAGTTGTCATTGTTCATGTCAATATGTTCTTTATGTGATGGAAAAACCATGTCCAACTTGTCTTATTCTCAGCATCAACTACTTCTACTGCAAATGAAAACTTTGTATTATTTCCATATAAGGAAACAATAGGTAATAGGATACCATCATATACCCTTTATATGAGTATCATCAATACCAAATAAGTCCCTAAAGCCACTTATAACTCCCCCTGAATTTAGGTGAAGGAAATTTGACCTAAACTTTAGTGGCTTCTCAAGTGTTTGCAATCTAGCTAGTCTAGTTGCAAAAGGCTATTAAGTTAGGGTTTTGCTCACACAATAAGTTGGCAACAAGTACTATGACTTATCATGCTCATTTGGATGATCTTTATGGCTATAATATTTTATCCTATAAAAGGTGAAATTGGACATGTTTAATCCCTATATATCATCCAACAAGGTATATACATTTAGCTCTTATGGCCTATAACAATTATGAGTATCCCGATGACATGGATATATTGGATTCCTTGGTAAATTCATCCCAATACTACGATCAGAGTCTCTTATGGATTTAATATCCCAAGTAAAGCCATATAGCATCTACTTGCATGGATCCTACATTCATACCTCTCATCTGCACACTCAGAAATGCATTTCTCATTATTCGAATTTCTAACAACCACACCAATTTTCTCTTGAATGTAATGTGTCAAGGCTTCCTTGAAGTGTTTCCTGCCAACAAAAAACATCCACGACATCAATTATTGTACAGTTGTACCAAAATCATTCTCAACATACATTTCACTATTCTTGTACAACTTGTTAAAATAATCCTCATCATCACTATCCCACTAAGGTTGATCAAAAGGTTCCCAACCATCATTAACATAATTTGGACTTAGCAAATCATCCACATCATCATCAATGCACTCATTAAAACTACCTTAAGACCCTCTCCCATCCTCATTAGAACCCTAATTCGATTTAACAGGTTAACTTCTTTTGATTACAATTTATTTATAATCCAAAAAGTAAAAGAAATTTTGGAATCTCAACTACATTAATTTTTGAATTTGGCCAATATACGAATTCATTAAATTGTGATTATAATTCAATAAATGGTGGAATAATTGAGCTCAAATCATTAAAGTTTTCTCAATTTAACAAGTATTGGAGTAGGGATAGAAAAGGCAATGAAACCAATTTTATCCTCAAAGCAACAAATAGTAATTTTTTTGAAAACAAACAAATACTAATTCATTAATCAACATCCATTTCCGCAAGTTTCAGAAAACTTTATAGGAATGGTGCAAAACGTACAAGTTCAGAGGCATTAGCCATATATGATCTTGCTACTAAGTGAGCAAATGTATTTCCCCCTCTCTTAATATGACTGCAAACAATAGTAAAAAATCGATCAAAACACTTAATAATACGAGAAATAAACATATGAGTGTACATAAGACCTTCCTGTCTCTTAAGCACCTTCTGAACCACGCCGAGTGCATCACTCTCCAGCCAGATATTTCTATGGCCAAACCATATAGCCAACTCCAATCCATTGCACATTGTCACTACTTCCGTAGAACTAGACTCTCATCTACCTATTATCCGCTTCGTACCCGTAAAAATAATATGATCTCTGTTATTTGTTGCCACCACCCCCTCATTCATGATTGACGCATCAATATTAATCTTAATAACCCCATGGTTTTCTCCAAGTGCTATTGCTCCCAACACAACCCTCTCTTGTCCTCCCATGCACCAACCTTGAATAATTCTTATAGTCCATTACATATCTCACCAATCAAACCCCTAACTGTTGTGGGTCATGGGTAGCCGTATCAAATAATTCCTTATTTCTACTGGTCCATGACGCCCAAGCAAGAGTAAAAAAGGTACACATATCTTGACACTAAAACTTGTCCACCATACGAGAGTATAATGTACTAAAACCCTTAGTATTTGCTTCCTGAATTACCTCATTGAACTCACTTGCCTCCCAAATCTTCCGAGAAAAAGGACATGTAAAGTCCACATGGAAAATAGTCTCCTCAGCACCCCACAACATTGGCAGTAGCTATTATCCTTAATATGTCTATGGTGAAGCTTGTGATTAACATCTAAAGTATGAAAACATGCTCTCCATAGAAAATGCTTGGGAGGACCGTCTATCTTCCATATATATTTCCATAAGTCTAACAAATGTGCATTGGTCTTGACCCCTCGTCTAAGCAAACCCAACCAATAAGAAGACTTTATCAAGTATAGACCATTCACCGTTCTCTTCTAATATAATGTATCTCCATTTACTGGCTGTAATAATAGAATTGCACGAATCCTATCCATATCCTCTTCCCTAAAATGCAACCTCATCCCTGCTTCATCCCAGTCACTACTTTGTCCATTAATTAAATCGGCCACTAGGAGATCATTATCATGAAGGTCATTCTCAGGGGGAGATGGCGTTGAATTGGCGTCCTCCTCTAGAATCCATCTATCCGACCATACCCGTATACTCCTACCATCCCCCACCCTCCATTGTGAACCCTCCAGCAAAAATGCCTTTGCTCTAGATATACTCCTCCAAGTATAACTTGGGTCATAGCCTCTCCGCGCATTCAAGACATCAGAGTGTTTAAAATATCTGGTTTTTAGCACTTGGTAGAGAAGTGAGTCAACAACCTCCATCCCCGCTTAGCTAGTAGCGCTTGATTAAAAAAATTTAGATCCCTAAACCCCATACCTCCATTTGACTTCGGCCTTTCAAGATAGCTCCACGACTTCCAGTGCATTTTCCCTTGGCCACCATTACCCCACTAAAAGCGGGCAATAATGTTATGTATTTCATCTAACAACCCGTCAGGTATTTTAAAAATTCTCATCAAGTATGTAGGATTATTTTGTGCAACTTCTTTGATCAAAATATCTTTCCCTGATTTCGAAAGGAGTTTCTCTTTCCACCCCTGCAATTTCTTCCAAATCTCGCCTTTCAGTCCTGAGAAAATCACCTTCTTTGACCGACCTATGATAGTTGGGATCCCAGGGTACTTCTCGTGTCTTTCCACTTGCTTCACCCCTAATAGCTAAACAGGCTGTCGTACACCTCGCAAAAATAAACTGACAACACCAACTAATATAGCTAGGGAAATATGGATCGTATCCTCAGGAAAGCGTTGCAATTCTATTAGCTCTTAAAAGTCTAGATTGTATAAAGGGCCTTGGTTAGAAGGGCAGCTAACTAAGCAAATAATGAAAAAAAAACTTTAGTGAAGACTTGATGCAAATTAGTTATAGACTAGGGAAATGGTTTACCATGAATAAACAAATCAATTGAGAAATGACAACTAATAAATTTCATGAATTCAATGAACTAGGGCTCACTAATTCTCTCGAACTTAGACTCCCTCAAGACTCTTCTAGTGGCTCTCGCTCTTGCCTAGATTTGTCAAGCCTATTATTCCTTGGTCTTATTGTGGTATTTTTACCTCTCGACATCAAATTCAACAATTACCCAACATACAATTAAATATGGCCATAATCCAATTATAATCAATGATAAACCAATAATAGGAATTCAATTATAAAATTAAAACTAATTAATTAGAATAAAACTATTTCATTTAATTGTTCATGGATCCCCAAAATCCTAGAAAGAGATCTACTCATAATTCATGACTAAAACAATAACAATCATAAACATGAAATTCATGAATGAGAAATAAAGAAGCAATACTAATAAACAACAATAATAGAAGACAAAGTAATAAACAAAATAAAATAGAGAAGAAAGTAATGAAAAGTACCTCTATAAGTCTTGATTATTGGGAGAAATATAAACTAGGGTTTTTCATTCATGGAAAATAGAAAGGAAAAAAAACTGTTATCTTGTAGAGAAGAGAAAACTCAAATAATAAAACCTAATGAAAATAATAATACATAAAATAAAATAACAAGTCTCTACCATGTTTTTATTTTACTAAAACTCTTCCTAAATAGGAATATAGGATGACTAAACTAAGTATTAGGGCCGAATTAGAAGTTTAATCCGATTAGAACTCGGATTCGCTGCTTTCCCGCGGTTAGGCTTCTAGGATCAACTTTAAAAGGCAGTAACTTTTGTTCTAAAAACTTCCAAAGAGCGTGTGACCTACCTTTGTAAAGATATTCAAGCTTACTTTTCAACCTAATTAGAATCGCATCAATCCAATATGTAAAACTTTAGTTATGATCAAAAGAGTAAACATATGTCAGAATTGTTCTTCTTCAACTTCTATATCTCCTTGTTTTCAATTCAAATTGACCTTGTTAACTATTTTTTACCTTTGTGGAAACCAAAATAACTTCATATAAATATGATCATCAATAAAATCATCCAGAGCTTTAATCCATCAATCAGAATCCTCAATTTGTCGATTATATTTGCAACAATTATCCAACTCATCCAAAATCGCTTCGAAACCTTTCAAATAACTATAAAAACTACCTGAAATATTACGAAAACCACAAACAAAGCGTAATAAAGTACAAAATAGATAATCTATGCATATGATACCTAAAATGTAACTAAATGAACTAAAATGCTCTAATAATGCAACCTAAAAATGCCTAAAAACTCTATAGAATTGTGTTTCATCAATAGCTCACATATCTCCCACCTTTTAGCCTCTGGGACTATTTTGCTGAATATTGCTTTTGATTTACTAAAATTAATCTTTTGACCCGAAGCACCCTCATAGATTTGCAAACTATATCTATTTTTCCACATTCAACACTATTATCCGCAAAAAACAAGTGAGAAATTCGAGGGGCCCCATTACATATTTTGATTATGTGAATTGTACCTTCAGAGACAACTTTAGACAGAAGGACAAAAAAAGCATCCGCAACCATGAGAAAAAGGTATGGAGGCATAGGATCACCTTGTCAGAGTCCCCTCTATGGAATTATATTCCCTTTGATTTCACCATTTATTTTAAACTGGAATGAAAAACTAGAAATACATTTAAATTTTTTTTGTACCCATTTAGTGCAAAACCCAAATCTTAGCATAAACTTCTTTACAAAACCCCACTCCACTCTGTCATAGGCTTTCATCATATTCAACTTTAGTGCCATTGTCCTGTATTTTCCTTCCCCCCTCCTTTTCATCGAATGAAACACTTCAAAAGCAATAAGGGCATTATCAATAATCAACCTCCCTGATACAAAACGCTCTCTGCTGAGGCAAGATAATTTGTTGTAACAGCGGCTTCATGCAGTTTGCTAACGTTTTAGAGATGATTTTGTAAAACACATTACATAGGCTAATTGGTCTGTATTTTGTAATCTTGCGAGGCTCTTGACATTTTGGAATAAGCACGATGCACATTTTACTTACATCTGAAATGTCCATCTTACCACACCACCAACCAGTAATAGCACAAACAATATAATCTCTAAGAACATGCCAAAAGTTCTGAAAAAAATAAAGCATGCACGCCATCAATACCTGGGGCTTTATTTGGATGCATTTCAAATAACGATGCTTTAATTTCTTCTTATGTAGGCATCTTGCAAAGGTTGTCATTCTTTCTATTTCAGCTAGTTTTTCCACCCAAAAATGACCATTCCAATACCAAATATGAAAGAAGTATAGAAGTCCCCATAGTCTCCACTCCTCACTAGAGCTATGCATTGATTCAAGTTAAGGCCAGGATGGGTCACATGCAAAACGAGTAAGTCGGGGCGGACCAAAGGAGATGATAAATGGGTCAGGTCAAAAGAGATGATAAACGGGTCAGGTCAAAGGAGATACATAACGTGCCGAGTCGGTCCGGCCCGGCCAAAGAAAGTATAATTTTTATTTATAGAGAGTGATAGTTTACATGTATCACCTCCATTTTTTGGTAGTGGACCATCGATAAGTATGTGAAAATAATTCATTACATAATATTGTTTAAAAGTTTTGAAAATTATTGACCCAACAAAACATGACCCCCTTCCAATTTAAACACCTCTACTCCTCACCCTCAAAGTTAATAAAATCAGAGATTATTATGACCAAAATAAACCATAAATTAATGATACCATTAAATACTCCGTAGTTAATATGAATGTGAAAGGCCATAAATAATAAAAAAGAAGTGTCCCAAAAAGATACCGACTTTAGAGTTAACCCTTGGAAGTTGAAAGTGTAACCTTAGTCAATCTCTTCATTTCCTTAACACACACATTTACATTTCATACCTTCATTCTTATCTCTCAGATCTTTCCAAATTTAACATCTAAAGTGTTGCCCATTTTCGCCGATGTCGAAACCTTGGGGTGGTATCGGCTCCTGGGCCGCCGAAGCCGAGCGCGAAGAGGCCGAGGAGCGTGAATATGCCACCACCACCGCCGCCGTTACTAACACCCAGAGTTTCCCTACTCTCAGGGAAGCCATCTCCGGTAAATCCAAGAAGAAGAAGATGACACTCTCCCAGTTCTCCGCATACGCGTCCACGGGTTCGTCTGGATCCACCCGTTTGACCCCTGACGAAATGATGCAGTTGCCCACTGCTCCTAAGCCCCGCTCTGCTGATGACTACTCCGGTGGGCCTCGTATTGGAGGCGGGTTTAATAACTATGGCGATAGTCGGAGGCAGCCCCAGGAGCGTCGCGGGTTCGACGACAATAGGAGGCAGAGGGGGGATTTTGAGGCGATGCCGCCTCCTCCGTCCAGGGCTGATGAGGTTGATAATTGGGCGTCTATGAAGAAGCCCGTTTCAATGATGGATAGTGGAAGAGGTAGCGGGGGAGGAGGGGGAGGTGGGTCCAGGGCTGATGAGGTTGACAATTGGAGTTTCGGGAAGAAGCCGCAGCCGGCGCCGGGTATGAGAGGAGGAGGAGGAGGAGGAGGAGGAGGAGGGAGATCGAGTTCATTCGGTTCTGGGTTTCGTGATTCGGATTCGGATTGGAGGAAAGGAGGTGAGGATTTGGGTGGGGAGAGGGAGTTTGGGAGGACTAGGTTGGTGCTAAATGCTCCTACTGAGAGGAATGGTGAAGATGTGGCAAAACCGGCTACGAGTAAGGCGAACCCGTTTGGGGCAGCGAGGCCGAGGGAGGAGGTGTTGGCTGAGAAGGGTTTGGATTGGAAGAAATTGGATTTAGAGATTGAGGCTAAGAAGGTAGTAGCTAGTGGGAGTAGGCCTACTAGTTCTCAAGGAAGTCGGCCCACGAGCTCGCAGAGTAATCGTGGGTCGGAGAGTGGTGGTGGTCTGGGGGAGATTAAGCCGAGGCCCAAGGCGAATCCTTTTGGAGATGCTAAGCCTAGGGAGCTGTTGTTAGAACAGAAAGGTTTGGATTGGAGGAAGATTGATCTCGAGTTAGAGCATCGTCGAGTTGATAGGTTTTGCTTTTTTTTTTTTTTAAATATTTTTTAAATTTTTTAAGATGCTGAGTTGTGTTAATGATGCTGTGTTATTCTTTGATTGGGAAAGGTTGATGCATTATAAGCTTATAAGTGCTTAATTTGTGAATGCATGAATGATTGCATATCTACTTTTTTATTTTTTAAAACTTTGAAGTTCCCTTATATGCTTTGGATGAGTGTGCTTTTCAGTGCTATAGTGTGTGAGCAGTGAAGGTTCAGTATTGGAGATGGAGATATTGATTAGAAATAGGAGCTTTGAAACAAATGGGAAGAGAGTGTGGGGTTTTATATCAATGATATTAGGCACTCTTGGATCTGTGTAGTGCCTTCTTGATGTGATTGTGAATGCAAACATTGCCTATGTTATTGCTTTGAGTTAAGTTGGGCCCTTTATAATTAGGTTGTAGTAGACTAAACAAAAGTCTGCCTTTTTAACTTGGTTTTGACATGACGAACAAAAAACTTGGTAATTTCTCAAATTTGAAGGATTTCATTTCATCTTTAGCTATGTTGACTTCTAAATGTTGATGCTTGAAGTATAGTTTGCCTTCTAATCTTGTTGACAGGAGCTAAACCACTAGGCTGAATTGAGAATCTCTTGTGCATGTTGCTACAAGTTTTGTTTTGGAACATCTTAATTTATCTCTCTGCATTTTGTTCTCCTGATTACCGGACACAGTTATATCAAAGAGCTATATGTAGGGTGATTGACTTGCAATTATTATGATTGATTCTAGTCGGTTATTTACTTTGACTGCTAGTTTTTGAACAGTGTTATCCTAGGAGATAGATTTTAGCAGGTGATTTGGTGTATGATGGATGAAATTGGTGTGTATTGCTCTTCAACTTTTCTTAGTATGCTCATCTCAGAGGCTTAGTGGTCCACCAATTATGGCTATGTGCAAAAATTAGTTTCTGATTTACGACTGGGCATAGGGATATTAGCCTGTGTGTCATAGGAGAGACAATGAATTTTGTATTTGATGGTTGCCTAATTAGTTTGTGTTGTGTTTTTCTTAAAGCTTGCTACTTTTCCTTTCTGTTTGATAGGTTGCTTTCTTGGGGTTGATGGTCATGGTAGGGTACTTTTATGAAGTATTATATAGTGTCAAGCAGAAGCATCACACTGTGGTTTGGTTCTTTTCTCTAGAGTAGGATTGTTTTGTAGAGCGGTCAGAATCCTGACTTCCTGAGTAGGTCTTCCAAAATCAAGCTGACATTCCATGCATAGGAATGCAGAACAGATTCCTCATTACATTAGATGGTACTTGTTGACATATACTGCCATATGGAGATTGGTGAATGAGCTGTTTGATTGTACTAATGAAGTCTAGAAGATTTGCCTTGATTTTTTTGGTGGAGTTTCTCTGTTTGTAAGTTAGTGCAAGTATTTTATACTAGAGAAAATTTTAGTTCAGTGAATTGTTGATAAATTGCTTTCCATGAGGCTGAAGTGCCTGTGGCATGTTATTTTAATCGAGAAAATAGGATTCCACTATACCTTGTAGGGCTTTTATAACAGAGAGCTAACGTCTTAAACAAATATCCTTGATGTCTTTTATTTAACAGGTTCAATACCGTATTTATTTTTTTAAAGAAAGAATGAAGGGAAAATGAGGAAAGGCTTTTTGGTGGTTAGTCGTAGAATATATTACTTTGAGACAATCAGATTTTCTACTCTGTATTTGTTACCTTTCTTACAATGATTTGTTGCAACTTGAAACCTGTAACATCTGTAGTAAGGGTTTCTTTCATGGGTGTGTTTCTAAATCATTGTGAAATCTTATGCTTGATGAACTCCATTTTTTGAAGCTTATTGTTCTCTGTGTTGCTGATGCGTATGTAGGGTGGGATGCTTGCATCATCTTCTGTTTAAAATGAGGGAGTTAAGTGTACAATCACCATATTTCGTTTTGGTTTGAGGGTTTTGTTGGCAACATTTTTTTAGTATGGGTACAGATTTTTGTGGAAGTACATTCTAGATTTTTGTATTTTATTAATGTTTCAGATATTTTTGTGTCTTCTCTTCTTCCAATTACTTCTGCATTTTACCATATTTGTGGAATTGGAACTATTTTGTGGCTTTTCAACTGATTTTGCACATTTTAAAATTGTTATAGGCCTGAGACAGAGGAAGAAAAGGCTTTGAAAGAAGAAATTGAGAATCTTAGGAAAGTACTTGAGAAAGAATCTGGTAATGAGGCTCTGCTGGAATCTGAAGGGGAAACTAGTTTACAGGATCTTATAATGAGCAAAGAGAAAGATTTGGAAGCTCTTATTAGGGAGTTGGATGACAAGGTCCGTTTTGGTCAGAAAGCAGTGGAAAGGCCAGGCTCAAGGCATGGCTCAAGGCCAAGTTCCGGAGCTGGGAGATTTACTAGTTTTCCAGAGAGACCTCTTTCTCAGTCTGGATCTATTGATGATACCCTAGGTTCTGAAGCTATGGATAGGCCCCGGTCACGCGGAACAGATGTATGGACTAGACCTGGTGAAGATAGAAGAGGAGGTTTCCAAGGTGGCAGAGATAGAGGTGGATTCCTGGGAAATAGAGACTTTGACAGGTAAAATTATCTTGGGATTGTTGGTAACATGCTATTATGTCGTCTTTATCGAGATGCTTCTATTCTGTTACGTGTCTGTATTATAATGATGCTGAAATTCAGAATTGCTTAATTTTTATGCTTGTGAGATGATTGGATTCTGAAAGAAGATAGTTTGACGCCCTTAATATTACTTATTTTTCTTTCTAATGATGTTACATATTTATGCTTTTACATTGTTGATTTCTGCATGTTGCTCTTCATGTTATCTTATAATTATTGGTGGCATCCTGAGATGTCTTGTTAACTGTGATGCCTCTCTTTTGTCGTTTCTGTCTCTTGGTATGACAGGTGAATCTGTTGGCATTTGACGCTTTAAGTTCTTATTAGATTATGTTTGTAAAATGATTGGATCATGGAAGAATTTTGTTTCATTTTTAGATTTGACTGATTCTCTTTCCATTTTGCTGTGCATCTATATGTTTCGGGTAGTTGATTTGTGCATGTTACTTTTTTTGAGGATTTTTGAGCATCATCAATGTTCAACACTTGTTGTGTTCTTTAATTTTGTCAATGAATTGTTTTTTATGTTGCTAATGCAGCTAATTACATTTATAAGGTAATTGCTGGATTTTTTTTTTCTTTTTCCATTTTACCTTTTCTAATGTCTTCATCTATTTGGCAATGCCCCTCAACTTTATGTCTCAGGGTACATAACCTGGGTTTCTTCAATCTCTGTTCTTCTCAGCTTATTTAAATAAGTTTCAGCAAAAATAAGTTCCTTCTACGTCAGTAAGTTTAGCAAATGTTTTATTTAGCGAAAACAATTTTAGTTCTGCAAGAGATGAATCTAATAAAGAAAAAGTGAGCAAAAGCAAGTAAAGTTCAGCAAAAATAAGTGGAGTTTAGCAAAAATAAAAAAAATAAGCTGATGAGAACAGAGCAAGTGGGATAATGTGTTGTCTAGTGTACACTGGAAATTTGATTTACATGCCTTTTTTCCCCTTTTCGTTCCTGAATAATGTTGTCATTATGCCAGACCCTTACATTCAGAAATTCTCATGAGGGTCATGTGTCCCGTTTCTTAAATTCAGTAACTCCAAGAAACTCAGGGACTTTTTCCTTTGCATGACCAGCAGGTTTTCGAGGATCTGCTGTCCCAAAATGACCTTTTCTTACTCAATTCTCTTTCTATAAGCCACTTACTTTAATACTTTGTACCCCCCTCTTAGTTACATCTTTTGTTACGAAGGACAAATTAAATGTTAGATACAAAAGCAATATTAGATATAATTTTGTGTTTCCCTTGTTTTCTAATGGTATAAAAATTCTATTTCTGTGTTTCTATGCTATGTACTGCCTGTGTTAGGTTCCAAAGTGGATTGCAATTTTGTTATTGAAAGTTCATTTAATGAGTGACTTTGAATTTATTTTAAAAAGATATGGGCCATGTTGAGCAAAATAGTTCACATCTAGGCAAAATGATTAATACATTTTTCTGTGTTTTGTATGTTATTCCCTAGGCTATATAATAGAGTCTGCACTTCGCCAGCTAAATCAGCATTGTAAAACCTATTATTAGTTGGTTACCTGGGTTAATAGAGCCTAAATACTGTAGTCTAGGTCCAGGACAACATACCCCGTTTCCGCGACAAATGTAAGACATAACAATAAGCTAGGGCTAATCAGAAGGAATTTACCTTGCACCAAACAAGCGCAAGGGAGTTCCTAATAAGGGAGCTCTCTAGCTCCAGGGGAGCTATTAGCTTGTGACAAGGTGTGGAATTTACATTGTTTTTGAATAGATAATGTTTTTGAATAAGTGCGAGGGAGTTGCTAATAAGGGAGCCCTCTAGCTTCAGGGGAGCTATTAGTTTGTGACAAGGTGTGGAATTTACGTTGTTTTTGAGTATATAATGTTGAGCTTCTGAATTTCCCACTGCAGTTATATATCTCACTTGGCTGCTTGTACCTTCCTCTAGCTAATGACCACATTGCCTCTACCAAACTAGTGATGACATTAAGAGCCGGCAAAAACTGACCTAACCTAAACCCAACCCATTTATAAAGGATTGGGTTGGTCTACTCGATTATTTAAATAGGTCAACCCAACCCGATGAAAAAATAGTTTGGTCGGGTTGAAATTTTCAACTTGATTTCAACCTACCTAACTTGAATATGTTTTTGTCTGGTTTTGCTTTAAGGGTTGGGTTAAAACTCAAAATATGAACCGTAGCTTTCTATTATGCTCTTCGTGCTCACTCTACTAGTCTGCCTTCTCATAGTCTCACTTTTGTCTCCTCTTCATGCCTTCTCACTTCGGCAGATTTGCCTCTTTTTCGTGCCTTCTCACATCTGCCTCTTTGTGCAATCGTTCCTTCTCTCTTCTGCCTCTGTGCAATTGTTCCTTGCCTCTTCGCGCAATCAGTCATTCTCACTTCACTCCTTGCCTCTTCATGCAATCAGTCCTCACTTCTGCCTCTTTGAGTCTTTGTGCCTCACTTTGCCTTCTCACTTCTGCTTCTTCGTGTCGTCTCAACTTGGTTGTTCTAAAATTATGTTAAGATTTGAGATTTTTCATTATGCATTGCTTAGAACTTAGAAAATTAGAATTTTTAAGACTATTTTACAATTTAATTAGGTTGGGTTTGGGTTGACAAATTTCAACCCAAAATGAATCAGGTTGACCCGACCCAACCCATTGCCAGCTCTAATGACATTCCCGTGTGTGTAGTAAATTTTGTGTTGCAATCAGGTCATGCTATTGTTTCATGCAATAGCATTGTAAGTTTGTAACATGACATTTTTAAGTTTCAACTTTCCATGATGGTTTCCTACTTCCGTACACTGTCTACCTCGTTTGAGGCTTTCATCCATTCTCTTGAGATTTCAGAGGTTGTACTTGTACCTATTGGAAACATGACTAAGTCAATCAAAGCTGCAATTGTCTACTAGCTACCCTGTTAGGGATTGACGAATCCCAGGTTCCCTCAGAAGTCTTTTTCCAACGTTTGTCTCCAGAAAGGAAGATGGTAATTTGCCAATAACAAGAACTTACTGAGGCCATTTCTCCCTCTTTGTGTGTATGTGTGCTCATTGGGTGTGTTGGGTTGGGTGGTAGAGATGGATCTGGAAGCCTGTTTTCATCATCAATTATGGTTTACATGGCTATGCAGTGGTAACAGTTCACTGTCCCTTCCTTATAGGGCCAAAAAAGTGTTTTCTGTTTGGTCTTCTGTTATTTCTTTTCCCAAATTTATTATGATTGTGTTGGTTGCTAAGGCTGACAGGTGCTTCGATTTTGTCTTGGCAGGTCTATGTCAAGACAGAGATGGTGAATCAATTTTTGTGATTACAAGAAATTCAGTGGATTTTTCATAGCTCTCTGACAACATTCGGCAAGCAATGGAAAATAATATTTTGTTTAAATTTGTTGAAGTCTTTGTCAAGTTATTCTACGGTTTAGCACTGGCGCTGATGACTCTTGTTAATTAATTGTTAACTTTGCTACCTTGTAAAATTGCCATTTTTTGGTCTGTATTAAGGCAAGGATCTTGTGTTGTTCGTAGACTGACATGTAATGGAACATTATGTTATATTCTTCTGGTCCTTTCCTCGAGAGACTTTTAGGCTTAATTGGCCTTTTTTGATTCATATGTGAAATTTGAGTTATTGGTAAGTTGTGTTCGGATGGCATCATGCCAGATTTACATCATTTTTTTTGGTGCTACAGTCAAATGTTGTGCCGTTAATTATAATTGCAAGTGCATGATTGTTGCAGTATAATCACGAGTCGTCTTCAAGAAAGCTAATAAAGGGTTAATTTAGCTCAATTCAACTAGATTACGCTAGAAAAGTGTTGATGGATGAACCTAATAGCTACAATTGCAAAAATAATAATGTAATGTAATAATAAAAAGATCTAGATAGCTACAATTGCAAAAATAATAATGTAATGTCAATAATAAAAAGACCTAGGACTTTAATACATTCCCACTATTATGCATTAATCATCATCAAATATATCAACACCAATGATCTAATCTTAACTTTTCCTTGATTAATCTAATTGTATCAGGTGTAGCTCTTTTAATTTCAACTTTTGCTTCTTGATTAATGAAATTAAGACAAGAATTAATTAATCTCAGTCGTTGTTTCTTGACTAACTAAACCAATGAATTTAACCTAATGATCAAATTTAACAACCTCATAGACCACCCTTAATTTGACATTGGGTGATTTAGAATCCAATTAACACATGTTAGGATTCATATTAACATCCTAGAAGGAAAAGTAATAACTACACATGATTAAAGCTATAGGAATATCAATACAATTACTGAATCGCTAAACATCGCCCACAATTACATGGCATCGTCCGTAAATTTTCAAATGAAATTATCGTTATACCCTTAGTTTATTATATAAATTTAATCAAATTCATCCATACAAAAACCTTTTCAATACTTCAAACCCCTTCATACAAACCATTCATTAATCCTTTCAAAATAAAGTTCAAATTTTACAAAATTCCTTCATACATTATGTCCCAAAGACCTGGCAAAGAAGTGGCTAGGAGGATGACATCGCCGGCGACAATGACGGCGGTTGTTCCAGTGGTTGAGGTAATTTTTTTTTTCAGAATACGCTGGATCCGGCGTGGAGGTGACAGCTGGCGGCGGCGTCTAGATCGGGCGACTGCCGAAGACGAATCCACCGTGGGAAGATCCAGGCGCCTGTTGCGTACGCCGGGCGCCGTGGTGGACCTCCTCGCCGGAGCCGCTGCGCCTCCCCTTCCGCCGGAGCAACACTTGTTTTTTTATTTAAAAGTAATTAGTTAATTACGAATGAATTATGTTAATTAATTATATTAATAGTTATAAAATGTATATTTAGGTTATATTTGATGTTAATTTCTTATGTATAATGTTTGTTTAGGTTGAATTACTATAATTATTATGTTAACTATGTTAATTAGTTAAAATATATGCTTAAGATATATTATTATTAATATTTTATTAATTATGTTAATTAGTTAAAATATAAGTTTAAGATATATTATTATAATTATGATATTAATCATGTTAATTACTTAAGTAAAAAATATATGTTTAGTATATATTATTATAACTATTATATTAATTATGTTAAGTACTTATGTATAAATGTATGTTTAGGATATATTATTATAATTATTATATATTGATTGTGTTATAATTATTATATTAATTGTGGTAATTGGTTAAATATAAAATGTATGTTTAGGATATAATATTATAATTAAGTCATTTTCCTTGATGTAATTAGGAATCAAGCTACCGACCAGGAAAAGTGAAATCGATACCTGCTCACATGATTAGACAACACTTACAGGATGATTTCGGTCCTAGGCATCCACATACTCGTGGTGTGTCTGCCTTGGCTCGAAGGGAGAGGGTATCTACTCAATACGAGCAGTCAGTAGATATGGAGGACGAAGAAGAAAGTGTTGATAGTTGGGATGATGATAAAAACATCTTTGAGGAAGATGAAAATGATTATATAGACGAATTAGAGGTTCAATTAGAGGGTGTTCGGGCTGATCGAAAAGTAACTATTCGTAATGGTAAGGGTGGCAAGTTTGTTAGTACTTCTGGTACAACTTCCTCTTCTATTTCTGGTCAAAGCCAAAAGAAGATGAAGGTCAATGATTCATGGATTGTGAAACAGGCGGTTCCTAGTGGGCCGGTTAATGGGAGTGTTATTCCTATTTTTTTGGTCACATTGCTAGACACATATGGGATGGTGAGGAGAGGGAATCTTCATCATGCGTGGGTATTTTAAAATGCCAGAACAGAGAGAGAGCATGCGCAAATTTGAAGTTATGGTATGAATCATGGATGGTTGATGGTTCACCTATTTGTGCACGCTTAGATAACACTGGAGTGTCCCACCTTCCTTGGGCCATGTTCAACCATATTGATGCTACCCTTTTATCAGCTTTTATAGAGCGTTGATAGCCTAACACCAACTCATTTCACTTCCCATTTGGAGAGAAGACGATTTTATTACATGATGTGCTGGAGATCCTTAGGGTCCCTATAGAAGATAAATTAGTTAGTGGAAAGTTAGATGTTGGGGATCTGAAGACTTATTGTCCTGAGTTACTTACTGTGAACATTGAAACATTAGATACTCGTAAATATTGGCAAGGAGGTGGACTAAATATTGGCAATGATTTATGTAGGACGGTGGTTCCACCTAGGCATTTGAACAATTAACTCAGTGCCTATTTTCTTTTATGCCTTGAATGTTGTTTGTTCCTTGATAAGAGTGGCTTTAGGGTATGGCCACGGGATATAGTAGAGGCGAGGGATCTTAGTACTATGGGAACATACTCGTGGGGATCGGCTACTCTAGCATTCTTGTACCATCAACTTGGAATAGCTAGTCGTACTGATTGTAAGCATTTTCCTGCCTAGTACTATGAGTATTTTGCCTTTCGTCCCTATAAAGATCTCATTCCCATTGAAGAAGAGTACCCTCGTACTGGATATTGGAATGTCCGCATGGCTACTAATTCTACAAAGCGACTGAGGGTGATTCGATGGCAGCTTGATAATATGACTGCGTCAGAGGTTAGTTATCCTTGTTTTTATGTTCTTATTTTGGTTTACTTGACAGATGATTGCTATCGTTTGCTTTGCAGGTTGAATGGTTGCCTTACTTTTGGGACCCTGTTAAAAAGGTACCAAGGACTACATTCCTTGGTTTCTTGCAGTATCGGGACATCATTGAGCCTTATATGCCCGACCGATGCTTGCGACAACTCGGGTATGTACACTTCATCCCATCTCCCGCTCCTAAGCCTGCTTTCGCTTATCGTCCAGAAGTATCGGCCGAGTATAAGGTGGAGTGGCCTATTTCTGTGGTGGAGAACTTGTGGCTTCAGTTCCTGAGTGGTGCAAGACTCTTTCTAGGTGATTTGATGTGTACTAAGGTTCCTTCCATGTGCGATGATTCGTATATGACATGGTTAAAATCGAAGTCATATCCTCGCCTTGTAGCAAATGACGGGTTTGAATCCACAAGAGAACGAGTGCCACCGCGAACAGCATCAGATGTTGTAAGTTACTTACTCTTATAAGGTTCGGTTAGTACATTTTGTCTCTTATAAATGTTTCTATGTTTGTGTGCAGTGGATGAACATGGCTATTGAAGCAACTTCCAGTTTCTTGGAAGTTAGAGATTTGATGCCTATAGAGAAGGCGAAGGCCCCTTGCGCTCGGTGGGATAATATTATTGACATGTGGAACCGATCGTTGATTATGCAAGATTCTGATGATGAGTCTCCACACTGTTTAATATCGTTGACTTGGGTTTCAATCGCCTTGTTAACACGCTCGAATAACGTGTCAAGAGCCGATGTGGAAGAGTTAAGCGAGTCCTTCAGTGCATTATGGGCACTCTCGACTCTGCAAGTCGTAGTGTTCCCAAAATGAAGGACCTGATTCATCTAGTATAGCACAAATTTCTCTTTATGAAGAATTCATTGTTGCGTAACATATTGTAGAAGTGCAGGTCACCAAATATAGCAATCCATCATGAACTGAACATTATCCTCATAATGCTCTTGCGTAGTAGCATACATGATTTGCCTCCAACGCCCCTTTTGAAATTTTTCAACTGAAACTTTGTTCTTTCCCATGCAATGATAAGATTTATTCAACACACATTTATTGATATGCCACGAGCAAAGTAAATGTGCGGAATTAGGGAACAAATCCCTAATCGGGGCAAAAAGACCACCCTCGCAATCGGTTACTATCAAACTCGGGTGCACCTCAGGACCAACATAATTCTTCAGTTTCTCCAACACCCACCGATAACTTGACTCTATTTCATCTTTCATGATTGCATAACCAATCACGAAGTTTATGTTCCCTGGAGTCATCCCAATTATCTCCACTAAAGGATACTTGTACTTGTTTGTCTTGTACGTAGAATCTATAAGAATCACATATGGATACGTACGTAACAAATCAGCAAACATTGGTGGCTTCATCACCAAGAAGACATGGGTCACAACATCAGTGGCTTCATCACTCATAAACCAGTTTAAGTAATTATATTTGATTTCTTGATTTAGCAATTGCTGAATCAGATTCCTTCCTTCTGACTTTTCTCTCCTTATCTTATCTCTTTCATTGTAAACATGTCTTTTATTTGGATTATCTTCTGGATATTTCTCCAAAAAAGTTGTCAGTATTTTAGTCGGTCTCACTTGTGCCTCAGTCATCTCGTGCACAACTTTCTTCGCACCAGGACTGATGTCGCTAATCTATCGATGTCCTTGTGGATACGCAACCAACTCATGGTTGTGTTTACCCTATTTTGAAGCACCAACAATGTGCCAACCGCTAAAATCTCGACGTTGATAAACCTTAATCTTAAACAAGCAACCACAACCTTTCCTTTTCGTGTCGAACCTCACGGTCATTGTCAATTCTCGATCAACTTTCTTTGAAGAACGATCACATTTCAACAATTTATCCTATCAACCATCTCTTTGCGTTTTCCATGTTGAAGTCGTAAAAAAAAACCGGATTGAATTGCAACATTTTTAGCCTATTTAATTGCCAATTCTGATGTTGCAAAATCGTCATGTTCAAAAATACCACTATAATCAATGCCATATCCACCGTAATCCTCATTATTATCCTAAAGGAACAAGAATTTCAATATTAGAAACCAAAAAAATAAAAATTGAGGTGTCTTGGGAAGACACCCCACCATGGTGGGTGGCGTCTTTCGAAGACGCCTTGGCAACACGTCGGTAAAACGACCAATTCTTCAAGTATAGTCCAAAATTTTACCTAATTTTCGGGAGAAGTCATTCTCGGTTGGTAAGACATCATCAATTTGTCACAATTAATGTCAAATACACCTTAATTTGTCACGTACACCTTAATTATGAGTTTTGAATGTTTTTACTATAGTGTAAACAATTTTACAAAATTACAATGTTATAGTGACTGATGAAAATGAATTTATTTATCTTTTATATGTATTTTAAAAAAAATTAAGGGAAAAAGGTCATTTTCTGGTAAAAATGTGGGCGATCCCTAGTAATTCGCGGACGATGTTTAGTAACTCCCTATATTTAAGCATAAACATGGAAATCATCAAACTATAAGGAAATTAAATTGAATAACAAAGAAGCATGAGAAAATAAACAAAGATATCATTAACTAAAGAAATTAGATAAACTTACTTGAAATTTAAATTGATGATTGAACTAGGAACAAATTTAGAGTATTGAAGAACAAAACAATAGTTTTGAGTAGGAAAGATCCAAAAAAAACCATAAGCAAAACCCTAAAAAAAAAGAGAAGAAGAAGAAGTGTAAAACAAGTCTAAAATTGCATCCCCTAAAACCTAACCTAATTCCAAAACTAATTGTTTTTTTTTCCAAAAAAATAAAATATAAGTAGAAAGAAAAGAAAGTCTTTTCCTTGAACTTTGCCGTGATGAAGATTCCAAACATGCTTCCCCACTTGACTTCCGTGAATATATTGGGCATTTGATTTTTAGTAATTTTTTTTAATAGTCTTTTGGGCTAATTTTCTTCTCTTTTTTTGGCCTAAATTTCATCCAACAAACCAATACTAGCTCCATCATATCTTTGTCACCAAACATGCATTTATACTAAAAAAAACATTAAAAATTAGCAATAATCGAAATGATTACGACTTAACTAAGTTCGAATTAACACCAAAAAGTACAAATAGACGTATTTATCAAACTCCCCCATGCTTAACCCTCGCTTGTCCTCGATCTATTCAAATAAGACTTAACCTTTAATTTCTTTAGCTGACCCGATCTTTTTATAATTAAGGCTTAACTTTATTGTTGTTGTTGTTGTTAACACTGAGTGCTAATCCATGGGTTGCAAATAGGAGCGTTATTGGGTTGAGCTATTCGAATTCGATTCGGTCAAAACTCAATTTGAGATCAAATTTGACTTGATAAGTTAACGAGTCGAGTTGAGCAAATTAAAATTCGACTCAAAGAGTTTGTGTGAAGCTTAGTTGAAGGTTGTAGTTTGACATGTTAAATTGTTATTGCTATATTTTTGTATAGAGAAACTCATAATTCAACCGATTTACCTTTATGTATGGATAATAATTACTTGGACACATGCTACCATACAACTCCAAATGTTGAATTTCATTGCTAAGAGACTAAGATATACATAGTATAATAACCATTTACCATATATAATACTGACAACCTGATTATCCTAATACACACATTATAAATCCCCAACCTCCAAGTATAAAATCAAGTAGACGACTTAGAGGTGCTTCACATTGTACACTGACTTCCTTTTTTTGTTTCTTCGTAAAACTCAACCACATTTAAGAATTAACTACTAAATAATGCATCTTCATCTTTCCACAAGAGATGGAAGGATGGTGAACAATAAATAAATCTATTATCTATACACAACATTTCAATTTTACAGTCTACTGTACATCCCCTTCTCGTCCAAGACAGACTAATCAGAGCGTAGAGCACATGAAAAAAATAATATGGACTGCCAGGAAATCATGACAAAGTTGGGTTAGAAATTAGAATTAGGTTGATTGTATTCCAGTACGTTTTCAGTGATCTAGTTTAGAAAAATGAATGTCATTCTATCTATAAACGACAGTGATCGACCTCGTGGAGTCATTCAATTTAAGTACTTAGATGACCAAGTGTTGGAAGATATTCTTAGACGATCAAAAGAAGATTATTAATGGTTATAAAGAATTTTGTCCCACGTCGACTAATAAACTAATAAAGGAAGAATATAAAACGGAAAACGAGGAAAGGTTTTTCAGAGGTTAGTCATAGGAAGCCCGATGACTATAATACATTACTTCGAGACAATCAGATTTTCTACTCTCGCCATTTGTTGCCTTGCTTACACTGATTTTCTACTCCATTGTTGGCAAGTACTGCGCTCGTCAGTCTTCAACAAACAAAAACCAAAGTAAAAGTTCTTGAAAAGATTTAAGTGCAGAGCCAGCAGCCCTTTTTAATCTTTGTGAAAATTAAAATCGACTCAACTGGGGATCGAACCCAGAATCTCTGGTTCCGTAGACCAGCGCCTTATCCATTGGGCCATTGAGTCTCATCTACAACTCTGAGATTGTAATGTGTATCAGTATGAGTTTTAGATCTTTATAAATGGGTATGATCGAGCCCTTTTATAAGAGGGTGTATTCAATTTTATGTTTTAATTGAATCGGTCTTTTAAAAAGTCATATTTTATTAGGTATTTAATGAGTTAAGTCGGGTTAAACTGGACAATAATTTTCAAAACTTTTAAACACTATTTGGTAATAAATGTGTTTTTACTTGCTTGCCCACGGTCTACAGCCAAATATTAGAGATGATACATGCAAACTATCACCCTTCATATATAGAACTATACTCTTTTTAGACTGGCCCATCCTCAACTCGACCCCATTTTGTATCTTATTTGACACGGTCCGACTCTTCCTGTTTTGTGCCTTCTTTCACCCGTCTCGGCCCGGTCAATCCATTTTGCATGTAACACATCCCGACTTTAATCCGACTCAATACACAGGTATAATGACTATTATTATAAATTTTATTATTATTATTATTATTATTATTATGTAGGGTGAAAAGTGAAAACAAATTACATTTCCTTGAACCAGTATGCAATAAACTTCCGTGAACCATTTCCATCATGGACCCATTTGTATATTGTCCTCAATTAGTACCCTTTTGGGCCCTTCTTTTGTAACTCCGTATATTTACGCACTTCCTTACACCCACAAACTAAATAAAATACACACACACACTCTTAGTCATACTCTGCATGTCCGTTTGGAAATGATGGAGTGTGGTAAGCTAAAAGTAGTGCTAGTGCTAGTAGTGACATCAACCCTACTAGTACTGAAATGTGAAGGTAGTATAGCACTGGGAATCAAAGACGAATGCGTGTTCCCGGCAATATATAACTTTGGAGACTCGAACTCGGACACGGGAGGCTTATCCGCGGCGTTTGGGCAGGCAGGACCTCCTCACGGCGAGACTTTCTTCCACTCCCCTGCTGGCAGATACTGCGATGGCCGCCTTGTCATTGACTTCATTGGTAACTTTTCCACTACCTTTCATTCATTCTGTCCTTATTTGGGGTATATCACTCCCTTGATTTCCAACATTGGATATTCCAACTATTGGGTAAATTTCGACTTGAAAGCCCAAATTAACAACAGTGACTTATTAAGAGACTAAGAGTATTATGATGAGTAATATTCAACGTTGTTGATGCATTATTGTCCACTTGAAACAATTATTGTACTGTCGAAGCACATTCTTAATTAGAAACTGATAGTGAGACGATTGTATTGTTGACGTGTTACAACCATACATGCATTATCATAGCTAGTATTATTCCACTATATCATTGATATTTTGAGAGGCAAATATTTTTTGTTCAAATTTTAACAGTAAAATAATTATGCTGACATTACCAAAGCATCAATGCATCATATAAGAACAATCAAAATCATTCTACTTTATTACCAAGAATTGCTTTATACTGTCCACAAAGTATAATCATTTGCTCGGTCGTCCATCGTAAATTTTGAAATTCATAGCATATGACAACAAACTACTTGAAAGATCTTGTGTCGGGTGGATGAGTGCATGACCCATTATCGTAACTTGTCAATTGTCATTATGTGCGACCTTAGCAGGAAGCATTATTCATATCCTCTGTCCAATATCTGATCATGTCCTCCTTTTTTCTTTGCTACACCCAAAATACAAGATTTCATTGTTCTGTAGCTAACACAAGTAGAACCACCAGCATAATCGCTCAAATATAATTTACATAGTTGAGCATTATTCATTACAAGAGTAGGCATTTGTAATAACACGAGTATATATATAAGATAAATTACTAATTTATACATTATATATATATATATATATATATATATATATATATATATATATATATATATATATATATATATATATATATATCAGAGTTATTTTCGTAATTTTATTTTCATATCTGATATCATAATGTTTATACCTGAAAATGGTATAAGTTTTTCTGCATTATTATATTTTATATATTTTTATATCTAATATAACTAACAATACATGATATGATAATAGTTATATATAATATTACAATACCTATATCTTAAATTTCAATATCATGATATAATTAATGGTCAGATATAAATTAGAAAAGACTTCGTTGGTTATAGTTTCACTATACTTTAACTGAAGTTTTTTTTTTTTTTTTTTTTTGTAAAAGCACAAAGTCTGGGTCTTCCCTATCTAAGTGCCTACCTGGATGCTGTGGGATCCAACTTCAGCCATGGTGCAAATTTTGCTACGGCAGGGTCCACCATTAGACCTCAGAACACTACTCTGGGTCAAAGTGGGTTTAGCCCTATTTCTTTAAACGTCCAATTTTATGAATTCTATGGTTTCCAACAACGCTCCCAAATCATCCGTCAGAAAGGTTAATATTTTTTTCTTTCATATGCTCGTTCATTTATGTACATGCATGGTAAGTATATTATTTACTGTATGATTTTTTGTACTACAATAGGAAATAATGTTTTCAAGGGATTATTACCAAAGGGAGAGAGTTTCTCAAAGGCTTTGTATACGTTTGATATTGGTCAAAATGATCTAACGGCTGGACTTTTCCTCAATATGTCTACTGATGAAGTTAAAGCAAACGTCCCAGATATATTAGATCAATTTATTACTGTCGTCAAGGTAAGCAATCATATATTGTCATAGTTGTCATTGTGCAATACTACCGAATGGTGGGTTAATATTTGAGAAATTTCTAATTTATATCTGATATAAATATATTAAGGAGCATTTTTGTAATTTCATTTCTATATATGAGATCATAATGTCTATACTTGATATATGTTTTTTTTTTGTGTTTTTATATCTTCTGTATTTCTATATCTGATATAACAATAGTTATATTTGAGGTCTCAGTATCCTGATATAATTTATATCATGTATGAATTAGAAAAACTTCATTAATATTTTCTTATACTGTGTAGGAAATGCAAATTAACTCTTAAAAGATTTTGAATCACGCTTAACATGCATAAAATCGAGCTACATTATTGTTCTATATGATTCCTAATGAACCAATAAGAACCGTGAATGATAAATTGACAATGCTGTTTGTGTGTGCATGTTTAGGACATATATGATCAAGGAGGGAGGCACTTTTGGATACACAATACAGGACCAGTAGGATGCCTACCATACGTACTGGATCGGTTGCAAATCTTGGCAAGTCAAGTGGACAATGTAGGGTGTGCAAGCGCAATCAACGAAGTGGCCCAATTTTTCAACCGAAAGTTAAAGGAAGTTGTGGTCCATCTAAGAAAAAAGTTTGCCCATGCGACCATAACTTATGTTGATGTCTATTCAGTCAAGTATGATCTCATTATACATGCTACTAAATACGGTAAGTTCCTTACTCTTTTATATAGGAATATGACTGATGCATGCCTTTGCTACTCCACCTCCACCTCTTTGCATAACCTTATTGTATCCATTGTGCACACAAAATACCGATAAATTATGTACTCATATACGTAATTTAAGAGGTAGAATTGGCTCGGAGGACATGCTATATTTGAAAAGACGTCCCTTGATTCGTGGTTAAAACATTGACACTTAAATTTTGGAAACTTTTGGTTCTTATTGAGTAACATAGGAACACTGGAATTGGATAAAAGCATAAACATTCTTATGTAATATTTTTTTTATTATGAAGGTTTTGAGAATCCACTAAGAGCTTGTTGTGGGCACGGTGGAAAGTACAACTATAACAAGCACGTTGGTTGTGGAGGGAAGATTACAGTGAAGGGCAAACAGATTTTAGTTGGAAAAGCATGTAAAGATCCTTCTGTAGCCATCAATTGGGATGGTGTTCATTACACTGAGGCAGCCAACAAATGGGTCTTTGATAGGATTGTCGATGGTTCTTACTCAGATCCTTTCATTCCCTTGAAAATGGCTTGCCATTAGCTTTCGCAACTTCTCTTTAGTAAAATCTTTGTTACTGTCTACTCTTCGGTTGTGAGAGTATATGAGCAAGATATGTACGTGATTGAACTCCAACAATATAATAAATCTTTGAAAATTTGCTACTATATCGGTTAAGTCTGATGATTCATTCAATAATATTTTTCCATATATACATACCAATAACCATGAGATTTACCATTGCAATGTGTGACAACATTTTACGGATTACATTTTTTGTTTCTCAAAATGCATAGCAATACTTGAAAGTTCCAATCTATTTAACCTAACTTCAACTATGAATATATTCTAGTTCTTGTTTTTGTCCGGAGATTGAAAAGATTACTCAGGAGCTAAGTAATAATGAGTGTAGTTGATATGTTGATTGATGGTGGGCCAAACAAATGAGTTAATCACTGGATGTTGTGGTGGTGAGTAATAACTTGCACAAGAGCATACAATTAGTCTCGGGGTGGTGTTTCGAGAAAATTTATTCTAATGTCTAAGTAAGATATTTGACCTATATCGAGCTTGTCCAAAAATTTATGTCTTGACAACCCTATTTATGCTTTAGAGAATGTTATATGTTTAGAATGAGAGAAATTAATACATTTGTCTTTATTTCATTAGTTGGTATTTATAGGTCTAAAAACCACGACTTTATTGGTTTATAAATGCTATTGTAACTTGTGATATATTGGACCCAGCTCAAGGATTTAAGATCCAGAGGGCCTATCGAATTTAGCCTACCTTCAATAAGTTGACCCTCAGCCTTGGATGAACTTTTAAAAGTGGAGGCAATCTGACTTACACAATTTTAACAGAGAATTTTAGTGTGCCTTATCAGTTATCACACCAATGTTTTGTCAGGCCAGGTACAACCAGTTCTGTTACAGACCAACATTTGATCATAGATTTCATAGTACAATATTAATGTCAACGTTATCCAAGTGACCCATTACTGCCTGTGCCATGCCAAACTCAATGGAATAGTGGATTCGAATTTGTTCCACTATCTAAACAGTCGAATACGCATTTGTTAGCTGCATCGGTGTACTGAGCTCCATCCCAATCGATCTTGACCTGTGGACCATTGCAAAATAAGTACAGGGGTGAGCCTATGCTTACGATTATGTGAGCTAGACTTGGTCAATTCATGCATCTGAGTTCATTTGGTTTTCACTATGGAATAGATATTTGAGCGAGCAAACCATGAATTAGTCTGACTTAGTACAACTTTCGATCAAGTCCTCTGGATAAAATGAATTACCCAAATAATCCACAATGTATTAAGTTTCCATGCAAAGAACTTGAATATTACGATACTCCCATGAATCGACTGAGAAGAACAGATCAAATCGTAATCAACTTTTGAATTAGCATATTCTTTTAGCTTCATTTAGCTTTCTGGCAAAGTGACATGCACATACTAGCCAGCTTACATTCTGATGTTATTTCAATGGATTTTTGTGTAAAAATCCTTCTTCTTTAGACCCACCCACTTCCTTGAAAAAAGCCTTTTACAAAGTCTGATAGCTTTATTTTTTTTGTTTATTTATTTAATGTAAGTGACTCATTCTCGAGTTTCATTGACCAGATTTGACCTCTTTGCTGGTATTATGTCCCCAGTCCCCCATTATCCTCATGAAATCATGTCTAAACTTTTCCCTGCTTCCTTTACTTGTCTGGGTGGGCTAGTTTTCAATATATTGACCCATTACTTACTACACCCCCTATAACTAATTATTTATTTCGCGGGCTTTAAAATATGATTTTTAATGATTTTATCTCTAAATTTGTTAGGCAAAAATTATGAAAAATTTGATATTTTTAAAAAATTTTATTTAGATGCATACAATAATATATCACTTCAATATATTATTTCTACGTAATAAGAATTTATAGTCAAACTATTTGAATTTTGACACTAAATAAAAATGGGGCAAAAATTAAGAAACTGTGAGAATACTTTCTTTATTGTCTGGATTAGAAAATACTGTTCATTGCTTCATGTACATCAATATTATTTATGATTGGAATGATCTCTTGATCAAAACAACCGGTTTAATTCACTTTTATTATGACATGCATAGTAGTAGTATGGTACACGTCCAAAGTTTTAAACAAGGTAGATTGAACTACATTCAAGTGATTCAACTGACTGTGTTTTGCAATAAGTTAACGGGCGAGTAAAAATGTTATTTGGGCAAGTTGGCATTATTAGATGTTTTTGGTTTCTATGTTTCTTAAATCTTGCACATTAGCATCTTTAACATATTAGCGTAGCAGCTATCATGAACCCGTCCAAGGCCCCTAAGGAAGTAAAGATGCTCGCGGAAGACACCATAACTCATGCCCTTAAGTTTTGTTTTTTCACTTGTTTTAAAACGCAAATTAGAAGGTGCACCATGCTCATGATACATCCGCTCCAAAAAAATGTACATAACGTATATGGAAAATGTACATAGTACACATGTCAGTTATAAGAAATGCACATTTTTACATTTCACATAACTGACATGTGTACTATATACATTTTCCATGTACGTAATATATATTTTTTTAGAGCGGTTGTACCATAAGCATGGTGTATCTGGGTACACTGTCCACCCATTGGTTTTAAAGTCTGTAGATTATTGGTTTCTAAAGCACACAAACTAGTTACTATAGATAGGAAAGGTAAGTAGTGGGTGTTTTCTCTGCTTACAAGTACTGCCAAAAAAAAAACATATTAGTGTAGCAAGAATACACAACACTAATTAGATTAGTTGAGAGCAATGAATTTGAACAATCCCAATAAATTACTGGACTCCTCAAACTTTTATTCTTAACATTACTCTTCAGTCTTCACTCTCTCTATGATTCAAATTGGTAAACTACATTTCAGTCAATGATTCCTGGTGCAATTGAGTTGGTTATGTGGAGACAGAAATTAACAAGAATACGCAAATAGATATAGTAAGATATATAAACACTCATATATAGCCATATCTTCACAAACAGGCTACATCATATCGAAGTTAATATAATCTAAAAGCATTGTAACTCAGACGGGTGGAATTTTGCATAGAAATATCACATGATATGGAATTATTCAGGACACAAATACTCTCTCTATATATGGCCATCACCCTGTCCCATCCTCACATTTATTCAGTCCCATATTGCCCCAACTGTAACAAACGTATGCTCCCTTAGGTGTGGGTTCCCTCTAATACCATGTTGAGATGACCAACCTTTGTTCCCCTCTCCTTCAGATCTTGCCATATTCAATTACTTCCTTCCATGAAATTGCTTCCAGAATCTTTGATGATGATAAAATGATAGCGATGTAATTAGCATCATCAAGGATATATGTATGCATGTCATTCAACTTTCCAAGCATAAAGAAACAATCTGAACTCTGGTGAATCATCATACTCCTTACTTGCACGATCATCTGCATTGAATGATAATGGTGATGGTGACAACCAGGAGGGCGATAATGATGATGATGATGGTGATGATGGTGATGATGACTTGAACAGGAACATAGCATGTCTAGGACCGGACCCAAAAATCCAATCATGAACGTCCCAATACACTTCCAGTTTAGTCTCCTTAACGTCGATCGATTCGTTTCCTCTAAACTTCCATTGTAGATGTTTCACTTTAGTTGTGAGCTTCCCATCAATCTTAATATCCATTTCATGACTACTTATCCCTTCAACATCAGCCTTATTGTTGCACTCAACTGAAATCTCATGACATTTGCCTCGTTCATGAAATTTTACCTTAGTTGAAAACCTCTTCTTGCCAAAAATGTGCTCTTTCCTAGAGACTAATACAGGATCAATGAGTGCTGGCCTACACCCCGTTCTTCTGAACGCGTCCTTCTTCATATCTCCAACCACTAGCACGACCTCCTCTTCGGACACTATTGCAACGTAGTAGTCTGACTGAGGCTCAACCTCGCCGTTGAACTTAGCTGCCTTAAGATCCCAAGCAATGCCTATGATTTTCCCGTCTGCTACGAACCGTTTACACCCTTGCTTCCTCCAGAAGTACCAAGGCTTAAGCTCGACTTTGTTATGATAATGATCTTGGCCTTGAGGGCCATCCACGGACACGGAGAGGCCGTGCAAGAGAAGATTCTTGCACCATGTTATGGTGACTAAACGAGGTTGGCTAGCTATCCTAGTGCTATACACCGACATGATCAAGCTCTGGGGAGACCCTGAGCCTGATCGTGTCAAGGTAGTGGGGGTGGCGGCGGCGGCAGCGGTTGCTAGTGCTGCAGGCGCTGGTGCAAGCGAAAGATGATGCTCGATGGGGAGCTTCTGGCTTGATGAAAAGCATGATGGTATGCCAATAGGCTCGTGCATCATATTCGGTCACAAAATGATAACCAAAGTGATCATTTGGGTAACAAAAGAGAATACAGAGTAGAAGTGTAAGGATTTATACATAGACAAGAAGGGAGCAAAGTGTACGGCTAATCAATCGTATCAGCAAGATGTTGTCTTAAATCCTGGCCTCATTGTGAGGTCAATAGGCGTCCAATATTTTCCAACTGGCGGATATATAGAGTGGTTAACAGTAATGTAGGTGTATGTAATTATAACAAACCTTCTCTTTTTCTTCCTCCGATGACGGTTTTGGACCTTTGGGGTATTAAAAAAGAGTCCAATTAGTAGCCAAAAAAATATATTGTATGCTACTGGGGTATCATCTGATGAAATATTATACGAAGTATTGTCTAGTGTCCGCTCGTTTTTTAATTTTTGCTCCATTTTTATAGAGTCAAAACTTAAAAGATGTGACAATAAATTCTCAACATATTATAAGAAATAATATATATATATTCAAGTGAAATCTAATAAGATGCATCTCAATATAAATTTTTAGAACATCAAATTTTTATATTTTTTAGCTTATAGAGTTTGGAGATAAAAACTAAGAGTTGGAGATAAAAACTATAAAAATCAAACGACGTAAGCAATTATGAATATAGGTAAAAAAATAAATCATAATGACATGATTCATCAACCACGTTTCATCCGCTCCTTTTTCATGTAAGCAGAGAGGAAACATACCCCTTTTCACCGAAATGTAAAGTTAGCAATTCCTATATACAAACCCCAAAAAGCAGGGAAAAGAAAGTTGAGGTGGGAGAGGTTTTCGGAAAGAGAACATGCGATGTGGGGACGAATGGACGACTGACCGAGGTTTAATAATTCAAATATGGCCCTGTTTATGGCCCTGTTTGGATTAACAAAGCTGGCTTTCATGTTAAAGAGAGTCTTGTTCATCTAAATAAGGGATTTTGTCCAACTTTTTTAGTACCCGAACAGTTGTTGACAATAGAGTAAAGAATTTATAGGGATCATACATGGCCATAACAAGATCTGTCCTAGTAACTTTTACTATTTCATCAACCCGATTTCAAGAAAGTTGTGAAGTGGTCTTGATCCCAAGCTCTTACTGACTGATATTTGGGGTACAGTTCTTAGGTTTCTTACTTTCGTGGGTCACATCCGATATCCTCAAGAATTATATGAAAGTTTGGCCATCTTATTATGTTAACTTGCTCTTTGGATAACTCCGGAGGAGTCGGAGTTTAATTTTGGTTTGTATTCTTATAATAATTCCAAGTGTAACCATTCTAATTTCTAAGGAGGGAAACATCATTTTGGATTATTCTAAACCCTAACTTGGCCTACCTTAACCCTATGGTGACACTAGCCTAAAAAGATGAGTGCTAGTGATGAGTCTCATAGTCTATGAAATATCTCAAGTAACGTGATCATATAGGCAATATTGATGATAGCCATGACAAAAGGTGCTTATTGAGTTGAGCTATTTCTAAGCTATTCAGACTCGACTCAGTTAAAACTTGGTCAAAATTTGACTCGATTTCGATAAGTTAATGAGTTAAATTGAACTAATCAAAAGTCGACTCGATAAGTTAATGAGCCAAATTG
Organism: Dysphania ambrosioides; assembly: GCA_026401315.1. Taxonomy (NCBI): domain Eukaryota; kingdom Viridiplantae; phylum Streptophyta; class Magnoliopsida; order Caryophyllales; family Amaranthaceae; genus Dysphania; species Dysphania ambrosioides. The sequence goes on along the minus strand of CM048671.1, from coordinate 21,086,857 downwards.
AACTAATCAAAACTCTACTCAAAAAGCTCATGGGAAGCTCGAATTTTTGTTTATATTATATATCTATAGAAAAATATACTTAAGATATAAATTGAAATAAAATAAAAGATGATTTGATATATGAACCAAAAGTCTCATATTAGATTTAAACAAAAGATGGTTAGAAAGAGTCGAGCTCATAAGCACCCCTATCTATGAAGTCGGTTCTGATTTACTGAAGACGGAAGTCTTTTCTGCCAGAACAATGTTCAAATTATATACAGAAAGGGATAAGGTAGTCTCCATTAACTAACTAATTAGATCTCACAGCGTGGAGATAAAGCATTAACAGGCCTTCCTGACCTGAAATGCTTCAAATCAACTACCATTACAGTGATGTCATCTATACTACCTCTACTTGCAGCTAAATTTACAAGCTTTTTGCAAGCAGCTAAAAGGCCAGTAGAATTGGGTCTCTTATTCTCTCTACTTGGAGACTCATTTTTCATGCACATAGGCGAGAACAAAGAAGCTTTTAACTTTGCAATAGGGCTCGCATTTTCGTTGTTGAAGTCAGAAAGACCTCCCTTGATAGCGAATGTATTTTCTGTCTTCCTATAGCTTGGAGATGGAGAGGGAGAGGGAGAGGGAGTCTTCATGTTCTTGTGCGAAAACAATGAAGTTCTTCTTAACTTTGCAGGACTTTGATTTTCTTTGTCGAATTCAGAAAGACCTTCCGAAGTACTAGAATTTTCTGTCTTCATGTAGTTTAGAGACGGAGCAAGAGTTTTCTTATGCTTCTGCTTGATGAGGGAAATTCGTTTCACCTTCGGAGAGGAGCTAGTGCTGACAAAAACATTTTCATCATCATTCTCCATCAAGTTCCTCTGGCTTTTCCTATCTAAATCTTCTGATTGAAGTCTAGATTTCTTGTCAACCACACAGTATTGCTGCACAATGTCAATGGCCTCTTGGTTTCCAACCTAATACAAGGGTGAACTGGATTTTAATGATTGTTCTTACACTCAACAATGTTTCCTAGTGATGGATGCTACACGAATTTAGGGTTTAGTACACTTCACAACAGTTATAAGCCAAGTAGCCTGTCACATTTACAAGTTATAGGTCAAAATGCACTATTCACAATATAGAGAAGTGCTTTATGATCTCTCAGTATAATACGTTATTATTTCTTCATTAAATACATCAAACTAAAAAGAATAGTGCTAATCCTAATTCAGGCAAACTAATAATTACAAATGGCAGATCAACAAAACCAAGTTTTAATCCTAAAAAAATGGGTTAGCACGTGAACTAAGAGCCTATTTCATGTGATCATCCACAAAGAGCCTACCTCTAAAAAACACACATCAAATAATGGTCATTTCATGGGAGACTTGGTAATTAATGTGCCATATTTTATTGGAATTTCCAATATTCATGAAATTTCCATTATCTACATTTGCACTTTATATTGTGATTAAACTCTAAGATAACACTTTAAGGATACGTATGTGGCTATCAATTCCTTCGCATATATATCCTTTAAAAACTACTAATGTTTTTTTTTTTTTTTTTTTTTATGTATTTCTTATAAATTAACTGACCTTTACTCCAAACATGAAATATAGTATTAGCAGTTTAGCATCAATAATCATGAAACACTCACATTTTAACTCTCGAACGGAGACGTTTTACTTCTTTAAAAGCCTGGGATGATGTTTTATAGGATTGTCTTCCACTAGTACTTAGGTTCTTAAATGGTCGTCAGCCAAGTTGTATAAACTCATTTTTCATTACCCCAATCCTCCGCTTTTTTTTCCTCTGCATCTTTTACTCAGCGGCATTTCAAATGTCTCAACCATTGTAACCAATTCTCCCCTATCCAACCTTTAATATTTACTACTTCAATTTTCTTTCGATTATCCATATTCTAATTTAATTCCTCGAAGTATTTCTGCACATCCACCTAACATATGCATTTTTGCAACACATATCTTCTTAAAAAACTCCTTTTTAAAACCTCAATATTTTGACCCGTACAATAGTATCGGTCTAATTATCATCCTATTTTTAAAGGCATACTACGATCATCCACCCACATTTTATGTTATAGATGACATCTTGATCTATTTAACCCATATAATAATACCGGTCTAATTATCATCTTATACAATTAAATAGAATAGGCTTTTATGATTGTTTAAAGATACAATAACAAAGGGCCAAACAAATCGCACAGAAAACAAGTCCATGATCTAAATACCACAAAACCCATAATCAGCACGCTAATAAATGGACATGCTGTAAGTTGTTACCTCTTCCCACAGTCCATCAGAAGCTAAGACAAGAAAGTCCATATCGGGAGTAAGATCCGAAATTGTTGTATCTGGCTGTGACACCACCCAATCTTTTAGATGAGCATCTCCAATACTTCTCGAAACTGTTAGTATCCCGTGAACTCTCCAAGCTCCTTTATGAAACTCTACATATCCTCCCTACATAACAAACCCATTGAAGCATCAATATTTCATTTCTTTAATTTGATGTTATATAATTTAAGTAATGATCACAACTGCGTAGGAATATCAAACCATACCATATCCTCAATTCTTTTCCGTTCTTCTTCCATCTCAGCTCTATGGTCCTTTGTGAGAGCCTCCGCCACCCCACCTCTACAAAGAACAGCTCTACAGTCTCCCAAATTCGAGACAACCATCTCAGTCCCATTGATCAGAACTGTGACACAACAGGAACCACTGCTTACTTCCTGGATAGTAAAAAGGAAAAAGTGCTCAATAATAATGACAGGCATCCTAATGATTGCGATTTCAGTCATTTCACCAACTGAGTGATAGCATAGAGCTGAAAGTAAAAGATGATTGGATGATTATGTTTGTATTGACTAAAAAAGACAATCAAATGGGACATAACAAAGAAGAAATAAGGCAACCATTGTGAGAACTGAAGAACATACAGTGTCAAATACAGCTCCTAAATAACATTGACTCAATCAAGATTGGTAATACGTACTGCGCTTTGAATTACAAGAGAATTTTATGAAGTCCCAAAATGCAGCCTTTTACAATTTACCAATTCCTCAATGCATTCTCACTGCATTACATAAAAATCGCAACAATAACTCAATCCGACAAATATACTCAAAATGAGCCGCCAATCTGCCATATTATTCATAAATCGAAACGAGTAGTATTTCACATTGAAAGTACACAAATTCAGTCCGTACAGAACAAGAAAGGGAAAACAAACACGTCTTACATGACAGAACAGGCATTTGACCAGGAATAATGCTAAGACAACTACATAAAGAACAAGAAATGAAAACAAACATATATTTTACAAAATCTTTGATACATAAGAAAAACTTAAACTTCAAGCTTTTATTAGCATTCAAATCTATTTAGTATATTTAGCATATAACACATCAATTACCAAGCAATAGTACCTGTTCCAAGAAATCTTTATCAGTTTTAAGATAAGCGGCTTTAACTGCTGCTTCCTTATCCCAATTTCCATCACATCTATCAACCATTTCAATGACATTCTTATGCAATCTCTGTGATACAAACTCTGCTGCTCTTTTCCCTCCGTGTCCATCGTACACCCCAAAAAAACCCTGCAAAAACCAAATAAAAAGTTCGCCTATTTAGCAACCCCATTTCGGAAAAAAAAAAAGCAATTCAAAGCGGCATTTCAACAAGGTGGTGTGCATTTCTTCACCTTCTTAGAATCTCCATCAATGGAGGAAACAATCTTGTAGGTGTCTTCCATGAACTTCTTCTTTCCCTTAATGGAGCAAACCCCAACACCCATATCCTCAAAACAACAAACGGTATCGTTTTTAGAAGGAGAAGACCCTAATTTGATCTGGGTGTCAACTGAAATTTCTTGCAATATGCTAGGGATCTGGATTTTGGGGGGTCGTTTGCGCTTCAACGAGCAGCCAAAAGTGGGTTTTTGTGACGATTCCGTGGAGGAGAGAGACTGGAAATCTGAAATTGAAGTATCCATTTGGATTGAACGACGAGAAAGAGGCGAATTTGGAGGGAGAATAGGGTTGTTGCAGGTCATTGAGATGGAGGGTGCGGCTGGAATGCAGGGCATTTTTGAAGAAAGCTCTAACGGCTAGAAGGCGAACAATGGGTTGGAGACTTGAAGTGGGTCAAAGGAGGGGATTTGATCGTTAGGGCTACTACTGCGTCTGGAGCCGTTAAGAGACCACTTTATGACAATTAGGAGATGGGTGTCAAAAAGAAATTGAATGGTCAACCCCAATTTTTTGAATGCGCAGGTGGGAACGGAATTTATCAAATTTATATTCCGTCTCATTTTATATATACTACATTTGATTTTTTATGCGGTTTAAGCAACTTAAAATATTTTTTTCCAAAATTCGTAAGATAAAAAATTATAAAAATTTAATATTTTAAAAATTACATTGATATTATTCAATAAGATTTCATTTGAATATATTATTTGTTATCATATACTTAGAATTTATTGACTCTCAAAATGAAAATATAGCAAATAATATGGGACTAAAGAAGTATCTCCATTATTCTCGAAATAAAATTTTGTATATACACGGTATATAATAAAGTTATTGTTTTTTAGAAAAAGTGACATCTTAAAATAACAAAAATTGTCCCTTAAAGTTGATAAAAATTGACATATATTATGTTGAGAGGTAACTTTTATTATATTAAATAGTATTTTTTATTGGGATACAACAACTTTATTATATTTCCAATACTTAATAGCAAATATAAGTGTATTGATTCTTGGTTTTGTAAATTATAACCCTCGTAAGTCTCATTTACAAACTAATTCATTATAATTTTAGACATGATTAAAATAACTCATCATTATATATGTTTTGGACTTGGTTGTCAATTTTAGGCCCTTTTTATTGGTTTGGTGCATTGCAAGGTCTTTGCCTTTGCTAGAAGGCTTCACAAATCACATTGTATAGTTGAATCAAGGTTGCAACCATAGCCTGTGTTCTTTGTTATCAATGTTTGATCAAGTTTTGAACATGTATTCCAACTATTATATATTAATTAGGGGTGTCAATTGGTTATACGGTTCTGTTTATCGGTTTTCAGTTATTAACGAGTCGATTTAAAACTGTTTATCATCTTTAGCGGTTCATTTTGGTTTTAAAAATTATCGGGTCAGTTCGGTTTGGTTTTTTTTATTGAGGTTTCTATTCGGTTCGGGTCCTGATCGAGTCGAGTTGTAATCGATTCGGATTGTAATCAGTCGGTTTGAAAACGTGTTGTGCCGGTTTAAAGCGGTTTTCGGGTAAAAACAATTCGGGTAATAGACGGTTCGGGTTGTAATCGATCGGTTTGAAAACGGGTTGTGCTGGTTTAAAGCGGTTTTTTGGTCAAAATAGTTTGGGTACTAGGTGGTTCAGGTCATAATTGGTTCGGGTCATAAGCGATTGGGGTCATAATCGGTTCGGGTCATGATCGATTCGGGTATTATTCAGGTTGGGTTGATATCACTTGGTTTGAAAATGAGTCACTAGTAGAAATCATAGAACCGTCACATATTATTAGGATTTTTCTTATTTTTTACCTTTATTTTGATCCTTATTAATCCATCATTACAATATTACCAAAACCCGTTATATACAATTATCAACCATTTATACATATTGCATTCAAAGGTATCAATATGAGAAATAATAAGTTTTAAAAGATGAGAAAAGTTAAGAAATGATCAACTGTGAAGCATATAAATCCAATATTCTATTATGACCACTCATTTTGACGCGCAAAATCGCGATGTACGAGATGTTACACTCAAAACAACCAACCAATTAATTTTTCATAGATTTCAGGTGCATTCCGAGGTTTCGGAAAATTCAGAAAGGTATATCTCTTAGCTCTGTAGTCTGAACGGCGTAATTATTTTTGAAACCCCCTATTTTTGAAGGTACTATACAACCATGTTTCCCCTTAGTGGCCTCAGTGGCGTCTTATTTGAGATATTGAAAAAAAAAGCTTTGACAAGCCATAAAATTGGCTACAGGACTAATATTTTAAAGGTACTATACAACCATATTTTCCCTTAGTTGCCTCAGTGGCTTTTTTTTCTTAAATGGGGCTTATATTTTTTCGAGATCTACACACCCCAAATACCTGTACAGGAGATTTGTCCACTTTTTTCTCCAAAAAAGTTGCTAACACCAAATAATCTATAAAATTCAATTTTTAAGGGTTAATTCCTTCATGAACACAACATAAGTCGATAAGCGAAGCTTAACTCATCCAATCAAGTTCCCAATCACTCCCATTGTTGTTAGGCTCAAGATCAATCCCGTTGTTTATCTTTTTAAGTAAAAAATCACCAAAAAAGCCAATTACTACATAGATGCCACTACCAAAAATTTCCAATTACTTAAGTCTTCCCATACTTTGCTAGTTTACTTTACCAAAAGTAATTTTAGGTTAGCCAAATGCGAAGATAAACCCCATGTCTAGATTTCAAACCCTAATTCAAAGTTTTCAACTAAATAATACATTCACATTTACAATTAACAATACCCATTCAAATACCCATCTTTCAAAATGAAATAAACAACAAAAACAAAAAAAAACGAAACTTATACCTTGGTAGAGGACACAACAAGTCGTTGGTGGTGTTGGGTGGTGGTGTGGCGTGGGTGGTGGCAAGGTACGTAATAGGTGGTGGCAAGTGTGGTTTGGGTGGTGCCGTTAAGATGCTGCAAGTATAAGGAGGAAAGTCGTTGTGTGTTTGAGTTACAGATCGAAGCCGTTTTTTTTATGTTAGGGTTTGATTAATATGCGTCGGGGGTGGGTTGACCCCGCAATTTAATAGGGTATTGATTAATATGCAGCGGGTGTATGTTAGTGGCGTCGCATAATAATAGCTGCTAGATTAAAATGAGGCGGGTGTGTGTTAGTGACGCCGCATATTAGTTAGATTTGTAATTAATTTGCGGCTTTTTAATATTACGCCGCAAATCTCTAGCCGCAATTCATTATTATTTTACTTGTAAGTTTTGGTTCAAAAAAATTGGTTAAATTATTTCAGGTCATAATCTATTTAGGTTGTCAAGGTTGAGTTAGTTCGGTTTGAAAATAAACTGGTGTAAATGTGTTTCCAAAGTATATAGGAGTAGCGAGTAAGACTTATGCGCCAAGATACATTCAAGTGGAACTCTTTATGAATTACAAAATTTGTAAATTATACATTACTCACACAGTCATATGACTCGTATGAGTCGTATATAAGAGTTAAGACTAATAAGAGTGAAACTATGCAAGACCATGTTACAAATTTACATTGTTATATTAGAAATACTTTTTGAATGATTTGAACAGTTGAACTTGATAGTTGAGAGCTTGATAGTTCAAATCCTACCATTTTACTAGTTTTGTAATGGTTCAATTCCACACTTACATAATTGTGGTATCTAAGAAAAGACTTTCAAAGCCAGATTATAATACTTACAGTGAAAGAACAATATATATAAATGTATGTTATAATTAGATTAGAACTAGGTGGAAATATCATTTTCAAGGAATTTAGATAATATATCAAATATTCAAATGTGTTGAACAAATACAAAATATAGAGTTGAAGTAACAGTTTTTGAACGATTTGGTCATAATGGGTTACGGGTTGTAAATGGTTCGGTCATAACGGTTTATGAGTTGTAAACGGTTCGGTCATAACGATTTATGGGTTATAAACAGTTCGGTCATAACGGTTTACGGGTTATAAACGGTTCGGGTTTATCGGGTTTTTGTCGGGTTTTAACGATTTCGGTTTACATCGGTTCAGGTTAGGGGTGCTTATCGAGTTGAGCTACTCGTGAGCAGCTCGAGCTTGACTCGGTCAAAACTCGGTCAAAGCTCGACTCGAGTGGACTCGATTCGAACTCGAACTCGGCTCGATAAGATAACGAGCCGAGTTGAGCAAACTTCAGCTCGACTCGAAAAGCTCGTGAGAAGCTCGAATGAAGATCGTTAGAAGCTCGACTCGAAAGCTCGTTAGAAGCTCGACTCGAAAGCTCGTTAGAAGCTCGACTCGAAAGCTCGTTAGAAGCTCGACTCGAAAGCTCGTTAGAAACTCGACTCGAAAGCTTGTTAGAAGCTTAACTCGAAAGCTCGTTAGAAGCTCGACTCGAAAAGCTCATGTGAAGCTCAGTTCTTTTATATTTAGTATTTTATATTTAAAATAAAAAAGGTCATGAGTCGGTACAGGTCGGTTCTATAACATGTTGACTTGAGTTATAGTTTGTTTCGGTAATTTGGGTCGGGTCAATTTTTTGCAGCATAACTTTCAGCCAAGTGTCATGTTATGATGACACATATGACCTAATTAAGAAATTTATGACACATGAAACCATTCAAACAAAATTAGAGTTATATACTTATATAACTTATATTATTCATATATTTCTAAGTTTATAACCTTATAATTTTTAACAAAATACATATGATATTTCATATACCGTGATGAACCTAAAGTACTACTAAATAAAGTTAAAAAAATATGATGATTGATGATCAATAGGAGTGTCAGTTCGGGTTGTCGGTACGTATTTGGTTCGGTACTAACAGATTTGGTACTGTTGGGTCGGGTTGAAACGGGTTTTAATTATTTTTGGATCGGTTCGGTTTCGGGTTAATAATCGGATCGGGTTAATAATCGGATCGGGTTCAATCAGTTATTTACTTAATCAGTTTGGTCCAGATTTGATTCGGGTTTTACCGGTTTGGATTTGACCAGGTTAAGCCTCAACCTTTATCAACTATATTCCTAATTTTGTTATTATTTTGTAGAAAAAAGGATAATTTATAATACTATAAATTGTTGAAAAATCATAATAATCAACTTATTGAACATTGGAAGGTGATGCATTACAAATCCCACTATCTGAAGAAACTATTTCTCCATTACAAAATCATAAATTGTCGTTTCTTGAACATTTGGTAAGTTTGATTGAATTTTATTATTTTTGCAAGTTTAGATTTAAACTTTCAACAAATAAATTAACTTTTGTAAAAAACTAAAAAATGCTATTGAAATTCAGTTGATTTGCTTGAGCTTAACGAGTTCAAGCCTAAAGATTTCTAGTTAGAGGTTGAGCATGTTTGAGCCTAACGAGCTTCGAACTTCGAGCTTCGAGTCGAGCTTCGAGCCCGAGCTTCGAGCCCGAGCTTCGAGCCGAGTTTCGAGCTGAGTTCGAGTTCGAGCCGAGCTCGAATATCTGATTTTCGAGCCGAATCCAAGCTCACGAGCTTTCGAGCTCGAGCCGAGCTTGAGTCTGAGCTATCGAGTTCGAGTCGAGCTCAGCCAGGCTCGAGCTCGACTCGGCTCATAAGCATGCCTAGTTCAGGTTACTATCGGGTTCAAACGTAATTGATTCGGGTTGTTCTCGGTTCGGGTTGTAACGGTTCGGCTAGATAACAATTATGGGTCATTAACGATTTTCTTAAATACGGTTCGGTTCAATTTTGAATTTCACCTAATCAGATTAGTTCGTTTTCGGTTTTCAATAAACGAGAACTAAGTTCTCAACGGTTTTCACCAGTTCAGTTCGGTTTTTGACAAGTCTAATATTAACTCTAGAAACCTAATGATATCCAAATTTTCTAATCCAATGGTTGAACACTTGATCTATTATGACTTAAAAAACCTTGCAAATTCCCTATCTTTGGCCAATTTGTCCCAATTTCACCTGTTTTTGGTAATGTTGGTTACAACTCAATTTTTTTTTTAAAAAATGACGAGGCAAATGAAAATTAATTAGTCGTTACCAACCACCATTCCTCTTATCAGTTATCATCAGTCCTCTCCCTGCCACTAATTGAGAGGCACGTATCTCAGCAACACAAATACGCAATTAAGCAAGCAAGCAAGCACCCAACAAGAGAGCGACAGAGAGTCAGAGAGATGCATATACTCTCTGCAATCATTGCACGACACTCAGATCTCTCCAATCGAACCCTCTTCTGCCCCGCTTTCCCATCCTCCACCCCAAACCCCAAAACTGCTGCTTCAAATGCTATTCTTTCTTCCCTAAGCCATCCTTTTCCTTCTTCTTCTTCTTCTTCTTCTTCTTCAAGCTCTGCTTCTACTGCTACTCTAAGGTATGTCAATGACCCCGCTTTAGAGGATGAAGAAAGTGAAGGAAATGGAGGGGAGTGGGTCCCTTCTGCTTCTGCATTGGCTTCTTCTTCCCCCTTTGAGTTTACCCTTAAGTTAGAGAGGGACCCTAAGTATAAAGGTATTGTTATTCCTAGCCTTGATTTTCAAAGGCTTTGTCTTGATCAGTTGGCCCACTTTCGAAGGATTGTTGAACTTAATGCCCTTCTCTCTGTAAGCTCTAATTTTTTTTCTCTTTCGATTCTTTATTTCATTGAATTAAGCTGTTGTTCACTTGTTTGGTTGATCATGAAAAGTAAGTAGTTTCGTTTCCTGAGAAAGCATAAAAAGTTGTTTGATTGAACATAGGATGTTTTACCGCTTAGGAAAATTGTTTTTCCCCAGTAATTTCATATTTGAGGAAGTATAGAAAGTTGTTTGGTTGGACATCGAAAGTTATACTTCTTAGGAAATAGTTGTTTTTTGGGTAAGTGTAAAGAGTTGTTTGGTTGAACATAAGAGATTACATCACCTAGGAGAAGTTGTTTTTCCCATGTAGTTTCATTTCCAAGGATGGCTAAAATTTTTTTGGTTGAGCATAGGAAGTATTTTTTTAGGTAAAGGGAGCTGCAAGCAGATAATATGTAGACGAAATTTGATTTGATCTCACCAACTGTCATTTACTATGTTTCTGTTATCAGAAGTACAGAACCAACATCTCACTGCAACAGTAATATCTTTTCCGGCCAACATTTTGAGGTTCAACCAAGAATCATCGAAAAAAGGGGATGGCTCAAATCCTGCTCAACTTGAAAACAGAAAGTTTAAATTGCCGAAGGGATATGCCAGCTCGCACATCTTCTGATAAGAACAAGAACTTTGATCAGCAACGTTCTCTAAGTTTGGTAGTCAAAGATTCAGAGATGCCACTGCTACCTCTGGCACTAGCTCCCTTACAACAGCATAGCGTCAGGTACATTGTAGGACAATTCTTGCTGTGTTCTATTCAAGCCACTTGGTCAAGGTGTCGTGAAATATTTTGACGAGTTATGTTATTTAACTGATTAAGGTCATTTTTATTCACTACTCTATATAAGAGATCATTTGGAATTAATCAGTACTTGTTTTTGGGCTGGAGTATGTCAAGTTGTTCTTCCCTGATCAGCAATCTGCATTTATATTGTTCTCTTTGAGACCACAGATTTCTGCTTTCTTATGCTCTTTGCTCCTGCCAGGAAGACCGTGCAGTGTTTCTGATATTGTGGTGGATTTGGTTGGAGCTGCAAAGCCTCTGGCTCAAAACCAGAAGCGTATTTTGGAATTAAGTGACTTGTCTCAATAACTGCCAGTTGTAGAAGAACCTGCAATGCGTCAAGCACTCAACAATCTAATAGAAGGTGCACTATTGTGCACACAGGTTGGGGGAAAAGTTGAAATTTTTTCTGCCGGAGCACCTGCGGGTGGTGCTCTTGTTGTATTTGACGATGATGGTCCAGATATGCACTCCATGGTAAGATCTTCTTCTTATTTCTTTATTGAAGCACCTCCTCTCCCTGAAGACAAACGTCGCATTGTCCCAACCTCATAACAAAGTGTCTCTCACAACTCACAATTTTACTGAAAGATCGTTTATGTTTTGTAATAGTTGGACACTGTCCACAGTTCCACACTCTCAATCACTTTAACTTGGGTATAAAGGTTGATGTACGATATATATCATTTTCTTGAAGGGGACAACTTTTTGACATTTTAATCTATGTGACCATTTTTTCCATTTGAAAGAATTATATATGAAGAGATCTACTTTGATATTGAGGTTACCTAACCCTTGTTACATTATGAAGTCCAACACATTCAGCTCATTCCATTTTATCTCAGGGTTCAATTCAAAGCTAATTGTAATCAAGATACTTGTGATTTAGTTTTTGAAATGCAGTAAGTTTTACTATGGATATTGATGACATTGAAGGAGCAAATTGTTTTTCATGCTCCCTGTTATCTTCATGGTAATTCTATTTATTTTTAGTTCTTTAATTCTCTTCTGTGATAATGGTCCTACTGGTATCTGTTAAATGAACACAGTACCATGTAACCACTGTTAAAGTAGCTCGGGAGATACTTGAGAGCTACGGTTTGTGATGTCCATGTCGTGTAACAGAGATGCTGCTGGGAACAGCTGGGACCAGAATGGAAGTTTTGCAACCCAACATCCGATGTATAGTCCTCAAATCCTCATGTAGTGTGTTATATTTCCCTATAAATACACCCCCACCCCTCTATTTTGTCGAAGTTGGTGTATTTTTAGTATGTTAAAAATCTAGATAACTCTGGAAGTAAAGATGATTGACGACCATAAACTAATATCAGGCATCTTTACGCTATTCTTTCCCGTAGGGCATTATACCCCCATCATGATTATAGTGGTTAATTAGGAAACTTATTGCCAAAAGCAAACACAACATCAGTCAATTAATGTCTAAGCATTTAACGTGAAAAAACACTAAATGACAAGTATACGTAAGTAAAAAAAGTTGGTAAGATGATTTGATACGATATGTCTCATGATGTTTGATAGGAATTTGTGGAGCTTTAGGTTTTCGAGACGTCGAAAAATTATCTCAAAGTGAATTAATTGCAATGGATGTATATGAAGAGGTATAAAACCAATTATAATCCTATATTTAGTCTCTAGAGCTCTGATAACAAGTTTATGAATTTTAAAAAATTTGTAGAAATCAATTAAAATGACTATTTAAAGACAAAGTAGATGATTCTAAACTTCCAATGGTAATTCTTTAATCTCATGGTAATTGGTAAAGCATTTTATGGCACAAGGTCGCTAGATATTGCACACTTATATAGTATTTAAATGAAATTTCAAGTAGTAAATAACAATAAAATTCCCTTTCAAAGAAGAAAAATTACAAGTTATTGCTAGTTACGTGTGAATGTCCTTTGAAGAAAGCATGGACTATGCATCTAAGTGCACAGTGAGAATCTGTGCACCAAATGAACATCCTGTAAAATTGTAATGAAAATTGTCAGTTTTCCCAAAAAAACAGTAATCATTACTGCAGGTACCGAATTATCACTTCTATTTGTTAGTATTTCCACACACTTATTATTAGCATAAACCCCAGTATGTGACTCTTTATTTTCCATTTTTACCAAATTTGACTGAGTATATTGTTCATTAGAAATATATAGAATGATTATTAGTATTGATTATATTTGATTTCAATGTAATGAGTATTGAGTATTTTATGTAGAATGTTCATTAGTACTAAGTATATTATTCATTAGAAATATATAGAATGTTTATTAAAAATATATAGAATGTTCATTAGTATTAAATATATTGTTTATAATGAAAAATTATTCAGATTTAAAAAGAATCCCAAAGTTATGTCATTATCTTATTCTCAATGCATAAATAATAGAATCTTAAAAGCATTAATAACATAAATTACGAAGCATTAATGATGGTTTCTACTGGGAAATAATAAATTACACGTGTTTATTACATTTGTTCTTCATGTTCATTGTGTTTACCCCCTAAACTAATGATGTATGCGCTTTATACTGATCATTGAAAGTACCTATATTGTTCATTTAGTTGATACAAAATGTTCACTTACAATTATAATGTACAACAATAAATCGTTGTGATATGTACATTTATATTTTGAGTTCGCATAATGTGTCATAACTACCCGAATATACATTATATGATTTTATAATGAATAACTTTTTTCTAAGTGATGTATATTTACTTATTAAGAAATGTACATGATATTTTTGATAGCTATGTATGTGTATAAAAAAATATTATAATGGAAAATTATTCAGATTTAAAAAGAATTCCAAAGTTATGTCATTATCTTATTATCAATGCAAAAATGATAGAATTCCATTAATGACGCAAATTATGAAGCATTTATTTTCTGCTGGGAAATAATAAATTACACGTGTTTATTATATTTGTTCTTCATGTTCATTTATTTTTTCCTTATTAATTGAAACCTGCATTTTGAGTTAATTCTACTTTCGTTTTGCACCAGATATACAGTGAGCATTGTGCACTAGGGTATATAATTCTATTTGAGTCCTTTGAATCTAAATGCTATGATGCCAAAACAAACTCGGGGTCACAAACTATTCTAGTCTATACTCTATACCCTGTAAGTTTTGCAGCCTGTATTTTGCCAACATAGCCGGCCGCAGCCAGGCATATGTACCATGATTTTTTGCTTGACAGTGTCATTTTCAGTTATGTCAAAGTTAACCTAAACATGGAATTTATGATACAGTGTGTACTACGCAAGTTTAGGCAGATCCGCAGTTACACATCGGTCAATGCCAAGTTTGCCAACTAGTCAATACGAAATACTGTTTCTAAGTACAAGGTGGACGGACTTAGACTTAGACTTAGACTTAGACTTAGACTTAGACATAGATATGTAAACAGAAGTCCTATTTAGTATTTTTGACGAGTTGCAAACTTATATAGATGGGTCAAATCTAAAGAGATCTCTATTGAAGTATGGAGTGTTGGTGTATTTAAATCACAACTAGTTAGTGATTCAGGCCATATTCTAAGTTATTCTTTGACTTTGAAATGAAGTAATTGAATAATTATCATAGATGTTAGATGCAAACTGTGGACTTTGGACTCAAATGATTCTTAGCATTGACCTTGAAAATTGATCAAATTTCAAAGTAAATACTATATGAAATTGAGCCTAATTATTGAAATTGTGGTTAACATTAGATTTATTGAAATTTGAGTGTTTCTTAGGTCTTCATGTCAATATAAATTTTTAATTCGAAAGTCTAGGATGAAATTACTCAGCAAATAGGAAAAAAATATTAAAAAGTAGAACCAAAAGCAAAACAAAACCAAGCTAACAACAATAATACTACAAAATTAAGGAGGAATAAACGGAGGCAATGCCACCCCTCTCACCCTCCTCTTCCATGATCTTGTTAAGTTCTAGGGGAGTACTCTCAATGAGTACAATGCTATTCGGTTTGGGAACACCACGATTTGCTAACAAATCCGCCGCCTGATTACTTTCTCCATAAGTATAAGAGCTTTTATGTTGTTAATTATATTCAACATGATTTTGCGTAGGTTGATAATGTGCGTGCATTCACCATATAGGGTTTCAACACTAGTCAGAGCTTGAAAACATGTTAGGCTATCCAACAGTACTTCAAGTTTATCTATTTGCAACTCTCTGGCTAGCATCAATCCCATTCCTAGGGCTAAGCATTCAGCATCAATCCCCATCTTCACGTCTATATTGGGGCATAGAAAACTTCTCACTTCATAATATTTTCAACCTACACCTGTTAAGTGCAACAATCAATTATAGATTTTGAATGAAAATTAAATTTGTCTTAAGCATGTCATCTCCCTTTCTTGAAAAAGATATGATGCAAAGTCTGGAAACAAAAAAGTGAATGGCCTTGATTGTGTGTAAAATACATATTAGCGTGGTTAAATTAAGGTAATTATGTAGGATATGAAGATGATTTAAAGGAATCAAACAAAAGAAGATTAGTAAACTCCATGGACATAGGCCATTTCATGGTTGAGAGACAAATTAAAGGATGTAGAGCTGAGATTGCTAGTATTGGATCCCCACCAGGCCACCATTGAAGGACGTTCTTGTTATTTCCACATATATAGAGCCCATCCAATACCTACGTTCCGTTCCTGTACTTCTTACACCATCATGACTCGTCAACTTGGATTTGGTTATCAGACACTGAAGCAACCTGGAGGGTGCGTCACCTATAAGATTTTCTAGGGGCTGGAGACTTGGAGGAACTCAAGGTTGTTCTTTGTCTTGTTTGAAATGGAGTCGTGTTGAATCATTGCCTTATCTATGTGAGTTTAAAAGTCACTTGCATTGAAAACAACATCATTTCTACTCTTCCAAATACTTCAAAAACCTCCATAAAATGATCATGTCCAATCCTTTTTTTAAGGTTTACATAGTTCACTCGATCACCTTCAGATTCAAATAAACTATATATCACCCGAACAATTTTCCCTCATTTAAATTCACACCAGCAAGTACTGTATCACATCAAAAACCAAACAGAGCAGAGTGCATACGAAGAACCACGGCCCGAGTATTTGTTGGAAATTTAGAGTATTTGGTATGTATGCATGTTATGTATTGTTTAAGTCATTTGGTTATGGTGTCATGACTTAAACAAACATAAGAATAAAATAGTTGTATGCAATAAACCAAGAATATATTATATATATCTAAGGGCTTGGTTTAGTAAATGTCGGTTTGACATTGTTATAAATACTTAACGTATTTATTAAAATACGTCTTTTAAAGAGGTGTCTTTTGGTTAGTATTTATACAACTATAAATATATGATATTACTCATAGTTGAAGTATGAAAAAGAGAAAACATTTTCTTCTTTCCTTTATGCATTGATACTTTTATTTATCATCTCAAATACCTATACTTATTTTCATAGTATTGTAATTTTACTACACGAAATTACAATTGTTCTTCGTTTTATCTCCTAAATAAATTTCGTGTAATCCGGTTTATAGTCTAAAGGGTCGAAATTATACTTTTGGGAAAATAATCTCGTTCACGACTCGAAAAAATTTATTTTTCGATTATCTTTGTAACCTGTTTTTTGTAAATTCCCCGACAATGCAAAAGTATAAACCGGAAAGATAATTGCTTACGAGATCGTGCGTTTACGATTCATGCATGCGGTTGTGCGGGAGATTTGTATACCAAGTTAAAAGTGGTCGGTTATAGAATTTTACTTTGATAATTACAAAGTGGGTGGTTATCTATGATAATGATCAAATGATAAAGGCCAAATTGATCATGGAGTGAGCGCTTTCTTTCATGCATGATTCTATTGCGTGGGAGTTTTGTATACAAAAATTCTCGTGTATTGTCATGCGTGTATTTTCATTCATGCACTGATATTTGTATTCAAAGTGGACGGTTACCGGGTACTTTGGTGGTTTTGTTCCTCCATGATATCTCCCTTGTCATATCCATCCCAGGAATATTTGCTAATTTCTACAAGTATAATAGTGGGTTTTGGTGAATCAAATTTTAAAGTTATCATTCCCAAGGTTCCTTTAAGGAAATTATGTCAAATTTCCAAAAATTGGAGAAATTCGAAGGTGTGGACTTTAGGAGATGGCAAAAGAAGATGCATTTTCTGTTGACATCGCTTGGTGTGTCCTATGTTCTTTCAACTCCAAAGCCATTGGAGGAGGAAGATAAAACTTTGGATACTACCCGTAAGAGGAACAAATGAGAAAACGATGACTACATTTACCGTGGTTATTTTTTTAACGGTATGTCCAATGACTTATTTGATGTTTACCAATTTTATGAGTCTGTAAAAATACTTTGGGATGATTTAGAGACTAAATATATGGCAGAGGATGCTTCAAGTAAGAAATTTTTTGTTAGCAAGTTTAATAACTTTAAGATGGTTGATAGTAGACAAGTTATGGAACAATTCTATGAAATTTAGAAAATTTTAGGCAGCTTTAAACAACTCAATATTAACTTGGATGAGACTTTTATTGTTTTTCATTAATTGATAAACTATCGAACTTTTGGAAAGATTTTAGGAATAACCTAAAACATAGAAAAGAAAACATTAGTCTTAAGGAATTAGGTTCCCATATTTGGATTGAAGATGGAATTCAAATTCATGATGGCCAAAAAGATGTAAATCCTGGTTCTACTACCATTAATATGGTAAGAGAAGGTAAGACTAATGATAAGAAGATAGGAAAAGATTCAAACACAAAGAAGGGTAAAAAACCCAAAATGAAAAGTGATGGTCAGAAATCATGAGCTTGTTGGGTTTGTGGAAAACCCGGACATTTTAAGAAGAATTGTACCATATGGAAGAAGAAATTGAGCAAGATAAAAGCTCAAGGTGGGAAAGGTGAGGCAAGCCAATCCCATGAGAAACAAGGTAATTCTTGTGCACAAATTTTACTTAATTAATTTACGAATTATGTGTGCATGATTTTTGAAATCAATTGTGTACAGGATAATTGTTCATGGTACATCGATTCAGGGGCATCAAGGTATGTTTGCAAAGATCGATCATTATTTAAAACCTTCATGGAGGTTGATGATGGAGAAATACTCTATATGGGCAATGACTCTATCACTAAGGTGCTAGACAAGGGAGAAGTTGAACTAGTATTTAGTTCAGAAAAATCTCTTATTTTAAGAGATGTGTTGTATGCTCCCGAACTTACGAGAAATCTTGTCTCTGGTGCTATCTTGAATCGATTAGGTTTTAAAATGGTGTTTGAGTCGGATAAATTTATATTGTCAGGGGGTTTATTTGTAGGACTTGGTTACTTGTGTGATGGGATGTTTAAACTTAGTATTAGTAATACTTTGAAGGATAATGTGTATGTTGTTAATGATTGCTCTTCTCTATGGCACTTGAGACTTTGACAAGTTAATTATAAAAAATTACATTTTATGTCAAAGCATGTTTTGATTCCAATTTTTGATCCAAGGGTAGAGAAGTATAGGACATACATATTAACAACAATCACAAGGAGACCATTTCCTAAAGTTGTTGAAAAGAATACTTCATTTCTTGATTTAGTGCATAGTGATTTATGTGATTTTCATAACACACTTTCCTTAGGCAATAAGAAATATTTAGCAACTTTTATTGATGATTTTTCAAGATTTTGCTATGTTTACTTATTGCATTCTAAGGATGAAGCCCTTGACAAATTTAAAATCTACAAAATGATGCAAACTAATAGTAAAATAAAAAGACTAAGAACTGATAAAAGAGGAGAGTATTATAATCTAATTTATTTCCAATCTATAATATTAGTACATGAAACAACTGCGGCATATACACCACAACAAAATGGTGTAGTGAAAAGGAAGAATAAGACTTTGCAAGAAATGGTTAATTCCATGTTATCCTATTCGGGTTTGAGTGATGGACTTTGGGGGAAAGCCGTTTTAACGGCTTGTTACATTTTAAACCGAGTTCCTATGAAAGGGAATGAGTGAACCCCATATGAGCTATGGTACAAAAGAAATCCAAACTTGAGTCACCTCAAAGTTTGGGGTTGTAGGGCAATAGTAAGAATACTTGAGCCTAAACGTAAAAAGTTAGGTGAACATCTTTATAGGATATGCAAAACATAGCAAATCCTATAGGTTCTATGTAATATAACAAATGACTATTGGTCGGTTCATACCACTATTGAGTCAAGGGATGTATTATTTGATGAAAATCATTATTCATCAATTCCTAGACAAAAGGATATCACTCCAATCAAAAAAGTATTAGATTATCAAGCTCCTTTAGATGAAGAATCTACTTCATCATCTCAACCTAGGAGGAGTAAAAGGGCAAGAAAAGAAAAATCTTTTGGCTCGAATTTTCATGTGTACTTGGTTTAAGGTTCAAGGGATTCCATTTCAACAAAATTTTCATATATTTTTAATCTGGAAGATGATCCTATGACCTATAATGAGGCTTTGAAGTCTCATGATGCCTTATTTTGAAAGGAGGTGAATAATGATGAGATGGAATCCATCATGGAAAATAATACTTGGGTATTAGCTACTTTACCCCTAATTGTAAACCTATAGGGTGTAAATGGATTTTCAAAAAGAAATTGAAATTTGATGGAACTATAGATAAGTTCAAAGCAAGGTTGGTTGCACAAGGCTTTACACAAAAGCCAGGTATCAATTATTTCGATACATATGCAGCTGTTACAAGAATCTCAACTATGAGGTTCTTAATAGCTCTTGCAACTATTTAAAATCTTGTGATCCATCAAATGGATGTCAAGACTGTATTTTTAAATGGAGATTTGGAAGAAGAGGTTTACATATGACAACCAAAAGGGTTTGTTGTGGAAGGCTAAGAGCATAAAGTTTGCACGTTGATTAAATCTTTGTATGGGCTAAAACAAGCACCTAAGTAGTGGCATCAAAAACTCGATGAAGTTGTGCTATCTAATGGGTTTAATTTGAATAATTCAGACAAGTGTATATATAGCAAATTTGATGACAATGGTGATGGTGTCATAATTTGTCTATATGTAGATGACATGTTGATCTTTGGAACGAGTTTGTCACAAGTTGAAATGACAAAGTCATTCCTTAGTTAAAAAATTTCCATGAAATACATGGGTGAAGTGGATGTCATTTTGGGCATAAGAATAAAGAGGAAACAAGAAAAGTTGATTTTGACACAATCTCATTACATTGAGAAAGTGTTCAAGAAGTTCAAGGTTAGTGAATTTTCAACCTCTCTTTATTCACCACCAATGGATCATAATATAAAACTATTACCTAATGATGTTAATGTAATTTCACAATTGGAGTATGCTATGACAAGTACTAGACCAGATATTGCTTATGCAATATGTTAATTAGGTAAATATACTAGTAATCCTAGTATGAAACACTGGCAAGCAGTTCGCCGTGTGTTGGAATACTTGAAGAAAATCATAGACTAGACTATGGTTTGTGTTATAGTGGGTATCCTTCAGTTATATAAGGATATTCAGATGCAAGTTAGATCTCTAATAGAGATCATTCATCCACAAGTGGATAGGTTTTCCTTTATGGAGGAGGTGCCATTTCATGGGCATCAAAGAAACAAACTTGCATTGCGGACTCCACAATGACATCGAAGTTCATTGCATTACATTCATCTTGTAAAGAAGTTGAATGGTTAAGAGATCTAATGCATGAGGTACCCTTGTTGCCAAAAATGATCACTAATAGTGATACATTGTGATAACAATGCAACCTTGGCTAAGGCATATAACCAAGTGTATAATGGTAAGTCAAGACATATTGGAGTACGCCATAGCTACATCCAAGGACTTATCAAGGATAATGTTAATCTCGCTGATTGCTTCACATAGGCGTTGGCTAGAGATGCTAATGAGAAGATGACAATCGGTTTAGGATTGGAGCTCTAAATAATTTCAAATGAGGGAGTCTTAACTTAACGCCCAATAAGACGTTGGGTCTTAAGTTCAATAAGATTAACTTTCACTTTTGATAATTGGGAACTTATTTTTTCATCAAAGATAAAGTTTTTGTCTTTTTGTGATGTATAAGAGGTTGCTTAGCTTAATATAATTTATGATATAGTGCTTTTGTCATGTGAGCATGTTTTGGAATTCTACATATGTAAGTATGAGGTTTAGCTGCTTCAAGAATTTAATTGGGGCATTACTTTGATGTACTTATGAATAGATATGGAAACATGGCTTAAAGTGTCAATTTAATAATGTATTCAAGTATTTAACTTTGTGTGTGTAATATCTTCAAGTGTTCAATATGTATTGAATTTGGTTCAAACGTTTTACGATACCAAATGGATACGGATTCTTGGAATGTGTATTGTACTAAGTGGGAGTTCAAGTCTCAGTACACTATCATTTATGCACAGGGTTATTTTGTTATGATGGTGTTGATGCAATAAATCTTTTTTGATACTCTAAATGGGGGAGGATTGTTAGAGATTTAGAGTATTTGGTTGATTATATTCATGTTATATATAGTTTAAGTCATTTGGTTATGGTGTCATGACTTAAACAACCATAAGAATAAAATAGGTGTATGCAATAAATCGAGAATATATTATATATATCTAAAGGCTTGGTTTAGTAAATGTCGTTTGACATTGCTATAAATACTTAACGTATTTATTAAAATGTATCTTTTAAAGATGTGCTTTTTGGTTAGTATTTATACAACTATAAACATGTGATATTACTCATATGATAAAGTATGGAAAAGAGAAAATATTTTCTTCTTTCCTTTATGCATTGATACTTTTATTTATCATCATCTCAAATACCTAAACTTGTTTTCATATTATTGTAATTTTACTATACGAAATTACAATTGTTCTTCGTTTTATCTCCTAAGTAAATTTCGTGTAGCCCAGACTATAGTTTAAAGGGTCGAAATTATACAACTCGAAAAAATTTATTTTCCGATTATCTTTGTGACCCTAATTTTTGTAAATTCCCCAACATTATTAGATCTAGTGTTAGTGTTCGCCAAACTATCTTGGTATAAATGCATAATGCATGACAATTTCCACCGGGCCCAAGCACAGAACTAAAACTTAAAATCCATAAATTAGCGCGGCGTATCACATATGAATTCTGGGGTTTTGCAAGAGAACTGACGAAGCAAAAGAAAAGTCAGAACCAAAGCCCCAAAAAAGAGCCTGTCATTCACCTTCAACCCCCTCACCCCCCCAACCCAACCCCAAATATATGCTGTGAATGTGAAACCTCCAAAAAATTAATTAAGTTAATATTAAATTTAATACAAAGCCCTTTCTCTGCAGAATTCCGGTGATTTCTTATAAGAAGGGTGCTGAATCTTTTTTATTTTTGTGGGTTTTCCGATTCAATTAATTTCCGTTGTGGGTTTTAATTTTCTCGTGAATTCATCACTAACCATCAAGTTATTTCCCTCATTTTTCATGGGAAAATAATTGTTTCAGTTTGCAAAGTTTCAAACTTTATAATAAGGTATGTTATTGTATAACATAAAGTTTCCATCTTTCATATTTTTATGCTACGAAGTATTATATAGTTGTCAGTTACAATTCACAACTCTTTTTAGTAACGCAATTTCCCATAAATCTCTGTTTTCTAGACCCTCTTCATTCTAGGTTGTCTGGGTACAAACTTGCATTAATTTTAGTGGGAATTAAGTAGCAACTTGAATTGATTGAACGAAGACCGATTGTTTGGTAACTTATTATATACGCTTTTTCTGAATTTTATTTTGATTTTTTTGGATACATTTTAGTATAAATTTTTTGGGGTTTGTGAAATTCTTTTTCAAATTATGATTAGTAATAGCAACAAGGGTTGTTGGTCAAAAGGGTACTTGCTTACTTAATTTTTAGGTTACTTGCTTGCATCTTAGATTGGTGATCACACGATTGCTTGTTAACGGAGTTGCTTGCTTAGTAGAAATTATAGCTCTATAGCATATGCTTATAAGTCACAATCTTGGTCCTTAGCTTCATTTTTAGTGCGATTTTGCCATAATTTTCTGTCCATTTTTCGCTGCATTGGGTGTAGTTTGGCCCTAATCCTTTTGATATCAAGTGTTTGACGGGCAGAAGATACAGTTGAAGACAGGCTTTCTGATATTCTTTCCGAAATTTTAGCGATTCAAATTGTCGTTTACATGTCACATAGTAGCCGCGATTTTTGGCTTCCAAGGTAGAATGTTTTGAAGCGGTTAGTTGTTATGTACTTTGTTATGCTTTTTCCATTACAGGTAGCACTTTTGCTTTGAGCTGTTTGGGCATACTTCAATCTTTATAGTTGCCTTTACTTGCATTTTATTTGTTTGCTTTTTTCGATTATTTGCAAATCCTATGTTCTTATGTTTGTCTGTCTCTCTGTCTGCAGGTACAATCTTGGTAGAAAGCCTCAATTTGTCAAAGATTTATTTTATTTTTTTTAAACTTATGAACCGTGTTGGATGCAGAATGGGGAGCAGAAAACCTAATGAATCTATGCGGCTTATTTGGACAACTTTTATTGGAATCGTTATTGGAATTATGGTTGGTGTTTTTTCTTCACAACTTTTGATTTCTAAGGTATGTAGTTTTGTTTACATCCTTTAGATTTCATATCTCACATTCAACCTTTTGGATTTGGGTTTGGTTTTAATATATTCATTGCAATCCATCTGGAAAACGCAGGTTTATCCATTGAACTGCCTTCCTGTGGCCTTTCGGCCTGCTACTGACCAACAGTTGAACAATGGGGCTAAACAAAATCAAATGTCAAATGACACAGCAAAGGTAATTTTTCTATTTTGTACCATTGCATGTATCAAAGTCGAATTCTGCACTACTAGGAAGTTAAAGTTCCAACTCTGGAATCTAATATTTAATTTATGTAAAATTTAATATAAAGTTTAGAAATTTACTTGCTATTCCTATGAAAATGTGGGATAAGGATAGGAGTAGTCTGTTCTGTTCTGGCTTTTTTTTTTCTTCTTCTTGTTATTGATGTTTTTGGTTGGGTTTGAGGCCTGTTGGTGAAGGAGCCCTTCCTAAAAGATAGCCTTTACCCTGAAGCCATGTTTTGGTTCTTTGATGACAGTAAGTTACGTCTGAGGAGCACTTTTTTTTTTGTTTCCTGCTAGCTTAGAAAAAGAGAAAACACAATTTTATGCATAAGTCTTAGTGCCAGATGAAGAAATTCATTTTATTGAATCTTTATCGTAGGTACGTAGTTAATGATGTTGTTTGCTCTCCATTCATCTATGTTTTATTGATCTAACTTCTGTATTCTACTAGTCTTTCTTGGTCATATTTTTCTGGTATGCAACAATTGCTGAAACCAACTTCCTTAGTAACTCCATTATCTGTATGATTCAGATATGTATATTCTGTCAAAACTCTTAGCTCAACATAAACATTGATCATAGACTTTGTGAAGTTCTGTACTGTTCAAGGATGACAAGTTCTTCAGTCTTTTATTGATGAAAAAATAGGCATCAAGTATATATTGCTTTTAGGCATCTCCTTTCTCGTGCCTGGAAATTCTCTTTTTAGTGTTTTCTTGTTACAGAGATGGTTATTTTAGTTTTAGTACAGGAAATTGATCAATAGACAAGTCACTGAAAGAACTTTATCGTTGACTGTCTTTGCTAATCAGATGTCTTCTTGGGTCCATTCAAATCCTAAAGGAACAGAGAGACTACCGCCAGCCATAATTGCATCTCAGTCAGACCTCTATCAGCGTAGATTATGGGGTCTTCCTAGTGAGGTATGTGGACATGCTAGAATAACTCAAAGCAACCTGCTTTGCTCCTTTATTATGTATATCATTATATCTCGCTTCCCTTAAGTATCCGAAAGACAAATATTCTTTGCTTTAAGAATTAAATATATCAGTCAAGTAGGGTGTAAGTTATGATATACAGGAAAAAGCAATGAAATAATGTATCTTAAACTTCTCTTTAAATCCTTTTAGTTCTTTCTCATAGTGTATGTCAGATCGTAGATTGATGTGTTCTTTTTCCTTGATAGTTGAACTTTACGATTCGAATGTATCGAGGCCTTAACCATATCTGGCTTCTGCAGGATCTGATAACCAAACCCAAGTATCTTGTGACCTTCACTGTTGGTATAGATATGAAGGAAAATATTGATGCAGCAGTTAACAAGGTTTTCTGCAAGTACCAAGTCTTACACTATTACTAAAACCATCTTTGTTTTAATGTGTTAATTGTATGTTTTTTTTCATCGCTACACAGTTCTCGGACAACTTCACTATTCTGCTCTTCCATTATGATGGTAAGACAAGTGAGTGGGATCAGTTTGAGTGGTCAAAGCGTGCCATCCATGTCAGCGCTCGGAAACAGACAAAATGGTTTGTATTACTTTTTTCAAGGCAACAGTGACAGTATCAAACACACTAATCCATTTTCTTTGCGTGGTAAAGGTGGTATGCTAAACGGTTTCTACATCCTGACATCGTGGCATCATATGATTACATCTTTATCTGGGATGAAGACTTGGGAGTGGAAAATTTTGATTCTGAAAAGTTAGTACTCTTTCTATGCTACATATAATACAGAGTAATGTCTTGAGTTATTTAAGTAGCATCCGTAATGTTCTTTGTATAATTTTCAGATACATTGATTTGATAAAGAAATACGGTCTGGAGATTTCGCAGCCTGGTGTGGATCCTAAGAGTCCATTGACATGGCAGATGACGAGGAAGAGAAATAACAGTGAAGTTCACAAGTAATAACTATGAAAGTTTATGTCCAGTTATCTTCTTTGGCAACAATAGTGGATTTCTTACAGTGTAGGAAAAATTGACTTTTGGATTATTTCTTGGATGCACTTTGCAGGCAGACAGAGGAAAAACCAGGCTGGTGCAAAGATCCACATCTACCCCCATGTGCAGCGTATGTAAACCATTATTGTGAAAGAGAGCTTCTATTCTTTCAAAATCCTGATTCTTTCTGAAAATAATTTTGGAGCTAGGGGTAAGCGATCCTTCTTTATGAACAGATTTGTAGAGATAATGGCACCAGTGTTCTCTCGAGAAGCATGGCGTTGCGTTTGGCATATGCTTCAGGTACACCATACTTTCATGATTACGGAAATCAACTAACTTGGTAAAGAAGATGCTGGATTGGACCATGTCTGCATTGCAAAAACTTTAAACTGCTTCAGAACTAGGTGCATTTTCACCATATTATGTACATGGACATTACTCTTCTCAACTCCATGCTTTAACTCTAGACTATGGTTGCTCAATAACATTGCAGAATGACTTGGTCCATGGTTGGGGCATCGACTTTGCCCTCCAGAAATGTGTAGAGGTTTGGCTGATCTTGGAACACATACTTGTGTTTTTCAACTGTATATATATATATTTGGTGTTTTGATTCAAATTTTTTTTTTATTTGCACTAACAGCCTGCACACGAGAAAATCGGAGTCGTTGATGCTCAATGGATTTTCCACAAACGTGTTCCTTCTCTTGGTAGTCAAGTAAATTTTCTAAATTTTTTTCATCATTGCATCCTTTTTTGTTCTTTCTTCTATTTCCTCTTGATTGATCAACTTATAATGTCAAATGCGATGTATGTCAGGGTGAATCACCAGACGGTGCTTCTCCTTGGAAAGGGGTATGTAAATTGCTGGTCATCTTTTATTCTGTTACATCTGAACCCAACCAAGTTATAAGTTTAAACTGTGATGTCGTAATAGTGTTCAAGTGTTTTTAATGAAGTCCCGAACATTTCTTGCAGGTTCGAAAAAGATGTGAAAGGGAATGGAAGATGTTCGAGAGCCGGCTTAACAATGCTGAGAATGCGCATCAGAAGGCAACGGGAAGCTCCACACAAGTCGGGGTACACCAGTAAACAGCAATTCTTTGTACTAAGCAAAGGAAATTGATAGAACACACCAAATTTTAGGTCTTTCGGCGATATCAGGCAACAATTGTTGCTTTGACTTTGGGAGATTTTTGTTCATTGACAATGTTCTCCGTCATATGTAAATATATAATTATCATCAAAGCATCTGGAAGGCCAACTTATGTAACTTGTATTTGCTTTGAGGACCGTTATAAATTTTCATGAATTTTGTTCTGAACTTTGATGTGTCTGCATTCTTTTTCAACATTGAAAATCTGTACACCTACTAACCTTCTTCTCGAGGTTTTTTTTTGTTTTGAAAAGGTTAAAAATAAAAATAAATATCATTAGGCTTTCATTTTAATTCGATCACACTTTCATCCAGTAACATATTACACGTATCCCGACGTGTCAAGAATCCACCCCACACCCTTAAGCCTTAACCATAGTTAAACCATCTAACCCAAGTGTGTAGTCAAGTAAACCAACAACAAAACCCTTATTAATTCTATTGACCCATCCCTCTTGTAGTCTTGTCTGCTCCTACGCCACCAAAAACTCGAAAAATTCTCTCTAAAACTAACTACACTTTCTCTCTCTTAAAATCTTGGAAAATTGGGTGGAATAAGAAGAGATGGGATTGTCAAGTTTCCCAAGTCCAGCAGAAGAGGTTTTACCAGTGTTAGTGATGAGCACAGTAATGTCAGTTGCAATTCTCAAGAATTTAATGAGCTCATTTCTTCAATGGGTGGGAGCAGTGAAATGGGCATCAAATAATTTGGAGGCGAATCCATCAACAACAAATGAGATGTACCAGCCAAACAGTCCCTTAATAGTGAGGAGATCGAGGGGTGTTTCAATCACCCAGTTCAAGTACTTGAGTGCAAGAAACAGTAGGAACAGTAAAAGTAAAAGTAAAAACAAGGAGGGAAATACCAAAGTTGCCCTTGAAGGAGAGTGCTGTGTTTGTTTGTGTAAAATTGAGGGTGAAGAAGAGGTGAGTGAATTGAGTTGCAGGCATTTCTTTCATAGGAATTGCTTGGACAAATGGTTTGATAATCATCACACTACATGCCCGCTTTGCAGATCCATCCACTAAGACTCAATGCCTCTAATTTTTTTTTATTTTTATATTATTTGGGAGGTGGATGATTTAGGTGAATTTTTCTTTTCCTCTCTTGTTTCGGAGACTTTTTCTTCAGTTTAATTCTCTCTTTTATTTTCCTTGTTTTTCTGTTTGAAAGAGGGGTTCCCTTCATTTCTACTGTATTTTATCTGTTGTTTTCCAGCCAAGTATAAAAAAAAAATAGAAGCTTTGATGTTGTAGACTTGTTGTGGTGGTGTTGTTTTTTAGCACTGAATTCATCATCTAATTTTAGGCTTATGACCTACTTTTTTTTAACCCAATCCAACCCAAGTCAATTGCTGCGCTCGAAATGGGCAGATTCTGATTGAGGCAAAACAATTAGTGGAGGTGACCATACATGGTTCCAAGCTGACAAAGATGGAGGATGAAGATGATCAAGTCCAACGGGATGACGATGTATGGTAAAGACGTACAATTCGTGAAAACTTGCTAATGACTAAAACTAGGTTTGGTAGTTTGAAAAAACTGATATCAACCAATGTAGTTGTATATTGAATATTTTCCAAATAAATAAACTACTTGAAAATATATAATAATTAGAAAATTGAAATAAATCACTTTGATCAACATAAAATACACACCAAATTCTCTACTAATAGTAGTAAAATATATTAATATTAATAAAAACAACAATAATAGTAATCATATAGATAATGATAATGATATTGATTGGTATGAGAATTAATTATATAGATAATAATAATTTTTTTTACGAAATTTTGTTGGTATGAGAATCAATTCGACATTTTACACAATATTGTAGAATATTGATTGGAAATAGTAGTGGTTGGCAGAAAACTAAACAGTAAACTTTGTGAGACTAATTAATGTACGAAATGTAATTTGCAAATCACATGGTAACGTAGTTAAGAGACAATCCATGTGGGGAGTTAATTAATTAGTAACGAAAAATGATGTGAGGGTTTCACTAATTGATTTCATACACTTTAAAAACATAATTGATAATTACTCCGTACCTTACAATCGATTGGATTACCATTTTCTATGTAGCATTTAGAATGAATGACCAATTAAAGTTTGGATATACTCAATGCTATCCATTCACTATGGTATTGAGATTATTTATGAATGCAAAACATAAGACATTTTGATTTTATGAAACTCTGTTTTTCAGATTGTTCGATTTTCTGAACAATAACTGTATAAATAATTATCAAAAATTAAAGTGGTTGTGAGGAACTAAATTTGTTTAATATTGGATTAGAGTTTACCTTAAAAACTATATGACAATAGGGATTTCTCTATTAATTTATCAATATGGATATTCATATATATAAATATTTTATGGGCTAAAAGCTTCAACGTAATTATTTGCGGAGGCTAATTACTTCATTAATTGTAATACGCACATCAATTAGTAATAAAACTAAGGCCATACAATTAAAGAGAACCATGTGAGATCTCAATGATTGAAAGAATGGAAGGATGTAGCCTACACCAACTATGTACATAATACATAACAATCTGACATTTCAAATTACCTAAAACTTTGTTGGTCATTATCTCATTGTAGTCTGAATCATTTGGTAAAACCTCGTAAAAAGTTGGATATATCTAATGGTTGATCTGAAGAATCAACGGATTCACTTGTCAAACAAAGAAGACGAGATTGCAAGGAGAGAGGACGTGAAATGATGTGTAGAGGGAGCAGAAAATTGGGTGGTGGCAGTGTGACTCTGTTCCTGCAATTATGCACAGCATAAGCAGGTGTAAGCTTAAATATGGCTCAGTTATTTACCCAACAGTGAGGCAGATCTTTCTGAGTTCTGATTTCTTTTGGTTGATAAATTCCTCAGCTTTGACATCTACAAGGATTTCTTCTGCTTCCTGCTTGCTAGCATTACCCTTTAGTTCAACAAACCCTTCATTATTTTCATCAACATCATCATCGATAATAATCTGCTTCAGCTTTTGTTTGATGAACTCCTCGGCTTCAATGTCAATATCTGCTACCTCACATTTTTGAGAACAATTACTCTTCTTCACGTACTTGCTGGCATTGCTGCTGCTTGAGCATTTGGAACCGCTGAGCCCCCTGGGAGGAGACAACAAGTGAGAGAAATATAAGTCAGTCTCATTCAATATAGTCATCCTTCACAAACTTATTTACATTCACAATCACATATGTAATATGCATAGGATATAATTTTAGCGGGTAAACAAGATATTCCATAAAGCATTATAGGCTCTGTAGAAACTTCTTGTACAATAACGTAATAGCTTTCACCAATGAGACCTAGTTTATGCCTCCCTAAACAGAAGAGGTATGGAATAAAGCTTACTTTTCCTATATGATTCTGTAAAGAATAACAGCGTTTCCAGGATTTTTAATTCCATTACAACACGATATCGGGTATGCAAGAATGCCTTGATGAATAGAGAAATAGGCTTTCTTAGTTCATAGCTGATATAGGATAGTTATTGTTATATTAGATATATGTATTGTTATATCAGAAATATGTATTGCAAAAGATATAAAAATATAGAACAACGTATATTAGATATAAACATTATGATATTAGGTATAGAAAGTATAAGCAAGTTAGGCTATTCAGTGATCGGTATTGGAACACTATTAATCACCCATCTGTCTCTCTTTGTTGGTTAACTTAATCCAATACGGAAGGATTTAAAGATCATACTAGAAGCTGAGCTGCACAAAACTTATGTGAAGACTTCTAATTAACAAGTATTTTAGTCACTTTCACGTAACTATAAAAGTAATTTTACCAGAAAGCATAAAAAGTAATTTGCTTTTACCTTTGTAGGTAAGCAAAGACTTTTAGGTATGACATTTTGTTGCACAGATCAGGAAAAACAGGAAGATCAAGAGAACTAAGTAACGTGTCTAGAGGTCTAAATTGGGGCAGATCTGGCCTGGAAGGATTGGTATCCCGAGGAAGATTGTAGCATGTTACGTGTCTAGAGGTCTAAATCAAATAAATCAAGCCAGAAACCAACATTGCTAATACAAGAAAACACTTCACAAATGAATCAAAAAATTCATGATATATGTTCTGCATCCAATGAAATAATTTGGTAGGTAATTTCCCTGATTCACTTGGCCAACTAGAACGACTAACATTTTGGGTATTTTACCACTGAAGGGTATAGGAGATAACCAACTCCGTGGGCATCTTCCTATAACTCACCCAAACCTATATTCCTTAGCGGTAGGCCTAAGCAAGTTTTCAGGGCTCATTCCAGCTTCTCTATTTCATGCTTCAAATCTGCAGTCGCTGGAATTGCAGGGGAATAAGTTGGTTGGATAAGTGTCCCCCCTCTGGAAGCTTCATGGGCTTAAACAGTTCCTTATTGGTGGAAAAACTCTCTTGGGACACCTGATAACTAGAACTTTGTTTGCTCATTGAGCAACTCCACCAACTCGTCAATCCTGGACATAAGCAACAATTGTTTTGGTGGTGTATTACCTGAATGCATTAGCCACTTGTCTGTCAAACTCACTGAATTGTTGTTGTACAATAAACAGATACCTGGTACAATTCTGGTTGGTATACAGAATCTGGTCAGCTTATCACTTATCCAGGTAGATGATAACAAACTCTCGGGAACATTTCTTGACACCATCAGAACCCGCAAAATCGTGATGATTTTTGATCAAAACAAATTCTCTGGGGTCATACCAGCATCTCTCGGAAAGTAGCCAACGTTAAACAGACTTCATATGGCAGATAACTAGGTACGTTCAGGGTAGCATCCCTTCAAGACTAGGTGGTTGTGGATAATGCAGCCTTTGGACCATTCCCGCAATAATCTCAGTGGTACCTTGGTGTAGTAATTAGATGCGATTAGCGGAATTACAAGAAACGATTTCTTAGCATTTAAAACAGTATCTCATGCACATAATAAAACGAATTATCAGTTTAGAATTTCATACCCTTGATGGGTGAATTTCTCAAGGCAAAAGGGCACATCTTTCGTAGATTTAGAATGTCAATCGTCATTCCTCTAATATTGGTCCACAAGTAAGATTAGATCTCCCATATATGCTGGTACGGAATCAAGAACTTTTCTTGATTGCTTTTTAGGGTTTTAAATAATTGTGTGAGAGGAGGCAATAGCAAGTGTTGAATTAGGTTTTTGCATAACCCCATATGTGTATATTTATATACGGAGTCTTGTTTAGTATAAAAGCGGAAATTTTGAGAGCATGTCCCCAAAAGGATACTGGAAGGTCAGCAAGACTCATCATAGATCAAACCATATATAATAGAGTTCGATTTCTCCTTTTAGACACACCATTCATTTGAAGTGTTCCAGGCAGAGTCCGTCGTGAAAGAATCCCACAACTCTTCAAATGATCACTAAACTCTTTGCTCAAATATTCATCACCACGATATGATCGTAATGCTTTTATTGTCTTGCCAAGTTGGTTCTCTACTTTACTTTGGAATTCTTTGAACTTTTCAAAGGATTCTAACTTATATTTCATTAAGTAAATATATTCATATCTACTTAAATCATCAATAAAGGTTATGAAGTAGTTATAACCTCACTTAGCTTTTGTACTCATTGTTCCACATACATCTGTATGTATTATTCCCAATAGTTTGTTAGCTCTTTCACCTTTTCCGGTAAAAGGTGATATTGTCATTTTTCCCATCAAACACGACTCTCATGTATCAAATGATTCAAAATAAAAAGATATTAGAAGTCCATCTTTATGTAACTTTTAAATACGATTTGTGTTGATATGGACCAAACGATAAGGTCATAGATAGGTGAGGTTTGTATCATTTGATTTATGTTTCATGCTTTCTATGTTAAGGATAGTTTTGTCTTGATTGAGTAGATACAACCCATTAATATTATTATCATTGACATAAAACATGTCATTCTTATAGATAGAGACACAACCTTTCTTTATCGTAAACGAATATCCTTCATTATCCAAAACATGAATTAAGGCAATGTTTTTTTTTATCAATATTAGGTACGTAATAACAATTATTAATACTAATCCAGAAGGTAAAGGCAGATTATAAGTTTCAACTGTTGTGGCAGCAACCTTTGCTTCATTAGCTACGCACATTTCTACCTTTCCCTTAGCTAGCTTTCTACTCCTTTTAAGCCCCTTCACATTTGAATAAATGTGAGAAATACAACCAGTATCAAATACCCAAGAACAAGTAGAAATTGCTAAATTAATTTTTATAACATAGATACTTGAAGTAGAAGCACCTGACTTCTTGTCCTTCAAGTATTTTGGGGGCAATTCCTCTTCTAATGACCAATAATGTCACATTGGAATCATTTGCTTTCAGTAGCCACCCTTGGATTTGCTAAAGCATTTGGCTTTTTAGAAGCTTTGGAAACAACTCTTTGTTTATCTTTTTTAAACTTCTCTTTGCCAGTCTCAACCTTCTTAAATCCTTTTTTCCTTTTGAACCATAAGAACATCTTTCTTTGGCTCAAAAATAGATATTTTGCTCAACAGTAATGAATAACACATTCAACTTATGCAAATTGAAAAGTAATAAATTGTTGTTATTGTTACTAGACATGATATCTACAATAGAAAAATATGAAAAATTCATTATGTTTATCAAAATAAGTTTTTAAATATTTAAATGATTTAAATAATAAAAGCTATGCACACTCAATTTATTTAAATATCCATTTTGAATTAAGTGATTTCAAGATCCTACTTAAATAATTTTAAACGGACTTGGACCCTACTCTTAAAGTTATTTTATCAAGGTAATAACTCCTTATCTTACTCATATCCCTTTGCTTCAAAATCCAAAACCCTTTTGATGATTTTGTTGAGTGTAACCAAACAAGACTTGTAAATTTTCCAAATTTACCCTTTTTATCCCAAGACAATTAGCAACACTCTACTTAAGCAGAACATATCACTAACGATCAAAGGCTTCAATAGTTGTTTGTTTGGAGAAGCATATTAAATCAATATTAATTAGGGACCTAAGTCATGTTGATCCTAATATGACCCCTAACCCCTAAAGACTATTCTTCATGGGCTTCACCCTTGAAATATCATGGATCGCCATCCTTGATCATCTTGGACCTTCACTCCTTGGATCTCCATCCATAGTGATTATAAATAAATTTTGATACTTATAATAATAAATTAAAATAAATTACAAAAATACAAACGATATGATACCGTATCTATGATACAAAAACTTTAACGATACGCAAATAGTATTTTCAATCCTAATTTGGGCTATACCAGTCACCTCATGCAATCATAATATTATATATTATAACTTCTATAAAATTAGTAATATCAACGGTATTAAAATTAAAACAACATGCTTTAACAATTAAAAGCAAACATTATTCAATTCTATTAATCACATTAATAAAATTAAATAATAAAACATGCCATAAAAAGATTAAACAAATTCAAGCATTCACTATTTAAATCTATTAATCACATTAATAAATTTAAATAATAAAAAAAATATGACTTTAACAAAATATCAATTTTACTAATCAAATTAATAAAATTAAAACATAAATTATTCAATTTTACTAATGAAATTAATAAAATTAAATAACTATCCATCGATAACCATTATTGACTAACTTTATTATTATTATGTTAAATTTGTCTAATCAATTGCTTATATGTGTGACCTCATAGGACTCGGTTAAAGTTAGTAGTATATTAATCTAATTAATATACAAATTATAGTTGATTTCTAGCAAAACACTATAATTTCCTAAAATAATTGAATATTATTATCTTCATAATTAGTCCAAATTATATTTAATTTATTACACTTGTTGAGAAAATTTTCTTCACCTTGCATAGGTCATAGGCCTTACATTCTTTATATGGGTTTCTCTCATAATCAACTAGCTGGTCCCTTCCCATCAGAAGTTGGTCAGTTGAAAAAAACTTAGTCACTCTGGATGTTTTTGATAACAAGTTATCAGGTGATATACTGAGCAGTCTCCGAAACTGTATAAGTCTAGAATATTTATACAAGAAGGGAAACTTAGTCTTCTGGTCCTATATATTTCGCATAGCAAGTTAGATCCCTGGATTTCTGGGCAGCTTTCCCATGCTGTATTTGGACCTATATTACAATGACTTTGATGGGATAGTTCAAGTTAATGGAGTTTTTACCCATGCATGCTATTTCAATAACAGGAAAGAGTATACTGCTTTGAGGTATACCTGAGCTTCATTGTAATAAATTCATTATTTCCAACCAACCTAAGAAAGATATCGTAATGAATTTGTTCATAACTTTTTTCAATTCAATAAGCTTTCATTCAAGTAAATATGATAAATAAATCAGTGTAATTGTAAATGGTAAAATACATTGCAGGGTTGCACCCCTGCATGGCTGGATAGACGTCTTCATTGTAAAAGAAATCCATACTCCACTTCAATTAATGCTTCCAAAGGCTGAGCTCAAACTTTTGATGCTTTTTCCTAATAAACTTGTCAGCCTCAGCATCAACATTTTCATACCATATTTTTTCAGTAACTCTCTTCCCACCATACTGCTGTGGCTGCATCGTCGTGCTCGCACGCTCAGCATTAGGCTGCCTATTCTTCTTCTTCTTCTTCAATGGCGACAATACATGAGAGAAATAGATCTTATATTCGTCTAGTATACTCTCTGTGCGGACCACCTTACTCCATTTTGCTGACGACATTCTCGGTTTCTCAACTATCTTCAATTAATCAAGTTAAATGAATGAGTTTATGTTGGGTTTGTGAACGATCTGTGAGTAAGAGACCTAATTAGAAGGCATATTTATACGTGATTTTTTTTAGT
This sequence comes from Dysphania ambrosioides, assembly GCA_026401315.1. Classification (NCBI taxonomy): domain Eukaryota; kingdom Viridiplantae; phylum Streptophyta; class Magnoliopsida; order Caryophyllales; family Amaranthaceae; genus Dysphania; species Dysphania ambrosioides. The sequence continues at coordinate 21,050,816 of CM048671.1, read as the reverse complement.
TCATATATATATTTTTTTTCAATGTTGATTAGGCGCGTTTTGGCACGTTATTACTTGCTTAATAATTGGAATACTAAAACCAACTTCCTTCCAATTTTGACAAAAATAATAGCTTAATTAAGTAACTATCCAAATAATTAGGCTAAGTATATACTCATGAGAATCTTGAAACATATAGTTTTCTACATTTTAAAGTTTTGCTTTAAGTTGCAAATGAGCTGATGGTGAGACATGCATGCATCGAATCAAGCGACTAATATCATTGATAATATATGAATCTTGAAAAATGCAAAGGCACCGCCCGTCTTCTCTGAATCTTGCTTTGAGAATGGACGTAGTTTAGAGTTTTTTTTGGTAATGTTTTCGGCAGCGCACCTAATTTGCCGTTCCACTTTGTTTTGCCTATTGTTTCATTTTATCTGTTAGGAGACTATTCCATTGTTTCAAGAGATAATCCTTTCCAGCTAGATCTACCGTGTTGCGTACATATTGTTGAATAAGTTACAAAACTTTCTAATTTATATCTGATATATATACATATTAGGGGTATTTTCGTAGTTTTATTTATATACCTAAAATTATAATGTCTATACCTGCTATATATTTTTTTGTATTTCTATATCTGATATAACAATAAATATATCTTATATAATAATATTTATATTTAAAATCTCAATATTCTGGTATAATTTATACCGGGTATGAATTAGGAAAATTTCAATAATTTAGATCATCAATTTTAAAAATGTGCACTTGTAAACATTTTATCCTACATTCGGCAGCCGTATTATGGTGTTAACTTGCCTAATTTTGCAATGGAAAAGTCTAATTATATTGTCAATTTCTTTCTGAAGAGTCCTTCAATAAGAGTATTAAAACACAACAATGGCATCACTTAAGTCTAATTATAAAACTAAAGTATTCCTTGATGCATACAGCCGGCCTGTGAGTGGGGTGAGGGTGCACTTGAGAACATGAGAATTGATGCCAACAATTAGCTAGCTACCCGGACGAATGGAGCTTTACTTTATAGTTTTATTAGTAAAGCGCATGAACTCCATCACCCTTACGGCATAGCTTCTTTCGCATGCATGTATTTGATACGGTGTATAATATAAGACTAATTATGCGTTTTATCTACACTACAAGAGTACAAGAGCAAATGGCTCTCATATGGGGCATGACAGAATATAAAATTACATGACTCCAACCATCTAGTTAGTGCGTCATGCACCCGTAAGCTAATTTGGACAAGATAATCTAGAAAAATTTAGTAATATTTGAATGTTAAGTTGGAACTCTAATTAGGCTATGTTTGGACTCTAATTAGGCAGCTACATTGTATCCATCAAAGGAATCCAAACAAGCGCCTTGAGAGGTACAAGAATATGGACTCATACATTATAGAGTATCTTCTTTTGTGGGAGTTAGTTAATTTAATTTGTATTATAATTGTAATTAAGGAGATAATCTTACATACGCAATTGAAATGCCGATCCAAATTTAATTCGTTAAAATATTTGCTTAGAGAGTAGAAGTGGCAACCTGTTAGATAGAGTTGGGCAGGGTTTATTAAACTATGTTCCTCCATTTGACTTTTAGCGGTTTTCAAAACACGACTTTAAACATTTTTATATCAAAATCTATAAGACCAAAAATTATAAAACTTGATACTATAAAAATTTATATCGAAATACATCTAACAAGATCCAACTTGAATATATTATTTCTTATAACATGACATGATGAGAATTTATAGTCAAAATTTTTAAAATTTAACTCTATAAATAAAAATGGGACAATTTTTGAAAGACGGAGAGAGTATTAATTATATTTTATCTCCTTAATTACCATGAGTGGAACTTATATTTAATCAGTAAGTTATCTAGAGTTCAAATAATGAATTGAAAGTTATTACCAAGCCACCTTTAAACGTTTAAGGAATAAGAATTTGATATAACGTCCTCACTCTCCTCACTTTATATAAAACTGATATCTAAAGTGATGTACACGTGCGGGTCTCTCCAAAAATAGTGCATCCAGTTAGGCAGTGGTTATGGTGTACAATAATAAATTTATGACGTCTATACATACAATACGATAAAACGGATAAAATTATACTTGCATTTAAAATTATCTCTAAATATAAAGTAGTTTTGCACCGACTAATTGGTATCTTGTACGTTGGAATATCTCCAAGTTTGAGATGTTATTTACACAATTGTCCTTTCTAGCTATACATTTTCCATATTGCATGATCGAGTTGTTTATATACATAAACAAGCAGCTAAGTACAATACGTAGTTGGTGCTATCCATCATGTTATGGTGTTGAACATACATGGTTTATATAATTAGCATGAAATTTTGCTCATTGTTTTTGACCTAATGAGCTAGCTAGGGTTGATTAAGGTTGTAAAACCTACTCAACTGATCGAAATCACTTTAATTAACTCAATTGATTATTGATAAACACTTTCCATTTCATCTCAAAAACTCAACAAGAGTAGCTCTCGATCAATAATGATATGAACAAATTTAATTTGAAGGGAAAAATAAAGGTGGTTTTAATAATTGAAATAATGTTTCGCACATTTTACACACAACACCATGGATCGATTGATAGTATTGATTATGAAGTAATTGATCATATTATAAACCAATAAAATTGTTGTCCAAGTTACTCCGACTTTCACTTAAAATATATGCATACTCTTCCTTCCTATGAAACAAATAATTTGAATACACGTTGCGTGTGTATATCATTTACTATGCGTAGACTTCCAAAGGCTAAGCTCAAAATTCTGATGCTTCTTCTTAATAAACTTGTCAGCTTCAGCATCAACATTCTCATACCCATTACTCTGCTGCGGCCTCATCATCGTGCTCTGATGCTCACCTTTGGGTTGCTTGTTCTTCTTCAAAGGGGACAAGACATGAGAGAAATAGATGTTGTATTCATCTAACAAACTCTCTGTCCTAACTACATTGCTTCGATTTGCCGACGACATCTCTTTACTATCCCTTTCTCTTAATTCAAGTTGTAAGTGAGGATAGATTATATTGTAGGATATAATTGTGAAGGATGAGAAAATATATGACCTTTGAAGACCTATATATATGCGTATTTTTTGTTCAAATAATATTCTTCCGTTGTATATATGTTAGTTGGATAATACACGTTTCTATACTCTTTGATCATTATTAATCTATAGGAATTCTAGAACTAACTCCCTCCCCTTTTTGACATTAACCAATTTCTTAGACTCAAAGCTTCTTGTATTTAATACTCCGTAGAATGGACTAAACTCTAGCAATTCTTGAGAAATTCTAGAATATGAGACGTCTATTCTGAATGTAGCCTTTAGAAATTAGATTTTGTGATAGTGTTTTCGCTTTGCCGAGCAGTTCCCCTCTTCTGCATGGCTCAAGCCGCCATTTGAGAAGTTTTACTATATATATTTTGTGCATACCGAAATACGAAGTATATTCCTGCATAATGGTTTCATCATGTTAGTTGTACAACCAATATTTGTTAAATACAAGTTTGGGTCACATCCGTTTATAGGAGAGATCAAGTCCAGTTTACAAGATTAAAAGAGTTCACCTTGAAACCATATTACAATTAAGAAGGGGAGTAGTCCATCAACTTTATATAGTGGATATTTCTCTATTAATTTGTGGAGTTTTTAGAGTTTTAACAATATTATCGGACAAAAAATTCTCTAAGTGTAGTGCATTGGTAGTTTGGAACAGTGCAACTCTATTTGAAGGCCGAGTAGCCTGTCCATTAATTTAACGAGTGAAAGAAAATATTTTCCTATAAACAATCATACCCTAATTTTGAACTTCTTGATATCTACTTTAAGAGTTATTCGACGATTTGCACAAGTATGTGATACAACGATACAACTTTTGCATTTAAAGTTTAGTTTTGAGATTAGTGGCTTTATTATTTACATCAAAAGTTAGAAGAAAGGCATTACTCAAAACTATATATCCTCTATAGTTGGCAAAAGACCTGTGTATTGGGTCGGGTTAAGACCGGGATGGGTCACATGCTAAATGGGTCGGGCTGAGCCGGGTCAAAGGAGATACATAACGGGCCGAGTCGAGTTGGACCGTCCAAAAAGAGTATAGTTTTTATCTATAAAGAGTAATAGTTTACATATATCACATCCAATCATTAGTAGTGTATTATCAGTAAGTACATGGAAATAGTTTATTATCTAATAGTGTTTAAAAGTCTTGAAAACTATAGACCCATTATTGACCCGACTCGACCCAATAAAACATGACTTTTTAAGAGACCGACCCATTAGACCCATTATTGATTAGACCCTTTTTATAAATGGGTCGGTCAAGGGCCTTTAACGGGACACCTCCCATTTGATCACCTATAGTTGGCAAGCTCGACATTGGAAATTTCAAACAAGGAACAAAACTACTTAAGACCTACATTTTATTCCTCCATTAAGATATTTATTGAACTAGCTTAGCTTGCTTTACTTGAAATTCAACTGACTTTTCAATATATTGTGCATTTTTTGACGGGAATTGAAGTATTATTCAATTTTAATTTGCCCCACGTAAAAAGGCAAAGGGCATTAGATTCCCTTTGATCATACATACTTTTGACTCAAACCACATAACCAAATCTTCAGAATTGATTGGCATTATATTATATATGTTTAGGCCTTCTTTAATTTTGATATGGTATCATGAGACAAACTCAGAGCGATTCAAATACGCGAAGCTACAAAAGGAGATAATAACACGGAAGTTATCCAAGTGACAGCTGTACGTGAAAAATAATGAAACATGCGTAATACAACCTCCCCATCAGTAACATTCATAGCCTTGCTAATTGAAGAGGTTGTCCACTTGTCTATATAACAAAATATATATATATATATATATATATATATATATATATATATATATATATATAACAAAATATATATATATATATATCGCATAATCGAATTGAAGGATAAATTAGTAATTTTATTTTTAAATTAATTATATTTTAGGAAATTAAAATTGTATTTATTAAATATAAAATTATACTATTAAAAAATTAAAAATTGTACTATTTGTAAATGAAGTTGTATTTATAAAAGTGAAAAAACTGAGAGTATTCGGAGCAAGTATTTGTTTAACATGAAGCAATAAGCTAGGGCTGGATAGAATGTAGCAGCCTAAGTAGATCAATTTCAAATTTGTTAGCTAGCTGCATCGTTTGAGTTTCTATTCTTCTCTATCCCCCAAACTAATAATGATGGCTGCATGTACAACTTTTGGACTGATTAGACTAAGCTAATTTTTATTTTATTTTTTACAAACAAAAGTTAATGGATGAAACCCTGTCATAAGCTGCAAGACAAAGAATAACGCCGTAAGATAATGGATGATTCCTTTGATTTTAGTCATGCAAAAGGTTGATAACGGTGTATTTTATGTTATTTTTCGCCTCCTACATATTTATTAATTAAGTCTAAGATTTTGAATGAGTTGATATGGATGCGACTCCTATTGATAACTTGGTTTACAAGGCACTTTGTTGGGCTAGCTGCGTTCGTTTATAATGTCCCTCTGCTTTCTAAGTCAGTGGGTAGTTGCGTAAGAAATGTTGATATAGTCCGCAAATATATATATATATATATATATATATATATATATATATATAATATATATATATATATTAATATATATTGTCATTTTTACTAACATAGTATAGTTAGATTATATTCCTTTTATTAAGATAAGTTGTGGACGGGAATGGGGAGTGGAAGGTAAGCTACGTACTAAGTATGAAATATTATTAAATAGTATTTTTGGGAAATAATTTTGAATGCATAGTTATATACGAAGTGTCGAAGTATGATGAGTTTGGCTAGAGATAATCAACTCTTACTATTCACGAATCGAAACTTTTAGTGGACATTTGTTTGAAGAAAAAGTGGTTTCGATAACTACTACCGATTAGACTTGTTTAATTTAGAGGGGCTCATTAAGAACACTTAATTAACCCATTTATAAAAGGGTCTAATCAATTATTGGTTTAATTTGGTCGATTTTTAAAGGGTAATGTTTTATTTGGTTATAAATGGGTCTAAGTTGGGTTAATAATGAGTTAATAATTTTCAAGGGTTTTAAACACTATCAAGTAATAAATGTTTTTCTCTTACTTGCCAAAAATTGAAGGTGATACAAGAAAAATATCTACATATATAAATAAAATTATACTCTCTTTGGACGGTCTTGCTCGACTCGACTCAACCCGTTTTGTACCTTTTTTTGTCTGGCCGAACTTGGCTCGTTTTCCCTATTCTTTGACCCAAACTGACCCGTTTTGCATGTGACTCATCCTAGTCGTGACCCGATCCAATGAATATGCCTACTAGCATTTAGTGGTTACGGTTTTTACTATAGTTATAAAAACCTAGGAGGGTAGAAGAGTTGGAAGACTAGGAACGTAAGTTGGAAAGGGAGTGTTCCATCCGGAGTTTATTTAAGAAAAATTACGATAGAGAGTGATGCTTAAGGGACATGATCTAGTACAGTGTCCAGTGTCCACTTTAATAAGGTGCGTAGATGTGACAAATGTTGAAAGAATTCACTAATGATAGTCGAAGTATTAATATGTTAGTTATCCCACACTTTCCCCAAATTAAAATTCAGCTCTTTTAACTTATCAGATTTTATTTTAGTCATAAATTATATTGGAAAGTAAATAGAATAAGGTATTTCCTATCATCTTATTATCAATTGATTTAAGATGGAATTCTCTTTGTGGTTTGTTCACAATGTGCTATAAAATTGTTGAAAGTTCGTTATTATCATCATTCAAATTAAGTAAAATTTTAAATTATCTCCATAATCCTTTGAGAAAATTAAATCTTTGACTCTTTTGATCAAAAAATTTGTGAATTTTATAGATCACAAATTAAGCAAGCTACTTATTATTAATCGGTCATATGAAATGATGCAACACTAACTTCTTTTAATCTAAGAACTTGTATATAATTAGACTTGTGACCGGAAAATTAATACAAAATGATGACTAATATATAGGACTAAACAAGAGATATTCAAGAACTCGGTATTACACTTTTAAGGAGATTTTAGCAGAATTTTCAAAATAAATATACATCATAGCATTGATTGCACACAACAATGCAATATATGTCTTTCATGCAATGTGACATATATTATATGGAGTATCATTCACTATACGCCATTACTTCCATAGGCTCAGTTGAAGCTTTTGACGTCTTCTCTGGATGAACTCCTCTGCTTTGGCATCAACATCTTCATAAACATTCCTACCACCGCATGGTCCGTATCCATACTGTTCTTGCATCGTCACTGCGGCGCTCTTACTACTTTCAGCCTTTTGCTGCGCCTTCTTCAACGGCGACAAGACATGCGAGAAATAGATGTTGTATTCATCTAACACACTCTCTGTACGAACCATCTTACTCCATTTTGTGTATGACGACATTTTCAATCCTTTCCGATTCCTACAAATTAAGATGATCTGATGAGTGTGATTAATCGTCTTGTGGTGATCGAATACTGTATGAAAAAACCTTGGCCTTGGAAGACATATATATATATAGGTGTTGTTAGGCTCATTTTTTATCCATCATCATCTCATTGACTTATAGTTCTTCCTTGAGCACGTTTTTAATGTGCGCTAGTTTAAACCTATATATTGCATTGGCTAATTCAAATGATCCCCTTAATTATGTAGTATTAATTGTGGTGATATTGTGATATACACACACACACACGTTAGAATCATTAATTAAAGCATATGCATTAGCGGTGTTAATATTAGAGTATTAAGATATAAGCTATATATGTATTATACATTAATTCAATATAAAATAAGTGTCATGCTTTGCATCAGCGTTTTCCCCCTTTCGGTTCCAATAGCATTACATAAGAGTTTAATACGTACACTTTTATATCAACAAACTCCAGCCCAAATCCAGTGAATCAATATAAAGCTATATTTTTTTTTAAGTGTAGGCGTGTAGCTTAGCTGCCTGATTAGAGTTCATTTCACTGCACTTTGCAAGCTGATTACTTAATTACAGACTACAAGTATTACTATATTGCTTTATGTTAATAAACTACATATATATAGCTCAATCAATCACTAACCTATTTTTTTTTCTATACAATATGTGAAACTTTGAATCATTGAATGCATTGGATGTACCTCCGCGTATATATGAGTTTGTCTGGTAAAGGATGTGCAGATAGCAAATTCGTTAGAGCTATGTCTTTTTCTTTTAGGGTTTTAATACTCGTAAAAATTTTATAGATTAAATTAAACAAGGCAATTTCCAATACATTTGGGAGGGCCTTAGAGCACTAGATGTCTAATGTTTTTGCTAGCTTTATTTCTTTAATCTTGTGGCATGCGTGATTACTAGATGCGGGTAAACTTTTCCAATTCATCTAAGACGAGTATACACATATATAGCATATACTTGGTTTTCTCCTATTCTATCTTTACTAGAATGGGTGAAGAAACTTAAACGAAGACGATTTTTAAAGTTAAATACATACTTTTTTTTTTGTTCTTCCCATTTTTCTCATTCGGAAATTTCATACATGGCTTTAGCATAAGTAAGAGGACAACTGACTTGAAGATTAGTTTCTTAGAAAACTCTTTGAAGTACTTAGTCGTGTAAGTGATTTAAAAGTGAAATAAACTTTTTTATATAAGTGTATGGCATGGTTCAGTGTACTTGAGTAGTCTACCATAGCATAGTTCATTTGTGCTTGAGTACCTACTAGTACATATACAGTTAACATGTTATAATAAACCAAACTGACACTTTTTGCTGCAAATTCACTTTTTGAAAGCATACTTGGGCAGAAATATTTTCCATGTAAAATAATATCAAGCAACTTTTTTTGAGGAAACTTGATTTAATAAAAAAACAAACTTTTAGAAGAGATTTTTCTACCTAAAAAGTGCAATCATTAGGTACGTGAAATAGGCTTTAAAGCTTTTATCATAAAATTATTTTTCTAAGAAAATCACTCAATTAACTTTTAGTCTAGTTGAATTTTTACTCATATTTAACTCTTGAAGTATCAAATAAATTGACCCAATTTATACTTGCACAAAGCCTAAAGAATATTCCTTCCCAGGCTTGCTCAGAAGCTTCCACTTAAAAGTTTCAAGGTTTGTTACTACTCTCGAACTTTGTAACGTAGCAACTGGAACTCAACACCGCAACAATTATAACTTTGACCTCTAAGTTCCAATAACGACTTAATTTAAACTTTACTTTGCCTCACATTATTTATACAATTGACATTTTCATGGCTAAGCGTGATCACCTTAAGGACACATGCACTTGCTCCTACTTTAGAACTTGTCTTTAAGCCTTCATAAAACTTAGAACAACAAACATATCAAATATGTTTGCAATGTCATCACCAAAACATTAAATGGTATAACAATTTTCCACACTCTTACTTAAAACGGGCTTATGGTTTTACCTTCTTAGCTTCAATGGCGCGAAGACATGAGAGAAGGAAATGCCTGAATTACCTTACTTTAATGTGTGTGAAGACATTTTCTATCTTTTTTCTTTGAAGATGGTGAGTATTATAGGTGGAAAAATTCTTAATTTATACTTGATATAAATATATTATAAAACATTTTGGTAATTTTATTTGTATACTCGAGATTATAATGTATATACCTGATATATGTTTTTTGTATTTTTATATTTTCTATATTTTTATATCTGATATAGCAATACTTATATATATGAAATCTTAATATCTTGATATAGTAATTAATATTAAGTATGAATTAGAAAAAGCTTATTGTGACATCTAAGAGTTTTGAGGGGTAATGGATGGAAAAATAGTAATCTTGAATGAACTTTTATATAGGTGTGTTGATATATGCTCATATTTAATCCTTTAATTTGCATGTGTAGTTCTTTCTTTCAATTAAAATTCCGGATGAATTAAGCACGTTTTTCATAGATGGTATAAATTAAATTATGGAAAATATAACGTCATTTCTTTCACGAAATCTGGTTTAGTGAATTATCAATATCTCAAGCAAGTTAGGGGCATCTAGTTTCCTATTTAAATATATTAATTAACTTACCATATGATTTGCTAATGTAGTGACAAAAACACGTCTCTAATCTTAAACAACGCTTATACGTGCATAAACAATTTTTTTTATCAGTGGAAGGTGCTTAAGCTATACGAATAAATCTCCATTAACTGAGCCGACTAACATAGTACGAGCATTATTATACATTTAATATGTATGTTAATAATAACGTAGGGTTACTTCTTATATATTTAAGATCGTACTAGCAACTTTGTCTTTTATTATAGAATGAAGTATTCTTATACAATATAGTAGTAATTTGCATGTAAGTAGGGTTACAGCTATGTAAAAGTAAGGTTCCTCCATAAAAAAATTAAAAAATAGAAAAGAATGGTTCCAATTTTTTTTTTTTTTTTTTTTAACGAACCATCACTAGCTTTAGCTTAGTTACGTTGATGTTCGTAAATAGTGTAAATGCCTAAGTGTCTAGTAAGGGTCTCATTTTTCTATCTGATAGTTCAGTATACTAAACTTTTAGCAAATCCCTTCCATTCATAGCTAATGACTAGAAAATAAGAATAATAATCCTTCCGTTAGAGTTCACAATCACTTCTACGTACTCTGTGAATCCTAAATTACACCCCGTTGGAGATCAATTTAACGCCTTTGGTTCTCATCAAAGACTAAATTTTCCCTTAAAAGTAGAGTTAAGTTATTTTTTGTAAAATGTCACTAAAAAGTATTTCAGGTCAAATATTGTGTACTCGACTTTTGCTAATCTTATTCTTCGAGCATGTCCTAGTAATTAAGGGCAAACTTGTAAAGTAATTTTCCTACAACGACCGTTTATAGTCGTGGAAATCTCTAAGTGATACAGAGTAATCTTCTTCATTTAAATCCTACAAAATTGATAGGCTTTTTTAAATTCTAGAGGCGTAATTCGAGCTATAGTTAAAGATCACTTTTGTAACATTAAACTTAGTTTCACGCTACGAAATTTACGTTTTACCAAAGATAAAAGGTTCTTTAAAACAGCTGGAAAATTGGGCTGTTAGAAAACATGGCGTTTAAGAGTCATAATGATCCCATTATTACTTAATTGTTGTGACTGCTTAATGTTGGCTATCTTGTCATAAGAAATCATATATTTATTATTAATTGCCGGACTTTTGTAAACATAAAACATAAATAATTATATATATCAATGCTTTTGTGATTTAATAATATCAATGTTTCTAAATAATCTTTTCTTTCCTATTCAAAAAGAAAAAGTAGACTTATTTCCTACTTACACTCTCTATTTTACTTGCTACATTAAATAGGAAAAAAAATTAATGAAGGGACGGAGAGAATATTATTAAACAATACAAGTATCCAAATGATAATTAAAATGCATAGATCGAACAACACACTTATTCATCCTTTGCCCTCAATCCCATCAAAATATAGAACAACATTTATAAGTAAATGCATGATATATTAGGAGTAATGTGTCCGGCCTTTTCATGTTGATCATCAACATATTATATATATATATATATATATATATATATATATATATATATACATACTACATGCATGACGTTACGTTGATCTCCTGGATAACCATTTGCTGATCTCAAACCTCTGATGCCTTTTCTTAATGTAAACCTCTGCTTCGGCATCAACGTTGCTATCATTAACCTCCCTGTTACCACTACTATGCTGTTGCTGCTTCGTCCTTGCTGCGCTCTCCTTACTCCCGTGCTTCGTCTTCTTCAATGGTGACAGTACATGAGAGAAATAGATGCGGTATTCATCCAATAAGCTCTCAGTGCGAACTATCTTGCTCGAATTTTTTGATGACGACATTTTTTTTTTTTTTTTTTGATTGTGTTGGCTTCGTTTCTCTTTGATCGAATAGAGTGATTTTATGAGTTTTGTGAATGATGAGAAAAGAATTCTCCTTGCAAAACATATATATAGGCACGTAGGGTTTGCTTATAGTTTACATTTCTGGTATGCACGTTTTTCACGTCTTGATGTTATGATCGTTTAAAATATTTTATCATCTAACTAAGTAGCTTTATAACAATCGTTTTCTTGACAATAGTAATTTTTAATCTATCTCTAAGTTCCATTACGGTCTATATGTTTTTGGAATCTCAAAAGGGATATCGACGCATTTAAGCTAGCTAGCCAGATTATACTACTTTATCCTAGTAAGATTTAAGCAAGCCTGTTAATATAACTCTCATATTACATTCTCCGTATCTTCAATATAAGACAGACTCACAGTAATTTATTTTAAGACAGAAAATTTGTTTTGAGATTATAATATCTAAGCAAAGATCAAATACTCAGTTTAGGTCAATATTTCTTATAGAATGTGTTACAAAGTAAGTGTAACCCTCTCACAACTAGTGATGCAAGGCCAATGGGGCGGGCTGGGTGGGTTGGGCACAGGTTGCCACGAGGCCAAATTAGAGGGTTGGGCTCGTAATCAGATGGTGTATGGGACCGGTTCAATGAACCTTGACCCCCCAAGGGCTAGGTCATGGGTTGAAGCGGGTCAAATTTTAATGGGTCTATGTCAAGGGTTAGGGTGGGTTGGTTCACGGCTTAGAGTGGGCTGAGTCAGTGGATTAAGTGGGCTAGGTGGGTTTAATGAGTTGAAGTGGGTGTTAAGTTAATTTTTTAAAAAAATGCTAAAAAGTCCATAAAAAAACTTTTTAAATATATATTTATTATTTATATATATTATCAATATTCATTATTCATATATATATTTTTATTATTCATATACAATATCAATATTCATGTATTCATTAATCATAAGTATTATTGAATTTTTATGAAATAAAATCTAAAGTGCCTTATAATTATTGTTATTTTTTAAATTTTGTGGGTGGGAAAAAATGGTGCTTGAATTTATCTTTGAAAATCAAATTAAAATCTTATTTTACAATTAAATTTTAATTTTCATAAATAAATTGCCTATGTATGTCGAAGGAATCAAAATTCACATAATTCTTTTATGTACCTAAAGTCGTGTCTAGCTACCGAGGTTTGCTGCATCGGCATCACCACCATCAGAGCCTCCCGATTCTTCACTTGTTTATATCAACATCCAAGGATTATCTTTAAAATCAAAATACATAAGAAATCAACAACATGTATGTCATTAACAGCGGTTTTAAATGACCAACATTCACAGTTAGCATAAAACCATTCACAAAGTCAGCTTAAAACCGCTGTTAGTGACAACGGTTTTACAGTCAACATTATACCACTATCACTGGTAGCGGTTTCTATTTGAGCCAATAGCACATCCGGAAAATTACATAGGCACCATAGAACCGTTGTCAATGACGGCAGTTTTAAAATGTGTTAAAATTTAAGTGAAAACTTTCACCCATCAAATTTCCATTTTAAACCTGTTTTACGTTTTAAAACATTATGACAACATCCAACAACCAAGTTCATCATTTTCGAACACAAGTTCGATACAATTTGAACCCAAGTTTGTGTCAATACCTTACAGCGTTTCTCGAATACAAATCTTCAAAAACACAATAAGGATATATATAAATGAAATTAAAATGAAACATAACAAATTACAATAATCATAGTTATTATATACAAGGTAGTTTGAAATATATTTACATGAACTCCAATAACATAAGAAATTCTTCAAACTAGGCCAGTCTTCCTCGTCAACAAAGTTTAATCGAGGAAAGGTGGAACTCTGGCTCGGCTGGGTGAATAGCCCACTCGCTGAGTATCTAAATGGATAAGGGGAGAAGTATATTGTGACGACTCACCCTGGATGGACCCGAATACATCCTGGGTCCTCTCTAAGCTCAAGATCTCGTGGGCCTTACGCGTTTGGGACGAGGAATGCATACCTGATGTGACATGTGCGTCGCCTCTACCGTGGTGTACTTGCACTAGTCCTCCCTGTCCAGCAAGCTCCAAATCTCCTACCCACATCTGCTTCACCCCAGCTGCAATAGTAGGACTAGGCAACTTTTGGTTATCGTAACAATAGTCATGAATAACTAAGTTCTGCTGAGTCTACAAATGAAAAAACAGTTAGAATCAGAAATATAAAGTAAAGTAATCAAATTACAAATATTGAATCCAACATACCATGACGTGTAAAGCCATCCCTGACGGATGAAAATGTTACGGTGGTGGCACAAATAACGGACTAATGAATAAGCTTGTAATGCTACGATACGATATAAGATATGAATCACAATAGTCCATGGAACCCTGGATGGGATGTCCCTGTACAATAGACTAATTTCTGTTGTTCCAAGACCCGATCCACTCAGCATGCAAGGCCACCAAATGTTACACCCCCAAATTACTAACATAATAATAATAATGATAGTAATTTTAATAACTTAGGGGTATTACCGCCACGTGTCACCACGCTTCGGCTGTACTAACTAATTACTATATTGCAGCGGAAGAAAAACTCGATTTATTTATTAAAAAGAATTATAATTTTGATTATCCAAAGGTACAAAATTTGATTAAGAAAAATTATAAAACTCCTAACTAGTATGTGCCCCTTGATGTAATGCTCCCATGCATATTTATTCCTGCAAACCTACTCACCATAAATGATAAGTAGGGCGAACCAAAACAAATAGGAAAATACGTGTCAATGTAAAAACACTGTGTACGTATACATGATAAAAGAAATACTTTGACTTTTAAATTCCTTCATTTCAAACTTGCCTTCTTATATATTAATAAACTTCGAACCTTTCTTTATAATAATCCAATACAAATGGAATTATTAAAACACTTAATAAAAACAATTTCCTCTTCTTATATCCCCTCCTTGATCCTAAGTGTGCACACCCCCCAAGTTAGTTATCCCATCACGGATCTATCCTTGGAGTTTCATTTTATTTGCCAACAAGTGGACTTTGAAGCATGAACCCTTCTTGATTATGAAATCAAGCGGTAATATATAATAATAATAACTCTCCTTTTATAACTCCTTTAAATAAAAATACCTTGCTTTAATTATTAAAGTTCATTGAAATTTATAAAATCTCAAATATCATTCGGCCCTTTTGAAACATGATACATATTAAATAAAATAAGGTAAATGTATATCACCCTTTTTTTTGTTATCAAAATTTCAAATAAATAGTCATATATAAACATATATTTAAAAATATTTTAGCACAATATAATTCACAAAATAATATATTCAATTGCACATAAAAAGATTTAACACATATACGTACATTAAATTCTAGTACTTTCTAACAACTCTTTACTAAACTTTAAGTTGATCCTCCTACTAATCAACACAATGCAACACAATAATTATGCATATAATATTGAAACTTTAATTACGTTTAGAAATAGTTTTAAGAATTAAACAGTTTGCAAAATAATTAAAACAATTAAATAGTTAGGGAAATAGGATGCTCACGGAGGCTAGTGGTTGTTGGTGGCACCAGATGGCCGAAGAGATGCAGAGAGTGGCTTGAGAGAGAGGGAGAAAGTTTGAGAGAAAGAGAAAGGGTTTAATGATTTTTTTGTGAAGAATTAGGTGAGATTTAAGTGTCTATTTATAGTAGAAATTAGGATGAATTTTAGGATTTTAAAACACTAAAATATAAATATGAATTTAAATTGATAATTATCCTCAAAATTTCAGAAAAATCTTTTAATTATAAAATAATTAAATTATTAAATAATTTAACCAATTAAAATTATTTAATTCAAAACAAACCAATTAGAATGAGTTAAAAAAGATAAACTTTTATAATAAATTTTTTTTTTTGAAATATAAATCATAGAAAAAGGATAGGATAAGGATAGAATTTATTATTTATTTATTTTTTTTGAAAATCTATTATTTTTAATTTAAAATTATCTTTTCAACTAAAATTATCCTTTAAATTAGGGTTAAATATATATAATAATAAAAGTTTTTTTTTCTTTGGTAATTATATCAAATTTTCAACATTATCCATTTTAAATTAAAAATAATCTTTATAAATATATTAAACTATATTTTTTTTGTTAAGAATAATATTTTAAAAGCTTTTAGAATATTCTAGAATAAAAGTGGATACTTTGGATATTTTGGGATATTTTAGAGGGCTTTTTTTTTAGGAATTTTAATGGAATAATTGAGGAATTAAATATTTATTTATAAAATTAAATAATTTTCTTAATAAATTTATAAAATAAATATATAAATGAAGTTCCATAATTGTGATTGGTGCCAAAATAATTTTTAAATTATTTATTTTGTACTCAAATATTCTTAATATAATGTCTAAAATATGGGGTATTACACCAAATCCGTCATGGACCTCCCTTGACGATCGATTTCGTGCAAACGAAGGTAGGTGAGAGCTGCGACGGAGATGTATTGTCGTAACCCAAACTGTCTCATAACTCGGTCTGGTAGACTCATCTCCACTATAAAGAAGCAGATCAATGGAGTGAAGGCACGCCACTCGTCTCGGGTGACGACATTGGGATATGGGTCCCAAACCATCTATTCATTGAAGTCACAAATGAATTGATTAGTGGAAAATAGATAACATATGACTTAATGAAAAAAATTATTATGAAAAATTTATCTGATCATTTGTCATCCTATCCAGTGCGTCTCTGTAAGAGTTCACACTAGTGGCCAAATACACTCGGGTTTCGTACCGTATGGCTGTTCGTCTCTTGGCTGTGGGGGAAATAGAGAAATAGGGATATGATCAACAAACAGTAAACCCTCGCGTATCTCTCGACCTGAGCATCATAAGCATCGTCATTTGGAAGCATTCCAAACGTGTCGTGTAACCAGCTAGTCTTCACTGTCATAATGGGGCCCTGACCTGGTAGGTCCATGCCAAACATCCATTGAAACATCCCCATCCCTCGGTCGGGATGGAAGGTCCTATAACTGCATGGCCCGAGATGGGGAAATCTATAAATACGGCTAAATCTCATAGTGTAATAGTGGCCTCTCCGACTGGTAGGTAAAACGAGTGAGTCTCTGGCCGCCAACGTTCTAGTATTGCCGTAATTAGACCACGATCTAGTATAAGATGTCCTAGTCTATGCATGCCGTACAGTCTGGCAAGTCTAATGTAGTGTAGGACTTTGTGGTCAACAACCCACTCAAATGTACTCCCAGGATGCCGAGTGACTAAGTGCTCGGCCGGGTCAACTTCTCTATTCCACAATGGACTGGAGCGATGGTTCATTCCTTACCATAGAACAGAAGGATCTCTCGGTCCCGGATCCATGATCCTATATACCACATACAAATAAATAGAGCATATAAATCAATAGAACGAAACAAACAAATTAAAAACTTAACCACCCAATCTTAGTTACATTACATTACATTACATCATAGAGAGTTTTGTATAGTACACTACGTCATATAATACAAAAAAAAACCTAAATCATTAAGTGCTTGCTAATCTCAGGGGTCGCTGGGGACAACTTCTTCAATTATGTCCAGTTTCTCGACATAAATTGCAAGTGACTACTCTATCATTGACCTCGTCCATCTCATTTTGTAGTCTCTTATATCATGGACATCCTTTAGGTCTAATTCGAGTTGCATCTGCAATGAGCTTATTTCCACCATACGAATTCCATTCTGCTTGATCGGGAAGAGGTACAAAGCAAGGCTCGTAGACATGGAGGTAAGAATTCGAGAAAAAGTGTTTATCCACAAATGAGGCATATGATAAGTTGTAGTGCCCATATTCTGCTAAGACGTGAGAACAAGGATGATGGTAAACTTTAGTCTTGTTGCAAGTGAAAGTCACATTTTGGAAATGAACTTTATATCGTTTACCTCCTTTCTGCTTTACCATATAATCCTTACCTGTAGTAACCTCATACATACCTCTTTGAAGATCAAATGGCACTACTGTGTGGTATCTAGCCTTCGCTAAGTTAACCTCAATCCTCCCAGTTACGTAAGAAGTGTATGGCATATTGTCCAAAACTCTTTTCGTTGTTGTTTCTCTTTTGTTAACAAACCACTTATTGCCACGGTAGTAAGTTAACTCAACTATTGCACAAATGGTAAGAATCTAGCCCCCTTCAGAACACCATTGAACACTTCAGCCATAATAGTGGTTGCATAACCAAATCTCTGTCTACCATCGTGTGCTAAAGACCATTTGTCTAACATCATGTCATTAATATAATCAGCAGCTTGCAATGATTTATGGGCAATGTTCCTCAACCCCTTTGTGCACTTTACCTTTTTCCACTGGAATGCAGTATGAATGAAGGATTTGTTTACTGTCACATCTTTAATGGTAGTATTCAAATTAGATGCTACGTAACAGATGCAAGGTGGTAGGTATCTGCTGGTATCCATCCACTGTTCTCTTCGTTCATAGCGTAAATGATTCTGGGGTGTCGATTAGAAATGACGCACAAACCTCTTCTTTGGGTAACTTGATGTCTAATATAAGCCATAAACCAAGACAAACTATCTCCATTCTTCTCTTTAACTAGAGCAAATGCAAGTGGAAAAAGTTGGTTGTTACCATCAATAGTTATCGCAGTTAGAAGTTTTTCCATATACTTCCCATAAAGGGGAGTACCATCGATGGTTATCAATGGAAAAAAATATTCAAAGCCATCAATACTTATCTTAAAGGACCAAAATACCCTATTGAATACATTTATCCCACCATACTCGGCCTTGTTACACCATTCTATTGCCATTCCAGGGTGCACATCTCTTAGGGTTTGCATGAGCGCCGACAGCCGTTCATAGGATTCTTCCCAACTATCGTATACCTCTGCGATTGCTGATTGCTTACCATACCATGACTTGTGATAACTTACAGTATAATGGAACTTATCTATTACCATCTGCATAATCACAGTAACTTTAAGTGTGAGGATCAACCCGTATACAGTCCTTGATAAAATTGCCTATCAAATCCGCACTTATTTGTTTTCCACCTTGTGAATGGGTATCACTAATACAAGTAACTGCATGAGGACTCTTATAGGTCACAATAGTCCAACATGGGTCCATAGGTTTCTTTTGATGAGCACGAAGCTTCCAACCACACTTACTCTTACACACCAATTCAATGAGTCTCTTATCTGATTTGTAAGTGGAATAAGAGTAGTTGGTTCTGATGCAAAACAATTTAAAAGTATGAATGATTTCATTCTTAGATGCAAACTTCATATTCTTTGCAAATTCAACACCATTTATGGAGGAAGGCTCACCTTCAGTCATACACCAGCTATCATCATCTACATAATTACGGAGATGGCCGTAGAAATGAATTGATTTCACGATCTCATTGTTATGTACAGTCATTGTAGACACCATTCCTCTATCATTTTACCTATATGCTTCATCATCATGGTCTTCTTCTTCTTCTTCTTCTGGTTCTTCCTCATCATCCTCCCCTTTCTCGTCCTCCACCTCCTCTCCTATGTAGTCAGGATCTTCATCACTCTCTTCATCATCAGGCCACAATTGAGGAACTAAACTGCGAGAAGACTCTACTATGTACGAACCATCTTCATTTAAAGAAAATTCAGTAATCGCTCTATCATTACGTTTCCCACCACTAGACCTTACTTCCATATGGTCTACGTGATATGATGCATACGAAGAGGAGCTAGACAATACTGGTATAATCAATTGGTTTTGTTGCAAGTGGATTAGGGACTAAGATGGATGCATTTATTGTATGTTTAGTTGGTATTGTTGCAAGGGGATTTGTGAGAAGATGGATGCATTTGGGGTTGATGAGTATGTATTTGTGGTTGATAAGGAAGCATTAATGGTTGATAAGGATGCATTTGTGTATGGAAGAGTTGATTTTATGAATACATTTGAAGCATTTCAGTATAGGATTGTGAAATAGGCATAGCTTGTTGTACATTAGGTGTGGAACACAATTCTTCAACAAATATTTCCATTGGGAAGTTTGGGAAAGTTCTAATACATGCCCACATGCATTCTAATGAGTAAGCATCATTAAGGGGCATAGCCATAAACCCATACTTCATTTTCAACTATACTTCCCTTGTTCGATCCAACCAACACAAATCATGAACCTTATCAAATAACTGATTCATAGAAATGTCAGAGTTGGCCAGAATAATACTACAACTTCCATCTCTATACTCAATACTAGAACTTGATTCAATAAGAGTTCCACCCCAACGACAAATCAAAAGATATTTTGAATTTTCCATAACGCCTATAAGATGAAAGGTAAGTTTAATGACAACACTAATAAGCGTTGTTCTAATATCCTAGCCGGGCCTTAATTGAAAGCTACCTTTTTCTAAATTATATAGGATATTTCAAATACTCCCCAAGTCTACAAATTGACATCGTTAATATGATAAGATCTAAACATAAAATCAAATCCACATGCTCATTCATAACATAATAATTAAATGAACCTACAAATTAAACATTTCCACCATGTTCTCATTCCTTGCCTTTGTTGCTCGTTTTCTCTAATCTTCTTATTCATTCCACATGTAATAAAATGGGTAAAAGATTAGCCTTTGTTATTCAATCTATATCTAAACCTTATAACAACATTCAATCCACATCTAAACCTAATAACAACATTCAATTCACAACTAAACCTAATAACAACATTCAATCCAAATACTTCTTTTACTCCACATGCTACAAATAATCTAAACCTAATAATAAAATTCAATCCTAATGCTACACATGTTACTTATAACAACATTCAATCCATATCTAAACCTAATAATAATATTTAATTCACAACTAAACCTAATAACAACATTCAATCCAAATACTTCTTTTAATCCACATGCTACAAATAATCTAAACCTAATAACAAAGTTCAATCCATATGCTACACATGTTACTTATAACAACATTCAATCCAAAGCTAACCTAATAATATCTAAACCTAAAATCAAATATGAAAAAAAAACTTACAAATGTGGAAGCCGCCGCCGGATTGTCGGGGAAGAACGCCAAAAAGGGGGGAAGCTCGCTTGAGAAGTGGAGGAGTGGGGGAGTGGAGAGTCGCCGGAGATTTGGGGAAAATGAATGGGGCGAAACACGGGAATGGGAGAAACTGGGAATATAAACCCGGATAGCTAAGAACCACTGTTAGTGACAGCGGTTTTAACTTTGAGTGAAATCATTGTCCTTAACAACGATTTTATGTTGACTGTATAAATGGTTTTATGCTGACTGTAAATGTTGGTTATTTAAAATCGCTGTCAGTGATAGCGGTTCATATACCGAGGTCATATTCCGAAATTTTTTCACCAAGGGTTAATTTTCGAATTATTAATAAAAAAAAAGGTTAAAAAAATTAGCCTTCTTTTAGGGTAAAAATTTGATTTTTGTCTCCAAAATCTAACTATGTAATGCTATTGATCATCATGGTTTTTGTACTAGGACATACATTCGTAATTAGAGCTATCAAAATCAGACCCGACCCGATAAGTTACCCGAAACCAACATGATTATGACTCGAAGAGTGATACCCGAAAATCGACCCAACCCAACCTGAAGTCAACCCGAAACCGATTTGACCCGATATTCGAAGACCCGAACCTGATCCGTATCCGAGCCATTAGGGATCTGACCCGTTATAAACCCGACCCGACCCGAATAGAACCCGAAACCGATTGAACTCGACATATAACCGATATGACCTGATTTATAACAACCCGTGACTTGAAATGACTCCATATATTAACAATTTGAATATATGTGAATGTGACTTAATTTTGTCCGACCTATTTTTACCCAATTTCTAATAATCTTGAAACCAAACATTTTTCATTAATGACCCGATGCGAACCCGATAAATTTTAAACCAAATTTTAACCGAAATCGAGGCGACCCATTACCATAATTGACTTGACCCAAAATCTACCCGAACCCGAAATAACTCACTATAACCCGTTCAAGAACCGATCTGATTTTACCTGAATCGACCTTGACTCGAACCGAAAACAACCTGACCCGAAGCCGAACCGAACACGAGCATGCAAATAACCGATTAAACCCGACCCGATGACCTGATCCAACCCGACCCGACATACCAAATTGAACCGATTTAACGCGAACCGATAAGAATCGGCCCGCGACGGGTCAACCCAAAACCGACCCTTGGACCTGATTTGACACCCCCAACCATAATAAAAAAAATGACTACGGAGTAACGAATCAGATGTAGCTTATGTACAGGCACAACTGCACTATTTTATTCTATAGGACGATAGAAAAAATGAGCACAAAATATTATTGGTTGTATAATAAAAATTTCCTTCATAATCAATCAACACTGAATAACCTGCATCTTCATTTTTTTTTTATTAGCTTTCAGCCTAGCAAGCATGCATACTCAACACTCTTTCGAGTGTGCAGGTATTAAAATGACAGCACTGATTAACATTAAAAGCACTCAAAAGCTAATGGTCAATTACTAGCACTGGCTATCTGAATCTCCAATTTACTGTTCTCAGATTGGAGCAATGGAGAGCTGCTTTTTGTTGATGAGGACACTGTGTTCAACTCTGATGAATTGCTATAACCTCCACTATTTAATCCAAAGTCATCTTGCAGATGAGCAAACGGATTTGGTGGTGATTCAATCATAACTCCTCCTTCCAACATCTTAACAACAGAACTCATCATAGGTCTTGCATTAGGCAAGTATTGTACACACCAAAGAGCCACCTTCACCATTCTCTCTGCCTTCTCCTTATCTTCATCCGGAACGCCAACAAGCGATAGCATCTCCTCTAACTCTCCCTTGTCGAACCTCTCATATGCCCACCTCGGAAGCCACTCTTGGCTAGTCCCGCTAAGATTAGTGTCATGGTTTCTTCTTCTCCCAACAATCTCAAACAACAGCATTCCAAAGCTATAAACATCGCATTTGTGAGTGACCGGATAAGGAGTCCAAAGCTCTGGAGCCGCGTACCCTGGAGTTCCTCGACATCCCGACATAACAACATGTGTGCTATCTCTATTGCATAGCATTGCTAACCCAAAATCTGCTACCTTAGGGTTCAATCTAGCATCTAATAGCACATTTCCGGGCTTGATGTCATAGTGTATGATTCTTTTTTGGCATTCTTCATGCAAATATGCTATTCCTCTTGCAGTCCCAATTGCAATATCCAGCAATTTATCCAAAGTAATGGATGAGTTGTTGCTTTGTTGGCGAAATAACAAGTCATCAAGAGAACCTTGCTCCATATACTCGTAAACTAGAGCTCTCATTGTTGGATCAAAACAGAAACCATAAAGCCTTACAAGATTAATATGGTATGTTCTACACATGGTGCTAACCTCTGCCATGAACTGTTCTTCAACCCTCTTACTTACATTCTCTTTTAGTACTTTCACCGCGACTTGGATCCCATTTGGAAACTCTCCTTTGTAAACCACCCCAAATCCACCAGATCCTAGTACCTGCTTCAAAATCAAGTTCATTAGCACCATTATATATGCATTTCATACTAATTAACAACTAATAATCAAGCTTTGATTATTTGAATGACTACTTTTGGTTGGGGTTTACTGATTCAATTACCAATCGAGTCAATTTTAGACAAGTCTACGAATGTACTCAATACTATCACTTTTTCAAATTCATAAAATCATACAGTCTAATTTCATAGACATATCTCACAATTTTGCACCAAAGTATTAAGTACAAGGTTACCATTGAATCAAATGATTTTAACAAAATGGTTTTCAATGAAGGATCACATTTCAATTTGTTATACTTCAATAGATAACACAAGATATACACATCAATGACGGAATCTTTATCTTCTTCAGTGAAGGCATATCTACATATGTAAGTGGAGGTTATATATAACTTATAAGCATGCATGTAACGAACAATAGTTATTAGTACGTACCTTGTAAAAGTTTTGGGTGCACTGAGTTAGCTCATTTGCTGAGAAGCGAGTAGGCTGCTCTCGTGCTATGTCACTGATGAATCGCTCCATGGTTGCCTTGGCCATGTTATCTTCAGGAGTTTGCAAGTGATTCAAATTGTATTTCTGTTGATCACTAGAGGTGTTGCCTCCAATGGTCAACTGAGCTTGTGCATACTTTGGAATTGCATCCCCAGTCCTCTTTAAGCAGTATATTATTGCAATCACTATTGCTATTGTAGCAATCACACTCACAACGATCGAAACTGCATAAACAATAGTTTACAGGACCATCTTAGGTACTCCTCGTATAAATATTAAAATATAGTGAAGGTCTGCAGCTCGATCTTAAGAACCATATATTCTATAAACTCTCATACAATCACAAGATAGAATAGATATTGTACTTCATACAATCACAAGATAGAAGCCCCCTTAGTAATCTTGGACATTAAAATTACAAAGAAATAGAAGCCCACTAGCCTATTATTGATACTGTTGGACATGAATTTCATATCAACAATGAAATGATTAAATACTCCGCAGTTGAGAATGTTGCAAAGTGAAAAAAGAAATATACCAACAGCTGCTGTGCTAATGGAGCTAGCTGCATTATTAAATGAATCTTGACTCGAATCAAAACCATTGTCGAACGAAGTTGAGCTCATTTCCTCTTCCTTTAATTAGTTGGCTTTGATATTATAACACGAAATTTCGCTTTGATAAATGAAGAAGCTTAAACAGTTTGCGAAATTGGATAAAAAGATGGGTGGGTTTGAGCCTTACTAAGAAACTTAATGAATATATATATGACTATTCATTGATTGTTGATCACCTTTCACATACATTTTCAAAGGGTTGAATGAATCCATTAGGCGTACGTGTTGGGTTTGTCTTCAATAATGACTGAGATCAATCAAAAGGATAAGTGGTGGACGCTAGAACAGCTCATTTAGGGACAATGCAAGTTATTGGAATGCAATGGATGATTTACGTTTTAATTAAAATATGGTTGAACTTGATACATAATAAGGAAATTTTTTAAACGAAAGTTCAAATAGAAGTTGATCATCTAAGTTATACAAGTATTAAAAAAATTTTGATCCAAAACTATAATTTCGAAGACTTAAGTACAAGTAGATAAAGGTTGCTTGAATTCATATCCGATAGGAACGAAATATATTCATATTGTTTATTTTAATATTTTTAAAAATAAATTTATATCCAAGAATAGATCGCAAGTGAAAAACTTACAAATCACACATTAGACTCCTCGTGTACTCCTAAATTCACAATATCTCATATTTACAAATTAACAGAGAAAAACCTACTATATAAGTTGAGGGACTATTCCCTTATTGCCATATGATTTTAAGGTGAAACTCTCTATTTGAACGACCCGACTTGACCCATTAAGTGGAAATGACTCATTACCTGATAATGTTTAAAAGTCTTCTTAGCAATTATGTCCTTGACCGACCCGTTAGTAAAAGGGTCTAATCAATTATGAGCTTAATTGAATCATTTTTAAAAGGTCATATTTTATTGGGTCTTTAATGGGTCAAGTCGGGTTAATAATGGACCAATAGTTTCCAAGACTTTTAAACATTAGCAGATAATAAATTATTTTTACTTACTTGCCACTGTCAAATATTGGACGTCCCGACCCGACTCGGCCTATATTATATATTCTTTGGCCCAACTTGACTTGGCCCGTTTTGCATCTTTTTTGACACGACTCGAATCGGCCTATTTTGCATATGACTCATCTTGGCCTTGACCCAACCCAATACACAGATCTATTTATTAACAGGTAACTATGACTACAACACCGTGTCATACTGAAAGGAGATGCCGCGTTGATTAGTTCAAGCTTGTATACTAATAGATGTGGGTCTAGCCTCTTCTTCTAAATGGCCACATATATTTTAATAATTTCGTGGCAAGCCCTAGGAGGTTGACCTGCGAATGTGATAGGATAGATAATGTATTTCAATTAACAGATGCGCCACGATAGTTGACCTTGACTAGTTTTTAATGTTTCCAACATTGATCAAGAATTTATTTTATTGCCCAATGATATTATTTTTTTTGGCAAGAATGCCCAATGATTTATGTAAGGCTTAAACACACGTACACCTTTTAGGGGGTTGCACATAAACATTGAATATATTTCTTAACTGAAATACTAACAAAACAAGTGTTGATTGTTATAATTGATGTTCGATTTTGCTTAATACCACCCACTTTCGCTATTGACTCTCTATATTATAGGCAATTCTAAGCATTATATATTTATATAGTAGCTTACTCTATATGATAGTAGTCTGACACTCTTGTTGGTCCAATATTAATAAAGGTAAACAATAATATCCTATCGGGTTGAAACTCCACATATATCAACTCAGGTTAGAGGGTTCGACACTTTAGAAATGGGAAAAATGATAAGGAAACAACTGTATCCTAGAATACCCATTATGAGAATTTAACCCTCAGCCTCAAATTTAATTCCATTAGAATAAATTAAGACTAATTAGATGACATCCTCTCATAATACCTCATAGATAATCACGGTTTTAAAGTGATACATACATTAGTTATATATTTCATATGTAGGAAGTAATTGCAGCTAGATAGGTTACCATAGTTTCAGCTTATATATCTTCATATATTTTTTTGGGACGAACCACTTTGAAGAGGAGGAAAAAAACGGACATGTTATATATATATAGGATTAAATCATCCAAATATTAATATATTTAAATTTACTTCCTGACAATGTATGCATGTATATGGTCTTGCCAAGAAAAAAGTACGCTTCTGTCCAATGAAAATGTCAACCTTACGATCAACTTCTCTTGCATGCATATTCTTTCTCAGCAATAACACCATTGTTGGTTGAACACTCAACCTTTTGCTGGCTATTTTCTCGAATTAAAACCTTGGCCTCTCAATTAACATCCCCATTAACACCTTTCTTTTGTATCATTACCATTCTCCATGAATTTTTTCCATTTTGTGGTTATTACTTTTATATTTGTCCATTTTGTGGTTATTACTTTTATATCTGTGGTTTTAGAGTTGATAAGGGTCGGATTAGACCTAGTAAAATCCATGGGCTTTTCAAGCCAGAAACGGGTATATGGGCCTTGGGTTAAAGTAGGGCCTAGTCCAAGAAAATGGGTTTATATATTTTTCGGGTAAAAACCGAACCGAGCTTTAGACGCCAATTTCGGCCTGAGTAGTTTTTGACCACCTCTAGGTGCTTACCTTGATTGCTTTTGTTCTTGTTCTTTCTGAAAGAAGATAATATGAAGGAGAAATAGCATTCTTGTTCGTTGAGATACTAGTATTGTGGTTGGGAAATTTTGCACAGCTTTTCTATCGAGAAATTTTTGGTTAGCTTAGAGCTAATAATTGTTTTTGAAAAAATGTCGAAAACTAATCTCTTTTTCAAATAATTCAAAAAATAACCTCTTGTGAGATTTGGTAATAAATCGTTGTCAAGAGCAACAACTTAATTGACTACAACTTCGATCTACTTCACTTTCTTTCCTCTCCCTTCCCCGTTTTTCGGCACATCGTGGTCTTCTTCTTCCCCATTAACGATGAAATTCTAGCGAGTTGCCTGCGAAACAACAAAGCACATTAAGTATAGAGAAATTACCAATTTATATCTGATATAAATGTATCAGAGGGTATTTTTATAATTTCATTTATGTACATGAGATCATAATGTCTATATCTGATATACGTTTTTCTATATTTTTATATCTTCTGTATTTCTATATCTAACAATATCTATTTCTAATATAACAATAGTTATATCAAGTATGAATTAAAAAAGTCTCATTAGTTATAGACAGTGATGATGACCAATATATATAGTTCTATACACCAATTAGTATTCTACACATACTTCTACTGCTGAATTGTCGCTCAGGAGTGCATGTATCCTATTAATTGAGAAATGATAAGGAATCCAATGCCTCTAGCTTAGGCTTTTAACGTGTTCATGTATAAGCAATTCAATAATAATTCATGCTCGAAAGTAATCAGCTAGTGCATAAAGCGCACTTTATTAATGGGTAAAATTTTCATTCAGTAGGAAAAGTTTGCTAGATGAACGCATTACTGGTTTTGGTTTTCTCCTTGCGTTTTTGGGTGTTGATAGCCAACTTAAAATTGAAATTCATTGGATTTTGCTAAACAAAACAATGATTTAAGGATATGGGCAACAACTTATTTATTAAAACATGAAAACCATGAGTCCACATTTATCCTATTGGGTTTAAGCAGATCCAATTAGCCAAGTTCAAGTTGAGCTGATTTGGCTTTAGATTGTGCATGTTGTCTGGTTTAGAATAGGTTATCTGTGGCCCCAATCCAAGTTAGATAAGAGCATTATTGAGTGTAGATCAAGTTTAATATGAATCAGGTCATTCTCTATCGGGTCACTTTGAGAAGGATTAAATTTGGATCTTGTCATTTTCATATTTTATCAAACATAGTTAGAACTACTCCATATTTATGAATGTTGTCGACAAATTGGCAAGGCAACAATTGATGTAGACGGAATTTGATCTCATGTCTTTCAAGACTTTAACCAACTAATTTAAACTAGTTGGCAATGGCAAAGACTAATATTGTGGAAGTCATTTATATGCAAGTTGAGATTAGACGTAAAAATTTGCACTAGACCAATAGCTTGGCGTCTAGCTAGGTTGGTTCAATTAAAGGTCATATTGAATTCTACCTGTGTCACTAACGTGTCTGATTGTTTTTGGGTGGGATACGTCTAGGATGTAATATATCACGTATAATAGAATTTCAGGGTAGGGTATTATCATGTCCTCATTGGGTGTGGTTGGATTCCATCTCGAAATTCAACTGTTGAGTTGGCTTAGGAATTAGTCGGCTTAGTATGCTTCTGAATCGATAGCTCTACTTGGTAAGGAGTACATATATATTCAGATGACTGTGATAATACACTATTGGCACGGTGGGATACCCTCATACACGTACACTATAAACTCTGGTACCTCACAACACAGTACCTATGACCTATCATTTCTCCTCTTCAAAGTGTTCTTTATAATTCTCACTTAAATTACAAAGTACAGGTGCATTAAAAAGTAAGTAAAAATTAATATGCAAGTCTAACATTTTATTGACAAACCAAATTGGATGATGCAAACATTAATTCAGTAAACTTATTTCCTTAGAAAAAAGGACATGGTCTTGCTAAGCAACATCTTCTTGCGCTTCTCTCGAATGAAAACCTCAGCCTCCCGATCAACATCCCCTACACATCCATTCTTGGTGGTGGATCTTTCTTCTACCTTGTGGCAGCCATTCGGAGTCTGATTCCTGCGCTGGTCTCGAATGAAAACTTCGGCCTGGCAATCGACATCGGCAGCACATTCCACCTGGTACTTACCTGGGCTTGCCTTTTGCTGATTTCTCTTGCTTCTATTCTTATTCTTCCTGAAAGGCATCAACACGAAGGAGAAGTAACTCTCTTGCTCGCATATACTATGAGCATTGTCGTTGATGATATTGGATTGTGCCTGCTTCATTTTTATTTCTTGAAAGATCTCTCCTTCACACCCACTTATATAGTTATATTTATACACTGATTAGTAAGCACACTTGAGTTCTGTTGATTCATAAAAGACAAAGGAATCTAATGCCTCTGCTCATTTGGCGACTGCAGTGTATAAACAATTCATGCTCGAAACTAATCGATGCTAAAAGCCGACAATATCGTTTGGTTCCTATTGAGAAAAATTATGATACTCAGTAATTAAATAATTTTTAATTTCTAAGAGGAAAGCAAATCACGTTGAGGTTTTGCTTTATTCCTTGGGTTATGAACGTCCCACTAACACACAAGTGTATATCATTTTCACTTAAAGCAATCAATCTGATTAAAAAGGTATCCATTTTAAATGTAATAAAACTGGATTGTATCTTTTTTTTTATTGATCCAAATAATTCGAAGAATATTCACATTCAACCAAAACAATGCAGCCCAATTCGAGATGACCGGAAGTTCAAACCAGGTCTAATATGATGGTTTTTTAAAGCTTTTTTTAAAATAATTTTTAAAATAAATTTCGAATTAAAATATTTTTAAAATAGGCTTTTTCAAGTTCGGATGGAAATATTTTCAAAAATCCAACTTCCCTAAACAGTGATTTTAGGTCCCTTGATTTGGACTGGCCTTCTTGTTAACTCTAATACCAATGACACTTATTTGAAGCGGAGTGTTAAATCTTATATTGGTGCACATGAGAGTTCGTTCAACGCCGAAGGCGGTTGATTAAAATGAGATTAAATATTGTTACACCCATGAATTAAGTAACATCATTATATCATCCTATTGGTGTTACTGTAATTAATTAAACATGTTTTAGTTGACATGACAGAGAGTTTTCAACTTGTCCAAACCCTCAGCTCTATCTATATATAACCATTATATCTTTTTTTTTATTTGAAGGGAGTCGCAATTAGGGAGGCAATAATTGATGTAGACGGGATTTGATCTTACTTCTTGGATACCACCCTCCACAACTTTAACCAAATAAGTTAGTTGACATCCATATAATTATAACCATTATTAGCGATAGCATAAGAAATTAAAAGGAATCAATGTAAGCTAAAAAAATTATTTAGCAAACAAGAAGCAAAAAAAACCTCTAAATCAAGGTATACCCTAGCTGTACATATACACGTATAGCTAGTTAATATCATTGCGGTTTATTTTTCAAGTTAAGCTAGCTAGTTGAATGAATCTCATGAAGGAAAACGAATAAACCATTATTTTCTAAGCTTAGCTTTACTCCAGCCTTGTTTGAATTTTCACATTGTAATCAATTAGAAGATAGCCCAATTTGTTAGACGAATTTACAACAAGAAGCACGTTGTAAATAATTTCAAAAACTTTTTGATACAATTTGTTAGACGAATTTGAACAACTTTTTTGCTTTAATTTGCAAAAAGTTGTAAGAAAAAGATGTACCTAATGGTGGCTTGAAATAAAATGAAGTTGATCGCTTGCTTAACTAGCAACCTATGTCTTTTCCTTCAACTTCAATCAATCTATTTTCTGTCCTGTAACTTGTATGAGTTGAATTTTCTGTATAATGCTAACACAAAATAACCCTTTTTGAGCTTTGCACGAAGATTGATTATATTATAGAGAGAGAGAGAGAGAGAGATTCGAATAAAAAAAATAGAGAGAGAAAGGGTAGAAGAAAATGTGTAGAAAATTTAGGAAAGGAAATTTACTTGAAATAGAAGATACATATCTTATCTTATGTAGTGCCTCTTATATTTACATTCTTACATGATGGCTTTTAAAGATAATTTCTTATCTTAAATTATTGAGTTATTTGTTAGTGTTGGATAAGGTGAAATTATTGGAGAGAGATCATTGTCATAAACAATTCCAGCTTATCCAACACTCGCAAATAACTACCCGTGGTTTTGGCACCCAAATATACATAGGCGATTAGAAAACTCTTGTCTCCTCATATTTCAAATAAAGACAACGTGTACATATTCTTCTTGGGAGTGCAATCCACTCCTAGAACCTATGGATACGTGCTAACAAGTCCACTGAAGCATAATGTATCATAAAAGCATGCATGATGAAATAGAAATTTGGCTCGGACCAAATTAATGTATACAGTTACTCTCCACAGTAAGATGAAGTAACTTACAAAATCCTTTCCATCAGCCTCCAACCATATCATTAGATTGATAAAGTTGTATATATATAAGTCTTGCGTTCAAATGATCGTCTTGAAATTAAGAGTTCACAATGGCCAAAATAACCTTTTGCTACATATCAGTTTCTTTGCACTATGGTCAAGACTACTCATCTGACTATTACCCTTTGGATAATTAATTATCTCATGGCTTTGCATAAACACAATTAATTACCCTACTTCAAAGTTCAAACCATTCCACCTTAATAAAAAATTTTAATCGCAGGCCTGAGTATTTCGTCATTTAACTTCCTCCAAATTCTTATTTTTACCCCTATTTCTTTTTTCTATTGCATCACGAATAAAGCTTTCCGTCTTTATACTACAATTTTGCCGACTAAAAACCATGTTGAAGGGTGATTGACTTAGTATTATCTTTTTTCATTGAAAATAATTCCAAAATTATGAAATATGGGTAATTGTTAATTTCATCTCCGCCAAAATTTTCTACAAGAACTATCAATCAAACGGATTTCTTCAATATTAATAATGATTTAATAATAATTATAATAATTAATGTAACAACTTATTTTGATGTAGATTAAATACTCTTTGTTCGAATATCCTAGTTACGGTCCAACAGTCCAAGCCAAGGGATACCCAAAACAAGCTGTAAGTCTGTAAGACGTAACAAATTAAAAAATAAAATGAGTGATTACTTCCATATTTTAACAGTCAACATTTATGAATTATTCGTTTATTACTGGGTGTTGACTAATCTTTCGGTAAGTTAGTACTGAGTAGGTTACCAACCCAAATTCATTACGTTGTTGAACCTTACTTGGCTAATGGGCCGTCCAGTATCATAAAATCTTGTGGACTACAATAGAGATCTTACTGGTCTACTAACAAGTTACGTTGCATTATGGCCCATTTAAAGACCTGTTAGGCTAGTATTAGCTAGTAGGCCAATAATGTGAAATCTTTAGTAGGCTTATACATTATCCCTTAAGAGAATGTTCCCACGCCTATAGTAGTCTAACAAACTAATCAAGTTAAGAAGCTTGGCTTAACAATAAGGATTGTACCTTCTAATTATGAGCTTGGAGATTCAATCCTTATTAGAGGCATTGTATAGTAGGAGGGGGATCTACTTACCATAGCCCCCCATTCTCAAAGTGCCTAATCCTTTGGTTTGAGGAAAAATCAAATGTGGATTTCTTATCAACTTACTTTCTGTGAGACTGCCATTTTTAAACTGAACAATAATTTGTAGAACAAGAGGGATCCATTCACTAATGTATAAAATTTCTTCTTAGAGAAAGGATTAAGGAGTACAGGGACAATAAAAGGATTATCTCTTATCTAAAAAGATGTTTTTATTGGTTAAGCCTTAATTGTACGGTTAACTGTTATACCGATAATTGAAATACGGTAACTATAACCGTACCATTAAGTAATAATAGCCGATAAATGGTTAACCGTTTACGGTACGGTTAACGGTTAACCGCTAACCGTTCCATTCTATTTTTATGAACTTGTACACCTAATATTGTGAAACTACTTATATGATTCCTTAGCTCATTTGGGTCTTCTACAATATTAATAACACATATTTACACAAGGTTTGATCATGCATAAAAAAAACTTGTGTCATTCATTTATGTTTTAGCTTTTTAGGTTTAGTTTTTTAAAATAATAATATCGGTTAACCATTACAAAAATTTTACTACCGTAACCGTTGACCGTTAGGGTTAACGGTTCAGTAACCCTAACCGTTAATTCTTAATGGTTTGGTAAAATAACCGTTAATATAAATCGGTTGGTTGCGGTCAACAGTTACGGTTATTTTGCACACCCCTAATTTAAAGCTGAAATTTGAACACTTTACGAATTTCTTGTAAATATTATGGCATGCTATATACGTAAATCTCACTAAGGGAGGAATTAGGTCTATGGTATTTCAATTATTTGATTCAGTTCAACGCCAAATTAATGTAGCTTATTACTCTTTTTTTTGGGCAAATTTATTACTATTTTTATAGTAGCTTATTTCAATCAATTAGTTCAGATCAATCCAATCAAATGGAGTATAAGTATATGATATGGATTTATAACGAGTATAATACAACCTTTTTTAACTCAACTAATCATCTAGAAATAATTACTGTCCATAAACATAAACATGCCCGCGGAATAATCATGATTAGATTGAGATATAAAAAAAACACTTAAAAATAGAAAATATTAGGAAAATATTAGATATGCACAAGTAGTAGTTTATTAGGATGATTAACTATATGTAACTCGGGAGGCATTCATAACCATCCACGACAACAAGATTTTAGACAGTAAACCATACTAGAAACACATACATAAACCTTACAATAATGATCATCCCATCAATTTTACTAGAAACCCTTGACCCATGGAGCTTTATTATTAGGGTAGGTATTTGCCAAGTATTGATTATTATTACTAGTGTTATAATTATGGATCTTAGGAGCACCACTTCCACTCAATACTCTCCACTCTTGTCGACCTCCTCTATACGTTTTCCTCTCATATTCAATTACCTCAATTTTCTTCACCATCCCATTTCTTTGCATTCTTTCGATCAATGACTCCATCTCTTCATCACCTATTCCTCTAGGAACATAATCATCTTCCAATCTCGAAACCTCTCCGTAATTAGGATATTTCTTAGAACAATCTTCCATGGCCGCACGGTTGTTGTTGTGGTTGACCCTCGAGGCCTCGCCATAACGCCATCCTTGTTGTCTCCTTACTTCTTGCTCAGCATCAATAACCGCGTGTTGTTGGTAGTATTGATGGCTAGGGTGGCGATTCACCGAGCCTAGAGGCGGGCGTAGAATGCCACCATGGTACTTCTTGTTCTTACTGATCTCGACATGGTTGTCGTTGGCATGCCGTGTACCATACCAACCGTGGTTTCCATCATCATCACGATGGTTCCAACGGCGGTCATTGACAGCCATGTCATGGTGACTATGATCATCTTCAACGTCGGAAGGTGGATCATAGTGGAGGGGCGGGTAGTCAACCATCTTATGCATGGTGGGTGGTGGTACATGATATTCTTCGTAGGAGGGGTAAGAGGCACCCCAACAACTTTTTTTTTCATGCATGGAATGGCTCTCTTGTTTGAACTCATAGTGATCCCAGCTTCTTCTCATATTGTTGGGTTTTAAGTGGGGGTGTAGCCGTGTAGGTGTACAGTTGGCTAGCTAGCTAGTTATACTAATTTGTGAGATCAATTGGTTGCTTGAGCTGTGACCAACTAACATGGTGCTATTTATAGGCAGTTGAGTGTTCTGATTCTATATATGTTACTCCGTATTAAGTAATTAAAGCATTTGGGATACAGTGAATAGAAGTAGATAAGGATGCTTCTTCTGATCTTTTTAACAGCTTCAAAAGGCATTATTATGATAAAATGATCAAAGGATCCTTTCAAGTCTAGTAAAACATTAAAATATGTAAATCGCTTTTGAGTTATTTTCTTACAAGTTTCTATTCTATAAGTATGGTCACATAGACAAAACCAAAAAAAAAAAAAAAAAAAAACTTATTTGGGAATAGGATTTTTCATTTGATGAAAAGTTGGCTTTTGAGCCAAAGTAGAGAAGCTACTCAACATTTTATCCCTAAATAATTAGTATATATTAGTAAGTAATTTACAACTAATTAATACTCACTTCATTTCTGTTTT
Organism: Dysphania ambrosioides; assembly: GCA_026401315.1. Taxonomy (NCBI): domain Eukaryota; kingdom Viridiplantae; phylum Streptophyta; class Magnoliopsida; order Caryophyllales; family Amaranthaceae; genus Dysphania; species Dysphania ambrosioides. The sequence continues at coordinate 21,015,329 of CM048671.1, read as the reverse complement.
TCATTCCCTTTTGAAATCAACCAATAAAAAGTAATTCTATAATAAAAGTATAACTCAAGTACTAATCGTACTAAACTACAAGTGATTACCGTGAGAGCGTTTAAACCAGTAGCATCTAATATCAAGTGTGCTTTAAAATCTAACTAATTTGTTTTCTTTACGAGGGTTTGGCGGCTTCTGCCGAACAAAGCATTTTCGTTTTCAAAGGTAGAATCAAAGAATTTATTTTTTGAAAGAGTGCAACTTTTTTTCTTCCTCCAAGTATTCTTTCAGAACTACTTTTAAAGCTAGTCATGGAATAGCAGGTAGGAATGCAATATTAAGAAATTATTAAATTTATTAATACAAGTGATGCTTGAAGTCTTGAACCAGCTTATGAGTCCTAGCTTTTTTGGGCCAGAAATTACCTTGTCCACCGGGCCGAATCACCTGCAATTTAAACCCACCCCCGCCCTCCTCAACGACTAGAACTAGTCTCTAGACTCTAGGTCAAGATACTTAGACATGTAGAATAAAACTAAATTTTGGTACAGCTTTTGCTTGTATTCATATTCCCAGAGGCACATTATACGATAAGGTATGCACTAGGATGCTGTAAGAATCGCATCAGAGAGTTTTGATCCATATACACATGAATTATTGAGCTCTAACGAACATTTCCTAATTATTTCTTGATTGATACCAAAATTAACAACATTTCTTGGTGCAATGGTCTATTAGGTCATCTGAATGATCTCATACATGCCAAACCTTTTCTTTAGAGAAAATGAAAAGGAAAAATGTTCTACTCTCTTTGTTCCTAATTGTTTGTCCCATTTGACTTTTTACAGTTTTTAAGACACTACTTTAAATGATTTTATCTCTAAATCCGTATGATAAAAAATTATGAAACTTGATATTCTAAAAATTTACATTGAGATGAATCTAATACGATCTCACTTGAATATTTTATTTGTTATAATATAATTAGAGTTTATGGTCAAAGTCTTTAAACTTTGACTCCAAAGATGAAAATGTTGAAAATAATTAGAAATGAAGGGAGTAATTAATATACATTACACTAAGGTGCACAATGCTTCATATTCTAAGTAATTTATATATTTTTTCTAAACAAAAGAATAAGAAATTATTTGATTACAATAACTTCATATTTTTAGGGTAACTATTATATTCAAGTAACTTAAATATATTCTTTTTTAAGTTATTTGTATGTTTGTTTTAAAAGTCTAATATGTTCACTTAGGTATACCATTAACACGATGCTTGGTTTAAATTGCGAACAAATATATTGTTACATTTAAATAAAAAATTAGGCTCATTACGGCTAATTTGACAATATCCTATCAAGATTTCTAATTTCTTTATATATAATTTTTTTTTGTAAAAAGAGCCATAAACGACAATATAACAAATATAACAACTGATGTAAGATTTAATTATATGTATTGGATACTATCCTCCAATACTTTAACCAACTAAACTAATTAACATCTACAATTTACATCTCTAACCCATCACATCCGGAGTATCGAAATTTTAACAGATTTTATTGAATACTCTTCGATTTGGATAAATATCTCTTTTATTTCATGGCTCTCTCTATTCTTAATTGGATTATGCGCCAGTGACTTGACTCACTTCCCATTCTGTGCAGGTCTTCAGGTTGGTATGTGGGTTGGTCAAATTATTCACTTTGAAATTCTTAGTAACTAAGCAGCTTTGGGTTTTAAATTCTTGCACGTATATGGCAGGCAGAACTCATTAAGTTTCGTAATATGTGGGCACACCTTTGAATGGTAAAAATTCTCATTTGCAAATTTACAATTATTGAATTGAATTATTAAGGCATCAAATCCGTGGCCGCACCCCACACACATGCAAGAATATTGAGTGATATCGAAAACATCATAATATTCAATGAAACACTTGTCTACTTGACATTTGCTAGCTCACATCATTTCTTGAGGTTTCATGATCCCACTGGCCAAAGAATAATGTTCTCTATCTCCAGATTTTTATTCAAAGGGTGTATTTTGTTATGCAATGTTCAACTTCTATTAACTTGTACACTTTCCCTTGTTATGTTTGATAAATCCTTCACAATATGTTTCCTCAAGTTTTCACTAAATTAAATTCAGTGCGCAACGGACAACTAAATAAGTCCATCCTCGTCCTAAGCCCCCCATCGGCCAACGCAACAACAGGCCGCTTAGTGCAACACTGCAACAAATACACCCATTTACTCGGACCTAAACGCCTAAACCACTTCATATTCCATAATTTTGCGTTAGAGAAATTCCTAATTTATATATGATATAAATATATCCGGAGATATTTTTTCGTAATTTTATTTCTATATTTGATATCATAATTTCTATATCTGATGAGTTTTTCTATATTTTTATATTTTATGTATTTCTTATATAACAATACTTATATCTAATATAACAATAGTTATATCTTATAGAACTATATTTATATATGAGATTTCGATATTCTGATATAATTTATATCAAATATAAAGTAGAAAAGTGTATTTTCCACTTTGCAATAAAACTTAGGAGTCATATTCGCCTATTAGGTTGACAATGTAACGGGTGGCTTCTTAGGTTTCAGTCCAATATCATTAATAAGGAACCTCCAAGGACCAATTTCGTTAATGTGTGGTCCTTGGAAGTTGGAACAACCACCAAAATTAGTGCTAAGTTTCAAGCAACGTAACTGCAAATAAATTTATTAATTGAAATGCATACTCAGCCTGAAGTATAGACGCGCAGATATAAGGGTACAATCAGGCTTGTGAATTGTGATAGTTGGTAGTGCAGACCAATACGGAGATCAAATGACCTTCTTCTTCTTTAAGCAAGTTAAAGAGAGAAGCATAGATATGACATTGCAGGCTGCAGCGCGGAATGTTTCTTGGATTTATGATGCTGAGAAGATCAAGCAAGAGTACGTTCTCATCATCATTTTTTAAAGCCCTTTACAGATGTAATCAAAATACTGAGATGAATGGAAGTAATGCAAATACTGAAAGGGTACGGTAGATGCTAGAAGACATGGAGAACTTTGGACTTCTATAGCTGATAGTATTCAAGTAGTACTGACCCTGAAAGATCCGGAAGAACCTCGAAAAGAACACAGTTTTTAGCTAGAGATATCCTTCATTAAGCTTTTTCATCTAAGTTTATTTGTTATATTAAAGCTAGTAGTAACTAGGCCTATGTATTGGGTCGGATTAGGGCCGGGATGGGTCACAAGAAAAATGGATAGGGCCAAAGGAGATACATTACGGGCGGTCGTGCTGTTCAAAGAGAGTATATTTTTTTTATCTATAGAGGGTGATAGTTTATATATATCACCTCCAATCTTTGGTAGTAGATTATCTACAAGTAAGTGAAATAATTCATTATCTGATAGTATTTAAAATTCTTGGAAACTATAAGTTCATTATTGACCAGACTTGACCCATTAAAGATCCAATAAAACATGACTCTTTAAGAGACCGACCCATTTGGCTCATTATTGATTAGACTCTTTTATAAACGGGCAGGTCAAAGGCCTTAACGAGCCTCACCCAATTGAACAGGTCTAATTGTAACTCGGTTTCTAAGGCACATATTATAGCCACTTAAAATTATAAAAATGTCCTAGCTTTTCACGTTTTCCCCTCGAGAAAAACTTAACACTATAAACTAATTTAATGGAATAAAATTCTTTTTCTGCCCTTTTCTAAGTAAAACGTTTGTAAATTTCAATAGAGCAGGGTTTAATCTCAAATTTTAGTACTTCCAAAAAGAATTATTCAAATTTTAGTTGTATTGTGACCAATTAAAACCAGCATAATCATGTGAGGCTAACCTAACGGAAACATCAAATTTCAAAATGACTGAACCATCAGAGGACCCATTAACAATATCTCCCTACCAAACCAATTGAAGACGAAAAGCAAGGGACATGCACAAATTTTGGAATTGTGATGCCCACAGCCCACTGAATTTTCTTCCTACGAGTAACTCCACTGTTTCTGTAACATGTTGACAAAATTTTATCATAAATATCGGTGTTCCATGTGATATCCTCATCTTAAGGTTTACTGAACAGAAAGTATTATATATTTTACAACATCAAAGACACCAACCATAAAAACGAACAACCATTGCATATGCTCGAATTTTCAGGAGTATTGAATTAATGTTTTATCAAAGAAAACTGCAAATCATAATATCTTAGTCCGTATAGAAAAGAGATCATAGATCAATAAACAAAATAATAATAATATATCATATTTTCTAATTTGTGACATATTTAAATAAATTAGTCTCAAATGCATCAATTATATCTAAATGCATAGAATAATACTAATTTTTTAAGAGTGTACATCCTCTGCTATCTTATTTGTAACATTTATTTTTTTCACAGTTTCCAAATCATATTTTTTAGCTATAATATCTACAAATATATACTATAAAAATATAAAATTTGTATTTCAAAAAATTAAACGAATCTAATAAGTTTCTACGTGAATATGTTTTAACTTATTTATATTAACAAAAAATCATATTTAATTTTCTCACTCCTTGAATTGAATTTCTAATACAAACAAAAAAGAACAAATAGAGTATTAAGAAAAATACAACACCTATCATACCTAGGGATGGCAATTAGTCAGGTATGATTGGATCCGGACCCATACGCATCTTTTTTAAATTACACTCATATCGACCCTAGACCCACTGGGTCCCAAAATTTCAAACCCTTACCCAAATCCTCTGGATCTAATGGGTTTCGGGTCCAAAATGGGTCCTTAACATATTTTTATTTTTATGTGCTTATTATTCTCATATTTCATAATTGAATGTATTTTCGTAATTTTTTTTTAAGTCAAATGAATGTAACGATGTTAAGCCTTGAGAAAACTACTAATTGAATGAAAAAGAATTTGAAATTACAACTCAACAAATAATTCGTCATATCCTAGTTTTAACTTCAAAATATTGAAAGTTTACAATTCACAAAGTTTTAAGTATACAACAAAATGACAAAGTATAATAGTAGAAGAGGACGGTTGTCAGATGTGCAAAGTGAAATATAGAGGTTTAGGTTTAATTTTATTTTTTTATTTTTTAATGAGCGGGTTCATGGGTCGGATTTGGGTCTAAATTTTTTGGATTCAAACTTATATCTAACACAAAGATATTTAGATTCATATACGACCCGAATTCAATGGGTCTAAAAAGATTAGACCCATACCCTAAAAAATGGGTCGAATTTAACTAGATTCATATAGGACCCGTCACTAATCACACAGAGTTGCTACCATCTCATATGAGAAGTTGCCATAGATTTTGTCAGATTGTGCCGGTTCATTTAGCAATTCATCCAAGATTCCACAAGTGTACGCGAACACGTAGCTCCCATCTAAAAAGTAACTTAAATTTTATAACTATGTCTATAATATATTTAGTTCATCTGTTAAGAAGACCATGCCCACTTCTGAATTTAAAAACTTCCGCCCTACAACATTCTTTTTCTTCAAAAAAAAAATAAAAATGGAAAGCTGCAAGTTATTAATTTATTTATAAAATACTACAACTTGAACAGTGTAATCTGTGTGTTACTAGACATGCCAACCATATTGCACATGATAATAATGAGGACAGAGTGCTTCAACATCGAAGTTAGCCTAAAGCACCTCATTCTAGGCCCACTTAGAAATTTTCCTCTTTCAAAAACATAGACGTGAATGTAAGTTTTCATGATCATGTAGGCATGAAGCTGAGCCATTCAATCTATTATCTAAGTTTTCATGGTCCAAAATAGCAAGCAAATACTAGATTCAAGAATTAGACATCATTTGTTAAGTAGGCATCTAATCAGGTGACCAGGTTGGTTGGTTTAGAGGTCAGCTAAATTAAGGTTCGACTCGAGTCCCTTACTGAGGTCATATTCAGGTTAAAACTTTATCAAGGATTTCAGGTCAGAACAAGTGGTGTTTGAAGGGTTTTCCGGCCAAGAGAACTCTTGCAAGCTCTACAGATGAACAGAAGACTGATGAATAACAGCAGGGGATACAGTCTTCTTCAATTCAAATAAACAATTCAACTTGATCAAATTGAGTCCAACTTCAACAGATTCTTTTACCATATAAATTACTGGTGAACAATGACTCAGGAAACCTTGTCATAGAAGACTTGTAAATAGTATATGAATACAAAATCAATGATCCCTATCCAGCAATATATTCTACAATACAGCTGTCTGAAAACGTCTTTCATCTACCAGGACGCTTGGACGGAACATCTCCGAGCAAACTAACAGATGGATTGTTCTTATTCTGATTTGGTTTTTCTATCCTTTCGCTTTCTTAGGGGCAAAGGGGTTGATTCTTGATCATATCCATCAGCTTACATTCATAGCACAGATGTACATAGAAAGGAAAACCCAATAACCAAAAAAATTAACGAATTGGATAAATGAAGCCAGTGGAATACATAGATCACTGTATATAGCAAAGACAGGGGTGAAAGAATATACGAATATATTGGTCTAAGACGACAACTCAAAACTGTCTATCGCTGAATACAACCTCGCAACTTTATCAATCTAAACAGTATATGAGATTAGTCACGCCATACCGAGCTAGCTCCTCAAGGCATGATCCAACAGGAAGTTCCCTCTATAAGCAATTGGATATGTACCAATTTTCCGAACAAAACCGAGCTCCAGGGATTAAGATATGTACAGAACTCCCAAAACTCCGATTGACCAATGTGAATCCTCAAACATCACAGAGAAAAAAGTTCTGGTCAAATGTATCTCGTAATACCGCCCTAAAATACGACAAGCCCCGCCGGAAAACCAAAACTTGCTCGAGAAGCTCAGTCACTTTCTCTCATGCAATTCCCGGGCAAGAGGAATTTATACTTATCAGCGTTCTCCAAAAGAAACGATGGCAGATGAACTGCCGAATAAGAATGAGGAACAGGCCCCATCTTTCCGATTATTGCCTTAAATGTGTATTCCTCGGGTAACATATCAAACAAATCAGCCCCTTTGCAGATTACTCTCTGAATTCTTTTCGGGTTCAAGAAGTGAGAAAACCTCACTCTGTCACTATGGCTATAAGCTTTCATCTTGAAGATAAACTCACTTATATGGCGGAAGCAAAAGCTGCAATGCCACCCAGCATCAGCCAGTTGGTCATCAGTTTGCCTAAAATGGGCATACCTGGTCTTTCCTGTCTGATACTTGTGTATCGAAGCTCTCCAGCTGTTGTTATCCACAAGAAACTCGAACGAGTACAAATAGTTTTTAAGCTGTAAATGAAGGACATCAGGGATATTATCACACCACCTCAAGAGATTGATGGTATGCCTACTTGGTATCTCATCAACATCAGACATTATCAACAGATCATCATCTGAAATACCAGCGATTCTCAAAAGTTGATCCAACGCAACACGCTGATATGCTTCCTCAACAAACGGATTCTCTCCCTTAATGAAACGACCCCCAATAGTCCCATATGTCAACCGAGGCTCAACAAATTTAAACTGATCTCTATTGGCAGCAAACACCAGCGGCTTTGGCAACCCAGTGAATGTGGAGTTGGACTCCAGAAGCACAAACTGTGTAATATAAGGGTATAACTCCTGCCATCTTATATTAAGCATATCGACCTCATTGCTAAAGAGAACAGCATCATAAACACGCCTAGGATACTCGCGAACCCCCCAACCGTGAAGCTTACACAAATTTTCCATGGTCACATTTTCGTTGTAGTAATGAGGAATCACAGTGAAAGGTTTAGGTGGTTTTTCCCACAACGGCCGCAGAAAGTAGGTTATTTTCTGGCCGTGTAAGTAGATACCCATGGTGCACATAGGAACAATCAAGAACAGGAATAAACAGGTCTTCAAATCGATCCCTCGAAGTACACAGCATAGTCTTGACATATTTGATTTGCTTGACTGCTAGAAGATGAATAAACCACCATCCATAAGTAACAGTCTTACTATCTTTAAGTTCAGATTAAACATACCATTCAACAATATCCAACCCTAATACCCTAATCATCACATAAAACTATGTTAAAAAATCAATAACATTGAAATAACGATAACAATAAAATTCAAAACTCCAATCCCAAATAGATCCGAACTGAATTAAGGGCACAACTTTTCATCAATTCCATACAAATACCAGAAAACCTAAGCTAAAAATTCAATGATATTCTGAAGATAATACAGAAGGTTTAAAAATACCCAGATAATAAAAGCAATCAAATTCAACAAATTAATCAAAAAATAAATCTTTCAATCAAAAAAAAAAAACAAACAGTTCCATTGACATGAAGACAATAATGTGAAGAACAAACCCAGTTTTAAAAAGAAAAAAAAAAGAAAGAAATTACCCTAAAATCGTAAAAATCAGGATAGAGAAAGTTAAGTTACCTGACAACAACAATCTTTGCACAAATTATCAGTTTTCTTAGAGCAATAATGGCCTCCTTGTTCTGCAATCAACAACATTTTCTCTGCTAAATCTTTCGCATTACCCAATTTTGTCATCTTAAAATAACCAAAATTTTCTAATCAAATCAAATCCAAAACAACCCAGAAATCACTCAATTTATATCTTCAACCCAGGAAAATATCGCCTTTTTCGCACAGTTTTTATATTGATCCGAATTCAAACAATCCAAAAAACGAAAAACCAGGAAAATAAACTCGAAAATCAGCACAGTGAGGGAATTTGATTTGTGATAGATTTAGGAGAAAAAGATGAATATTAAGAGAAAAAAGGAGAGGCTTCTCTGGCTATATATGATGATAACGGGGCGCAGATGTTAACTTTTTTCAGGCTTTTAAGGGAGAAATAGCCGTTTAAATTTTCATTAGTTTTTGTCATCTTACTATATAATGCCTCAATCGTATAATATATGGTTTTAATTTGATTTTTATGGGTTATTATCGTGTTGCGGCGAAATTGCCCCCTAACTAATAAGTGTGTGATTTATGTATGATGCGTGGGATATCCAAGGGTGTTTTGGTCTTTGAGTAAACTTGGTTTTTGGGTACGCCGTACGCGTTTAGGGTGTGATGTTGTGGATTGATTGGCTCAAACCAATGAACCATTGGATGGGCAACGGAAACTTGGTGGTAGGACCTTCCTTTAGTGTTGGTAAATTTTCATTAGTATTAAAGCAATTTCAATTGATTAAAATTAAGTATCTACTTACATATTAGTAAAAATATTTAGCATATCTTTTATTATTGGAGGGAAAAAAATAAAATATGATTGCAAGCAGCTCATCTACTCGGGGAAACTTGACAAAATAAATTACTATCAAAAATTAATTAATATGTACAATAACAAAATATGAGTTAATAAAAAAGAGTTACAAGCGACTTGATATTGTTATTTACATTTACCCTCGGACAAATGAAAGGGTGTTTTAGCTTGAAAAAAAATGAAAGTGCGAATGAAGTTTTAAGATTTGTGATTCACAATTGGAGTTGCTCTTATCTTATAAATTGTCTACATATTTTTTATCCTTTTTTTGGAATACTTGGGATAATGTAGTTTAATTGGGAAAGGAAATATTTAAACAGAGCGTTATTTTCCGTCAAATTTTTTTTCAAACCTCCCTATGAAATAACCATCATCCTCCCCGTCCTCCTTAATCCTTAATTCACATTCAACCATTTACTCTCTATTCGTTTACAAAAGTTGGTGTTCCCCATGAGAGTCACTTTTTATTAAAAACATCTTCCTTAATTTTTTTTAATGAATAACTACAGTTTGCTTGATTATTAGGTTCCATCATAAAACTTTGGAAGTGACGATATTAACTATTACCATTATTTCGTAACATCCAAAATATTTTCGACGAAATAATTAATTGTTGAGTTAAATCCTCAACATGGATTTCAATTGGTTAAATCCTCATATAAAAGAGGGATACTATATATGAGATCTAATAGGGGAGAGAGAATTAGAGGTAAGAATAGGAATTTAAAAAAGCTAATTGACCAAATACAAAATCTCAAGGTTGCGGTTGCAAATATCTTATCAAGGTTTCATTTCGTGGTGAAGGTGATTTATCGTATTAGTAAATTTTTATTAATATTAAAACAATTTCAAAGATTAAAATTAAGCATGTGCTTACAAATAAGTAAAAATATTTAGCAAATCCACATCTAGTTTGGTTATGTATTTTGATATGGTATAGTTTAAACTTTTTTTTTAATCTAGTCTAATTTATTGGTTGAGACTTAATCTTGGTAATAATGACAATAAAAAGAATAAAAGAAGATAGTCAACGACTATTATTAGTACCTCCTTTGTCACCCAAATATATAACATTTAATCTATGAAGTGGAATTTAAGAATGGTGGATAGAGTCATCATAGAGTAAAAAGAAGTAATTTGCCCTTTCCTCCCTCAACATAAAAACCTTTTTTTTTGTGGGAGAGAAAGAGATGAGCTAGTGCACGGAATTATAACGAGTGCTAGCTAGTGCACGGAATTATTAGATAGAGGAACAACGACACCCTCCCTTCCACGTCTCTTTCATAATCTCGTAAATCAAAGATGATGCGAGTTCTTGTTTTTTTTTTTTTTTTTATAAATAGGGTATCGTATTGTAACTTTCATGATATTTTGACGTTAATTATGCTCTTTATCTAAAAAAATTTTTAACTTATACCTGATATAAATATATTATGAGCTATTTTTATAATTATATTTTTATATATGATATCATAATGTCTATATCTGATATTTTTTTGTATTTTTATATCTTCTGTATATTTTAATTTGATACATATATCTGATATAACAATAACTATATCTGATATAACAATACATATATCTAAAATATCAATATCATGATATAATTTATATTAGATATGAATTAGAAAAACCTCTTTCTCTCTAGCCTTTGGTTCAAATCTATAAGATATATTTGAACTTGGTGGAATGAAGAATAGAGTTCTAAATGCAAGTAAAACAGGTACAGGATGCTATACAAAATTAGTAACAATCCAGTAGAATGAAAGCAATGAATTATGAGGCTTAAAGATAGCATCTCAAATCAACAATGTTTGGAAACCTCATTGACAATGTTTGTACATAACCTAAAATGAAAACTAAAAACTCATTTATCAACTCAAAATTCTAGGATCAGTAAAGTACTATTGTATTGTCATCGATGTTCACATGATGATAAACGAAAGCACCTAATACAATTGATCGGATGCCTATCTAGCCTATGGGTCTATAGGATTGTAGATGATACACTAGAAATAGATTATATGATTGACTAGTTATTAGCTCGATTAGTACTTAAAATATTTGATGTGTAATTAGAAGGTACCTTTAAGATCCCATTCATTTGCATTAGAAATGAGCATATGTCAGCTAGAATAATTTAAAAAGCTTAGAACTAGGCTTTGGTAAGCCTATAAGGAGGAAGAGAAAGAGAGTTAATTCACTTTACACGAATAAAAGAGGTTCATTACTAAAATAATTGGTGATAGTAGTAGAAGTTACGTCTAAAGTTGAGCTCGAATACCATTTTAGAATTTAAAGAGCTTAAAAACGGACTTGAATTACTCGTTAAGGAAGTGTTAACTCATTGTACAAGCACAAATAAAGTTCACTACTAAAAGTCTAAAATCAATTGGTAGAGGTAGTAGAAATTATTTATCCAACTTATAAATGATACTTAGTCTTCTCGTCTTCAATATGAAACAACTCACATGTTATAAGTAATAGGTATTTATGACATCATAAGATTAATAAACATAAAATGAAGATTGAAGGGAGAGGAAATTTGATTTCCTTAGCGCCATAAAGAAAGTAAAACCAACATGAGACCTCTAACATGGGTTGGTTGTTGACTTGGTTCTAATGACATAAGCAGGGATAATATCGCTTGGAGTATCTATGTCCAATTGTTATCTAACTGATACATTTGTGACATCTACAAGAAATGATTTGGTTATATGATTGAACAATTATTATGCACATGACTAGCCATGTAAACTTGTTATGACAATAAAAATGAACATAATAAAAATTTATATTTTATTTTGTTTGACTTATTTTAATTTATTTTATAATAAATAGGTTTAGAATAAAATGGTTTAAAAGAATTTTTAATAAAATAGAGTAAATGTAGATAAGTTTAGATAATATAAGATTTATCATGTTGAAATTTTTTTCTAGCGCAACTCCATACTCTATATAAGTTCTACTGTAGTAAATTTCAAACAAATTTATAGAAATTTAAATAAAATAAAATAAGTTTAGATAAAATAAAATAAGAAAAATAAGTCTTATGGAACGAAATCTTATTTTATATGTACTTATTATATCTTATTTTATATTATTTTATATTAAAATGTATATTTTTTATCTTCTAGTAACTCCAAAATAATTATCAATATCACTCTACTATTAACTTTTCTCAACATGTGATCTTTCTTACTCAGTTATACTATTCTACTAATTACGTTTCTCAATTAAACCACTCAATCTTATAAAATAGTCATTTAATTTACTTTATATTAATTGAAAGTAAATTATGATGATCCAAACTGATTTTCTATTAACTATAAAAATATATAATTTATTAAAAACAGGCTCTGATGAAGAAAAATGTTAATGGTAAATTAGAATTAATAGTCTTTAAAATTATGTTGATTAGGATATATAAAAACATTAGTGAAAATTATCTTGAATTACTAAAAATCATTCAAGTTAGAATTATATTCAATCACTAGACATTAGTTTTGATCAATAAAAATTCAATTTGATGATATAATAAAAATAGTAAAGTCGATATTAAGTGATATACATGAGAAAAGTTTATAATAAAGTGGTATCGATAAGAAGTAAATTAAAAATGATTGAATAGTACTATTAAGAGAAGCCAATTGTATAGTTGTGCCTATGAGAACTCAAAAAGATTATGTAATACCTTTAAGAAAAATCAATATAGAGTGGTACCATTGATAATTACACTTAAACTTATTTAGATTAGCTTACACCCTTTTTGGATTGCAGGAATGGAATGGAATGGAATCAAGAATGATACATGGAAGAATGAAATCAATTTTAGAGAGTTGTTTGGTTTTACACAAGAATGAAAGTCAGTTCCTTACTGTTTGGTTCAAACATGAATACTTGTAATCTTGATATTAACAATAAAATATTTTATTTTTATATATTCTCGATATTAAAATTAGGGGTGTTAATTCGGGTCCACGGGTTAGTTTTGGGTTGATCCATCGTGGGTCGGTGCTTATCAATTTGGGTTAAATTGAGTCCATTTGGCATATCAGGTTGGGTCAGGTCAAATCATTTATTTGCTTGCTTGGGTTCGAGTAAGGTCGTATTCAGTTCAGGTTAATGTCATTTCAGGTCAATTTGGGTCGATTTCTAGACGAGTTATAGTGAGATTCGGGTTAAGTCAATTATGGTAGTGGGCCACCTCGATTTTGATAGAAATAGGGGCGGGGTTGTTGTAAGTCAGGTTATATCGGCTATTTGTCGGGTTCAATCAGTTTCGGGTTGTCTTTGGGTCGGGTTTGTAATGGGTCGAATCTATAACGGGTCGTACACAACTCGGGTTCGGGTCTTTGAATATCAAGTCAAATTGGACTCGGGTTGATTTCAGGTTGGATTGAGTATGTTTACGGGTACTACTTTTCGAGGTTGGTTCCAAGTAGTTTATTGGGTCTGGATAGATTTTACAGCTCTAATTAAAATAACTATAATAATAAATATTATAAAAAAGTACTAACGATAATAATAATAATAATTTATAAATATATTAATAATAATGATAATAACAATCAATTTATTAAACAGAATAAAAATGATAGTGCCACTAATAATAATAAGATTATATTATTAATAATAAAAAATACAATAATAATAATATTTCTAAGTATTATAATAACGTGACATCCAGAAGTTGAAGCGGGGTAGCGGGGTTTGAATGAACATTGGGTGAACACTGACTTAAACCTAAGGAATCAAAAAGTAGATTTTAGGAGTGTTTCAAACCCCAAAGAGTTTGAAACTCATTTCTATTTTTATCCAAACCAAATATCTTTTAGTTAGAAATGAGTTTTAATCCACATTTTATTTCATTCTAATTTCTCGTACCCAACGGGCCCTTAGTTTAGGAGAGATTAAAAATAACAAAGATTCCTATAAAGTGGTGCCGATTCATTATATACGCATTAATTCACCGCTTTACACCCCCAAAAATTCAATGCATCTGTGGTGACTGGTGAGAAAATCCAGTGTAGAACAAAATAAGAACTGTTGAATTGCTGCACTAGATCAAGTTGCGAAAACGACGACTACTAGTCAATCAATATTGTAAGCGCGTCGTCCCTTTTTAACATTAGCATAAAACTTGGGTGAACTCTTTTCTCATTCCTTATATTATTAGTTGTAGCCCTTGACTTAAGCCAGCACTCACTAACTATTTCCTTTATTCCTAATTTTTTATCTCGCTTGACTTTTCAGTGTGTCTGAAATACAATTATAAAGTTTTCATCTTTAAATTTATAAGACAAAAATTATAATTGCGATAGTTTATCCAAAGTCTCTGCAACCACTCAAATATATTGCCGGTCAATCTTTTGCACAATTGTCATGATTTTAATTCATAACACTAATAAGTAGGTATCAAGTTGTAATTTCAAAATGAGTAATGAATTGAAATAGTGACGATTTGTGCAAAAGATTGACCGGCAATATGTCTGAGTGGTTGCAAAGACTTAATTTGTACTTCCTGGTGGATATTTGAAAGTGATGGCATTATATGTACAAAAGAAAACAATGAGTCAAACAAAGGTCCACATAAAATTTAGTGTTGGATTCATGTACAACCACTCCTTTGTCTCTTAACTATAATTTGATGTGCATCAAGATGGGAGTAACAATCCTATGGGGACTTTAAACTCAAGGGGAAAAAAAAAAATTGTGGTTCCTCTGGAGAAACTGAAAGTGTAAATGCTTAAGATAATTCTTACATGGCCTGATTGGGTTAGTTATGTTAGCTTCTCAAGTGCCACTTGGAAGACATTGAAGTTCTTAAAATGTGGATTGATCGAGCTAAAAATTTGTAAGACGCGTTGCTTTAATCTCTATTGACCTTCTATCGGCTAACCAGACTCATTCCTGACATTTTTAGAGGCTTCGGGCGAAATAAAAAATTTGGGCCCTAAAATTTAATAGTATACTTTATATTATTTTATTTTCTTATTTTATAAATAAAAATATTAAGTAGTGGTTTTACAAAATAATAAACTATTAAATTTTTTTTATTAAAGATAATACTATGTATTATAATCACATAAATCATTAATAGTGTTAAAAAATAAAAATCATTAATAAAAATTTTAATTTAAAAAGAGCAATCCATTTCATAAAAGATTTTATTTACTAAGTTATATTATTACCATTTCCATTTATAATATTATGAATAGTTCTCTCTTTATAAATTAATAAATATAGTCCACATTCTAAACACAATGAATTAATAAGATGTCATTACATTAAAAAAATGATGAATAATGACAACTGTATACAACTAATGTACAACATAATTTTTTGATTGAATTTCTTGCATTTCTTATTGGTGACAAGTAGCTATTGTAGTTAAATGTTAATAACTAGATAAGTATAATGGCAATAATATTTTGTATGTCGTATTTAGTTTTAGTAGGTTGTTGCTTTCATGTGAAGTATATATATATATCATTAGGTTAGAAAAAAAGGAATTGAACTATGCATTCGGACAAAATTGTCTTAAAAAAGAGGAATAATCATTCTTTGGGAAAAACAATAATCAAGGAAGTAAAGGGAATCAAACTCATACCAAATTACATTAAAAACTTTATACAAGCAAGGCCATCTACTATTGAGCTACTTCAATTAATATCATAAAATTTACGCACATTACATTTATATCCTTTTTATTTTTATCTAAATATTAGTAAAATGGACCTTTTTCGACGGGCCATGGGTGGC
Source organism: Dysphania ambrosioides (assembly GCA_026401315.1). Lineage (NCBI taxonomy): Eukaryota > Viridiplantae > Streptophyta > Magnoliopsida > Caryophyllales > Amaranthaceae > Dysphania > Dysphania ambrosioides. The sequence continues at coordinate 20,999,267 of CM048671.1, read as the reverse complement.
GGCCCTGCTCGCCCCACCCCAGGGACAGGGCTGCGGCTAACCTGCCTTGACTCGTGCACTTGATGTAATGTGGTGGCCCTTGAGCCTACCTCTTAGGGCTAATATGGAGCCAAAAGCCACGATTTATGATATTTTTTCATTGTGGCATTAGGTGCTGCAATCGCAGTTTGATTTTCTCTATTTCTTAAATTCATTCGTTGTTATGTTAATTTCTATATTCATATCTATAGTATCATTTTAGCATTGGGAGGAGATCAGGTGAATATAGTGTGATTTGTGACGGTAGGGAATCACTTATAAGCCAATGTTGCAAATAGTTAGGATAGACTTTTCAAAGAAATGTAGACATTGATTAAGATGTCACTCTTAGATTAAACTCTAGGTGGCTCAAACGGAGAATAGCAACTAGACTGTCATGTGAATGTTGTGTATTCTTAAAGTTAAAAGGGCTATTCTATAAGAGGAGTTAGATTGTCATTATTGATGAGACATGGGTCTTGAGAAGGAGCATGTTAAAAAGATAAGTATAGCAAATATGAATATAGTAAGGTGGATGTGCGAGTATACCATGCATGGGGGACAAAATTAGAAATATTGATAGCCCAAAGGTAATTAAGTTGGAATAGAAAATATTGAGAATAAGATAAGGATACCCCTTAACCCAACCCAACAAGCCCGATGTTGTTACGCTTATGATATCGTTATATTAGGTATACAAATGATTTTTATTATTAAAATTAAGTTAGAGTATTAAATACATAACACACTTTAACCCCTTTAACCCATTTAGCGCACCCACTGACCCAACCTACTTGACCTACTGACCAAGCCCACCTTCCAAACAAAATATCAATACATCTTGGTTGGATACCCAATGCCAATTCATTAAGAACATCAACACAAAGATGGGATTTTTATTTACTTTCAACTTGAGTTGTCATTTTGAAAGGCTTGTATCTCCTACGTTGCTCAAACAATGTTTTAGGTTCTTGGTCCTACTGAAAATTTGAAAAGATTAGATGAATTTAGGCTTTTTAATCACCCAAAAAACGTAAGAATTAAAGGAGATAAGAAATTGGTAATTTCGAACCATTTGGTTTGGAATCTGTTTTCCGTATTCGAACCTTCTTATATTTTTTTACATGAATTTTCTCAATTTCTTTTTTTTTTAACATGAATTTTCTCGATTTTGTTTACACCAAATGGTTCAAAATTACCAATTGTGATATTTTGATCATTTTTCATGATCCTAAGACCATTCAAATCATGTGATTACTTTTAACCACACAAGCACCTTCACCTTGGTAAATTTCATAAAATTGAGGGATTTCCGAATTTTGCTTGGAAAATAGATTTTATGAATTAATATTCCATTCCTAGGAGTAGTCACTCACTATGAAGCAACACTTTATATATAATATATATAATTATTTATGTATTTAAATATATATACGATACTTTTATTATATATGTATACATAATAAAATACACTATTTAATCAAGCAAGTTTTACACATACAATTACTTAAAGAAATTGTATTTTATAAATTAATACTCCATAATACATAATTAACATTTATGATTACATACTATATAATGAGTACTCAACATATTACGCAATGAAAATATTAAGATATACATTTATAAATACTTAATCAAAAGAGTATTAATAATGATTAATAATATTGTTTTCAAAAACCAATAAAACTAAAACTAAAATCCATGAACTCTCTCCACTCAATTCCTTCATGAAGATGTCCACTTAGTACAAGTAAGCAAACCTATCAAATTATTTACCAAAAGCCAAAATAATCTCGAAATGTGTATTTGTAAAAACTGGATACATTCATGCATTAGACTTTTTTAAAAATACATTAGTGCATAAACTTAAATAAAGGTTTTTGAAACAATTCAAAGAATGTACTCGATAACTAATGTTTCGTAACCAGACCATAATAAATCTCATACTCAATAATCGAGTAATCATATGTCAATTTTTTTTTTTGAGTAATCATAACGTGTGGAATGTAACATTTTCTTTTCAAAATCCAACTTGAGCATGCACATTCTCCCAAACTAATAACTCTTCTGCATATCTTATTCTTGGAAAAAGAGCTATTAAATCATACAAAAATTCATAGTCCTATCAATAAAAACACATGATGTGAACTAAATAAAAAATCCACATTGAACAAAGCCAATATCAAATCTAATAAATTTTCTTAATAAAATAATACTTCTTTCATTCTTTTTTTTTTCTTCCCATTTGAAATCAGGGAAGATACCAAGACAATATAAAATATCATTAAGATTCTAAAAAATAATTTGAATTAGTCTAAAAATAAGAATAAATTTTATTAAAAAATAATACAAGTGAGTTGAGCATTAAATAAGTAGTAAAATTTCTAAAGTTTATAACATTAAACAATTAAAAAATCAACCAATAGGCTACATATCACATGAATAGTGATCATAACCAAACTTTTTCAACCAATCACAATATTGAACTAAAAAATAAGGATTCCAAATAAGAACAACATTTTAAAATTTTCGGATGGAGAAAATGGGAAGAACAAAAAAGAACGAAGGAAGTATGAGTTTATATTTTAAATAATTACAATAATCATAAAATCATTCCAAAACATTTCCTTATCACATCAAAACTCATGATACTTATAAGGTCATGTACAAAATTATATTCTCAATTCCCAAATTCATAAATTGATTCACAACTTGAAATAAGTATTTTCCACAAGCAATCATTTTCCACATACAAAAACCAACCAAATAATTCCTAAAAGACTCCCGAGTATTCATGATTGAAACAATTCCAAAATAATTATTTAATCAATTAAATAGGTTGGCCTAAGGCATAAAATCAATATATCAATCATTTCAAGACATAAATCCGTTCGACTGTGCTTAATAAAAATTTGAAAATCATAAATTCATGCATGAAAATAATAGGCCACAATCAATTAATAGTTCAACATGAAATAGTCATAAATCATGCATATTTCATACTTCTAATCTTAAAATCATCTCAATGGGCATGTAGACGGTGGAAGTGGAGGAGAAATGATAGCTAACAATCCATTGCAAAATGTATAAGTGTGTTTAAGTGAGTAAAAGTGGCGAAATGATTTGCTTAAGGTTTAAGCATAATAAAGAATCTCATTTGATTTAGGAATAAAAAAAAAAAAAGACAAGTCTTTGTTCATTAGGAGTTTACTTGATCATAAAAAATATTGGAGTAGAATTATAAAAAGATACTTGATAACTAAGAAAAAAAAGTTTTATTAAAAATCAAAAGCCTTAATATCGGCCATCTTGAAAATATTTCAAAATATTGATGACAAGTTTAGGATAAAAGTTTTAATAATATGACTTGATTATAATTGATCAATAGTATCCTTAAGATAATAACTTAACATAAATAATCCTAAAAATATTAGTAACTTACTAATATCAATATGAAAAATATATCATATATATTTTCCGATAATATTGGTTATCTCATATCTCTATCACCCTCCTGCAATCTTAACGGCAGTAACACAATCGTTGCGATTGTAAATTCCTCTCTTTGTTGAAGTCGAGATGCACTACTTTTGTGATGTCGCCTTTATTTATTTTTTATGATGAAAACTTTTATCTTTTTTGAACTCATCAATCATTGATCAACACAAGAACATTATTTTTTTTTCGAACCTATAAATATAACATTACAATGAGAACATCTCTTCTTGTCTAACTTATTGTATTTTGGTTTTTCCTGAGCAAAATTGTGCTCCATTCTAATATTGTTTTTTTAGAGCAAACCAAACTCAAATTAGAAAAAAAAATTTGTCTCACTGCACAAGGAGAACCAATATTTCTTCGCTCACAACAGAAGGAGAGTCAAAAAACACAAGAACCAATATTCCTTCTCTCACGACAGAAAGAGAGCCGAAAACATCATATTCACCGCGAAACTAGATTGTAGACAAAAATTATAATTTTGACTAAAGGTTCATTCTACTGGTGGGTTTAATTTTCTAACCCACCGACAAGAGGAATTTTTGTGAACTCTCCCAAGATCTAACATGCTCTTGATACCATGATTTTCAAAACAATTTTTCAATTCAATTCATAATACATATATTAATAAATTATTTTTAAATCTAATAAAATTAATTAAATTAGCTCATTTCATAAATGACTAATTTAATGGTTAAATTTTTTAGAAAATAAAGTCCAACTTAACTACTGTTTCTTCCCAATAAAACCAAGTTGCTACCTAACTATGGGGAAACGAACTATATTTATCACCCTTCACAAGGGCTCCAACTGTGTTGATTATATCCTCTAAATTATTTTATGATCAATAATTCATCATAACATGTGATGGGGCTCATGATTAATTTTCCTAATGGCGCAATCATCGGATAACTTATTGACCGTCTAAGGCCTGTGAAAGTTTAATTTGCAATTATCGTTTGTCAAGTCTAATCCGGCCTATTTTTGGGTAATGAGAATTATCAGGATTTTATTAATAATTAAATATAATTTCTAATATGGTATTCATGTATAAATACATGATAAAATAATACACCGATTAGTGTTATTCATCTCTGATTATATTTATAAATCCTTGTCCTTTTCATCTTAATAAAATAGTATTTAGTAAGAATCAGTTTGATCAATAAAAGGGTGTTTTAATTAATAAAAATCAGTATTTATATGAGTAAAAAATAATAGTGACTCAACAAAAATTAATTTAACTTAGTAAAAATATATTTAAATTAGTAAAGTTCAGTTGTAATTAATAAAATCAATAAAAATAATTCCAATTTAGTAAAAATTAAACTATGTGTTCCGTACGTTACCTTTGTAGTTAAAAGAAATAATCTCAAAATGTTTAAATAAATATGTATAGGAATCACTCTTTATATTGTAATCCTAAATACAAAATAGTACTCCATAATAGATTTGGTTGTAAAATACATCTAATTTTTTATTTTTTAAATTTATTATATGTCACTCTATTTAAATTGAGTATATTGAAATATAGCATGAATGTATCTCATTTGAAATTAAATTTTTGTACGAATTTGATGATATATAATTCATAATATTATAAGATTTGTATTGAAAATTATTAGTTTTATTTGGAGATGTAGTGTTAGAATTTGATTGAGAATTTCATAAACTTTTATATCTTAGACTTTGTTCTCCCTTACCTTATTCAATAATTTTATAAAAAATAAGATAAGTTTAGTAAAAATAAGATAAATTTAGCAAAAATAAGTTAAATTAAACAAAAATAAAATAAGTTTAGCAATAAATAGTTAAGTTCAACAAAAATATAAGTTCAACAAGAATAAAATGAATTTAAGCAAAAATAAATTAAGTTTAGAGAAATAAAATAAGCTTAGCAACAATAAGTAAGAAGAACATAGACTTAATCAAATTTTATCATGTGAAATTTCGTCATATGTCACAATATATGTGGCATGAGTCTTAGCAGAAATTTGTGCCACCAAATGTCGTTGTTGTCTCAGTAAAGCCAAGGAGCCTAAACTTTTTTTTAGTAAACATATGATAGATTTCCATTTATAAATAATCATTTACAGCCCCTTTTGTAAAAGAATTAGATAATACATCTTATTATTTACAATTGTAATTTAAGTATAACTTGGAAAACACAAGTTATATGGCAAATCATCTAACCAATTATTACTTGTCACATTTGCTAGTTTTTGAATTATTTTTTTTTTTATAGTGTTCAAATTATTCTCGTATTATTTTTAAACTAATGCCTAATTTTACCAATATACTTTTTATTTAAATATTGCCAACACAAGGTAAAGATTGCTAGATTGGTTAAAATAGTAATCAAGGAGTGTTTTTCCTTTATCATTTAAAAATCTCAAAATCGAGCCTAATAAAAATAAAAAATAAAAAATAAAGGTTAATAAAATCAAAAATTAATTTAATAATGTTCATGAAAACAAATAAAAAAAAAGGCTGGTTTTCAAGGACGACATAGGAACTTATTTTACAGCTCCATTGCCAACTTTGGAATAACTTTTATGTTGCATGACTTGGAAACTTCTTTCCAACTTTATTTACGTAGGAGTCAGTCAATCATTGGAAGACCTCTGAACCTGAAACTATTGAAAAGTGAATCAACAAACAACCTGATCTTCTGGGAACTAAATTAAACTACCAAGTACATTACAAGAAGTCGCCACGTTCCTCCAATTGTCAAGGGTAGCTTGAACACTAAGGGTCGGATTATTTAACTACTTGAAAAAGTTTATGTTACAGCAATGCGTTTGTATAATCTTGATACGTGTAAAGCTTTTGTTAGGGTCCATATGTGCATATATAACACACGTTTGTTAACTCCTTACTTGTGTGTGGCATCTCACTGAGTACTTAGTACATAGATGACACCGTGTCAGAGTTTTGATGAATATGTAACTCAAGTGTTTGAACACCCTTAAAGTATTTGACAACTCAATTTTTTTTATCTAATTTGAAAAAAAAAATGTTTAAAGTCATATGTTAGAGTCCGTCAAAATTATTACGGGCAAGCAGTTAGGAACAGAGGGATCTATTTTAAGTGGGAGAATTAGCAAATTCAAAGGAGAGATGCCTTGAAATTCCCACAAACACTTTTACATCCCCACCTCAAAATTTTCTTTAAGAGAAAATAATTGGCCAATGCCCATAGTTAAGAGTTAAGACCATAAACTCAAGGGTCTTCTTAACATATTTAACGAATTGGCGGGCAATTACATAATGTAGGATGAATCAATATATTAGTTCAATTAATGTCATCAAAATTAATCAACCAGATAGATTTTTTAACTACTAACCAAGTAACAATTACTTGGCACTTACTTAGGCCCATTACAACAACTTAAAGAAGGATCTCCAGTTTATCCACACATTTTATATCCAAATATTCTCAAGCCCACTGAAAAGCCCATTTTCAAAATTCCTAAGCGGATAGAACTTTGGACGAACAGCGTGAAGTCAGCCAATGATAATGAGGGGTAGGCCCAACTTGCAGTCCACAAAATACAAGTGTAGCTTAGAAACCCTAGCCAGCCCATGTGGGCCAGGATCTAATTTCAGTATTTCATATATGGCAACTTCACATGCCTTTCACTGAGGTGGGCCCCGACGTTGTTGCGACACACGTGTGCACACAACCACTCTTTTTGGCAGTGTGTTGGGTTCAGTGGTCAGAATTCAGAAATGTTACCTCACCAACTAGCCATCTGGTTTTATCCTTGGCTCTTTTGGTGCAAACAAACAAATAAGATTTGGGTCCTAAGTATAATCGCTCGAGTGACTGCGACTCTTCGCAGTTGGGCTCGTACCGTATACTCGGACTACCATGCATATCCTATGTCTTTCATCATACTGATTGAGATAAACTTGGTAATCCCATGGCATCGTTCAGACGTGGCTTCATTAGGTTTGGACCACCTGCGATGTTTGATTTTGGTATACGATTGAAGTAGTCTGGCTCATATTACGTTGTTACTAATTGAAATTATTATCATTGAATTTGATATACATAATCAAATCCTGCGTAAGAAATTGTCACACATAATGTACTTTTGAAAAGTTAATTTCAGGTTATACATCAATTTGATTTAGGTCACAAGTTAGAGTGTAATTCCTACAAAAAGAACCATCAATACATCTTATTCATCTCATCATTTGCCTAATTCTTGATTTAAGTAGCTGATCCGACCCTATCTTTTTTGAATTAAGGCTTTATTTCATTCTGCTCTACTCTATCAAACGGAGTGTGGAGTTCTAAACTAATTTTAAAGGAACGAACTTCTATATTCATCTGCCCTAATTGATATATTAGCAGAGTTTTAAAACGGAATCTACTAGTACAAACCTCAATTTGAGTGGTTTACAGACTCCATTGTATACGTAACTTCCACAATCTCCGACAATATAATTAAGAAGAAGAATAACTCCACCAAGTTACACGAATATCTCCTACATAAAAAAGATGGATGTCTAGTCTATTCTCAAAGTATAGGTACAACAACCTGGACATTGGATCTAAGTAGCTCAGAAAGACAAAAAGCCCACATGATCAGAAAGAATGGTATGTCTAGTGTCTTGAACACACAATGACCCATTGATGAGCGCACAAGGCACCTTTCTTCTGATTACCCCAACCTATTTGGTTCTACTTAATCCGATGCTTGTCCTTGTGTATACCATTGGGTTATGCAAAAGGCATATTATGTACATTAATCTGTTTTGATTATACAACTTGATCTGACAATTGTGTCACCATTTTTCTCAAGCAACAGCAGCAAAACCAACTTTCAGTTTTACTATATATACTCTGTCAGACTTTGCCCTACATCTCTAATTCCTTAAAAACCCCTACTTGTACTCTTTTTTATATATATATATATATATATATATATATATATATATATATATATATATATATTCTACATCCAATGATTTATTACTATACTTTGGCCATGGTGAAAGCCTTAAAGGAGTAAATAGTCTTTTTACACCTTACAATTAACTATTTCATCCATTCTTTTATTATTGCCTCGTTTCTATTCATGAATTCAAAATTTAAAAAATTTGACTATATATTTTCATAATATTATAAAAAATAATATATTTAAGTGAAATTTTATTGGAAAAATTACAATGTAGATTAAGGAGTACAATATCTCTATCATTGTCTCTCTATTTATGAGAGCTCTTGTCTTTCATTTCTTGTCCGATACTTTGGTTAGCGTATTCTCGCTCAATTTGAAGTATTTCTGGTGTCAATTGTAAGCAATTGTAATTTGTGGTAGGATGCGCCTCTTGGTCAATTTTGCAGGTAAGTTTAATATATTTTTCAATACATTCATTGCTAAAGATTACAAGGGTTTTATGCATGCAATATTTCCTAACTTATGTTCATGCATTTATGGAATCCATTGGACTAATTTGATTTTATCCTAGACTACCTAAGATATAATTCTGAGCATGATCTTATTCCTATTGTTTCCTTAATTGTGAGATTTGTATCTTTGACAGTTCAACAAATTTCACATGTTTAGAGCGCATTCTTAGCGATAGTTCCAAAGGAAGTTCTACCATACAATTTTTTTCCACCAAAGCAAATGCATCTATACCCAAAAAATACTATGCTGATTAGTTGAACTTGTACATCAACATCATGGAAAACAACGAAACAAAATAAGACATGTAAATGTTCCAAATTCAAATACCAAAGTGTAATTACTTCTCACCGTTAGTGCAATCAACTTCTTTTGGTTCATATATAGTGAGCAAGTGTTGTAGCTAGAGTGTGCCTCTTGATCGATATTCACATGGTTTATCTATAATTTTCAGGGAAGTTCTACCATTTTAGTTTCTTCAAAATTTTTTGTAGAATAATAATAAACCTTACACTTCACCTGTACATCGGGTTGAGTTAGGATCGGGATGGGTCACACGCAAAACAAACCGAGTCGGCCCGGGCCAGAGAAAATACAAAATAGGCCGGGCCGTTCTAAAGAGAGTATAATTCTATATTATAGAGGGTGATAGTCTCAGTATGTATCTAAATAGAAAATATTCGTTACCTGATAGTGTTTAAAAGCTTTAGAAACTATTTACCCATTATTGACTCGACTTGACCCATTAAAGATCTAATAAAACACGACTCTTTAAAAGACTGATCTAAATTAATTACACCCTTTTACAAACGTGGCGACTCCCATTCAAAAAGATCTACACTTCAACACTGTATTAGAAAACAACAGAATAACATAGAACGTCTTGATTGTTAAAGGCAAAAAAAAAAAAAAAAAAAAAAATGCTAGATAATAGAACGGCATAATCGCTTCTCATAGGTTAATTTGTACAATCAATTTATTTTGGTTGAGAATGCAAAGTTGACTACAAAAGCATTATGTTAATGTGTCCCGTAGGAAATTGTTAGCATCAGATCCAAAAGGATCTTCTGACAAATCCTTCATCAAGGTTTGTGTTGCCACTCTGAAGAGCATCACAGTTCACATCAGCAACTTCATTATATTGTAGGGATGACAACACACATGCATGCTTATGTGTCTCCGACTCATTACATGTTATATATACTTAATGCTTTTAATCTTTTTCTACATTATTACGTCTGGGGAAACTGTATGTGATGAATAGTTTACTTGTCTTCGCAATATGTCCAACACAGGATATTTTTTTTTGCATATTTTATATACTAATTAATACCAAAGCATCCATATTTTCTTTCTCTCTCTCTCTCTACGTTGTAGATTTGTAGATTTCAGATTTTTACTGATATAAGTACGAACAGTATCTCTTTTTTTTAGTTTCTTTTATTTTTTTTAACATTCATTTTTTAGTTTCTTTTCGAAAGTAATTTTTAGAAATTAAAGTTTATAAGTAAATACTCTCCATACCACATAAAACTGACAAGATTAAATCCTTTAATTTGCACGGAGTATAATCCTCTCAATGTTGTCTAAAAAGTAAAATAATATTCTATAAGACAAAATAAAACATATAATTTAGTGAATTGTTATGGCTAATGAGACCTTTAAAATTCATACATGATATAAACTATATCAGGATGTTGAAATATCAAATATATGTATTGTATTATTATATATAACTATTGTTATATTAGATATAAGTGTTGTTATACCAGAATTCCAGAAGATATAAAAATATAGAAAAACGTGCATTAGATATAGACAATAATCACTTTGTATATAATTTTTTTTAATTATATCGTTTCGAAACTTAAAAAAAAGAAAAAAATTTAAATGCATTATTCTAGACTAAGCTACAATGGCTTAGTACGTTGAGCAAAAGTAATCACATGCATATAAAATTAACTTATAATAACCCGCATTGAAATTCTTGCAAAGAGGCTAAGCTTGAAATGATTGAAGAAACTTGGATGGATCAAATAATTCAATAAGAACACCAATTCCAGCAACAGATTCCCCACAATTGGAAGTTTTGGAACCTCTTTTAATTTCCCTAACTAATCTCAACATCTTGTATTCAATATGTTAAGCTAATATATATATATATATATATATATATATATATATATATATATATATATATATATATATATATATATATATATATATATATATATATATATATATATATATATATATATATATATATATATATATATATATATATATATATATTAGCTTAACGTGAAACTTTGAAAATTTTGATAAGTCTTATATCTTGAAATTGGTTTGATTCTTTATCCCAACCCAACCCAACCCAACCCGTGAGACAGAAAACTTGTTGATGGTGAGTTGGCTGACTGACAAAATATATTAATTTTGACGTGGTCCAAATATTGGAAAGTAACGTACTCTTTATCTCATTTAGGGACCTTAGTCGTATATCTTTAACATACTACTAGTGAGTAGTGATACTACATACCTCCTTTCGTACTCAGTGATGAAGTAATAATATTTCATTTTTAATTGTTATAAAGTAGATCTAGAGAGGAAGAACTTATTGGTCACTATTGTGGGACACCCTTAAATTAAAAGATACTTGAAGTCATTGAGGCCGGCCTCGAGCTGAGGGTTAGTGAAACAAATTAAAGGGAGTGTATTGAAAGATTTCAGTCACAATACTACAATTTTTCTGCTAATTATAGGAAAGTACTTGAAGTCATCGAGGGTTGTTTACTTGCTATTCAACTTCTCATATCAAATTAACAAACTACTTCCATTTCCAATTCCTATGATTTATTAGAAAAAGATATATACAAGCCCAGGTGTTCATGTTTTCGATGCAATCAACTACTCCATTCCTATTTATAATATTCTATTTGAGGAATGAGAAACTTAAATATGATTTTTCATTGATTTATATAAATTAAAATATATTCGTGTACGATTTTATTAGATTCGTCTCGAAGTATATTTTTTAATATATAAATTTTATATATTTTTATAATACGTATTTATACATATTATAACTATAATATATGCATTGAAAACTGTGCAACAAAACAAATATGAAAAATAAAAAGGAACGAATGTGGTATTAATTTTTTAGTATATTATGAATAAATGTTTAATATTTTTTTAGGTTGAAATTAGTTATTACATTGTCTCTACCATATTGTCATACATGATTTGAAATATGACTTTTGAGTTTAATGGATTACCATTTATATTGTCTCACAATGATGAAGAATATTCTTTTATATAAACCAATTGTTTCCTTTTATTTTTCTTATTTAGAATACGCATTTGTAACATTTTATGGACTATTGAAGTTAATTGTACTAAATTAATCTTATTTTATACAAGTGAGAGTATTAAATTAATTTTAGTTGGTGTAAGTGGGGGTATTAGAGTATTTATATCTAAAAGTTAGTGGGAAAAGATTAGTGCAAGTAAATGAGGCACAATAATATAAGCCATTTTGTGAAAAGAGACTTTTATAAAAGGTCTATTTTATAATCCGATGTTATTTTATAACTCTTCCCGTAAAATAAAATAGGATACTTGAATCGTCAATTATTAAAATTTCATGCCATCTCATAATTATAATATATTCAATAAATACTAATTATAAGATATATGCCGAAGACATTGAACCCTAAAAACCACCTGCATATGCTTAATGCTTATCAAATAAGTGGGCAGCCTAACATACTCCTTCCTTGACAGAGGGAAAACAAAAGAATTTCGATAGACCTTAGATAGCATACTTTTATTTGTTACTGCGTAGAATTTTAGAATAAGAAAAATATAGTGTCTCATCTAACATTGAATAGCAATGTAATGATTTGAGCTTTATCTTCCAATGCAAATTGCTAAATCCTTAGATGGCTCAAAATGACACGTATCTATTCATCATCATCATTTCTAGATTTTTTATGGATACTTTATACCATTCTTGTCACTTGAAAGGAGTTTTATATATGTTTACCAACTTCTATCTGCCGTTGATAAAAGGGATAAAGTATTGAAATGTATCATAGGAAACGACTCTAAATTTGATTTCATCGAATCATATTTTATATATATATATATATATATATATATATATATATATATATATATATATATATATATATATATATATATATATATATATATATATATATATATATATATATTCCATTAACTTAGCCCCAGCTTGATTAAAAATTTGTTAGAAAAAAAGGGACCATGGTAAGCTGCTTAACAACTAATCAAGACATTATTCTTGAATTGGCTAATTAAGCTACTTATTTACACTTTCTATATGTATATATAAAGCCAAATGTATTGGCAAGTGGACCTTTCCAGAAACCTCGTATGTATCTAATTAGTTTTGTCAATTTGAAAAAAAAAATTGATCCATTGTTAAAGACATTGTCAAAGAAATCTAGAAAAGAAAGATAGGTTTTTGATACGTGCATATCATGCACCACAAATATATAGTAGACCCGATTATATGGCAAGATTGTTGAAAAAGCAACAAGCTCGAAAATGTTGGGTTATAATTAGGGGAAGCGTCAAAAGTAGATCAGTTTAAACGGGAAGGTCTTATTAAAGGCTCTTTATCGATCGTTTGTAAAAAGGATTTAATAGATTATAGGCTTGATTGGGTCGGTCCTTTAAAAAGTCATATTTTATTGTATTTTTAATGGGTTAAGTCGGGTCAATAGTTCTCAATACTTTTAAACACTATCAAGTAATGAATGATTTTCATTTGCTTATTAAAGGTAAATTATTAAATATTAGAGGTGATACAACAGGTAGACTATCACCTTTCATAAATAGAACTACACTTTCTTTGGAACAATCGACCCGACTAAACCCGTTTTGTATCTTATTTGGCCTAACCCAATTTGACCCGTTTATCATCTTCTTTAGCCTGACTCGACTTGACCCATTTGTATGTGACCCATTCCGGCCCTAACCCAACCCAATGCGTAGCTTTAGTTGGTGAAGCACATTATTAACGGAGAATGCATATTATACTCTTTATTAGTTTTATGTAGATGATAGTACTATGGCGTGCAATGACTTTCATAACAAAAGGATCGGAAAAAAAAACCTAATAATTTAGGGACCTGAGTAATTATTAATTAAATAATACGGCAAACTTATAAGTCAATGCTCTTATATCGAGGCAAATATGAAAAAGCCAGCTATGGAATTGAGATCTAGGATGATGAGGTTCGTACTACCATTAATCATAGTGTACAAACAATGTAACTAATAACGAACATAATATAAAATTTGATTACTTTATAAAAATAGAGAGAAAGGAAGCATCGTTTTTTCTCTCTCTCTCTTTCCAAAAAATATTCCTCATGTCTGATGGGTCAATTGAACATTACTGAGCTAAACTAAAAGATGAGGGAAAGGAGCACTTGATTTTATGTTATCAATTTATCATCATTATGTATTTTATTTTTTTTTATAGTAGTAATTAAATTATTTTTATTCTATTATACATCTTATTTATTTAATACTCCCTCTATTTCTTTTTTATTTTTCTCGTTTAAAATTTATAGATTCTAGAGCCAAATTTTGACTATAAATTCTTTCTAATCTATAAGAGAAAAACATAATTATATAAAATTTTAAAAGATTTATTTTAATATATATTTTTCAAATATCAACTTTTTATAATTTTTACAAAATAAAAAATTGATAATATTTAAAATTTAAATATACTTTGAAATTTGTGCAAAAAATAAAATGAGAAAAATAAAAAGTAAAGGAAGGAGTATATATTTAATATCAATTTCTTCAAGAAACAACTGCAATCTACAAGCCTTTTTTCCATTTTCTTCAACCATTCTGATTTTAGACTTGTCTTCTTCTTCCCTTAATATGATTAGGGCAGCACTAGTTGAACCAATGTGCTAAGTCGTCAATCAATTCAAGTAAATTGAATAACCTCAATCAGTTGATCTTAATAGTCTACGTAAATTGTACGATAGTCTCTTGTCTAATATTTTGTTGATCTGATGAGCTACAAGATAAGCATCATTCAAAATATCTAGTTGCCCAAAAGAAATCAACTGAATTAGCTCACAAAATTTCAAGTGAATTATCATTTAATCACGTTGCGTAACACAAGATTAATATAAATTTTGAGTGGAACAAACTCCGACAAATCATATAATATAAATTTTGATGAGATGTTTATAAGAAGGTTCTGAGAAAAATGTTTACATTATAAGATGAATATATATTGGCATTACTCTTAGAACTTGCACCAATATATTTTAAAGATACAAGTGATCATAGTAAAATATTAAAAACTACTCACGACTTAATTGACGTCTAATGTTTTGAAGCAGGTTGATGGAGTAATAACTAATTAATAAGCAAGTTGAACACTGAATTTGAAATACTACTCCATTGTTATAGCAAGTGCACGATAGTGAATGTAAAGGGAAAAGGTATTCAAGAAAATCGTTTGCACTTTACTTAAATCATATCTCTTATACCAGTGCAATGACATGCATGAAATCACATTAACATATGCCACGGTATAATTATTAGTGTTAGAAGACTTTTTTAATTCATACCTGATATAAAATTATATCAGAATATCGAGATATATATCAGATATAAGTATTGTTATATAAGATATAGAAATAAAGAAGACATAAAAATATAGAAAAACATATATCAAGTATATACATTATGATTTCAGATATAAAAATAAAATTATAAAAATACCCCTTAATATATTTATATCAGATATAAATTAGAAATTTCTCATGTTAGGGCCAGTTGCGAGTATCGTTGGCTTGCTAGCTAAGTAGGCTGATACTTGATAGTTACATTTGTGGGTAAGAACAAGAACTAGCTCATCGCACATAGAAACTTGTGCACTCAAGTGGACACTAAAACAGCCAAGTAGTAGTAAAAGGAGTATTTTTGGTTCCTAGCTCATGCATGGTAATTTCCCTATTTGTGATGATATGATATGATATGATAAGAAGTCATTATAGTATGGAGTTGGACTGTTAGACCAATTGACTGTTACCTTGATTCTAATTAATCACGCGTCAATGTTGAAGTCTTGAAGCTAAGGTTTAGTTTTCAAGCTTAATGGAATGTGATCAGTAAGCAAAGTTACCAACTTACCCTCCGTATAATGCAATTAACGAAATTATTTTATACCCCACATATGTAATTAATGTATGTTTCGGAAACGGACGGATCTTCTTACCACAGTTGGTCCTACTAACTAATGTTAAAGAAAAACCTTTTTCCAATTTTCAAATGTTCCCTATTTGTGATGATATGATATGATATGATATGATATGATAAGATGTTCTACAGGCAATAAAACTTCGAGCTCATTCTAGTTATCCAATGCTTTGTTTCAATTAAATCACTCTTCGTATATATTACATGTTATATGTTCAACGACAAAACAAAGTGCTTAATCCAACTATAAAATGATGTGAATATCCCTCCTGACAAAGCAAGATTTATCAATCGTATTGGGCTATTACATGTTATATACGTAGACATTCCTAATTTATACCTAATATATCAGGATATTGAGATATTAGATATAAGTATTGTAATATCAGATATAGCTTTTATTATATTATATATAAATATTGTTATATCAAATATAAAAATATTTAATATAGAAAATATAGAAAAATATCAGATATACACATTATAATTTCAGATATATAAATGAAATTACAAAAATATCTCATGATAAATTTATATCAGGTATAAATTAGGAATTTCTCGTTATATATGTTCATCCTAGATGGCATATCCTTTGTGGAAAGTATTTTGTAATGGTTGGGTAGTCATGGCTAATCTTTCCCATTGCTGTATTTAGATTGAGATCTCGATCTTATGACTAGTTTGGTACAGATTGTGATGATTTACTCCAGCTCTTTCGTTTTAGTATCTTAACGAAATTTGCGTGGATTGGCAGTCCATTGGCAATTCTCTATGAAATGGCGTTAAGTTCATAAGATTTTTCATAGCTAGGGTGGACATGATAAAAATGAGATCCCTTTATTTATGGTAAGTTTGCGAAGCCTTTGGTTTACGAGAATTGCACGTATCTTTCGCAATAAAAATGGTCATGATGCCTTGTTTCTACGCCACATCAACCTTGCATTAAACCAATACCAAATTACCAATTAAGTATTCATGAAGCCTGATGTCCGTAGGCTTGGTCTTCTACAAGTCCATGCATTATGATAAGATGATTCATCCTCCAAGTTTGGTTTTTTGAAAAAAAATGGATCAATCAAACGAAATGAGCAGCGTGAGTGTATCATTAATGGCAGAATATTTGCAGCACAGATGCAAGCAATCAACAACGTAAGAAGAATAAGAGCAGAGGAGTACGAAAATTATGATTGTATTTTCTGTGTATTATTTACAACAGGTGGAGACCTATTTATATACAAGGGTCTAAGCTACTAATTTCTTTTAATAAGTTGTTACAT
Organism: Dysphania ambrosioides; assembly: GCA_026401315.1. Lineage (NCBI taxonomy): Eukaryota > Viridiplantae > Streptophyta > Magnoliopsida > Caryophyllales > Amaranthaceae > Dysphania > Dysphania ambrosioides. Next base: position 20,981,764 of record CM048671.1, on the reverse strand, counting down.
AAAGAAAAAATAAACACACGTAATCCCCTTGGATGTTCTTCAAATGGATGGATCATGGCAAACAGAAACTGGACGAAGTGGTATACTCTGGGCTATTGGAAAACATAACTCTACGTGTTTCTAATGTTGACTAATATGAGTAGTTGCTAGATAAAATTTAATAATAAGAGAGGTACTTCTTCTTTAAACATTTTTATCTCTTATTTTACAAAACAAAGTTGATATTTAAAAAATTTACATTGAAATACATTTAATAAGATTTCAGTTGAATATATTATTTTTTATAACATATGAGAATGAGTGGTCAAATTTTTTAAACTTTGACTATATAAATAGAAAGTTTAATACTACACATTCAATCCCATAAAATTTATTTGGACCCACCAAAGCATGACATTCACTTTTGACCACGGCTTAGATAATCAAAATCCGACAACCAAAGCAAAATTTATCATTCTTTGTAGTAATTAATCCACATAATTAAGTACGGAGTAGATTATGAAGGAGTAATTATAGGATTCTTACTATCCAAATGTTGTTAATTAGTGATACTCCCATCAAATATATACAGCTTTTATTTTGTCCAAGCTTTTATGCCATGTTTTCGTCAAAATTAGTGCGAGACTATACATGCACTCAAGTTAGAAAAGATGAAGATTGCATACCTTTTGACAGATCTTCTTTTCTTCTTCTTCTTCTTATTATTATTATTATTATTATTGTCAGCTCAATTATGCTTCTGCAACGACAGCTAAGAACTGCTAACAATCGTATAATTAGTCTGTATAATATAAATCACAGTTAGTAGGATCAAGAATCAAGAATCAAGAAGAGTACGATGTATCAATGTATGTAACACAACAGTAGATTGAAAATCTTCGAATGAATCGCAGGCCGCAGCCAAGTCACCGCCCAATTATTACCAATTATTGGATTCTCCTAATTTGCTCATGATCTATGCTAAAGTGCTTCAATTCATATATTAAATAAGATATGAGCATTGGGTCAAATACATATATACAAGGCCAGTGTTGCATTCATATGATTCACCGTTAACAATAGCTTCTTTTGATTTTGTCAACTGTTGTAGAGAATGACTTGATATCTGTTGCGCAAGGATCATAGGGTTCAAAAGAAATTCCATCTTAATATTATAATAACACTCTAATTCAAAACGATCCCTTTTGCAACTTGCTAAAGAAAATGTTAGGGAAAAATTAATATTAATAATAATAATAATAATAATAATAATAATAATAATAAAACGGTGAACGTGTTTATAATTATGGTGTATTAAGAAAACAAGGGCGACTAAGTGATTAATACTTTCACAATTTGGCAATCCAATGACAAAAATAATCCATTTACTTTTATTTGTCCTATTTAAAATATTCTATTTGAACACCTACGTAAGGTTCTTAAGAGCTCGACCTTGGACTTGGTTCCCACTCTTCCACTGGACTACGCTGATCTAAAATGAAGCTGAATTCTGAGGCTACCTTATTTGCTTACTTTGAAAAAAAATATCTTAAGGATAATTTTTTAAAGTACAAATAAATGATCATATTCGAATTGAGAAGGTACAAACTCGACAAAAGAAACTGATAATCACCCCTGATTATGGAAACATATTACGTGTTCGTCCACTCACAAGTCCAATCCAAATCAAGTTTCTTCGAAAAATACAAGCAAATTTGTTTCATGCTCTCCCAGGTTTTATCTAATTACAAAGGATTTGGACTACATGCATTCAACACTTTCATCCCCCAAAAGATAAACCCACCTTAGACTAAGTTAATTTTATGCGAATAGATTGAGTTGTTCAAGAAATTACTTAACTGCAATTGACCAGATGTTAACCCTAACACAGTAACACAGAGTATATTATTGTATAACGTAGTCCGTAAGAACTATATCATAGTTCACAGGCCGACATATAATTTTGATTTCTCGCCTCTTTATTCATAGTGTTCACACATTGTTCTTTACATGGACTTTAAAATAGCTTTAATTAATTTTCTACTCAAGTAAGAACGTAGAGTAGACTTAAGGTTATATTCAATTCATCTTAAAAAAAAAATTAATTATTAAAAAAATTGTTATTCTGTAAAAAATTCAGTTTTAATCCGTACAAAATTAGTTTTTTAGTAAATAAAAATCATATTTAAGTAGTAAAAATAATAGTACACATAAAAATTAGTAAAATCCAGTATAAATTAGTGAAGTCGGTTTTAATTAATAAAATCAATTTAAATCCGCAAAAATAATATAGTTAAGTAATTTTTATTCTCATGTGGAAATATCAAATAATTTACGTATAATCTTGAATGCGTAATTTTTTAGCAGCGCATTCCTAATTATTTTAAGCAATGCTAAGCAATAGCATGTCTATTTATATTAATTGGTGATTTGGTGCCAAACCTATCAATGTTCTCTCCGTATGAGCGTCGAAAGAAAAGGTTGAAGTTGGTAGCTCAAATTATAGCAAGAGATCATGATCATGAAGTACGTGAAGGGCTATAAGAATAGAAGCTATGGGCTAGTTTGGTTAAAAGGGATTAATAAAGCTATCTTATTTTATGAAAGTCCTTCATTTCTTATTATTCCTTCCTTTATGTGTGGCTCGGCCACAATCCATTATCTTTTTTTTTTGCCTATCATTATCAAGAAAACTGAAAAGTAAACGGAAATAAATATACTATGAATTACCAAGGAATTCTTCACCTTTTATTTTCTAAACGCCCTCTATGATTTTTAAGCCCCCCTTTTTCGAATTTAGTGGGTTACATTGATGGAGAAAAAATGGTGAAATAGAGAGTACGATGACTTGAGTACTCATCATCTATACATATTATATGAACTTCTCATAGACTTGCATAGTTTGAGACTTAAGCTTTATGCAACCCTAAGTCCCTGTGCTATGTCTATGAGCATTATATCGAGTATGTTTTGGCTGATCTCAATTAGACCTGTTCAAATAGGAGGGCCCTATTAAGATTTGATCGACTCGTTTTTAAAAGAGTTTAACCTATTTTGGGCTTAATTGATCTCAGTCTTTTAAAGGGTCATGTTTTATTAGGTCTTTAATGGGTCAATAGTTTCCAACCCTTTTAAACACTCTCAGACAATGAATTATTTTTATTTATTTATCGATGATCCACTGCCAAATATTAGAGGTGATACAGGCAACCTATTACCTTTTACAGATAAAAACTATACTCCTTTTGGATGGTCTAGCTCTACCCGCCCCGTTTTGCATCTTCTTTGGCCTGACCTAACTTGATCCGTTTTACATATACATTGGCCCATCCTTGACCCGACCAAATGCGCAAGTCTAATCTCAATTTACATCGGTAAATAGTTACCATTTAAAACGTCAATTCTCATTTCACTTGAAGTTAGGGTAAAACCATCAATAATTTCATGAGACTTTGCTTATCATATCACGGGTGTAGGACTCAAATTAAAATTTCATTGCTACGTGAGTTTGAGATGATTTAACATGACATATCACCTACTTTTGAAGCAATATTAATCCCTAGAAAAAAACTTGGGACTAAAGCTAATTTCTACTACATTCTCCTTAAAAACCAAGGTCCTTAACAGTAGAGACAGTAATCTGTAACAGTGAAAATGAATCATCATAAAAAAATCGAGTCGCAATCATTAGTGAGGAGGCAAAGTGGGCGCAGGTTAAGCACGTGGTTTGGCCTTTGTCACTGCTACTTGGCGTGGAGCCCCTTGTAGTTGTACCTCTCCCGATTAGCTCTTTTCATATATGATATATCTATTTAACCCTTAATAAAGAAAGCTCCAAGTGTTCTTTCGCCTAGAATACTTTTTTTAATTCAATTACAACATTACTTGGACAATCACATACGAGCCTAATGTCACTGTTAGAATTTTTGTGTTATGGGTTCGGAATTCGAAGTTGTGTCACTTTTATGACAGTGGAATTGTCTAACCAATGAACTTAGAGTTACATATATTTTAAGAAATGGTGCAAAATGCATATAAGATTTTTTTTAGTATGGGTTCAACCGAATACTGAACTCATACTAAAATCGTCACTGAGCCTATGAGGTGCACAACTTCAAGCAAGAACTACAATTATATACATTAAACATGAATAACATTGTTTGCATACATCCAATCTTAAATTCCTAACATTCAACGTTTTAACTTTAAACGGCAGAATTTTTTTATATGCATCTAGGAACACCTATATTTAAAAATATTAATTTTTTTTGTAACTTCAATGAGTAAAAATTTAGCTAGTGAGCAAAATATACCCGTTACCTCTAAATGCACCCGATATGTATATTAAATGCTCTACTTCTACTGTTGTACTTAGCCCCTTAAAACCAACACTATCGTCAATGGGTAGCATTTTTTGATGTAATTTAGGACGAAAAAGAAACCTGCTGGGTCCAGACCATTACTACTCAATTTCTTACAAATTTTTGCCAAATTTCTTCTCCATCATGCAACTGTATATTTTACTACTTCTACGATGATGAAAATAAATGATTAATATACACTTTTTTTATTTTTTATAATTTGCTAGAATCTTCTTAAAGCAGGATTCCAGTTGCATGATCAAAGAAGAAGTGTAGAAATTTCACTAAAATTTACATCCAGTAGCATTTAAAGGTGTTTGATTTTCTGGGTTTCTAATATTTGACCTGTTTTCTCTACCTTCGATATTTTACCCACCTAAGCAGACTATTATTCATACTATATACTACCCAAAATAGTAACAAAACCAACCACCCAAACACCCTTGGATTCTCTCTCTTTTCCTAATTCAGATAATATTCTTCTTAATTTTCAATTTTTCTCTTTAGAAAAGTAGAATTTTCTTGTAATTTTACACATTTTTCTTAGAATTCCAAGTTCCCAAATTAATTTATTTTTTCTTTGATGTATGGTTGACTGTGTCTTTTTGTGGAGTAGAGCTGCATTGTGAAGCATATTTGCACATTGAAGCAGTAGTATTAGTACGACATACTACTACTGCTAATATTCGTGCTACTGACTTCTTCTGCTGCAAACTATTAAATGGATGAACATTTCATTTGTTGATGAGTTTCACAACTGTGTTCTTCTCTCAAGAATTTTATGAGTTGTACAAAGTATACAAGAAAGTTGCAGTTAATCTCATTTATTGTCTAGTTATATCTTCCTCAATTCGAAGAAGAGATGAAGTTCATGAAACTTGGATCAAAGCCTGACACTTTTTACACTTCTGAAGCTGTTAGGTAAGCAAATCAAGTCCCATCATTCATGAAACAATGTTTTTTTCAAAAAAAATTTTTGTCATACTTTATAGTTATCATGACATTTCTGTTAATGTTCTATGAAAACAGGTCTGTTTCCTCTGAAGTGTCTAGTGACTTTATAATTCAAGTTCAAGGCCATAGATATTTGCTTCACAAGGTAAGTAAATTTAGCTTTTTTATGTGTATTATATGATAGTTAAGGTGTACGAATTCTGTTTTATCTAAAGTGGTTTTTTTTTTTTTTTTTTGGGTTGATTTTTCGTGCAGTTTCCTTTGCTGTCTAAATGCCTGCGCTTACAGAGGTTGTGTGCAGAATCCCCAGACTCTTCGCCACGAAAAATAATCCAACTACCTAATTTTCCATGTGGACTTGACGCATTTGAGCTGTGTGTAAAATTCTGCTATGGCATCACAATCACCCTAAGTGCCTACAACATCATAGCGGCGCGGTGTGCTGCTGAATACTTGCAGATGACAGAGGAAGCAGAGAAAGGGAACTTGATCTATAAGCTTGAGGTTTTCTTAACCTCTTGTGTTCTTCAAGGGTGGAAGGATGCAATTGTTACTTTACAGTCGACCAAATCCTTTCCTACTTTGTCTGAGGACCTTGAGATCACTAGTAGGTGCATAGATGCCATTGCTTCAAGGGTTTTAACACACCCCTCAAAAATTAGTCTCTCCCGGACTTATTCGAGGCGAGGTGGTGGAGGGAGAGATGACGTTATATCTTGTAATGGTGGCGGTGTTGGTGGTTCAGAGTGCGCGAAGCACAAGAATTTAAGCAAAGGGTGGTGGGCTGAGGATGTTGCTGAGTTAAGTATTGATCTTTATTGGAGGACTATGATAGCAGTTAAGTCTGGAGGAAGGCTACCTCCCAACCTTATCGGAGAGGCATTGCAAATTTATGCCTCTAAGTGGCTCTCTGCAAAGCAAGTCATTCCTGAAATAGACACTGACAATTCAGGAGAGAAGACATCCAAGTATAGGCTAATACTTGAATCAATAGTAAGCTTGCTTCCTTGTGAAAAAGGCGCTGTTTCCTGCAGCTTCCTGCTCAAGTTACTAAGGGCGGTGAATTTGCTTAAAGCTTCTCCTTCATCGAAAATGGAGTTAGCTAGACGGACAGGGATTCAATTGGACGAAGCTAATGTGAAGGACTTGTTGATACCAAGTTTGTCGAGTGAAACTCGGTATGATGTGGATATATTTATGACCATTTTGGAGCAGTTCATGTCACAAGGGCAGAGCCCTCCAACTAGTCCTCCTAGGACTAAGGGAAGGTTTGACAGGAGGAGGAGGTCAAGGTCAGCTGAGCATATAGATATCGATTTTCAGGAAAGCAGAAGGTCTTCTTCAGCATCTCATAGTTGTAAGTTGAAGGTGGCCAAACTTGTAGATACTTACCTGCAAGAGATTGCCCACGACCCTAATTTGCCTCTATCTAAGATGATAGCTATTGCAGAAGCTATACCAAGTTTTGCTAGGATCGATCACGACAATCTCTACAAAGCAATTGATATTTACCTCAAGGTTTGTGCTAATCTACAGTCTTTGATTTACATATTACCTCTTTAAATTGGTTTGTTTTTCATTTTCAGCTCGTAGTGTATGTGGGTGTCCATTGTTCCAGTAAATAACCAACAGTCTTGACCTTTGTATCTGTTCCTACCACCAGTTTTTGGGCAGATGACCAAATCTTTTGGCCTTTCTTACTTGAGTTTCTTATGCCAAAATTTCACCCAATTAAGATTTTAGCCGCTTATTGTAGCAGCTCCTGAGTTATATCATTCAGTCCACCAAATTTTATGTTAGCTGAGCTGTTCTGCATCTTCTATGGATTGGAAAATTCCCTATTTCTGTGATAAGAATGCTAATGGTTTAATGTTAATACTCTATACCAAATGACTTTGAATCAGGCCAGAAAAAGTTCTTTCAATGATCCCTACACTGTTTATGTCATTCAAGTCAAAAGATGTACAGTGTAAAATAACTCAGAGTACCGCCTGTTTTGCATGAGACTACTCGGTTCTTAGAGTAGCCCCATGATATTCATTTAAAGAGTAGTATGGGCAACCCTTGTGGGCTCATACAGTTTGTTTACTGAGCAGTTTGCTTCATTTTCTCAAGAGTTGTGCATCTAGCACAGATTGTTAAAGCAGCCAGTTTCTATGATGGTTTAGCTATGTTTTGATGGACGCGCCAAATTAACATTGAATTATGATTATTCAGACACATCCAGAGCTCACAAAGAGTGAAAGAAAGCGTCTATGTCGTGTCATAGACTGCAAAAAGCTATCCATGGAAGCGTGCATGCATGCTGCTCAAAACGAGCTACTCCCACTAAGAATGGTAGTCCAAGTCCTTTTCTTTGAGCAAGCTCGATCAGCTACGGCAGGTGGTAAAGTCGCTGATCTACCGCCAGATATTAAAGCATTGCTCGCTGCACAAGACGATGATTCATCTAGGCCACCGGCCGCATTAAGCACCACAACAACTGTTCCAGGAGCCGAAGATCAATGGAGTGTATCAGGCCTTAAATCACCCAAATCGAAGCTCTCAACTCTTAAGACGAAGTTGGCTGAGGATGACTTGGAAGAAAATGGTATCGCCAAAGGAATAAGATTCAAAAATCTTTGTTCTATCCCAACTCGCCCTAAACGAATGTTCAGTAAGTTGTTGTCTATAAACAACAAAAGTGTGAGTGAAAAAAACTGAGGAAATTCTCCTTAGTTCTGGGAATTTTTTTAAATATTTTGGTCTAATGAGGAAAAGTATACGTTCAACCCTTTTATAAAATCTTAGGTTAAAAGATTAAATGTGAATTGTTACTGTAGCCTATCTCAATAAGAAACGAGAAATGTTTTAAGGCTATGCTCTCAGTATGCAGCCACAAAATTAGGATTTGGTAGTTGTAAATGTGTAAAGCATATGTGGGACCTTTAAGGTGGTTGTGTTTATTTTTCCACATAATATTTATCAAAATTATGTCTTCATTTTTATTCTTTTCAAACTTAATTGGATTTTAGTTTATTGTATTGTATATTTGTATTATACAATTTGTATTACAAAATAGTGCATACACATGAAACACAGTGGAATTATTGTATTCCCATTAAAAGTGACCCCTTTATATAACAAAAGTTACCTTTCAGTTGATAAAAGGGTATCTTTTATTATATAGAGTGGACATTTTTATTAAAGACATAATAACTTTAATGTGTTACGCGTGTGTATAAAATGCTTTTTGAATATGTATTCAAGCTTCTATATCATATAGATTAACTTTTATGAAGCAAAATGCTATGTTTTTCAAGCTTTTGATTTGGTAGAATTTTGCTTCAAACAGAAAGCAATATTAACCTTAAAAGTACTCAGTTTACTACAAATAAATGCAAAAAACTAAGTTATTAATGCTATTTTTAACAAAGAAGTAACGGTACAACGACCTGATAATAAGTACATGCTATTTGATATTATCCTACCCACTAGAACACTCCCTTCTATTTTGATTTAGAAAGGGTCATGGTGTAAACTAATATAGACAAGATTTGATTACGTATTTTCTTTTATGATTTTAACCAATTAAATTTATAGGCAATTATTAAATTTATAGGTAATAATTAAATTATTGATGTCAAGTGTTTAGATCTTAGCTTAGCTGTAACTAATTATGGAGATATCTATAATAACTATTACTAAAGCAAAATCTTTACTAATATCATAATAGATATTGTCAAGTGTCAAATTACTATAAAAAAATTTTCCCCCTCTACTGTGTTCTTTTTCTACTTTGCATTAACATTAGATAGGAAAATATCATACATAAAAATTTGCATAACTATATAAAATTTCTAAATTATTTAAAACTACTTTTATTTCTCGAACTTTATTTCATGGTATCCTCTCTACCTTTTTCTAATATAATAATAAAAAGTATTATCTTAACTAAAATTTTTACTTTATCTTAAAATATATTGAATATTATATGTAATTTCATAAAAAAACCTATAAGTTTTTACTAATAAATGAAAATATTTTTATAATTGAAATATTTAACAAATTGCTTTATTATCAAATTGTGCATCACGGGACTTACGGAATTTGATACTATGCAAAATTGCACCGATGATTCAATGAGTAAGAACGTACAAGGCAATCAAGCATGGGAGACAGTTTATTTTGCACTAGACATAATGTAGAGTATGTAATCTTTTTGTCTTTCATGCTGACTAACGCATGTTAGATAATACCATTATTCCTTCTTGCTATTATAAAATTTTAGACATGGTAATCGGGAAGATCATTTTATATACATTTTAGTACGTATAATTTTATTGAGATACTATAAAATTATTGTATCACGTGTACATATAAGATTGCGTGTTATACCCTATGGAAGAGATTGCATTGCTAGAGTTGTGGCTTTGAAAAGTTAGCTTATGACCGGTAATTGGACCAAGCAGTCTATGACTAAATAAGTAGAAATGTAATAAACCTCCAAAAGATATCGTTTGGGCTTGATCTAGTCCATCGAGCCTCAAGTTGGGCTTGAATATTTTAGATTATAATTCTTGGGCCAAACAATTGGTGGAGAACCATTTGGTCATATGGCTCCTATCAAATGTAGGTTACAAATGGAACATCAAAAGTTAAGCGTACGCGTATAGGCCTAAGCGCCCAACGTCATCCCTACAATAAGTTCATAAGGTAAAATAAGAAAAGAGGAGAAATTCTTATACTCCATCTTGTAATCAACAAATATTTTAGGAGGTAATAAAAAGATCTGTATTCTTATTTTTACGAGAAAAATAGCTATAATAACCTTTAAAATTAAGATAGTTTTATTAGTATCTATGTGTTGTATACGTGTACAAATTTGATCCTACCTTTCATTTAGAAAGAGATTGCTATTTTTTTTTTAATCTCATAGTATACTTCCTATGACCATGCTATCTAATTTGAAACTCCCCAATTCTTCAATTATATGTTTAGTGCGTACCCAAGATAAGATGATTTTTACTTTTTTTTTAGAAACATTTATAAATAATACGAAGTACATATTTATAGGCAAAATAAAATATTTTTTCGAGCAATTTGATGACATTGTTCGCATTAATAAAGAGAGAAAAAGAGTAAAGAAACATGCTATAAGTAATAAAGATAATTATATAATCTACGTAGTATATACGGAGTATTCCATTATTGAGACAGAAAAAGACAAGAAGGAAGAGATATGATGAGTTCAATGAGATAAGCAATTTGTAATTGTGGATTTAAACAACTAGAGAAGTTAATTTAATGATAAAAAATGTGGATGATATATTCGTAATAATAGGTTATTTGTCTCTATAACTAAGCTGACTTGGCATGGATAATCATATTCCTATCTGAATAATGATAAAATCAGTCATGTAATAATTCTATCTTTGGAACATTCGAATATGCATTTATGCTAGTTGTTAAGCATATCTTTTTTAACACCAATTTATTGGATTAGCTTTGGGCCTACTATAAGAAAGTATATTTAATATCCTGAATCTCTCTATCTATTAATCTATCATCATATCATGACATTAGTGCTTTAAATTGACAATATTTAGGATACTTTATGGGCCAGATTCAACCTACCATCGTATTTAATTTTTTTTTTTTTATAGGATTATGTCTAAGCTATTTTGTTGTTAGGATGCTACATCTTCACTTTGGTAAATCGGAGATACCCTTGTTCTAAGCGTTGACAATTATATTTGTCCATCATATGAGGAACTAAAAACGAATAAATCAAACAAACTTTTGAAACTTGGTCTCGATCGACCTTATGGATAAAATAGACCTGAAATAACTGCACTATGCACTTACATCTGTAGATAGTATTTGCAATCTCTAAAATCTGTTGGCCATCATGTCGGAGATACACTACCAGCACAACCGAATCTGATCGAATTCGAACAATATGCAAATTTGGATCCTTGCACCATTCCAAAGCTTTAAGACAAGAGATCGGCTCAACATAGTAGCCAAAGAAGCAAGCCCAAAGGCAGAACTATTATCATTCTCTATTTCTTCATTATTCAAAGCAGACACTACCTCCCAACCTAACCTGTCTATCTTGTTCGCTTATCCTATGCTCCATCCACTTGGAGGGTAACTACTATCTCCCTTTAAGAACCTCTGACTTAAGGAAATCAAATCAAAGCCAAGTGCAAAAAAGAGCAAAACTCCTCTAAAGGATGAAGGAATTGCAAGAAATTTATTCAATCCACTAAATAGGACGTGTGACCATCATGCATTGGTAACCAGAAATTTTCTCCATACATAGATGCACCTCCCCTTTATGCCCGTTGTAAACTCTGTTATTCCTGGTAGTCCACGATGCCCAATGTTATAAAGAATAACACGAACATCGAACTTTGAATACCATTCATGCTATAAAACAACACTGGACATGGAACGAGAGCCAATTGGTAAAAGACTGATTTTCATCGAAAGTTGAGCAGATCCCTAAGAAACTACTCCACCAGATCCTAATCGCAAAGGGACAAGACCTAAAAATATGATTTACTCCACTCCCAAACCACACTCATAACATTCTACCTGAAATTGTTGCATAACCGAAATGCCCACGTTTCCAGTGTTTTCTTAATTTTCATTTTCTAGAGGCAATGGAGAAGATATGGATTGATCGATGACTGAGTGATGTTAAGAAAATATGAATAGTATAGAAATTTCTCGTCAATCACACACGGACATCCATTATCTAAGTTGAAAGAGCTAGAGGGAAAATCTTGAGTAAAATTTCCTCCGTCCAATTTCATCCACAAAATGAATGTATGGTCCGTATAGCTAGTGGAAAGGATGGATCTTGTCTCCTTTGAATTGTGGCAAACAATCCTTGCCAATCTAGGCATATGAATATGGGTGGTGACTGGTGAAACCCTGAGAAGTAGATCAATTTGTGTCAAAACTCCAAAGTCCTTGATTCTAAGCACAACTTTCATACGTGAATGCTGCTGGGCATAAATCTGAGAGGAGTTTTAAATGATCTTTATATGACTATACCCCCTTTTGATGAAGATCCATCCATTAGTTCTATGCATCAACCTGATTATTCAGTGAACATGATATAGAATGTTTGGCATATCTGTACTATATTCTTGAGACTTCTACTCTAACAAAAATGTAAATCAACTTCAAATTCAGCTTGATCATTTACGTCAAATTTTGTAGCACCCTAATCATCATAATTCATGATATAATATAAGATTGTACATATAATTCTTCATATACTACAGGAGAGCATAAATGATTTTTTTTTTTTTGGAAATCATGTCATAAATCCTCATAATAGTAACACAAGAAATAGCAGCAAGGACAGCAGTAGTGTAATATGTAGGTAGTAACAACAAGATTAGATCATCACAAAACAAAAACACATACAGGATCATGTCATATACAAATGCATCGACCACGTACATACTGAAGTTGTATATGATGATACTATTAACACTGTTAGTAGTTCGTAGAAGTAACAGTAGCATCTGGCTTGGAGGATGCCGGAGGGTCTATGCTTTTGGTACGTTGGAGGGTCGGAGATCGATGAAGCCGACATCTAAAAGAGCCGGCATGCGTAGTCGGAGAACATAGGCAGGTGCTCATCCCTCTGGAACTTCCATTGCTTGGCTGCCTCGTCAAACCTCTTGGACTAGTAAAATTAATCTCTGGAATTTCCACTTTCATTCCACCTTCATTACTCTGATCCATTTATATATAGCCCTCCCTGCAAATCATATAACATCATTAGTTATTCAATTCAATTCAAACAAAATTTGTCACCCAATTTAGTGAAACAAAAAAAAAATGTTATATAATTGTGTTCAAATTAACAACATACCAAAAAATTTCTCGGAAGTGTATTGTTTTTCTTTGGCAAGTAGCACTCTCCCTACTCCCTAGGTTTAGAAACAAAATTTGTGGAAATGGGCTTGTTTTTTATACTAGTGCTACATGATGATAAGGGTGGGCAAAAAAGAAAGAAAATGGGTAATTGAATGATGACTCAAGATAGAGGGGGCATAGTGTACAGATCACGGGGCATGACAACATAATCCACAATTGACATCCCACCTAAAACTTGGCAACTTTATGTAATACTTCAACTACTCTTATTATTGTTATCTTTTTCTAGGAATGGTTAAATAACAGGAGCTTAATGGGAGGTCTAATTATGGTGAAAATTTACTAAATTTTTATCATACCATAAACATCCTCTACACTTTGCATATTTAAAGCATATCTATGTATTATCCTCTATACAAGATTTCGTTTTGTTACTATTATTTTTACCATATACAATTATTAAATATTGTTAACAAAGCTAGTTGTTAATTGTTATTGATCAAACTTATTTTTATATGACGAAATTAATTGTCACTAAATCTCAAGGAAACAGATGAAAATGGATCAAAATTATTCTAATGACAAAAATACATGACACCCCCATCATAATATCTTGTGGTCTTACATGAATGTATAGATATATAAGCATGATACGATATTGTTAGTACCATTCAAAATTAATTAGGGTTGTACATCCTCTTGTAGAGACTAGAGAGTGTTGATCAATGAAGTTGTTTTGGATATGAAAACTAGTATGTAGTGCTACTTGATAGTTGGACTTTATCCGATTATAGTGTGTCATCTATTGGTCTTATAGAATAAAAGATTATCCAAATTTCCCATTCGTTAATTTAAATGCTCCACTTCTACATATGTTGCTTTCTCATTTGAAATGATGAATAATGATATGAAGATAGTGTATGCCATTTAAATCTATAATCCAATTGAGCCCTTCTACTAGCTAGAGTTAGGCCCACCATAATCTTGTTCAACATGGAAAACATTCTTGTTCAGATAGTGGTGTTCATTTTTTGTTCATACACTTCATTATCATATCATCCACATTAATTTGGCACGTATCGACTACTACCACATTATTTTCATGATAATATAGATATCTATTTTTGACTATTAAGAGCTCCAGCTAAGCTTGTATATATCACAAGACTGCGTCCATTGGGTCATATGTAGGGTTCTCAATTCAGGTTATCGGCACGAATTTGATTCGGTACCAACATATTTGGTATTATCAGGTTGGGTTGAAATGGGTTCTTATTATTTTCGGGTCGGTTTGTATTAGGTTAATAATTTGATCGGGTTCAATAAGTAATTTACTCAATCAATTCGAATCAGATTCAATTCGGGTTTTGATGGTTTGGGTTTAAACGGCTCAAGCTAGAACAATTCAGGTTTTAAGACGATTTATTTCGGGCTTGACTCAACTTTGAGTTGAGTTTGATTTGAATGGGTTAAGTCAGTTTATTTTGGGCCATTTCGAGATAATCCGGTTTGATTCATGGTTATTTTACATTTTGCAATTATGTTGTAAATCGCATTTTACAAGTTAGCTTAAGTTCATGATTTTTTAGCTGTTATTATATGTTTAGCTTGTCATTTATTTGACAATGATTAGTGTTATGATGATTTTACTTTAATCGAAAGGCTTGTTAGGATCTGATTGTTGGATTGGATTGGATCGAATTGTAAAATCATTTGATCCTACATAATAGCGTATTTAGAACTTATAACTCTCAACCTTATCAACAATAGTTTGTATTTAAACAATTTTGTCTTAAATTGGGTTAAGGGTCTCTCTAAATTAGGCCTTATCCTTTGTTACTAATCGATTTTAATCGAATTCAGGTTGTTACTAATCGGTTTACTATCGAGTTGGGTTTTTAACGGGTTGGTTTATTTCGAATCGAGTTATATTTGGCTTAGAGCAGGTCGTGTTCTGGTTGTGTTTATTTCGGGTTGGGTTTAGGTTGAGTCGGGTTATGGGTTTTATCTTTCAGATTATAAAACAATTCGGGTTAGATTGGATCGGGTCTATTTTCTAACCATTTGGCCATGCTTAGTAAACATCTAAAAAATTATCAAAACATCATCCAAAATATTTGTCTTTCAACAATGGATAAATCCATCTTGACATAATTCATAAAATATTCATATTTCATGAAATCCTTATAAAAATTATTATAAAAATTACGTCTTTCAAGGTGTCCAGTCACGTAAATATACCTTATACAAGCACAAATAATTAATTACACTACTACTTGAAAACAAATTCACATAATCAATGCATATTAACACAAATTCCAATAAACATAAAACCCTTATTAATTTCCAACCATGTATAATAATTTTTCATTAAAGATTGAAATATATATATATTTTTCTCAAATCATATGATAATTTAGAATAGTTAGAAATCGTTAGATTTTAGGCAAAACAACAACAGTACGAGAATTAAGGATAAAAATTGCAAAACACTTAGAAGGAAGCAACGACCAAGGTGGCGCGCATGGATGGCAACGAGTTTGGAGGAACTGCAGTCACCGACAATGGAGAAGTGGTGATTGGTAGTGGTGAAGTAAGGGCGAGTGTCTGTGAGCTTTTGAGATTAAAGTGAGTGAAAATAATAATTAGGGTTAATGAATAAGGTATTTATGATAAGGAGAAGAGGAAATTCTAATTGGTTTAGAAATTCAAAGAAATAAAAATCTAGGTTCATTAGGAGTTAACTTGGTTATAAACAAGAATTGAAGAAGGATTGGGAAAACATATTTAAAGCCTAAGTAAAAGTGTCTTATGAAAAATCAATTATCATTAAAAATCAATAATTGATTTTTCAATCTTTATCCTTGAAAATTAACAAATTGATTTTCAAAAAAAATCTTTCCAAATTAATTTCATAAAATTGAATTTTATTTAGCATATTTGAATATTTATGAAATTAAACAAATGAATATCATTATATTAATTAAAGAAAATGCTTCAATTACATAAAATATTGGAAATTTAAATATAATTCCCTACAAAATCATTTATCTTAACTCATTTCATAAATGACTAAAATGTTTAAGATGAGACGTATTTAATTAAATATAAACACTAGGAATACTTCTTCAAATATTTTGAAATTTTTGGGCATTAGCATTTAGGTTCGAGTACTTTTTGAAAAATTACTCTAAATGGTATATAATAACCTTAAGAATTCAGTTACTTTAAACACTCTACACCCCATGAGAAAAAAAATTTCTATGCATCTTTTGTGTCTTATGGGGTTTTACCACATTATCACTGGTTCATCAATGAAGTTTATCATTCCAACTATAGGTTTGTGTTTGATGCAAGTTGGACTATCTTAAATTTTCTCATCCATTGCAGAAGGTATTGAAGAAACTTGTCCAAGATTAATGTGAATGGGCCTATGAGACATCATGTATTTCATCAGTTGCAGGAGGTTCTTGAGCAGATTTGGCTATGGGATTACTGTAGAGGGAGGATGCTGATGGCTAGCTTGAAATAACAGGGATCTTCCTTTACGCGTGGGTGTTCTCCTCCCTTTTTATATGGGAAAGGAGTACATAATCACTGGTTCATGAATGAAGTTTATCATTCCAACTATAGGTTTGTGTTTGATGCAAGTTGGACTATCTCAAATTTTCTCATCCAATCTACTTGAGTTTCCACTTTTTCCTGAATGTGCAAAGAAGGTCTGGGAGTACAATGGTAGTCTTCAACTTGCCGAACTGTATGGCCTGTTTTCTTCTCATGAAGTTGATTTTTCTGACTTCATAAAGTTTGTAAAGTGTGGAAGGCAGTTTATGTTAATCAACAAAGACCAGATAATTGTTTGTTCACCTAACTGTCACAGCTCAAAATAGCTTGTGGAAGGGACAAATCGTGCAGTCTAGGACACAAAAGAAAATAATCTCTTGTATTGCTGGCTTTAGCACCTCATCTGGGGTTGGGATTTGTTCTGTTGAGAACAAGGCAAGTGGTTCTATGCCCCTACGTTTTCCATATGGCTTGGAAAAGCTCTTGCCAATGTTAGCCAATGAAAACAAGATCCCGGTGCTTGCTGTTGCCGGATACAGCTACAAGGACATATTAATAAATTGGGTTTTGCAGATTGCGCCATCTAATGATTAATAATCTTCTTCTTTGTGCCCTTGATGATGCAACATATGAGTTCTCTATCTTACAGGTAACAATTTTCTCCTTATGACACTCAGCTTTAGTTCCTGTAGCTCTAAATTCTTCCAAAAAAAAAAAAAAACACATTGGAATCTCATATTATGATGGTTTCTTTCTGTCTGAAAATTTTTTTGGCTTATTCTTTTGTCAGGGCATCCCTGTTTTCAGGGACTCATTGGCCCCAAGAAACATCAGCTTCAATGATAATGTCATTTTTGGGACTAAATGCTTTCAAGACGTCACCAAGACCAAATCCAGATTAGTTTTGCAGATTTTTAAGCTGGGATACAATGTACTCTTAAGTGAAGTTGATGTTTACTGGTTCGAAGATCCAATTCCATTACTACAGATTTTTGATCCAGCTGTTCTTGCTGCACAATCTGATGAACATAATCTAACAAGTAATCCAAAACCTCATGTTGGATGTTTCAACTTTCTCTATATATGAATACCTGTGCACCACAACATGTATGCGAGTGTTAGAATTACTTACCTTAGAGTGCAAAAACTTTCTACATGAGCAGATAGCAGATATAATTGTCAATAGTTGGTATGGAGTATTTAATAGCAATAGTTAATAGCAGATTTGACTAGTGGATTGCAAATTCATTAGAAGTTTTTGGAAAATTAGCATCCTTGAATTCGTAGCTTGTGTATTGGATGTATATAGTGTCATATAAGGATGCAAGTGTAATTTGTTTTACCTTGTAGCTAAAGGTAAGAAGTTATTGGGTAGTTTAATGTCCAAAGAACTGTTTAGTATGCCCTCTTAGCATAAAGGAAATGTGTAGATTCACTGGAATCTACTCTTTCAATATACTCTTTACGAAATATCACCACTTAGAAGAGTGACTAATCAAATATTCTGGTATTAATATGCTCTTTATGACCCTATCCACTAATTATCACACACCAGAAATCTGTTTCAATCAAAATGGAGCAAATATTTGTTATTTTTCTTTCTGCAAAATGTGTGTTTGCTTTTCCTATCTCAACCTCATTTTGTATTGCCTATTAATTTACCAAGACGCTTGAACTCTAGGTTATATATTGCTCTGTCTGATGATCGAACCATTATTGCTGTGGAGAAAATGGTGATGAACGCTATGAATTTGGACCTATCTGAGCAGCCAAGTTTTTATGACACTGTATGCTGTCTGGATGGTGCAAATCGTATTGAAGATGAGAGATGCTGGGAACCCAGAACAAATCTTACTGTTCAGTTTCTGGACAGGAACCTCTTCCCTAATGGTGCTTACCAAAACTTGTGGCAGGAAAGAAATGTTCAGCAGCTTGTGCAGAAAAGGGATGTTATGTTCTGCATAACAATTGGATTAGTGAGTGGATAAAGAAGCTACAATGTCAGTGGGCTCTGATATACGTGTTTTATACTATGGATTTCCCCGGTTTTATTAAGAGAATTTATACGGTTCTGAGCTCTATGGAGCCATTTCTCGCTAACAATCTCTTCTCTAGTGTGTTCGATCTGTTTTTATAAGTTTTTCAAGAACACGGAGCTTTATTGGATGATTGGACGTGTTTTGATCGATTTTGGAAGACTTGTTGAGTGAGGAATGAAGTATTCCTTGGTTGCCCGACCGGGCGATGAAGAGCGAAGAAATAGAAGCCCAGTTCTTAAAGAGTGCTTCTCGTGCCCGACTGGGCGAGGTTCGCCCTGGCAGACCGGACAACGTCTGGAATTCGCCGACTTAAGCTAATTCCGAAACTCTATCTTTTGCGGGTTTAAATACCCGTTGTAATCACACTTTATTTTGGGAGGAGCTTTCTCCTTAAGCCCTAGAAACTCTCAAGAACCCTAGTTTACATTCTTTAAGCAAATTTCAATCTTTAATCCGAGATTAACCAATTATTCATCAACACTTTGAGATCTTCAATTGGAGTAATTGGTATTTATTTTATTTCACCCTCTTTTATTATTCATTGTTCTTTAAATATGTTTTCTTTATTGTTTCTTGTTCTTGAATTTGATTTTGATTTCATTATCATGTGTGAGTAGTTTCCTTAATCCGGGATCTTGCTAAGCTCGATTATGATTGATGTATAAAGTAGATCTTTAAATTCCCTAATAATAATCCCAATTGACATGCTTAATTGATTGTGTTCATGCCAATGCTAGATTAGGAATAATTAGTATTGTTATCATCCCTTTGTTCTTAGATCAACGGAAGTTGGGTATTAATGGGATTAGATTATTTCAATTAAGGGTTTGTAGATCATCAAGGAAGTAGATGATTGAATAATTAGGAATCTAGGCATGGTGTTTAATGTCCCCTATTCGCTTGATTCCATGGAAGTAGGTTTGATTGTTGATTTGGGAAGCCATTGATAACTCGGAAGAGACCTTTGGTATTATCTAAGGATTGCTTTTCTTCTTGTCAATTGATTTATATATTGGGGGTAGATTTATTAGTTATCGATCATAATCGTGGTGATGCTTGATCTTGGATGTCTTAGCCTATTGATTACATCTTTGATAGTTTAATTGCGTTATTTAATATCTTAGTTTATTATTATCATCCATTATTGATTGGTCACGTGCTTAGTAATTACTTGAGTCTGATTAATTGAGTGAACCATAGTCTCTTGGGATTCGATCGTTACTTGCCCTGCTACATAGTTAGAGGGAATAGTTAGGTTATTTTTGTTAGGTACGTGATAAGTCTATCAGGCTCTGTGGACTATGACATTAGCTCAAGGATGTGTTTGCATAACTGGCGCAAAATGAAGACGTCAAATTTTGCCTAAAAAAGTCGTGGAATTCACAGAAGTTCATACTTAAAACTTTTATTTCCTCATAACAGTGACATATGCTGAATAGTTGAACAAGACTTACTAGAGCACAGTTATTTGTTTCTCAAACTGAGTCTTGGTTCTGTGAAGCTTCAGCTAAAAAAACACAAGACTGGTAGATTCACAACTCGAAGGGCTGAAGAATCGATATATGAGAGCAGTTGCTGAATGTCATATTTGCTGGCCATGTTTACCAAAAGATGCTGTGCTTGTTGAGACTGGCATGGTCTGTCATCAGAAATGCAAAAAAATGTGCAGGTGTTGAATCTTATCATGAGGGTTTTTGACAGATAAGAATTGGATCACTAGAACAGCAATACATTAGTAGTTTTCCACGGGTCATAAGATATTGTATTTCTGCATGATCACCAATGAAGAACTTCTTCCAGAAAAATACTATGAAAGGTGATCTTTCATAGTTGCTCTTCGTCTCTGGTGAAGAATCTTGCTTCAAATGAAAGATTTTGATCAGTGTGGTGGACAAGTGAAGGTTAGTAATTATTTTTTTCACGCCTCTGATAAAAAGTTGTTTCCTAAACTATCTGCCTCGAGTGAATTCTATAGATCATCCTAGATGTAATGGTGTGTCATCCTTCTATTAAATTTCAAATGAATGTCCTGTTTACATTTATTATATAAATGTCGTATGCAGTCAGCGTATGTGAACAAGATTAGTGGCTGTACACTTATGCTTTTAGTAGGCTGAACTTCTCTTGGCATGCTTTTGAGCTATTGCTTGTTCATGTAACTTATTTTATTTTATCTATTTAGCATTATGTCTCACATGTAAATTAAAATTTGCAAGTGAATGTTTCAGTCTTGGTTTCGTTGATATTTCATATAGTGTTCTATCCATATATATACTGTTCTAATTGTTCTCTGTAAATACTTGGGAGTGGATTGATAGAACTAATTGTTGCCTTTATATCACAAAAAGGTTGGTGATGTCAATATACTTTAAGAAATGTGCTTTGAGTTTGATGATATATCTGTACAAAATTACGAGTAACCTGTGTCGGGTGATATCCATTGAAATGCTTGGAGACAGCTTTATTTTCTTAACTAACATCCATGATCTTCACAGTTACTGCATAAACTACATGTCTGGTGTGTTCATTTCCATGTCTAAAGACTTAATAGGATCTTGACTTTAGTTATACAATACTTTTGGCGCTGGGAAATGACTTTCAAATTTATATATAAATGGTTTTTGTTAGGAAGTTTAAGGCATGCCTTGTGGATTACTTTCAAGAAACTAATACCCATATAGTTGACATATATAGTTTCCTCTTTCTTGATATCAACTGAACCTTCTACAGTTTCATAGCATGACCATTTGTTACCATAATGATTGTACATGCCATATTTGCCCGAATTGTATGCTTTAAAGCTTCATTGTTCTTTGCTTCTGAGACTATACGTCAAAACAAGTTTTGACCTTCACAATGTTAGTCCTGTCATCCCAATAACCCCATACCTTTGTCGGCTATATAATCATAGAAATAAAGAGTCTGTAGGCTAGGGCCCCAGAACATCTGCTCCATCCTTTTCTGCTTGGTTATGCGTCTTTGTTCTTAATTTCATATAAACCTTTCTTCATGTTACATTACCTTGTCCACACTGTTGGAAGCTGTAATTTACTTGAGAAAATCCGTTCAGATCATGAAACAGTTGTGAAGAATCAATAGGAGATAAAATAGGATCAATATACTCTAGAGGGGTGGTGAATAGAGTATAGTCGATTTTCGCAATTAGGCTTTCAAAGCTTTGAAACGACTTTCAGATGCGAAAATATTTAATAAATAAATAAAATTGATTTCAAAGGCTTTGAAACGGGTTTCATGATTTTGACTTGAATAGGCTATTGCAAGAAGTACGAAGTAAGTAAAGCAAATTAAGTACAAAAGTGCAAATGTAAAGGGGATGAGTATTTGTTACAAAGTTCGGCAATGTGCCTACTTCTCCGCCTAGGGTTTCCTACCCTTAGGATTTGACAACTTTTATTTCTTCCCTTAGAAATCTAAAGCCACCTAGAAGATCTTCACCCTATCTTCTCGATTACAGCTTTTCCTAGCTACACTTTAGCATCTTAATTCCTAAAAATAAAAATCACCTCACTTTTATAAACCTTTGAGTATTATAATTTCTACTCAAGGTATATCTCTCTTTTCTTTTGATCTTTCTTTTCTTCTCAATTCTAAATTACAATAACAAGAGTAAGTACTAGAGAGAAAAATATATTTGAGTTGCTGTAGCTTTTTGTTGTATCACGTTGAAGGCTTGTCTTCTTCAATGCTTCAGCTCACTCTTTTTATAGAGCCATTTGCAACGGATAGTCTTCAAACAGATTCTTTAAAGAGCCGTTGCTTTTGAATCCAGACTTAAACTTTTGACTAACGTCTTCAAAGTCACTCCACATTTTTAGCACAGTTCAAAAGTTTGTTAATGGAAGATGTTGACCCTTTGAAGTCTTCCTCAAAACCAACGAAATTGACTCCATGAATATAGGAAAGTTGTTGCATTGACTTAGTCCATATTCGTAGAAGAGTTCCAAGCAGTAGTTTGAACAAATTTAAACACTTAATGTTCAACCTTATCAACTCACAAAACAAGGAAGTTGAAATCTTCTTATTAACCATGAAAATAGGACCAAGCTTAGAGTTTGAATTCCAGCAAACACCACATTCTTATCTTACTCGGTCATGAGTATAGCTTATAGAATATCCTGAAAAATAGCAATACACAACAGCAACAAAACAGTAGTGATACACAACATTATGCATTTGTAATATGATCAAGTGTATGACTTCCATCACCTGCAAAATAGAACATGTTAGTGACAATCAAGGTAGAGTCTTCAAGTTGTAAACTTTATCTGAAACAAGTTGTAATTGCCTGAAATTGAAATGATCCACATGTCAACATGAGATATTATTGGTCAATGGGAAGTTGAGAATTGAATCCTCGTGAGGATTAGTGACATATTACATCTCATGTATGATTAATATATAAAGGAGATTGTGGTTATAACAAGGAATGCTTAAGTCAAGTACTTTTGATCTCCAATAAGAGAACCACTAGAAGAAACATTCTGTTCTCACATACAAAACCGAAACCCTCAAAATTTTTATCTGATATGATACCATTTTCGTCAATATTAAAGTTGAATCATTATCATAATCATAGTACAAATGGTAAAACCTTGGTCAAGATTGATGTGTATAGAACTGCTAGTATTCCGCCAACAGGAATTGTTACTGCCCATGAAGTGACTATCTCCTTTACTGTCTCTGCTCTCACACTATTTAGCCCTCGGGCAAACCCTACTCCCATTACAGCACCCACTAGCGTATGAGTAGCTGAGATAGGTAAGCCTAGCTTTGATGCGAAAAGAACCACAGATGCTGCTGCAAACTCTGCAGCAAACCCTCTTGTTGGTGTAAGTTCTGTGATTTTCTTTCCAATGGTTGATATCACTCTGTAACCCCACATCATAAGACCTGCTACTATCCCAAACCCTCCCCACGCAAGAACATCTGTTGGGATATAAATCTGAGCTCCTGCATTAGCCCCACCTTGAAGTAAAGATAATGCCGCTGCCAAGGGACCAATCGCATTAGAGACATCATTTCCACCATGAGCAAATGACATGAAGCAGGCTGAGAGGACCTGCATATATCCAAACACACCATACACTATCTCCAATTGGGTTCCTTTAGGACCAGCAATATCAGAAAGGAGCCCTATGTTTTTCTGCTCTGGATGATCAGTGTGGGGATCATCTTTGTGTAGGGTCTGTGTTGAGGAAATGGATTTGGCAAGTAGGGGGCCTAGTTGTATATTAATTACTCGCCAGACAATAACTGCTCCAAGAGCTCCGCAGGCCAACGCCTGGACTAAAGCCAGGGGAATGGTCTTGCTAAGAGGGAATGCTGCAAATGATATTGCAGTTACACCCATGAATACAGCTATTGGTGCAGATGCAGCAGCAGCTTGTCCTGGATTCTCAGCACTGTAAACGAACTAGAACAGAGATTCCAGTTAGATTCTCTGAATTCCTTATCAATTGAAATTTCTAGGTTCGAGCAAAGTTATATTGACTTTTCTTTGAGCTGATTTCATAGGCCATACGCAAACATTCCCAGATTATGACCATATGTAATGAGATGTTTATGTCTAGAAATCATCAGTGTAAATCCATGAAACACATACATACCCTGCGGATACATTTGTAGACAAGAAATGACATGGCTGCACCCAGTACAGGTGAAAAAATCCATGAAGAAGCAACCTTAGCCAGTGAACTCCAGAAGACAGCGTTAGCTCCTCCATAGACAAGCCCAAATCCAACCATGGATCCTACTATACAATGAGTAGTTGAAACTGGCCAGCCATAATAGGATGCGACCTGTGGAGCACAATATAGGCTGTCAATCCTGAGTATGTATGGTGCATCAAGTAGATGTTAGTGCTGGTGTATTTCTTTTTTTTTTTTTTTTTCTTTTTACCTTTTGTTGTCTTGAGCTTATGTTCAAAAACCTTGCCAATTCCTGCAAATTGGCTAAAAGAAAACTGGGCTTGTATGTTGCATCCAGTGGTTTAAGAAGAACCCTAAGTTCCAAGGCTTGTTTACAGTAGAGTTTAAGGTGTTGGATTGTTGTTATCTCTGTTATGACCCGTGTAAAGTATCTTAGTACCCCTCTTTGTAATAATAATTGGTAACATCTGCTCTGGTTGCATGTAGCAATTTGATGTCTGCTTGTTTGTTACAATTTTGAACACCTTTGAAAAAATACAGTTCCCACGACTCGATATGGGAGCTATTTCCTGACACTCAGGATTACTCATGAAATATCGACTCTGGCATATACGAAGTATAAATTATGAGCAAGTGTACACGAGCTAATTTGCCCGAGCTATCTTGACCCTAAACTTTCAAAGTCAGAATCTTATTCGCATTTGATATGACAGACTAATGATATATTCCTGTGTAATTTGGTTTGTACCATTCCAAGATTTAGCAGAATTTTCAGCAGAAAATCAAACTTGTATGTCCACTTGTTCTAATTACTTGGTTTGTTGGAGCTGATTATTCTCGTTATATGTTAAGCCGGGATGTCGATGATCAAACAGAGAAAGATCCTCAGAAAATTTGGAACTTACCTGTAGCCAAGTACCAGCAGCAGCAAGGGAAGAAAGAAGGCCTGCAAACAGCAATGTGTCCTTCCCCTGAAACACATTAGCAACAAGAATCCCCTTCTGCATTGTGCTTGTGACATGTGTACCCATCAAGAGCGCCCCCGAGAACTCCAAAACAGCTGCTGTCAGAACTGCCTGTCGTATTGTCAGAGCGCCCGACCCAACAGATGTCCCCATTGCATTGGCTACATCATTCGCCCCAATGTTCCAGGCCATGTAGAATCCAAAAAGCAAGGTAACATATGAAAGAACCTTAGTCTTAAAGGGCATCCCTTGACCAAGGGACTGCATAAACAAGGGAAAGGTAAGAGCAACACATGCTATGCAGGCTGATATAGCAACCGCAGTTCGGGATGATATGTTAAAAGCCTTAGCCATTCCAGACAACTCATCTGATTTTGCCTTCCCTTCATCACCACGATGATCATCGGCGTTAAGTTGATGACTCATGGGGATAACTTCATGTTCCTCGCCGTCTGCATCAGCGAAGGATGACAGGGAAGCTAGAGGGTAGGTAAACCTTGAAGTTCTTAGCCTTAGAATTGGATGAAAAGATTTGAGAGGTGGAAGTTGAAGCCTAGAGAGAAGACAATCTCTCTTTCCTTTGTTAAAGATATGGGAGCGGTACGTGGGTGGGAATGAGGCAGAGGCTGCAGCAGCAGCAGTGGCCGTGTTTCGGGTTGAAGATAAGAGGCAAGAGGAAGTCATGACTGATCAATGGAGGAAAGAGATAGGTAGAGATGTGGACAGGAAATGAGAAAACTGGAAAAATATTATTCAGTAGAGCTCTTAGACATGGAATCTGAAGATGGCTGAGAAAGAGGACTCAAGTGGGCATCAAGCATTTTGGAAATAAACTCATGTTTGGTGAAGAATGCTGAGAATGTGTTTGGATGTTTGTTGTGGATGCTAGAAATGAGTGGTGTGTGTGTGTGTGTATAGAGTTTAGAATCTCAAATTTCATAACCACACAGACACAGCCTCCAATTCCCTCCTTTAGAAAGGTCCCTATAGTTAGATTCTCAACAAAATAGTGCTCTTATCCATAATCCATTGATGAACACGTAGGATTCATATCAAATATTTTTATCATCTTATGAGGACAGTTTTGACTGAAAATTTCCTCATTATGACGCAACATCTATTATGAATTTATTATGATGGAATGCCTTAGGTTTTGTTTGGTACTCACTATTTTGCGGTTTTGGCAGAAAATAGGTGGTTCTTCTTAGTTAGAGGGTTTGACCAACACAACCCCTGTTAAAAGATTATAATTACACAACCAATAACAACATTGTTCTTCGTATCATTGTTCTAAGGTTATTCTTGGAATAGCTGTTCATCAAATGTTAGCAAGTATTGGGAAACACTTATCGTTTTGCTAAGTTTCTCAATTTGGAAAATTCAAAAAAGTTATTTGACAAAAGTATAAATGTATATATGATAATATGCCTAAAACCACTTAAAGTCAAATCTAACTTATTCAAGCTAAAACTTGAGCTTATCATTCAATCCATTTTGAGCATTAATAATTCAATTTTTCAAGTTTAAAATGACTTGAAAATGAGTTTGATCTTGCAATAAGTTCGAGTTCAAGTCGAGCTTAAGAATTTATATAGTCAAGCTTGAATTTCGGTTTTTTGGCTCACGAGCTTTCAAAACTTGAGTTTGAGTTTTTGAGTCCAAGCTGAGCACAACTAGACTTGAGTTCAACTAAACTCAAAAGTATCCATAGTCACTCATGTATTCATAAGTGTTTTGGTGAGTTTATCTCTATTGGATAATTTTATGTTGTATATTGCATTGAATATTTGAACATATTCCTTTAATTTTATACGTAAAATTAACTCGTTGGGCCTAATATGACTCTATTGGACCCATAAAAAGCATGTCAAGGCATACCATCCCTAAATTTAAAGTTGTTCAAAATTTTTAAAGGTTAAACTTTTTAGGTAAATTTTTGAGATAATTCTAAAAATAAATGATGATAGGTTTATACTACATGTCTGGCACGGTCATTAGAAGAGGTTTGTAATAAGTCATTGCCATGTATACATACTCCAAAAAACGGCCTAGAATTTATATTATTTGATTATTGAGGAAAAATTAAGTAAGATGATCAAAGAAAGTTCATACGAAAAAAGCAGACATCCTACTCCCGATCATGGCCTTTTTGGCTTTATTCTTCTCAACTTTTTTTTTTTTTTTTTTTTTTTTGCCAAATTTAACTTATTTTTACTGAACCTTTTACCAAACTTATTACATTTCTAGATCATCTTGTGATGAACCTAACTTATTTTTGATGAAATTATAAACAAGTCAAAGAGATCAAAACCTTAGACTATTACATTGGCATTGCATCAACTATTGCATAATCATTGACCAGTTTCCACCAACCACTCTTCTCATAGACGCTCGTAGACTTTGCATGGTTCCCCAATGTAGTACAACGTCCTTAGCTAGCTAGCTAGCTAATTTACATATTTATTTAAGTTATTATCCTACAGATTACTTATCTATCACAATGTTGAAGTCGTTGGAGGTAAATATAAAAAATATATGACTGGCAGTACATCAGCTACCAAGGTTACACAGGGATTAATCTAGTGCATTGTTCAATCAGACACCTTAAGAATAAGCTAAGCCCGTAAGTAACTTGACAGTAATCTATCCCTGTCCATCAGCTTAAACTACCACAATACTAACAACAATGCTACATGCCTGCATGGCTCAAAGCTCACATCTGTCTAGCATCAACAATCAAGAAAACTCTTTCTTCTTTAAAATCACAGGCCTAAGACCATTTTTATGTCATTTTTCAGAGCTACCACTTATATTGTAGATATGCCCATCAAATGTATGTGCATGATTTAGAAAGGCTTGTCAAACAAACAAATACAGAAGATTTTGGGATATTTAACAAACTAATGTCCAAAAAATCAAGAACGTGAAATAGAACTAAAACCCAGAAACATAGTATCATAATTTAAAAAATCCTACTATACTTGATGGAAAAAGGGACTTAAAATTAGTTAATGCAGCAGGTCAAATGATAGAGAGAAAAAGAGATAAGATAATCTTAATTAGTTCCACATTCTCCAAACTCAGAAACATAGTATCATAAATTTAAAGTTTTAGTTAGTCCCTAATCATAGTATACTTGAATAAGGCTGTTTAGTCTATTAGCGTACGAAAGTACGAAACTGATTTGAGTTTATAATTGAAACTGAATTTTATAGTAGTCATGGTTGTGAGGAAACTAGTTCTTCCTCTTTACTTTTGTGACTAAAATTAGGAGAATTGGAGCCAACCGAATAGTATTAGGATCTTAATTGAGTTGCACTTCACCCAAGGTAACACCATAGACATCTCTTTCAGTAGAGCTCTTGAATGATGTGTTCTTTGCGTTCAATACATGATCATAATCTCGTTAAATGGTATCAAAACATCTTCATCTTGCGAAAATTGACTTAAAATGCATATACACACTCTATACCTCACTTTGGAATCTTTATAACATGATTTCTACATCAGTTATTTGTCTCCATGATTTGTTTCAAACACGTGAAACTATATCTTGAGTTGTATTGTTAGCAAATATGTATGAAAGTCTAAAAATGATTTCAAAACATGACTTTGGTTGAATTTGCAAGATAGAATCAGTATGAATGATTGAATATGATTTGAAATGATTGATTTGGAATCCATAATAATGATTATAAAGGTTGAAATGATTGTTTGAATACTTGATCACTAGTTAGAAGATGCTAGAATTCGCTAAAGGTTTTGGGGATTTTCGGGAAATTTTCTGTTTGGACCCTCCTTTTTTTGCAAGAAAGGGACTCTCTCTATTATTGTTTTCATCGGTTTGCCAAGTTGACGATGAAGTCTTACTATGCATTTATACATAGTCGTGAGGATTTGCTTCATGACATGTCTTTGGGTTTAGTGAACTACAACTTTTTTTTTTTTGGTTATTATGGCTCATTCTAGTGAAGCCTAAATGGTTGCCTTTTCTTTGGAAACTTTCTTATGAAGGACGTACTCTCAATTATGCATCAGCTTTAGAAATGAGGGATGAATGTGATCTCTTTGTCATGTAGCAAGAGTGGCTTCCCCTTTGAACATGTTGCCCACGTCTTTAGGTTGTGTCCCTTCGCGATTAGGGCTTGGAGGAGTGGCTTGTTGGCTATCCACTTAAATTTTAATAAGGGCTAATTGAATGAAGATTGACTTTCGATCTTCTTATATCCAACCTTTTTATAGTGTGGATGGGATTGGCAGTCCAAGGTTAGTGTGCTTTGTGACCACTCTTTGGGCTTTGTGGGTTAGGAGAAATGATTTAGTTTTTAACAAAGTTAGTTGCGATGCAACATCCTGTTTGTCTATGATAAATTTATACCTTAATGATCATTCGAATTTTCTGACTTGAAATATGAGAAATCTTCGCTTTTTACATCCGGCTTAAATAGCCACTAGCCAAGTTTAGATTTGCTTGGTTTCGATTGGTGGGGTTGTTCAGCTTCGGTTACCAATGAGATGGACGGGGCTTGGATAGCATACTCTCGCATGGCAAGGATGGCCTAAAGTAACTCGGGTTTTTTCCAATTCATTGAAATTGGTTTCTAGTCTTCGGAACGATCTCGAAATCTTGGAGTTTATTAATGGGGTTTGTCAAATTAAAGTCATAACCTCTTGATAATAGGTTTGCCTGGTGCTCACAAAGTTGATCTAGCCCAAGTATCTAGGTGGCACAACCATGCTACTTGTGTGCTTTGTTTATTTTAGTTTGGTTTTTTTCTTTTCTCTTTCGTTGTCGTAAGTTATAGGGATAATAGTAATAATAATAATAATAATAATAATAATAATAATAATAATAATAATAATAATAATAATAATAATAATAATAATAATAATACATATTTGGCATGGTTTTTCAGCGGCATTAAAATTTTCCTAATATTGTAGTTTATAAAAATGGAAGTATTTTTCAAAAAGACAAAAACCGACTTTTTTTCTACGTGGAAGTGTTGTGGATTCCATAATGCATGACATATTATGACAATTTAATCAGTCATCACCATGTGAGTTTTGGAAGCATTAGATAGGTCACTCATGCGTAAACTAGTTTTTAGCTAATGGTGGGAAACAATTAACAGAATATATCCATTGCCATTATTATTTTCAAAAATGGAGAATCTAACCCCAACCAATCATAGATAGACATCATAACATCTAACTGATCTAAGGTGTCCTTTGTTGGTTGCATACTTGCATTCCCACTTAATATTATGCCAACTTTAGTACCAATTCTTCGCCTGTTTCTTACTTCCCAATGTAGTCAGTAGACATAGAAAGGAAGATTGATGTTTTATGCTTCGATGACATCTTGACATCTACGCCCATGCGCACCCGCCAGAGGTGTAAAAGATAGTATGCTTGCTTTATTTTTATTTATATATTTAAAGTTTAAAAATTTTGATCACAAATTCTAATTGTGTTGTAAGAAATAATACATTTAAGTGAGATTATGTTAGATCCATCTCAATGTAAAATTTTAAAATATCAAGTTTTCA
Source organism: Dysphania ambrosioides (assembly GCA_026401315.1). NCBI lineage: Eukaryota > Viridiplantae > Streptophyta > Magnoliopsida > Caryophyllales > Amaranthaceae > Dysphania > Dysphania ambrosioides. The sequence goes on along the minus strand of CM048671.1, from coordinate 20,950,797 downwards.
TAATTTTTTGTCTTATGAATTTGGAGATTAAAAACGTTTAAAGTCATGTCTTAAAAACCACAAAAAGTCAAACTGGACAATTTTTGGAAGAGGAAGTTATGCTTGTTAAGATGAAGGTCCACCAAGTTAATAGCTTAATACTCTAATTCCCTACAAATGTGGTGCAACTTTACTTTGGAATTGATTCCTAAGATATTGACTTGTCGTAAAATTGATTCTTATGTATTGGTTTTAATCAACGACTTGATCACTTTCTCATTTTGTTTAGCTTTTTTTTAAGACATTTTAACCTAATTATCCTTATGGAATTCATATAAATGGGATCAGCCTCATTCTTTATGCTAAAAAAATTAAACATGAAATGCATATGTTGAATTCATTAAATAAAAATATATGCCTTAACAATATCTATCACGAAGGAAATTAAACAAGGGGTTATCATAAACCACAAAAGGGCGTTGGCAACCTAAAATAAGTGAAGTGACAATAACTTAATTGGTCTCGCCACCAACACGTTAAGCTTAAATCCTGATGAAAAAACAACAAGACAACCAACCACGAAAGAAGCCCATCATCCTAGCTACCTTGGATCAATATATTTCAGGTTATTGGGCCCCATTTAACCACTAGTGGGCTAGACCAATGCTAACGTGGAAATGAAAATATAGTCTGATATATTGAGTAATCTCCAAATTATAAACGCATTTCTGCCTCGAATAAACTCTTTCTTGTACTTCGTATGTGTTTGTATAAAAAAATTAAAAGGTACGTAAAAACCTCGAAATATAGCTTAACTTGGCAATTGAAAAAGTTAATTTGGATTATTCATTGTGTAGATTAGATTTTTTTATTTTTTTTATGTAAAGAGAGTCGTATGTGGTAAGGCAACAACTGATGTAAACGAGATTTGATTCTAGATATTGGATACCACCCTTCAATACTTTAACCAAATAAGATAGTTGACATTCATAATTGTCTAAATTAAATACAGATAAAGACACAAGACAGTAAAAGAACTGGTTTTGGATGCAAAAGATTAACTCTTAAAAGTCGTTTTTGAAGGAATGCCCAAATTGGAAAAAAAATATTCAGCGTTACGCACTTGCACAATATGTTGCCTACGGGCTACGGAGTAGATGTGAACTATGTGAAGGTATTAGGCATAAGAGGGTTGGACGGTGGACCGGTGATTTGGACTATTATCATTGCTATTCGAACTTGTTGATTTTTTCAAATTTAGCTAATAGTGTTACTTATTATTCTTCAATTAGGTTGCATCATTATATTTGGCCATAGAGGACATACAAGTTAGGTTTTTCTCAACAAATTAAAAGTTTCAAACATTGCAATATTTTGAAGCTTGATGCAATACATTATACTTCGTATATATTTTTGAGTGAAATTAGGTGCAGAAACTTATTGTATTTTAGAAAACCTATTCACATAACAATCAATTCATCAAGAGGTTAATTTAAGTGAGTTGTTAATAATACACTAGTTTTAAATAAGAATTAATACTCCGTATATGGCTTGCAGAGTATAATGTTGACATGTATATATGAGGGTTATTAGTTCCAATTCCACGTAAATTATTAATATGTATAATTTTATGATAGTCTTAATTGTCTCGTTTGCTAAGTGTACATTAATACTCCATTTGTCCATTTTTTGTGAGAGTTTTTTTGTCAATATAGGGTAAACATTAAAGAATAATACTATACTCTATATGTTTGATTTTCAAAACTAAATGACAACCATATTAAAGAGTCGTACAGTCGTACTACATATATTTTAAGAAAGTATCAAAGGTATTGTTCCCTGTAACTCTGCAAGGCTGTAAAAGTCGCATAGTCCCGCACTTGGGAAATATTATCTACATATACATACTGATATATACACTTCGAATTTCCAATTCCGAAAACAATAAAACGTAACCTGGGAAGAATGATTTTGGCTTGGAACAAACGATGACGCGAGAGCTTCCAAACACTTGAGTTCTGTTACGGGACCTAAAATTGAAATTTTTTTTTTTAAAAAAAAACTTAAAAGAATTTTATTTAAAAAAAAATAACTTAAAAAGAAATTCTGTAGTAATACTTATGTACCGTAAATATGATGACGTAAATACGATAGCAAAAGACATAATCTCTCTTGATCTTCAATTATCTGGATAAGGGGATAAAGGCGTAGGATGAACTAAGCATCCGCAAACAGGAAACGGATTCAAAGCACAAACTGCTTAAAAATGGTTGTCAAATTAGCATTCTAATAGGAAAGGATTCATCATAATAAAGACTAAAGAGATCGACCCCCTTAGCCATAATATCTAGGACCCCACTTTACATGTCATAACTGGACATTTGATTTATTGCAAATTGCATATGACACAATCAATTGCAAATTGCATATGACACAATCAATCAATCAATAAGAAAAAAGGATTAGTTACTTATTATATTGAGCGGATATTGCATACACAGGCGGGATATAATAAAGTTATTGTATTTAAATAAAAAAAAATTATCTTTTAATATAACAAAAGTTATTCTCAACATAATATATGTCAATTTTTATCAAGATTTTATAAGGGGTTTTATTATTTTAAGGGGTTACTTTTACTAAAAATAATTTTGTATACAAGATTTTGTGTATTCTATTTAATTCCTTAGATTTTTTTGAATCTCACATATCTTATCCTATAAGTGTAGAGAAGAGGTCATATGATATTGCGGTGGTCATGGTCAGGCATTAACTCGAAAAATATTATCAGAATTGAACTCTGAACCTATTCTTTGCGTATTACGAGTATTTGGAGGACTAACGTTTAGAGCGAGGATATATAGGTCTTCCATTGGCAAATATATAGTTCTCCTAGGATATATATATATTTATATATATGATGGTGACCTAGCTAAAAATTCATATATTATTTTTTTTCGTTGCTCCTAATCTATTATGTTTACGGTACCTCCTAATCTATTATTTTTATGGTACCTCCTAATCTATTATTTTTATGGTACCTCCTAATGAAGGACGAATCTTTTTATAAGTTTAATAAAAAAAATTTGGACTTCTTTATAAAATAAAAACATTATTCAAAATAAAATGTAATGGGGTGAAAAATCACTTGATGACGTGTAGTCAAACAGAACAGACGCGACGTGAAGCCATAAGCATGATAGCGATCAGATGAGTGATTTACGTACACCATTGAGTAAGAATGTATAAGAAACAAAATGTTATGAAAATGTAGAATTATTGAATGCGACTATCAACAGGTCTCTTCAAATTCTACATTAAGTACTGCCATGCAGAACATGTCGTGTATAATATGGAATGCAATCAAAATAATTTCATCATATTCTCCTGCTCTCTACCTCTGCCACTCACAGAGCCATAACATACATCCCCTCTTATTTTTTTTTTTTTCCAGTGGTATGCTTAGCTTGATCAGGGGATATTCCTTGCCAGATTTATGGATCTCTTTTTTTTCTTTTTTTTATTTTTTTATCTCTTATGCTTTTAATTCCCATAAGGTAGGGGCCGATCTCTTATCCAAGGACCACTGTATTATTTGATATTAAACATAATAGCAAGGGGACCAACAACCCCATTATTCTAGTTCTAGCTAACACCTCTCCTCACCTTCACTCCAAAAAAAAAACTGTTGTTCTGGTTTTATGAGCTGGTAGAGTGGTAGGCAATCCCAGTTCACTTACGAGATTTACATTATATTTCCTCTATTTCTTTGTTTTCTTCTTATTTTCTTTTACGGAGATTTTAAGATAAACTTAAAATTAAATATTATTAATTATATATTTGCAAATATTACTAAAAAAATTGATATTTGAATAATATTCATTAAAAATCTATCAAGATCCCACATTAATATAAAATTTGGCTCTAATCTTTATTTTCCAAAAAAAACAAAGAGTAATACATAACAAGTGCAATAGCTTGTTATTATTATTAGAAGGGAAAGAGAGGTAAGCAATACAAAGTGTTATTATTATTAGAAGGGAAAGAGAGGTAAGCAATACAAAGAGAGTAGGTATATATTCATAGAGCTTTTGGTTGAATTCTACTGAAAGATAAAAATAAAAGAGCTTTTAATGTGGCTCATAAAAAGATGTATGCATGATATATATAAATGCTGGATTGTGACCAAATAACGAATATAATCGTATTACGTATTTTTGTGGTGCAATGAGTTTTGGTGCCTTTTTCTTCATAGTTCATCCTTGAGAAAGAAAGCATGCATGCATAAGCTAGTGGTAGTTGTTGAAGGGAATGAAGGCTATTCATGTGATTATAAAATTTCATAGGAATTTATATAGAAATTAAAAGATTGTATATTGAAAAAGAAAAAAAAAACAAATCTCCAACCATGTAACGACAAATGGCAGTAGATAATGGGCCCTATCCCCATCATCTGCTAACAGAGGAGGGATATATGCATGGACGGGTTGCCATGCCATGTGTGCTGATAACTAGTTGAGTACGAATACGAAGATGACCAAGTTGTCACTCTCACTCTCCACCATATGAAAATTGGAAGGAGAGGAAATTTTAGGATTAGAATAAAATAAATAGAGAATTATATCACTTTTTGAACACGGAAGAATATATATTATTGTAGAATATTCTCCTTGGGTGGAGACTTCTCATATATTGCATATATATACTGGTTAGATATAGCCAAGAGAGTCCATAATTATCTAAAATACAAGACTCCACAATTATCTAAAGTACCCTAAATATATCATTTACAAAAGATAATATTTATCTATTATCTATCACACCCCCGCAGTCGAAGCGAGAGAAGGTCGTACGCTTAGACTGGATCTGAAGTCTGGAAACAGTTGCCGTGGCAATCCTTTGGTGAATATATCCGCATACTGATATGATGAAGGGACATGCAGAACCTTAACGTGACCTAGCGCGACTTTATCACGAACATAATGGATATCCAGCTCAATGTGTTTGGTGCGTTGATGTTGCACTGGGTTACAAGACAAGTACACAATATATATATATTATCGCAATAGACCACGGATGCTCGTTGGATAGGACAGTGTAATTCAAAAAGAAGGTTCTGTAGCCAACAAATTTCGGCAACGACATTAGCGACACCTCTATATTATGCTTCATTGCTGGAACGGGATAAAGTGGCCTGACATTTCGTGGACCAAGGCACAAGATTGTCACCCAAGAAAACACAATATCCTAAGCTGGAGCGCCGAGTGTCTGGGCATCCAGCCCAGACAACATCAGTGTAAGAAACCTGGCTTGTAGGAGCCAATCTGTATAGGTGGAGGCCAAGATCCAATGTGCCCTAAATGTATCTGGTAATACACTTTAGAGAGTTAAAATGAGGTTTTCTAGGAGCATGCATAAAAAGACAGACCTACTAGATAGCATAGGCAATGTCAGGTCTTGTGAAAGTAAGATGTTATAGAGCACCAGCAAGACTTCTATAAAGGGAAGGATCGCTCATCGGTTTGCCATCAAGAGCCCCAAGCTTGGATGTGGTATTGACTGGTGTTAGTGGTGTTAGAACCGTTTTGTTATTAACCATATTAGCCTTATGAATAATTTCCTCCGCATATTTATGTTGACTAAGAAACATAGACTATGTGTGACACGTCACAAAAATTCCCAGAAAATAGTGAAGCTTTCCCAAGTTAGTCATTGAGAATTTGGACTTTAGAAGACTAATAATCTCACACTTCAATTTCTCAGAGGATGCCGTGAGTACTATTCCATCAACATAGAGTAAGAGATACGCTAGTTGTGTTCCATGACATAATATAAAGAGTGAATTATCACATTTGCTATAGACAAAGCCAAACTTCAATAGAAAACTAGCAAACCATTGATACCAAGCATGAGGAGCCTACTTTAGGCCATAAAGAGACTTACGGAGGCGGCAAACATGAGTATGAGCATTGGGATTTACAAACCCCGAAGGCTGATGCATATTGTCAGTTTTTTTGATGTCACCATAAAGAAACGCATTCTTGACATATAACTGATGAATAGGTCAATCTCTACCCATAGCAATACTCAAAATAGTACAAATAGTAGTTGGTTTTACCACAAAAGTAAATGTCTCATCACAATCAATACCAACCTGTTGTGACTTTCCGTTGACAACCAGTCTCACCTTCTATCTTTCTAATTCACCATTTTCCTTGTACTTATGTTTGAAAAACCACATGCAACGAATAATATTCACCCCCTCCGGTTTAGGCACAAGATCCCAAGTATGTTGTTTAGTAAGAGCATTGTATTCCTCATTCATGGCAGTATTCCAATTATGGTCAAGCATGGCTAACTTTGGTTTTTGGGTAATAGGGAAGTTGAGGGCACGGTGACAAGGGCGTGATACTTAGGGTTCGGTTTGAAGATTCCACTCATGGAACGAGTGGCCATTGAGTGTGAAGGCTTAGTATTAGGTCAAATATAAGGAGAGGGTCAAGGGTTGAGGTGGAAAAGATCCAAATTGGATCACAGGATTGGTGCTTGGGGAATTCGGTGAGATAGGAGAAGAATGTTTTGGTGGCAAGGGGGTTAGTTAGTTGGACTGATCTTGGAGAGGGACTGGGCTTGCTGTGAGCTAGCCCAGATTGAGAGAGAGCATAAAGAAGTCTTAGGTTAAGGGTGTTATAAGACTCTAAGAAATTGTAGTCACCCTTACGAAACTGTTGAAGGTTAGAGAAAGGAAAGATGTTTTCAACAAAGTTCACATGGCGAGATATGATGACCTTAGTGGAGGATAGATCATAGCATAAATAGCCTCGATGGTTAGAAGGATACCCTAAGAAGACACAAGTTGCAGATCTAGGAGCAAGTTTATGCGGTGCAGTAGCCGTAAGATTCGGATAACAAAGGCAACCAAATATTCGAAGATGATCATAGGTGGGAATCTTACGATAAAGAATTTCGGTAGGGGTCCTATTACGTATGGTTGTTGATGGTAAAATATTAAGAATATAGGCAACCATATGTATTGCATAGACCTAAAAGCCAGGGGGTAGAGAAGCATGAAAGAGAATAGTGCGGTACATATTGTTAATTGTGAGAATTTCGGCTTTACCATTTTGAGAAGATGTGTAAGGATAAGAGAACCGAAAAACTATGCCATTACGAGCACAAAGTTATGGAAGAGTGAATTATCAAATTCCCGACCATTGTCAGTTTGGAATGTTTTAATATCCCTCCCGAAATGAGTCTTAACATATGATCTAAAGTGTATAAAAATATCATAGACTTGATATTTATATTTGATAGGAAACACCCATAAGAAGTGAGAAAAATCATCAAGTAAAACAAAGTAGAACTTATGTCCTAATTTACTAGGAATAGGAGATGTCCATAAATCCACATGAACAATGTCAAATGGTGAAAAAATAATAGAGTTAGAGGATTTGAAAGGGAGACGAGTATGTTTTCCTAGAGGACAAGAGTAACAAAAATGAGAACTATTTCTTTTATTACAACAAATCAAATTGTTTGTCCTAAGAAAATTAAAAACTAAATCGCCAGGGTGTCCAAGTCTATGATGCCAGATTGAAGGAGACACTGTGGCGAAAGAGAGGTGGCATCTTCTAGGAGAAGGGGAAGAGGGGGAGAAGGGATAGAGGTCTTCCACACTATTGCACCTCGCTAGTGTTGTTCTTGAGTGGAGGTCCTTCACAGAAAATCCAAAAGGATTAAAATCAATCGACATAGAGTTGTCAAAAACAAATTTTCTAACATAAGTTTTTGATTATGTGAGCGACTTAAAGGACATTTTTGAGGTTAAAGGGTTGGCTAGGTGATGGAGTGGTGATATTGCCAAAACCATAAATAGGAATATGATTGCCATTACCAACACAAATAGAATGAGGAGTTCTTAAACTAAACAGTTTAGAGATATTACCTGAATCATGTGTGAGATGTGAGGAGGCTCCCGTATCCATGTACCATGCATCGTCGAGAGCTGTAGATATGACCAAGCTCGGTAGGGGTCATGAGTGGGCCGTAACCAGGAGTCAAAGCGACGACATAGTGGTTTGTTGTGTGGGTGGGCGTGGGCTATAATGCTGGGCTGCTGAGATATTTGGCCACGGTTCTGCTGCTCGTAAGGGCCCGTAGGAAATGGCAGGGTGTTGAAGCCCACTGCCCATTGTGTTGAGGCTAAGTTGAACTCCCTATTAAGAATTCTGTTGGGGTACGTAACCGGTGCCATGCAATGCTCTCCTTCCATGCCCACGCCCCCGGTCATATCTTCTATTGCCTTGACCCCGGCCAATGCCTCATCCTCCACCGCGTTGATGATCAGGAAAAGCAGGCGACGTGGCCAGGGGGTGGAGTTGTTGTCAGTCGGGCTTTGGGCAACGAGGGCATGGGAGTTGCTTTCCTCTTACTTTCTTTTTCTAGTTTCCTCCAAAATAAACATAGATCTTGCCTTGTTGTAGGTAGGGGTTGGGTTGGATTGCGACACGATTGCAACAACGGTATCATACTTACCCTTTGAGAGACCCGCGATCAACTGCATGACCATCTTTCGATCGGAAATCGAACACTCCACGTTGGCAAGTTGATTTGCAAGGAGTTTGATCTGTTTACAATAATTTGACATGTTGGCAAAGTTATCATGGAAGATTTCTTCGAGTCGTGTCCACAACTCAAGAGCAGATGTCCCCGATTTTATGATTGTATGAACAAGGTCACGAGAGATGGTGTCGTATACCCATTGTTTAACAACGGCGTCCAAGCGCCGCCAAGTAGCATCATCAATATCCATAGGGCGAGGAACCGTAGCATCAATGTGATCAAGCACATTAAAGGCACATGCTGTAATCTGGAATAATTCTACCCACGTAGCATATTGGCCTTCTTCTTGATCAAGGTCTATGCTAACATGATTCTTGATATTGGACACTGCAAAAGCTGGATGCAAAAGAGTGTTTGAAGGAGGAGGGGGAGGTGGGCTCGAATAATTTTTACCTATATATATATATATGATAAGGTCTTTAAAATAAGAAGGATAAGAAGGCATCTTGGCCCTTCATCTCATAGATCCAAAGCATGACATTTTACGTACACATAGGGACCAAGATATTTATTTCACTTATAGTGACCATTTTCATAATATAGTGACTATTTCACTTAAAAAGTCAAGATCCCTTATCATCCTTATTAGTTTAAGCACCCTTCTCATTAAATTCTTCCCCTATATATATATATATATATATATATATATATATATATATATATATATATATATATATATATATATATATATAATTTAGACGTTTAATTACAGAGGAATTAGGAGTTTTTTTTGCAATACTTGCAAATTTCTTTATTTAATAAAAAATTTTAGTCTATCAATCCACTAACTACATGGTCTAGAGAGAATTCTAACAATAAATCTAAGTACTCTTCTTCCGGAAAAAAAGATTTAATTTTTGTAAACCTATAATAAACCGGTCATCCACAATTTCTTAAGAAAATTTGTGCAGCTACACGGCGAGTATTGACTAAACAATTTGCATCAAATGTTTTTGCTTGATCACTATTTGTCCACCATGGGTTTTGATTAGGGATGATAACGGATATTGGACCCGACCCGAATCTGTGAATCCATATCCGTTTTTGCGGATATGGGTCTTTAAAATTTAGACCCGACGGATCCGGGTCCTATGACTGAAAAATAAATCTGGGTACGAGTCCAACCACAATACCCAGAACCGGATTCATTTACCCGTGTTTTTTTTTTAAAAATTGTTATTATGTATAAGGCCCAAATTCAAACCCTAAATCCCTAACTTGATCTCGGTGGCACTCTCATTTGTCTGGTACTCTGGTTGTCTCTCTCACAATCTCACATTTCACTAGTCTCTAGTTCTCCACTCTCACGGTCTCACCTCGGCACCAAACACTGTCTTTGACGCTGCTCCCGCTTTGCCACAACCTGGTCCGTGGGTTCCTGGGCCATTTGATTTTATTCATTTGTACTTTGTTTTTTTGTATTATTTGATTAATTATATGAATTGTATTCAAGTATTGAACTTATATCATTCGTTGGACTGTTGTAGTAGATGAAAAATGTAGATTTATAAATTTGAAATTTATTATTGTCGGAAAAAATAGGCAAAATATGTAGGACCCGTTTTGGACCCGGATTCGTTGGATCTGGAACCATAAGGACCCGGTCTAGATCTGGTTCGTTGCCATCCCTAGTTTTGATTGTAAATTTTTTAAGCTTTTTTTTAAAAATTGCAAAAATGAGCTCAAAACCAAAATAATTTCAAAATAAGCTTATTTTGGTTTGGATAAAAATCACTGCTTCAAGCAGCGCATCGATTTTACTTAACTGAAATCGCTGTTTCGGGTAGCGATTTCTAATGGGCGGAATTTTAAGGTTGAAATTCAGCCCACCAAAAATTGTTGTCTCAGGCATTGATTTTGCTTTGTTTATTTTAGTAAAAAAAAAAACCCAAATAACGATTTTGATTAAACTATTTTTTGTTTGAAATCCTTGCTCCAATCGGCGATTTCGATTTGAATTTTGAAAAACATACAGATAGTATTTTGGGACAGCTCAATTCTAACTCGCCTAAAATCATTGTCTGCCCTAGACAACGATTTTCATCTAAATATGCTGAAACTTATTTTTGAAAATATTTTAGTTCGGAGCCTATTTTTAAAATAATTTTAAAAATAAAGCTCAAAAATATTTGTCTTTTGATTGTGTCATACAAATCAAAAGATAACTCTAGTGTAGCAACATGCGTCACGCCCATCCGAGACTACATGTACTAATATGCGGTCAATATAGTGATATATTAACCCTAGATAATTCCCAATTCATGTATGGTCGGATTTTAAAAAGATCGATCAAACCCTTTTATAAAAAATTACATATTATGAGATTTCCATTTATTAAAGGTAATTTCCAAGATATATATCATATTATATATATATATATATATATATATATATATATATATATATATATATATATATATATATATATATATATATAGTTTAATAATCTACATTTTATGTATAATTAACGTATAATCAGACTCATATTTATAATTTCAATTTAGTAATTTATAAAATCTAGGTTAATCGTGTATTTTAGAGGAAAATTCTTTCAAATATATTCTCTTTTAATAACAATTAGGTTACTTATATTAATTTCGGAGTAGATCTTAATGATTCCACTTAGAAATTTAGAGATGTACTCCCTCCGTTTTTTTTCCCTTTCCCTTTTAAATCAGGGAAGAAACCATAACAATAATCAAGATTTTATAAAATCATTTAAATTATCTAAAAATAATAATAGATTCTATTAAAAAAATTATGTAAGTGGGTTGAGCATTAAATAAGTAGTGAAAATTTTAAAGTATATGACATTAAACAATTAAAAAATCAACCAATGGGCTACCTATCATATAGATAGTGATCCCAACCAAATTTTTTCACCCAATCACAATATTAAATTAAAATAGAAAGATTTCAAATGAGAACAACTTTTTGAAATTTTCGAATGGGAAAAATGGAAAGAACAAAAAAAACAGAGGAAATAGTATATTACTCGTTGTATAATGCGGAGAAAAACCATACCCTTTCTTTATATTTTGAGAAAGACCCTTTTAAACTAATACTGATTTATTCACCCAATACCCAAAAAAAAACGGTTAATTGTATAAAATGTTATAAATAGACTAAATAATTCGTACATACTCCTCAAAGTAGCAAGTTGCCCAAAATATGCTTTACTAGATCAACGCCATCTTATTCACGTATAACACTTGCAGCACTGCTTAATTTCTATATGAGTTTGCTGCACGAGCTGAATAGATTAGTGGGACACTCACCAGTTAGTGGTTATGATTGGTTTATGACATTCTCAGGCGACAGACACTTATTGGTATGGATGGTGGTGTTGCGGCTTTCGAATGTCTTAAGAGGAGGGGGGGTGTTCGAGATATTGAGATAGTGTTTTATTTGTTTGCAATGAGGCAAGTTACAAAATTAATAGTATTTTCTAGTGGTAATTGCTAGTCTGTGAGTATTATCAATTACTTATCTATCAACTTTAAAACAAAAAAAGAAATTTAAAACTTTTTGAAAGTGAAAGGATATCCTTAACAAGAACCTGCACTTTTTTTGGAGCAGATCTTGGAGATTTCAAAGTTGTGATGGTAGCTAAACTATCAGTTCTCATGATCCATACAGGGGCAATATTATAGCCTGGCATAGTGCTTTCCACATAACTAGAAGTTTCGCATGAAGAGCTGAGGAAGTGAGAACTTTCTCTCCTATTTGAATACAAATCTGGTTATTTCTATACAAATCATAACATATACCTGCATCTGCTATCCCTCAATCTTTATCTTGCTTTCGTAGTTCCCACGCACTATCCATTTAGATTTAATGAAGTAATTGTTAGGAATTTTGAGTTACTATTGTCTTATTGAATTAATCAATTGATAGCCTTACCTTGCTTTCATAAGTTATGAAATTATTAATTTATGGTGTGAAGAGAGATATAAAGAATAAATAAATTTATATTAATTTGACTTTAAATTAATTTGAATACTAATTTATAGTGTTGACAAAAATTGACCTAACCTACCAACCCAACCCATTTCTAAAGGGTTGAGTTGGAATTTTCAACCCAATTATTTAAATGGGTCAACCCAACTCGATGAAAAAACAGGTTGATTTGAGTCGGGTTAAAATTTTCAACCCGCCTAACCTAAATAATATTTTGTTTGGTTTTACTTGATTTTTCTTTATGGGATGGGTCAAACTCAAAGATAAAGTGTAAAAGTTAAATTGTGTATAACCCTAGCTTGCTTATTTTTCCTTCTCGCAATCCAAGAATCCAACAAGCATTAAGTGTATGTCATCGGAAATGCTAATGTCTTTGCCTTATATTATGTTAAAACTTTGTCTCATCATTAAGCTATTATTATAGAGTTGTAATATTTTGTCAAATTTTTCAATTTGATAGTACTAAGACTCTATTAGGATTTGAGAATTTCCATTACGCATTCCTTATAACGTGAAAAATTAGAAAATATGACTGTTTTACTTTTTGAACAAGTTGGATTTGGATTAACCCAAGTCATAACGAGTTGGGTTGTGTTGAAATTTTAAACTCATAAATAAATTGGGTTGGATTTGGGTTGACAAATGTCAAACCGAAATTAATTGGGTTGAACTTGAACCTGAACCCAACCCAAACCAAACCATTGTCAGCTTTACTATTTTGTTCAAACTTTCACTAACGAAATTACGGAGTGCTAAGTTAGTGAATTTGAGATATATAATTACAAGTTGTTGTTAGTGACACTCAATACTTTATTTTAGAGAAGTACTTCAAGTGCGCAACAAACTCTAGCTAAATACTCATTGATCTATATGAATTGATACATATAACTACATTTACATGATTAAATCAATACTATAATACATTTTGAAAAACAAAAAAGGTTTCATGTAAAGATCTAGGGGTTGTGACTAACATTTGGAGATTAAGTTAACAATATTTATGACTTTTATTGGTTATTATCGGTATGTATGAGATTTTTTCACAAACGTCAAGAATACAAAGTGCATTTTAAAAATAAGAGGTCACCCTCGTATAACCTGCCAAGATAAATCACTTTCTTGAAACCATTATGAAATCGAAATAGATTAAATATTTAGGGATGGATGATGAGCTCATGAACATGAACATTACGGCCCCCTTTAAAAAGCATCATTTTGGGATGTTCACTACGCTAGTGAAATCAAAACCTAACTAACTAACCAACATATGTTATTAGTTCTTTCTAGTTATAAGTTTATGGAATACAACTCACCGAGTATAACCTTAACCAATTCCGATAAAGTTTTTATTAGAAAAGGGAAATTTTTTTGACATTTACACAACTTATAAGGCCCATAAACTAGATTTGGTATGCTCATGATTTTACCAACTCTAAGAACGGTACTTTAATTTTATTTCATAATGTTCTTTAGTTTGCTTTTTCTTCTAATGTAAAAAAAAAAAAAAAATTCAGGTATTTCCCTGAATGCCCAGTCCTATAAATTCTATAAATACATACAGCCGGCCTTGATTTATTCATTCCTCAAGCATAAGAACACAACTTGGCGCTCTCTCTCTCTAACCGTCTTCCTCTTAACTGTAGTCAACTAGTCAACAACAATGGTGAGACCTACACTCCACCCCTTCCTCTCTATTAAATCCAACCTCAAATTCCTGTGCAGTTACGGCGGCAAGATCGTCCCCCGTTATCCTGACGGCAAACTCCGTTACCACGGCGGCCATACTCGAGTCCTCGCCGTCCCTTCCTCCATCTCGTTCTCCGGTCCGTTCTTTCAAGTTGCTTCATAAATCATTCACACTCTTGTATGCATATTTTTACCATTGCCTTTTAAAGTTAAAAAGTTGTTTCATAGTCTTCATATATTGAGCTTAATTTGCAGCACACATTCAAGTGACAACTGACCACTGACAAGTGTATTAGTAAATTTATACCAACTGATATAGTTTCTGATTTTTGGTTGTTGGACAAGTTATTGACATTAGCATTCTCTGTTTTTTTGAGCGGCCTACAGAACTGATGTTGAAGATGGGAGCATTCTGCGGCGAAGCAGTAACTTTAAGATGTCAACTACCAACCGAAGACTTAGACGCTCTAATTACCATCAAATCAGACGAAGATCTCTCGAATCTAGTTGAAGAATACGGCCGTATTGCTTCAACCTCCTCCATTAAGGTCAGAGCTTTCCTTTCTCCAGTCCGATCTCCATCAACAACAACTACAACATCAAGTCTCTCTCCTCCATCCTCACCCAAAACACTATCGCCATCATCTTCATTTTCAGCCGCCGGATCTTCCCCGAGATCGTCTCACGTGATGGCTTATCCAGCAATCGGTTACGCGAAATCCGCTAACAGAAATTGCCACCATTGTTGTAGGAATTCCAGCCATGTTTATCTCATCCATAATGGAAATCATTGGCAATAACAATCAGTTTCACTTGTGTTGGGTTATTCGCTCACACTTGGAGATCGAAACAGTCCATATTCTTTATTTTAAAAAAAATTGACTTAAAACTTGTTACATACCAAACGCAAACCATTGCACTATTTCCTTGCAGAATAGCTTACATGCAGCTCGATGTGCAGACACTTCGTGCAAACAATACAATAATATTGGATATCAATGGGTTAACTAGTGTTTGGGCAAGCCCATAATATATTTTTGGGAGTATGTCTATATATAATCCATATGTGACCTAGTTAACATACTGTCTTTTGTTTCTTGGTTTTTTTTACCTCCTTTGAATAAAAATAAAAAAAATAAATGAACCCTCTTTTTATCGGTCTCTGTGTATTCTTTTCGAGATTAATACAACTTTCCCCTCCTCTATTCCGTGGGCGTCCCTAACAAATTATTAGTGAACCACGTTGGTTAAATTTGATTATTGCTTTTAGTTATTACTTTCTTACATTTGTTATAATAAAGGGTTATTTGAGCAAAGGTTGTTTGACTTCCATAGAGAAAGATGTCTGCTTTAAAACGTGAAGATTAGCAAGTTTAACGGGTGGAATAGTTTAGTCTGCGACATATCAAGATGTGATCGAGAATTAGCAACAAGGGTTGCGGATACCACTATTGAAGGCGTCAATAAGAGGCGGACCCAGGATTTTTTACCTGGTGAGTCACAATCGATAATTAAATATGTTCAAAGAGTACAAAATACAACCAAATACTTAAATTTTTTTTATTTTTTTTTTAAAGTACTTAAAAAAAATTTTGGCCTTGGTGAGTCGCTTGACTCACCATGCCAAGTTGTAGGTCCGCCTCTGGCGTCAATGGATCCTATCACTGCTGAGATGGCCAACCTGGAGGAGAAGACGCACTCAATGATCATGTTGTGTACCACAGATGATATTATTACAAAAGTCACAGTCTCACAGAGGACGACACTATCACACTATGGCAAGATTGTGGTTAAAGAGGAAAAGTTTTTATATGACAAAGTCATTAACAAACAAGGTGCCCTTAAAGCATTGTCTGTTCGGCCTGGGGATGCAAAAAGGCATGACCATTTAGATCAACTAAACATGATCTAGTTAGATTTGCGTAATGTTGATGTCCAGTTCAAAGATAAGCATAGCGCTCTGACTATCTTAGTATACTTACCTTTGTCATATGAGAACTACGTAATCTTTTATTTTTGGCAAGTATTCAATGTCTATGAGAAAAAGTCAGAGAGTTGCGCAACAAGGTGGTTGAACTAATTAATAGCTAGTGGTGGTTAAGAGACAGGGGAATTCGAGTAGAAAACCCAAGAAGATATTTCAAATAGGTCTTATGCCTGGTGAATTCTGTAATTCTGTAAGGAAAATGGACATTGGAAAAGCAATTGTCCCAAGAAGCACAAACAACAAGAACAACATGGCTCATCGAGTAGCAGATGATTATTCACATCGTACTAATGTGTGGGTCCTAAATTCTGTAGTATCTTACCATATCTGTCCCACGTAGAGAGTGTTTTACAACCTATGAGTCTATGGCTCTATGAGCAAGTAGATGGAGGCAATGTTTCTATGGCCAACAATTCTGTTTGCAGGGTGGTTGGGAAAGGCTTAGTTAGTCTACAAAATCATGTTGATAAGCTCTATACTTTGAACGATGTCAGACATGTTCCACACACGATGAAGAATCCTGAAGACTCCACCTTGATGATAAATATGTTCTATATGCTTTATATGCTTTAACATGATTAAATATAGATGATGGAAGTCAAAGAACACTTTGTGATATATGATATGCATGAAACATATAAGAATAATAAAACGGTTACTATGTGATTACTTGTATTACTTGTGGCTTGGATTATATGCTTGATTTGTCCAGATATACTCGAAGAATTCAAAGTCATTAAACTACTGAATTCTTGCTGAAACCTCTCTTAAAAACAATGAAGTAGTTACATGATTGGTTTCTTGAAGGTTTTGGTTTAAATTCAAATGGTTTAAGATGAGTTTGAATTTCAAGTCTTCCTAATTTCATGGGATTGATCAAGCGTTGCAGAAGCCCTCCCCATTCAAATATTGCTGAACGTGCCATTCAAATAAGAAGATTCATTCAAACAATAATTCAAATTTGTAACGGCTAATCGGTCAAGACCTTTGAAGCAGACCTCAGTAACTGCCCGAGTATCATGAAACAAACATTGAAGCAGTCAGTCAAAGGCCTAACATCCGATTCAAGAGCAACGATATTTTTAAAGTAATTGAAGACTATCCGTTGCGAAAAGTAACTCTATAAATAGAGTGAGCTGAAGCTTGAAGAAAAAGAATCCCTTCAACGATATATAATACAAGCTACAGAAATATCTTAAATATTTTCCTCTCTAGTGCTTTATACTTAATTGTAATTTAGATTGAGAGAAAAGAAAAGAAAGTCTCTTTGAGTGTAAAAAAGAAAATATCAAAAGAAAAAGAGAGACATACTTTGAGTAGATTTATAATACTCAAAGATTCAGAAAGAAAAAGTAAGAAAATTTTTATTTCTTGGAATTGAGACGCTAGAGTGTAGCTAGGATAAGCTACGGTATATAAGATTGAGTGTTAATCTTTGAAGGTGGCTTTAGGTCTCTAAAGGAGGAAATAAAGATCGGTTAAATCCTACGGGTAGGAAACCCTAGGCGGAGACGTATGCACATTGCCGAACTTCGTAACAAATCATTGTCCCCTTTAAATTTGCTTTACATTCTTTATTCACTGTATACTTTTCGTATTCGCCTACAAATCAAATCCTAAAAAACATTTCAATGCCCTTGAAACCTATCATATCACATTTCCGCATCTAAAAGTTGTTTCAAAGCCTTTGAAAGCCTAATTGTGAAAATCGATCATATTATATTCAACCTCCCCCCCCCCCCCCCCCCCTCTAGAGTATTTTGATCATTTCTATCTCCTATTGAATCTTCAAATTTGATATCAGTGAAACTGTTAAGACTCAAAATTATTCGATTTTAGAGGTGAAGGTGGGAGTTTTATATGTTTGCAGAAGTTTAGAGAATGTCTTAAAGGGGAAGTGTAACGTCCCTACTTTTAGCCTCCTCGATTAACTTCTTAAAACATCATTAGCTAATAAAATAATATTATTTTATCTTGTTGATTATTAGTATTATCTAATTTTTCTAAAACAATAATGTATGCTTAAATTAAAATGATATTTTATGATAGTGTACATTAAACAGTTCATTGTCGATTTTTATTTAAGTAACTTAAGTCGGGTATTAAATTAGACATCCATACTAATATATGTCTCAGCTTTTAATCATATATTTCAATAACCCTAAAATAGGGAAAGAATGTTATGTCCTCACCTAATTTGTAGGTGATAGGCGTGTCGCGCACCTAACAAAAATAAACCTAACTATACCTCCTAACTATGTAGTAGGACAAGTAAGGGTCGAATCCCAAGAGACTAATGGTTCAATTAGCGAGATTGATTTGAACTAAACTAAGCTAGTAATCAAAATGAATAATGTTGATCTAATCTAAAGACTAAAATGAGCAAGATTTATATGAAATAATCAAGGTTTAAAGGCTTCTAGAGTTAAGTATCCCCACTAGCATGAATTAATGCTCCAACGATTCCTCCTTCCCTAATTCAATTACTAACAATTCATAGGATAGATACGCCCTAATCAATACCAGTGATTTCTTTCGATCAATCAATGGCTTCTTTAATAATGCAATCATACCTATTTTCATGGATTCATGCAATTCAAAGACTTTAAGCATAGCATCTTAACATCCTAATAAATTCCATCGATACTTTCATAGTGATTTCCTTTATCTTAAATTAGGGTTCTAGATTCGATTAAGGATCAACGTTCGTTATAACCTAATCACATTCAATAAATACTATTTCTAGTCATTCATTGATAATAAAACCAACCCTAAGATAAATGAATTACAACTAATCAAATTGGGAATTGAGAATCGATAACACATCATTCCATGCTAGGGTTCTACCTAACCCTAGAATAAGAAAACTACTCTAGCATATTGAATAAAATAACAAAAACATTATGAATTGAAAACATGATTAACAATAACAATAAGAGATGAGAGAAGAGAAAATAATACTTGAGATTGATTTAAAATATCAAAGTAATGTTGAACACCAAAGCCTTCCTCAATGAGTGCCAAAGAGAGAACCCCCCAAAATCAAGCTATATAAAACCCTAAAGCCAAAAACAATTAATGAATCCCCCAAATGCCAAATCAGAAAATCCCCCTTTGACCCTCAAAAGTGGCGTGTAAAAACCCACTTAAATGAAGTCCAAAACCCTTTAAATTCCCCCCCACCTAGCTAGTACTTAATGCCTAGGTTTTAGGGCTACAAAATATTATTTCAAAGTGGCCGCCAAGGTGTTGCGGCGCGAGGTTAAGGACCGCCAACAAGGTGCGGTGTATGCTGCGAAATTCATCATTTTGCTAGCTAAACTTCATTTGCCGCACCTCACATTGAAAGATCAACGTCTAACTAGAGCCATGTTGCGATAGGTCTTCGGAAATCCCGAGACGAGGCTACTAAATTACGCATATACTTCCAACATGAGTCAAGAACGATATCAAGAGAGCTCTTATTACGTCAAAATCCTACAAAACAAAACAAAGCATACCCGAGAGGAGTAATATCGAAATATACGAAATAAAAGCCCATAAAGGAGGTAAATGTGGAAAAGAATTAATAAAATGAGATTGATTAAGGCATTAAAACTATGAATAATATCGTGTTATCAAATTCCCCCACACTTAACGTTTGCTCGTCCTCGAGTAAACAAAACGAAAATAAGAAAAACTATTTAAGAAAACAATGAAATCCTAATACTCACTTTCGTAGGAATCACGATTGCATTTAGCGTATGCAACAAGCCCTTTAAACCCCTAAGTTTCCCTAGAGGACGAGTAAGGTCTCGTGAAGGTTTTCAGAAGGTATACCTACAATGCCGAATAAAGAAATTCCAAACCCAAATGCTCAACCAAGTGATTATTTTGAAACCAAAATTATTTTTCATCGAAAAAAATCATTAATTTATCACAAATGAATGGCATGGACGAAACAATAATGTAAAGCACCCTTCAATAACCAACCTATCTTACCGCATATCTCCCCTAACCAACTCAATCTTATGCAAATAGCTTCTCACTTTAGTTATGCAAAGCAAAATAAAAGATTCACTCATGTGTTTAATGGGTTAAAATAAGTGATCACTCATCCTAATGCATGGAAGCACATGTCAACTTCATGTAATCGTCCTCTTTAGACTTGCAAATTGACTTTCTCCACTCATAATAACAATGCAAATACGAAAATCATGAATTCCTTAAGAAAAGGTAAGCTTGGTTAATAATAGGGTTGGACGATGTCATTTGGGAATGTGGTGCTCAAAATATATGAAAATCCTAATCCCACTATATAATCAAATGACGGGTTTAAACCAACCTTATTTCCTCATAACTTCATACAAACTAGCCCTTTTTCTGCTCTTATTTCTCTTCCATTTTGAATTTATAATAATTCTTATTCTTGAAGAATTCTCGCTGGAAAATGTTATTGAAAGGATGATCGAAAATTTCTTTTGAACTTGAAATACAAATGAGATTGAATTTATTCCTCTCTTTTTTTTTTCTTTTTTTTCTCTTTTTTTTCTTTTCTTTTTTTTTTGGCACTCAACTCTTTAATTCACACTTTACTTTTAGGACTTGAGGAATACCCATAATTCTCCCTTAAAATAACCTACAAAAGGCTCTATGGCTTTGAATGTAAGGCATAAAGAAAAAATTTGATTATGGCTCAAAGTGGTTTAACCTAAGAGTGAATGTAAAAATAAATAAATTTTGTGGACCTAAGATGTTGAGGCTCTAAATATCTATGAAGGAAATCAAATTATTTTTTCGTAGTATGCACCATTAAGTCTCAAATAGTCAAAAAGCAAGTCCAAGACTCAAATTACACAAAGGATAACTAATCACACATGAAAAGAATATGACTGAAATTGATGTATCAATCAAATAAGGCTCAAGTATCTCACTAGGTACATAATCTATTCACATAAGTAGAGCGGGGAGACCATTCTAACCACAATCAATTGTCATTGAAAGGATTTAAGCTAATTATCGGATTACTCGATCCAATGCCAATCAACTCATGAAAAATAGTAAGAAATTATTGTTTTCTTTTTTCAAAAATCACTTGTTTTGCAAATTAGAATGAAAAATTAAGACAATACTATATAGACAAAACAAAAATAAAAAAAATTAACCTAATATAAACAAATGATAATATCCCTCCCCCACACTTGAAATTAGCAGTGACCACAATGCAATAACAGATCAAAAAGAATAGGAAGAGATACTCACAATGCTTATTTTGACCCTTGAGATTTAATCCAAACATCAATGTCATGTAAAGTCGTCATGAGTAATGATAATTGAAACTTGATTTCTTTCTGCTCAGCTTTCATTTCGTTGACAGTGGTCTGCAAGTGAGCTATGGATTCCTCAACCTTGCTAGTGGGAGGATGCACACTGTCAAGATGGGGTGGTGAAATGGGTGGCTTTGGAGGTAATAATGGTGGAGTATACAGTTCATGCCCTGATAGAACCTCGTGTCCAAAAGACCAATTCTCCTTCTGCTTCAATGTCATAAGCTCAGGGGTAGGTAACGGCACATCTTTCTCTTTGAGAGACCAAGTGGTTATACCGTTCATCTTGGTACACCAGCTAGATGGAATAAGTATTACATCGGTGCCCTTAACAAAATCATCTTCCCCAAATTTCGCAGAGTAACCCAAAGAGCAAGCAATATGGGTGATGAGGCCACCTTGTACAATCTTTCCACCATGGTTGATGTTTTTAACCATATGTTGCATCTGTTTGATGAGGAATGCTCCTGTATCAATAGGAGTGGCATGAAGCATATGACTAAGCATGTATAACTCGTCCCTACGCACCTTGCTCCCTTCTTGACGACCAAAAACAGTATTAGAGAGCATCTTGAAAAGATATCGAAGGGCCGGATGCCTCACTGAGATGAGTGAACTCCCTTTAGAGTCAAAATTAGGTTCTTGGGCAATTGTCCTCCATAAATGATTTGCGACCCAATTTGTAGGAGTCATCCTCGACCCTCCACTTGGCAAACCAAGAGCTGAATTAAGCTGCTCTAAAGTCCATGTATGATCGTTGTTAAACAACCTAAAAGTGATGGAAGATCCACCACTTCTAGGGTCAGGGAAAAAATGTACGTTTAGAGAGCTCAAGAATTCCAGTGTGGCTCTTTTATGCGTTGGGTAGCTACGCATGAGAAAATTTCCCCACCCAACATTGTCACATAACCAATTGATGTCATCCTCGATGAATAGGCTTTTCATAACATCAATGTCGCCATACTTTGTAGCTAGGATACCTCTTTTAAATAGTAAATCATAGTTCTCCTTGAACTTGGCATTACCCTTGAAGTCAATGTCGTAGTATTCGATCTCGATCTCACGCTCATTGGCTCTTGTAGAGGGGACATTTACTTTCCTAAAAGAAGTAACCGATGGTTTACGCTTTGCAATAGTACCCTTCACTTTCTTAGTTATGGAACTACCAGAAGGGGTTGCCTTCTTTTGGCGAGCACCCAAAGAGCGTGCCATGAGGGTATGATACAGTTGATCCCGGATAGTACCAATATATGCACCAGATATCTCGTATAAGAATCAACAATGTACCAAAACACCGAGTCGAAGAGCAGTACTTCTCACCAAAATCGAACTGAATCAAATTGATCTAAAAGCACTAATAGACAAAAAATATTGTCTAAATATTAACAATATACCCAAATAAAATTATTCAGAGTCCACCATTACTCAATAAAAATTTACGTTATATGCCAAGACTCGAACAAACATCACCCCAACATTTTAGAGTCAACCCAAAACAACAAGACATAAGAGTCGAACCAATGATCATCAATACGACAAAAATAAATTAACTTGTTAAAATCACAACCAAGAAAAACAATCACACCCTGCTTCAAATCACGTATCATATTATATGATAGCAATAAATAGACCAATGATGATGTCCACCAAAGGTTTCGAACATGGAATCACCACGCACAAAACAAATAATTTATACCCATGCAACAATCTAAGTAACACACGCACACCCAAATTAAACAGGTAGCATAGTGCATGAAGGTTTTGGAAAGTAAGTAAGCAGTAATACATCACACCAAATATCAAAACAAAGACTCACTAACACTCCACCAAATATTTATCAAGAAAACAATGCCCACTAAGATTCGAACATGGGATCTCATGAGTTCCAAACCAAACCAAGGAAAATGCCATAAACCACCGTGATCACCGACATCAATGCATGGTAGCAATGATTGCTAATGATTATCAATGCCTAACATGGAAATTAACAATCAATACATGTTACCCAAATCTTGGCGGCAATGTATTAAAAATATTAATAAAATAAATTTGAACCCAAGATTAACAATAATCAAGATTTGATCCAAGAAGTCAACAATGTACCAAAGACAAATTAACTTATCATCACCGCCCACTAAAATTCGAGTAAAAGTAAACACTAAACACCAAAGTCAACCAAAATCATCAACACCCCAAGATTCGAACCAAAGATCAACACCTCAAAGATTTTTTTTTATTTTTTTATGATCATCAATGCACTAAACTTTGAGTCCAAGGGCATGGTTCATCAAGATTCTAACCGAGAATGCTAGCGTAACTCAAAAGCAAACAAAAATTGCATCAATTTTTTTTTCGGTGAAATTCCAACCCAAATTCCGGCAGAAATTTACATCAAAAATCCATATAAAAAATATATTAACCATATACTTCAGAATCGAGCAATAAACCAATATGCCAATATTTTGAATCAGAGAATCATCAACAATCCCTACAAATTGAACCAAAGAATACCAGATTCATTAAATTCAAACCAAGAAGTCTACAATCACCAATAATTCGAATAAGAGTTAGAAAGACTTACCAAATTCCAACGAAATGCAAATGATAGGGATGAGTATTTCAACCAGGTTCGAATCAAGTGATTAAAGCTTGAAGGAATACTTCAAATTTGATGTTGGGTTATGTGTTGGCTACTAGTTGTTGGTTAGGATTGAGACTCTTGGGATTATTGTGAATATCTTTTGAGGGTTTATGGGGAATTTTGAATGGAGTGGGCTGGAGTTAGGGTGTTTATGGGGGAGTTGTTGCGATGGGGATGCGGTGGGGATTGAATTCCATTGTGATGCTGCGGGGTTTGCTGGAGTTGATGGGTGATTGCGGGAATTGACTCGATGGAGTCACTAATGGACTGCGATGAGGGTTGAGATGTTGCGAAAGCTCTGTGGAGTATGCTGGAGGTTTGTGGAAAAATAATCCTATGGAGTTGCGTAGGGGCTGTGGCGAGGATTTTGATGTGCGTTGCAATTGCGGAGGTTGCTGGAGATTGTGGGATTTGTTGCTGGTGATGCGATGGAATTGTGACGAGGATTTGATCGCCACTGGGATGTTGTGGAGTGGGCTGGAGTTGGGCTTGATCTCCGTGGATTTGAAGGTACAATGCTCACTTCACACTAACATTGCTGCTGGTTTGAAATATTGCGGTCTTGCTGCGACGTATGCTGGAAGATTTGGCATATATCAGGTATGCTCTACCACTATATCACCCGTTTTGATAATGCATTCCCTTTTTCATATCTTATAAGTTTTCATTTATCTCGACAAAAGGTTCATGCGAATGCCTTGTGTATATCTTCCGACATTCTTTCCACCAAACGACCTAGTACACAACAATGTCATCTATAAAAATATCAAAGAATCAGAAAGTTAGGTAAAAGAAGTTACACAAAAAAAAAAAAATTGATAAAAAAAAAAGATTGAATAAACGATAGGAAACAGAATGAAATGAAGAAAAAAAAAAACTAAAAAGGTTAAATGCTAAGAGTTAGAAAAAATAGCTTGGGTTGCCTCCCAAAAAGCGCTTGTTTAAGGTCTTTAGCTCGACCCCTTTTATCAGTTTACTCTGATGTCGGGATGGACAAGGTATAGACTGCCTTGCCTGTAATATGTTCGCCTTCACGATAGTGTTTTAGTCGTTGCCCATTCACCTTAAAGGACCCCATAGCTTCACTCCAAAGCTCAACCGAACCATAAGGAAAAACCTTAAGGATCTTGAATGGACCTGACCAACGTGAGCGAAGTTTTCCTGGAAATAGCTTTAATCGGGAGTTAAACAGTAAAACTAACTCTCCCTTATGAAATTCACGCCTCGTGATATGCTTGTCGTGCCACCTTTTTGTTTTCTCCTTATACAACCTCGAGTTCTCATAAGCATCGAGGCGAAGCTCATCCAACTCATTCAGTTGTAACAGTCTCTTCTCACCCCCTTCTTGCAAATCAAAATTTATGTTCTTGATTGCCCAAAATGCACGATGCTCTAACTCTACTGGAAGATGGCATGCTTTACCATACACAAGCCTATACGGAGTTGTTCCAATGGGTGTTTTGAACGCAGTTCTATATGCCCAAAGTGCATCATCAAGCTTTGTAGCCCAATCTTTTCTCGATCTTACAACTGTCTTCTCTAAGATAGACTTAATCTCTCGATTGGATATCTCCACTTGACCACTAATTTGTGGGTGGTATGAAAGTCCTATTCGATGATATACTCCATACTTCTTTAACATAGCTTCAAATTTCTTCTCCACAAAATGTGTGCCTCTATCACTAATTAGTATTCTTGGTACTCCAAATCTCGGGAAAATAGTCTTCTTGAAAAACTTGGCTACCACACGAGCATCATTAGTAGGAGTGGCAATGGCTTCAACCCATTTTGAGACATAGTCTACTGCAACAAGAATATACTTGTTCCCATACGAAGAAGGGAATGGCCCCATAAAGTCTACTCCCCATACATCAAATAACTCAACTTCCAAGATGTTGTTTAATGGCATCTCATTTCTTCTAGATATATTCCCTGTTCTTTGACAACGATCACAAGACTGAACATATGCATTGACATCCTTAAAGAGAGTTGGCCAATAGAAACCACATTGTAACACCTTTGCAGCACTCTTGGTGGTTTTAGCATGGCCTCCGCATGGTAAATCATGGCAGTGAGATATTATAGGTTCTATCTCATTTTCAGGGATACACCTTCTAATCACTCCATCTGCACAAGCCTTATAAAGAAAAGGATCATCCCAAAAATGCTTTTTCACCTCATGAAAGAACTTCTTCTTTTGTTGTGAAGAGTATCCATATGGAATTGTACCTCATGAAAGTAGTTGACTATATCAGCAAACCAGGGGACCTCCTCAACAGAGAGAGCAAATAAATGGTCATCAGGAAAAGAATCATCTACAGGAGGGCTTTCACTGTTTTCATCATTAAGAACAAGCCGAGAGAGATGATCAGCAACTACATTATCCGCTCCCTTCTTGTCCTTGATCTCCAAATCGAATTCTTGTAGCAATAAAATCCATCGAATTAAGCGAGGTTTTGCATCCTTCTTATTCAACAGGTATTTTAATGCTGCATGATCTGTATGGACTATCACCTTTGAGCCAACTAGATATGACCGAAATTTCTCCATGGCATATACTACAGCCAATAGTTCTTTCTCAGTTGTGGCATAGTTCATCTGGGCTCCATCTAGAGTCTTGCTTGTGTAGTAAATGGCATAAAGCTTCCCATTCTTCCTCTGACCTAACACTGCCCCTATAGCATAATCACTGGCATCACACATGATCTCAAATGGCAAATTCCAATCTGGCGCTTGGATGACAGGAGCAGAGATAAGGGCTTGTTTTAACCTATTAAAAGCTTCAAGGCAATTATCAGTGAAAACAAAAGGAACATCTTTGACTAAGAGTTCAGTTAGAGGTCGAGCAATTTTAGAGAAATCCTGGATAAAACGGCGATAAAACCCTGCATGTCCAAGAAAACTTCTTACCGCCTTCACTGAGTTTGGAGGTGGTAATCGCTCAATGACATCCACCTTAGCCTTATCGACTTCGATGCCTCTATGAGACACAACATGACCTAGAACAATGCCATGTTGCACAAGAAAATGGCATTTTTCCCAATTAAGGATGAGATTTACCTCTTTACACCTATGGAGCACCTTTTTCAAGTTCTCAAGACAATCATCAAAAGATGTCCCATAGACAGAGAAATCATCCATAAAGACCTCCATACAATTCTCAATTAAACCTGAGAAAATAGCCATCATACACCTTTGAAAAGTAGCAGGAGCATTACACAATCCAAATGGCATCCTTCGGTATGCAAAAGTACCATAAGGACAAGTAAAAGTAGTCTTTTCCTGATCACATGGACGAATAGGAATTTGAAAGAAACCAGAATATCCATCTAAATAACAGAAAAAGGAATGCTTTGCTAACCTTTCTAGCATCTGATCAATGAAAGGCAAAGGGAAATGATCCTTTCGGGTTGCCTTATTCAGTTTCCTCTAGTCTATGCACATTCGCCACCCTGTCACAGTTCTAGTAGAAATTTGCTCACCTTTGTCATTCTTGACAACGGTCATGCCTCCTTTCTTAGGGACTACTTGCACTGGACTAACCCACTTACTATCAGATATAGGGTAGATTATACCAGCATCAAGCAATTTCAGAACCTCTTTTCTGACTACCTCCATCATATTTGGGTTAAGTCGTCTTTGAGGTTCTATTGAAGAAGCATGATCATCCTCAAGAATAATTTTATGTGTGCAAAACGAAGGGTTAATTCCCTTGATATCATCAATACTGTACCCTATAACACATTTATATTTTCTCAAAATAGTAAGCAATTTCTCAATTTGTATGTCATTTAGCTCAGCATTGACAATAACAGGATAAGTCTTATCAGAACCTAAATATGCATATTTTAAAGAAGAGGGGAGGGGTTTCAACTCTACCTCAGGAGGTGTAGTATTCTCCTTATATCCTTCTAGTCTCAACACCTTATCCTCAGTCTTCTCAGTAACTGATGTATTTGCTTCCTCTAAGAACCGTTGGTACTCCTTCGTTTCCCAATCTTCTTCATCAACACTACCCATGAGAACTGTTTGAAGTGAATCATCAAGTTGTAGGCTAGCTACTCTCGTTTCTACCACCTCATCTAATGCATCCACTCGATAGATAGTCTCTTCTACAGAAGGAGCTCCCATGGAGTTTGTGAGCTTGTATTCCACTTTCTCATTACCTACTTCAAAGGTAATCTTCCCATTCTTTATATCAACGATGGCTCCAGCTGTGGCTAAGAATGGTCTCCCAAGAATTATTGGAACCTTTGCATCCTCTTCCATCTCCATGACTACAAAATCACACGGAATGAAGAATTTCCCAACTCGGAGAGGAACATCTTCAAGAATACCAAGAGGATATTTGACTGTTCTATCTGCTAGTTGTAGAGAAATGCGAGTGGGCTTAAGCTCACCCATTTGAAGCTTCTTGCAAATAGATAGAGGCATAAGAATAACACTTGCCCCTAAGTCGCATAATGCCTTCTTGATTTCAATGTCACCCAGTTTGACAGGTATAGAATAGCTGCCTGGATCTCCTAACTTCTTAGGAAGTTTGTTTTGCAAGATAGCATTGCATTCTGCTGTAAGTGACACTGTTGCATTTTCCTCAATCTTCCTCTTGTTAGATAACATGTCCTTCAGAAATTTAGCATAAGAGGGCATTTCAGAAATAGCATCCATGAATGGTATGTTTATATGCAACTTCTTTAGTATATCTAGGAACTTCCCATATTTCTTCTCTAGCTTTGCCTGTGCTAGCCTCTGTGGGTATGGAATAGGAGGCTTATAAGGCTCTATATGTGTTGAAGCTTGTTCTTTCTTTTCTAGCTCAATGGTACCATCATCAATCACCTTTCCATTTTGTGTTTCCTCTTCAACAACATCTCTTGATGTCTCCTTCAAAGGGGGATCTGCTAATTCTTTTCCACTCCTCAAAGTCACAGCATTGACATGACCCTTAGATGGTTGCTCAGTATTACCCGGAAATTGGCCTTGAGCCTTTGATAATTGACCCACTTGTTGAGCAAGTTGGCTAATTTGGCTCTCCATAAGCTTATTATGAGCTTGCATCTGTTGCAGTTGTTGAATTGCATTGTCAGCCTTCTCATTTTGCTTAGTTTGTTGAATGATGAAGTTATTTAAGGAAGTGGCAATGCTCTCCATCACAACATCTGAGTTAGACCTTTGTTGAGGAGGATGAGGTTGTTGTTGATTACCACCATGATTAAATGGAGCTCTTGCTTGAAAACCTGGTGGATTGAAGTTATTACGCGGTGGTGGATTGAGTTGAGCTTGAGTGTTCTTATATGAGAGTAATGGGTTATGCTTCCACCCTTCATTGTATGTGTTGGAATAGGGATCATATGGCCTCTTTTGGTTAGAATTATAGAGAGCATTAGCTTGCTAAATGGTCATCCCTTCATTATTGATTTGGCACTCAGGAGCCGTATGTCCTTGTATTCCACACATTTGACATGAAGCTACAACAGAAGTTCCAGCTTGGAGTTGATCGAACTTATTAGATAGGGCCTGCACAGTATTAGTCAAAGTTGTTAATGCATCAATATTATACCTACCTCCCCTCTTTGTGCTGTTTCGACCACTAGGATTGTAGTTATCGTTGGCTGCCATCTTCTCAATTAGCTCCTTTGCTTCAGCTGGGTTCTTTGTCATTAATGAGCCTCTTGATGCAGCATCGATGTAGATACGAAATTCATGTGTTAAACCATTATAGAAAGTTTGTATCAATATCCATTCAGGAATCCCATGATGGGGGCATTGTCTCTGCAAACGCAGAAACCTTCTCCATGCTTCATACAACGATTCATCTTCAGCTTGATGAAAAGTTGATAACTCATTTCTCAACCTGGCCGTCTTTTCTTGGCCCAAAAACTTAACCAAAAAAGCCTTGGTAAGTTTTTCCCAAGTGTCAAAGGTGCCAACACCTTCATCTCTTAGCCACTCTTTCGCCCTATCTCTCAAAGAGAAAGGAAATAGGCGAAGTCGAATAGCCTCTTCACCTACATTACTAATCTTCACAGTATCACATTTTTCCAAAAAACTAGCAATATGACTTATAGGGCATTCATTAGGTGATCCTGCGAATGAATCGTTAGAGATGAATTAGATGAACTGAGGCTTTAGCTCGAAATTAGCAGCAATGACGGTCGGTCGAACAATGCTTGATAGTACACCAGTTGTTGTATCTGGTACACCATACTCCCAAAGTGACTTAGTAGGTGCGTCTGCCATATTCTCCAGTGTATTTATGTTCCTTCTCCTCCTACTTGCTTGCCTACGTGCGGTAGCCTCGATTTCAAGGTCTATAGAAATCAAATTATGTGGACCTGTACTTCGAGTTTGCATGCAACAAGAAAAACTAGAAAGAAAAAGATCAAATAGACAAGGAAAAAGGCTAATACACTACTAGATCAAAAGCTTAGCAAGTACTAAATCAAAAAGAACTAAATGAAATACCGTTAGTCCCCGGCAACGGCGCCAAAGTTTGATAGGCGTGTCGCGCACCTAACAAAAATAAACCTAACTATACCTCCTAACTATGTAGTAGGACAAGTAAGGGTCGAATCCCAAGAGACTAATGGTTCAATTAGCGAGATTGATTTGAACTAAACTAAGCTAGTAATCAAAATGAATAATGTTGATCTAATCTAAAGACTAAAATGAGCAAGATTTATATGAAATAATCAAGGTTTAAAGGCTTCTAGAGTTAAGTATCCCCACTAGCATGAATTAATGCTCCAACGATTCCTCCTTCCCTAATTCAATTACTAACAATTCATAGGATAGATACGCCCTAATCAATACCAGTGATTTCTTTCGATCAATCAATGGCTTCTTTAATAATGCAATCATACCTATTTTCATGGATTCATGCAATTCAAAGACTTTAAGCATAGCATCTTAACATCCTAATAAATTCCATCGATACTTTCATAGTGATTTCCTTTATCTTAAATTAGGGTTCTAGATTCGATTAAGGATCAACTTTCGTTATAACCTAATCACATTCAATAAATACTATTTCTAGTCATTCATTGATAATAAAACCAACCCTAAGATAAATGAATTACAACTAATCAAATTGGGAATTGAGAATCGATAACACATCATTCCATGCTAGGGTTCTACCTAACCCTAGAATAAGAAAACTACTCTAGCATATTGAATAAAATAACAAAAACATTATGAATTGAAAACATGATTAACAATAACAATAAGAGATGAGAGAAGAGAAAATAATACTTGAGATTGATTTAAAATATCAAAGTAATGTTGAACACCAAAGCCTTCCTCAATGAGTGCCAAAGAGAGAACCCCCCAAAATCAAGCTATGTAAAACCCTAAAGCCAAAAACAATTAATGAATCCCCCAAATGCCAAATCAGAAAATCCCCCTTTGACCCTCAAAAGTGGCGTGTAAAAACCCACTTAAATGAAGTCCAAAACCCTTTAAATTCCCCCCCACCTAGCTAGTACTTAATGCCTAGGTTTTAGGGCTACAAAATATTATTTCAAAGTGGCCGCCAAGGTGTTGCAGCGCGAGGTTAAGGACCGCCAACAAGGTGCGGTGTATGCTGCGAAATTCATCATTTTGCTAGCTAAACTTCATTTGCCGCACCTCACATTGAAAGATCAACGTCTAACTAGAGCCATGTTGCGATAAGTCTTCGGAAATCCCGAGACGAGGCTACTAAATTACGCATATACTTCCAACATGAGTCAAGAACGATATCAAGAGAGCTCTTATTACGTCAAAATCCTACAAAACAAAACAAAGCATACCCGAGAGGAGTAATATCGAAATATACGAAATAAAAGCCCATAAAGGAGGTAAATGTGGAAAAGAATTAATAAAATGAGATTGATTAAGGCATTAAAACTATGAATAATATCGTGTTATCAGTAGGATCAAAGAAAAATTATAAGTTTGTCCACTATTCTTCTTCCTCCTCCAAACTTTATGATTATATTTGAAAAATAATTAAAAATAATTGAAAATTCAACTATATATCCACCTTTACTAGAACAACGCGACGAAAAATAAATCTAGTGAAATTTTAAGTAAAATTATAGATATTAAACTCTTATTTGTAAATTAAAACATTAACAATTTGAAGAGTTAGGAAGCATGTCTTAACGCTTAACATTATATTGTAAGAAAGCAAAATTAATTTATCTCATTACAAATAAAATACAAGTAGAATAAGGTTTACTCCATTTTTAGAAATTAGCAAATCAATAAAGTTGTTTCCTTAACAAATTTTAAAATAAAATAATGGCTAATATTTAAAAAAAAAACTTGGATATTGTTTATTAAAATATCTTCTATTATATTGATCATATATATAAATCTATATCATAATGCCCTTATTGGTCATTATACACAATAATACATCTTACAACAAATAACTATTTCATGTCAAAGAAAAAAAAGAACAAATAACTAACTATTATACACAATCCATATGACCAACGGTTAAGCCTTCGTTGTTGATCTAGCCTTGCCCTTTTGATGACACCTTCTCTACCAGCCTTAGTGCCTTACCCCTTTTATTCCAAGCTCCATCTGTATTGAGCTTTAGAGTATCCATTGAGTCCCTTAGAAAACGCTACTTCGTTCCCTCTATTGTGAAAGGCATGATTATGGCATTGCAAATCTCTCATCAACTAATTGGAAGCCAAACAAGGGTTTTTCATGCAATGTGGCATTGTGTTATTACTTAGGCACTATTAATATGATTCAAAGTAGTGGTGAACACAACTCTCAATCCCATATAAATTAATATGTCTAAATAAAAGCGGGATAATTAAGAATAAAGTTGTTATTTACGATATCGGTTATAGCTAGTGGTACTATTGATAATTACCCAAAGTTTTTTAAGTGAAGTGAATAAAAGTAAATGAATAAAATCTGAACGACGTGTCGACGTGGTTCAGCAAGTATTTCCAATTTCCAGTCCTTGACTCCTTGACAAACTGGTTAGCTTTGCTTGGCCGACCCGCCTGACCAAATCACCTCCCCTCCGAAATCACTCACACAGTTGCCATTTCTGAGTTTTCCCACTTTCAACACCAAGCCCTAACCTTAATTTTCCCCTAAATTTTTTTTAAAAAAAAACCCTTATTTCAAAATTAGGGTTTTATCGCAAATCCCTAAACCCTAATTTCCCAACCGTTCCAAAATCAAAACTTGCAATCTTTGGATTATCGTAATTGATCGAAGATGCAGCACGATGAAGTCATTTGGCAAGTCATTCGTCACAATCACTGCAGTTTCATGTCCAAGTATGAAACCCTGATTTTTCCATCATTTCCCCAATTTTACCCCCTCCTTTTGTAATTCAATTGTTTTTTTAATCATTTAATTAGGATTGAAACTGGGAAGTTTTGCCGGAACCCGTATAATGTGACGGGTATTTGCAACCGTAGCTCCTGCCCACTTGCTAACAGTCGATACGCCACTATCCGAGACCATGACGGTGCCGCTTTGTACTTGTTCCTTTTGATTTCATGTGATTTCTGTGAATAAATGAAATGTTTATTATATGGTATGGTTTGGTAATGCAGGGGTGCTTTACTTGTATATGAAGACTATAGAGAGAGCTCATATGCCTAACAAGTTGTGGGAGAGGGTTAAGTTGCCAAGGAATTATTTGCAGGCGCTCGGAATTATCGATAAGCATTTGGTACGAGTTTTCGTTTCAATATTGAGTGTCGTTACGAATAATGGTTTTAAATATTGATAGAATTGAATAGCGATTTGTTGGTGGATTTTGCAGATGTATTGGCCGAAGTTTCTTGTGCATAAGATGAAGCAGAGATTGACGAAGATGACTCAAATGCGCATACGCATGAGGAAGCTTGCTTTGAAGACTAGGTGCTTCTTTTGCCCAATTTATTGAGCTCTATATGTATGCTTTATGGTTATAGCGTTTTAAAGACAAATTTTGTTGGAGAGCGTTTCTTTAGAGGAATCGGGACATTGTTGTATTGTTGATGTAGGCGTCTTTCTTTTGTGATCGCTACTTAAGAATCTTGTGAGAGGCGTAACTTGTCAGTCCTACCCTCTTGCGGGAATCTTCCCTTTAGGTGTTCTGAATGCAAAGGGTGTGAAGTTGGTTGATCTACAGTGTTAATGTCATACATCTATCTTTCCACCGACCATAAATTCAATACAGCTTATAGTTGAATATTAGTGTTTAATATTGAGCTGCCAAGATTAAGTGGGTTAAATTGTGGCTTTGGTTGGGAATCTTTTAAATTTATACAAAAGTATTGGCTTTGATGAAATTGTGCTCGTATTCTAATAATCTAGTCAACAAGAGGGATGTTTTCCTTCTTTAGTTTTTGTGGAGTTCTCTTGGCTGCCTTTTGTTGGAATGTTATTTACTCCATTGATTGGTCTAGTTTCCAGTGGATTTATGCAGTTATTGCATCAGTCCTGGCAGTGTAAGAGTTAGGGTCCACTATCATATTTTTGACAAATTTAGTAAAAAAGAACAGAACCTTATGGCTAAAAGATTCTGTTTTTGTCCTGATTTCATCCTTTATCAAAGTTACCAAGTACCTTTGTGACCTCTGAAAAAGAAAACCTTCCTTACCCCATATTACTTGATATTTGTGTGTTCTCTTAATGGAATGATGCAAAGCTCTTTAACCAGTTAGGTATGTATCTGATGTTACTTGTTATTTTTATGTGTAACAGGGAGAAGATCATGACAACTCCCAGAAAGGAGAAGAAGAGGGATGCTAGAAGGTTGGAGAAGGCTGAGAAAGCAGCATTAATAGATAAGGTAACAGTATGTTGCTGCTAGGGCTTTAATATTCTGATCTTCCAAGTTATGAATTAATTAGTAACATATATTTTGCAGAAAATTGAGGAGGAATTGCTTGAACGGCTTAAAAGAGGTGTCTATGATGACATATACAACTATAATCAGGAGGCATTTAATGAAATTCTCAAGGACCCTGAAAAAGAGCAGGAGCTTGAAGAGGTATTTGTTGAAATGCTATTTGTTCGGGATTTATAAAAATTAACATACCCTTCCCTTGATATAAAAAAAAAATGAAAGGTCTTATTTGTGTTGATGTGTAGGGTACTTTTCATCTAAATCTATTGCTAAACTACCTTATTTTGGATTATTCAGGAACATGAGGTGGAGTATGTTGAGGGCTATGAAGAACTCGAAGAGGAAGATGATATGGAGGACTTTAGTTTTCCAATGAATGACTCCCTTGGTGATGATAGCGAAGGTAGACTTTTGAGTCTCTGTTCATAAATTTAGTGCATGCTGACTGTGTTTTGATCTATGCCATGAATAGCCAATCCTCTTGTGGTGAATTTTTTTTTTTTTTATCTCTTTTGTTATTAATTTTTTCTATATTCCATTCATGGAACAGATGACATGGATGAAGACAATGAAGATGCAGAAGGCTCTGATAGAAAGAGGAGCCGAAAAGAATCCAAGTTCTCTTCAAAGATGAGGGATAGAGATGTGACTGGTTCCAAGTCAAAGAAGAAAGCAAAGGTTCTTGTTGAGGTATATTTTTCGCAACCAATTGTTCTTGCAGACGAGCATAAATATTATTATAGCCCTGTTTGTACTGACAAGAGTGTCAATGTGTCAATTTATTGTTTGAATCCAATGAGTACATAGTGAACATTAAGCTAAATTTGCATGCATCCTTCATGTTATTATGTGAATGTTGTTGTTCTAACTGGTCAGTAATTTCTGTTTGTTTTTTGTCTGTCATGGCTGGAATCTTACATCTTGATTTTTTTTTTTTGCTACTTCTCTGATAAGCACTACACTGGGGAAAAATTAAGGGGTAAACAAAAGAGGATAGATTTGTCCTAGACTACAAGGAGGGAAATGTTATGGCATCACTGTGCCACTTTTTTCAAATTGACCACCCTTGTGGATGTTAGCTATATCTAATGCAACCCTGTTTTGCATGAAGTCTCCAGTTTCCTTGTGGTTTTTTGTATACTTTGTGGATTCTACATCATTAGATTTTGATGAAAGAACTTAAATTAATGGTATGAGTGGGGATGATTGTATTATCTAATTTTACTCCCAAAGTAATTTCCTTGTCCTGTCTATTACTAGACACACGAAGGTCTCAAAAATCTCCTTGTTTACTGCATCTCTTTTTCAGGCATTACTGTTTGGATTTTGGAATCACCCGCTAACCTCATCAACCATTCTTACCAATTATTATCTTTGTGTTCGACAACTCGATTTCTTTGTGGTTGATTATTCTGCTGTTTATTCTGCTGTTTATTATTTTCCAAAGGCTGGTAGTTTCTGTACTACTGTTATTTTAATTTAGGGAAATTTCCTGGGGTACCCTTGAGATTTGACAAGATAGTTAAATGCCCCTTTGTTTTTGGAAATTCCTAAGGTACCCCTGAGGTTAATTCTAATGGAAAACTAGCTTCTGTTAGCAAGTTAGTATTTTTCTTCTCCTTTTGTTTTCCTTCCTTTATCTCTCTTTATTCACAATCAATTCTGACACTATAGCCAAGGGAATGAGCTGAAACAATCTTATTGAAAATTGATTTTGATGCAATAAAAAAATTTGCTTGAAACTTAATTCAGTTAATTGTATGCTATGAGAAAAGTGATTTTGGGATTTGTGAAGCTGGAGCACTTTAAAATCCGCAAGGATTATTTGGGTCCAAAATACGTCATATGATGGTATTACCCTTAAATTACTCATAATAATATGCTTGTTTTTGGCCTCTCATGGATATATTTCCATTGAAGAACACCTCCACACTTTCAAGTCTCTCATCTGCCATATTTCTCTCTTATTTCGTCAATAACCATAGCTTCCTAATGGAAAGTCATCTATGGGGTTTTCCAGGGATAGTGATAGAGGAGAGGCCAGAGGGCATCAGGGACAGAGGATATGGTAGAAAAATAGCTAGGAATAATTTTTTAAAAAAAACACCATCTTGCTTATGGAAGTGAGCTGACTGTTATACCATTTTGACTATTGATTGCAACCTCAGGGGTAAGCAGGAATTCTTGTAAACACAAGGGTATTTTGGCTGACTAGTAAAACCTTAGGGGTATCCTGGGATTTCCCTTTTATATATGATGGTGTGGTTCGCAGCATCCTAGTAAAAGCCCATCGTGCACTTTGTTTATGTTAGTAGACACACCTTAATCTTCCATTTTCACATATGTTGATCTTACATTGAATCCATGTTCTTTTTTCTGCAGGTTGAACATGACGAGGGCAGAGAAAGGCAGCAACTCACTGAGAGCTATGTCAATTTTGTAAACTAGGTTAGGTTATGTGACAAAAGACTTGCAAGCATACCATAGAGGGAAGTTTACCTTTAATAGGCAATTGTGATTATTTATTATGGTGTCGTTCAGTTTTGTGCATTGGTGGCAAAAGTCCACAGACTGGAGTTTATTTTATCCTCTCAGTTCTAGAACCACTCCTCTCCCCAAGTTGCTTTTTTGTTGTATAATATATGTTTTCCTCTGTTTTATCATCGTTGGGGGGGTTTCACCGTTACTGTATTGCGGAAACATTGTTGAGTAAAAAAATTTCTTCAGCGGGTATGACTGGTGATTCCTTATACTCCAGCCTCCTTTTTTAATTACCAAGACGGCGTAATTCTTTGTTGACAACTCTCTTTTTAAGGAAATTGGAACCCTATATATTCTTCGACAAAAAAAAAAAAAAAAAAAAAAAAAAAAAAAAAAAAAACCACGAATAGAAAATTTGATCTTGACAATCAGAGCAAGAAAGGTTTGTGGAACTTTCTTTTGAGTAACATCATAGTGAAAAGATGTAAACAGACTCCGACTTATACATGTACTTACACTAAACTCTGTAGTCCTAAATATGACCCTGTAAAATCCAAATAAAGCTTACCAAGTTCTCAAAGGATCCGAAAATGTCTAAAATAACCAAATCTTAAAGGTTATATCCTTTATTGAGAAATTTCCGAAAAAAATATTCAAAATCGAAGTAATAGTTCTAGATGCCTAACAGGGTCTTATGAGAGGTTTACTATGTACTTGATATTTAAGAACCTCAAAATGATTTTATGATCATATTGTAGGAGTTTTGAAAATCCATTTAAATGTTTTTTAGTTTAAAATAGATGGTGTAAATTTTAGTTTAAAATAGATGGTGTAAATCACTATTAGGGCCTACTCCTTTCCCATATAAGAAAGGAGGGAGAACACCCACGCGTAAAGGCAGATCCCTATTAGTCCAAGCCATAAGCATCCTCCCTCCGCAGTAATGCCAAGTCTGCGCAAGAACCACCTGCAACTGATGAAATACATGATGTCTCATAGGCCCATTCACATTAATCTGAACAAGGTTCTTCAATACATTCTGCAATGGACTGGGTTTACCATCCTCTCTTAGCCATTATCTCCCAGCTTCATTCAAAAAGAATGGGGAAATATAACTTCTTTTTGAGGAGCCAGCAAGGAGCCAATCATTGATCAAGTTCAGGAACATGGTTCAGAGTGGAAACAAAGTCTGGAAGGAGAATGGTTTCAGGGTGAATCAGAACAGAATCAACAGATATATCTGACAATGTTTCCTCTGCTTGAGCGACCATGGAATGGAAGAACGGAACATTTAAGAATCTCCAAAAAAAAAAAAAAACAAATGAATAACTCCTCAGCCTTAAATTTTTCAGCAACTTTTTAGCTTGTTATGTAAGTTGGCCACAACGAATTCTCAAAGTAATACAAATAGCACTTGAGGTCTTCATTCAACAATAAAAATCCTCGCTAAGGTAAATTTGATACAGACTAGAATTTCTAGCAGACAGCAGCAACA
This sequence comes from Dysphania ambrosioides, assembly GCA_026401315.1. NCBI lineage: Eukaryota > Viridiplantae > Streptophyta > Magnoliopsida > Caryophyllales > Amaranthaceae > Dysphania > Dysphania ambrosioides. The sequence continues at coordinate 20,911,782 of CM048671.1, read as the reverse complement.
ACAACAATTGCACAGCTATACATGGCCAAGTTGTAAATATGTACTTCCATCTAAATTCTCTACTGTTCGTTTCAATTAGAAATTTGTAGAAAGCAAATTCCAACTTTTTTGAGTGATACAAAAAAACAGCACAAGATTTCGAAGCTAAAGAACTCTTTAAGGCAAAAATATATAATCACCTAAAAGTAAAGGGTTCTAAGTAGCAATAACAACATATGAAACATTCTGATTTGTTCACAAAACTAGTCTCATGTTAGCCAGTGAACACGAAAATTTAAAAGTCCAAACAGTTAAACCAATGGAAATATTTCAGCCAAAAGAATCAGGAAAATTTACAAGATCAAGTATAGAACACATAAAACATGAAGCTTCAATTTAACGACAAAAAAACAAGGCCTAACAAAGTCAAAGACATAAAACACGAGCAGTTACGAAACGGATTCGAGATAAACACGAGAGCCAAAGATAGAAGCAAAGGATTGAATAATGGGTAGTTACCAAAAAGCACAGCATTGATGTTTGGAGACAATGCATGCCATGATCGAACAGCAAGACCCTGCCTTTTCCCAACAGCTCCATTAAAAGGGGTTGGAGCACTGAAAAGGGTATTACTTGGACTACCCTTATCAACTATCAAATTTCTTGGGTTTTCTGAGTTCAGCTTTTACAAAAGGCAAGAACTTTGTGGCATAAAATGAGCAGCAAATTAGAAGAAACCCAGATACCCAAATTGACAACAGTCCCAATTTCAATACCTACAAATTCAAAACAAATATACCCAAACAAAAAAGTTAATTGAAATGCAGATTAAAGAAGATGAAGAACATGGGTTTTACTATACATTGGATGACATGATGAACTTTGAGAGAGGGTTTGATTGAAGAAAGCATTGATAAAATGAAGTTGAAAAGTAACGGAAAACAGGAAAGGGAGGGAAAGTGGAGAAGTAATAACAAACACGTTGATTTGATGAAACTGGGCATACCAAAGTGACAAACCCCACATCCCGCCAACAACTGCGGCATTGGGAAGTGGGAAGCTACTTCGTGTAAATTCCATGTGAGAGGAGATTAGGATAGGTTTCGGGAATTCAGGAGGAGTTGTGTTGTTCATTGTTTGTGGACATATGAGTATGAGATGCTTACTGCTAAGAAATGAGAAAATTGTTAGTCCATGATTAGAGTTGTCAGCAAAGATTAGAGGTTGCCTATGACGATTTGATAGGAAACCAATCACCTCCTCACGCCATCAATTGATAATGCAACGCCTCATACAAAAAACTTGATTTCTAACTGTATTTACTTTCAAGCAGTTTTCCTACAGTTTAAAAAATGGCATATTCTAACATAAATAGTCACCAATTTGCAAAATCACTTCATAAAGTTGACATTATTATACTCTCAGAAATTTATCAGACTGATTTTCCATGATTTCTTCACACTTTCCAAACCTCTGCTCTGCTTTTGCACTCACACTATACAATATAATTCGGAAATTTGTTTATATACCCAGCTGATGTAGATTATGTGATGAATGTGGCCATCTTGTTCTATCAAGTATGCATATAACATATAAGCAATGATATTCTGTTCTCTTTTATTATACAATCAGATGTAATAAACCTTTCCTTATATAGCATTTTATACGAAATATTAAGTAAAACATAAAATAATTTTCGCTCAAACCGCATCATTAACCATCCTGAACTAATTTAAAAGCAAAAACTTATTACCTGATAAACATTACTTCGTAGATGATGATTAACTCAATTTAAAACTGACACATACAATTCTAAAGTCATATATGTTACTAAGTAAATAAATAGAAACGTACTCAGAACATTATAAACTTGTCAAGTGGAGTGGGGAGAAACACAAATACAACCTCTCACCCGTCAACAAAATCTGTAGCCACAAGGTTTTGAAAAAGACATGTACGCCTAAAATCACACACGGATACACCCGAAAGCCACAAAAGCAATCCTGCTTTGGCAACACAAAAATGTATCCGGAACTTGCTCTGCCCATATCTTTCAACAGTATATCTTTCAACAGTAACCTGAAATTTGAGTGTACGAGAGCACCACACTGTAAGGAGCTTTTTAACTCGCATATTGGAACCTGGTAATGATCAATCTCTTCGCGGAAAGATGAAGCACTTCATCTCTTACACTATCAAACTGCAAGCAATAGGTTTAATCATCTATGGCGACGGACTGGTGATCTTGATCTGGATCTGGATCTCCTTCCCCTACACAAAAATTTTACAATCATGACACTATGTGCAGCTTTTAGAGAAATCTGGCAGACTTTACCTTTCACCAAGTTAATCTGTACTAATAATACAGAGTTACAATATATACAGCTGTCACCCCAAAAAAAAGTCTATATAAAAAAGTTCCCCCACTTGCTTAAGTTTTCCTTTTTCTTTTCTTTTTCACAACAGAGAACTATAAAAGGACTACTGAAGTTTAAACAGCACACCAAAAGCATACCTGCTATCGTTAAAAGAAGAGTAAGGAGAATGCCTGCGCTGTGAATGCTTGCTATGAGGAGACCGCGAAACTTGTCTAGAAATAAAAACATCAATCATACTGATCCCATGAGCAATAACTTCAAATAAAGGACATGATAATCAGCCTTAAACACTATAAGACTACTTAAGAATTAGCCCCTTGACAAAAACAATGGCTTATTGACAGGAAATTGAACCATCCCAGTAAAAAGGACAGGAGTGTTCACAAAGTTACAAGAAATATACCTTCAAAACAAATACCGTCTTTTCTACACTAAAATAGCCTAGTTTAAATACCACATGAACCAAATTAAAATTTGGCCAGCACATCACTTTCCAAGACACCCTGGACAGCGTATGAAGGCCATATAATCACACTCATACAGCAATATTCCCATCTCCAGCAAACAGACAAGCACACATAGACTGCCCAATGAATGAGAAGGCAAAATATTCAGCAAATATATGCAGACCGTAGACCACCATCACTTCCATATTTGAAAGGATATGATCTATGAACATCATCCATAGAGCAGCATTGAACATACAGTGATCTTAAATAATTTGCAAACCAATTGAATGGGATATGATCTATGAACATCATCCATAGTGCAGCATTGAACATACAGTGATCTTAACTCATTTGCAAACCAATTGAATGTGAACTATCTTCATATTACAAGTTTTGACTTGTATATAAGTCAGTAATATATCAACTATGTAAGACATAATTCTGAATCCAAACATTAGGCTCAACCTAATGGTAAACAAGGATAATCATTACTAACTACTAGTAATAACGCTGAGGCAGCTTAGCCAGCCCTACTAGGCTACTAGTCAAAGATTACAAGAGAGATCATCGAGAAATCATATTTTGACCAAAAAAAAGTAAATACTAGGTCAACAAAACATATCAATAATAGCTAATACTTATGACAAAAAACCAGCATTAAAAAAAATGAATTTTAATGGTAAATTGGTAATAGTTATGCTAACATCATACTCCCTCTGTTTCGTAAAGATCTTACTAGTTAGTAGTTACTATAACTACACACACCAAGAAAGAATATCAAATTAATGCAAATGGGTCTTTATTTTACTTTTAAACGAGAGAGAAATAGCCATAGAGATATGAGTATTAAAAAATAGTTAAAGTGGACTCATGCAGTACAATAAGAGATGATAAAATAATTATTTATAGTTAGTTAGTTACCATAAAAGGAATATTTATGGAATACCTTTAAACGGATAGAAGGAGAACTTTGTAGAACGGAACAATAACAGTCGTAGTAGTAATTAACAGATAACAGCAACAAGAGGACAACCACTAGTTAGATGGCAGAACCGCAGAAGAAAAGGTAAGCACCAATTGCAAAACAATTCATGAAAAGTGAACAAAAAAATGTATAAAAAGGAACCTGTGACAAGAAAATGGTGTGGCCAACCACTATAGGACTCCCCAATGGTAAGTGAAAATTATCTAGAGATGTAGATGGTATCTAATATTAATAAGTTTTATGTCACAGCTATATCTCGTAGAGCCCTCTGTTGCTATATACTAATCATTCAATTTGCATACATATTAAACACTTTCCGTCAAGAAAGAGCATTATGAAAATCCAACAAGTACTACTAGGCAACACAATATGAATGGAACAACCTCAAGCTTTAGCACTCCAGCAAAGAAGTGTCAAGTTACATAGTCCTTGTTGCACTAGGAATTTAATCCAAGTTATCAAGCTCAAATGGAGCCAATCAAGGTAGCATAAGCAATCAAGAATGCCAAATTACACATGCTTATGAAAAATCAAATGAGCATACAACATACTTCAACAATTAATAAATCTCTTGTAACTGACAAAAATGTGAAACAAAATATAACAGAGCTAGCAGCCCAAGAATACGATAGTAATACAAGAAACTGGAACAAAGTAACTGTGCAAGTCTGAATCATACGAAAAGAATAAAACAAGATAAGAAAGAAGAGTAGCTCCAAAGTAAAAATGTTGTAAGGTTTAACAAGGGTGACTTGAAACAGAGTAATTTGTATGATCAAACTTTATGAAAAGAGTAGTTTTTAAAGGAATGAAAGTACACTTCAGTCTCTCATTCATGTTAAATAGTTCATACAGGATACAACATTAGTTGAGAGTCAAAATTTGTCTGCTTAAGGTTTCAGAAATACCCCATCATGATAAATGAACCCCTTATTGGATCAGCAGAAGATATTTCTAAGAAAAAGCAACTAATATCTCCTTCAAAATTACCACCACACACCCGTTATAAAGAAATTAGTAACCAAGAGGAAAACCTCGTAATATATGTTCAACATTCAAAATGATAAAATTACAGTTCAGCATATTTTAAGATGAAAAACGCCACTTAGTACATACCTTCGCTTAGACCTGACAGGGGTTGGTGACAAATCACATCTGTTTGAATGAACATTCCTGCAAAATAGTGTAATAATTAAGTGTGGCATGTACCAGAGACGTAGAAGGAGATGAATGGCTATTTAATCAACCTTCTAGAGTCATCTGAGGCTTCATCATCTGAACCATCCAAAGTAGCTGCACTTTCTTCCCTTTTCCTAACTCTACCAACTGACAAGGAACGCCTCCGTTTGTGTCTACTTGCATCACTAGAGGATTTATGTCTTGATTTATCACCTTTCTCAACTTTTGTTCTCTCTCTTTTCTTGTCAGCGTCATCTTTACCGCTTTTCTTCTTGTCTCTTTCCTTTTCTTTTTTGCTATCCTTGTCTTCATATTTAGGGGACCTTCTTCTTGAATCAGACTCCCTTGTTTTCTCCCTGTGTTTTACATCTTGCTCTTTTGGCCTCTCTCTAGAGACATTATAATCCTCTGTTTTATCCTTCTTTTGACGCTTTTCATCTCGTCTACCACGAGGCTCCTCCTTCTCAGTTTTCCTTTCGTTAACAATCTCTGTCTCCTTGTAACTGTCCTTTCCAGATGAATTCCTCTTACTTTCATGTCTATCACGTCTTTTGGAATCTCTTTCCTGTGAATCTTCTTTGGCTGACTTCCGCACATTTTCTTTCTCAGGGGCAACATCTGACCGACTCAAAGTTTCTTTACGACCATTAACAGTTAATTTTTCAGCAACAGACTTAACAATAGATTGTTCACCATCGACAACACCATCACCTTTCTTACCCAGAGACACAGAGCTTCTAAAAGACTCTTTATGAACCTCGTCATTCAACTTAGAAGCTGGTGTATCATGGTCACCTTTGGTCCCAAATGAACTGCCATTACTACGATCACCTTCGGCAGCAATAAATTTTTTTCTGTAATCCTCATCTTCTGGCTGTTGATGACCATTCTCACCAGCAGCTTTGTCAGACTTGGACATACTTGAAGTCTGAATTTCATCATCATCATCAGAGGTATAATTTGCAAGGCCCAAAACATTCCCAACCCCAGGGGTACCAGAACTAGATTCTCCACTAGCATGTCCCTCAGATTCTTTTGCTTTCACTGGAACAAGGACCTTTGCAGATGCCTTATAAGCCAGAACAGGTGGAAGTGGTGGTGATGCCTTGAGAGTTGAGACATGATTCTCAGATTTAGAAATAGCTGTCAGAATGAGCACATGTGGAAAGGGAAAAAAATGTCAGGTAGATATTAAAATCGGTGACATTCAAACAAATATGCATGCAAGCATGTAAAAGTTACCGTCAGCAGCAAGATCCTCTTCACTAAGTACTTTTGTGGCAATTTCATCAAAAAGCTCATCAGTCACCTATGTGTACAATGAAAAAGTCAATAAACCCAGAAACATGAGAATTATGATAAGTTTTAACTTCAATAGCAACCTTCAAGAGAACTTCTGTTAAAACACGTTTTATTTCCTGATTGATGGCTGCAGTTTTCTGCATTTCTTCATAGTCCTAAAAGAAACAATTATAAACAAAAAACTCAAGATTAGTTACCAAGATGCTCAGCACTTAACCATCTTATAATGAAACCAGGATCAGATACCTCATCATCATCCTCATCTTCAGCTGACCTGGCTGAATCCATGCTTTTGCTGTCTGCCTGATCACCCTTTGTTGTAAACTTGCCAATTATTTCATCTTCATTTGATTGACTTTCCTCTCTATAGGAGTCAGGTGCCGTACTTGTAATTGTAGCTTTATTCTTAATTATTTCTTCTCTTAGCCAATTAGGTACCGCAGCCTAACAAGAACAAAAAAGGAGCATCAATAAGAAATATGTAATGAACAAAAGACAAAATGAATCTCTATGTCAGAAAAAGCAATGCCTTTTTAGGACGTTCAGAACTCAAGGAGGTCCCATATGCATCAATTGGAAAAGCTGAAGTAGAATGAAGAGAAGTTCCAGCAACCAAACCAACAGGTGTAGTGATAGATGGAGCTGCTGGCTGAAAGCTTGGGCCTCTTCCAAACAGAGTTGCAGTCTGTCCAGAAAGTGGAGATACACCTATAGATGGATCATGCTGTGATAATACCAAAAATCAGTTTATATATCAGTAGATGCATAGAGATATATTATTGAAGTCAAATCAAAGACCTGTGCTGATGGAAATGTGGGACTAATTGGTGGATAGGATACACCAGGTGCAATGGTGGCTGGCCAAGCATGCAAAGAAGACACAGCAGAAACAGAATCCGTTCCTCTTACAGGTCCTGGTGATTCAGGAAACCCGAACTTCATCTTTGGATCATTTTCGTGACCGAATCTTGGTACAAAATTAAGTGGTTGATCCATTGGATCTAGCGAGTGATTTCCATATGCAAATTGAGCATGATCCACTGATACTGACCTAGCATCATCAGGAAGATATGAGTGCCCATGTTGCTGTCCCTGGGAGCCATCTTCCTTACCTGTAACATGTTTTGAAATCAACCAGCTGACTATATGATTCCAAATTCACACAATAGCATGCACTCATACTCTGCTTAAATCCTCTATTATGCGATGCGAACAAGATTTTACAACAAAGCAGAAAATTCAGATACTATTCTTAATTTGTAATGCACCTCATAAACCCAAGCCATAACTTGGAAAAAAAAATCAAAAGCAGAGATAGTCACATTGCTCATACAGGCAAGCATCTGATAGCCTAATAAAATAACTCAAAATAATGCAGGCAAGCATCAAACAGTTTTATAAAATAATTCAAATAAGACCTGCAGGGGTATGTAAGTGTGACAGTATCCTACATGATTGGATCCAAGTCTGAAAGTTTAAATACTGATCATGAAAATAAACTTCACAGTTGCATTATTCTATAATCCCAAGAAGTGACGTTGCAAAATAAATATCAGGAGAAGCCAAAACATTAATATATCATTGAAAGGAGACAATTTCTTGTACATTTTGATTCAAACTCTCTGCACAAAGACCTGTTTGTATAATGGTTATAACATGTCCGCTGGTGACTGTGAGCCATGAGCAAAGAATAAACAAGTAATTAGAGAACTCTTAGCAAGAAAGTAACTTGAATCTGGTCATAATTTTAGGCAAAACCATTCATGTGATCTACTTCACATGAAAACACAAAACTCCAAGTGAATTATTACCTGGCACAGAAGAATAACTAGAAGGTACCTCCTGCTGATGAACTAGAGAATTTGCTGATCCTTGATGATGAGGAAATGCAGTGCTCATATCTCCACCACGAGTTCCATTTTTAGCAGCAAATGAGAGATGCGCATCTGGAGCATATGAGCTGATGGATGCAGGCTCCTGCTGATGAGCCATAGGCTGCCTATTCAAAGGTGCAACTGGTCCTAGATAATTCTGAAAGCCAGATGTAGGAATGGAAGTTTCCTGAACATCTTGATATTGAGATTCAACAGGTGGTGCATGCTGATTTGCGTAGTGAGATGGCTCTTCTTGCCGCGTCACTGACGTGAACTGCGTCTGTGGATGCTGATTTTCCATTGCAGATCTGGCAGATGCCCAAGCCCTGGCCTTGGCTTCCCAGTCTTCTTCATTGCCATGGGCTGTTTCAAAAAAATTAGGTCATTAAGGAGTCTCCTTCCATAATTCATACTTTTTTGGCTTTCTTGAAGGAGGAAGAGGTGGAAGACAGTCCCAATAAACATTGTTACAGAAAACAAAGGCCGATCTTAAGTTTAAGAAAACAAATATCAGAGATTCAAGGTAATATAATGATAACAATAATCCTATACATGCATCCTAAAAAGAGGATGAATATGCCCAACAAGGAAAAACACAATACAGTGGACCCAATCTTCTTCTGCTGAGGTTTAAGACTATTGTCACATAAGTAAGTAGGGAATCTTCAGTTTCTAGGAGGTTCTGGTCTCCAATGAAACAGATAAACTATTACGTTCAGATAAGTTGCTTAAATCACATGAGCAAATAGCTGAAGGCATAGCAGAAGAAACATTTGAGTATGCAGCTAACTATCATAACCAGAGGAGACAAGATTGTCGATGAAAAATCATCAGGCATCCAATACAAAGGATGATTTACCTGGATATTCCCATCCTGCATGATGGCTCCAATTTGCATTTGCCCAATCCTGTTCAAGTACAAAAACTTAAATATTGACATGTAACGTAGTATTTACAAATCTAAGGATCCCAACAAGCCACAAGAAAAAAGAGTATTATCCCCTTGCTTAAGGCCTTAAAGCAATACAGGGAACTCCAGATTAGAAGACCAAGCAGCCTTATATCAATAGTTACGCATATTAGAATAGTTCTAACTTGTAGTGTAGACCAAGAGGAATTCATACAGGAACACAGACAAAGGCAGTAAATTAGTTAGAATCATTCCCCCTTAAGAAACGTAACACGTGTAAGCACCAAATTTTTCATTCTAACTTTCAAAATCAAATTCCTAAAAATGGTAAAAAGAGAAAAGAAATGAGGAAACTTAGACAAATATTGGTCCAAAAGGAAAGGGAACAGGAACAGCATTTGTCTCTAGCACTACACAAGTACACAAAGGACTATAGGAGGTGTGAAACAACAGCAAGCCAAGTTTACTGATACACCCACCAGTTGTACACAAGTCATACAGTTAAACATCAAACTTGCATGTCCCCAGAACGATATTCAAATTAGTTAATTATCACTACAAGCCTACATGAATCACCTACATTATCAGGTAAGATTAGAACATATTGGCCAGATGAAGAGACATGCAAACATCACTCTTTCCATAACATAACTAGGCATCATCAGGCGGATTTGTCAATATACTGAGTTGTCAATATAGCACCAAGTTAACTTCTCGATTTTTCCTTGCTTCCAGACTTAAAGAAGCAAGGGACTAACAGGTGCGCATAGTTCACCCTACAGTTTAACACCCTTAAAACTTTCAATTTAATCACCAAGTCCAAAAATGACGACAAGAAACAAAGAAAAATGTCCTTCACAAAACTTCTAATATCGATAATCTATGCAAAGCCAGATGAATCCTCCTTCATTGAGCAAAACAAGTCCAATTACTTCCCACAAAACTCAGTCTATCAATAATATAGGCAAATCCGTAACTTTTATTATAGATTTCAGAGTAAAAACCAAAACTATAGGACAGCATGTGTTCTTGATGAAGGATGAGAGCTCAAGCAAAAGCAATAACATTGTCGAATATTGAGAATCAAAAATGTAGATTTACAGTCAAAATATATTGGCCGGATGAAGAGGCATGCAAAACATCACTCTTTCCATTGCATAACTGAGGTGTCATCCGGCTGAATAATCAATATAGCACATTAGCACCAAGTTACCTTGTCGATTATTCCAAGCTTCTAGGCTTAAAGAAGCAAGGGCTAACAAGTGCATGGAGTTCACCCTACAGCTTAACACACACAATACATTTCACTCCAATCACCGTGTCCAAACAACAGGAAATCAAACCAAATTTCCTTCACAAAAACTTCTCATATCGATCGACTACAAACCTAAGATAATTTGACAAATGATTTAGTTGGAAAATCATATTTTGTTACGCTAGCAATCATACTCACAGCTTAGAAAATCAGATAAAAGAAGAAACCCTAGAAATCCAAAACCCTAGGAGATTACCTGATGCTGGTAAGGAGGATGGGGGGCTTGGGAAGGGCGAGGGGGATGAGGAGGAGGCGGAGGGTAAGGTTGCTGCGCGGGATAAGGCTGGTGAGTGTGCCCGTGATAGGGCGGAGGAGGTGGTGGTAGAGATGGGCCCCACTGATTCTGATTCTGTTGTGGCGGAGGAGGGGAGGGAGAGTGAGAAGGGTGGTATTGGAATTGGCCGGAGTACCATGGGTTTGCCGGTGGCGGAGGAGGAGGCTGCTGATGGTGGAGAGGATAGTGGGGATCCCCCGCCATAGAGGGCGGCGGAGGCGGTGGGGGTCCCATGTAGTGGTGGTGCGACGGCTGGTAGGATTCCATTTTAATTCTCTGTCTCTCCTTCTCTCGCGTTATACTTCTTCGTATTTTGATTTGGGGGAAGGAGATTAATATCGCGCTATTTTGAGTATTGTGATGATACTTTCCAGATATTGGCCTGCAAACTTTTAATATTTTCATCGCTAATAGTTACAAAATAAAAAAAAATAACACAAAACAACAATAATATTGGCAAAATTCAATTTATCTTAACTTTAATTAAACTATGTAGTATTTCACATTTACAAATATTTTCTAAATAATGATTTTAAAAAGACGTTCAAATATTGGACTAACTATATTAAAACATTTAGGGCAACCTAGCTTGTAACATATATGAGTAAGACTAAACTAATTAGTTTAGTTTGCACCCACAAAAAAAAAAAAAAAAAAAAAAACTAGTTTAGTGGCTTTAGTCCCTAGGTTGAGCCTCAGTTGATCAAGGCCTCAATGTATCAACATCGTCAACCCACCACCGACAACATTATACTTTCTACTATAGGTCCTTTTTTTAGGAATTCTATAGGCTACTTTAGGTTAAAGACTTAAGCGATGTCAAACTAGATTATGTGTGTTTTTTTTTATTAAAACATAAAAGAAATAGATGAAATGTGCAAATTTAGGTACTTGTTGGAGTTTGATGTATGCCCTTTGTTAATGTATGCAGTTAAACAAAAAAATCTATTTAGCCTTGTGACACACACAAAATCTCAAACTCTCCACAAAGAGTCTTATAAAGGAGTCAAAATCTATTATTCTGTATTCAATATCCAATTTTTTGGCAGATGCAGCAGGAGAAATCAAATGTACAAGAGGTACAAAACTAAGGAAGTACATCGATTAGAGTAAACTGTACAATGTACACTTACAAGTTGCTCAAAGTCCACATTGAGCTAGTTTCTATATTTTGGAGCATGAGGATCAAAGAATTGATAGATAAACAATATGTGGCAGCTACTCCAAAAAACTGAGCTGCGCCTTTAAGGCCATGTAGACAGGTTACAATCGCCACTATCAACCGACCAATGCACAGTTTCTTCGGGTTCTATTCTATTAAATTTTGACTGCCGCCAAAGTCACAAGATCAGCAGCAGAACAAATTGCTAGAACCTCCCGTGACTGCACTTAGAAACTACTGTTAAGATAAAATCTCAATGCATCAATGTGTTTTGTACTCCGTAGCAAATAATAGTCATGAAAATGCTTCACGCTTCAAGCCACAGCATCTGCTTGTCTACGAGTTAATCTTGCATACAAGCCATCCTTTAGAAGAAGATCCTTGTGACCACCCACCTACACAGGTGAAAGTCGGTCAAAGAAAAACAAAATGCATACTAATTATGGAAATCAGAAAGGTAATAGGAGACCTACAATTGCCAAGAGGGCAACACGTAATTGAAATTAAAAGAAATTTTGCTTCAAATTCATCTCATCAATTTTATACCACTACTGAGTGAAACACTTGCATTATGATGCCAAAGAAAATATAGTATCCATTAAAAGCTTTTAAGCACGTGCATGAGAATTAAGATCATCAAACACATTGGCTATGACAAGAACTACCTCAACAATCTGGCCACCATTCATCACCACTATCTTGTCCGCAGCTTGTATTGTTGAAAGCCTGCAACAAAGTTACATCAGATTCAATGCAGTGAGAACTCTATAAACCATTAAAAGTGTGTAGTTACTATGCATCAATGGCGGTAGGTGAAAGATAGACCTATGTGCAATTACTATGACAGTTCTCCTTGACCGTGAGTCATCTCTCACTGCACAAAGAACACCCTGCACACAAACTTTTCATTAATAGCCATGTCAAAAAATACTGCTTACATATTTTATGTCCACTTTTTTACAAGTTCAAAGAAACTAAAAATTTGAGGAGACAAAGAGGAGGTCTAATACAGCTACTTGAAGCCTACAAGGATTTACCAAATACTTCTGTTTCAAGGAACTCCTGATAAATCCCATGATTGAATTGTGCACAAACCTTGATATTGTGTTCGCTTTCTGCATCCAAGGCACTAGTTGCTTCATCAAGAATCAAAATGGCTGGATCCCTAAGAATAGCACGAGCAATTGCAATACGCTGTTTTTGTCCACCACTGAGCAGATCATCATCGACAATTGTATTGTAACCATTGGGCAAGGATGAGATAAAGTCATGAGCAAAAGCTTGCTTAGCAGCACACTCAACATCTTCTTGAGTGACCTCTCTGGGACACCCGTATTTAATGTTTGAACTTATATCCATTCTGAAAAGCCGAGGTTCCTGTTCAAAGAATTGGTGAGCTTGGTAGATTCAGAAACTTTATTTCAAAAGTATTTACCACCATCCAGGCAAGTAAATGGTTGGAACTAGCAAGATCAATTCAGAGATGGAAAACAGAAAACATGATAACCTGGCCGACATATCCCATACTTTCTCTCAACCATTGAGCATCTAACTTTTTCAGAGGGAAGCCATCAATAAGAATCTGAAGAATTAAAAAGTAAAAGATTTATCCTCGAGTAATACATCCTTTGTAAGAGAGAAACGATGCATATGTCTTAAGAAACACATACCTCACCACCAGTTGGCTCATAAAGGCGTAGAAGAAGATTCACAATTGTGCTTTTACCGCTGCCACTTAGACCAACCTGCAAAAAAATTGAGTAAAGGATTTAAGGCCCATTAAGCAGCAAGAACATCACAGCTTAAGTAGTCCCTTCCAAACGCTGATGAGCTATGGGGCCATTTGTCAATTATTTGCACATTTCAGGCTCATCAGATCATGTTGGGGGAGTCAATTAGCACACTGAGCCATAGGCCCACATAGGTCTATGGCCATTGAAAAAATCTATGTTGAAGCCTTGCAAACATGAAAGGCAAGAGTACTGGTCTTTTATTGTGTAGACTAAGTGTGCCACACAAGGGCAGAAGGCAGAACCAAGGGGTCGCAGGGGCATTAGCCCCTTCAGAATCTTTACAAGTACTATATATGAATCTAAATGGCAATAGCAAATCCATGATCATGTGGCGGGATGTATCAAAGACATAGTTTGCTGTGCACCCATTTCAGATCTTCACTCAGCAATTCTTTCCTTTCCTATATTACTCAGCAAAATATACTTTTGTTTGGGGAAAAAAACCAATTATTAAGAGATCTGATATTGACACCAAAGTACCAAACTAATGAGAAAAAGGTAAAAGATAGAAAAGCGTAGTCCCTTACTATAGCAATAACTTCGTTGGGATGCATAGAAATATTTATGTCTTGTACAACAGGAACCTGTTCAGAACTCAGTGTGTTAGTCACTTATAATAACGTAATCTAAAACTTAAAGTTAAAAAAAAAAAAACCCAACTATATACAACATGGAACATGATGAACATTCCACATGCAATTGACATGTTACTACTGTATATGAAGCTAAACAGTGATGTCTTGGAATCTATGATCAGGTTCTGAGATACATGATAACTACATTTCTGCACTCAAATAAGTTAGTGGAAGAAAAACTTGAAGAAGGAGATGAAAGAATAAAAGAAGGATAAACTCAAGCTTTTCTCAAAGATAGGAAAAACAAGCAGCCACAAACAGCATCTCTAAAGTTTCAGACATAATCCAAGTGACACCATTGAAGAACTTTAGAGAAATAATACCGTCAAAGAAATCGATAGCATGAAGTGTAGGGGGGACACAGATGATGAACATCATTACATCCACACACCTTCAGATAAAGAGTCATCAAGATACCACTTCCAGGTCAATAATAAAGTGGACAAAAGGCTGAAGTTGAGGAGGCAAAGGCAGTATGCGAGTACTCAATAGCATATATAAAGTAATTCAGAACTACAATAGTCAAGCAATGAAACATACCTCAGGCCTTGTCGGATAGGAAAAAGAGACATTCACAAAATCAATATGCCCTACTAGTTTTTGCGGTTTCAATCCTGCATCATGAATCCAAAAGGTAAAATAATAGCTATAAATAATTTAAAGGTCACATAAAAGAGACCAAAGGGCTTGAGCTTTGACCTTAAAAGAAACATGTGTAGCATGGTAAAACATGCTATTTTCTTCTGAAAGTGAAATAAATAGCCAAGAAACTAATAGAAATCAAGCAAAAGGGGTCACAATTGGCAGGCACTAAGTATCAATCTGAGAGGTCCGGGTTTGAAGCGTATCCAAAGACTTCAAAAGATGCTTGAGGAAAGGTCAGAACCAGGTTCAGGAAGCACAATAGTCAGGTATTGGAGTGAGAGGTAGGCTTGAAGCGCATAATGCCATAAAAAAACATAAACAATGGAGTATAAAAGGAGAGTCTTCTCTGTTCTGATAAGAGGCCGAGTACCGAATTGGAGGCAGGAGAACATGACAGACCCAAGTTTAGGAAGCACAAAGCCACCAATCAATTAAAAGGTGACCATATCACTTAAAATTTTGATTTAATATTAGGGAGTTCACCAGACACTAAAAATGTCATTTTTTATTGGTCACTCTAAAGAAGAGGAAGAATGAGTGGAAAAAACAAAGAAAAGTGCAATTTACTGCACATACTTGGTCTTGCTGAGATTATTGGCTGACCAAAAATATATTCTAATAGCTGATTAGAACCAAGTCAGGGTTCCAAATGTACAAGGAAGTCCACCAACAAAGAGTAAAATCACTTCAAAAAGTAAAGTAGGCTTTCATCTTCTGTACTCAGGTAATCTTGAAAAGCTATATTAGGAATATATAAGCAAGGAAGCTCTAGTATATGAAGATGGATTGAGAATAACTGTATAAAATTCACAGGCTTGAAAGTAACAAAACTTCAGTGTGTCCATGAAGAATCAAACCCATAGAAAGGCAAGGAAAACACTTCAATGATCTATTATTACTATCCCTCACTGGATCCAAGTAGAACAAGAGTCCTTTGAAAAAGGATCATAAGACAGTGACAGACAAGGTATTGACAAACCAATAGATTGAAGAAACAGGAATAATGTAAGTACAGTAAGAGACACTATGGCCTTGCAAACCATGAAAACAAATATAACAAAGAATTTAAAATAACTTTGTTTCAAAAAACTTAAGCCGGAATTATAGGGTTCAACTACTCTAGAAACTACTTTGACAAAAATGGTCATTTGGTAGAGAAATAGCGGTTATTTGAGGCAACCACAGAAGTAATCCCACACTCTAGTCAAGATACTTGATAGCATACTAAATCTTGTGCTCTTTTATTCTATATATATGCAGCTTTCTGATCAAGAAAACCCATAAATCTGAGACAATACCTTCCGATATGAACTGTTCACTAGGTAAGAGATCCATCAACTGAAAAACTTTCTCACTTGCTCCAACAGACTGCATTAATGATGACACGTTATCCCCTATCCACCATGTCGAATAGATAAGCCATTCACTATATAAAAGAAACTTAGTGAGTTGTTCTGCAGTCAGACGACCAGACAGGATAGACATCCCCCCAATCAGCACAGCAATGACCTAAAAATGTGGGAACCATATTAATTCCTTGATGCAAACAAGAACTTAGTCTTATACTGTTAAGAAAAAGAAAACATGTCAAACTGTCAATGTTGGGAGCCATTACTAAAAACCTAGAGACACTACATTAAAATAATAATCTGATCTCAAGAACACAGACCGGAGTAACTCCACTCAAGACAGATACCATTATTGCCTATGACGCAGATATCAATAGACAAAAGCAACCAGAAAGGAGTATGACAGCAATTAAACACTAAACAGCCAAAGATGTGCAGCGGTAGACATCTGAGAGCACTATCCATAGCTTGTGTTTTCACCTCTTCGTCATTTCACCCAGACAAAGTAATGCTACATTAAAAAGTAATGCTGCAAACCATTGGTCCAAAATGGTTTAGTCTTTTATAAATCCCCTAGATATAAGAGTTGTCAAGCAGAGTTTATCTGTTTATAGAAGAAATTTAGTGATAAACCTGCGTTGAGTGATAAAGGGTATTAAAGCTGACATTCCAGAGTCCATATGCAGCACTTTGTCGTAAACTGATACCAGCTAATCTTTCCAGCCACACCTCATACCTGTTCACAATTGAATGTTGTTCATTTGTTTAGCATAAGAACAGGTTGGCTTAGTTCTTTCCAAAAGGAACCCCACCTTCCTAATTCTTGCTCTTCTGTGCCATAAACTCTAACAGTTCTCATCAAAGACAGTGTCTCTTGAGTAACCTGTGTCCCAAAATGAACTGTGTAATTAAAAATAACCAAACAAAGCCAAGAAGGGTAATGGATATTACATCATTGGCAGAGGCAGTGAACTCCTGGGTCAGTCTTGCTGCCTTCTTTTGGTACCTGAAAGACAAATTTCAGATATCTCTTAACACTAAGAACCAAAGCACAATCAATTTGAACGTACACATGCAAAACCGAAGTTCAGATCATGGCCCATGCTGAGCTTTCTATTATCACACTTGACATCACTTCTGTGCCCTTGGGTTGTTAGGTGTGACATTAAAATTGAATTTTCTATCACGCAGTAGATAAAATAGGAAAATTATTCCAGAAAACAAAAATAGAAATTTAGAAGGAATTTCCTACAGGTCACAAATAATCATGCAAGGACAAATCAGATCTTTTATACTAAAAATTAATAGAACAAATGAGCATAGAGTCTTCTATCAGACACAAACTATAAATGATTACAACAATCACTTCTCATTTTTCTGGTCTCCAGGAAATCTAGCAAGGTCAAGAATAAGCTAAGCTATGAAAATATCTGCACAGAGGATTTTTTTCCCAAGGCATTTCAATTCCTTTCCTTTTTACTACATATGCTAGAAACAAGACTCTATGTACAATATTTGATTTGGACCAACACACCCAGTAACTACCGGAACATGATTCTGGATTCTGGAATGCTAATTTATCAATGACATATAATTAATGTTAGGAGGATAAAAACAGTTATTCATCAGAGTAGAAGAAATTATATGTTCCAACTATGAAGCAAGCACGGCATGAAAACTTACTGTCCGTAAACTATCATAATAGATGAAAGTGCGATGCATATTGCTAAGGTGCACAAACCAAGCGGCCATGATAAGATTAGCAGATAGATCAAGGCACCAGATCCCTGAGATGGAAAACAGAGAGTAAAATGATAAAAGTGAAGAATAACAAAGATTGTAAACACACAAAAATTAAATGGAAAAGTATCCCAGACCAAAATAAGACTTAAGGAGAACCTGCAGTATATTGCGTGATATCAGGTTAAGATCATTCCCAATCACACGAGACACTTGCTGACAATCTGCTCCAATCCTGCTAGTGAGATCACCGACTGTTGAAGCATCAAAAAAGGATATGTCCTACAACGAGAATGACTCAAATTAATGAATGAAAAACTTCTAGACCGTAAGGAAGGCTTTGAAACCAATATGAAGGCACGGCACCTGAAGCATGAGAGAGGAATACAATGTTTCCCTCATTTTTTTGACCTGCATGAACATGAACTCTGATCAAGATGAGCAATACAAGTTAATATTTTAAAGGCGGTATAAAGATGAAAAGTTTTGAGCCAATCCCTTTCCCCAGGTAAATGACCAAATGAAAAGGAAGAAAACATATTTCAATATAATTCAATTCGAAAACATGTAGTCTGGTAGACCTCAGTGGGATCAGTCAGCTGGAAATGGAAGTCCCTTACATTGCCGACAGAGAAGATGATGGATATTTATCAATCATTAAAGAAATTAGGGCAAGTAAATAGTAAAACTATACATGTAAAACTTATACTCACAAGGATCATGTTCGCGACACTGAAACAGCCTCCTCTTATGCCACTGTAGCCAAAATAAACATGTAAACTTATCATCACGTAATGTTAACTTGTTAAGTATACATAATCTTATCATCACAGCACAAAATATGGCTCAAGCAGCAAATTTTAAGGCATCCACCAAATAATATTTCAGATTTCAGGCAAACTTAGCTTTCAATTTCCCCAAGACTTCCCAACCCTAAAAATTCACAAATGTCACAGAAACAGTACAAGTTAACCCAACAAATGTATTCAACAAGTAGCATCCCTGCAAACAGGGAGGATGAACAGTACAAGGCCAATTATAGATGGAGATAGCATGACAATGTTTCACAAGTTTCTACAAGGCCAATAGTGACCAAAGTTCTTATGACTTATTATCAATTCCCAATACATAGAATGAGAAAAAAGAGATTAGAATATATCTTATATACTTACCATGTCATATCTAATATTCTCACAAAACATTACTAAAAGCAGGGGCGGTTCTTGGCAGGTTCAACCTGCTGGACAGAACAGGGCCCCGAAATTAGAGGGGCCCCAAAATTCAGCCTTGGGTCAAGATCAAACAAAGGAAAGATGGGATGATTTCGAGTAGATGTATGCCTATGAGCAGATGCTGCAGATGGACATGCTTACAGTACCAAGCTAAGCGACATTTTTGAATGGTCCTTCAAGCTTCTAGTGCTAGAAAAGGTATATCTCTAACCTGCGCATCCTCTGCCTGTCACTCCCTTCTTTTTTGGGTGGTGCATTACAGAAAACATATATGGGATTGCTTCCAAAATAGTTTAGGCATAAGTTTCCAGTATGACTCAATGATGAGAATTGGTTTCTTATTGTTCAGTTTGGTTCTAAAAATTCCTTAATGATGAGAAATTGGTTGATGTTATATGAGGTTTTCTCATGTGATCAGGACTTTTCATGAAGCAACTATGCAATTGTTGAATGGATGATGAAGAGCTCGTCTAAGAGAAACCCTGAAGGCTTTGCAAAATTCATCTAATGGAAAAACATATCCAAGTTACTATTCCGCAAGATGGTAATCACTTGTTCTATATACTTTACTCCAACAATTTTCTTATATATTAGGAAATAAAGTGGACACTCTGGCATAAATTTTTTTATCAAATAAAAATTGGTTTATTGAATAAAAGGCCCAATTTTGAAAAGTTGAGCAGAGCCCTTAAATAATACATAATTGTACTAACAGTCAAATGAATAATCACTGTAGTGAACCATGGAGTACTCACTAGCATCCTGCCACTCTTCTCGTTAGCAATCTAATATTTAGAGTATTAAAAGACAGGCCAACTAAGGATTTCATAAGGGCTAATAAGAAGCATAGTAACAAGACAGACGAGACTCATTAAAGACAGGCCAACTAAGGGTTTCATAAGGGCTAATAAGCAGCATAGTAACAAGACAGACGAGACTCATTAAAGACAGGCCAACTAAGGATTGCATAAGGGCTAATAAACAGCATAGAAACCCAGACTACATACTTGACTATGCTGAGAACTTTCTATTGTGTTTTTATTGTAAAAAGAAATAATCCAAAACCTTTGACAATAAAGGTTTGAGGCTTGAGCATTGTAACAAAACCTACTACATTTAAGGATGACAAACATTCACTCTTAACAAGTTACAATAAATTATCATCTTCATAATTTAATGTCTTTCAATAAGACACTCCAAGCATACAGTCCATGTCAACAAAAGTTGAATACTAAATGCTGCAATAAATCATGGCAAGTAACATTAAGGAAATTCATTGCATCTGAAGTGAGGACATAGGACAGTCAGACCAGCATCTAAACTCGTAAAGGTTGAGTCAACAAACAAAATAAGCAAAAATTGAGGTGGAACCACATAAACACTATAAAAACAACAAAGGGACATCTCCAATGTTTCAGTTAAGAGAAAAGGTTGTATTGACCATACAAGATTTTGACCTGCATATTCCTGCAACGATGCAAAAAATTGACAAAAGAACCACATTTTGACGGAAGACCGTGACATTGCCACTCTGAGCTGAAAAGATTGATGCTGTCAAGAAGTGTGGTATAGAAATCTCAGCAAGCTGAAAGGAAAAAACCAAAGCAACATTTGTTCATCAAACATTTAGAAAGAAGCAGAGACATTGTACAAAATTGCAAAGTATTAAACTAGGATCATTTTTATCTAACCATAGAAATCATAAGTATGAGCATATTAAACTAGGATAGTGCCTAATATGGTTATCAATCTTCTCATAAGAACCAAGATGTGAATAAAAACAACTCCAGAACAACATGCCAATTCTAGTTAATCATCTAACTGCTCTTCACTTGTCGTCCTCTGTTTCAAATGATACAGAAGTTGAAATCTAGGTTTTCTTAATGATGAATAATGTAATAGCAGTTTCCATTAAGTTATGCACCTAATTATGACAAGTTCAACTAGCCAAGAGCAATAGAAAGTAGCACAATTCTATAGTCTCTTAAAATAACACTACTCAACAAGTATTAAAGATCATTAACACACTTTAAAATCCTAATATCTAGTTCTTCAAATGTTAATTGTTACGCCTCTTCAGACGAACATAATGATTCGCATATCAGTCAGTTACTAGCTATTAGTGGTTTAACCTGCTATTGTGTAAGCTCTGGCGTTAGCTCTTCATCTAATCAACAAATGAAAACTATACACAGCACATTAACTTGTTAAAATTGCTTTTAGGATATATACTTGAACTCTATTTCATCCAAGCTATCAACTGCCAACCTCCTTCTCAACAAAATTTTCGACTCTCAACTACCTTAATCAACACTCTACCCACCAAACTCGCCTCAAACTTCCAGCAACAGCCGTTTCAGTTTCCAACGATGAATCAAGCCGGTTATATGAAATACAACCGACCCAGAAGCCGCGTTCACAGTACCTCAGCTCAAGTAGTTCACTAGTTTCACCAAACCACAAATCACATGTATAAGTACTAAATAGAATTACCAACACTGATAAACCGTACGGTTCGTATACTCGATATTGCTGTGAAAAGCAAACATAAAGACTAATGCACGTAAATTACAACAAAAATATAGATAGTGAATGCAAAAGAGAAGGACAAAGAGTATACCGCAGTGAGAACTAGAGCAGAAAACGCAGCAAAAATGACCCAACGATCACTCCGAACCAGTATCCACATCCGATGAAGCGCATTCCAAACAGTCACGGTTTTCGCAGTCGCGTCGACATCTACTTCTTCATCGGACAACCTCCACCATTTTCCGCCGGGCAAAATCGTCGGCAAAGCATCCAGAACCAATCGAATTCTCTCTCCTAACTCAAACTTTTCGGCAATTTCTTGATTTTTTGGACTACTGGAGACGGAAAGACCGTTAACCGACGCCGCATTGAAGACTTGCAGAGATCGCCGGCGCCGGCGAAAACTCCGAGGAGGAGGAGGTAAGAGGAGGTTAGGGTGCGGAGTGAGGAGGAGAGTGACAACTCGAGGATGAGGAGGTGGTTGGATGACGTGGCAGTGACGGAGAAGGAGGGTTGGTTTGAAGGAGTAGGGGAGAGCCATTGATGAGCTATCTCAGCTTGTACTGTTTCCGAGAAGAAGAAATGAAAATGCCATCTCTAGTTGCCAAATTACCGCTTTTATTACGGTCCATGAATTTAGATACTCTCACACTGTCACACACGTCCACACACCCAAAACACCCACGTTTTTTATCGGGTTATGGGCCTAAAAAAAGTTACCCTTAAGGCCTTACAGGACTATGTGGATACCTATTTTCGGGTTGCTAGGTAATTGTACACAATAATAAGAACTTCTAATATATTATTTAGAATGACATTAATAAAGTAATTCTCTACTCCTTAATTATTTCTGAGCAAAATTAACATGGAGCAAGCAAAACATTTTTACTTGATTCTCAACTCAAAGTAGTTTAGGAAAGATGAATTTAAAAAAAAAAAGCAAATAATAAAATCACATAAGTTACAAATATATACAATGTAATTTTCTAACTATCAAATAAAAAGTAAAGTATATGGATATATAATTAAATTTAACTCAAAAAAGAAGCATAATAAAATGATTCAATGAATAAGGAAAATTGCGAATTCAAACCAAAATTATTAGCTAATCACTCCATATAAATAAACTTGATGAAAAATCTAATTAGAAAAAGAAAACATGAAAATGAATTAAACATATACATACATGGATTGATATAAATTTATAACAAAATAAATGAAATTTTACCTAAATATGAATCCAAAATTCAATTCATGTTATTCTAACGCTCAACAACACTATCAAACAAAACCACATATTAGTAATAGAAACTAACAAGTTTCCAACCATCATCTTTGATTAAAATTGTTGGATTTATGGAATAATCATGGAATTTTTTTATATATGGAGTTTTTTATTGAAGAAAAATGGAGTATAATTGGGGATTTAAGTTGTTTTCCAACTAAGATTTGATTGCCATATATTACTATAACTTGAAGTGTCTTGCTAAATATTCTCATAGACTATACCACTATGACACTTGGTATTCACTTTAAGTAGAGACTATGCATGTTTATATTTTACTCGTAATTTGCCATGGTACTACACGAGTGCATGGTAAGTATTTTTTTAAATTGATAGTTCTTCAATGATAGTAAATAATAAGTATTGA
The DNA here is from genome assembly GCA_026401315.1 of Dysphania ambrosioides. Classification (NCBI taxonomy): domain Eukaryota; kingdom Viridiplantae; phylum Streptophyta; class Magnoliopsida; order Caryophyllales; family Amaranthaceae; genus Dysphania; species Dysphania ambrosioides. Next base: position 20,888,400 of record CM048671.1, on the reverse strand, counting down.
CAAGGTTCATTCCTAACTTTTGGTAATGATATTATATAATATAACTATTTACAATGTTCATGCTTAAACTTTTTTTTATATTTTTTAATTACCTTTTCAAATTGTTTTACTTGACAAATATTCGTGGTTGTGTTTCCTTACTGTGTACTACTAATAAAACTACCTTCTTTAAACATAATTATATACTACTAAAAACATTAAGATACAAAATTTATTGCTTATTATTTCCTTATAATAGACATTAATACAAATGATATTCGAATCAAAACCTTCTTATAATGCAAAAGGCAAAGTAAGTTGTTAGAAGGAGATTTCTTTTTTAAAAAGAGAATTTTTTTAAATAATATGTCTTACGGACACATCTTATCTTATTGGATGATAACGAACATAAGTATTGAGATAAATAATGTCGAAATTAGAATGTCTAGATAATATCAACATATTCATGTTAGAGTCAAGTGGCTCAAATCCATTAATTTCCTAATATGGCTAATCCCAGTGATATGTACTGTGGCATCAATTATCCTCTTAAATCTATTGATTAATTTATAATAACTTATAATTAGACAATCTCAAGAATTGTCCTAATAAGAAGGCCATTAACAAGAGACAACTGATGGAAGTGTGCAACAAGAGATGCATAGAAGTCATGTTTTACCATATGCCTCAGGCCAATGTAGCTTATACAAGTAAGAACCAGTATAAATACTTTCCAACATAACACATCTATATTCATAAAAATTGATCATTCTCTCTTGCAACCAACTCCTTATAGAAGTGACCCATTACGAACGACAAACTTATTAATTCAAAACATACATAATTGGAAAGTTGTGTGTTCGATTTGTATGAGTCTCATGTGGATAGATAAAATAATAAAAATTAGTAGCATTTCACAATCAAAGTATATTAACGGGTGGTAATAGTCTTGTAATTCTATCTATTGATTTTTGATATTCAAGACAATGATTTATAGAAATAAAAAATTATGAAAGAATTACACAAATTGTTTTATTATTATTCTTATATGAACCCAGTGACTTTAATTGGGTAGTTTTTCCATAACTCTAAGCATGATTAATTAAGATAAAAATAAAAAATCCTAGAATCTCAAATCACATGCCAAAAAGTGTTTGAATTAGCTAGCAAGAGAAGTGTTCATACCTTGTATATCACAAGAGTTTTGACTTTTAAGTTTAAGGATTGAGAATGAAAAGTAATTCATTGGACTGATATTTCCTCAACTGAATCTGATTCTATTCGTTACAAAGTTAATGAACATCTTAAAAGGATTTAAATTATCCAAATAAGATATCCTAAAAAGAATTATAGACAATGGCAGAACGCACTCAAACCTGCCATAACGCAACCACCACTCCTATGCACTACGTAATTTCAAATATGTTCATACCATACCATCCTCACTATACAACTTTATTTCATCTCTTTAAATTACCACTATCTACAAATCCATCCATTGGGGGCAGCACCGACATATCTCATCTACCTCCCTAGAAATATCTCTCTATCTCACTCACATCACTCCTTCCATCACAACTCCACTTTTTCTTTGTTTCTCGGCTAAAATTTTCTCTTTATTCAAACTTCTCCAGTGACAATGGTGACAGTGCTCGAAACCCTAGTTTCATCAGTAGACCTAGCATTGCCAACAAAGATAATCTCTGATCGCCGAAAAAAGCTTTGGCAACTATCGTACGATGTCGTATTGAGCTTGGGCCTACATACCTAAGCTCGAAAAGGAGTTATAGCTATGGGGAGAGAATATGGAGAAAGGAAGGATGAGCTTCTCAAGGAAGTCAAATGCAGTCAAGTATTCCTGTGACGAAGAAAACAAGAACATGAACGAAAATGGTGAAAGAGGAACGAGTAATGAGGAGGAAGGCTTTGATTGGGAGATGCAGGTGAGGAGGAGAGTGAAGTAGCTTGAGGAGATGCAGAGTTGGAGAAGAAGGTGAATGAGTTGCTTTGGAAGATTGAAAAGGAAGCTAGTGAAGGTGATGGCGATGATGAGAATGAGGATGAGAAGAAGATGAAGGCTTGAAGAGAACTCTAAAAGGTTTGTGATCTTTTCGCTTTTTCGATTTGTTGATTAAGTGATTTCCTTTTCTTTTATAATCTTTGAAGTTTTTTTTTATTGAATTTTGTTATTTTTCTGTAAATTCATGTGTGATTCTTTTTTATTAAGTTGCGTTTTTGTTGATGTAGAACAATTGATTGATATCAGATTGTTTGATTAGTATCCGGATTCGTCAGAATATTGTGTTATGAGTTAGATTGCAAACTGGTTTTTGTATAATATAAATAGTGTCGAATCCAAACGAATTGAATGGGTGAGATAGAGGAGGGGGAGAGGTCAGGGTAAGGAAATTTGTTTTAGAGAGATAGGGTGTATTGGGGGGGGGGGGGGGGGGGGGGGGGGTGGGGGATTATTAATGTTGAAGTGCCATGGAAGAAAAGATGTGGGGATGGTTTAAGATATTCGCCACTATTGTCGGAGGCGTTTGAGAGAATTGGTCTTTAGAAATTTTTTCAGAAAGGTTGTAAAAGCTTAGATCTCTTGGTAGAGTGATCCACAAAATATTATGTCTGTTTTTTTATCAACATAAGTGAGAATATTTAAGTCGACACATCAGAGAAGATTAAGTCCAAACAAACATCATGTTTGAGGGAAGATTGTGAAAAGGGTAACTTATGAGTTGACTCCTTGTCAATGTTGCAAGATTTATAATTGATATAAAAATAACTTGAAATTTGATAGGGAAATGAGAACTAAGATTCTTCATTATAATGGAGAGTGATGAATGGTCAAGACGTTTAAACACCTTGAAGCTAGATGGAAATAAATATGTGCCATTCATAATACTGGCATATTTATAATAATTCCTTGGCGGATTGTAAATCTTGTGGAGAACTCCCTAACACTTAAGAGTGGTGTAAATTCCGTAGTTATATGGTTTTCTTGACCTAATTGTGATAAGGGGAGGATATTGCTGGAAATAGATCTAACATGCTTGACATTGGAAATGGAGAGACACATGGGGATGTAGGGTTTGAAAAAAGACCTAATTTGAGACATAAAGTATCAACCCATCACCAATTATAAGTTCATAAGTACCCATCTTAAGAGGCATGGAGATAAAAATTGGAAGAGAAAGAGAATGAAGAAGTGGAGGAGAGATAACTTCTCCTTGTGTTTGATGGGATGGGAGACTACTAAATTAGAGACTCATGTCCATTACTCACGTTTGGAACGAACAAGACCCAGGCAATGTCTTATTCCATAAAGAATAGTATTTTGTTATTGATTACACCCTTTCTACATCATCTCCCTTTAATTGGAAAGAGGCATATAATTGGATTACCCTATCTTCATGGAAAACAGAGTTGAGAGAGTCTTGGAACAGGAAAATCCATCCTTTGTTACTCTATGTTGTGCACCAATTCCTCGCTACCATTGTTCATTAGCCAAAGAACGTCCAACATAAGTTCCTAGACTGTTTTCCTTTGTTCCACATAAGGAACAACACTAGGTTTTGAAGATTTCTTTGTAGGTTTGGGATTGATCATTGTCTCTGAATCCTAGTAGATCTTAAGAGCGGTGTCTTAACTTCTCCTTGTAAACCTACATACATCACCTACTCCTTTCTTCACTGATCTAAAGGAGATTATCACTGCATCTTGTTAATCAGATTCAACCATCTTATCATCCTCTCTAGTTTTCTTTTTCTTGTGCATGAGGAACTATTATGTATTATTCATCCTGATGTTCTTTTTTAGAGATATCCTCCAAGATCACGTCTCATCTTTTTATTTTATTTTATTTTATTTTATTATTTTCTCCAAGTTTCCCATTCTCTCTTTCTCTGATTCCAATTATATATATTCTACAACATCTTAAGTGTCTATGCACTTCGATCTTTTTCTCCCTTTTCTCATCTTTTTTTTATTTTATTGTTTTCTCCAAGTTTCTCATTCTCTCTTTCTCTGATTCCAATTCTATATATTATACATCTTAAGCGTCTATGCACTTTGATCTTTTTCTCCCTTTTCTCATCGTGAGTGGCTAAACATATTCCATTGATGAATGATGATTACCTTATATTTGGAAAGAGTGTATATTAGAAAAAACTTAAATAAGATGAAAGAAAAAGAGATCGAGAATGAACTTTTTTGTGGAAATGTAGAAAAAAGTAAGGAAAAAGGTAAAAATACAAAAGATTAACGTCGAAAAAAGTCAAATCAATCGGAGGAGTTTGACTAAGTATTAATTTACAAAATAATTAATTATACGAAATAGTTTCACAAATATTTTTTCAGAAGACAGTTTTTTACAATTTTTTTTTATAAAATAGTTTCTCACACAATATAAAAAACAAAATAATAAACTGGCAAACGGCGGTCCACTCGCTTAGTGGGCTTTTAATGGCCCATCCTACCCTAAACAATAAAAACATTACACAAAGCACTCCCCAAAAGCCCATACACCTGACCTCACTTCATTTCCCTAACTCCATAAAAACCCACAAACCCTAAAACAATCCCTCTAGCCTCCACATTTCCTTTCCTCCCTCAACATCTAGAGAGAGAACGTAAGAGAGCCGCTATGACAACCCGCTTCAAGAAGAACCGCAAGAAGAGAGGCCACGTGTCAGCCGGACATGGTCGTATCGGCAAGCACCGCAAGCATCCCGGAGGTCGCGGTAACGCCGGAGGAATGCACCACCACCGCATCCTCTTCGACAAGTACCACCCTGGTTACTTCGGGAAGGTCGGTATGCGATACTTCCACAGGCTCCGCAACAAGTTTCACTGCCCCATCGTCAACCTCGACAAGCTCTGGTCATTGGTCCCCGATGACGTGAAGGAGAAGGCGTCCAAGGAAGGGAAGGCCCCTGTGATCGATGCGGCGTCGTTTGGGTACTTCAAGGTCTTGGGGAAAGGGGTTTTGCCCCTAAATCAGGCTGTTGTTGTTAAATCTAAGTTGATCTCTAAGATTGCAGAGAAGAAGATTAAGGCCAATGGTGGGGCTGTTCTTCTTACTGCTTAGTCCTAGTTCTAGTCGGTCGGATCCTATTTGAGGTTTACTGATTTTGAGTTTTGAGATTATTAATAACTGCTTTAAGATATTGTTAATGGTTGGATTTTGGTTTTGTTTATGTTGGTGATTTATAGCTGTGTTTATGATTTTGGTTTTGTATTTCTTTTTGGTGAAATGTGTAGTTTCATACGCTTGCTGCTTTTCATAGTGTTAGATATTATGAATTTGGTGAGTTTAGAAGCGTAAATTGTTTTTTATTTTCTTTTGAAATAGTTGATGATTGCGGGAATTTGTATATATGTTGTTTTATTGTTGTTAAGGGAGGAAGGGTTTCTGGCCTTAGTTTGGGATATGTTGGCTTGGTTTAAAGTTGTGGATTTTAAAACGAGGGATTTCGGGTTTTTTGTATGTATTTTTTATTTGGTTGTATTACTTTTTCATTTTTGACCAATGGGCCTTTAGGTTGAGATTGGATGTGTTTGTTGAGTTTGTTTTAGTAGAGAAAGGATTCATTTTTTTTTGTCATGAGTGTTTGTGTGGGCTGTGTAGTACTGAGTTTAATTTTGGGGTGTTCATTTTGGTGGATTGGGTTGTGTTGTTTTAAGCTGTGTTTGATGACACTGAGATTTCTAATGCCACCTCCTCTTGGTTTGGTAACTATTTGCTTGAGGTTACTTTTATTTGAAGTTGGCGGTGCTTTCTTTAGGACAATATATGGTTTTATTGATGTTAAGTTTCGGAATTTATCTTTTTCGGAGCTAAGGGTTGGTGATGAGGCAAAGATGCTAATGGTTGTATTTTTTGGTGCCATGTGAGTATAGAGTAATATGTTGTGGTTTACGGTTTGCGGTGTTTGCATGATGGGTTAGTATTGGGTGGGCAAATGGAGTAGGAAAACTTATGTCTTGATTATAAGCTTGTTGGGAAAAGAAATTTACTGGTTCTTGTGTTTTCTCTTTGTTATTGGTACCAGTAGCCACTAGTAGTTTCGATTACGTTGCATCTGCTAAGTAGTGGTTTGCTCGACATATTTGGATTTGGTACTTGTATATTGAGGTAGGTGAATACTTTGTTTAGTTTGGTGATTATATTTGAGTGGATTAACATTTGTTGTTATGGAAGAACTGATATGTCCTTGAGTAATGCTTGTTTATTTTGCCAAATAATTGTTTCGTTCTGGTGAAATTGTGTTAAAGATCTCTTAAGAGTTGGAGGCTGGGAAACGCAGTGAATGAAATTGTGGGTATTGGGGTGACTTTTTTTATTGATCTAACGAGCTTATGGGTGACATCTTTGATTGATCTAACAAGTTTATGCCTATCAATGATTCAGGTAGTGATCCAAGGCGCCTAAGGTAGTAGGGTATTCTGTTGAGGAATTATTATAGGGTTGTAATTGTTACATGTTTGCACTTTGCATCATGAATATGCTGATCATCTTAAATTGGTCTTATTAGCGGATCAGTGATCTAGTGTATTTTACCAGGTATGTTGGACTAGTTACGGACTGAATAGTTGCTTGACAATCTTCTATTAGGGAGTAAACTCTTTGGGACTGTTGACATTGCACAGTTAGCAATCAGCTTTTGTTTGCATTTCTCTAAAGACCTCTCATACATAGATTTCGGTATCCAACTTGTTCATATGATCTCACGCGGCAATCTTCATTCGTGCTTCCAATGTAGAAGACATGTTCATAGTGTTTTGTGAGTATATACCTGCTTCATGATTCATGAGTAGCTCTGTGTTATGTGTTTGGTTTGCAACCCCTAGCAGGTGTGTTATTGTAAGTAACTGTTTATTTTTGCTCTTGCTCTATTTTTATTTATGGAGTTATAGTTAATTTTTTTCTGAATTTGGAGATAAAAGAATAATGTCAAATGAAAATAAATAAGGGATGAAACAGTTTATATTGTTCCATTTATGCTTGTTTAGGTTTTTAATCAATGCTGAAAACTCAGAAGAAGAAAAAGTCACGACTCATGAGAAATTGGCCTGAATATAAATCAGACAGGATAAATCTTGAGATTCATCTTTTTTTCTGAAATTAATCTTACCTTCCCAATTTTCGAGAATACACTTCTTTTATCTGTCCAGAATGTATTCTTTACTTTTCTTGTGAGTGTCACCAGGACACGATGTGTATGGTGAACAATTGCACGAGGTTTCGTGCTCACAGTGGTAATTCGTTCGTTCTTCTACATGGATGACCTTCAACTCTAGCAGCTCCCATCCATGGGAGTATACATTCAACAACTATACCTACCATTGGATGTCCCTTTTAAATATCCCAAGGTTTTCCTTGTTGTGAATCTTAAGCAAAGGTTTATAGTTTTCCTTTAAATATTCATTAGTGTGTTTTTTCTCGTATTTAAAGTTTCTAAAACTTTAGTTAGCAGAGCACGTGATTTAGCTATTATAGCCAAATCAGGTCCTTAATTTGATGTGTGTTTGTTTATTGCATTAAAAAAAAAAAAATCATTGGTGACTCCTACTAGGATCTTACGGAGAGTCAGCTATGCAACCCAGTGTGTCAATCACGCTTACATTTGCAAAGACCATTTAGGCGAACACTAATGATTTTCTTAGTGTGTGTGTATTTTAAGGAAGTAAATGAAAGACCTGCAAAGTTGTAGAATAAGTGAAATCTGAAGTCATGGTCATTGTCGTCTGATTACTTGACTGTAATTTAGACAGTCTACAAAAATTATGACATTCATGGTTTAAGCCAATTTCATGATAACAATATTTCCTTTCCGAATAGGATATGTATATCCATTTCCTCTACCAAAATGTGCATGGGTTGCTGTCGATTGTTGAAGCAACGCTTTCTTCCATTCCCAAAATATCATTTCTCAGAATCTTGAGGCCCTCCCCACTTCCTTATTCTCTCCCCAGCAATGGATGCCTGCATATAATTACAAGAACCCAAATTAACAACGTTTAGGGATCATTATTACTTAACTATTTAGTTGCGAAGCCTACTATCAAAGGACTCGAACTGTCGCAGTATATTCATATGGTCCTAGGCTCCTAGCTAGTGCATGAATAACAATAAAGGAGGCGCTGAGGTCTATGATTGGTTTACCTCTTTATTCCAGTTGGTTCTGTAGACTATTAAAAACAGGATTATTGTCTGCACACAGGTACCGGCAAGCATCCCAAACCATATCCCCTGCAACATTATTTGTAAAGATGAGAGCATGAGACTTGTATTTTTCAGGAGATGGTTTCAGAGTAGAGGCAGTTATGGGCATGAGGTTCGAACTTGTCTCTACATGAGAGGTCTCAAGTTCAAGCCTTTACTCTAACAATTTTCTTATATTATGGGAAATAAAGTGGACAGCCTGAATTACTAGTTTCCGAGAGACTTGAGTGTGATTAAGTTACCTTGACACCTAAACCAACCACATATCCCAAAGTGAGGCCCAAAGGAACTCCCATTATGTAATAACATCCAATGTTAATGTATGCAACCAAAGTTTGCCATCCCGCTCCAATTGCCACACCTGTAGAGAACCAATGGAGAAACCAAATACAGTTTTAGAATTAGTAAATATCCAGTGTTAATGAAAAGAATTATCCCGATTCAATAAAAACTTGACGTGAAAAGAAGATAACACAAGTGAAGTTACCTAAGCGCTATCTAAAATCTAAATTACCTGAGAGAACGGGTTGAAAGTTGTTGATAGTGATGCTAACTGCAAGGATTGGAGTGAGCTCAGTGATAAGCTGTTGTACCTCTGTACTATTGGTAAATACGGCTGGATATTCTTTTCGATAGATAATTAACACTGTGGCGATGGTTAAACCCACCAAGAATGAAACTGTTACCGACACCAAAACTGAGAACTTTGCCATTCTGGGACGTGCTGCTCCAAGTTCATTTGAGACCCTTACACTTCACATATGTATGCAGTATGCACAGATTACACTAATTACTTCATTTGTGGACGCAAGTATTCAAATAAAAATGTCCAAAAAACTTAAACTTATATCGTACTTCACTACTTCAATAATTGTTCATGCGGAACAAATGTACTATGCAATTAAGTACTGAGCAATACTCTGTAACCTTTATTTTACAAATATTTCGAAACTTAACCTCCGGTCAAAACAATTTAGGAAAATAACCTCCCATTTAGAACTGCTGTCAGTGGCAACAGTTTTATATCCAGTCAGCATTCAGTCTTTTACCCAGTCAGCATAAAACCGCTGTCAGTGACAACGGTTCTTCAGTGACATGGCAGGAAAGTGAAAACCGCTGTCACTGACAGCGGTTCTTCAGTGAATTGCAGGAAAAGTAAAAACCGCTGTCAGTGACAGCGGTTTTTCGAGGCCTGGGTTTAAATAACCAGCCTCCCTTCTTCTCCGTGCTTGCCCCATTTCTATTTCACAAAAACCCTTACCTTACCTCGCCCACTCCGGCGTCTCCAAGCTCCTCCGGCGTGTCAAAGCTTTTCCGGCGTGACCCCCGAGCTCCTCCACTCCGCCGGCGCGCCTCCTTCCTGGTATTTGTAAGTTTTTTTATTTTTTTTTTTCAAATTTTATCTTAAATTTTATATTATCATGGTAGAGTAGTAGGTATGGATTGATTGTTGTGGTTAGGATATAGATTGAATTTTGTTTTTATGTTTGGAATGATTGTAGTATTTGGATTAAAATTATTATTTGGATTTAATTGTGATATTAGGTGTAGATTTTGATATTAGGTGATGTTGTGAATTGAATGTTGTTAATTGTGATAATTTTAATTGTGATATTAGGTGTAGTTATGAATTGAATGTTGTGTATTGGTTTAGATGTAGATTGAATGTTGTGATATTTGTAGCTTGTGGAGTAAAAGAATATTTGGATTGGATTAGATTGGATGTTGTTATTAGGTTTAGATTGATTGAATTGGATATTGTTATTTGTATGTTGTGTAGTATATTTAGATTATTTGGGTTGAATTAATATGTGATGTTGTTATTAGGTTTAGATATGGATTGATTGCATTATAGACATATGAAATAATCTATTTCATTTGGAGGTGGAGATAGCTTTTAAATATGGCCAAGATGGGATATTAGACCAACGCTTATTAGTGTTGTCATTAAATCTACATTTCATCTTGTAGGCGTTATGGAAAATTCAATTTGATTTGTCGTTGGGGAGGAACTCTTATTGAATCAAGTTCTAGTGTTGAGTATAGAGGTGGAAGTTGTAGTATTATTCTGGCCAACTCCGACAATTCTATGAAACTGTTAGTTGATAAAGTTTATGATTTGTGTGGGTTGGATCGAACAAGGGAGGTGAAGTTAAAAATGAAGCATGGGACTATGGCTGTGCCCCTTAATGATGCTTACTCATTAGAATGCATGTGGGCATGTATTAGAAGTTTCCCAAACTTCCCAATGGAAATATTTGTTGAAGAAATGCGTTCCACACCTAATCTACAACAAGTTATGCCTATTTCACAATCATATACTGAAATGCTTCAAATGTATACACAAAATCAAGTCTTCGATTCACAAACTCATCCTTATCAACCAATGATGGTTCCTTATCAACCACAAATGCCTAATCATCAAGCTCAAATTCATCCATCATGCTCACAAATTTCTAATCATCAAGCTCAGATTGTTCGTAATAATAGAGCAATTACTGAATTTTCTTTGAATAAAGAAGGTTCGTATGTAGCAGAGTCTTCTCGCGGTTTAGTTCCCCAATTGTGGCCTGATGATGACTGGAGTGATGAAGATCCCGATTTCATAGGAGAGGATGTGGATGATGATGATGATGAGGAGGAGGAGGATGAAGAGGAGGAGGAGGAGGAGGAGGAGGAGGAGGGAGAGGACGATGAGGAAGAAATAGAAGAAGAAGAACACCATGATGATGTTATGAATGAGATTGTGGAATCAGTTCCCTTCTACGGCCATCTCCATGATTATGTAGACGATGGTAGTTGGTGTATGACTGGAGGTGAGCCTTCCTCCACACCCGGGGTTGAATTTGCAAAGAACATGGAGTTCGCATCCAAGAACGAAATCATTCATGCTGTTAAATTGTTTTGCATCAGAACCAACCACTCCTATTCTACTTATAAATCAAGTAAGAGACTCATTGAACTGGTTTGTAAGAGTAAGTGTGGTTGGAAGCTTCGTGCACTTCAAAAGAAACCTGTGGACCCACGTTGGACTATTGTAAGAGTAACTGGGAAGATTGAGGATAACTTAACAAAGGCTAGATACCACACAGTAGTGTCATTTGATCTTCAGAGAGGTGTGTATGAGGTCACTACTGGTAAGGGTGATAGGCTAAGGCAGAAGGGAGATAAACGATATAAAGTTCATTTCCAAAATGTGACTTGCACTTGCAACAAGACTAAAGTTTACCATTACCCTTGTTCTCACGTCTTAGCGGTGTGTGGGCAATACAGCTTATCATATGCCCCATTTGTGGATATACATTTTCTTTCAAGTTCGTACCTCACTGCGTACGAGCCATGTTTTGTACCTCTTCCTGATCAAGCTGAATGGAGGTCGTACAGTGGAAACAAGCTCATTGCAGATGCAACTCGCATTAGACCTAAAGGACGTCCTCGATCTAAGAGATTACGAAATGAGATGGACGAGGTCAACGATAGAGGAGTCACCTGCAGTTTATGTCGAGCACAAGGCCATAATTGAAGGAGTTGTCCCCAGCGACCTCTAGGATTAGGAAGCACTTAGTGATGTAGTGATTAGGAAGCACTTAGTGATTAGGAAGCTCATTGTATTTTAACTAAAATCAGAAATCATTTAGAACCTAATATGTAACTTGGACTCTTTATGGTGTAATGTTAATGAATTAATGTATGTTCCAATTGTTTATGGTGTAATGTTATGAATTCATTTTTGTTGTACGTAGGATCATGGATCCAGGACCGAGAGATCCATCAGTTCTATGGTTAGGATCTCACCATAGATTCATTCCATTGTGGAATGGAGAAGTTGACCCGGCCGAGCTCTTAGTCACTCGGCATCTTGGGAGTACTTTAGAGTGGGCTGTTGACCACAGAGTCCTCCACTACCTCAGACTTGCCGGATTGTACGGCATGCATAAACTTGGACATCTTATACTAGATCGTGGCCTCATTACGACACTACTAGAGCGATGGCGGCCAGAGACCCACTCGTTTCACCTACCGGTCGGAGAGGTCACTGTCACATTACGAGATGTGGCCGTACTGACACCTCTGCCCATATCGGGCCATGCAGTTACTGGACCTTCCATCCCGGTCGAGGCACGAGGGATGTTTCAGAGGATGTTCGGGGTGGACCCGCCAGGTCAGGGGCCCATTAGTACAGTGAGGACTAGCTGGTTGAGAGAGACGTTTGGATTGCTTCCAGCTGACGATGCTGACGACGCTGAGATCGAGAGATACGCTAGGGTTTACTGCTTGTTGATCATATCTCTATTTTTGTTTCCTAACAAGTCTAAAAACGACATCAGCCTCATCTATTTGCCACTACTCGACCACAGCTGGAGTGATATTGGTTCGTACAGTTGGAGTAGTGCAGCGTTGGCATGTTTATACATGAACCTCTGCCACGTAGTGACTGTCAAGGGCGATGTCGTTCCTACCGACGTCGCAGGCCCTTTGGTGATACTTCAGGTACGCTAATAAATAACACGCTTTACATATCACGCTAACTCATAGTATGTATTTGATTACTAACCATTTCATGTATTTATAGATTTGGGCATGGGAGCACATGGTATTTTGTCGACCTGCTATTCCTAGTCGTCGTCGATGAGATCGAGATGGAAACCCCGTGGACATCTACTACAACCCCCCACACAGACTAACAACCGCATGGTACGAGATGTCTTAGACATAGATTCACCCGTGTCCATTTGGCCACTGGTGTGAACTCTTACAGAGACGCACTCGATAGGATGACAGATGGTCAGGTGAATGTTTCATAACAGGGTTTTTTTTCCATTGAGCTATACGTTATCTATTTTCCACTAATCAAATTATTTGTGACTTAAATGACTAGATGGTTTGGGACCCATATCCCAATGTCATTGACCGAGATGAGTGGCGTTCTTTCACTCCATTGATCTGCTACTTTATGGTGGAGATGCATCTACCCGACCGAGTTATGCGACAGTTTGGGTTACGACAATACATCCCCGTAGCAGCTCTAACCTACCCTCATTTGCACGAAATCGATCATCGAGGGAGGTCCACGACGGATTGGGGGGCTTTGCATGCTGAGTGGATCGGGGCTTGGAACAACAGAAACCAATCCATTGTACAGGGACATCCCATCCAGGGACCTATGGACTATTACGATCCATATCTTATATGGTATCATAGCATTACACGCCTCTTCATTAGTCCGTCATTCGTTCCACCACCGCAACATTTTCATCCGTCAGGGATACCTCTGCACATCATGGTATGTTGACTTCATTATTTGCAAGTTGATTTCTTTACTTTATTTATCTGATTCTAACTATTTTCTCCTTAGCAGACTCAACATCTGTTGGTTATTCATGACTACTGTCACGATAACCAAAATTTGCCTGGTCCTACTATCGCAGCTGGAGTGAAGCAGATGTGCATAGGAGGTCTGGAGCTAGTTGGCCAGGGAGGATTACTGCGAGTGCACCATGAGTCCGGGAATACAGACGACGCACAAGTCACATCGGGTATGCCTTCCTCTTCCCAGACCCATGAGGCCCCTGAGATCTTGACCTTCGAGAGGACTCAAGGTGCATTCGGGTCCACCCAGGGTGAATCGTCGTAGTATACCTCTCCTCCATATCCATTCCGATACCCAGCAAGTGAGCTATTCTCCCAACAGAGCCAGAGTTCCACTTTTCATCGATTAGACACTGTTGATTAGGAGGACTAGCCTAGTTTCTAGAATTTTTTATGTTACTGGAATTAATGTAAATATATTTCAAATTGTATTGTATATATATAACTACGATTATTGTAATTTATTATGTTTCATTTTAATTTCATTTATATCAATCTTTATTGTACTTTTGAAGATTTTTGTTCGAGATACGAGAAACGCTGCGGAATTGACACAAACATGTGTTCAAATTGTATCGAACTTGTGTTCAAAAATGATGAATTTGGTTGTTGGATGTTATCATAATGTTTTAAAACAGGTTTAAAATGGAAATTAGATGGGTGAAATATTTTGCGTCATTAGGCAATTTTAAAACCGCTGTCACTGACAGCGATTTTAAGCCCTCAAACCAAATTCCTACACTGGTGACTTGGCCAATGAGAAACCGCTGTCAGTGACAGCAGTTTTATGCTGACATTAGAACCGCTGTCACTAACAGCGGTTTTATGCTCACTGGGTAAATAGGGCTTTGCTGACTCGGATTGAAACCGCTGTCACTGACAGCGGTTTTAAATGGAAGGTTATTTTTCTAAATTGTTCTGAACGGAGGTTAGATTTCGACATATTTTTAAAACAAGGGTCATAAATAAAAATTGCACCTTATTTTTACTACTTCAAAAGTACTGAACAACTGATCTGTTGAAAGCATCGTTTCTAGTATTATAAAGGTAAATTCTTGTAGATTCAGGGCATATAACACTGACCTCACGGCTGCATTGAACCCCAAAGCAACCATCATTGCCCACCCTAGTATGTTCATGCTGAAAGTTAGTTCGCAAAAAACTGTTAATTAGAGCAATAATTCATGAAATCTGAAAAAATTCGCATCAGCAGCGCGTCTTACCATACAGATAAGGCACCCACTGAAACTTCTGCATTCTTTAAGTACCCAGCGAACAGAAGTAGAGCCATAAAGTACCATGTTTCTAAGCTGCATGTGTACGTATTAGTTTAAGATTGAAAAACTAGACAATGGAATCAAGGCAGTTCTATTAGTAATCAAAATTGCGAAAAGAATATGGTTCTTTACGTTTATTTCAACAATTATGTCTCTACTAAATCATGTACTCATCCAACGTTATCTTTCAAATATGCATTGCACACGAAATCTCATAGAAAACCTATCAGAAGGTCTGGCACAAGACGAACTGTTATAGTTTTTTTTTTGTAAAAAAACATGTAGGTTCATTATAATTTTTTAGCACCTACTTCGTATATATTGGAGATGAAAATTGGCTTTTTAACATTACGATACTCTAAGATACATAATCATAAACATTGTGTCTTAGAAGAGATATAATTGTAATTACATAATATAAATCAGTTTGCAAATCATAGGGCCTTGCCTTACCATAACATCACTGCAGAGGCAACGGACAACCTAACGAAGCCCCATAAATCATTAAAAGCTTTCCATGAAAACCCACTCCAAGCCTCTCCACACCTCCCACTGAAAATGTACGCCAGTTCGGCCAAGACTATGAACCACCACGACATGTCTAACACTGCAGCCCCACCAGCGAGGCCCCACCCGAGCTTGAGCATGAGCAGCCAAGAGAAAAAGGCATGTAAGAGCAAGGCTACCCCTGTGATCGCGGCCATGGTCATTACCTTGCGTTGTGCCTGAAGAAACTTAATTATTGGGAATACTGTCGCGTATGCTAATAGCTGTGGGATCATCCATCTTGCTACCCTACCTGCCCAATGGAAAGATCCAGAAAATTTTACCTTCTGTATACATTGCTATCTTCAGATGAAATCTTGGAGTTTGAACTATTTACTCTTGTATGTATTGTTAATGTTACACAAAACACAATAAATGCCTATGTTTCATGTTTGCACAGAACATTTACACAAGTACTTCTTCACCTTAGCTTGATGTTTGCATAGAACTAGAACGCACTAAAAAGAGTATATATTTGTACACGATATTGATGTATGATAGTCAATATAGGGAAATGAATCTAGTAATATACCAGGCCTATTCCAAAAAGTAAAATTGCGAATTTTGTTAAATACATATTTGGGCTATATTTATCAATAAAATAGTCCACTTTACTAGATTAAGAGACTTCTACCTTAAAACCATATGGCATTAGGGGAAATAGTCCCTCAACGTTATATCATATGTACTTTTCTATTAATTTGTCACTATGGAATATTAACGCGCAATGTTTTATAGGCTTAAACTTCGACAAATTTTACCTGCTGCCTCCGAAATAGCCGGAGTTTCACCAATGAGATGCAGGAGCGGGGTGGCGAAGATATAGAGGGGGCTAAGTATGAGGGCCGTTGTGAAGAGGATGACCCAAGACCTTTGCAAGTACACCCCTAACATGTTCAGCTGCCTTGCCCCAAAGGCTTGCCCACATAATGTCTCCAACGCACTTCCCATTCCAAGCTATGAAAAAGTTTGTTTAGTTAGTATCATACTATAATATTTATCTAATGAAGTTCTTATTTAAACCCTCAATCAATTAAAATTGTGTTTTACGTTAATTTTTTGCTACCTCTTTTTTGTAACTACTTCATTTACGGGGTACTATTTTTTTTATAACCTCACAAGCTTAAAAGGTCATTTTTGTATGTTTAAATACGACAAAAGACAAATATAGTAATAGCCAAGAGAAATCAATGACCAACACTTTCAGAGCCACAGTGTCTTTAAAAAAAATAAAAAAATAATTTAGTAAAGGTGTATATAATGTCCCTCCACTCACTCAGCGGATATTTTTATTCCGTAATTAACTTGATTTTGATAGTTGTCTACAGAATATATTTTAGAATTTTTTTAAGAAATTTTTTTATTATTTTTACTGAATTTGAAATATTTTATTATTATTGCAATATCAATGTCACATCAATGCCACCAACAACTTCTCTGTACAGAACTAGTGCCTAAAATCCCTACATTTTTGCTTTATTTTATCCTATTTAAAATATTTTATTTAATAAATGAGAAATTTAAATATAATTTTTTATTAATATATATAAGTTAAAACATATTCAAGTAAAATCTTATTAGATTTATATTAAAGTATTTTTTTAATATATAAATTATATTTTATTTATAATATATATTTATATTATAACTATAATATGGGTTTTGAAAATTGTAGAAAAAGTAATTGTGACAAATAAAAGAAACTGAATGAGTAATAGAAAATATACCGTAGAATATATTTATGTAAGTTTTTATCTAAGATTAGGATTATCTTTAAAACCCTATATATTAATCAATAGATTGACTTTTCCAATAAGGAGTTTTTTGGTAAAATTATGCTCTATCATGATTATTAAGAGCAAGTTAGAATTTTAGAACAACCAAAGTGAAATTTCTCCCACTGCTAATGTAGTGAAGTCGTATCTACCATCTAAGTCTCTATATACATGCATACCAGTATACCGAAGGAGAAACCAGCGATGACGGAGTTCTCGACGGAGAAGGCGGCGAGGTCATGTGTGTTGAGTTGGCCGGAGAAGGTGATGGTGATAGCTCCAAGGGAATACTGGCAGGTACGCATAAAAGTTGCAGGTGCAGCTAGGTACATGGTCTTCTTCAACTCCAGCCAGAACACCCAAAAAAATATGTGAAGATTTTGGATTGGTGGAATATCCTCCTCTTCACGACGATCATCCGCAACTGTTGATCTAGAATATGTTGTAAGTTGGCTGTTGTGCCATAAGAGGGGCTGATTGCCACTATCATCACTATTCTCCATCACTCAAGCAGGCCAGGGGAGGGGGCTGAGGGAGAGGATTAGGAGGGAAAAGGATAAGATCTAAGAAATACGGAGTAATATGTTAGTGTAAGTTTGAAGAATGGAACTTTCTTTAGTATAAAACAAAGACCAAAACTAGGTATAAATATATTTACTACCCCAAGAACAAAGAAAAGATTATTTTTTTAATATGTCCTTTGTATCAGCTTTTGCATCCAATGTGATACATGTGTTTTTATTTTTTACGTTTCTCCAAATGAGATACATTTCCATCAATGGTAGTATCAAATGTGATGGGGTAGCTTTTATTCTATCATTATTTACTTTTTCACGTACAATTATAGTATATCTTGACCTTATTTTATAAAATATCTTACTATTTGTACTGTATATACATCTGTATTAATATAGAAGATGAAAATAAGCATATCCGTTGCTTTTGGAATTGAGTATATCAAATATTGTATAGTTATTATATAGTGATGATGAATGACGGTTTATATGAGCTTCAACTAAAAAAAATAATAAATAAAGTTTTTTAAATAAAATGGTACATTAGATAAATTTAGTTAGTGAAAGTACTCTGCCTTTCCAACATATATGTTTTATGTAAAATATACAAAAATTTTCTAACAAAATGGTCCATTAAATAAATATAATGTGAGAAAGTATTCCACTTTTTCCAACATCTCATATGTTGCACACTTACAATATTTTCATATAATCATAATGTATTCCCCCCAAAAAAAAGTAACCATATTGTAAAAAGTCATCCTTTTAGACTTTATGGAGTATTAGATCATGAATATTCATCGAATGTTTTTATCCTTTTTATAATTCTCTCTCATTTTTTTTCTATTTGACACATCTTCTCTTTTTTTCTCTATATTATTTTTCACTATTTTCAATCCTTCGTTTTCATCTTTCTTTAATTTATCCAACATTTAAAGGGATAATCTTCCATCCCTTTTCACTTTCTCTCTCTTACTCACAATTTCACCATCCACACCTTCTTTTATCTATCATCAAATTTAATAATAATTATTTATTTAATTTTTAAAATATAATTATATATCCTTATTAATTTGTATAATAGTGTAACTCATAATATATGAAACTTAAAGAACCAAAGTACGTTAATAATCAAACTACGGAAAACATAGAATTAAAAAATATAATAGCTATTAATATGAACGTATGTTATGTAATTCAAAGATTAGTATGTATAGGAGCTTTCGAACTTTTTCCCATATATGCTCAACCAAACAACCATGACAATGCAAACAAGGAAGAGAGAGGGCTACGAGTATAGAAAATTTTCATGAATGTTCATGACCTTATGTTCAGTAAAAACAAAAAAAATACTCAAGTTAAATTACTCTAGAATTGATTACATCTCTTCATTTTATAAATTTCACGAATTATATTTTGTTGAGAAGAATTTTCTAAAGACTATAAATTAAAATATTCTCTCAACAACTACATTTTATTATTCATAAATAAAGTTCAATTTGACATAAGAGCATATGTCCTACAAAAAATTCAAGTATGGTCGTAATGTCAAATTGATACCAAAACTTGTCATATGTTATGAATTCGAGTTTAGTTTCTTTTGAAAACACGGTGCCTTAACTCTTTGTTTTTTTTTTTTTTTTTTTTGCCTCAAAACTTTCAAATTAGTACTCCATCCGTTCCTTTCTATTTTTCTATGTTTCCTAAATGGAGCTTTTAGAATAATGTCCACTCTAGGATCTTTACTAGTTATGGTATAGATAATTGACAACATTGCCCTCATTTGATGTATTTCATTCAAGTTATGTTAGTTGCAATGAGATCCAAACATATGTTAGATATCTAGTATGCAAATAAATAAAAAAAAAATAGCTTCTTCCATTGCTTTGCTTAGATCATTCATGTTCCTTGGCATCTTCTTATGCAATAACAATTATATGCTCCTAAAAGATACTAAGTCTAGGAAGGTACAATATTCATACTGTTTGGTGGTTGTTAGTTTAATACAAAAGTGAATTCCCCCTTTTGATGGTGATGCTAGCCTGCTGTCATATTGGATCATTTTGTAGTATGTACCCTTGTATTATCTTGTTAGATATGGATAATTCATGAACCTGCTGCTAGCCACCTCGCTATGATTGATTGTATTAGTTGTGTAATTAACATATCTCTATACACTGCTTGATTCATTGTTTCTACTAGCTTGATCTCTATGGGGCATTTTTTGCCTATTCTTTGAATTTTTTTTGGCTCCCACTTTTGTGATGAATGGAAAAATGTCAATATTTCCATCAAATATGCATTGCCATCTTGATTCCATATTTAGAAACATGGCCTTGGGATATATTTTGATAATTTTCCAGCTTTATATGGTATTGGTTCCCTATGTGTAAGATAAACTCTTCGTGTTTTCTTTGTGAAATAAAATTTCTTCTCATCTATGTGTATCAAGAGGTACTTTGTCTTTCTTGGCACAAAAACATCTTGTAGAAGACTTGTTATCCACTCTAGACGATTTAATTTGTTTGCATTGTAAAGTATTGGATGAAGTGGATTTCAATGAGCCTTTGTGTCCCCCCTATCCCCCATTTTTTAGCCTCTAAACTCTGGTTGAAGCAAGATTTATTTAGACAACTTGCCATATCTTTTATGAAAGTTTGATTCCCCATTGATTGTAATTCTAACAAATTAATCGGGACATTAACCCTCTTTATCCCACAACTTTTGAAGTTGTTGCTTATTTGGTATTGTTTGTTGGCTTGCTTTGTGGCTAATTCTTTTTTCCACATATTTCTAATTGTTCTATGGTGATATATATATATATATATATATATATATATATATATATATATATATATATATATTCTTGAACGCTCCATGTGTTAAAGTGTTTCCCATTTTCATGGCAAGTAATGCTTGAAATATTTCATGCATCATTTCGTCGCCGAGCTTCGGCTTGTGATGATCCCCCTTCATTTGAATTTGGAAAAACCATGGGTTGTTTAGCTTCAGAATTAGATGTTGATCAAGAATCGTTTTCTTTAGTTTGATTCTTGAAGTACTAGGCAGCCCCCATATATGTCTTCTCCATATTCATCAGATACTACATTGTGATTTGACGCCATGTAGATGCAATGATGCATGCAGCTGCATGCTGTACGTGTGTTGGCTGAGTTTTGTGTTGCAAAACATCTGTAATTTCTTTTGTAGTGTAAAGCCACTACTTATGTAATGGTATGCACAGAAAAGCTAGCTGATCCATGTGACATTACAAGAGCCTATGAGAACTTAGCATCATTGTATGGAAAATTTTCTATCCGCGAAAGTGGGGTTAAGGCCAATGGGAATGTGTTGTGGTTATTCCAAAGATTATGCCCATGTATATTTCTTTCAATTAAATATTAAACCACTATCTTCTAATTCATTAAAAATCTAGCTTCATTTACTTTTATTCAATAAAGTTTTAATCTCACTGTAATTAATTTTCAATAAAATAATGATATACTATCATCTTTTAAACTCAAATTTCTCCCTTAAGGTTCTAAAATGAACAAATATAAAGAGACGAAAAGAATACAATTATCAATCACATTTTATTAATATTCGCTTCATTTTTGCGATGGCATAAATTCTGATAAAAATGGGCCAGAATTTATCTATCAGTAGTAATTTCAGCGTCTTTCTGTTTGATGCCTCCATCATGAGGGCCACCCCACTTTCTTATTCTTTCTCCTGCAGTACAAGCCTGCTCCAAACAGCCAGAAATCAGATAGACAAACTGATCGTCGTTAAACTAATCTTAAAAGCAAAAGGATAACACAAGAACATTAATCATCAATGATTAGTAAAAGCAATTATGATACTGATCATAATGGGTGTAGCATATATATATATATACTTCCGTATAATATAAAGTTTTGTTACCTCTTTGTTCCAATTGGTTTTGAAGACTATATAAATGAGGATTATGGTTTGCACTGATGTACCAGAGAGCATCCCAAACCATATACCCTGCAATATTTAGATAGAAAGTGGTTGCATATCAGTGTCAGAATCGGATAATCAATGCAACGTATTTAATTACTGGCCAGCTAAAACAAGTGACATCCATCTGCCTTCTTTTTGAAATTTAATAGCCAGTTTATCGATCACAATCCTTCATAAAGAAAAAACTGTCAATATTTCCCTGATATACCCTATTGTATATGTTTTCTCTCTTCTGATCCATTTAAGAGTGATATGTATGAAATAAAATCACATGGTTTTTCAAAAGATTGCAGTGTTTCCAACATTACGTAGTGATGTACATGTGCGAAGTGCAACCTACTTTGAATTATATTCTTCTTAAAAGATTGAAGTTAACATACCTCGACACCTAAATCAAACACATATCCCAAAATGAGGCCCAAGGGAATGCCCAATATATAATAACATCCCACGTTGATGTATGCTACAAAAGCTTGCCAACCTGCTCCGATTGCCACACCTGTGGATACCACGTAAAAATATTAAATGTTCACCATTAACTCATTAACTCACTTGTATAGGCGATTCTGGGTATGTACAGGGTGTTCGATGGAACAGGGCCCTCAAATTCGAAGGGCCTCAAGATTCAGATATATTTATATTAATTTTGTATAATAATATAAAAATTTAGTTAGAGCGGTGATTTAAAGCATTTACTCCAACTATTTTCTTATATTTTGGAAAATAAAGTAGAAAGCCTGACATGATTTTTTTTTTATCAAATAAAAATTGGGTATTTAATTTATTGAAAGAGGACCCAATTTTGAGAAGTTAAACAGGGCTCTATAAATAATATGCAATTGTTGGCTAGACTCTGCTCACCGAGTTGTATATATTAACAAGAATAACAATGGAGATTGGCTCATCTTCACATGGGTTTTTCTAGTTGTGCATATCGTATATAAAGTATAGAGTATATTGAACTACATAGCATGTATATGAAAAGTAACTTGAAACATAAATGCACAGTAGTACCTGAAAGAACAGGTTGAATATTGTTGATGGTGATACTAACAGCTAGAATTGGAGTGAGATAATACACGATGTCTTGTACCTCTTTACTGCTGGTAAATATTGCTGGATATTCCTTACGATAGATAATTATTAATAGTGACAGGACTACACCTACCAAAAATGACAGTATTACGGACACCACGACTGAGAATTTTGCTGCTCTGGGATGCGCTGCTCCAAGTTCATTTGATACCCTTACACTTCATAAACATTGCATCAACTCCATTCAATATTCAACTATAAAAGTCCCATTAAAAAGAAAAAATAAACAAGAAATTTCTAATTTATGCCAGATATAAATATATCAGTGATATTTTCGTAATTTCATTTTTATATCTAATATCATAATGTATATACCTGATAGAGATTTTCTGTATTTTTATATCTGATATAACAATATTTATTTATGAGATATTAATACCATACTATAATTTATATTAGGTAAAACATATTACAATGGTTTTGACAACGCGGTAAATAATGCCTAGCTTGTAAAAATCTTCATCAAGAGAAACCTTTTTTGGTTATATATATATATATATATATATATATATATATATATATATATATATATATATATATATATATTGATTTAAATGATATATGGGCAACTAAAATAAGTAACACATACCTTACGGCTGCATTGAATCCCAAACCGATCATCATTGCCCATCCTAAAATGTTCACACTGAAATTCGGTATATATATATATATATATATATATATATATATATATATATATATATATATATATATATATATATATATATATATATAAAGAAGATAAAATTGTCAATCCATGATACAGATTTGAGTTAAAAGGGAAAGGTTTATAATTCTATAATATGATTCAAATTTCACAGTTTATACAAGGAACCAATGTCCAAAAAGAGCTATCTACTTACCAAACGGATAAGGCATCCACTGAAATTTCAGCATTCTTCAAATATCCAGCAAATAGGATAAGAGCCATAAAATACCAAGTTTCTAAACTGCCCACGAAAAAATGCAACAATTATGTATACTTAGTGTAAAGGAATACTCCATCCATCCTCAAATATTGACTCATTTGACTTTTTGCAGTATTTGAAATACGATTTTAAATTTTTTTTTATCTCTAAATTCTTAAGACAAAAAATTATGAAAATTTTTGTAGAGACATAAGGAATATAAATAAATAAATAAAGACCGGTAGATCATAACATATGAACACTGTGAGGACTACTCCGTATTATATTTGGTAGAATGTAAATTTGCTAGTAGGCCTGCATTGGAACGTACTTACCATAACATCACTGCAGAGGCAACAGACAGCCTAACGAACCCCCACAAATCTTGAAAAGCCTTCCAAGAGAATCCACTCCAAGCCTCCCCACACCTCCCACTGAAAATGTACACAAGCTCAGCGGCCACTATGAACCACCACGAAGCATTCAACACGATGGCCCCTCCAAGGAGACCCCAACCGAGCTTGAGCATAAGCAACCATGAAAAGAAGGCGTGTAACACCAAAGCCACCCCTGAAATCACTGCCATGGCCATCACCTTGCGTTGTGCTTGTAAGAACTTTATTATAGGGAATATCATAGCATATGCAAATAGTTGTGGGATCATCCATATGGCCAGCCTGCCTGTCATAACGTACCAAAAAATATTAATCTTTAAGACATTGCAACTACAAACATGGGAACGACATGTATGGATTTTTAAGGATATATAGTTTTTACTCTTAAGATATGTGTTATATAATGCCACCCTTAGCTTAAATCAAACCCTGCAACATATTTCAAAGTAAGTGTTCAGAACATAAAAATTTTGATCTGTACAATTCAATCAATTTCGTTATGTAATATATACGACGGATCAATTTTGATTAGTAATACTTCCTCTTTTCCTTCCCAATTTTGATCAAAAAGTTCTCACAAAAAAAATGGTCAAATGAGTCAAACATTAAGGGACAGAGAAAATAACTAGTTTCGTGATAGAATAGTTAGTCAAAAGACAAAAACTTACACAGGACCTTACACCTAAAAATCATCAAAGCCTACCTGCTGCCTCAGATATAGCTGAAGTCTCCCCAATGAACCTCAAAAGTGGAGATGCAAAGATGTAGAGTAAGCTTAATAAGAGGGCTGTAGAATTGAGGATGACCCAAGACCTTTGCATGTAGATTCCTAGCATCTCAATTTGCCCTGCTCCAAATGCTTGTCCACATAGTGTCTCCAACGCACTTCCCATTCCAAGCTTCAAATTTTGCAAGAATTCTTTCAGTTAAAATAATGTTGTTATATTTGTACTCCTACCTTATGATTTTATTTAAATTGTCAAATAACCTCGAGTACTCATAAATCACTGAATTAATGGCCAATTAATTTCTACTATTTTCTTCCAATACACTAGAGTTTCATGTAATTAACTCAAATCCAATGGATTAATGCCTGCAAAATACGATTAATTCTTCAATGAAATTCAACTTTGGCTATAAGTTAATCTTCCTTTTATGCTAACTAGCTTAAAACGATTCAAACTTATGTTAATTTTAAAAAAAAAAAAAAAAACTTGCGACAAACAAAGATAAATTGACTTCCATGTCTAAATCCAAGGTCTTGTCCTAATAATCTAATTAGTATTATTCCTCTCGATTAGATTTCTAATCGTATAATAATAGTAGGTACATACTCTCGCTCACCAACCCCATGTGTATCTTTGTGCAATGTACAGAGTACCCCCGTTTATATATGGGGAGAATACCAACGAAAGTATCAATGTCACCCATTATTGCCATCATTAGCTTGTTGACGACAAGATGAATAATACGCACAAGACACAAGACACAAGACACAATCTTTGATCTCACACTCTTGGATCTTAGTGCCCAGTGCCTCCCCGTGAAATCGACCGTAGTCGTACATAGAGCCCTTCAGCCTGCCTCCTTTTGCAAATTTAATAAATTATGGGATTAATAATTAATCCGGCTCAGATCCCATATACTTTTGTCTCCTTGTTATTTCAGAGATGGCCAGTAGCCCAGGTCAGGCCACCACCTCAACTCAGTCTTGACCCGACTAAATTTCGTTTTTAGTTCAGACGTGGTCAATCCAAAACTAACCCGGACGATATTTTAAGTGAGCCGATTAAGAACTAAGAAGCCCCAACCAATCCCATCCATCGAACTGATTACGGGCAACCCAGTCTAGACCATGACTAGGTCTGGTCCTGTCCCGTGACCACCTTTTGTACCTCCTAAATTCATCCGTTTGTTGTGGTTAATTTTTTCTTTGATTAGAAGTTTAGAACTAATGAAAGAGAAGTGACGGGAGGGTTAGTATATTATTCATTCTTAGGTGTATTTTTATAAAAATGATGAGTAATTTAATTTTCACCAAATTATGAAATATAATGATAATTTCTAACCTATATTCAAGTAGTCGGGTTTAACTGTTAACCTTTCATATGTTACTAGGTAAGTCCCGTGCGATACACGGATTGATAATAAATTATTTTGTTAAATATTTTTAATTATAAGAAAATTTTCATTTATTGGTAAAAAATTTATAAGTTTTATAGAATTACCATAGAAAATGTAATTGGGATAATATTTTTTATCATATTAAATGAAAAAATGAAAAATTATTATAGAAAAATATAGATAGGAAATATGAAATGAAAAGAAAAAATAATGTAGTTTTAAATGATTTAGGAATTTATTTAGTTACACAATTTTCTATATATATAATATTTTTTAATCTAATATTAATATAAAGTAGAAAAAAAAAAGTAGATATCATTTTTAAGAAAATGCGGGAAATTTTTTTATAATATCTGACATGTGATAATTATGACGTGAACATGAATTATGCTTTAATAATAGTTATAGATAGATAGATAGATGTTCATAACATGCATGTAAATCAGAGAATGAAATTCAATGAAAATTACAGGAGGATTTAAAATGTGTTGGATCAACAAACCAAAACATTAGGTTTACAAGCTAAGTATGATTTTATCGTATTATCAGAAAGACTATTAGTCAAAAGCTTTCTATTATAAAAAGAATACCGTTAGTCAAAAGCTTTCTATGGTGGAATGTATATTAAATAAAAGATATTCACTTAATTACGGAAAATATTTTTTGTGGAAATTGGCTTTGTCGCGTTTGTGGTTGCTACAGCTCTTTGTGGGGAACGGGCCATGGGATGATGGAGACTCAAAGACTCAAATTAGCCGCCAAATTTGAGGAAGGCTGTTTCGGTATTTTTCTACTAAGATACACCGATCTAAAGTTAATTATTTTAATTGTTAAATAAATAAACCTTGAAAAAAAAAACCTTATAAATCATTTGAAATGTAAAAGAGGATTTTGCTACGTTATCATTTTCCGTCTTAATTTCGAATTATACAATTTCCTTCCTTATAAATTAGCATATAATTATTAAAAAAAAATAACATTTATGAACATATATTATTATTATTGAATATGGTCTAAAAAAGCCGCAATAATGACATTAAAAAGGTAAAATGGAGCAAAATTAATAATACCCCTCCGTTCCAACTCTTTTAAGGGCTGGCTCACACCGACTTTCATATTTTAGGAGTAAAATAAAATTAATTTTCCACATTAAAACTAACGGCATATATGTGTGTGCAGTGCCGGCCTGAAGACAGGCCAATGGTTCAATGCTTAGGGCCCAGGTTTCAGAAGAGCCTAAAAATAATTAAATAAATTATAATTAAATAAATTTTAAAAAAATCTTAATTAAAATTTTAATGATAATTACTTAAACCATTTATAACATTAAGTTTATAAAGTCTTATAATGAATAAATTTAATCTCTTGTCAATCTTAGCGTGTCATATAACTATACAAATATTTCAAATTTAAGATTTCAGCGGGTGTGCTGTGTGTTGTGTACATACCAGCGCTCCGAAGGAAAAGCCGGCGATGACGGAGTTCTCGACCGAAACGGCCGCCAGGTCGAGCGTACTAAGTTGTCCAGCCAAGGTTTGGGTGATGGCACCAAGTGAGTATTGACATATACCCATGAAAGTAGCTGGTGCTGCCAAATACATGGTCTTCTTCAACTCCGCCCAAACCTCCCTAACCAAGTCTCTTGGAGACCTGATGGGCTGGATATCATCTTCGTCTGCCACAAACGAACCATTGTTGCCATAACTTGGAAGATGAACATAGCCATTAGATGATTGATTACAAGTCTGTGCTGCTGTTGGTGGTGGTGGTGGTGCGGCGGTGGTGGGGGGTAGAAGTAGGGGTTGGTTTTCAGAGTTGTTATCCATCGCCCAGCTTGAGAGGTTGGATGTTTTGGCCTTTTGTGATGGGGTGGAGTATCGACACTCGACAGATTAGACACAAAAGTTTTTATGAGTAGAAAGGTAGTAACATCGTGGGTACTTTCAATTAGCAGTGACAACGAATAGTAATTACTCCAATGGAAATGTGGGGAAAATGTATTTAAAGAAGATATAATAAAGTGTTGGTTTGATATGCGTGTTCTATTAGACGCGGTTTATTAAGATTTTAGAGGCGAGTACAGACTACAATAAAACATGGGATTTAGAAAATTATGGAAGGCTTAGTCAAAAAGCTTTATTTCTAGCTTGCCAAAAAAAATGTAAGCAAGACATATTATCCAAATGAGTTAATTGGCCTAATTGCTAAAAATTATTAATTATAATAATGATTACTGGAAAAGGCTAACCATAACTGTACCTTTAAGTAATGATCACCAATAAATGATTAACCGATATCTAACGGTAAGGTTAACGGTTAACCGCTAACCGTTCATTTTATTTTTATGCACTTGTACACCTAATATTGTGAACTACTTGTATGATTCCTTAGCTCATTGGATCTTTTTACAATAGTAATAACACATATTTACACAAGGTTTGATCATGCATAAAAAAACTTGAGACATTCATTCACGTTTTAGCATTTTATGTTTAGTTATTTTTAAAATAATAACGTCGGTTAACCGTTGCAAAAAGTTTATTACCGTAAATGTAACTGTTAATTCATAATGGTTTTGTTAATATGAACTGGTTATACATGGTTAAGGGTTACGATTATTTTGCACACTCTTAGTTTTAATGATCTTGAATAAGATTATGATTTTTGGATATGACGATTGATATATTTATTGAAATAACAAATTCATACCTTTATAGTTTATTTGTATTGGCCAGTTATCAATAAATTGATGATCATGATTTTTTAACAGTTTATAGTTTTATAAATTGTCCTTTTTTCTTGAAAACAATAAAAAAACTAGGAATATTATTGATAAAGATTGAGAGTTATAAGTGTAAATACATTATTATGTAAGATCGCATGATTCTACGTTTCATTAAGATTTTACCAAGCCCGTCATATCTAAATAAAAGCATAATCTTAACAATATTGTTTATTGTCAAAGAATTAACAAATGCATAATAAAAACTAAATAATCATGAATTTAAGCTAACTTGTAAAATGCAATTTACAACATAATTGTAAAATAATCATGAATCAAACTAAATCGTCTCAAAATGGCCTAAATAAAATGTCTTAACCCGTCCAAATTGGACTCGGCCAAAAGCCGAGCCAAAACTAAAATAAACTATCTTAACCCTTTCAGACCCGAACCGGTCAAACTCGGACTGAACCCGAACCAAACCGATTGAACCCGATCCAATTATTAACTCGAAACCAAACCGAACCGATCCAAAATAATTAACAACCCATTTTAACCCGACCCGATAGTACCAAACTGAACCTGTACCAACCACCCGAATTGATACCCCTACTCTTAATTATCCTAATTGTGTGCTTAATGAATAAGGCATTAATTGGTTATGACCGGTGCACATTAATTACCTCTAACACGAAAGAACAATCTAATTGTAGCGTATGGCTCAGGCTTTGCAATAAGTGCAATCAGATATTTCTCTTGTTCTGGTCTTTCTTTTTCAAAATGGTGATTCATAATATTGCTGCTTGCATTTCATTAGTTAATAAGTAACCTTAATCCTCAATTAAAGGTAATTAACTAAAATTACATAGTGAAATAAACTAACTTAGGACACTAAATATGTCCCATAATTATGAATCTATAACTTTTCTTAAATAAATACATCAATCAAAACTTATAATAAGAAAATTATAACTCAATATATTCTTGGATAATTCTCATTGGTAATCCTATTTTTTAAGTTAAAGCTCTTTCTTGCATGACCTTAATGACAAATTTTTATGAGTTAAAGCTTTTTAAAATTATTATGCATGACCTTAATGATAAATTTTTATAAGTTAAAGCTTTTAAAGTGATATTTAACTATAGTTAGGCATAATTAGATATTTATAAGTTAAAGCTTTTTAAGTGACATTTAACTATAGTTAGGCGTAATTAGATATTTCCAGTGAATTTACATTCAATTTCCTCTCATACCATCATCCATCTTATTGAATATGTTTAACTAAATTGAATTATAACGTGAATTATGTAATAATTTTATAAAAGAAGATGCAAACGAGTCGACTGCTCTAAGGAGTACAATGGTAAGAGTTTTTAATTTCTTGATGAATAATTTATCTACTGCTCTAAGGATGAGGGCCTTCCATTCTCTTGATTTGCACATGATCTTCTCGATCTTTCATTCACGTTATTTCCCACTATATTCTTCCTCCTCATTCTCGTCCTCTTCTTTTTATCTCCCCACGTCAATTGGTATTTTTCATTAATACTAGTGTCACAAACAATTCACTCTTTGCATAGAATGTTTGGCATGTGTCACAAACACCACAACATTGCCGGTCACTTTAAAAGCATCCGGATTGGAATTTTATTTTGAAAGCCAAGGCTTCCTCTTCCTGAGAGGATTCTCTTCTTCTTTCACATCAATGACTCTGTCATCTTTCTCCTAAAATTTATCAATGAGGAAGCCAATTCTTCATTGATAATGAATAATGATGCTCTAAACTTGACATTATTAAATTGTAACTCAAAGTTGAAATTAACGAGGAAAGACATTTCAAACTTTAAGCGGTTAATTATGTCAATTTTCCCTCATAAAAAGTTACTTTTTGAGGTAAATTATGTTCGATTTATGTACAACTTTAAACAAAATAAAATATCAAAAAAATGATAAATAGAATTTCATAAAAAGTGCAATTACTGCACGTTGCACGTGAAATCCTGCTATCTAACCCGCACCCTCCCATCCCCCCTTACTCCATCTCTGCAACTCTTCCATCAATCTCGAGAGAAGTTCGTTCGTTCTCCGGCTGCGGCGGCCGTGTGGTGGCAATCGCTGCAGAGAGGTGTAACGTTAGCTAGAAGAGAGAGAGTGAAAGTGCTGCTGTATGTCAATTTTGGTGCACTTTTCTGACGATAATTACTACTACTTCCGTTATAGTGGGATCTCCAATCCTCTCCAATGGCCTCAGCTTCGCAAAAAGCGTCGTCTTCTCCTTCTACTTGTTGCGATTCAGGCGAAATCCGCGCTCCGCCATCTTCGATTGCCGATCAGTTTTCGCCGGACGGCGGGGATAGGGTTGTCGCTGAGGGACCGGTGAATTTGATTCGGAACGTCGAATCGCTTCCTGAAAGTCCTGCTGTTACTGCTGCCGCCATAGGGAAAGGTTATCTCTCATTTTGCTGATGAATTATCGCTGATTTTTTTTTAAATTGATTATGTGCTTTGCTAGTTTGTGAATTATGCGAAAAATTGGTGAAATAATTCATAAAATATGGTAAATTCATACTATTGAATTATTAAGAAATGTTGAATTTAAACATTCAGAAGTTTGTCTGTTTGATTGTGAAATTTTCTATAGTTCTTTACGAAATGGATTCGTCATAATTTCGTATGATATCTTTTATTTATGGATTAACGCTTGCTCGTTGATTGATGCTGCAGTATTTTCAACCAAACTGAGGTCATATAGAAGCTTAATGTTTGTCTCCAAAGTTTTAGACTTTAGCTGTTTTCTATTTGCGGTATAGGGCATTTATTAGGAATGTGCTATGGTATAGGATTCTTTGTGTTTCTAATGGTATGATGTTGATTGATGATGATACAAAAGGTGTCAATAAGATTATCTGAAACTTTGTGTGGAGGCCGTAATGCTGAAATTATTTTGGAATTGAGTATAAATGGTGATACAAATGGTGTCAATAACGAACTAGAACTTTGAGTAGAGGTTTTAGTGTTGAAATGAATTTGGAACTGAGTCAAGGACTGTTAAAATTGAGAGTTTAGGGAGGATAGAAATGGCGGAGAGGAAGGATGAAAGCTATTAGAAGAGCTTGAGATAAAGAAGGGGAGGAAGAGAGCAAGAGAGGGAAAAGAGAAGTAGCTTTTCTATTGTTGTATTACTGAATTGTACAATTACAATTACAAAATGACATCATTAAGTTTACCAGCTAGGGAAAGTTTAGCCATGATATCATCCATTTGTTGGGTAGCTATATCACTGACAGTTTGCCCTCGAAGACAGCACATGCAATGAATGGATTTTTTATCTTCTTTAAATCTTACATGCTTCCCTTTCCTTGTATAGCATACAAAAGTAGCCATCTAGGAGAATCTGGCAGCCACCACTTCCCAATTGCCATCATCACTGATATAGGAGAACTCATGGCAAACATATAGCGCCAACTAGGAATGACATTCACTAAAAGGCTCCCAAAGGCATAGACCATAACCATGATAATAATTATGAAGAATTCTTTTAGAGAGATTACTTGGCCTCTTATATGAGATGGAGTAGTCTCAAAAATGTACATTAGCGTAGCATGCATTGCCAGTCCAATACCAATGCCAAATAGTAAGCGTCCTATCATCATGATCACAAAATTAGGTCCTGTTGCTGTAAGTAGAGCCCCAAAAAGATAGAGAACAGAAGCTGTTATCAACTCTTTCCTCCTCCCAAGGAAATCGGCAAAATTAAAGGTCAAGAAGGAACCAACCAGAGCTCCATACAATGATCCACCAAAAAGTAGTCCTCCAAGAGGGAATAAAAATGGTAAAATGCAGGAGATAAGGAAGTAATTTTCAATAACATGACCTCCATTCAAACACGGTTGTTGTTCTTGACCAATATCTAATTCACCTGTAGTCTTTCCGAAAGAGGAAAGAAACGGTTGCTCGTGATCGGAGGTAGTCGACGCCATTTTGAGAGAGGAGAAGAATGGACGAACTAAACTGGTAGTTGAAAATTGAAATAATTGAACCACCATATCAAGCAACTCATTCCCATATGATATTTGAGGTGGCTTATCAGAAATTTTGGACTGACAAACCATAGCTTTATTTTGCTGCATTTGTATATAGAAAAGCTTAGAGCCTTCAGCTTTGATGAAATCCTCCTCATTCTTAAACCCGGCCTCCAAATTTGCGGTCACGTTATAACACGGTACATAATTCTCCCCGTGTTTGACATTCAACCGGCAGTTCAAATCCAAACCATCATTTCCATATCCATTGACATTAACAAAATTATCAAAATCATTGATTGGATCATTACGACGCCATTTCTTGGGCTTACTCCCAACTTTCTTAGCAATTGCAACCTTTGGATTCGCGGCAATTGAATTAGCAGTAGCAACAGATGACGAAGAGAGTAAACGCGAAACCTCACACAATGTCGTCAAAAACACCTTACAAATCCTCATATCATCAAAATTACAACCAAACAACTGAGAATTCCGGAGAGTGAAGGAGATCGACGAACCCTAATTAACGAATTCCGGACTCTATTGCAATAAAATTGGAGGAAATGAAAACAAAATTTGAAGAGAAATATCAGGAAAAAAATCATCAAAAGTTGATCAAATGCAACAATGAAAGAAAGATTTTAGAAGATTGACTGAAATCAAAGAAATCAACAAGAAAATCAGAAATGGGTTTCAAAACCCATTTTCATCAAATTACAAGAAAATTGTATCTATTGAAATTGAAAGACAAGAGTAGCGTGGATCAATATCCGCCTTGATACCATGTTAAAATTGAGAGTTTAGGGAGGATAGAAATGGTCGAGAGGAAGGATGGAAGCCATTGGAAGAGCTTGAGACAGAACACTGAGCAAAGGAGGAAGAGAGCAAGAGAGGGAAATGAGAAGTAGCTTTTCTATTGTTGTATTACTGAAATGTGCAATTACAATTACAAAATGACTATTTATACTACTAACTAACCTACTAAATCATACACTCCAACAAGGACGAAAATGCTAAATTGTGCCTTAAGGGCTGACAGGAGTGGGCCAAACTTTGCAAATTAAGATAAGGTCATATGCGATGCTAGGCAATGTTTGTTTTTATTCAATGGTTAGGTAGATGAAGTATCATGAATCACATATAAAAGGAAGTAGTCCGAATCTTGTATCAAATTGAAGTAGTACTTTCTTGGTAGTGCTTTTCTTTTATGGTAGACTGTGTTGATTAAGGGAACTTTTGGTTATAAAATTAGTGGCTACAAGGATAATGATGTTTCTTTGATTGTTCCAACATATTGAAAGAGTGAAAAATGAAATGTATAGAGACAATTGCGAGTGTACTCAAGCCTTAGATGCCTTGTTTGAAGGGGGGCATATGATTCATCTGGAGATATTGGTAGCATGAGTAGTACTGGGCTACTGGACCTTTTTTTTTGCTGTGTAGTTATGACTATTGTTGGGAATAAGAAAGGGGTCTTCGATTATTGTTCTTACTTCATGGATTTAGCTGGCATGCATCCCCTCCTCTTCTCCTTGCCCTTACATGTATTTAATCTGCATGTACTATAACTACATTATACAAATACTCTTTTCATCCATCATTAATCTTTAACTCTTGCCTCAAATGGATGTCCCAATATAATGTCCCTTTCGCCTTTTCAAGCAGATATTATTTTCTACGCTCTACTCTTAATTTTTGTCCAAAAAGCAATTATATAAAAAATTTGTGAGAGAATGAGAATATGTTCTATTAGTGTTTCTTTTAATTTTAATCACTTCTCAAATTTTGAAATTTGTCCAGATCCTTTTGCACAAGATATGTTGTACTTCTCTATCTTTTAGTGTTTTATCCTTTTGTCCTCTTTCTTCCTAATAATTATGTTATTGACTCTATCCTTAGCCATCATTAATATTTCTCTTTTGCCCTCGGTGGACGTCCCAATGTAATTTCCCTTTTGCCTTTTCAAGCAAATTTTCTTTTTTATGCACTACTCTTAATCTTTGTGCTAAAAGCAATTGTAGAAAAAGAATTGTGGGAGAATGAGAGTATGATCTATTAGTGTTTCTTTTTCATTTTATCATTTCTCTATGTTTTTGAAATTTGTCCGGATCCTTTTTATACAAGGTATGTTGTACTTCTCTATCTTTTAGTGTTTTATTCTTTGTTCTCTTCCTTCTAAATAATTTCTGTTCTGAGTTCCTCCTTGAGGATCATATTATCGTACTCTATCCTTAACCATCTTATTGTCACTAGCCATCCCCAGTTCCTCACTATTGAAAGTCCTGAGACATTTTGTACTATTCAAGTTTTGCAATCCTTATCATGCTCACAGCAAGATAAATGCATTAAAGCTTAATCTGTCCTTGAAGTAATATAATATAAAACAAGATGATGCCGTTTACTCATTTTCCTATCAGTGCCATTTACTTTGGGTCTTGCTAGTTGCTACTGGTTTTTTTTTTTCATTATCCTTCTCTACCCTCCATTTCAATAGTTCAGTAGTGTTTGACTTTGGTGATGACTTTCTTCCTTCTGAGTGCTTTTGATTGAAAATTTATGTTGTGTGGATTGTCATACATGGTGCTTCTTTTACAGGTGTCTTGATGCCATGGAGGGCTCGAACAAGCCACCCTTTAGATCCATTATCTGCTACTGAAATCAAGGTGGCAGTTGCTACTGTCAGGGCTGCAGGAGCAACTCCTGAGGTTTGTTTCTGTCTCTTGATATTTTTTCTTTTATTCAATTGTAGTCTGCGTAACAAATGGTAGTGTTTGATTAATTATTACCAAGTAATAACCAATTTATTTTTTTTTCATTATGATCTTTCGTGTTTGATTCTTCTGTCAGGAGAGAGATAGCATGCGATTTATTGAGGTGGTATTGGTGGAGCCTGAAAAGCGTGTTATTGCTATGGCAGATGCATATTTCTTCCCTCCTTTTCAGCCGTCTTTGTTGCCTAGGATAAAAGGCAGACCTGTTATTCCGTCTAAGCTTCCCCCGCGGCAGGCAAGACTCATCGTCTATAGCAAAAAGTCAAATGAGACTAGCATATGGGTCGTTGAACTCCTAGAAATTCACGCTACTACACGAGGGGGCCACCATAGGGGCAAAGTCATTTCATCCAACATTGTTCCTGATGTCCAGCCTCCTATGGTATGTTGCGCCATAACATATGGGAATATGTTTTCTTTTTTCTTGAGTCGAGTGAATCATGATATTATCCTGTGTTGATTCTTCCATGTACTTTATCCCTTCTATTGGCTGTACTCAACCCCTTAGTGTTGGGCGTACAGTTGTATGGGGGAAAACCTCTTAGGATTCCTTTGAAATAGCTTCCTTCAGTCTTCTTCTAGTATGATATGCCATGTTCACTATCTATTCATTTAGATTGTACAATGCTTGATCTCAAACACTTTGTTTACAAATTAGTAATGTTCATTGCTTTTCGCGTCAGGTTAAATCCCTGTTAATCTTGGATGCAAAGAAGAAAAAAAAAGATTTGTTGCTTCTGATTATACATCTAAGAAATTTATCAGTCTAACTAACAAGAATGATGTTATAGATTTGAATTTATGGTTGGTTATGTTCTGAGAAACGAGTTTACCCCAACTTTCTATTGTGAGATCTTATGACTTATGCTTTTCAGCGACACAGAAGCAACAAGTTATATGGTAACATTTCTTGCATTCCTGACTGCTGAATAAAGCTAAATGCCTTGCAAAATTCTGTATACCAATAGGAAATTAAATTAGGCATTGGTTGGATGAACTTGCAACATTATTCCCTTGATGATGTGCTTTTTGAAGGATTTATGATTCTAGGGGGGTGAACAAATAAGGAATGATTAAAATTAGCTTCATATTGTGCTAGGTGGTTAATTAATTTTCCAATGTGAGCATGGGGCCAATATTAGCTATGCATACACTTAAATTGTACCAGCAAAACACTTTTATATTACTGTCTTGTGATTGTCCCAGGAAGCTGTTGACCTTCTACTATGTTATTGGCTCCTTAGCTTCTAAACATCTTGTATCACCCATACATTAATGACATTTCTTATAATCTTATTTGTGAGAGAATTATTACTGGGCAAAGATCTTGATACTACTTGACAGCTGCCATTGTCTTGTTCCTTTTCTACTGTATTCCCTTTCCGCTGTTTAATTTCATTTAAATTCTTCCTAGTTCTTATAATGAAATTGAAATTCCAGGATGCTGTAGAATATGCTGAATGTGAAGCAGTTGTGAAGGACTATCCTCCATTCCGAGAAGCAATGAAAAAGAGGGGTATTGAGGATATGGATCTTGTTATGGTAGATGCATGGTGAGATACAAGAAATTAGAGCCTTGTCTTCAAAACTGTTTTTAATGTTTCAGTCTGCTGAATACTTTTTATGATCTTGAGGAAATGGGATTGCTGAAACTGTCCTATCATTTTCACTAATGTTAATGAGCATGTTCAATAGGTGTGTTGGTTATCACAGTGAGGCTGATGCTCCAAGGCGTAGGCTTGCTAAGCCACTTATATTCTGCAGAACTGAGAGTGATTGCCCAATGGAGAATGGTTATGCTCGTCCAGTTGAAGGAATCCATGTCCTTGTTGATATGCAAAACATGGTATTGGTTGAGTTTGAGGACAGAAAATTTGTTCCTCTACCACCTGCTGATCCATTAAGAAATTACACTCCTGGAGAAACAAGAGGAGGTGTTGATCGAAGTGATGTGAAACCGTTGCATATTCTTCAGCCAGAAGGACCAAGTTTTCGCGTGAAAGGCCATTTCGTTGAATGGCAGAAGGTGCTTATTTTTTTTGTATTGAAGTGTTAACTTGCAAGTTGCGACTATTTGTTCTTATCATTATGTTGACTTCTGGTTATTGTACCTAATTTTCTCCTCGTTTTTCTTGATTCTGGTTGGTGCAGTGGAATTTTCGTATTGGATTTACCCCACGTGAGGGTTTAGTTATACATTCTGTTGCATATGTTGATGGAAGTAGAGGCCGTCGTTCTGTAGCTCAGAGGTTAAGCTTTGTTGAGATGGTGGTTCCTTATGGTGATCCAAATGAACCGCATTACAGGAAGAATGCATTTGATGCTGGTGAAGATGGTCTAGGCAAGAATGCACACTCTCTAAAAAAGGTTTGATATTTCCATTGTTAGTTTACTTTTCTTTTTTCGATTTTCGACATCATTGGGGGTTTATCTTAAGCCAGTTGTTTGCTGCTATGACGTCTGGATAGAATGTTATATGATTGTTTTATTACTTCTTCCATGCTGCAGGGTTGTGATTGTTTAGGTTACATTAAATATTTTGATTCCCATTTTACAAACTTTACTGGAGGTGTTGAAACAATTGAAAATTGCGTTTGTTTGCACGAGGAAGATCATGGTATGTTATGGAAGCATCAAGACTGGCGAACAGGCTTAGCCGAAGTGAGAAGATCCAGGAGGCTTACTGTTTCCTTCATCTGCACGGTGGCCAATTATGAGTATGGATTTTTCTGGCACTTTTATCAGGTAAGTTTTCTTTGGCTCATTTCTGCACTGGGTTTATCTATTGGTCGTTTGGTTGGCAATAAAGATGCAGTTGGGTGTATTTCTGTCATCCTGTGGCATAACCGAAATAATTAATTGTGTTTTTGATAAAAGTGTTGCAATCTGAACTCTCACATAATCAGGGTAGTTACTTATCTTCCATCGTATGTGAATTAATATGAGCTTTGTCAAACAATCTCGGGTACCGTCCAGAGAATTGTGTTTCCTGAAAAGTGCCTATATCCAATCAAGGAATCATTTTCTTGAGTTGGATGAAATTTGAAACTTTTTGCTATTGCTTGGGATGTATGGCTCATTGGATGATCGTGAATTAGTTAGATGCATAGCACTGTAATTTGTTAGTTTAATTGAACACGTGTTCTCACTGTGTGTGGTTTCATCTTGCTTCCTATTTGGGGACCTGATTATTTGGGCTGTCTTACAGGATGGCAAGATTGAGGCTGAGGTCAAACTTACTGGTATTCTCAGCATAGGAGCGCTTCTGCCTGGAGAAGTCCGGAAATATGGTACTACAATTGCCCCTGGTTTGTATGCACCAGTGCATCAACACTTCTTTGTTGCTCGTATGGATTTGGCTGTTGATTGCAAACCTGGTGATGCTCTAAATCAGGTAACTTCTGTAATTGCTGTCTGCAGAATTTTCCTCTGTTATTTCCCAATGGATGCGTTTTGTAGCTCTGCACATGCATGGTGCCATAATATTTGTTATCCACTTTTGGGGTTAACAGTTAACTCTTACTCTGAATTTCTGAGACTATGTTGTGTAGTTGATGTGGATAAAATACGACTGCAGTATGCATGTCATCTGAGTGCT
Organism: Dysphania ambrosioides; assembly: GCA_026401315.1. NCBI lineage: Eukaryota > Viridiplantae > Streptophyta > Magnoliopsida > Caryophyllales > Amaranthaceae > Dysphania > Dysphania ambrosioides. The sequence goes on along the minus strand of CM048671.1, from coordinate 20,849,088 downwards.
GAGTGCTGTCTGCTGACTGCAATTTGGCAGCTTGTTTATGCTTTATTCATTATCTGTTCTCTTTACAGGTTGTTGAGTTAAATATCAAGGTAGAGGCGTCTGGGAAGAGCAATATTCATAATAATGCATTCTATGCAGAGGAGAAATTACTTAAATCTGAGCTACAAGCAGTGCGTGATTGTAATCCTTTGACTGCCCGCCATTGGATTGTAAGTTGCCTGACTCCTCTAAGTTATTCCTCACTGCTGAACTGAATGACCTCTTTCTTGTTTGTCTGTCTTCCATGGCCCCCCCTCGTCTCTTACCTGCTGCAATGATTCATCTTGCTTCTATTTTTTACCTCTCTTCTCTTATCTCACAGGGCTTTCTGGCAGAGCCTTTTTTTGGTGGGTGGGGGACTGTTGGTGTTGGTTTGCCAGAAATATTTTGTAACCCATTGATGTTGCTTTAGAGATCTTGTACACATGTAGTTGGTGAAGCATTTTCCTTGTCCTGATAGCATTGGCTACTTCATGGGTCTTTGGATTCCTCTTATGCCTTTGCTTCTATGGTCTAGTTCATCAAATGGCATACTGTGGCCTTTATTGCTCTGCCATAGCTTTGGTGTCATGGTTTTCAGTATTTGTATTCTTTTTGTGATGAAAAAGATCTGTATGCAACCTCAATCAAATGATCATGTCTTAGTGTCCCTTCTATAGCAAATGTGCAATTTTGTGAACCTATTTCTCCTGACTCTACTGGTAAAGTGATTAGGGAAAGACTTGTGTGTTTGCAATTCACTTCCTGATCTGTCACTCAAAACAAATGGCATTGCTATAGTGCTGTTAGTTCTCATGGCATGTTCCATGGCAATGTTTTGTCTATAGAGCTTGGGAGAAGTGATTGCAATTGCTTCTGTAGTGATCACAAGGTGACAATTTCGTATTCATCTTCACCTATAATTTAGTGTTTGTAGCCAGTAATTTGTGCCTGCCCTTTTATTATTTGGGGGTGGGGGGTTTGGTTTTGAAATCTTACCATCAACAAAGTGCTGTAATCTTTTCTGTCACTATCATTGGCATTCTTGATGTCATTTTGATAGATTTATCATTTGTTTTACTTGTATCCATATCTGTTCACATGGACTTGTCACTTGAGTTTTCTGTTCCATATAGTTTGCTTGTTTTATTGACTAGTGATGTATTCTTGCACCTTAATTTACTTTAATTGCACTTCCCTTGACAGTAGGCACTGAATACTACTTCGTGTATCCAAATTCATAATATAGGTCAGGAATACAAGAACTGTTAACCGCACTGGCCAATTGACTGGTTACAAGCTAGTGCCTGGGTCGAACTGTTTGCCATTAGCAGGTCCTGAGGCAAAATTTCTAAGAAGAGCTGCCTTTTTGAAGCATAACTTATGGGTTACACCTTATGCACATGATGAGATGTTTCCTGGTGGAGAATTTCCTAATCAAAATCCACGCGTTGGGGAAGGTTTGGCTTCATGGGTCAAACAAAATCGCTCTTTGGAGGAGGCTGATGTAGTTCTTTGGTAAGTTTTCTTTCTACTCTGAATGTTCTCATATGCTGAGTATCTTTGCATTTGCTTTAGTAAGCCTCATTTTCTTCATTGTCAACTCTTCCTTTTGTTGCTAGAGTCTGGAATTCTTTTGTACCATATTATACTATTTTAACAATACTCTATGCATCTTTGATTGCCAGTTATTTCTCATTTGTTGTGCACCTACTGATATTTTGATTTGTTGTAGGTATGTATTTGGTCTGACACACATACCGCGTCTGGAGGACTGGCCTGTTATGCCTGTTGAACATCTGGGTTTTATGCTCATGGTAAGCTTTTACCTCTTTAGCGGGATCAGACAATACTTGGCCCTTTAAAACAAAAGAAATAACCGATACCGAATTCTGGGCAGCTATATACCTGTGTATAAGTTAATTTGCTTTAACACGGGAATTTTTCTAACATTGATTTCAAGTTGTGGCTATAGGAAGAGGTGTCATTATTCTCTCGGTTTATGAATAATCAATTTTAGACAAGCATGACATGCAAACTTTCTCATCTCTCCGCAGACCCTGGTTCCCTTCTTCATGGATTATTGCGAGTCCTCGTGTGATATATGAGATGTGTGCATGATACTTTTATCTTGCTTCCGCTTTCATTTTTGGCCTTCTATTTTATTACCATTTTATTTTAATGTGCTGCCTTTTATAGCATAGTGTTGATTGTTAACATGCTGCATTTTTTCAGCTAGTTTTGCCAAATTTGAGTTACTCATGCTATACATGTTACTGCTTTGCTGCTGCAGCCCCATGGATTCTTCAACTGTTCACCAGCGGTCGATGTCCCACCTAACACACATGAGTCTGATACCAAGGAAAATAATGTAGTTGCTAAGCCTGTTCAAAATGGGCTGATCGCGAAGCTCTGAGAGGTGATAAACTATGAATCGCATCTTGTATTCATGAGAACTGTTTGTAATTTGCAGTGTCTATAAACCTGAAAATTCCCTCTCTGGAGATCATAATATTTCATTGGAAGAATTTTCTCAAGTTTGACTCCTCTGTGAAGTTAAAAACTTTACTTTGGTAAAGTGCAGATTACGAAGCATTTTGTCACATTTGGGACCGATTAAATATTTTGAGTTTGCATGTGAAGCAGGCATTTATGATGTATATTACTGCAGTGTAATGCAGGATAAGTAGTTTTGACGGAGTTCAGATTGCAGTTGGCAGCATCCTGAGATAATAGTTTGATTGTTGACATGTATGGCATGCGTGAGAGTGACGCATATTTCGGCAACATGCATTGCCACGCCATTGCATACTATGGAATAGTGCATGTTACTAGTTGCATTGTGCAATGGCGCGCGGCAGTGCATGATTTACATAATCTGAAGACACAGTAAATAACGGCTTGAGAAATTAGAGGCTTTATTAACTTACCTTTTTTTTGTGGGGTGATTGTTGTCCTAAATTACTCGAACCGTCCCCTCAAATGTTCATTTTTTCCTTTAACACATTTTAATAAAATCAAACATTTTATACTTTAATTCTTATTTCTCATTTAACATGCACTCTTGTAAATATGAACCTTACCACAATCCTCGACTCCCAATACCATGCTCGGTCGTCGACTACCATGCCTCGCCGAAATCTGATAAACCACTATATGAAAATCGCCTTTTTGACGCTAGAAACCTTCGAAATGGACGAGCTGTGAACGTCACAGGTAAAATACGTTAACCGAAAATGTAAAAATACAAAAATTTTGGGTAGTCAAAGGGCCAGCTGTCCAAAAAAAAGTTAGCCCTCCGGCTACTCAGAATTTATTTTATTTTTTTTAAATAATTGTTAAGTAATAACTATTTTTTTTATAATAGGTTTCGACAAAAGATTTTGGCGGCGATGGTATTAATTATTACCCTCATTTTACAACTTCGAAAGTATTTTCGACGAAAAAAATGGCTTCTGCATGGGATAAATCAATCGCCCTTCAACATGGATTTCAATTTGTGCATTCGTCGTATAAAAGAAACTCATTGTACATGAGATGCAATTGGGGAAAGAGAAACAGAGGAGCGAATAGAGATTTAGAAAATGCTGAACAACTTGGTATGAAATCTCAAGCTTGTGGTTGTAAGTTTTTTATTTATTAAGGTTTCATGTTCAGTAGAAGGGTGATTGATAGTATTGGATCCTAAGGAGAACGGTATGCACAACCACCAATTGATTAAGTATCCGAAAGAAAATTGACAGATGAGTGGTCTTAGCCTCGGTGCAATGAAGTTAGTTCGGATATGTCTGTTGCCCAAGCAAAGCCTAAGGTTATTTTGACAGTTGTGAATTCCAGTTTCTTGAAAATCATCCAAATGCTCGACATATCTACAATTTCAGAGATAGGATGAGACGGGAGAAGGCCGGTGGAGGAGATTTTGTAAGTCGGTTCCTTCATATTGCTGGTGAGTGCCAATACGTGAAATATATACGGTCCGATCCTGATACGAATGTTTCACACATGCAGTTCTGTGAATTTGTTACGTACATATCCATGGGTTTTGGACATGGACTGCACTCACAAAATGAACAAGTACAAGATGCCCTTATTTGAGATATGGGGTGTTACTTTGTGCAACAAGAATTTCTTGATTGCATATGCATTCCTATCTTATGAGACGACATGTAGATACTTGTAGGTGTTAGATAAGCTGAAGATGTTGTATGGCAATGACTTGTCTCCATCGACGATCGTCACTAATCGGGAATTATGGCTCATGGCTGCTTTTCGAGAGGTTTTCCCCAACACTGCAAACTTACTATGTACATAACACATCAACATATATGTGGAGCACAAAGTTGGTAATTTTTGCAGATATAAGAAGGTTGGGAGAGAGATTCAAGCAAGGTAGGTGGAGGACTATCATGGAAGCCAAGGCTCAGGATGATTGATCATGCTGTAGGAGTTCTTCATGGCACTTGGGGGACTGCATTTCCTGATGTTATCATGTACTTGGAGACTACATGACTCATTCACTCCGAGAAATTTGTGAAGCGGTGGACAAATGAGAATCTTCACTTTGGGAATACAACTAACTGTCGTGTTGAGAGTGCTCATTCTATACAGAAGAGTTAGTTGTCATATTCTAACAAGTCGTTTGATACTGTTTGGCGCAAAATTAACACATCCATTGATGCCTAGTTAATAGAGATTCACCATACTCTTGAGGCATCGAGACGTACTCATGGCCAACAGTATCGACATATTCTGTTCCAGCATTTGGGTGGGCGGGCATCCCACTACCGCTAGGAGATGTTGTGTGAGGAAGAAAAAATGATGAAATCATTGGGTGATGAAGTGCACGAGCTATGTGGTTATGCGTATCAAACAAGCCATAGGATACCATGTGCATGGAAGATTCACGATACCCTCATGGACGGGCAGTTATTTAAATTGCAGAAAATCCATCAATTTTGGAGAACACTAGTGGTGATTGAAGGAGATCGCCGCAAAGGTGGTTCCCGAACTGATTCTTCAACTCAGGATGTGCAATTCTTCTAGTCTCTTGTGAGTGAGGTGAGTGGAAGTGATCTTGCTGTTCTTCGTCATGTATCTTGTCTTATACACGCATAGCTCCATCCAGCTGAGTCGGGTTACATTCAATCCGAGCCAAGGTGTCGAACCAAAGACTACCTAGTGTTCACATTTTCGGCGACTTTTTTTTAGAAAAAAAACTAACCCGTGAACAAGGTAGCCTTGTTCCTTCGTTGGGTGCTAATTCCTTCCCGGCACAACGACTCATCTCCAAATTTTGCTTTATTGGTGGCGCGGCAAAAATCTAACGTCGACGTGCGGCGACAATAGGATGATGGTGATGGTGGTGGTCGAGAAGGAAGAAGAATTGATGGATTGATGGGTGAAGGAAAAAAGTGAATGAGGTTTAAGAAGGAAGGGGATAATATAGTAAATCATGGGGGCGGTTTGAGTAATTTGGGGGCGGTGTTTCATCAGACAAGTACCTAAGGAACTAAAGACAACAAAATGCATTATATTTGTAGGGGTGGATATGGAAACAAAATAACACCTCTAGTGCTCCAATAGGTAGGCTTGACGAAACCTAATCTGACATGATAAACTACTCAAAATTAACTTGCATTCGACTTGAAAATGACCTGAATATGATTAGAGAAGTGAGATTCGTAAATCAACTTAAACCAAACTAAAGTTAACCCAATATTCCAAGAAATCGACCTAACATGTAAAATTGTTCGATTTGGGTAGTAACTTTAGGCCTGATTTTCGTGTATGGCTTGATTTTTAAAATAAGTAATTTGGCTTTGGAAATCCAATACTAGTATTTTAGACCAAATTTTAGGGTTGACCTAAAAAGACCGAAAACCTCCCTTTTCTAAGCCCAAAATTGAGTTTGGGCAAACTAAAATCGGCCTAACGCTATTATAAGGATCGAAATGGGCAAATATTTTTGTGTTAAACCTAACCTGGTCCGACATTTGATCACCTCTAAGACCCCATATGAAGATAAACCAAAATTGATTTAACAACCTCGTGACTCGATTTATCTGACATGTCAACAACCTCAATGTATGTGATCTAATCTTATCCGACTTTGTTTTTGACCTGATTTTGAAATAACTGTGAAACTAAACTCAATTCATTATAAAATATATGGATTATTGATACATGTAGACACCTAAAATGGGAGATTCTAACTTGTGAGCATCAACACCTTATCCGTGAAAAGTCAAAATGCAACAGGTAAACAAGACGAAAGGAGTAGAATATTTTTTCCTTGAAAAAATCTGACTCTTAAATGTTGAATGAAATTCTTGGCTTCTGATTTCCAGTTAATCCAATCTTGCAAGCATTGCATTTGAAAAACCTTCTAAATAATATTACGATGTGTACTTAGTTTTCAAAAGTAATTTATAAAAGAATTATTAAAGTCTAAATAAAGTTTTGTTGTCCAATGCGCACTTTTTTCTACGTTAGAAAATTTGTAATACTTTTTCGAAAGACATGCCGCGTAGAGTAAAATTGATAATCAAACCCTAACAAACAAAATCTTGCTAGGAAGAGAAGGGAGACAGATTTATGTAACTGCAAATGATTGAGGTTAGTGTATAATTTTTTATAAGTAGACAAGTTCAGATAGATTATCCTCATCAAGGTGGTTCAAGATCCGGGACTGATTCGATCTTTACCTAATTAATCTGTCATTTTAATGTCTAATGATTAGAATTTACACATATTTTTTGAATAGATAAACATGAATACAGGATTTAATATTTGATATTGAGTATTACCCAAAATTTTAACTAACTAAATTAATTAATATCTACGAATTCTCAGCTTTTTTTATAGTCGTGCATAAACTCCCTTGATTAAAATAAAATGTACTTGTATTTCGTAGTGGTCACTTCAATGCAGTTTGATTTCTTAATATAACAACTGATTTTGTGTTAAATTTGTTGACCGTTGTAATTTGTGATAACCCACCCCATTAATTCATTATAAGTAACCCGTCTATCACGTAATTACTTTTTTTTTTCGGTAATCACATCAGTTCATTAACTATAACCATAGTGCTTAATTGCTTATCAATAACCTCATTGATACATAGTCGCTAATTCTTTAGTAAACCATATATGCATTGTCAAAAACCTTAAATAAATTCGTCATACCATTAATAAATAGTGTCACACTTTACATAAGACTACAGAGTATATAACTGTGACTTGTGTTATTTGATAAGTGTAAATGAATGATGTCATCTCAAGATTTTCTCAAGCTAATGAATGCCCTAATAAGGCACTAACCACTTCAATTCATAAGAAAATAGATAAATTACTGCATATATGCGGCGCACCTACATGATTCTTGGTTGGTGACTGTCCAGGAAAAAAAAAATCAAAACAATATTGTAAAGTTCACCTAAAAAAAGGTTTACCTTGAATGCTATACTATTTTTGTTTAATATGGTTTAATGTCATAACCTACAGTACGCTATGCAACAAACAAGTTTAACTTACTCAAATATATCAAATACTCTTCAGATTATATGCAGTATAGTAAAAAAAAATCCCCCAATACTCATGCAAGGATTGATTATGTAGATTATGAGGATTCTCTAGAAATCTCCAAAGATCAATATAGTCTTAGCATCTACAAATCAAATAAAAATAAGTACTTCGAAAAAAGTCGAATGATGACCTAGTCGATAGATAGATGAATCTTCCGATGTCTAGCTTCCCAAGATGCCATGAGACCCCTCAAGACTTGCCAAAAATTCATCCCAAGTACATGAACAAATACAACAATTTAAGGCAAAGATTTCTTTGATCTCCTCATGACAACGACGTATGATCCCTCCCACTCCGACCACACCAGAATTACCTTTTGATTTTTGAAGGTCCATTAGTATTTAACATAACAACCCAATCAAAATCCGATCCTATCCATTGAACAAACACCTACTTCTTACCAACCTTCTTAATGCCTTCTCGCTTCCAATCCTTTTCTAAAGCGTTCTGGACTAATCCCACCGGAGCCATCTTACCACCCAATTATTATTAGTAACTCATTTTCGTTTTGTTCTATCTTAGTTGTTGACTTGCATGTGGTCAGAGGTACCATCTTTGGTACATTGGCAGTTCGGTCTATGAAAATTTTGCATTATTGTAGAAGGTCACCTTACTCTCTGACAACAAATAATTATGAGTACTCCTTGTTACATTAGATTCACTTTTTTCAAATATATATTTACTTGTAGATGTATTTGATATTGGGTAATAGATGTCATTCTCAGGATCATGTTATACATATAAACAAATCCAATCGTATTGATTTTGTAGCTAACAATTCTCGGCGGCTAAGATCCCAAGATGTACTTAGGACAAGAAAAAAAAAAAAAAAAAAACTCAACAAGATGAGACTCACTTGAGAAAATATGAGTACATTTGTGGTAGATCTGTTTAAGTAACGTGGAATACACAAAATCTTATATACGCACAGAATACAATAAAATTATTGTATCCCAATAAAAGTGATTATATAACGAAAGTTATCCTTTTAAAGTTGATAAAGATTGGCATATGTCCGGTAAGATTTGTTGTTATAAAATGAATTGAGGGGACGCTAAGCCCTTTTGAGTAGTGCATAAATGGAACGTCTATGTAACAATAGTAGAAGGCAAGAGTCAAAAAGAAGAAAACAAAGAGGGGAAACGCACACGGCACACGCTGAGAGTCAGAGACTTATACTCGTACGTTGGTAGACTCGTAAATTGACTATTCTAAAAACCCAACCCCTAAAGTTTCTTTCATCCAATTCTCATAAGAAATAAGAATATTCACATTCTCCTGTCTCTTTTCCAACACTCCTAACTATGAAGATAATTCCCGCAACTTCATCTCCGCCTTCCCTCAAAGGAGACGATATACCCTTCCAAGAACAACTCTCCCACCCAATTGTACTCGCTGAACGAGTCCGCCAGCTCGCCAACGACTCTACCTCGCTCAAATCCGAATGTCACGAACTCGCCAAACACTTGGACCGCCTGGCCCACATGCTCCGCTCCCTCGTCCGCTTCACCACCGCCCACTCCTCCTCCGTGTACGACCGTCCACTCCGCTCTATTTCTTCCGAAGCTTCTCGAACCCTCCACCGGGCCTACACCCTCGTCCGCAAATGCCGCCGTCGCAGGACCTTTCTACACCGCCTCGTCAACCTTGTCACCGCCGCCGACTTTCGCAAACTTTTCTCTCTCCTCGATGCCTCCGCCGCCAACCTCCACTGGCTCCTCTCTGTCTTCCACATCGACGCCGCGAATGATACCACCAACAACAGCATCGACAACGACGTCGTCTTGTCACTCCCGCCAATCGCCAGCAACGATCCGATTCTCGCGTGGGTCTGGTCTTTCATTGCCACCCTCCAAATGGGTGCCACTCTGCGCGCCCGAATTGAAGCGGGTCAAGAAATCGCCTCTCTAGCCCGAGACAATGATCGCAATAAGAAGATGATCATCGAAGAAGGTGGAGTCCCTCCATTGCTGAGACTGCTGAAGGAAGTGAGCTCAGGTGAAGCGCAAATTGCGGCGACGATCGCGCTGTACAATGTTGCCAATGATGTCGACAGAGTTAGGGTTATAGTTGATAATATGGGTGTCCCTTTGATTGTCCAAGTGTTGACTGATTCCGCAATGAGGGTGCAGATCAAAGTGGCTGAGTTAGTTGCTAGGATGGCTGATTTCGATGATGATGGTGTTGCTAAGGAAGAATTTGGGAGAGTGAATGTGATTCGGCCTCTCGTTTCGTTGTTGTCATTAGATGATGAATTCGAGGGTGTTAAGATTGGTGGGGAGTTGTTAGGGAAGCAGAGTATGCATTCCGCTGTTCGGATAAACAAGGAGAATGACAGGAAAGGGGAGTGCTTGAAGCTGAAGAAGGTGTATTCGAGTTCTCCTTCGTTTCCGACGTTGTATTCGGATGTTGGGAGCAGTAGAGGAGGAGGACAGACTAGGAAGGATAGGGAGAATGAGAGTGGTGAGGTTAAGAGGGAGCTTAAAGTTAACTGTGCTAAGGCAGTTTGGATGCTGGCTAAGAATAGTGTGTCAAACAGTAGTAGGTTTACTGAGACTAAAGGGTTGCTTTGTTTGGCTAAGTTGATTGAGAAGGAAAAGGGAGAGTTGCGGAAGAATTGTGTCATGGCTATAATGGAAATTGCCACGGCTGCTGAGTTGAATGCAGACCTTCGTAGGTCGGTTTTCAAGACTAGTTCCCCTGCTGGTAAGGCTGTGGTGGAGCAGCTTTTGAGGGTGATCAAGGAATCCGGTGATCCAGTCTTGCAAACCGCGGCTATAAAGTCAATTGGATGTCTTTCTAGGACATTTTCTGCTAAAGAGACACGAGTGATCGGGCCTTTGGTTGAGCAGCTTAGTAACACGGATAAAATGGTTGCTACTGAGGCTGCTGTTGCTCTAGGGAAGTTTGTTGACCCGGAGAACTTCCTGTGTCATGAACACTCTAAGGCCATTGTCGATTTTGATGGGGTGCTTCCTTTATTGAGATTGCTTAGAGAAAGCCAGAGGGCTCGAGTACGCGGACTGGTTCTCTTGTGTCACCTTGCTATTAATGCTGGCAACAATGAGGCGTTTGAGCAAGCAAGGCTTTTGACTGCCCTTGAGGGGACTGATCGAACTCTTACGACTCAGTATCCTCAGCTAAAAGAGCTGATTGTCAAGGCTTCGTACCATCTTGGTCTCTACCACGGAGATAATCGTCCTCTTAGGCAATCTTCGCTGCGTATATGTGCATAGATACTCTTAAAATTAGTTTATGCAGTTAGTTTGTAGGGGGAAACTGATGATAGAAATGCATATAGGTTCAAATCATAGGGAATAAAGGCCCGGGAACTCTGATACCTTGCCACTAAATCTTTAGCCACTTAGTAAACAAGCAAGCTTTACCATAGTACCAACTATTAAACTTCTGCTGCAATTTTCTTTTCTTACCATTCTTTAAATTGTCGAATTAAGTCGTGTACTTATGCCCACCAATTATGTTAATTGTAAATTTGAGAACGGTTCTATGCATGGGATCTAAGAGACTGAGATACCATTGCGAAATGATTCAAGGGAGTAAATTACGAACTTAACATCACCACATTTTGGTTGTTGATTTCAGTTCTGAGTACCATTACAGAATACTCCGTAGTAATGCAGTTACGCAGGTGTGCAACTTTCATACAGTACTGCACGAAAATGCTGCAGTAGTACGACTTGTATCTTTGATTAGACTACTATGGGCATAATATCTTTCCCTCAATGGCAAAGAGGATTTGAGTTTACTGGGGAGTTCAAATATTAATTAATCTTGACATTGTTCTAACTAATCATTGTTTCAGTCTGTCATTTTCTTTGCATTAACTCTACTGCAAAACGACTTACTGAGCAATGCAACTCCAGCTACTGAGCTTTCAGCCTTTCTGTCTTGCTCAGTTGCTCTTGCTTTCTAGTATTTGAGCTGTTATATCCGAAGAAATTGGTATTGGACTAAGAGTTGATTAAATTTGTAAGATCAAAGAATTTAAATATTCTCAACTGAAAACAGTAGGTGTACATCAGTGATATGTCCGATAAAGTATGCTAATAATTGTGTAGACGAGATAATAATTAGTAAGGACTAAACAAAAAAAAAAAAAAAAACCAAAGTATATTTTCATTTTCCAATTTTCTCCCATGCTAGATTGCCTACGTGGATAGATAATGAGTTGACAGCCTCAAAGCTAATATTAGCACTAGACAGAAGCAGAAATGAACTACCAGTACCAGCACCATCACCATCACCATCACCTTGTAGTCAGTAGATGCACACAATGTGTTCTAGGCCCCCACTTTTTTGTATTTTAGTTCTGTTCTAAAACGGCCATTTACTTGGGAAAGCAGTGCCATTCTATAATTTGTATGTGACGGATGGTTTGTCCTAGACAGTAAGCCAGCTACTTTGCTAGGAAGGCGGTGCGGAGAGCTTCAAATATCAGTAACAGACTAACAGCAGAATTAGTGTATATTTAAGGTAGTTTTGCATTTTTTCTTTTACCTATATTACTCTATGCAGTAAACTCGGTAAGAGTTACAACACATTCTTGCCACTTTATTTTAGGAAATTCCAAGTTAAATGGTCCCATGTATTTGACTAGTTACTAGGATTAGTTATTTTTGATCTTTCTACTATACAGCAGTTTTCAAAAACCGTAAAATTAGTAATTGACCGTATTCTCTTTGATGTTTTAGCTACTCTCCAAGATTAGGCTTGTGGTATTCATGTTTGCCTGTTTGGACACCGTGTGAGGGAATTTGCAATGCCGCTATAGGAAATCATTTGAGGATAGATATCATATGGAAACCTTAGGAGGTTAATTTCATCCACCATAGAGCATCAAGTAACCTTTACCACCTCGCTACTCAGCTGGTGATTATCTGAAGAAAGAACGAATATGAACGAAAATTTGTCACAAATCCAAATATAAGTCGCTGAGCTTGAAATTGAAGCTGAGCATCAGGTCACTATTGTATCCGAACTTTGCACTTTCATATAATTTGTTTGTTTCAACTTCTCTATATCATAACTTGAATTTATTTCTAGCATTTTGGCCCTTCCTAGTGTTCTCTTGGTTTATGAGCTTATTGGTTGTTGTTTCAAAGAAGTTTCTTCTCTCATTACTGATCACTTTTATTGGAGATCTATTTAGTGTTATATTATGATATCTCTTTGGTGCTTGATTTTTGGTGACATTAAATGTGTTTTCTATTGTGTTCGTGCGATGAACTTCTCGCGGTTTATGTGGCAATATGTGCTTTGAGTTTGTTGGGTGGGGTATGATTTTTGTGGTTCAATTCATTCATGCATGTTTAGATGCCTTGTAAATTCGTATCTGTGAATCTTATGGATGGATTCTTGTTATGGACCTTCTGGGCACACTTTGGATAAAGATTAAAGGTTATTATTATTATTATTATTATTGAAATCTCTTACCCCTTTACTGCTGGTGCATTGTTCATTTGTGTTTGCATGATGAATCTGAATAGCTTATTCTTCTTCCCTCCCTTCTTTTAATGTCGTAAGATGGCTGTCGTTGAATGAGGCCACGGGTGTTCATTTTTATGAGGGAGATGATGTTTTCATGATTGGCTGTCGACATGATGGAAATTGGTCAATTATCTCCACAGCACGATGTTAGGGATATATAATCTCATTCTTTCTTTTATAGGAGCAGTTAAGCAGAAATACTCATATCTTGGTCAGATGGCTTCACTTTTAAAAGTTGGAACCTTTGCACCAGCTAACTGAGAACTGTAGATCATCCCAACGAATCCCAACGATTTGCATCCTCGATTTTTGAATGTGTCGGAGACAGGTGCATGTCCAAGTTTTTATTTTCATGACATCCCATAAACTTACATAAATTAAATAGAATTTATACAAAATCTAAAAAGATTTAAATTATTATACTCTAAAGTACATACTTAAACATGAGGGGAGGGGGCATGAAATTTCTTACGTATCAAGCACTGAAAGTTTTCCAAGAGGCACGAGGATTTCCTCTTAGATCCAACATTATACCTGCAAAACATAGAGCTTTTGGTTATGAATTTATGGATTTTAGACTTGACTGATTTATGAATTTTGGGTTATCTGTGAATTGTCCATACCTATGTCAGAATGCCTAAGATCTGACATGAACTCTTAAGCTGATTTGATTGGTCTGAGTATTATATGAAGCTTTGAACTTTTGGCTTCTTTCAGTATTGGCTTGAAAGGAAGCTCTTACTGACAAGATTACTCCGGGAAGGCCTAGGTGTTTAGTGACCTCTATAACCATAACTTAACAACAAAGATATCTTACCACTAGGCATTAGAATGTCTGCTGCAAGAGCGGCGACCAAATAAAACAGTCATCTCCTGAATTTCATGCACAAGGAATTAACTGGGATGACTTATCAAAAGGAACCCATTACCCTCAACCAATATCATGGCAATGAAATCACAATTGTCAATGTGCAAACTGCCATAGTGATAACTGACATCAAGGAAATTTCTTAAAATAGCACGAGCTCTATGTTCATCCCCACAAATCTTCACCCACTTCACAGTATAGAAGAATTTCCATTTCCACAATAAAGTGATCAACCGTGTTTGGTTGATCAACATTCACTCGACCATGAGGCTCAACACCACCTTTTTCTATTAATTAGTTCACCTACCCTACACCACACTGCCATTACCAGGCTAGAAAACCTAATATTGAGCTTCACTAATCTCCTCTAATCCTCAATCCAATTTAAAAAAAAGAAAAGAAAAGAAGGAACATCTATTTAGGTCTATTGCAAAGAATATAATACCAATATTCAGATCCGAAACAAATATGTTTTCTAGATGGGCCCTACCGATTAGATCGGATAATTAGGTCTTTTACTCACCCCGAGGCCCTAGTTGAGACTTGAGAGTTGACAATGTATTTCAAGAATTAGAAATTGGTGTAAGGTATGGTAATGGATGAGGTAGTTTAACATGATGTTTGTGATTCTCACATTGTTGCATTCGTAAATTTGTCTACGAACAAAATTGCAAAATCGATGCTCCTTGAATGCATAAATCCGTGAAATTTGAGAATTTTTTTAAAAATATATATATGTATGCGCGCGCGGGTATTTCTAAATTCTTGACTTTGTGGCAATAAATTGACAGACTGATAATATGAGAGACTGGACCAAATAGTCCGTTTTTTTTTTCGTACTTGTAACACTTAAGGGCTGTGACCCAAACAATCTAATTTTTATAGTAGAAGGCCCAGTTAATTAAGAACAGGGAATTCCTTCATTTAACGTGTTTGTAACATTTTCATTAGCGGAGACAGTACTCCGTTAGCTTGAATTTTTTAATTTCTCAATAAAATAACATTTATTTTATTATATATTAAAAAAAAAATCATTTCAAAATAGGAGAGATAGAACCATGGTTTACTTATTAGTGGAATAAATATTCCCACTAAAGATATGAAGTGAAAGATAGGTAAAAGTGTAGAGACTAGAGAGTGATTGGTTTCCTCACTAATGAGAGTGCCTCTTAAGTCTTAACAAACTTGTTAATTGCAACCATATATGATACCAGCTATACAAAAATGGCTGTTAAGGCCAAATTTATATTCAATGTATATTTTCTCTTGTGTTTTATACTTCGATACAACTTAGAGCAATGAAAAAGTACCACATTATAATTCCTATACAACAAAAAAAAAAAAAAAAAGTATTTGCTTATGGAAAGAATGTATGAGAGGACCTACCGGCGGGTTATTAGGGACTCAATTTAGCGAATCTCTGAAATTATCAGAGTGATAATAAATATATTTGACTAACGGATGTCGACGACAAGTAAAATTAGTTTTAGGGTTAAAGTTAAGACTTGTAAAATTGACTATGTAGCTTTCTCCCTTGCAAGTATTTCTATCGGATCTAAGAAATTACCATCCAACTTTTTGAGAAAATGAAGAGGACTGTGTAGTGAGTACCCTCGGAACTATGGCATATCTAGAGTTGTTAATTTGGGTGTTTGAGTCAAGTTATTTTAGGTCTCCAGTCATATTTGGTAGAGTCATGTCAAGTTAAGTTGCCATTGAGTAAAGTTCGTACCCTTTTAAGTATGGTTATACTAAGTTGGGTCAGTGCTTGGATTATGGTGGGTAATTTCATGTCCATGTCATATTTAGATTGGGTAATTATCGAATCAAATACTTATCACATTGGATAAATTTGGGTTCGAATCAAATTTTAGGTGATATGTTCAACCAATTAATTTTAAGTTTAGGTTAGATTTAGGTTGAATGGATGTCCTTATGAACAAATTAAACTTTTAAAAGAAATTGTGTACATCTTAAAATATTCCAAAATGTTCTAGCAAAAACATTGTACAATGAAAACTACAAGTACTACAAAGTAAAATTACAATTTCACATTTTAAATTATAATTTCAAAAATTAAATGATTACTTTATGATTATTGAAGATTATTTATGACACAATCATCATCAAATATTTTTTTTATGATTTAAAACTTGCTACGAAGTACGAACAGGTCGATTCAGTAACGGATTGAAATAAAACAATCACAAGTAACCACATATTGAGTCAATAATCGGTTGTATCGGGTTTAATCAGTTGTGTATTCTAATCAAGCCAATTTTCATTTCAGGTTTTCGTCATAGTCAAGTCAGTCAAATTAATTATTGATTTATACCAGATTGAGGGTGGGTTTGATTTCGGATTCATATCAAGTGGGGTATATGTTGGATTAGGGGACAGCAATTCAACATATAAAATATGAATAGGTCATTAGATTTAGGTAAGTTATAGGAATCGGGTCAATTTTCAACAGTTTTAAACCCATCAACTGAGTGCAATATCGGAGTTACATACTTAGTCTGAGTATATGAATGAATATGTGCCAGTAGCATAGGAAAGGAATATTCAGGTAAAAAGCAATGAATTCCATCACATCCGAACGAATAGTGCAAGCTCAATTCAATTAAATTCCCCAACCGTTTTTTCCCATATATTTCACTACAAAGTAAAGCAACCAACATTAAATATCACTCTATCTTTTGTGTCAAACTGTGGAACTTGGCAATGTTGAAAGCTCCACCTCCACCGACCCTCATTCTTTGATGAAACTTTGACTACGGTAGTTCCCTCTTTTACTGCCAAATAAAATTCCAATTCTATATTGGAGTACAAATCATTTTGTATACTGAAAACAAGACACTAAATCCAAACAAAGTAGTCTTAGATACTTATTTTTGAATTGTTCTCCCTTGTAAGTCATTACTCGTACTATTTTTGGCAAATGTACTTTGAAATTCTTGTCATAAGACCATTATTATTTTACATAAATAATTCATTTGTACCATATTACAATAAATTCAAATGACTAATATATTTTTTTCAACTTTGACTCTATAAATAAAAATAGAGCAAAGATAAAGTGATGAAAGTATCAAAGTAGTACCTCGTATGAAATTAGGCATCTTTCCTTTAATATAAGTATCATAAGCATTCATGGCTTTGTATGTTAAGGTATCTATAGCACTTTTATATTAAAGTTGTCAAGTGACAAAGCTAAATATGAATAATCCACTTGTATGTGGTCACCAATGCTACGATTCATTTTATTTTGGTCTTGTTTGGCAATTGGTTGTTGGCAACTAGCTGGTTTGACTAACTGTTTGTGTTGACTGTTTAAGTTTACAGAGTAACTTTTAATAAATATATTTGGAAAAGACAACTATTGGATGTTAGCTGTTTTACATAAAATGATATTTTTAAATAGTAATATTTATAATAAATATTTGGTAAAAAATGAGAAAAATTAAAGATATAATAGTAATATAAAGTATTACAAGCCAAAAGCCACCTGAAAAATATAGTGTGACGAGCTTTTATTTTTTGCTTAAAAACCAACCAAAAAAAAACTAAATAAAAAGCCAACACCACGCATATTTTTTTTGGCTATTTGATCGAATAGTAAATCCAAAAGTCAAAAGCTAGTAAAAAAAAAGCCAAGAAAAAAACATTTACCAGACATAACCTTTATTTTTTACTGCAACCGTACCATAAAGTAGTAGAGTAACAAAATCCACAAGGACCAGAAAATGCCAAGAAAAGTTACAAAGTTAGAATGACAGTACGTGTAAGAGTGTGGTTGAGTAAGTCTGGAAGTAGCTAGGCTCCGATCCCAAAAATGGTTTTGTTTAAAAACTCGAAGGAATCGAACTCACCAGATTTAGGTTAACTTTATCCAAGCTATGTCACGTCTTTTTACACTTCCCACTCTCACTGATATTTCTTTCCCGTTTAAAAATGTGTACTCCAAATGAATTTTCCTCTTTTGTAGTTGTGCTTGATTTTTTCTATATTTCTCGTACAAAATGTTGAAGCTTTGGGGAATGTTGTTCTAGTTAAGAGGAGGAACCGTAAGAATGTCATCACACTATCATAGACTTGTTTTACAGATTAATGATTTTTATTTAAATAACTAGGTGAGTCTCGTGTAACGTTTTAATAATAAATTATTTTTGTTAAATATTTCAATTATAAGAGTATTTTTATTATTAGTAAAAAATTATAGATTTTATAGAATTGTTGTAGAAAATTAAATTGGGATAATATTTTTTATTACATTAAATAAAAAAATTATTATAGTAAAAGATAGAGAGAAAATATAAAATAAATAGAAGAAATTAAGATAATTTTAAATTATTTAGAAATTTATATATTCACACAATTTTGTATACATATCATTTTTCAATCTAATATTAATGTAAAGTAAAAAAAATGACATCATCTAGAAAAAAGACGAGAAATTTTTTTATAATAACTTGACACGTGTCAAGTATGACATCAGTAGGGTTTTTCTTTAGTAATAGTTATAAATAGATAGATTAATTTGAACTCAAGTATACACACTTCTAATTATTAAGTAGATTTGATCTAATCTCTCCATTTTCTTGTATTCAAAGAGAGAAAAACACGAACCTCATTTGTTCATTGATATATAGGATAATAGGAGTTAAAATATATTTATGTGAAATATTTTTAAATTCTTCTTTAAATACACTTTTTATTAATTTTTATAATAAATAATTATAAATATCAATATTCAAAATTGTGCATTGAAAACTTTACAAAAAGCAAATATGACAAACAAAAAGAATGAATGAAGTAATTATTTTTTTTTATGGAAGAAAAAAACTTATTTGGAACCTTAATTAGTAAGAACATGATATATGTAATCACTCACTCCTTTAAAGATTGCCCAATTGCAATTTTTAGGATTAAGGTTTCAAAAATTTGACAACGAATTTTCATTAAGCTATAAAATATAATATATTCAAATGTGATTTTACTTAATGCGTCTTAATGTAAATTTTTTAAATATCAATTTTCATATTCTTTGTCTTATAAACTTAAAGACAAAAACTTCTTAAGTCATAATTTAAAAATAGTGAAAAATCAAACTGGATAATATTTAAAAGATTGATGGAGTAATTTGTATTTCACAAAGCATAACAATGGTACCCCACATACATTTTGCGAAAGAAAACTCTATCATCCTATGTTTTTATTTTGGCTATTTTGACTTGGCAAACATATGTAGAGTAGCTACAGTATTTTAATAGTTGCAGCTAAAAGCACTAGCTAAGCAGGATATAGTCCTTGAAAAAGTCATGTTAAAAAATAATAGAAGGTAATTGATCTGCGCCTTTATTAAAGCATTTTCTTGCCACCTTTCACTTATATCTTTTGGACAACCTTTTTTCTGGATTAGAGTGAGCATCAAAATTGAATTGCATGTGCTCTTATATGCTTACTGTACAATTTAATCCTTCATGTTAAATACGAATTTGGATAACACTCATATATAAGAAATAATCTATTTCACAAGATTAAGAGATTTCCACCTTAAAACTATATAACAATAAAGAGAGTAGTCTCTCAACATTATATAGTCGATATTTCTCTATTAATTTGTCAACGTGGTACACTCAAATATAATTTTTTATAGGTTTTAGGGTTTCAACGCTCTAGGTTCGTGGAACCATCAACCACGTGATAAAATTCTCCGAAGTTGGATAATGGTATGATAGATGATGATGTCTAACAAAGAACTAAGTACACTGCTGCGCTTACAATCTTACATGAGTGTAAAAGTTGTCCCTTTTCTCTATCGTTGTTTTGACATATTAAGACTATAAAATATGTAGTCAGAGAAGAAATATCATTGTATATTTTAATACAAAGAGTTACAATCTTAGAATAAATCGAAGAAAATGCTATTTGTAGTCCGTGATTGATCAGATAGTTGAACAGATCAGTAGGGAGTTCTGTTTGAAGTTTAATTTAGACTTTACCACAGAGTCTTTGACCCAATAAAGAGAGGAATTTTCAATATTGTCATACATTTTCTACAATGTCGAAAGTTCAAAATTATATAGTCTAAGAGAGGAAAAAAGAAGTCACATACTTTGTTCTTTAAAATAGATGAAAATTCCACCAAATTTAGCATGCAAATTAAAACAGTTTAGCCAGGAAACAACAGGGATCAGTTACGTTACTCGATCTATGTAGATCGTATAAGAAAACTGCACCAAATTTAGTATGCACAAACAAAACATAAACCGAAACATTACTAATCAACTAACAAAAACTAACAATAATTATTTATGTAAAATGTCATACTGTCCACAATATTAGTAAATCTTGCACCAACTACTAGTCTACTACATACTAATCAACTTAACTAAATTCTACTACATCCCTAATCAACTTGACTAAATTCTACTACATCACTAATCAACATGACTAAACTCTATTACATCACTTGAACTTAAAGATCTAAGATCTATATCTGTTCATAACACCTAGTGATGTTACTGTAAGTCATCACAAAATTACATAGAACTCCGTACCATATATATATTTAATACAATAATAATAATAATAATAATACCTGATATATATTATTTGTTTCTAAATTAAATCAGCAGCCAACATTATGACGGCGTATGAAAACAGCTTCCAAATCAGGAGTAATAAAGAACTCCCTGTATTTCAACTTGGTATTATTAGTGCTAATACCAGCACTCTTGCACCTCACACTGTTAGCTGCAGGAGCCAGCTTCCGCTTTCGAGGCGGAGGCGGGCATGGTAGCGTCACGGGAATCCTAGACACTTCCGAGGTCGGAGTCGCTGGCCCCGTCTCGCTGTCTCCGCCGCCAACACTATTTGTGTATATGGGTTTAAGAGTAGTAGCCCTTAAGGGTATCACCCAATTTTCAGAAGAAGAGACTCCCATTATTATTATTTTCCAAGTTTGCGAAAAATGTAGGAAAGTTAGTAAGGGTTAAGAGTACGTAGGGCGCAATTTGAGGGAGCAATAAGAATCAAACAAAGCTTAGTTTTGATAAAATTTTGGTCGATCTTTGTGCTTTTTTGGGTTGATTTTTGTGAGAAAATGAAAAGGGTTGAAAACTTTAGGAAAAATTTGCAAGCGCGTAAAGAGATGAAGAGAGGTGTAGTATGAGGAAAAGTGTAACGTTGAAATGTTAAGACACTTAGACTAGTAGTTTCATAAAGGGCAACCCCTCCAAAAAAAAAAAAAGGTATGTTAAGGGTAGAGAGAGAGTAGAGAGAGAAAGGGAACCCGAGGAAATCCGTGAGGTGAGCATAGGAGGCATCAGACTATAAGAGAAATAAGTTTTAATTTCCCTCCAATTTAAGGGTGGATGCCCGGGGTTTTAGCTAACCGAACGGGCAGTCTACGCTTATTGACTTGGGGACTCTTGGCGGCACTGTGGTTTTAGGGACCCCGGGATCTTCAACACCTCAATTTAGTCTACTGTCTACTGACTACTGACTTGTCTATTTCTATTCACTTCTCTAGTCTCTACTACAGTACTACTTCCTATATAAATTTTCTAGTCTTGATCACTGTCTTAGAAATGCTACAGGTCCTTTCATTTTGCAACTACAAAAATTAAATTTAGAAAATGAGTCAATTTTTGAAGGACAACTCAAAATAGAAAATGGGCGGAAAGCGGAGAGAATATTTTATATGTGTAATACATCAAATAGAATATGACACATTGAAGCATCTTACCAACTAGTCACTAGACTTGTATGTGTATTGGGTCGGGTCAGGGCTGATATGGGTCACAAGTAATACGGGCCGGGGTGGAGATATATAACGGGTCGAGTCGGACCGGGCCATCCAAAGAGAGTATAGTTTTTATCCATAGAGGGTGATAGTTTACATGTATCACCTCCAATCTTTAGTAGTGGATTATCGGCAAGTAAGTGGAAATAATGCATTACCTGATAGTGTTTAAAGGTTTTTGAAACTATAAGCCCATTATTGATCCGACTTGACCCATTAAAAATCAACAAATTATGTCTCTGTAAGAGATCGACTCATTAGGCTCATTATTGATTAGACCCTTTTACAAACAGGTCGGTCAAGATCCTTTAACGGACCCCCATCCCATTTGAACTGGTCTACTAGTCACTACGGAACTCAAATTCGAGTAGAGATATAACAAACATCTAATCTACAAATCTAACACTGGTAATATTCTTTGATAAAATGTTAACCATGAATCAATGATATGTTCAAAATTTTGGGGGAAATTTGAACTACTTAAATCCTTAAGTTTAAATGATAAATGATCATCAGGGCTCTTATATTCGTGACCATTGAAGCCAAGCCAATATATAATCAACGTGAACAATTCAAGGCGTCCATAAAGTACCAGTGAATGAACAAGAATACAAAAGCAACAACCCTTATTGTAATTAATATGTCCAACGATAACTTTACCAACTACGATAAGAGTACCCAATAATGTTGTTGTCTTTGCCAGGTTGCCTATTATTAGAATGTCAGCCAATTCCTAATTTAATAGGATAGAATGAGACATAAGTATAGAACAAGCTGCCAAAATAAAGGTGTGTACACTACGACGCATATTGGGGGGGGGGGGGGGGGGGGGGGGGGGGGGGGGGGGGTCGTGTTGAGGGAGAAAGCTAGCGACTTTGGACCTTTGTGCATGCTGCATGAATTACTAATCACACTATTTTTTTTGTTCAGCCGACTGTTACGTACTAATGCCGTCTTACTAATTTATTACTAAGCGTTTATTTTTTTTGGATAGGCTAAGTTTATATATATAGCCACCGTCTATATCTCAGATTTAATTATGAAAACAAAAATCATAGAAAAAATAAATGTAGTTATACTTTTTTATATTTATAATTTAGACTTAAACGATTCGAGTTTGTCACTTACTAATTAGGTAGCTAATTAATTCTAATTTCGATCAGTTGTTTGAATTCGTGCATTACTCTTAATTCGAAAGTAACAAAGTTGTTATACTATCAAACCCCTCATTATCAATAACATGTAATGCATTTTTAAAAGGTTCAGATAAATTATTCCCAACAAGGGACCATATATATTTAATCTATTACATAGTAATTAATATTACTCCTTTTCATCAATTTTCTTTCTACATACTTTATACGTGACCTTTAAAAACTTAACCACCTATTCAAAATAATATTATTGTTTAATATTTTACAAGTAAAGACAGTCTTCATCATTTATTATAACACAAATACATATTATGTATTTGTGGCCTTTTCTAACCCTAATTTTTGTGTAAAATTTATTCAATTCGTGATTTATCTGGACATTTTCAACATAGGATATGCATGCGACATTCACTAGTAATTTATTCAAATCCATTTAAAAGTGAACTCATGAGCACGATGCACATTCTACACCTTGTACAAAATTACGTGTTTTCGTTGTTTGGGGCTTATGCCTAATGACCCAAAAAAAACTTTCGAAGCTAATTCCAGACTTTCAACTCATATGAGTTCAAAATTGACGATCTTAGTGTGATGATGAACTAACATTTGCTAATGTTTAATGAAAAGAATAAAGCTATTATTTGAACATATTACTAATTATTGAATGAACATCCCTAATAATACTACAATACAGTTTGTAATAATGAAATGAACATTCCCAACAATATTACTGTACAATTATTATTAATAAAATGAATAATAGTACTAGTTATGTTCGGGGAGATCATATACTTTGTAAAAGAAATCGGGTAATAGTTTATTTTAACAAGGGATGTATGTGTTTGCATACGGGATAAAATAATGTTATTTTATAGCCAATAAAAGTTACCTCTTAATACAGTAAAAATTATTCCTTAATACAGCAAAAGACACCCTTACAACAAAAGTTAATTGATAAAGATAGAAACATGTTCGAATGAGGAAATATTAGGTATATTTTATAAAAGTTACCCCTTAATTTAATAAAAATGACTTTGTAAAGATTTCTCATTCAATATAGTTTATGTGCCCCTACTTTACTCAAATTTTTGTGTTTTAGTTATATTCCATTAATAAAAGTATAGACAAAGAAGAGATGGAGAGGTGATAAGCTTGGTGTAATTATAGCCTCCCTCCACCCCCAAAAAAAATATATTTATATATGTGTAAATGGGTAGGAAGATCTACTTTTATATTTTAGGGGATCGGACATGCAATAGTTAGTTATACACCGAATATTTATGATAAAAGCATTAAATTGTCTTCATGAGATTTTACCAAAACCTTTACTAAGGGTGGCATCTGAATTTACTTCGCTCAATCTTCGAGCATGCATGCTCTCTATTGTATATCATGGGGTGTTTTTCCAGCATCTATATCTTTTTTTTTGGCAAATGATAAATAAACTTAAAAGACTACCCCACTCCTAGCCATGACAGCTAGTTTGTGGGCTTTATCAACAAGAAGTCTCAAAACTTTAAAATAAGATAAGAAAGCAAAAGATAAAGCTTCACGTGTTATGTCATCCACAAGTTGGCGCAACTCCTTTGGTGTTCTATTAGGATCAAGTTGCATCTGAACAGCGAGAGAACAATCTGTACGGATCAAACAACCATCACCTTTTTTGGCAACTTCTTTCATTCCCTTATGAAATGCTAGTAGCTCTGAATGCAATGCCGAATGTGACCATACCTGTTCTCCTTCCCTATCTATTCTACCATCTGTTTTGAGGATAACCCAACTAATACCTGCTTCTACATGCCATCCTTGATTCTTTTGTCTTACTTTCTTCCAAGCTCCATCCACTTCTGCAATAAACAGAGGCCTACCCTAAAGGTTCTCGGTCGTCCAAATTAGGATAATCAGGGGTTGATAAAGAATTTCCTGGATATCAGAAGTGCCATTCCTCGTCAGTCTCCTGGAATTTTACTTATTAAAAATTGAAAGGATAGCTCTAGGATTGGGTAAGGCAGAGTCAAAGCAAACTTCATTTTTGTGGAGAAATATGCTCTAGCATATCAAAATGAACATTTCAGGAGTTCCTAGATGATCAATATCAATTTTCAGAAACAAAGAAATCTAGTTCCTACACCACGAGCCAATGTCTGGATTTGTAAGTAGTATTCTAAAGCCCAAGGGCAAAGCGACCCAAACATGACTTGCGACATCACAATCCTTAAAAAGATGTTCAAGAGATTCAGGGTGGGAATTACACATTGAGCATTTATCATCAATTATGACTTTTCTCTTGGCAAGTCCAACTCTAGATGGAAGAGCATCATTCGTAAGTTTCCAACCAAACATCAGACATTTTGGTTGGAGCCGTAGTTTCCAAAAGGATTTTCAGAAATTTGTGGGGCAATTATCCCTTAATGTATCAGACAAAAGATTCTCTTGCAGCCTAAGGTAAGAGCATCCATCTTTGACAGAATAACATCCTGACTGGGAGAATTACGCACAAAGTCTTTTTATCTGGCTCATCATGAAGGCTTATGTGGGTACCGAGAATAGACCTTGTTGTTTCTTTGTCGAAAAGTCTCCATATTTTTTGTGAATCACATTCCTTGTTTTCATTAATGAGCTCTGCAACATGTATGGGTTTAATTTCCTGGTGCCTTAGTCTACAAGGAACAATCTTGATTCTCCCTTTGGGAAGCCATAGATCTTCTTCAATTTTTGTGTTAATACCATTTCCTACCAATTTACCTATGCCATTATTCATCTTGGTAGTTATGAAGAGCATACTTTTGAACGCCCAAGAGCTTCTCTGAAACTTCCTATTTTCGCTTGCAGCTGTAATGGGTGATTCACAACGAGAATTCTTGAGACAAGAGACTCTAGGTTTGAGTGAACTCTCCATGCTTGTTTGAAAAGTAAGGTTCTGTTGACATGTGTGATATTTGTCATTCCAAGGCCCCCTTTAACTTTTGGTTTTTGGAGAAATTGATGTTTCCTCCAATATATCGGTCTTTTATAACCCGAGGAGCCGCCACCAAAACTTCAACAAAGATGAATTAATTTTTTGAGTTAACTTGTTGGGAAGTAAGTAAACAGATAGGACATGTGAAGCCATAGCAATTAGAAATGCATTAATAAGAATGAGCTTTCCTGCTTGCGACAGTTTGCAAAATTTCCATGATGAAATCTTGTGTATAATCCTTTCATACACAAAATCTAACTTAGAGCAGCTTTTCCCATCAACATCAACCGGTAAGCCCAAGTAGTTGTCTAACCCAGATTTACTCTCGACTCCTAGTGGTTTCCTCATGAATTTTATGAATCTGTTGGGTGTATTTGGAGAGAAAACCACATATGATTTCTCTGTACTTATTATTTCTCCCGAGATCTTGCAAAATTCATCAAGCAGTTTCCGAACCAGCTCACACGATTGTGGTGTTGCTTTGAAAAAGAACAGATTATCATCCGCAAAGAACATATGAGAAAATTTGGGAGCACTTCTTCCAATTCTAAGACCCTCTAATTTCCTAGTGCATTCAAGCAAACTCAGTTGCAAAGAGAGGACTTGCATACAAAACATAAAGATATAAGATAAGATGGGATCACCTTGTCTTAAACCTTGGTTCGGTTGAAATTGCAGAGAAGACTCCCCATTAACGAGAATGGAGTAGGAGACAGTTGAGATACACTGAATAATCCATTGGATCCAATTGGGAGGGAATCTCATAGCTTGAAACACTTTAGTGACAAAACTCCAGCTGATTCTATCATAAGTTTGTTAAGGTCAATTTTCAAGACAGCTGCAAAACCCTTGCCCTTCTTCTTATGCTTAACTCAGTTCATGACCTCATGCGCAATAATACAGTAGTAGTATACTTCAGTACGTAGTTATTTTCTAACACTTAATTGCACCGTCCAATATTAATACAATTACAAGGGGTACTATTATTTGAGATCTCTAAAAGACGTGTGATATGTCCCTTTGCGTAACATGGTAATGGTTTGTAATTGAATTTATTACCAAGAAGATAGAAATAAATATATCCTTAATTATCAGAAGATGAGATAAGGTGACATAAGATTTTGCTCTTGCTAATGCTCCTTAATTCTATGATTGGAGATGCTTGAAATTGATTGGGTAAAGTTTAACTACTCTGTCTGACTCTTCAAATCTGCAACATCAAAGAAGAAACCAAGAGACTGAGTAGAACCCAATTAGTGGTGGGCATAGGGCCGGACCCAGGCTGAGGCAGGCTAAGTAGGCTGCGCTTTTTTATTTGTAGCAGGCCCATATTTTAAGTGGGCCGGGCCAGATTGGGCTAGTACAGCTGATCAGGCCAGGAAGCAGGCCGGGCTGGCCATCTCTAAACTCAATGTTAGTAATGAGTAGCATGTCACTCCCACACAACAACAGAACAAAAAGGAACATAAAATGCTTGGATGTCCTAATTTCTCTGGAAATATTCATATGAATAGTATTGTATACAATAATCTTTCTCACAGCCCTTTCAGTCTTTCACTCGTTCTAGAAAATGAAAGACCAAGCAAATAGAATCTTCATGATAAAAAATAAATACTTTATTCTTGTATTCTTCATCCCATGTGACATCAGATAACCTAAGTTGGCATCTACTTATCAATGAAAATTCATGCCAGAAACCAGCTATTTACTGAACCTGAACATCTACAATTTGACAACTTCACCTGCGGTTTAACATAATACTTGCTATATGTTCTTTATTATGGAGGGAAAGTGAGGACTTGAAGAGTAAAAAAAAAGCGACTTATTTGTTTACAAATCATACAAAGTTTGGAATCATGATTTTCATAGTGTACATTGGATTGGCGTAAAAATTTTACAAGCGTGATTTGGAAGGGTAGGGGGGTGGGAGGAGTATACATGGTGCATTCACGATGAGCATATAAAGTAAGGGACTTCAAAGAAATCTCTTACAATTTTACATCCTTGAGTATCCTCGGTGGTCCTCGTACTGTTCCATGAACGCGTCATTGAACTTCTTAAAGTTTTCCATGATAGCAGGCATGTCTTCCTCAGCGGGTAGGATGGTAGTCCTCATGTGGAAAACCCTGATAGACAATGAAAATAGCCTATTTTATTCAACATCATTACCACAGTGCTTCGTTTTAATAAGTTTCTTGGGTTTAAAAAGCTTTCTTAACTTACTTTTCATTATTGTTTCTTTAGGGATGGGGGAATGAGTGTAAGGAGACAGTAACCCGATAGAATTGTACGCAAAATGGGGAGGGAATTCAACTTAGAACCTTGTGTACCTAAGAGTTCAATCTCAAAACTTCAATTAGATTTTAAAGGTTTGACATGAAGACTGAGCAAGATTGAGAAAGCAAGGTACATTCTAATTATAAGTTCAGGTGGCTGAAACTCCCTGGGAAAGAGGTCCAAAGCTCACAAAGTTAACCAATTTCAACAGGAAATAAATTATGTAAAACTTACTAGTGTGACAAAATTCCACCAGTAAAAAACTATGAAGGCCAACAAACAAAATGATCCAATTCTGCAAGGTATTGATAAGATAAAAAAAAATCCATACCTAATTCAATAATACTATGGTTAACAAGTTGATTTTCGGCTTGCAGTTAATCAGAATCATAATTAGTGTATATTATACCCTAATCATAGAACACAATGGTGGTTTATTGAAAATATTCTTGTCTGGTATATACTGAGGAGGCCAAGTAAGAGAAAAACAAAGACATTTTTTAGTGACGCAAATGGAGTTGTGGAATAAACAAAAGGATTTGAACTTTGAAATCCAAGACCTAATCAAAATTTAAAAAAGAAGATTAGTTAAAATTAAAGTACCCTTCTTTCTGTCCAAACCCTGAACCAGGAACAGTGGAGATGCCGGTGGCTTCCAAGAGCTTAAGACAGTAGAAAACATCAGGATGTTTGCCAGCCTTCTTGGCAGCCTCTATAGCCTTGGGTGGCAAACATATTTGAGGGAATGAGTACATGGCACCTGCATTGAGTATTTATCTCGAAGATTAGTTTCTTTTCAGAAGAAGAAAGAGAGGAACCGCATAAACATGTGCTAAAAACCCTGAAGAGAAAATAGTCTTTACCTTCTGTGAAATTGCAGACAACATTTCTACAGCTGTTAAATCCATCTGTCATTATTCGCGCTCTCTTCCTCAACGATTCCAGGATCCCTTTGCTGAAAATGAAAGCAGTTTTATCTGTACTCAGTTCAGTGTCTACATGTTTTTATAATTCCACAAGCACAAAGGAAATAATTATTAAAAAAATCTCTACATGATATGCTTGGTCTCCAATCTAGAAACAATAACCTTTACAATTTTTCCATCTCAATAACTTAAATTTGTCCTTTGTCACTGTATAATAACATTTGGAAAAATTGTTTCCTCTCAGTTGATTTGGCGAATAGAACAGCAAGGGGGACGAAATTTCTTCTTAACATAAATGAATAGAGTGAAGATTCTTTACCTCTCTTGTTCATATTTAAGATATGAGATGTCCCCAGGCTTCGGTGGATTGACCATCAATCCTAACTATAGAAGGGAGAAAAAGAAAAAGGAATAGTGAACTTATGCAAACAAGACCCAGAGCCTTAACTCTGGCAAACTGAGAGCATGGAAAATTGCAAAACATTCGAGAAACTTACAAATATTTGCCCAGGTACGTTAGGACTTAGTGCTATGGAAGCAATTTTATATATTTCATCAACTGACTGCAAAAAGTGAACAACAAAATGAGAATGAGATATGCATCATCTATCCATAATCTTAAGTGTAACAATAAATAACTTCAGCATGAAATTGAAAATCAGTCCACATGCAATCATTGAGACCAAAATGTTGACACTTTGGTAACTAGAGGGTACTCCTCAACGACTAAGCAGAATGTTGAGTAAGTGCATGGAAGACACCACTAGCATGAAACTATAAGTTATAAAGGTTTTAAGAATTATTTATGATTTACTATGAAGTTTTAGTATCAGAACCCTCTTTTCATTCCAACAATGATCATTGATACTTGATCTTGGTAGTCACATCTTACAGCTCGTATAATTAAGTTTGAATTTGTTGAAGTTGCCGGTTTCAATTATTAAAATATACTTTTATGAATTCCTGTTTTTGGTTGCCACTAAATATATGAAAAATCATAAAGAAAGAAGGAAAAGAGATTTTATCTAAGAGCACTAGTATTTGGGCCACTGACAAAGAAATATACACCACCAAGTCAATAAAAAAGCAGCTAACAATTTAGGATACCCTCCTCCTCCTATCACTAAGGGAAAAAATTTCTTTTACTTTTGTTAATCCAAGTCAAAACATATTTCCCCCTTTCACATTCCTCTTCATCGCAGAAACACTGGTAATGTTTCATTCTTAGCAAAAATGATTTAAGACTGTATTACAGTATCTGATGCCCCTTAAGTTAGAGACCTATTAGCTTTCATTAATTTCACTGAAAGAGTTGGCTAGCTAATGCCACGATATATATAGTTTAAGAAGCTCTGCAAAAGTTAAATGGCATGATCAGAGAAAAAAAAAAGTGATAGAATGATGACTAAAACAAAATGCTTAGACTAAGACAAACCTCTTGAGGAATGTTTGTCATCTCGAAGTATCCACCCCTTTGTCCACATTCTCCCCAGTATCCTTTTGATACTGTGTGGAAAGACACAAGTTGGAGCTCCTTGCTCATTGGGGAACCCATGTCCATCAAAACCTTCCAGGAATAAAATAAAAAAAAACAGATAAATTTAAGTTCCTGAAAGAGAGAAAAATTGATACAGAGAAAAAAAAAAAAAAAAAAAAAACTGAGCTCCTTGCTCATTGGGGAACCCATGTCCATTAAAGCCTTCCAGGAATAAAAAAAAAAAAAAAAAACCAGATAAATTTAAGTTCCTGAAAGAGAGAAAAAAAAACTGGACCATCGTTTTCCAATTGCTGAGGGAGACAGTACTACATACCTTTCTTGCACTTATAAAGGGGCGCTCATCTTGATATATGTTTTGCTGATATACTTCATCAGCTAGAAGCACCAACTTCTCTTGGATACAGAATTTCACTATTTCTCTTAAGTTGGCTACACTAAGGCATTGTCCAGTAGGATTTCCAGGGTTTATAATGACCATTGCACGTACCTATCAAACAGGAGGGTTTTCAAAAAGCTGCATTATCTTGCAAATCAGATTCAAATACCAACCATACTTGACAAGTAAACATTTTCAGTACATTAGATATATAGTACTCCGTACAAATAAGCAAATTAAACGATCAATAGTCATCAGATATATTTTTTCAGGAATTCAAAGTAGCATGAATAACAAGCCATCAGTAAGCAGAGATAATCATAGAACTTAGTGCATATTCTAGTAATGACACACCAGTTGTGGCTTCAACTTAGACCACAAAATTTTGGCATTGTAAAACTAAAGAGGATTTATCACCTAGCAACTGTTGATTTCCTTTTTTTTTGGTTGAAAATTTTGAGAATTAAGAATAACTAAGTTTCTTAAATTATTAGTAGTCTTTTTTAAAAAAAAACTTGCCTTTTTCCATACACCAACAGGATGACTCTAGAAATTGAGACTTACTTTTATTCCTTTGAATGTGGCTTGTCGAATTGCATCACGGAGGTTGTTAATATCAAGTCCCCAGTTTGCAGTCTCCTCCAGATAATATGGGACAAGAGAACCACCCAGTAATGATATTGTGGCAGAATAAAGTGGGTACTGTGGAACAGGAACTAAGATCTGGACAAAAGATGATTTAAGGCAACAATAATCAATGAGAAACACTTCTACCATCAACAAAGCCAAGCCTTAATCCCAAAGAGATGAGGTTGGCAGCAATATCTCATGTGATCCTCCACAAAAATCCTCCTCCATTCACCCCTATTTAGTGTCACATCTTTTTGTAAAACCATTTAATCCATGAATAATACAAGAAAGTGGACCATAAGAGGAAAATAAGGATGTAAGAAGTTCAAAATTTTCTGAATAAAGTTTATTACCCCATCATTTTGACCTCCAATGATAGCGTTCAAAGTTTGCATTACTCCTTTGCTGGCACCATCAGTCAGGAAAATGAGTTCCGGGTCACTGTAATCAGGCAGAGAACATTAGCCTTAGAATCAACAAGAAAACTGAGACCTATTGGGGCTCAAGTGCTGGATGATAAATAATATTTCCATGAGACTCATGCAATTTAATCACCTTGGATACCCATCCCGTCTTCCAATAAACTCTGCAATCTCTTTCCTTACACCAGGAAGGCCTCTTGAATCACTGTAAGCACCTGATTCATTAACATAATAGGAAATGTTATAATAAGACCCATTTCACGAACCCCTTAATAATTTTACAGCAAAAGTTGCAATATTCAGAATTCTGAAAAGAGAGAAAATTACAAGAGGCTTTTCAAATTAATAAAGGTGAAAGATGCTACTCACCCTAGGTAATACAAAATAAGTAAATTAGCAAAGATAAATGAAAAATAAACTACGCTCGCCCCACAAGATGTCTGCAAAATATAGGACTAAACAACTTATTTCACTTTTTTTACATACAAATGGGAAAAAACTGGGAATTTGGGGTGGGGATGTACTTTCATGTATCATCAAGGTACCATTTTAAAGAGATTAAGGAATCGTTTTAAAGAGATTAGTGTATAACAGAAGGCAGCCTTCATATCAGAAAAGACATCAAATGGCTATATCAAATGCAATAAGGAGAGAAGGAGATTGAAATAACAATAAGGTGAGACGTCAATAAGCCAATAAATTTGCCATATCACCGTAATATAGCCAATCAAGAAATTCTAGAGCTAGTCCAGGACTATTTTGGATAATGAAGTTGTCATCAACACTTTTAAATATGAAAGAAAATAGTCGTAAACTGCTAATAGCTACGGAGCACTTCTCTTCTTTCTTTAGCTACCTTTGGGTGATGGATGGAGATCAACTTGATATTAGAGAAGTGTGAATCCCCTTATTAGGACAATCCAGGGCAAGCAGATGCATGCAA
This sequence comes from Dysphania ambrosioides, assembly GCA_026401315.1. NCBI lineage: Eukaryota > Viridiplantae > Streptophyta > Magnoliopsida > Caryophyllales > Amaranthaceae > Dysphania > Dysphania ambrosioides. The sequence continues at coordinate 20,816,116 of CM048671.1, read as the reverse complement.
ACACATCAGATTAAGAAAAATGGATTCCACAATGTAACAAAATTTCCACGACTTCAGATAATTGTAGTTTTCCTGGCATATCAATTTCAGTATGAGGAATAAAAGATAAACATGTACCTAGACCGCCTGAAGTCAATGAAAGGTAATGTTTAGCTCTTGCAATAGCATCAGCTGGGAACACAAGCCCAACATTAGGATCATCGAGTAGGAATGGAGCTTGACACAAAGCAACCACCTGGAAGATCACATTTTCTAAAGTTAGAACACAATCTTAAGCCCAAATAGTGAGTGGAAAGCAACAAAGTGAAAATAATATAACTTCTATCATGAAACCTGGCGTGGGAATGTCAATGGTTTCTGCCCTAATGCATGAGGATTTCCAACATTTGTGAAGATAATCTGCATTGTTACAAGAATAGTTAGCAAACATGACGAGATCAGGATGCAACATGACCAAAAGTTTATAATATCCAGAAAGAAATATATGGAGAAGAATGAACTTAAGCCATACTTCAGTACTGACCTTATAGTTCATATTCCTTGTGTCATATTATGAGACTAGCTAAGTCTTTTTAACTATAATTATGTTATCAAGCAGAGCACTGATTGAGCTAAACTATGCAGATTCTGTTAGATAATGTACATATTATTTATGTTATGCAAATATTCTCTTGTATAGTTTAGGAAACTATAGATTGTATCTTCTTAAGTATATGTATATATAACTACAGGTTATTCAATGAGGATATGGAATAATATTCTTTCATAGAGCAGAAAGTGATAGACTTGTCTTTGCTGTCCATAAGTCTTATCTTTTAAAATATTAATGGAAAGAAGAAATCATTTAATACTGTTAGGCATGCATACAGTTGAGTAGAAAGAGAAGCAGAGCACTTGAGTTAGTGTTATCATCCCAACAGAAAAGAGGTGGATTGTGCAATCTCTTCATAAGTCGAAATTAATATTGATGCTGATAAACAATTATGCACGTACTTAATTATCTAGTATGGAGTATCAGACATAGATGTGTGTGTCAGAATCAAATAGCATGAGGAATCTAACTCAAAACTTAATCATGCCTAAGTTGGGTTCTCAAGTCAAAACAAACCCAAGGAACTGAGTACAAAAGCATTATTCAATTCACCTTCTTCCCTTCTTTCTGGAGCTCGGAAGCTCGAAGATACAGCTCACCCCTAACAGCATACTGGCACTTCTTCACATTTTCATTCAATGAATCATAGTCCAATCCCTTAGACATTATGGCCAAGACTCAAGCTGATGTCCCTCAATTCAAAGAACAGAAACAGTAGTCACTAATATGAGCTCAGGTCATAAACCTGAAATTCAACCCTACTATTATTTTAGATTCAAAAAGAAAGATAGACAGAAGAATTTATCACATATATCCAAGACCAGACAAACATATTTATCAAAATATTTCCACCATTACATTGTTCTACAAACTGCAATTTCCACTAGAAAGAACTTAGTGGGTATAAGGTCCACAATCAATGGAAAGAACTGGAAGCAAAGCATGATCAGACATATAATAAACAAGCATAATTAATTAATTACATCACTTTAGATAGAAGAAGAGGACACCAATTATTGAAATAAGATATGGGAAAACATTTCATTCTGAGGCCGATCATCGAATAAATGGATCACAGGGTAAATAGGACTGATACAACCAAGGGAAACAAAATGAAACAAACTCCCAACCAAATGTTGAGGTAGATGGGTCCATCCTTTTCTCCCTCTCCAAAAAAACACAAGAACCAAGCAGTCCTTCAGTCATAATGATCATCAAAGATATCCACTTTAACAATTTCAAATGTCCTGAACCTCCCAAATAACTAATACCCGCTAAGTCAAAATCAAAATTATTTAAGGGCTACAAAACCAAAAGCACTCAATAATGGCATCGATTTCAAAAATAGCAAGCAAAAACCCACAAAAATTAGGATAAGGGTAACACAAATCATCCCATGTTGCATTACAAACTAACAATTCCGAGTTTCATCAATCCTTAAGCAATTAACAAAAATCAATAGGTTTAATTAATGAATTTTCTGGTCAATTGTCAAGCTAACACAATCATGTAATTAACCACCAAAATCAATCATTCAAAAACCAAATGAATGCAAATTTATCCATAAACCCCCACTGGGTATTCATGCACTTCATTTTTCAACAAACAAATTAATCAAAAACCTCAATTAGTGTTACTAATCATAATACCGAAAAAAGTTCATGATTAATCATAAATTATCAATATTATCACTAAAATACATTCCCAGATTAATCATAAAGATCATTTCTTTTTCAATGATTAATCATAAAGATTATTTCTTTTTCATAGTTTATTAATAAAAATCCTATCATTCATACAAAAAATATAAAAAATTAAAATTAGACCTTGAAATTAGAGAAGAATCAAGTACCTCAGACTCTCAGAGTGAAGTAGCCAAACTAAACTTCGGGGCTGTTAACTGTTGAAGTAGAAGTGGGAAAGTACCCAAAACAGAAGACACCTTTTTTATTTAGTAGGAAAAAACGGCATTTTCACAGTCAATATAAAATTAAATTTAAATGAAATGGCAATTTAGCATGAAAATACAGTGACGTGGCAGAATGGAATTTCATGCTAAGACCACATCCACCAGAAATTTTTTTGAGATAATTATATTATATGTTTATCTATTTCCATTCATAGTCAATTTGTTTTTCAATGAAGGATGGGAGGTACAAAGAGATAAAGTTGAATGGGTGAAGTGTGGTGTAGCTTGAATCTTCAAAAAGTTTCTTGGCAGATATCGAAACTTGTTTTACTACATTCTTTATCTACATTTGGGGCACAAAACATTTGTATGGTATTCAATGATTTGCAAAAAAATTTGTGAGATTCATATTCGCAAGATTTCTTCTTGTTTTGATGTTGGTCGGTCCACTATCCCACGTACCACATACAATAATGCAACCTTAATTTTACCATTGCCATCAATTCTAAAGATATTTACTCATATCGTATGCTATTAGTATTATTATGTGGTTGTTTAAAATATTCAATAATGGCATAACCATGTTAATGATGATGGTTCTTTAATTCAGTGCTAATTGTAGGATTTTAATATTGTTAAAAAAAATCTTAGTGTGTTCAAGCATGAAATTGTCACTCTTTTCAACAAATGAAAATAAAAGGCTAAGGACCGTACCACTTAAAATACGAGGTTAGGGACAAGGTGTATAAGGATGCTTATAATAAATTGAATTCTAAAAAAGGGCGAAAGAAGATAAGTAGGATAGTTAAGAGGAGACATATATTTGCCAAGGATCTTTACATAGGTAAGTTTGTGTAGGATAAAAACCAAAGGATTCTATTTCATAATTGATAGATTAGGAAACTTGGTCGTCAACGAACTCCCTTATCAATAACCTCGACTTAACCAAACTAACAAGTAATAGGAAAGTAAGAGTTGTGATTTACAGGGAATAACTTCAATAGACATTTGCTTTTGCGATTCAAATAACAATGTAGTTTAAGACAAAGGGAAGATTTGTAGGTTAATTAACTAAGAAAACAATTAAGAGCGCAAGGTTGAATACAAAAATTTCAAGAATGAGAAAACACTAGGGATTACAGAATTCAACATTAACCAAACATAAACAAGACAGGGAATAACTTAGGAGATAGAAAAGGAATGAACTAGGACTCTTAAACGGATGTCTCCCTTTCGAAAGAAGCACAATTTTAAGTAACTCCTAAGCCAACCCGATAAAACCGTAAGTGAAAAGTCTAAATCGTAGGGAAGGGAATTTAAACAAGATTTGATCTTTTGACTCGCCCTCAAAGAAGCATAAGCACTTATAATTGAGATTTCTCGCCTAATTACCTATCTCAAGCAACCAAAACAATATAAAACTTACTCAAACAAGGCATCTGGAGTTCAATCAAATCATTTAAGCATAGGGCTATTGCCTTAACATCATTTCTCAATTACATTACTAAGGAAAATAGAAGAGTACGGACCTATACTGCCAAAATATGGGATCCTACCAATTCCTACACCTAAAACATTCAATCTGATTTAATTTTTCTCTTAACTCCTTCCTCCAAACCTAATTCATGCTCAATATTGGGTCTTCACCCTATCCCCTAGTTAGGATACTACTCATGGTTCATCTTGATAAACTCCATTGATTATTGATGCAAACAATCAAATAAGAAGTCATTAATATGAAGGAATGACTAACATAATGCTAAAAGAAATAAACATGCAACGAAAAAGAAAATTAATAACTCTAAAATAAAAGGAACAATTAATGAATATTAAATTACTCATGATAATCTGAAAAGATGATTATTGATGCAAACAATCAAATAAGAAGTCATTAATATGAAGGAATCACTAAGAGAATGCTAAAAGACATGAACATGCAACAAAAAAGAAAATTAATAACTCTAAAATAATAGAAAAAGGAATAATTAATGAATATTAAATTACTCATGATAATCTGAAAAGATGATTCAATGCTTCATAAATTTGCTTTGATTATTCTGCAATTATTGCTTGAATAAAGGAATCTTTTTCTATGTTATTCCATGCTCTAAAACTACTAACCTCCTTCTTGTGGATTCCCCCATATTTATAGCTCCCTCAAAAATAATAAAGCCTAAAAAAAAGGAACGTGAAAACGTTTACAATTGCTCCCGAGATTGTCTTGAGTGGCCGCTTAGAAAGAAAGTTGAGTGGGCGCTCATAAGGGAGTTAAGCCTGCTACATTGAACTAAGTAGCAGCTTAGAGGCTTCTCAGTGTCCTCTTAAAAGTCTTTGAAAAATTAACTGAGTGACCTTTTGAATTTTTGATGAGCGGTCGCATGACTTCTTTTCCTCTAATAGGACTATTTGCCTTTTTGCTGAAAGGTCTCTTGGCTAAATTCCTAGCATCATCCACCATTGATAATGGATTTTTTGCTCCATCTATGCTTTTACAAGTTATGATCCGTCAAAATACAAATGAAGAAGCATGTAATCGTAGAAAGGTAAGGGAAATCACGAGGGTAAGTAAGTAGGATGAGGTGAAATATCAAAAATACCCTTAGATAGATTCATGCATGAAATACATTAAAAAATGACACAAAATGTGATAATTAAGGAGTAAAAGTGCAGGAAGATTCTCTTAAAAAGGGGGCAAGTGAGGGACATAAATATCACTCATCAATTATAATGAGATCTAAGGCAGATGGAGGGAGTATTTTAATGAGTTATTCAATAAAAATCAAGTAGGGTATATAGGGGACCCCATTATTAAGGATAATGAAGTTAAATAGGAGTATATGAGGAAGATTCGATAAATGGAAGTGGGGGAGGTATTGAGAGGAGGCAAACTTATTTAGTGCACTTGACTAAAAATAGTAAATTTAAAATATCTCAAGGATACCTTGAGAATATAAAAGTTTCTTAAGATATTATATAATTTTCAGTACGTTAGAGGCATCTCATGAAGAAATAATGGCTCGATCAGATATAAGTCTAATACAACATAGAGGATAATAGTGTTGGCCGACCAAAATTGTTGAGATAGCATGTGAATTTCTAGCTTAAATGTGGTTGGATGTATTTTTGGAACAAGGTCAACAACATTAAAATTTAACTTGAATCGATCATCTAAGGCTCCATCCTTGCCCAAATATATTCCAAGTTTAGTTTTGGCTCAATCGGGTCAAATTAAGCCAAAATTTTGACAAATATTTGCAAAATTTGACCTTGTGATTTTAGGCCTAATATTTGTTTTGAAGGTAAGTTATTTCCATCATTTTATTAATTAAATGTCTGAATAGTGCTTAGTGAATCTCTATGTTAGGTTTAGTCTCTAAAGGACTAGACTAGCACAACCTAACATCAAAGGGTTGGGCATAAAGCTTACGGCCTAATGTTAGGCTCAAATTCGACATCTTAATATAACTAAAATTCTGCCATTGATTGCCTCTTAAACTATTCAAAGTACCTAAGACATAAATGCAAATATCTATTCACATCAATACTTCACTTTTTCTTTCGCATTCCAAATCTCATTTAATTACTCATTTTAGTTTCTTATTGCTATTCTTTATCCAAATTAAAGAGAATTTACTTTTCTTGTTCTTTTATTTAATGTTATTCTTTCTTTCTCCATGTACGTCAGTGATTTCAAATATTTTTAAAGTGATGCCATTTTTTTTGAGAAAAAAGTGATACCATGTTAATTGGCATTTTAATATAAATTTCACATACTATGTAAAGAACAAACAAACCTACTTTGTGGAATACTAGTGAATATATAATGTAAGGGCTCCATTCTAAGGAACAATATATGAGCTCTGAATAGTCGGCTCTGTTACTAAAAACTAAGGAAGCAAATAGACACCCATATGGGCCTTTTACATGCATCAGAGCATGGAAAAGTTTAGAATTGTTCTAGTTAGGCTACATGGAATTGTTATAGGGTTCCTTACTATCCTTACAAATATGATTATGGAGCTTGTAAATAATTCTTGTCAGAAATTTACTAATTTTTTTTATAATGACGATATGATTTATATTTCATTCATGAGTGAAACACTAATAAATATCACTGCATCTCCCAAAAATTATCTCATTTTAATCAAAAAGCTCTAAAAAATATGATCAAACGAGATAAACTTTAAGAGATGGAGGAAATACAACTCGTTTCACTACTTAGACTAAGCATTAACTAGCTAAGTTACGGTCCACAACTTAGTGTCGGGACAATCGTACTGAGGTGAGGCCTGATATACTGCTATTCAATCATAGATTAGCACCATCAAAGTCAAAACTGCAATTATTTGAAAACGGGTAAAGAAACCACATTGGTGTATTCGGTATTCCCCAACTGTAGACACCGAGATATGTAACAAAGTGACTAACTCCCCCAAAACAGTTTACAAAGGGATCATCAGTCATCACCCAACCCACCACCCCACCAACCCGCCAAATGGCAGCTCTCCCTCACCATCATCACCCTCATTCTCACCTTCACCCCTTCCAAAACCGCGTCATTTCTTCACCTTCATCAGTCACCTTAAACCCATCAACTGTGTTGATCAGAAGATCGCCCACATTCCGATGCGAATCCCAGATACGTCGGAATTGGACAACTGTTGATTATCACAAATTCAAGTCGTACCCAATTCAAATCATACCCAATGCGCCCACTTTTCAAATGGCTTCGAATTCCGATCATTCTGTCAAGTTTTCCAAGAAAGTTTGCCTTTTTTATTGCCCTGAAACTAAGGCTCTTGCTGAGAGGATTGCTGCTGAGTCTGATACTATTCTGCTTCGTAGCATCTCTTGGAGGTAATTTTGAGGATTTTTTTTCATGGTTTTGATGAAGTCAAATGTGTATATTTTTATTGGGACTTCAAGGGTTTTTCTCGGTGTCTTGAGGGTTCTTGTGGTTGAATTCTTGAATGTGGAAAAAATGGGGAATTTGGTCGGACCCATGTGAAGTATTCTTGGAATGTTTGCTTATTTAAAATTATAAAAGTGAACTACTCTATAGTGAAATTTTGAAGCTTGGTTAATATAGTTGATGATATGATGATTGTTTGTTGGAAAGGCTACTATAGGGCTTCGAATTTAAACTCGATATTTCTTGTTACTTTTTGCGTCTGCTGAGTATCTGTGTGGATAGAACATTTGCTTCTGTTAGAAGCATGTATGTATCACTCAAAATAGGCTATGAAGGTCATGTTTTGTGAGCAGAAGATCATGTCAAGTTTGCAACTTTCGACTCTAATTCTTGGATTAAAGATAATGCTGTCCTCAACAGTTAAATGTTCAAGGCTTACTATTGGAATATCTGGGAGCAATATATTTTAGATGATGGATTCATTGTGGCGATATAGCTGATCTTGTCCACTCCGAAAAGCTTGCTTTGGTTGTTCACTATCCATAATTGATAATCGTTTCTGTAATAAAACTTTGACTTTGATCTTACTCGAATTACTGAAGGAAATTACTTCAGTTAACTGGCATATTCTGAAGAATTTTTTTTAGGTTTAGGGGTGAGTTTGGAAATAGTTAAGGGGAAGCTCTTGATGGGTTTTGATCTGCCTTGACTTAGGATTCTAAATTTGCACACTACTAAGACTCATTATTTTGTGACTTGAAACATTACATTTGTGTTAGCATCAGTAAGGTATAATATTGCCTTTTTTAGGTGGGTTGTCTCACAACATTATAACATCATGTACTTAGGACTTTTGAAGATGGCTTCCCCAACCTGTTCATATCCAATGCTCAAAGTATACGTGGACAGCATGTTGCTTTCCTGGCATCATTCAGTTCCCCTGGTGTAATATTTGAGCAGTTATCTGTGATATATGCTCTTCCAAAGCTTTTTGTTGCCTCCTTTACACTGGTCCTTCCCTTTTTCCCTACTGGAACTTCTGAGCGGATGGAAGATGAAGGGGATGTTGCAACTGCTTTCACTCTTGCTAGAATTTTGTCAAATATACCAATTTCAAGGGGAGGACCTACCAGTTTGGTCACATTCGATATACATGCCTTGCAGGTCTGCATTGCCATCTCCCTCTTTTGCAGCCGTCACCCCCTTAATGCTTTTTTTTTCGATCTCTATACAATAGCTGCTGACCTCTCATATTTATTTTCTACTCGTGCTAGGAAAGATTTTACTTTGGTGACAAAATTTTGCCTTGCTTTGAGAGTGGAATACCTTTGCTCAAAAGGAGGCTGCAACAACTGCCTGATTCTGACAATGTAGGGTTTGTTGCAGATCCAATGTTTTTTATGTCTTCAATCAACATTTCATACTAGCTATGCCCTCAAACCTAATTTGTGAGGATTAGAGAAACGGTGCTCATAGTTATGGTGCATTTCTCCTTATTGTCTTCAGATATCTATAGCTTTTCCTGATGATGGTGCATGGAAACGGTTTCATAAGCAGCTGCAGCACTTTCCTACGGTAAGTTTGTTCTCGTATGACAACTCTCTTAGTTTACGTTGTCTTCCTACTCACAATGTTATGATCGCATATATGTTGTTTGGTTTATTGTTGCATTTTTATATAGTCTTGTCTATTCAGAATTTCAAGCTGTTTTTCTTTCACATTTTCCTTGAAAGTTTTCTTTCCATCTCTTTCTGTTCTTCGATATGGTTATTCTTGACATATAAAAGCCCTCAGATTGGCAAGTTGGCTAGAACCTGTAGAAAAAATTCTGAAGCGCTAGCTAATAATTACATTTCATTGTACACATCCGAGAAGTTAGAGGGGTTGTCATAAACATGGGTTGAAACCCGTTCTCTTTTTGGCATAAAGAGTTAGGGAAGACTATTATGTAGCTGATTTTCTTCTGTCATCAAGTGAGAATATCATGCTTCTAGTTGCAGATTGAGTCTGAACTCTCTGAACTCTCAATAAACGTTGTACTTGGAAAGGGTACAATTGTTTGACCACTTAGCTCCTACCTCTAGTAGTTACGACATTGATTAGATGACCTCTGTGACACATTCAGCTCAAAAATCACTTAATAGTAATAGACTGATAGGTTGCTGCTTTCAGCTCTAGAAGTCGCTTAATAGTAGTAGACAGATGGGTTGCTGCTTCTGTATCCGCGAACATGAGACTAAGTTGTATGATGCTAATAAATTGTGTATTACTGTTTTTATGTGACTTACTCACTATACAACAAATGTCCAGATTGTTTGTGCGAAAGTTCGAGAAGGTGATCAACGTATTGTTCGTCTGAAGGAAGGTGACCCTAGAGGACGTCATGTTGTGATAGTTGATGACCTAGTACAATCAGGTGGCACCCTTATAGAATGCCAGGTAGTTTAACTTGTGACTTGATAGCCTTATGCCCTTATATGCTTTGTTTATGTTAATCTCACTTTTCACTTTCATTCTTGCCTCGTTGCTAATACGCATCTCTCTCAACTACTGTTATCATACTACCATCATATACCAGTGATAATTCTCTCCATCATCATTAGAAAAAATACTAGTTAATTTTTGAGTAACATGAGTTCCATAAAGGTGCCCTGTCTTTCTATATCTCTTTTGTTATATTTGTCTAGACTTTGGACTTGTGAGGTGTTCATATTCCTTTTGCCCTGTCTTTTTTTGTTATATCCAATAGAAAGTATTGGCTGCTCATGGAGCTGCAAAGATCAGTGCATACGTGACACATGGAATCTTTCCAAATAAATCATGGGAACGCTTTAAACCTGATACTGTAGGTATGTGCTTTTCAATTAACTTCAAAACTTTCTGTGTGGCAAGATATTCATAGCATAACCATTCACATTGGTATAGTATATGTTACTCCCACTGTCCCAAAGTAATATGCTACGATTCCGTATTAGGTCACGCTGGAAATGAACCATTTTTTCAATCAACTCATACTTGAATCTTTCTCATATAAGGCTGCACTGGTTTAGTTGGAGAGGGTGAAATTTGAAAATCTGGAGGATATTTGTTGCAGAGTACTCATAAATGTGGCAGATGATTTTTTTAGAACTGTTGGTATGAGCTTTTTTCACTATTCCACTCCTCAGGTTGCCCTGAAGAGGGAATGACATACTTCTGGATCACAGATTCTTGTCCCCTGACAGTGAAGGAGGTGAAGAACAGGCCTCCTTTCGAAGTCATTAGCCTAGCCGGACCCATAGCTGCTGCTCTTCAGATTTAATTATGTTGCAAAGATTAGCAATTAATAGAGCACATTATAATGAGTTGTAACTCGCCATTTATGTTGTCAGTTTGGCTTGTGGCCTATTGCCAGATTTATAAAATTTGTTTTTTTTTTTTTGAGGAAATTTGTTTGGGGTTTTTAAGGGATTGTAAATTGTTGACGGAACTTCGGCGTTTGTTTAAACAGTAACAATCCTATGAGATACTATACTTCAATTCTTTTATCATTTTATTGAAAACCTGCCTTCGAGCTCTTACGGCAAAGTAAACTCCTTTACAAGTTATGTTCATATTTTGCACATCTTATCCTCCACAAACTCAAATTAAACCCGCATTATTCAGAAACTACGACCCTATTCCGTCAAAAGAAAAAGGAGAAATTACCACCCTAAAATTCCTGAATTCCCTAAACATCTTGTGAAATATATTAAAAGAATAACAGAAATGTAAATTTGGCAAATTTCACAGCTAAGTGTTAACCTCAGTGCACAAAAAATAGATGTACTATTGCAACTGTCAAATGCATATACAACTTCCAAACTTTCAGTTTTCTTTGTCATAAGAAATTACATCAACAGAATTTCAGGCTTCCAAAAAGGAGAGTCCTAAAAAAAAAGTTAGGAGAAAACCTGTCACAACCTTCGGCCGTATAAAGAGTGTAAACATGGAGCCTAAACCACTATCCCAAGATAACAAAACAAAAGAATATAATTACATAGGCTTTGAAATATATAAACCAACAGCATACCAGATCAGAGAGCCTTTCACTTCACTTTATGAGAAATCCTGATGTAATTTAGAAGCCTCTTCAGGGCTTTACCACTGTCAATGGCCTCTCTAGCTCTCTCCAGAGCTGACATAATATCATCTGCACCATCTCCACCCAACAAGTGGTCTACAATTCCAGCATTTAAGACAATCCGATCATACGCAGGGCCCTTCTCCCCACAAAGTGCTGATATACCAAGCTCTATGTTCTTTGCTACCTGTGCTTAGCCAACAGTTATGACTTTTTATGTTTGGAAGAAGAATAAAAATGCAAGGAGCTTAATGATAAAAAAAAATATAAATGTAAAAATAAAAAAATAAAGAAAGAAAAAGAAAACTAGGTTCTAAAATACTATGTACATTCGGGCTCTCTCGAGTGGCTCTCTAAGTGGCTCTAGGAGGAGAGAAAATGAAGAGCTAGTTCTTGCTCAACAATGAGGTTCTTGGGTTTGGAGAACTAGCTCTATCTGTCCCAATGTGACAAGCGTCAATGGTCCCCTATTTTTTTTTACTCACACTTAGTATATTTACATGAAGAGGTAGCTAACTAGTTTTACCAATGCTGGGTCTTTTAGGATGGTATCTTAAGGAGAGATAAAGATTAAAACAGGTTGAAGAGCCCTCAGGAGATACAATCACCAATGTACACTTGAAGTGCTTAAAAGATTTACATGCTAAACCAAAATAGGTAAACTGGGTTATACACAAGGGTAAAAAACCTGATATTAATCATATGATAACACACTATACACCTGACATGAATTAAGCATGTTAGTGCTGATAGTTTCTACCCCTCATTCAAATAGGTCAACACAATTACCACATGTAAATTGGATTAATGTCGAGTATTCAAACAGAATTAAAAACTCCCAAGTTTTTTTTAACTCAAAAGATAGCACAATGAAAAAGGAAGACCACATTATCTGGACTATTATTAGAAATAATCAACATTTTAGAAGTTCAACAGAAATAATACAACAGCACAATTTTATCAAACACACACGCACACAGGCATAAGACCTGGACAGGTGAAAGTGGTGTTCTTTATTACTCTAGAATTTAAATAATATTTCTAAATAAACAGGTTTAACGGAATAACATGACTAAGGTTAGTGTCAAGCAATCAAACCTGTTTAATTATGCTTGAGTCAAAGTTAATAGATTCACGACCTATTTACTAATGATATTGTTTTATTCAAAATACCCCACATACGACAGGAATCCATATCATACCCCAATGCCCGTACTTTGTAAGATGTCAAGTGGTCAACTCATTGACAAAAACATGTCAAAAATTGTCTTACTCAAAATACCGTTGGCATAGTTCCCAAATTTTAATAAAATTCTGAATAACTCACGAAAAGTTAACATATCAGCCAATCAACCACCAATACCACTTACTTTTCAGTACCAACTAACAAGTTAATTGCCTTAAATCCATCCAACTCCAGATACACACAACTTAGTATCCATACCAGCCATAAATAAATCTCTCCACAGTTCTCTTTCACTCTTTAGTCAACTTTATTTCATATTAAGTATCCCGTCTGAAAAAAATCATATTAGGTATCAGCATTAGCATACACACATCATACGTAGGAACTGCTAGCTGGTTTGAATTGAATATGCAACAAAAGATTCAATTTGAAATCATAAAGTAACTCCAAACATCAAAAATATACATATGTAATACTTACAAAGGTGGAAAAGGATAACCAGACAGCCATTTCAAGAAAAATATATGCTGGACAAAATTTTAACAGTTCAACATCAGAAAATTTTGAACATGGAATATATATGTTACAAACGCAGGCATTCAAGCAGAAAAATAAAACCAACAAAATAAAGATCCCAGAAATAACAATTAAGAGAGTTCCCTTACTGATCTATCAGTCCTTGAAGTATCAGAGGGCACAAAACCATATTCTTTCCCATTCACTTCCATACTGAAAGCCTCCCGTGACACTCCTGGAGCATAAACATGGGAACTTGAAATATTACAGAGATTTATCAAAGGGAAACACAAATAGCCACTAACAAGTATGAAGTACAAAACACTGAAGAGTTGGTGGAAAGCATACCCCAGCTTCAAATGCAGCACCATTGACTGACGAGCGAAATCCTGAACAATAATTTACTGGGAGTCCTTTTGATGTATTTGTCCGTAATCTGGTTGTCATAGAGAGCGCCCCTTCTTCATCCTGAAAAAAGAAGGCTAAATTTTAAGGTGGAGATCTACCTTGGAAATCCATATGCCATAAGTAAATGATTTGACACCAAAAGAGCATACCCAATAAAAGCCTTTCAGTTGATCATTTCTTAATTAGTGGATCTATATAAAGGAAAATGAACAGACTAGAAGCCAAGAAACTGATTAGAGTGGAAGCAATAAAATCCTGACCCTGACAACTAAACCAGCATGGATGCCTCTCCTTCCCATTAGCATTAAAAGTGGTTCTTCATATCCTTCGTAATAAAATCCAGCAACAATTGATTCCTTTCCTCGAGCCTATCCAATTATTTAACTTCTTAGTAAAGTTAATTCAGAATAGCAGAATCCTTTACACATTGAAAACGCAACCAATTTTGTCAACAGCAGAAAACATATAAAACTAATATATCAGAAAATGCTAGCTCTTAAGATTTTCAAAGTTCATACATCAGAAAATGCTAGCTTGGAATTCAAGAGATTGTATAATTATATCTTAATCTCAACCACAATTCACATAATCACAAGCAATGTCAAAATGCCAAATGCCAATAAGGAGACAACCCCAAACTTACCCTCACAAACTGCTGAACTTTTTCAGAAGTTGCCAATGGCGGACGTTTCTTCATGTGTTCTCTTAATCCAATCAACGAGTATCTGCAGAACAAGGTTTTGCCTTTAGAGGCAAGGTAATCCAAATAGAAAACTATGCAGCAAGAAAGTGACTTGCCACAAAATCAACAAGTGACCAACATCCTCTTAATTGGGGCAAATAAATAGGTTAAATAGTTACAATTACTTCTGGGGACATTACAATGATTTTTGGTCATTAAAGTGAACAAATCTGCGAGCCAAGACAAGTATGGAAAGTGAATGAATCTACAAGACAGTATAAGAGGCAACGTAGTTGCCTGTGCATTTAAAAGTTTTACTACAGTTAAGTGCTGTCACTTGTCAAAGTGTGTACTTTGACTGAGTAACAACAGTACAAAAACAATACATAGAACTTGATATAAGTATGATAACTCACAGAGATGGGCGGACTTCTTGTAGACTTACATATGCAAAGCCCAAATTTTCATCCTGATTAACAATACAGGGAAATCAATGTCATGAAGCCAAGCCTAAGCTCAAGCCAGAAGCTTACATTGTCACAAAACCATAACATAGAGTAACTCATAACCTCAACAAGTTGTTTTGCCTGCAGTGCTGTCAGGTATGTATTTGCCCCCATATATTGCAGCATTTGCTCTTCAGTTACACCACCCTAATTTTTATTTTTTAAAACATATTATAACATGGAATAACGGAGCAGAAGAATCACTTAATTAGAACAAAAAAGAAATTCATTTTGAGTCTATTATACACTGTAATCACTATACGCAAAGGTCAAAGAAGCAACATGGTGAGACCATAGCACAGCTTGTCTGAATGAATATTTAAGTTCTTCAGATGTTGATATAGAATGGTAGAGAGCCATGCCATTATAGATTAGTCCTACTGTCTCTCTATTCTATATGACAATAACTTACCTTTGGTGGCATCCAATCCACACCATGAAGCAAGCATGATTGACCATAACATGATCTCACAGCAGCTACAAATAATGTGCTCCTGAAAAAGCGTGTGTTGCCATCATAGGGTTCACCATAATGGGTCAAGGATTCCACATCAGCAACCGGAGGAGGACCTAGTTATGCAGAAATAAATAAAGAATTAGTCCATATGAGATAATGAACCAAATAAATTATCTACCAAATTTCATGCCCCTTGAAACACATTTCTAAATGATATGTGAATAGGACATCAGCCCCATATTTTGTTAGATGAGGGGCATTACCAACTTCATCATCAAGTGCAAGACAATATGCTTTAAGCTCTCGATCTGTTTCCCTGTTCATATGCTGACCTATCAAAAATGCTGAAAGTAATGACTCGCTCACTCCTCTTGATTTATCTACAGATTCCAGAGGTAAAACATCTCTTAGAACACCTTGAACCTCCTTGTATCCTAGATGACCTCCAGCAAGAACTTCTCTTAAAGCACCAACAAGCCTCATTTCCCTAGCATCTTGTCCTGAATAATGTGGTCCAACAAAACTTGCCAAACTCATTATAGAGCCTTCAGGATCAGCAATGAATATGACATCACGTGGAAGAGTTCAAACTAGCTCTGGCCAGAAAGCATTCATGGCACGCCTTTCTCCTTCACTCCATTGGGTAGCTTCAGGAAAGGCATTAGCTCAGATAGTCATTCCCGCAAAGAATGCACCAATTTGAGCATTTGAAACTTTATCATCATTTTTGAGTTCCTCCTTTGCTGATCATTCACAGAAACACCATTGTGAATAACTTCAATGTATAATCACTAACATTTGCTAAAGTTCAAAAGAGTATTCCATTGCTATTGATGCTAAAAAAAAGTATTAATTACTCCGTTCCATATTTTTCGTTACATAAAGTATCAATGCACAATCTTTTCAATTTTAAGAGAAATCTATAATCACGAAAGAACTCTGAACCTGGTCGAAGATATTAGAATTGAAGCTGCCAATGTCCATTTCTTCTTTTGTTTCAAAGTTTCTAGATTTCTTGTGAGTACTCCCATAAACTAGCTACCACATCTAGAATGGATGGTTAGTGGTTTATTGTATTTTTATTGCCAAAAAAAAAAAAATACTAACACTTTTTTATAATTTATGCATAACCTTTAACAACTAATTTTACATAACTTGATCGGGAATTAATTTGCCTCACATAACGAATGTTCTCGAATTCTGCACGCCAAACCAATCATCAAACCATACATAAAAAACTGCTAAAATTTCAAAGTATTGTTTCAATATATTTGAGAATGAACCTAAAATAATTTCCAAATTGATCGCATAGCTCCACATAACATAATTTATATTAAAAACTAAGATATAATAGGAAAAAGAGATAGATAGCACAAGTTTGGACCTGATTTCAAGATAGTATCCAAAACCTTGACAGCTTGTTCTTCGGTGAGAGGCTTGGTTTGAGTGGGACCAGTACAGACTCTACCTTGAGCTTCTAGAACCGTTCGATTTGGCCTCGGGATATCCGGATGACGTTACGTCGTCGATAATGCAGGGTTTTGGACGTGATCCTCATCGGATAATCCGAATTCCTCCACTAATTGGTGGAATCGATCGTCATGTCGTTAACGGCGAGCCCACGTCGCCGGCGAATAGGACGGTGGTGGAGTTTTACGTGGGAGAATTGGAGTAACGGAGGTTTGGTGATTTTAACGGCGGGGATTGGTACTGGCACCGGCGAAGTCAATGGGTGTATGCGATCGGGATTCAATAGGAGACTCATGATTGCCGAGGTGGTGTTCGCGCTCGTTGGAGGTCAATATTGTAAGAAAGTGGTGGTAGAAATCGGCGCGGTCAATATTCACAATGGAGTAATATTTTTCGGGTTCTAGTCTCATGAAATATAATTTTATCTAATCTTTAATTGAACTTTTTTTCATTTCATAATATTTTGAAATTGTTTTATCAATAAAGGCTAGCTGGTATAAATAATTCTAGCTTCTAGCTGGGATAAATAATTCTAGTTTCTAGTTGGGATAAATATTTTTCAGATTCTAGTCTTATCGAATATAAGAATAGATCCTAGCTGGGATAAATAACTCTTTAGTCGTAACTTCATTGATTTATTATGCTAAGTGCAAGCGTGATTATTATGTCTTTTAAAGAGGATAATAGAGTCGAAATTTTTTTCGAACAAGTCATTTTCTCTAACATGAAGCGTAACAATTGCTTTTTAATAGAATATCATTTCAGCGATGTCATTGAGGTGTTCTCACCTCCATCCCTACCTATTTATGAATATAACCTCATCATCATTTGACAAATTGATTAACAATGTGGGTCAAATTCATGTAATTTTGAGTTTAAAATGGGTATAATGTTTATTAACAGATATATTCTTAAATGGCAATGTGTATTAATAAAAAAAAGATGAGAATGATAAATATCTTACACATGGGACTATGTGATTGTACTAAATAGTAGGTAACTTAGACTATTGTTTCTATGTATGTACATCGTATTCACTTTAATTTGTCAAAGTCATAATACGAAGTATGGAGTACTTCATAACAAATATTGAAATATACCAATTTTGGTGATCAAAAAGAAAAATAGCTTGAATGAAGAAAGCCTATTAAACTTCTAAATATTATTACAATTAACTATAAAATAAGATTATCAAGGACTAGCCATGTTTTTTTTCTTAAGTATCAATCATCCTAATAATTTTCAAAACCTAATACGTTTACCTATAATCTGGGTTTATATTTTCAAGTATAATAATGTTGTAAAAAATCTCACTAAATATATAAATAGAGGGACTTTTTGTGAGTATAAAGAGCATCAATTAGGAAAGAAATAATTTATTAATTTTAATTATTTGTAATTATTAATAAGAAAATTTCATATATATATATATATATATATATATATATATATATATATATATATATATATATATATATATCCTATATGTACACATGTCATACAATATTGTTGCCAAGTGTCGCTCTTTTTAAGTTGGAAAATAATTCTCTTTTAAATTCAATTCGTAGATAAAATATATTATAGGAGTTTTGGATATTTGTTATAACAGGTATTTAGAGTCAACATTCTTACACTAGTAGAAATTTATTAATATGCGACGGATTTTTTAATATTATATTTGGCGTCAACTAGTTTAGAGCACGCTCAATTAGGGGTGGCAAACGGATCAAATCGGATCGGGTTTTTGTTCAGGTCACCTACTTTCGGGTCAGCTATCCCCCAATCTGAATTTGATCCATTTAAGTTTTCGAGTTGAAAAACCTCAACCCGAACCTAATCCATTTAATTTTGGGTCGGGTTTTGTCAACCCATTTAAGTTTTTGTGTCAAAAATCTCAACCCTAACATGCTATTTTCGGGTCAGGTTTGGGTCGGGTCAATTTTTGCCGCCCTTGGTGATGTGGTTGAAGAAAAATAATATTTTTAGGGTTGAAATAAAATGACTGACAAGTTGACAGTAATAGTTTAATTGTCTTTTAGCGTTTTTATTTGGTTTTGAGATTTGGCCTGAGTGGGTGACTAGCCAAGTAACTTTTTTTAATCTACTTAATATAGTTTGGTTATAAGGTAGGGTTCGGTTTGACCCGACTTGATTTTGACCCGAAAATAATTTAGGGTTATGTGGGTTATTTTCAGGTTGGAATTTTCAACCTTAACATAACCCATTTAATTTCGAGTCGGGTTTGTGTCAACCCATTTAAGTTTTTGCGTCGAAAATTTTAACCCTAACCTGCTATTTTCAGATCGGGTTCGGGTTGGATTTTTGGGTCGGGTCAGTTTTTGTACTCCTAAGCCTAATGGTGTAATATTTCCTCACATGAGAAGAATGTTTTTATGTGGAGAACATCCTAATAAATAACGAGGAAGTGGGGAAAAGTTTGTGAGGAATGCTATTTCTCCTTATTATACCATGAGGAAATTAATTTGCTTGCTAATAAAAATGGGACACTTGACAAGAGAGAAAAACTATTTTTATTATTTATAATGGTTATTTATAAAAATAGATAAATAGATAATTAAAATACTTATGAGCATAATTTTTTATTATCTATAAAATAATATAATTTTTATTATATTATAAAAATATTAAAATTTTTCTGTAAATATAAGAGAGATAGTAGCGGGGAATTCAAATTCGCAAAGTAGTGAAATAACATTTTTTCTTGATTGTTACTTGTCCTATTCCCAAATTTTTGCTTCATTTGACTCTTAAAGTTTCCAAGAAACTATTTAAAACGTTTTTATTTTTAAAAGCGTAAAAAATAAAATTATTAAAACTAAATTTTCTAAAAATTTATATTGAAATACATCTAAAAATATCTTACTTGAATATATTATTTATATATAATATAATGAGAATTTATGGTAAAAAATTTAAAATTTTGACTCAAAAAATTGCAATGGAAAAAAATTATAGAAATGGAGGGTATAAATGTCAACACCCATTTAGTCATTTACCATACCCCTTTCACAAGTAACTGCATAATCAAATTCAAAAACAAAAAGAGGAGAGAAATGGCGGGAGCAGTGGACTTAGAAATGATGGAGAGAGCAACCGAGAAGTTGATAAAGTCGACAACTAGAGACCAGAATCCATGGCTATGGAGGGCTCAGTACGCTCGCTGCTTCACTTTTCCTACTTCCTTCCTCTCCAAAATCACCTCCGCCACCTCTCCTCCTCCTCCTCCTCCTCCTTCACTTCTATCTCCTATTAAGCGATCTCACTTCAAGCAGAATTCGATTTCGTCGTCTGGACATGCCACTGTCTCTCTCCATCCTTCCTCCGATGGCTCCTCGGCCGCTAGTTCCATCCTCTCTGTCTCTGGCCTCTGTTGTTGTTGTTGATGATGATGGAGGTGTTGTTATTATCATGCGATTTATCATGATTTTGGATTGATTATCGTACTCGATTTATTGTGAAATTTACGTAATGATCGAGTTGGTTTTGTTGCTAGTGTGTTGAGTTTACATTTGCGAGCGATTATCTGTTCGATTCAACTGGATGTTTTTCTTCGATCCGAAGTTGCTGTAATTTCTAATTGTTCATGATTCGCTTGGTGAACGGTGCTTCAAAACATAAATTTGAATTTCGATGAGTTTAGAAGCTAGTAATCATGTTTTGGTGGAATGATTTCCGGTGATTTCGTCTTTTGTTGAATCGTCGAAGTATTTTGTTTCAATTCTGTGAGATGTTCATTTTCAGAAGTTAGGTTTACATCGAATCAAAAATCTACATCTAACACTGAATTTAAGTGGATATTGTTGCTAGAGTGGTCATTTGGAGGAACTCCTTTTTCTTTTTTTTTTTTGTGGAATTTTTGGATGTAACTGAAGAGATGAATGAAGTTTAGTGGTACTGTGATTGATTAGAGAACGAACTGATTATTTTGTTGCTTCAAGTTTTTTAGATTCATCACCTCATTGATTAATTACATAGTCCTTAACCGAAGTTTTCCGTAATTTGTTGCGAGTTTTTGAATATAAGCCAGCGGCTTGCTACTACTGTTGCTGTTGATTATCTAATGATGAATATTTGAAGTTCATGACAAGACCTATTATATAAGTTATTTTCACATTTGACGTAAGGTAATTAGGTTGTGTATTTCAGCATGATGTTTTCGTGAGTCGTGGCCAGATTAATTTGAGCATCAAAAGTTACTCAGACTGTAAAGTTGATTGATTAAGCATTAGTGTCAACTTTCCAAGCTTTTAGGACTTGAATTTGGGTTCATGTAGTTTTATTTGTTCATTTTGTTTTGGCAGGAAGAGCACTTCATCTATAAGCTGCAGTTTGTCTGGCCTCAGGTGTCATGTCTTTCTGGGTTTCCTACCCGAGGTAGCCTGGTTGTCTTAGTAAGCTTTGCCGATAGTATTGATGAGGTAGGCTCTCTTTGTGCTTCCACATGCTCAGATGATGTCCTTGTTAGAAACAGTGACCTGCTATGTGTATGATTATTTCTGTTAGACTTGAATGTACTCTTTATGCTAACCTGCAGTCCTTTTTATTTTTGAACTGCCACAGCAGAAAGAATCTCGAATTCGATTTGTAGAAGCAGTTGAGACATGGGCTGCCCTCCTTTGATTAAGATATATGAGTGTGCTTTTTGGATGAAAATCTTCACTATCCTTGAGTGTGCTCGAGATTTGTTACGTTACGTTTGTATCATACCCTTAATTTTTGTTTGTCTGACAGAAGTAGAGCATATGAAATTATGAGCTAATAAACACTACTCGTAACATACATTAAGGAATGAACTTGTCATCGACATTGTTTTAAACATCAATGGTCGTGCTTATGTTTGCACTGTTATTCAAAGTTTATTATTGGACATTGCTATTTGCAGAAGCAGAAGTTTGCTATGCGGTTTTCAGGAGTCTCAGAAGCACAAGACTTCATAACCTCATTGGAGGTGATCTGAAACCGTGTCTTATTAACATGTGCGTTTGTGATGAGGAAAAGCTTTCAAGGATAAATTATCATATTACAAACTTCGTCATATTTACACGCAGGATATCCTTTCTAACAGAATCCCTTGCGATCTTCCAGCTGTTGATGAGTCTGAAATATCTTCTGAGTCCGAGATTGTTCCTCCGTATAGGTGAAGCTAATAGCATCACCATTTTACCTGCCATGCATAATTTTAATACACTCATAACTCTGTGGTGTGGACAGAGAGATTGGTAATAAGTAAGCGCGGAGGAAAACCTAACTGGAAATGCCATATCAATTTGCAGGCCTGACACATCAAGCGTGATGATCCCCAATAATGATTCTATCATTCCAGATATCTTTCCCTACGAAGATCAGCAGGACTTACAGACCCAAGATAAAGTTGCTGATTCCCAAAGCAATGCTATAGCATATCCTCCTCGCTTCTCGGCACTTGTGTCCAGTTGCTCTGCTGAGCACGAGCAGGGTATACCCTTTTGTCCTTAAACAAGAACTTCATACTCATTCGACCTTTCACTACATCTTTTTTCTTGTATTGCAGGGAAATTAGCTCTTGCTCTTGCACCTGGACCGCAGGATTTTGATCTGAAAGCTCAAATTTTGGTACTTGTACTTGACTTAGTTGCCACACTTACACTGATTTCTTGATTAGAGCCTATTATCTATTAGTTGAAGCAAATTGAGGACTTTGAACTTCTTATTTCTTACAGAATTTATCAAAATAGGGATCTACGAATACTTCTCTTTTTTCTGTTTTCCTCTAATATTCTGTGTCCTTGCAGAATATGCAAGATGCATCTTTTCTTGGTAAGTAGCTCTTACAATTGGCTTACAGTGCTCCTTTTGGCTTCTTATATTGTTCTTCTACTGTGTGTATAGCTGTTTGTTAACGCTTTCTGCTAGAGAATTGCTTGCTCTTTTAGTTGTTAAATGCAATAATTTTCCCGGGCTATATTGACATAAACTTCCAGCCTCTTTAATTGATGCGCTTACAACTTATTTTAAGCACGGATATTAATTAACATTGCATTCTTATTTATAATTATCGTGTTGTAGGTTTTGTTTTTATTGATTTAGCTCTTTTTAAACTCAGATAATAGAAAAAGGTGGCTGATAGTTCCTTGCATATCAGTCCCTACAAGCTAGTAAGAAACTTGGTTATTGGGACAAAAATGTTCCAGATAATCTTTCAGACTTGGTGTTTTCACTAAATGGCGTCATATATGGCTGAGTTCGTCTCTTATCACAAATTAAGAATTCTCTTCTTTGAATTCACCGTCGAGAAACACTAGTGTTCTGCTTCATAGTGCATCTGTGTGTGCTAATTGCTGTGCTACTGTTCTATTTCAGATACGGTGAATAAAGTGAATGAGGTCATCACTGAACTCGGAGGCGATTTTGAGATATAGAGTCCCAGGAATATGATTTTGTCCTCAAGTCACCTTCATTTAGAGCTCTACCTGAAGTAAAAGATGGCTTTGGCATGACCTCAACCTTGTTCCTACAGTGTTGCTTCCTCACTGTAGTATACATAACATATGTGGCAGTCTCTAAAATAAATGTAACCACAACCTGCAAATGAACCTACATATCTATACAGTTGCCTGGCAATACTGAAAGAAATTGAGTTTAGATGTCTAGTTGATATTTAACTTTCTTTCCAAAGTATCCTATTACTGAAATCTTTAATTTTTTTCCCTGGTTGTAGGGAGTTGAAATCATGACCAAAAAAATTAGGGTTACCAACTGTTGGAACTTATTATGTTGAAAGTTGAAGTTTATAAAAACAAAGAGTCTCACATTGGTGGGATAAGAGAAGTATAACCTCTTTAAATAGAGGGTTGTTCACTTACTTGGATGTGACCTAAGGGTTACCTACTTTTTGGAAGGAGGAAGGACTTAGGACTCCAACCAACACACGCACGCCGAGCTAGGTTGGGCTGGTTGGATTGGGTCTTTAATGAGTGATCATATGCTTTTATATTTTTGGACCGTTTTTTTTAAGTCAGTGTTAAACATGGTCTTAATTACAAATTTATAATCTGTTACAGTATTAAATGACTTGATTTCTGCTAAACGTTTTGATCATTGACTATTGTAAACTTCTGTTAAATGTTTTTTATCATTGATTACTGTTTAATTCTGTAACATTCTGATTTCAATTTTGTAACATTTGGTTTGAATTCTGACTTAAATGCTTAACGGATTTCTACTGCTGGCTTGGCTATATATACAACTCTTGCTCAGTATTTTTTCATTACACAAAAATATTTCCTCTCTTCTCTCAGTTCAATTCTCTTCTCCCAAATATTTCGAGCAATAGTAACATTACAGTGAGTGTTTGTTAGCCCGGTGGTTTTGTGCAAATCCACTGGTACTTTAGTTAAAAGGTTGTTTTATCCTAGGGAGCATACGATGTTCTGTAACTACTTGCATATCACTATAGGCAGTGCCATGAATGTTTTAAAGAAAGCGACATAGTCTGCGATTCAGTCTACACTCGTTAACATTGTTCTTATTATCTTACAGTTTTGTTTATAACAATTTTAGAGCAGTCATTACTGCCTTCTGTAATAAAATGTCTACTGAAGAAATGACTATGTCCAACGACCTCAACAAATCGTTTTGATTTGAAGGTGCTCACTTTAAAAGATGGAAATAGAAAATGGTCTTCTTCTTAACTGTTAAAAAAGTATACTTTGCATTAGCTGTACCTAGGCCTGTTATTCTTGATAATGCTATTGAAACAGAAAAAGAAAAACTGGCTAAGGATATAGAAATCTGGAATGAAAATGACTTTATGTGAAACAATTATATTCTTAACGGTTTGTGTGATAGTTTGTATGATTATTACAATTTGGAGAATTCTACTAAGGAACTTTAGGAAGCCTTACAAAAGAAGTATGATACTAAAGAAGTGTGATTGTCGTATGTTTAAAACATACACTGAAACTACTGATGAAAAGAAAGTGTTGTTTGGTGATTCCCACTCCACTAATGTTGCTGGTGTTGGAAATGTTAAGTTGAAGTTCACTTTTGATAGTATTCTCATTCTGAAGGATGTTCTGCATACTTTAGAGATGAGAAAAAATCTTGTTTTCGGTTTTATTCTTAACAAAGCTGGTTTCACTCAAACTATAGGTTATAATTTATTTACTCTTACTAAGAATGGAATGTTTGTAGGAAAAAGATATGCCACTAATGGTATGTTCAAATTGAATGTTGAAGCAAAATTTTTTATGATTATGCTTACATGGTGTGTTCTACTGTTAATGTTTGACATGCTAGACTTTGTCATGTGAACAAAAGACTCATAAAAAACATGAGCAACTTAGGATTAATTGCTAAACTCTCTCTTGATGATTTTGACAAATGTGAGTTTTGCAGCCAACCTAAGATCACCAAGTCATCTCATAAATCAGTTATGAGAAGTGCAGAGCCATTAGACTTGATTTATTCCGATATTTGCGAGCTTGATGGGACGTTGACCAGAAATGGGAAGCGATATTTTATCACTTTTATAGATGATTGTTATGACTATACTTGTGTCTATTTGTTGAAAAATAAAAGTGATGCCTTTGAAATGTTTAAGTTGTTTGTGACAGAATTTGAAAATCAGTTCAACAAGAAGATAAAAAGGCTACGAAGTGATCGTGGAACTGAATATGGTATTAATGCCTTCGTGGAATTTTACAATTCACATGGTATTATACATGAAAGGACTGCTTCCTATTCTCCAGCAATAAACGGTAAGGCCAAAAGGAAGAATAGAACACTAACTGAGTTAGTAGTTGCTATAACCTTGAATCCTGGTGCAACATCTCATTGGTGGGGAGAAATTCTACTGACTGTTTGTTATGTCTTGAATCGTGTTCCAAAGACGAAGAGTAAAGTTTCTCCTTATGAAATTCTACGTAACAAACAACATAATATTTCTTATTTCAGAACTTAGGGATGCCTAGCATATGTCAGAATTTCCAATCCTAAAAGAGTTAAGCTAGCAAGTAGAGCTTATGAGTGTGTATTCATTAGATATGCTGTGAACAGTAAAGCATATAAATTCTTTGATTTGAATGCACATGTGGTTATCGAATCTAATGATGTTGACTTTTATGAGTACAAGTTTCCATTCAAATCGAGAAATAGTGGGGGTACACTCTCTACTATTGCTCCTGAAGTTAGGTTAGATACAATAGAGAAGGAAGATGAACTAGAGCTAAGAAGAAGTAAACGGGCCAGAGTAGCAAAAAACTTTGGTCCAGATTTTGAAGTTCTCAACATAGAGGAGGATCCATCAACTCTCCAAGAAGCCTTAACCTTAGTTGATGCAGATTTATGCCAAGAAGCTGTAAATGACGAAATGGACTCACTTAAGTCTAATCGAACTTGGCACCTAACTGATTTGCCTCCAGGATGTAAGACAATAGGTTGAAAATGGGTTTTAAAACAAAAACTAAAAGTTGATGGCACGTTTGATAAGTATAAAGCTCGTTTGATAGCTAAAGGTTACAGACAAAGGAAAAATGTTGATTTCTTTGATACTTATTCACCTGTAACTAGAATAACATCTATAAGAGTACTAATATCTCTTGTTTCAGTTCATAATCTTTTAGTGCATCAGATGGATATTAAGACAACGTTCCTAAATAGTGAGCAGGAAGAAAAAATCTATATGGACCAACCAGAAGGATTTGTGATTCCAGGACAGGAGCACAAGGTATGTAAGTTGAATAAATCCCTCTATGGTCTTAAACAAGCTCCTAAGCAATGTCACAAAAAATTTGACAACTTAGTCATCTCACATGGTTTTAAGATCAATGGTAGTGACAAATGCATATATATAAAATCTAAGAATGACATTTGCACTATCATTTGTTTATATGTTAATGACTTTTTAATTTTTGGTTCAAATATTCATGTTGTGAATAATGTGAAGTCATTATTGAGTTCAGAGTTTGATATGAAAGACCTAGGATAAGCAATTTTAATCCTTGGAGTTAAGATTACCAAGTTAGAAAAAGGAATTTCTTTATATCAATCTCATTATATTGAGAAAATCTACAGAAATATGGTTAATGTACTATAAACCTGCATGTACTCCTTATGATCATAGTGTAAAATTGTTCAAGAACACTAGTGATGCAGTAAGGCAGTCAGATTATGCAAGCATCATTGGCAGTCTTTGGTATGATACTGATTGTACTAGACCCGACATTTCCTATGTTATGGGATTACTTGGCAGGTTTACAAGTTATCCTGATATAGAGCATTGGTATGCTATTGAGAGGGTCATGAGGTACCTGAAAAAGACCATGAACCTATGATTACATTATGAAAGGTTTCCAAATGTCCTAGAAGGGTATAGTGACGCTGACTGGAACACCTTATCAGATGATTCAAAAGCTACTAGTGGATACATTTTCACTATAGCTGGTAGAGCTGTATCTTAAAAGTCTAAGAAACAGACTATTTTGGCTCAGTCCACCATGGAGTCATAAATGATAGCACTTGCTACTGCAAGTGAAGAAGCAGGTTGGTTAAGAGGCTTGCTAGGTGAGATTCCCCTATGGGACAAACCTTTGCCAGTTGTGTTGATCCATTGCGATAGTACCACGGCTATTGCTAAAGTTGGAAACCGTTATTACAATGGTAAGAGACGACAAATACGTCGTAAGCACAACACTGTGAGAGAATAACTCTCAATTGATGCTGTTAGGGTGGATCATGTGCGCACTTAGAATAATCTAGTAGATCCTTTGAAGAAAGGATTAGCTAGAGAGAAAGTCCATAATTCTTCTAAAAGAATGGGGCTATTTCCACTAAGATGAGTCACACATAATGATAACCCAACTTATAGACTAGAGATCCCAAGAAATAAGTTCAACGAGTAATAACAAGTTATGGAGTGATATGTGTAGATTATGCTATGGGAGTCGAAGCATAAATTCCTGAAGCGAATAAGGATGAGTTAATAGAAACCTTTAATGAGATCTATACTCCATTTGGAGTGGAGTACCGAGCTACAGGAGTACTCTTGATAGATTCACCTATGTGATTGTGGGAGTGAGGCCGCTTCCTATGAAATGGTTTG
Source organism: Dysphania ambrosioides (assembly GCA_026401315.1). NCBI lineage: Eukaryota > Viridiplantae > Streptophyta > Magnoliopsida > Caryophyllales > Amaranthaceae > Dysphania > Dysphania ambrosioides. The sequence goes on along the minus strand of CM048671.1, from coordinate 20,788,275 downwards.
TGGTAAACATTTCTAGAGCTTTCACTATACTGGGATAGACGTGCATGGCCGTAATTACACGGGTCTAAAGACAACACCCAGAATAGATTGTGCGAGGTATATTGTTAGAGATAGGGTTCAAAACTACGAGTTACCCTAGTAGACTCTGAATTGTACATACTACGCAAACGTTCAAGTTGAAAGACACTTTTGTTTATGCATGATCTATATTTATTAAGAAACTGCTCAATAAATGTTTTTAAAATTCAAAGTGGGGGATTGTTAGAACTTATTATGTTGAAAGTTGAAGTTTATAAAAATAAAGAGTCCCACATTGGTGGTATAAAAGAAGTATGACCTCTTTAAATAGAGGGTTGTTCACTTACTTGGGTGTGACCCAAGGGTTACCCACTTTTGTGGAAGGAGGAAAGGCTTAGGAATTCAACCAATACAAGCGGGCACGCCGTTCCGAGCCGAGCCGGGTTGGGTTGGGTCTTTAATGAGTGATCATGAGCTTCTATATTTTATTACAAATTTATAATCTGTTACAATATTAAGTGCCGTGATTTATGCTAAACGTTTGATCACTGACTACTGTAATCTTCTGCTAAACGTTTTTGATCATTGATTATTGTAACATTCTGATTTCAATTTAGTAACATTTGGTTTGAATGCTTAACGGATTTCTGCTGCTGGCTTGGCTATATATACAACTTTTGCTCAACATTTTTTCATTATATAGAAACATTTCCTCTCTTCTCTCATTTCTATTATCTTCTCCCAAATATTTTGGAGCAGTAGTAACATTACAGTGGGGGTTTGATAGCCCGGTGGTTATGTGCAAATCCACTGGTACTTTAGTTGAGAGGCTATTTTATCCTAGGGAGCATCCGGTGTTCTGTAACTGCTTGCACTTCACTATATGCAGTGTCGTGAATGTTCTAAAGAAAGCGACATAGTTTGCGACTCAGTCTACACTCGATAACATTGTTCTTATTATCTTACAGTTTCGTTTATAACACCAACTCATAAATCTCACCAATCTGTATGGTTATTTTTTTTAAAGTGAAGTGGTTAAAACCTTGAAGTTACCTTAAGAAAAAGAATTACTCCTGATTGGTCTAGCCCTAGAGATCGTGAATTCAGCACATCTATTCTTAAATTTTTAGAAGACAAAATTCTAAATGCTTAGTTGTTGTAAACTTACTATTTTTAAGGACTAAAACTATAAAGATTTTGCTTAGTAATTAAATTATTATAGCCTTATTATCTTGTAATAAGTAAATAGTGGATCTATTCAAACTAATTGGGAATCATCTCATGTAAATAAGAAATTTAATTTCCTATCCCCTATGTTCTAAAATAACATAACACACCTATTATATTCTACAATATAAATTAATTTAGTGTGATTTATAGTTCAATCCTGTCCATATTAGACTCAGTGACCAATACCAATACTGGATATTCTTTCTAGTTAGCATATATTAGATTGCTTTACGTAGAGTGAGTTCAAGCCTCAACAATAAATAAAAGAAATGGTACTAGAAAGTTGCATCCCAACATACTTCATAAATTGCACTTATATTCTCCAAGTGCCTTGTAATTTCTTCTATGGGGTGTCTATTTTTATTTGTATTGGTTTATGAAAAACTTCTTTATGTGGTGTGAAATGGTATCAAACACTCCAACACAAATATTATTTATGATTAGCTTAAAGAATTATTATTCCTTGTAGAAAAATGATTATTATTGGTATTTCATCCTAAAATTAACATATTAATACAACATTTTGGTATCATATCATATATGCATCCATAAGCCCATAACCATATTGGAGGGAGTATTTGTAACCATTCTCGTCATCATTCCAAACAAATCTCTCGAGTCTTCATATCCATATAACCATATTCCCAAACTTTCATTAAATTTATATTCTATTTTTCGTTTTGGTCCGTCCTCTAAAGATTATCTCATTTACTTAAAAACTTTCCATTTTTAATTATCCTATCAAAGATTTTCCATTATATCTTTAAAAAATAGATTTTTTTTATTCTTGAGTAAATAAAAAAAAAGAAACTTAATTATTAGTCCTTAGCCATCCCAAAAATACACCACAGTACAGATTACACAAACCTGGTTACAATTCTGAAACACTACTGTTCAAATTTGCAGAACAAAAACCTCCATATTCCTCAGATCTCTTCACTAGGCTGAATCTTTCGCAATATTTAGAGAGTGAATAGTTTGGAAGGGTTTCTGCTGAGTAGCGTCGATCGAATCAAAGATGTCGGGAGCGGCGTCAGCGCTGTTCCTTCTCGACATTAAAGGCCGAGTCCTCATCTGGCGGGACTATCGCGGCGATGTCTCTGCCGTCCAAGCTGAGCGCTTCTTCACTAAGCTCATCGAAAAAGAGGTAACTTTTTATTTTTTACTGATCTATTCATTCACCTTGATTCTTGATTTGTAGTAGTGTTGTCTGGGGTGATCTGATTGAATTGTAGGAGCGCATAATTAACCGTGTGTGTGTGTGTGTGTGTGTGTGTGTGTGTGTGTGTGTGTGTGTGTTTTTGAAGTAAGGTTGTATTGCTGGTGAAGCTCGATTGGCGATTTCGTAAAAGAATGAAAGTGGTAAATGTAAGAATGTTGGTTGGTTTGCATTAGGAAGTGGATATTGTGGTAATACACCAAAGCTGTGTGATAGTAGGATTGGTTTGATGATGTATTTAATCTTATTTGTTAAAATGGGTGCATGGGTTTCAGGGCGATCCACAGTCTCAAGACCCAGTTGTGCACGATAATGGGGTTACATACATGTTTATACAACACAACAATGTTTATCTACTCATTGCTACGAGGCAAAACTGCAATGCTGCTAGTCTTCTTCTCTTTCTCCACCGTGTAGTTGATGTAAGCTCCATTTGTCATCATTGTACATTCAATTTCCTTGTTGGTCCTTTATCTGGGAACAACTTCCCTATGCAGGTTTTCAAGCATTATTTTGACGAACTAGAAGAGGAATCACTTAGGGATAACTTTGTTGTAGTGGTAAGAGGTATTTTCTCTCTACTTGAAGAAATACTCTTGTAGCTGCGATTGATGCCCACTGATACTATGCGTCATGTGCAGTATGAGTTACTTGACGAAATAATGGATTTCGGTTATCCTCAGTTCACCGAAGCAAAGATCCTTAGTGAGTTTATCAAAACTGATGCTTATAGGATGGAGGTGACACAGAGGCCTCCTATGGCTGTGACCAATGCTGTTTCATGGCGTAGTGAAGGACTATCTTACAAGAAGAATGAGGTGAGTTTCAATTTCTTGATTTCTTAGTAGTTTGGTCAGCCTGCAAATATTCAAGTGTTCTATTTTGTGTGACAGGTATTCTTGGATGTTGTTGAGAGTGTCAATATTCTTGTAAACAGCAATGGGCAAATAGTTAGATCAGATGTTGTTGGGGCATTGAAGATGAGAACATATTTGAGGTGAATATACCAACCTTGTATTTTCTGCCCTATTTATACCAGCATAGCTACAAAACAGCTCAGTGTTATTGTCCATATTTTTATTCTTAATGTTATTATGCTTCAATACTGCCTCACTTAATCATCCTTGTTTTTAGTAGGGAAGCATGGGAGGGGTGTGTGTGTGTGTTGATTTCTTATAACTATATGCATTGGAATATTTGTTTTTGTGCCCACTGTTATTTACCTGTTTACAGAATTAGAATATGCTCTAAATGTCAGATGTTCCAATAAATATGTCTTTGGACATTTTTTCTATTGTGTGAAATTGATTTGTGATCCTTGTAATTTTGCTTTGTCCAGCTAGCAGTGAGTCTCTCTACATATTTTCCTTCACTGTAATTTAGCTTCATATCTTTGTAGAAGAGTCTTTATGATGATTAAAGAGACTTGGGCTTGTCCTTTGAATGTTGAAGATTGGCTACAGATTTGGTTTGTGGGGTTTTGAACGTTATGCAGAAATAATTGTTGTAAAAAATTGCAGTGTTTGCAATGCTGTGTGTGGAGCATATGGCTGGATAGGATTGACATCTTTTTTAATAGTGCTGCTGTTCCGATGACTTACTGAAGGAGTAAGTAAAATATCTACCATTTTTATGGGCTTAAAGAGGCTGATGCTTTCCCCAATTACTCATTAGGAGAGTCACATAGGAATTGGGCTAACATGTAATTATTATTTTTCTTGTGAGGGCACTTTGTCCTCCAGCTGTGTAACTGTGTTTCATATTCTGTGGCTTTAATAGATTTATTTTTCTTAAAACAACTCATGTGTTACAAAGTCTGAAAAAGTAGCTCAAGTATGTTATGCTCCTTGGGGGGGTGGGGTTATCACTTTGATACATGATACGTAGCTTCATTCTTCTGTGATAAAGCTTCAGTAAGCTAACTTTTTCTCGATGGTAATACTCTCCATACTGTTTGTTTGATCACGCATAAATTTTAGGGAGGAATTGCAATTCTTTGCTGCTTTCTTACTGAACAAACTTACCTTTGTGTGAAATCATTAAATTGGAGTATTAGTTTATTATTTTGACCCCTGAATTTCAAATTTTTTTTGTGCTGCTTGCACACTCAGTGAATACTTGCTAAGTTTTTGTGTTCTTTGTGGCAGTGGGATGCCTGAATGTAAACTTGGTCTAAATGATAGAGTTTTACTGGAGGCTCAAGGACGAACAACTAAGGGGAAGGCCATTGATCTGGATGACATCAAATTTCATCAGTATGTTTTAGACCAAACTGTAATAGCTACTTTTGCAGTTACTGGTGCTTTGTAAAGCTGCTAGTCTGTGGTGGAAATCATGTTTGATATGTTCTACTTGATAAGCTGAATGGTCGTGCTTTCGTGCTTTCCATTTACTTTAGGTGTGTGCGTCTAGCTCGCTTTGAAAATGATAGGACCATATCATTTATACCTCCAGATGGAGCCTTTGATCTCATGACATATAGACTCAGTACTCAGGTTTGCTTCGGTGCTTTCCTATTCTTTCTCTCCTCTTTCGCTCTTGACCTGAAATCAACAGATTATCCTTTCTTCTCTTATGATTTGGTTATTTTTTTGCTTCAGGTGAAACCTCTAATTTGGGTTGAGGCCCAAATTGAGAGGCACTCAAGAAGTCGTATTGAGATAACCGTGAAATCAAGAAGCCAGTTTAAGGAACGAAGGTATACCTTAATTATATGATTTATATCGGTCAATCATGTCTCGTGCTTTTCTCATTATTAGTGTAAATCGCATGTCATCTAAAATTTCTGATTGTGCGGTGTAATTCTGTAGCACCGCAACAAATGTTGAAATCGAACTGCCAGTGCCATCTGATGCCACCAATCCAAATATTCGCACTTCCATGGGTTCTGCTGCTTATGCACCTGAGAAGGATGCTTTAGTCTGGAAGATAAAATCTTTCCCTGGTGGCAAGGTAACAAGTAGTTGGAATCTTAACCTGCCTTATTATGATATAAAAAACAATTTTTTCTCCCTGAAACTTTTCCCTCTACTTGTAACAAACTCCAGGAATACATGCTGAGGGCAGAGTTAAGTCTGCCTAGTATCACTAGTGAAGAGGCGCCTCCTGAAAGAAAAGCTCCTATACGGGTTAAATTTGAAATTCCGTACTTTACAGTTTCAGGAATCCAGGTATCAAATTTTATGAACTATTGGAACAATTTTCTTGCTTTGGCTTTATTTTACTATCTCCTTTGCTTAGCTTGTCACTACTTATATCTTTAGGTGAAACAAGAGACTGTGTCAACCATTAATATGTAATACTCTGTACTAGATTACATAGTAATTGTGGGAATTTATTTCAATACATCTAACTTGCTATAACTTTTGCTTGGCTTGTGACTGCTTATATACTTAGGTTAAGACAGGACATATTAATAAACATAGTATTTTAACTTATATAGTGGTTCGCATATTGTTTGATTTTCCATGTTCACGTGATGATCATCAATGCTAAATATATTAAATTTTAGATTTTTGTGAAAGAGCTCTTATGCTTCTGTGTTTCTGTGACAACAACATTGTGTAACAGATCAGAAAATCAGAAATTTAGAAATGGGGAAGAAAAAGAGAAGTTTGGTAAAGTGATATTAAATTGTTATTTGATGAAATTTATTCTTCAAGAGGGGAATAAATTTCAGACTTTTGAGTGGCTGGACATGTTGACCAAAGAAAATGAACTTAATCATAATTATGTCCATCTGATGATTTTATTGATCTCCTCTCTCTCTATATGTATGGATTTTCTAACTGATCACACTTTCTTACCTCTAACCAACTCCCTGGATTCTTCTCCAAGCTAATCCTAATCTTCTAATGTTGTCATATCAATACTACCTCTCCCCTTAGCTTAGTCTATTACACATTGTCAAAATCCACTGTCACAAGTTTAAGCTCTTTCATGCCTCCCTTGTAATCAGATCAGTGAGGATAAGTGTGCTGTGAGATCCGCTTTGTCTAATAATATCTGTTCCTTCATACATCTAAGTCTTAAATATGCTTCTAATTTTTGTTATTGGTCTTTCAACTGTTTTTTTGTTTCTCACTCTCTCTCTCTCTTATTTTATTTTTAAATTGGAATCTGAAAAACCTTCTCTTTCTCTTGTCTTCTTGGTTAAAAGAAATTTGGCTTCTGTACTTTATTTTTCTAGTCCTGTTTCTGTTCGGTTGTCTTTTTGTTTCTCCTCCCTGCAAATCAATGCATTTGTAAAGATTGCTCTTATGTTTAGCATGTCTGAAGGCTTTGGGGTTCTTAAACTCAACAGTGAAATCAAATCAAACAAGATATCTGTGAATATATTTCTACCGTTGTACTTGCTCCTTTTCTCTCCTGTGGTGTAGTTGGTGGTGGTATAATGATATGCTATGAAGTTAGAAACGATAATTGCAGTGTCAGTGATTCTGTGAGATACAAACAAATGTGAATAGACTGAGGATTAGGACTGGCCTATTTGTTTAAGTTGGATCTCGATGGAAAGAGTTTGAGAGTTGAGGTACTGGAAGAACAGGAGAAGATATAGTTGATCTGAAAATCCAAGGAGAAAAACTAGACACCACAATATATATTTTTTAAGGTCTAGGATTGCTTGCATTGGCTGCTGGTTGGCCAAAGCTGTATGACACATTTTGGCTCGAGGATACACTCCCTCTCAAAATATACTTCCCGGTGGGCTTTGTCTAGAAGAATAAGGAGGTTCATTGACCCAAATGTACTAAATGATGAGTTGAGAAGTTTGCTAATACAAAATGTTTACTAGGGATTGAAACTTTTGACTTTGTTTATGAAGGATCAAGGAACTTCTTTCTGGTACACTACTACAGAGTAACAAATAATTTTTGTGGGGATGTGTGTATGAGGAAATTTTATTTGTGCAACTACTCTTGCTGTTGGATTGGCTATATATCATAATGTCTCTGATTATAGGTTTATGAAAGGCTTAAATGCATTTTACATTGACTGTAAGAAGTAAGTTTCCACTCCACCTACTCTCTTCCACTTGACCTTTCCCCTGCTTGTCTTTCTCACCTACCCTATCTCCTAAATTGTTTTAGATGTGAACCAATTCCAATCTCATTAAGTGATCATTGTTATGGACATTATCTACCACTGTGACTGAGCAATCTCCTCATCTTCTTTCACCCTTGCAAATATTTTCGAACTCATGACATAACACTCTTCCCTCTGTCCATTGAGCTTGGGCTTCTTATTATTTTTATCATTCTGAGGTATTAATGAGCTATCATTGCAGCAATGAGGCATTGCAAGGATTCAGATGTTGTGATTTATGACAATCTATCTATAACTATTACTAAAGCAAAACCCTGTTGACATCATACTTAACACTTGTCAAGCTATTATAAAAAAAATTCCCGCCTTTTTTAAAAGATGACGTCATCTACTTTTTTTTACTTTACATTATTATTAGATTGGAAAATATTATACATAGAAAATTGTGTGACTAATAAATTCGTAACTTATTTAAAACTATTTTTATTTCTTCCCATCATTTCATGTATCATCTCTACCTTTTTCTATATTTTTTTCATTTAATGTGATAAAAAGTATTAGCCCAATTAAATTTTCTACGATAATTCTATAAAACCTATAAGTTTTCACCAACACATGAAAATATTCTTATAATTGAAATATTTAACAAAAATAATTTCTTATAAATTGTGCATCAGGACTTGTCTAGTTGGGCAACAATATATTAGCACTGGAGGTGGCTAAAGCTATTGACAACAAAGAGAAAAAGTAATGAGGATTGGTGTGTGGAGAATTGGTCCACAATTAATGCAGCTTATGATTTGATCCAAGTATCAAGTTTGTTCATTTCCCAATTTCCTTAGTTTCCCACCTCAGTTGGAGGTTAATGGTCCTAGTAAGGCCTCATGTCTTTGCTTTTGTACCTACTGGAAGGAAATTGTTTGCACATGCTGTCTTTTGTGGAGAAGATGAAGAATCAACAGTTTATATTTGTTGAGTCTTGAATCAAATAACCGGTTACAGGTGATGTTATTGTGGTATGGGAAAGCGGGACCTATAGATATTAGACTCTTAGATGTGAAACTTGAATCCTGTGGTGATTGGTAGTACATGTGCAAGAAGTTTTCTCACCTCCCACTTTTATGCTCTTTTGAGGATTTTGGTTTGTGAATTTTGATTTAGTTAATTTACTGGTCCGGTCATCTTGAGCTTAACTAATGTTGTGAAAATTTTGTTGATTATTTTGGTTGATCCAACATGTTTAGGTTAAGGCCACTTTTGAAATTTTTTGTTACAACAATATAACCTGTTAGACCTACTTTTTGTGCAATTTAAGTCTCATATATACAGCTTAATACACTAGTCCAAAAAAATTGAGAAGCAAAAGTGAAAATGTGTTATGAAACCTGGAAGGGTGGACTCTTGTTTCAAGTTGATGGGTTATGTCTGACGATTTCCATTATCACTATTCTGTCCCCATTATATGTAATATTGTTGCCTTACCTTGGTTGTGACCAGAAAATGACGTGCAATATCCATATATCTCTTGCATATGTTACCTTTTTTTCCTTTGATTTGTTGATCTTGAAATTTTTAGGTTATAAACCTTTCGTGCTAGAATTAGTCCTCATATTTATTTTTATTTTGGCTGGTGTGTTGTTGCAGTCAGTCGTATGATGCCTTGTACTTGTGCTCATCATGTGTTCTAACATCTCTTTGTTTGCTCTGCTAATTGTCCTTTGAACTCTAAGCAGCAATGATTATTATAATTCTGCAACAATTTATCTGCAGGTTCGTTATCTTAAGATCATTGAGAAGAGTGGGTACCAGGCCCTGCCATGGGTGAGGTACATAACAATGGCTGGTGAGTATGAGCTGAGGCTAATGTAAATCACTTGGTGATACAAATCATATATGGTATATTCATCTGAACTATGGGACAAAATCTGGAGAGTTGGACACAAATGAGCATGTAGCAACTATGGTTTCTTTTAATGGTTCAAGCAGTCTGTTGTGACGTATATCCAACTCGAGCTGAGGGGTCCGACATTCATCATCTTCATTGCAATACTTGAGAGTAAAGCCTCTGCGGGTAGCATTTTGTGTTAATCTTTTGCTGGTTGTTCTTGTGCAGAACTCTTCTTCACTGAATGTGAAGATTGTATTCTGATGATAATTTGAACTGTGAATTGAATTTTTGCAAGTCACTTTCACTTCATTATGCCATGACTGGTGTTACGGTGCTTGTAAGAGAATATAACTGTATGTTCTGAAATTTGTAATTCTGTATTATTATCTCCCGATATGGTTTTGTTCACTTGGAAGTTGGAACAATCAAATACTTGCGCCTTCATATTCTATTTTATTGTGGGATTCAACCTTTATCTCCATTTAACTGATTTTCAAGGTTATGTGTACACAATCTGGAGAGTTAGTTCTTGCGTTTGTATTCAGGAGATAATATTGTATGGATTTTTGAATCAACAAGTAATAGTATTTTAATATCCTAAGTGAGCAGAAGCAACTAAGAAGTAACAAGAAAATATGGAATATAGCTTTTCACCCCTAGCATATGTATGATGTTGGGTGATCCCTAGGAGCCCCTTTTACCTTTGATTACAATTGAAATTTTTATCTTGCCTTATTGACAAATATTAGCCATCGAGACTTTAGAGTAAAAACTATGAGTCCACATTTAAGAACAAATTAATAGAGGAAAGAATATGTACAAAATAGAATATATTGTTGAGGGTGGGAGTATTGCTCTAAGAAATACAACAAAGTTTTCTTGTGAAGGCCTCTCAATAATACATAGAGACTTGAACATTCAAGTTTGCAAGTGTCAAAAAATTGGGATAGGACGCAGTATTGTACTGTAATCCAATTACTGTATGTCTGCATCCATAAGGGGGGCACCGAGCTGTGGCGAAAATCAATAGAAGTCAATTGGTGGGCAATGAATTTCATGCTTCAGGCTATTGATTAAGTAAATATTTTGCTTTAAGCTGTAAACTATTTTTGGGTTAAATTTGCATTTTTTTAGGCTGTACTCAACCATTCTAATCAACTTCAACATTACCCCAGTGTCTTTGAATAAACGTCCTATTCTATGGGATTAAGCAGGTCAGATGTACACTTTATCCTTGCAAACAGAATATGTTCAGCTGTAAAACACTAGTCGATCAGCTGCAGTTTGCTAAAGGATGATTTTTTTTGACAATTAGGAGATGAGTTTGATGTTTACAATTTTGTTCAAGTATAGTTGATTGACCAATGGATCCAAATATAGTGATCAAAGGGGCTTTGAAACATTTAGAATATAAGAGGATAGAAGAACACGGAAGCTTAGAAGAGTTATTCTTTTCCAATGACAAACATTTCACCATTACAGATGACTAGGCCCGCTGGCCACCATGCTAAACTAAACATCACTGCTACTGCAGGATGATCATATTTTTACAACTGTTTCACAATGGTTACAATCATTAAAATTTTGCCATCGAAATAAATCGATCTACTTTCGATCATACAAATCAACTGCGCAAATCTTTTAATATTCATGGCTACAACTTTGATTGCAGTCATTGCAAACGCGTCCTAGCTACACTGATAAAGATTCTAAAAGAGAAGCAGGACACACCTTCTAGTATCTCTAGCTATTTATATATTTTTTTAAGTTTATGTTCGCCCTAGCTATGCAGCTCCATAACTAGTCTAGTTTTCGATCTACTCAAGAATAGAGAGCCTCTCCAGAAACTGGTTGAAGGTTTCATCACTCTCCAACATGCTAACTCTTGTGTACTTTGCAGAGGCTCCGAACCTTGGTCCTGCCCTTGTTCTGATCTTAAGCTCCTTCAACCATTTTTCGGCATCCTCACCTGTTTTCAACTCCATCCATGCATATGCTACAATCAGAAGAGATAACAAAGACTTAGATATAATTGAAACTCTTTTCAATCAGGACATTGGCTATCATGATATGCATTTTATAACATTAGGCTTTTTATTGAACAAATTAGAATTCTTCTTATTGAACAAATAAAGATATAGTTAATTCAAACTTGAATTCAAGTATATGAGTATATGACGTGATGTGAAGATACCTGGATTGGGATAAGTATTCTTGTTCATGAAGTTGCAATACTTTGGGGAGTAATTTGGCAGGTTGAAGACTCCGCAACGTTTGACAGCAGCTCTCAACTTCTCCCATCGCTCAGCCAACACGCGGTAGCTGAACTCAAAGAACTTTTCCATGGGTTGTTCCACCTCTGCCTTACCATTGGCAAGGTCACCATTGCCAAGATTACCATTGCCGAGCTCACTATTTCCGAGCTTTCCTTTGCCAAGTTTACCATTATCATCAATATGCTCATAGCTATCAGCAACAAACTCGAGTACCTTTGCTGCTCGAAGTTGCCCTTCGTGGCAACTTCCAATGGTGATTAATGACATTAGTTTTATCATTCTTGCTGCAATGTTTTTGTCCTTAACAATTGCCCACCTTCAATAAAATAAGCACATAATCAAAATTTAAGCAAGCATTCCACCTGATAATTTTGCATGCATGTGTTTTTTAGGCTTCATTTACATTTTCAACAAGCTAGCATAACTTATTTTAAGATTAAAGTTTCACATCTAAGCACGAGATAGTTGTCAATAAAATTATGAAGTATATTTATTACTATCTTCTAAAAAAAAGCTTAAAGAGAGAACACATTTTTCTTCTAAAGCATTTTGGGTAGTTTAGTAATTTCTTTTTTATATTTATTAATTACATTACACAAATTTCCCATATTGGAAAGATATAATATCATTAAAATTGAAATAAATTCTTCATAAAAGAAAACAAATTAGAAAAATCTGATACTAAAATCAGAAAATATATATATTTTTTTTTACTATAATTAGTTAGTTAGAAAATGAAACTGGAAAGAATATATATTGAAATATGAAAGGATATAATCTTATTAGTATTAGGAATATCTATTAAGCTACAATGATCTTAAGTAAACCTGATCAAATGGAAGGGGCCCCATTAAGGGCCATTGACATGCTCATTTATAAAACGGTTTAATCAATAATGGGCTTATTGAATCGGTCTATTAAATTATTATGTTTTATAGGGTCAATAATGGGTTAATTTTTAAAAACTTTTAAACACTAATTAGGTAATAAATTATTTTCATTTACTTAGCTTGTCGATGGTCCACTACCAAATATTGGAGGTTATACATGTAAATTATCACCCTCTATGGATAAAAACTATACTCTCTTTGGTTGACCCAACCCGTTATGTATCTCATTTGACCTGGTCCGGTCTAGCCAATTTTGCCATTTCTTTGGCCCGATCTAGCCCATTTTGCATTTTCTTTGGCCTAACCCGATCTGATCCTAACCCGACCTAATGTACATGTCTGTCTAGTCTTAAATAAGCTTTTGAAAAAATCTGCCAATAATTTTTAAACTTAAAGATAAAAGAAATAAAATTTAAAAGTGTCAATGAAGAAAAAATGTTAATAATATATATAGGGAGATTGTAAAGTTGGTTTAATATTCACATATTTTAATTCTTTTGAAAAAGAACAAATTATTGCATACTAATTTGATGAGTACATGACATGATAGATAGACAATTTTAGTTGATAATATTTTTTCTTTTAAATAAATCATTGAAGGTGTTCAAAACGTTATAAATTTTAATCTAATGAATAGTAAATCAGAACAAAAAAAAATAAAAAGCAGGGGAGTATAGATTATATGAACTTTTTTATCTTTAATATTCTTTCCAAATCTAGTCTTAGAAGATATACGAATATATAAAAAAAAACATATTTTCACTTTTTTTAATATACAAAACTAACAATATTTTTTCAACTTCTTGAAATCTATTAAATATTTTAGTTTTTAGAAAATATTTGATTAGTTCAACGGGTTTAGTTGGGTTGAACTTAGTTTGACCACTTTTTTTTAGTGTTTTAGGTCCTAATAATTTATTGTAAAAAATTCAATATTATCGGATTACTTTTAGTTATACTAAATCAATGAAAAGATCGCGGTGCTCATCATTGTGCAGTCAACGTGTGCTCGTGTAGTCATTGATTAAATTATGATGGATTGGATATATATCATGAAATAGACATAATATATGTGTTTTAAAATATGGAATGATGGCGTATATCAAACAATGCTAAGTGTAATGAATTGAAAGTTGAGAGTGGCATTAAAGTTGGAGAGTAATTGAGATGCTTACCCAACACGGGAACCAGCATGGCCAGTAACCTTAGACAAGGTGAACAGCATAACATCATAATCAGCAGGAGCAGTGATGGGCGTGTACTGTGGCCAGTAGTAAGCAAGGTCACATATCACCAAACCACCTTCCTTCTTCACTACGGGGCCTTGGATCCTACCATCAGGGTTGTTTGGGGTTGTCACCACTTCAACATAGGGGCCTTCCTCTTCCAAACTGTTGGCATCTCCCCGCCACTTGTATAACTCCGACTTCTCTTCCTCTAGTGCTTCCTCATAACACTGCCAAGGAAGTCAGGGTGAAGGGCTTAAATTTTCGAATTGAAAAAGACCAAAATTTAATATCATAATCATTTGAGTAATAACTACAAACAAGTATATTGAACTTGAATTCTCATCCTAACTCGATGTTCTAATCAGTGTTGAGGACTAGGACAACAAATGATATAAAAAACATCACATAATCCCCATATAGTCCGACAAATAAATTAGTAAAAGTTAGTTTAAATCAGTGATGGATCTTTTCATAGGTCTAAGGGGCTTGGCCTCCTGACTGTCCTGAGCCTTTACATAATATAAAAATTAAATATTGGTCTAAAATTAACAAAAAAAAGTTATAGTTTAATGATTAAATGTCTAATTTTTAAATTAAAGGTTAAGAATTATCCCTTAATGTTTTGGTTTGGAAAATAACCTTGACACTAGTACTTTGAATCAATATATAATAATTTACTCTGTATGTATGAGTTAAGCTTAACAAAAATTAGTGAAAAATGCAAGCCTTAAGAATTAATTATACAACTGCTGCTCAATTAGTTTTATGTACCTTAATGGATGAAAATCAACTTGCTAAGTAAATCATGATTTAACATGAAGATAAATCAATTATTATACTTATTATTTGCCCCTTTTTCTTGCAGTAACCAGGTTGTCATCAATTTGGAACAAAAAATAATCACGATTACGATGTACATGAAAAAAGGTGGGTCAGTTTAACATGAAGATCATCAATGCTTCGTCTAATTGTACACATGACCACGTGCCCATGGTTGTACAAATGGAGAGCATCCATCCGAATTTGCATGTGTTTATATTTTCTTTTAAAATCATTTATGGTTAAAATTCTCCTAGCGTCACTTGCTTCCTTTAATTAGATAATCTAAGCTTCAATATAATTTCAGACATATACGTTATGTGATAGACAAACAGCCCTCATGTCGAAAAAATAAGGACAAACAGCCATTAAACATATATGTTGTCGGTCTATTTTACATTATCTGAACACATTGAATGTGTGGCTACTAATATTAGTATATACTTTAATTTATATATAGTTTCTATTAATAATGTTATGTAAATTAAGGACCCATTGAACATATATTGTATATGCTTTACTAAGTACTTAACATTAGAATTAGATTCGTAATTTTAGCAACTTTCCCTGATATTGCTTTACCAAGGACTTGTTATATATACATGGACGTAAATGTCAACTTGCTTAATTAGTTAAAATTTTAAAAGGTGTTATCCAAGTCTTAGGATCAAAGTTCGTCTACAACAATTTTCAAATAAAGTGATAAAAGATGGTGAGAAAGAATAAAGGTAGAAAGAAAAATTATTCTCCATGTGTATATATTCACTTCAATAATTACAACGTACTTATTACTTGATAAAAAAAAATCAAAAGAAATAACATTATATTTTGTTTTATTTTGCTTACCTAGTTTTAATGGATGTCAAAAAGTTGGAAGAAATTGAAACATGATGCATCATGCATGCAAATGTTAAGAATAAAGTAAGCAAGGGTGGCAGGACTGCCAGCAATGGACACGGCTTGTAACACGTGAAATCAGTCCCACGATACATTTCTAGCATTCCACACAACCTATATTCTCGCTCTCGTATAATTGAGTGAACTTATATAGTAATCGCTTAATTATTCGACAGATCAGGCTAATTAATAAAGTCCATGCAATTCTAAAAATATTCAGTGGTGTATAAAAAAGTTTGATTTGACATACGAAGTTACAACAGATATATACGACTGCAGATCAGTCAAATTCTTCTATCAAAGTATGAGTAATTAATATCTGTAAAACTAGGAAATTTTCTTAAAGAAGGGATAAAGGCCAATCAATGATGGATTCTATGAATAAATATTTGGAAAGAATTAAAAAAAAAAAAAAATCTGACCCATAAAGGTCTAGTGTTGTCGTATCAATGTGTATGGTGAATTCGCACATAAAATTTACGAGGATTGTATAAGAGTTGTCAAATAATTACCATGCAAACAGATAAAAGGTGAAAAAATTACCGAGTAATAGGGCTCAGCGCAAACAACGGGTATTTGCTTCATCTTTTTAGGTGTAGCAGGGGTGACTGAGGAGGCCAAAGCACGAAGGGCTACGGTGAACAATTGAGATGACCCTGTCCCTGCAATGATGTACCGTCCTTCAGTCACCGCGTTCCCCACGACGCAATGCACTTGACGCACTGCAGCCGTGAACTCCGGCAACTGGTAGAACACGCCACCCTCGTCGTCATCGGCAAAGTAACTCATAAGGTCCGACGCTTTGATGGTCACTTCGCATTTGTCATCTACATTTTTCCAATATTTGTAGTACACCTTTGGATCACCCCTGCATCATATCCCAAGAAAAAAAGAAACTTATATACAATTTTTTTTTTTTACATTTTAGAAAGGAATAGTAATGCAAATTGATGGGTGAAACATATTTACTTTTAAATAAAGTGTAATTTCTATTTTTCCTATCCTTAAGAGGTTGAAATTTATTTCCATATGTGTTGTATATATTAAATATTTTATGACTGGCTAAGACAGTGCAATTAGAAGATGATTGTACCACAATGTACCATGCATGCATGCTGTCAAAAAGGAATTCTGATATTTTCTATTATAAGCCTCAATATTTGTTGTATGTAATTAAAAAAAGTAAGAAGAAAATCGATTCATGCATGTCACTGAGAAACTGTCCAGAGTACTTAGGACAGGCTGCATATCTCAGTTCTAGAAAGGTATCTTTATTGCCCTCTCAGTCCCAAAAAATTACCCCAAATTATTTTATTTCCTTTTTAGACAAGTCAAGAACATCAACTAAATTTCACAACAATAATCCGCCAAATTATCAATTCTCCCAACTAAAAATTTAATAAAGCAACTTTATGTGAATGAGGTAAATAATTAGGGATACATTGTGGGAGCATTGTTTTAGCATCATTATACATTTGTACCTGCATAGTTTATAGCCACATAATAAAATTTGTGCAGTTCAAGTGGCATTTGTGCTTGATAATACTATTAAAACTCAAACCTACTACATGCATGCATATAAAACCTCGCTAAATTAGTCATAACATTTCACTCTATCATAACACAAATGATGTGATGCACATTAAAGAAAGAATCACTATGTGGCGTTACAGTAACAAGAAAAAAAAAAATCGGAACAGAAGCATGGAAGAAGAAACTCACCGATCAAGGCTTATAAAACCATCGTTGCTGTTAGATGAGGGATGATTGCCATTACCATTGCTTTTGACAGCATTACCATAGAAATTAGCATGGGTTCTGACACCATTCCCATTGCAGTTACCATTGCTTCTAACTCCATTCCCATTGCAATTGGAATGGTTCGCTGTATAAGATTGCTGCTTTACCTCATTTAGACACATTTTCTCTGTATTTATTTCCTCTCTACTAAGAAGTGAAATGGAACCTTAGCATCAGCCTATTTATAGGGGGAGAGGTGTGAGGAGAGCCTAGTAATTAAGTTATACTTGACTTATATTTAATTGTCAGCAACAGACTAATCTGGCTTCTTTCTAATCACTTTAATCTTTCCATATTTTAGTTAATATAATGTTAAGTCCACTTGATATGCTTAAATTGTATGTCTGATGTGGAACCAAGATACTGCCAATTTTGGGAAACTTTTTTCATTAAGAGGTGAAAGGATCGGATATTTATGTATATTGCAAAATCACGTTGGATTTTCTTACCTAAATAGGAAGACTGCCTAATTACTGAAATAGCGAATCAAGTCTTGCAAAAAAAAAACGTGGAAGAGTCTAACTGTCTAAGTTCAATTTTTGGCAAACAGTGATTAAGTCAAAGGAACAGTGACGTCTAATTGAGAAAATAATGAATCATAGGCCATGGGCAAGACTTTTTTACTCCTAATTCTCCCTCTATTCTTATTTTTTTTTTTATCTCATTTGACTTTAATTTCCACATTCTCCGAAAAACGATTTAAAACACTTTTACTCCAAATGCGTAAGATATTTACATTGAGAATATATTATTTCTTATAACATAATGAAAATTTATGGTCAAACTTTGACTCTGTATATAATAGAAATGAGGGAAAAATATAGAAACAGATAGAGTATTTACAAGGATCTTTATTAATATGGAAATAATCTTTTGTATTTAGTAAAATACTTCCATTGATATATTAATTGTACTTTGTATTATGTATAAATGTCTAAAATATACTAATGTTTCAATTATAAGGAACATACGGAGTAGAAAACTAGATTTTTCAGATAAAAAAAGTTATTTTTATCCAAAATATATATCTTGTATACAAGTATTAATTAGCTCTATTATTTGTCAAAAAAAAAAATGTGTATGTTCTGTTACCATTTTTCTAGCTTATCCTTTTCTAGTTAGGTTATTTACATACTCCTTACAAATGTACAACGAGCATGCGTATACTAAAAATTTGTTTGTAACTGTGTTTCCCCAAAATACATAAAATTCACTTTTTTCTGAAGTTGCCTTATAGTTTATACAAAGTATATGATTAGAACGACCCAAGTATACTTTTCTTTTGGAATTTTTTTTATTTTTAAGCCAATTTTTTTAAAAAAAAATTAAAAAATTATAAGCTACTGTTCAAACTATTTTCAAAAATAAGCCGAATTTAGAGTCGGACTGAAAACGCTGCCTCGGACAGCGTTATACCTAATAAAGAAACGCTGCCCCGTTTAGCATGGGGCTGGATTTGGATTGAAATTATGGGTCATATGAAAACGCTGCTCAGGGCATCGTTTTTCTTTAGAATAATTCTGGATGTAGTAGGGTTAACTGGGTCAGGGAAAACGCTGCCCAAGACAGCGTTTTTCTAAAAAAAAAAAAATTGGGCCCAAGGAAAATCGTTGCTCGAGGCAGCGACTTTGACTGGCTTACTGACCAATTCCTTGTACAGATTTCTAAAAATATTCTAAAAAAACGTTTTTCCCCTGACCCAAATTATTCCTCCTAAATCCAGTCTCGTGCAAAACGCTGCCCGCAGCGATTTTGCCTTAGGTAAAACGCTGCTCCAGGCAGCATTTTTAATCCGAACCTAAATCAACTTATTTTTGAAAATAGTTTGAACAGTAGCTTATTTTTCAAATTTAAAAAAAAAAAAAAGCTTAAAAAAAACTCTTTCTTTTGCCGGTTATATGTACAGTATAAGTGAAAAAAGTGTGATTTACTTATAATGAACATCGGACACTATAGTCAAGTGGGGAGAGTTGAAATAAATAGCGAAAGGTAGATTTACTTATACCATACATATAATCTAACGGGCTGTAAAATAGAAATCACGGCACTGATGGACATTGAGTAGGTCTAATCCGTTTCAAAAGTTTAAACTATGATATAATTTAATGCGTAACAGCTTACAGATGGGGTTGTAAAAGTCGAACAAATTTGGGATCAAGCAACTTCAGGTCGTGTGGATTGTCTGAACGTCTGCCTCCTTGATCTCGTGATCAACTCATGGACAAGCTTAAACTAATGAACATACCCTACTTTATCGAAATCACATTTTAAGAACATGGTACACGGCAAACTAGAAAATGAAATTACTTCGAATAATTAAAGCTGTCATAACAATGAGTTTAAATATTGGGTAATTTCATCCTGTGCAATGATTGACTAGGCTCAACTCAAGCTATTTTATCGCATGCTCAAGCTTTTAAATTTGGGCTCGTAAATTCGATTCCTTTTATCTGCTCGGCTCAAAGCTTAGGCTAAAAAGCTAAATTACTAGAGCAAATATGATACAAGATATTTGCCAATACTAGACTAGACTAGCTTATACCCAATTAGTATTTATACTTTTAGAGATTCTTGAATCTTCTGAGTTCAGCCCATTCCTTAGGGCTCCACTTACAAAAATTTTGAATGTTTGTTCACTAACACGACTGTTTAATCTGTAGCAGAGGAAGAAAACTCGTGTTTTGTATCGAAATATTGCCACGAAGTGTGCCAATGTCCATAGGTGAGTGCGTAATTCTGGCATTTAATTTGATAGTCAATATAGGACCTAAGGACCTTTTTTTGCTGTTTTGGCAAGAATAGTGTTAGATTTTGTATATATTCGTGTATATCCTTGTTTGACTAAATCCCTGTAAATATGATCATTATCCCATAATTGTAGGATAGAATATCAGTTATACGATTCTAGGCTAATCAGTTCCTATTTTGTAGAAATTAGCTAAAACTGATTAGTAT
The DNA here is from genome assembly GCA_026401315.1 of Dysphania ambrosioides. Classification (NCBI taxonomy): domain Eukaryota; kingdom Viridiplantae; phylum Streptophyta; class Magnoliopsida; order Caryophyllales; family Amaranthaceae; genus Dysphania; species Dysphania ambrosioides. Next base: position 20,768,008 of record CM048671.1, on the reverse strand, counting down.
CATCACGCTTGTATATATTCTGATATTTTCAATGAAAATGGCGCACAACCTCCGTAAATGGCATTTTCAAACCAAATCCCAAATATTCTTCCAACCTTCACACCACTACTACCCCGGATATTTCTCCTACCCCCTAAAATCCCGTTAGTGCTCTTCATGACCATAACTAGAAATGTGCCATGTTGGATGAATTTAATGCTTTAATTAAAAATAATACTTGGAAATTAGTTCCTCGTCCACCTAATGTGAATGTCATTTGGTATATGTATATTTTTGGTCCTAAATATAATGCTGACAGTTCATTTGAGCGCTACAAATCTCGTCTTGTAGGTGATGGAAATACCCAGCAGCAGGGAGTTGATTTTGACGAAATATTTAGCCTCGTGGTTAAACCAGCTACTATTAGAATTGTTCTCAGTATTACAGTCTCTAAATCTTGGCTCATTCATCAGATGGATGTCAAGAATGTCTTTCTACACGGTCATCTCAACGAAACAATTTATATGCATCAGCCCATGGGTTTTCGTGACAAAGAATTTCCGAATCATGTCTATCTCTTAAAAAAATCCTTATATGGTCTGAAATAGACCCCTTGTACTTGGTACCAAAGATTTGCTTAATTTGTTGCTACCATTGGTTAAGATTTGCTGAATTTCTTGCTACCATTGGTTTCACTCACAGTAAGTCGGATCACTCTTTGTTCGTTTACAAACATGGCTCGGATATTGCCTATATTCTGTTATATGTGGATGACATTATTCTTACATCTTCTACTCACCGTCTTCGAAAGCATTTTATGTCTCTTTTAAGTTTGGAGTTTGCTATGAAGGATTTGGGTGCTTTAAGCTATTTTTTGGGTATTGTTGTTACCCGTCACTCTCATGGCTTATTTTTGTCCAAGAAACAATATGCTGCAAAAATTATTGAACGTGTTGGTATGTTTAACTGCAGCTCCTGTCCCACTCCTGTTGACACTAAGTCAAAGCTTAGTGCCACCACATATGCTCCTTTTGATGATCCGACTAAGTATCACAGTCTAGCAGGTGCGCGTCAATATCTCACTTTCACTTGACCATATATTTATATGCAGTACAACAAATATGTCTCACACATGCATGCTCCAACTATTGCACATATGTCTGCTCTTAAGCGTATCATCCGCTACCTTCAAGGTACTTTATCTCATGGTTTACACCTATACCACTCTTTATTTGATCGGTTAATCTCCTATACGGATGCTGAATGGGGTGGGTGTACTGACACCCGTCGTTCTACTTCTGGGTGTTGTGTTTTTCTTGGTGATAACCTCATACTTGGTCGTCCAAAAGACAACCCACTCTCTCATGTAGCAGTGCTGAAGCTGAAAATCAGAGTGTGGCTAATGTTGTCTCTGATTCTTGTTGGATCAGAAATCTCCTCCTTGAGTTACATTGCCCCATTTAGAAGGCCATTATAGTCTATTGGGACAATGTAAGTGCAATTTATTTATCTGGCAATCCGATTCAACATCAGCGCATTAAACACATTGAGATGGATATTCACTTTATTCGTGAAAGGTGGCCCGTGGTGAAGTTTGTGTGCTACATGTCCCATGTCGTTACCAAATTGGTGATATTTTTACGAAAGGGCTTCTGCACATATTATTCTCTGATTTTCGGGACAGTCTCAGCATACGTGAACCTCCCGCTTCGACTGAGAGGGTGTGTTAGATTATTAAATATGTACACGGTACATATTCATGTATATAGTAAATATGATCATTATCCCATAATTGTAGGATAGAATATCAGCTACACGATTCTAGGCTAATCAGTTCCTATTTTGTAGCAATTAGCTAAAATTGATTGGCATCATAACACTGGTATATATTCTGATATTTTCAATGAAAATGGCACACAATCAACTTATTTCAAATAGCTTGCAAAATGCAAAATGCAAAATATGTTGTTTTGACAAAGCTTGAAAAAAAAATAGTCTGAAATTCAAATTATCTTTAAAGTTATGGTATGATTTGAAAGAAGTTCAACATCTAGCTTTACCAAATATTGTTGCTAGAACTATGCTCTGCAACCAAACTTGTGTTGGGGTAAGTAACTCCAAGTTGTTAATTCAAATAAAACTAAGTAACATATCCCATACTTATTCAACATAAGACGACTTTCACATGTTTCATAAGTTTAAAGTTGTAAAAGTGAATGACTTTTGACAGAAGTGAGGGCAATTTGCTGGGGCTAAGTACTCATTACTCCTTACCTTGCAACTTGCAAGTACTTAATAAAATATCTACAAGAATACAATCACAAAAACTTCGCAAATAGGATAGTGCACCCTGTGCAAAACGCAGACAAAAACACTCAAAACGCATTTGAGTTTGCTGGAGTTGAATGATCGTGGAAAACAGCTCAGCATGTGTGGCAGGAGTGGTAACGTGCATTGTTGCTAAAGTTGGTAAACGTGAAAAGGTGTACTTGGTAAACGTGAAAAGTGAAGATTTTTTTGCTGGAATCACTGTAGCAGATACTGTAGTGCATGGACAGACTACTTTTTTGCATTGGGAATCATGAAATAAGGCCAAAATTAATGACACAATTTTACGAATGAACATACTATTATAAACGAATGAACATACTAGTGTTAGCGAATGAACATACTAGTATAAACCAATGAACGTACTAGTGTTACGTTTGAATGAAAATTAATGACACAATTTTACGAATGAACATACTATTCTAAACAAATGAATATACTAGGGTTAGAGGATGAACATACCAGTATATACCAATGAACATACTAGTGTTACGTTTAAATGAACATTTCATACTAGTCCAAAAATATAAGAGATTGCATTGTAAACCAATGACCATACTCTTGTAAACCAATGAACATACTAGTGTAAACCAATGAACATGCTAGTGTAAACGAATGAACACAGAAATGTGAAAAGGTGGTAACGTAAAGTTGGTAAACGTGAAAAGGTGTACTTGGTAAACGTGAAAAGTAAAGATTTTACGTGAAAAGTGAAGATTTTTTTGCGGGAATCACTGTAGCAGATACTGTAGCGCATGGACAGACTACTTTTTTGCATTGGAAATCAAGAAACAAGGCCAAAATTAATGACACAATTTTACGAATGAACATACTATTATAAACGAATGAACATATTAGTGTTAGCGAATGAACATACTAGTATAAACCAATGAACATACTAGTGTTACATTTGAATGAAAATTAATGACACAATTTTACGAATGAACATACTATTCTAAACAAATGAATATACTAGTGTTAGAGGATGAACATACCAGTATAAACCAATGAACATACTAGTGTTACGTTTAAATGAACATTTCATACTAGTCCAAAAATATAAGAGATTGCATTGTAAACCAATGACCATACTCTTGTAAACCAATGAACATACTAGTGTAAACCAATGAACATGCTAGTGTAAACGAATGAACACAGAAATGTGAAAAGGTGGTAATGTAAAGTTGGTAAACGTGAAAAGGTGTACTTGGTAAACGTGAAAAGGTGTACTTGGTAAACGTGAAAAGTGAAGATTTTTTTGCAGGAATCACTATAGCAGATACTGTAGCGCATGGACAGACTACTTTTTTGCATTGGAAATCATGAAACAAGGCCAAAATTAATGACACGATTTTATGAATGAACATACTATAATAAACGAATGAACATGTTAGTGTTAGCGAATGAACATACTAGTATAAACCAATGAACATACTAGTGTTACATTTGAATGAAAATTAATGACACAATTTTACGAATGAACATACTAGTGTTAGAGAATGAACATACCAGTATAAACCAATGAACATACTACTGTTACGTTTAAATGAACATTTCATACCAGTCCAAAAATATAAGAGATTGCATTGTAAACCAATGAACATACTCTTGTAAACCAATGAGCATACTAGTGTAAACCAATGAACATAATAGTGTAAACGAATGAACATTTACGTTTTTTGTTTGAATGAACATTATATATCAGCACAAAAATCTAAGAGATTGCATTGGGAAGGCGCATTTTTTTGTAATGATGATGCGTGCGTTTTTCTGACAGATATTTTTGAATATTTACTTCAATATTTGAGATTTTGCAATGTTAAAAATTTAAACTGCAAATGTTCAGCGAAATGAGGTGAATGGTCATTGGACTTGCTGACGTGTAAAAGTAGCTCCCTCCACTTGCGTCCCAGCTACGTTTTGTAGTGTTTTTGTCTGCGTTTTACACAGGGTGCACGATGCGCATCGTGCACCCGGATGCAACGTCCACCTTCTGCAAAAACATCGTGGTTTTGGGCATTGATCAATAGTAGTAACTACTAAGTACGTGTTTTTTACATGTCTTGTTATAGTACTAGTACACTAAGAAGATAGACATTGTGTATCCATAAATAGCTATTGGTTGTTACTATATAGTGGGAATGAAGTTGAGATAACATATATTTGCTGGCAACTTTGGGAAGTTCAATTTTAGATAACATAGAGTAACTTGTTCCACTAATAAAATGGTGTGACATGTCTTATATGATACCAACTATTTATAATATTATTTACTAATCCAATCAAATTAAAATATTATCTGTCTTGCATAAAAATGTTCTGAATCTAAACCAATAAGAAATTACTTCATTCGAAATTAATCATCAAAACTTAATTATATAATCCGATCGATCGTCTTCCTTCATCATCTTTATCAACATCATATCAAGGTTTGCACTCATTGTATGAATATATGATTATTCCAATATAATTCAACGTGTATGTGATATTCCTTATCATAATTATTTGTTGTTTAATCCTTAACTTAAAATAAGTGACGAAGCAAGGAGACTACAAATGCATTATTTGATGGAGATTAATTATCATTTCCCACATCATTCTAATCCGGCCTTAGCTTGTTGTTTATTGTTTATATTATGAGATAATCCTAATATTGTTAGATATTTGTTTTATAAATATATATCTGATTTTTTTGTTAAAAAAAGGAAAAACGCATATCAAAAAAGTAAAAGTAAACAAATGAGGGCAGAAATGTACTTTAATTTTATAATAGTGTTATTTTATATCTTTTTTATGCAAAAGAAGAGAAAGTTCCAAAATAAAGTAAAAGAAACTAAAAACCTAACGGGACAAGTCTAGGGAGAGTCACTCCCCTTGTGTCCTCTTTTTAAATTCTCTAAAGATGTAAAGGAGCAACATTTATTATATTAATCCTTTCTTGGTGCAAAGCCCCTTGGGTAGCTAGCCAATCTGCTCCTCACGTAACACTTGTATGATTCTTGTTTCCCAATCAGAAGTATAGATCATCTCTCGACACGATTGAATTAGATGTAAATATTCCCATTCTCCTCATTTTTCATCAGCTGAACACAAACCTTATTATCTAGTTGGATCATCATATTGCTAATGGCTAGATCTTTTGCAAGCGCTAAACCTTTGCTTAAGGCCATCAGCTCAGCTCTAAAAACATTTGTGATACCAAAATTCGATGTTAGAGCAGCCATCAATTGTCCATTATGATTTCTTGTAAAAAATGCAACTTTTATATCTATTGGTACAATTTTATTTGCAAATAATGCAACTTGGATCCTAAATACTCCAAAAAGGAAAATGAAGATAAATGAACGTGCCTATGCAAAAATGGTGAGAACCTTATGTTCAATTATACAACTTTATTTGCAAATATTGCAATTTTATTCTAAATAATACAATTTAAATTTTATTTAAAAATATCTAAAATACCCTTAAATATACCTATATCAAACATAGATTGAAAAAACCTCTTTATGAGATATGCATGACTGTATTATTTTTGGCCTATTTTTCCATTTTTCGTCCCCATCACTTAATTGATTATTCTTGAAATTTGACAATAAGTTTCTACATCACTTTTTTTCCTTTTTTTTCTTCTCTTTCTACCTTCTTAAATTCGGACTTCTTTTTAATCTTGGGGCTTCCACTAATTTCAGTTTTTATTCTCTGCTAGTCAAAGTATGTTCAGGATTTGGATTTTGAAATTCGACATAAAAATTGGTTCATTAATGGAGATTTATATGGTGTCATAAAAAATATCTGATTGAATTAGGTTGGTATCTACTTCAATAGTTGGTTTTGTATGTGTCTTGTCACCATCTCACCGAAGAGACAATAAACACATAACAGCAAAACACTCAACACATTCACTCACCAACAACCCTTAACTTTACTTTTTGCCTTAGCCACGACTCTCTCCTCCTTTATCATCCTAGGTAGTGCCCAAGTGTCCTCCAACGATGCTACTACTAAACTTCCTTTTTCTTCTTCACAAAATTTGATTTATCTTGGCTTTTCTCTTTTTAAAAGCAAAATACTATCCACGAATTATTGAATAGAGATACTATTAATTCTTTCATATTCCAATTCCCACTCTATTATTGCTCAACTGCACTGCAGTACTCCGTACTATACTATTAATAATTTCAATGGTCAACATGTATGTTTCAAAAAAAAAATATATTTAAAAAAAATCAAGAAGTGTAGCATAATAAAAACCATCACGAGATGACAACACAATCCATTTCGATATATGATGCAAGGAAAATTCAAATATACCTTAAATCTTTATTTGTATACCTAAGAGTTTTATTTGTATACCTGAGACCTTAATTTGTATACCGAAGACCTTTAATTGTATACTTGATAACTTTATTTGTATATATGAGATCTTTATTTGTATAATTGAGACATTTATTTGTATAACTGAGATAATAAATTCAAAACATGAGACTTTTAATTCTATAACTAAAATGAGCGCGGAATGACCTTTATACTTTACCTATGTCACACCTTTCAGCTAATATGATGGTTTCAGCCAATATTTTCAATATTATAATTTAGTAAAAGTTACAATAAAGATTGTTAGTGATTTATTTCATTAATTTTCATTTCCTTTCGTTATTCACATTCATGTACTCCATTATTGTACTAGAAATGTTATTTTGGCTAGTAAAATTAAAATGATGAGACAATTCTTATTTGACAATCATTATTGTACTTTATGTTATTCTTAAAGAGTGCCCCTGTAAAATTATACGGGGACAAAATTGGGAGCTTTAACATCACCTTAATACTTTATGTTTTAGGGTAGCTTCATGAATACGAGCAGAAGAATACTTCTCTATAAGAGAGTAGACAGCTAGTCAGCTGGATGCCTATATTGTACTTTTTCCGTTTCTTAATATTTGTCCAATTTTGATAAAAAAATTCTCATAAAAAATGGTTAGATGAGACGAATATCAAGGCACAGAGTAACTATTTGTGAAACATCAATGTTGGTATACATTAACACCAGTGATGTATGTAACCCACCAACCAATCACATGACATTAGTTCAGAAATGCTCACTAGGACGGCTTATACCGCATGTGCTGTTCATGTGGTATAATTTAAATCTCCACTTTCGTAGCTGGTCAAGTGGTCTACTCATATTTATTATATATATTTCTCTGAATATCATTAACATTATCAATAATTAAGGTTGTAGTTTATGGTACGTCAAAGCTTAATTATTGCTAATAAGAAGAACAAGGAAACTGTAAGAAGTAAGAAAGTTAAATCAAGGAACACTCTTGTATGTTGGATCATCGCCATCCATGCTTAGTGTGTTGTCGTTAAGATAGATAGACTTGCAGATAGGTGCATTACAGTTCACGACTTACGCACAAGGAATTTGTATACGAGGATGCTTCCTTCTATGTCTTGCAATTTATTATTCTAAAGTTGCTCTAAGAAGGAACTAATTTTATACGACAATGGCTAAAGGATTTTTCTTAAATTACCTCTAAATCCTTAATTTTTTTGGGTTAAATCTGAATCATCGTTATAGACTTGAAAAGTGATGACAAGATTAGGATAATCACAAAAAAAAAAAAAAAAAAGTATCATCAAATAATTCACATTAACTTTTACATTCAAAACTTAATTAATGATCTTAAATTTCACCTGAGTGACGTAGTTGTTGTATTATGTCCGTCTATGAGAATATTAAAGTTGTAAAACTAATAAAAACTTAATTCGTTAACAAAAGGCCCCATGTAATATATGAAAAAAAAAAAAAATCTGTTTTAATCACTTCTATTTGTCAAACAAAGTGGTCTCTAATTTATATATCTCGTTCAGATTTCTGTCTTTAAACACTTTTTTTTTTGGTTAACTGGAACATGCAATTAATCTTAAAACACATATTTGTGCACAAATATTTGAATATACATCATTTCTTACACTCCGTATCACAATCAAAGCTCCACCTCTTGCTCCTTGAAGTAATTGGAAATATGATAAAGACTCGTCACCTAGACATGAGTTGGGTTGTGTTGGGTTTGGGTTGAGATTTGTCAATTCAAACCCAACTTGTTTATTTAATGGGTTGAAAATTTCAACCCAACCAACATACTTTGTTTAAAAAGTAAAAGTCCTATAGTTTCTATTTTACCAAGTTCTAAACAATATATGATGAAAAATCTTAAATCTTACATAGTTTTAGTACAATCAAATTGAAAAGTTTGACAATACATTACAACTTCATAATAATAGTTTAGTCGTGTGAGAAGAGAAAAACCGCAAAAGAGATTCAGAATTGAAGAGGCAGAAATTCAGAATTGAAGAGCTACTATGGTTAACCTATTAAGGCAAGGGTTTGAATGTATAGTTTGATACAATCTATAAAGAAATTTTGAGCAAAACCAAACCCAATAAATAAACAAGTTGAGTCAAATTGAAAATTTTAAGAGCCCAACTTGTTTATTTAGCGGGTTAGGTTGGATTAACCCATTTAAATAATAGGGTTGAAAATTTTAATACATGGGTGGTGACGGGTGAGGTCACTTTTTGCATATCTACTACAAGTTACAAAATGCCGCTAAGAATTGCGAGCATGCGGCATGTGCACGCACGTGTAACTTGCCGATGAAAGTAGGCAATTGATAACAGCCATGCCGGAGTTGCTAAATATGGCTGAAACTGAGAAGGGTCATTGGCGAAAGCCATATAAGTTATATTCTAGTAATTGAGGATAAAAATTTAAAAAAAAAAAAAAGTTCTTCGTAAGTATTGCATGAAGATTGCCAAAGAAAAAAAATCAAACATGAAAACGGTCCAATAATTTTAACTATAGCCAATTTATATATTTATTTTATTATTATTTTCTAGTTTTATTTATGTTGGCCATATTCATACCGCAGAGTAAACCTGCACTTAATTTCATCCTTCCCTTTTAGCTCAGAAGGAGTATATGTTAAGGACTCAAGGCCCAACTAGTTCAAACCAAAGCCAGTATTTTTTATTTTATTTTTGCAAATAATAATTTATTAATTTTTGAGGCATGTGTGTCATAGACATTGTTTTATTTTTTTTTCTTTATATACGTAGATAATATATAATCTTCTCCGATGGTCAAAATATAAGACATTTACCCCTATAAAAATATATAGAGATCCAATACCATATTTGTATATTCCGTGGAATTTTCTTTAATGTAATATATAAATTAAATCGATTTACGCATGGACAATGGACATTATTTGGTAACCTTAAAAAACTCGAAAAAAATTCTTGGTCATTTATTTAAGTTTGTTAATACTTAATGAATAAAATATATTTTTATACACATCATATAATATTTGGGATAATGAGTTACAAAGTCTTTATCTTTTGATTTCGTTGACTCTACGCAAATCGTCGGAATATGGTTATTATAGTTTAAAAAGTTCTTATAGGTGTAATTGCAAATTATCTTTTTGAGGTTTTCTAGTCTATTACTATTCAGAGTACGTGGGAGTATTCCATTCCAGAATGAAATGATCGTAGAGTATTATTGACAGAAATGGTGTTTGATTTGGTTCCAAAGAAAACATTGACTTGATTGACTATATAAACAGAACCTTAAATTTGAGCACTAGAAACAAGTAGTCGATGGTAGCCAACAAGCATGGTCATGTCGGGACCAAGAAGTAGTTGAAATGAGCGGATCGTGGGTCAGCCACGATGCTTGTTATAAGCCATATGGATCGGGACCAACAAGTGGCCCGTGCAGTTGCAGAGGCAAACTGACGACTAAGGGAATTGAATAGTTTTTATCTATGGTGCAATGAGCAAAGCCCAAAGGGTGAAGCAATAGCCATTCCTTTACGTTCAATCTTGTTTTAAGTAAATTTTATTTCAATCATCTCAAAAGATGCCCCTCTAGGAAAATATCTTATAACATACTTTTAGTTGGTCCTTGTCTCCTATTCTCTTCACCTTGTAAATTTTACTTCCCTCCCCTTCATTTTGTTTTTTTTTTTTTTTCTTTTTAAAAGGGAAATCAGAAAAAAAAATGTGCCCCTTTTTTCTTGAAATTAACTTGATTAATAGTAAACAAAACTCTACCCATATACTGAATCTTCATTAGTAGAGAGAAAATTCGTGATTTACTGGAGTTTATATAAGTAAGAAAATGGAGGAAAACTTTTTGCAGCCGTATGAAAAACTTTTAGCAATACATAATTATAAACGGCAGTATTTCTTAGCATACAACTTCGATTAAGTCAATTTTTGAGTCTAAATTTAAATCTTGAAGTGATATACAACTTTCAATATCAACCATAGGTAAAAATTGAACGAAAATATACAAAAATTTATGATTACAAAACAAACAATATATGCTCGTATTTTTCTTCATATTTTTTCATATCCTTATTTATAGTGGGTGTTTATTCATAAAATTTTCCGTCTATATAGGAGACGTAGCCCATCCACATAGGTGACTTAAAGTGAAAATTTCCTTACCATGATGTGACTTGCAAATTTCATCTTCGAACACAAGGTCCTTGTCGCTATATAAAGGCGGCGCGACTTTGCAGTTAATTAATCACTTTGGTGACACTTATTACATTATCCTTCTCCATCATCTTTACCTCTTTTTATTTCAGGTTATCTTCTAATTTCGCTCAGAGGATTTGGTGGAGAATTAAGGTCAAGAACCGTGGTTTGTGGGTTTTCACCCACTTGAGTAGCAACTTGTGGATTGTGTTAGCAATTTAAGATGGAAACGTAGAGAAGAATGCAGGAAAGTTTGGGGAAAATATATTGCTTACTCAATGTGCTGAAATCTGTACACAAAAGTGCTCTTTATATAGAGCTTACTAACAACTAACTTCCACTAAAATAGGAACACTACCAAATCTAAACAGAAAGAAACTCCTAAACAAACTCACTAAAAATCTGCCATTATTCTCCCACTAACACACCAACTAATCCTATTATGTAGGACACCACTAACAATCTGTTGACTAATTAATCTGAATATTCCCTTCCTTAAACTGAACTTTACAAAAGATCAATTTAATAAAATCGTTATCAAACTAGTCCTTTATGGAGCGGACTTCAAGTAATCTCCTAAACTTTACAAAGTTATCCAATTTGAGAGACTTTGTAGACACATCCCACTTGATCAATGCTCCTGCGGAAAACTAGATCAATGATTCCATCTTTGGAGAGGTCACGTAAGAAGTGATATCTTACATCTATATGCTTTCATTTTCCATGAAATACTGGATTCCTTGATAGTTTAATAGCTTAACTGTAGTCACAAAATAATCGAGTTGAGTATTTCTGCTTGAATTGAAGCTCTTCAAGAATATTTTTTAACCAAATAGCCTAACTTGCATAAGTTGTTGCTGCTACAAACTCTACTTCAGTGGTTAACAAAGTGACTATAGGTTGCTTCTTCGAACACCAAGAAACTGCTTCAGTGGCCATGAATTGCAAGCTGCCAATGCCACAATCAGCCGAATTGTATCATGTCTTGTAATTGGAGCAAACACTTCTGTGTAATCAATACTAAATTCCTACTTGTACCCTTTTGCTACAAGACAAGCTTTGTATTTTTGAACATCTCCATTTTCTTTCAGCTTCTTCTTGTACACCCATTTCACACCAAATGCTCTTCTGCCCCTCAGGATGATCAATCAACTCCCAAGTATTATTTTTTTCAATGGACGTTGTTTCCTCATCCATAGCATTTTTCCACTTTTGTTCTTTAGTAGCATCTTCATAGCTTGTGGGATCACAATCTGAGAACAAAGCAAAATGTGTAAGTATATCCTCCGAGTCATCATGGCCAGAGAGATGTACCTCAAAGTCTGACATCCATGCAGGTCGTCTTCTCGATCGCTGAGGATTAGTGCTACCAGAAGCTTGGTACTGCTGATCGTTGTAGCCGAGAGATGTTGTTGTGCTATTAGGACTTGCAGGCTGATTTTCATTAGGAGCAACTACTTGTTGAGGCAGTGTTGTTATAACATCATGTTCACTATCAAAATCCCCTAGACCAAGTTGTTGGACTTCACCATTATTCTTCCATGGCCAGAAGTTTTCTTCATCAAAGACTACATCTCGACTAGTATGCATCTTCTTAGTGATAGGATTGTATAGCTCGTAGGCTTTTGATTGATTGCTAACACCAAAAAAGACGCATTTTTCTCTTTTTCATCCAACCTTTTCCTTATTTGATTTGGAACATGAACATAACCAATGCTCCCAAAAACTTTGAAGTGATACATAGTAAGCTTGCGTCCCCTCCAAGCTTCTTCAGGAGTCATGTTATGAACAGCAAAGGTGGGCTTCTATTCAGAATGTGAATACTCTAATTAACAGCCTCGGGCCAAAAACTTTTAGGGACTCCACTCATCACTAAGAGACTACGCACCATATTCATTATTGTGCGATTTTTCCTTTCACATACACCGTTTTGCTGAGGTGTATAAGATGTTGTGAGCTGACGCTTAATCCCGAAATTATTGAATTCCTGTGAATTATATTCACCTCCTTGATCAATGCAAAGCACCCGAATATAACTTCATGTTTCCTTCTCACCCAATGCTTTGAAATTTTTGAAAGCTATAAAAGCTTCAGATTTCTCCTGCAAGAAATATACCCATACCTTCCTACCCAAGTCATCAATAAAGGAAATAAAGTATCGTTTACCTCCATTGGATATGGGATTTATTGGTCCATAAAGATCGAAATGCACCACTTCAAGCACTTTTGTTGCTCTGTGAATTGTTCCTTTCGGGAATGGAGCCCTATGTTGTTTACCAACAACATAATTTTCGCATACTAACATAATTTTCGCATACTTCAGAGGGGGTTGTTATGGAAGCGAGCCCGATCACCATATCTTTTTGCAAAAATGTCTTTAATCCACCAAAGCTTAAGTGTCTATAGCAGAGATGCCAGAGCAACGCTTTATCCTTTAATTTTGCTGAGAGACATAAGTGATTGATGTTTTGAAGAAAAAGAGGAAACATCCTGTTTGTTGTCATTTTCACATTTGGTATCAAACCTTGTTTTGCATATCAAATTTTGCATGCTTTATTTTTTATGAAAATCTCATACCCTTTTTCTTGAAGTTGACCCACACTAAGTAGATTTTTCTTCAAAATAGGCACATACAGTACATTAGAAATAGTGTGAGTTAAGCCTTTTTTTAGTTTGGACTCTTACCTTTCCTTTTCCCATGACATTAATAGATGTATTGTCACCAAACTTGAAAATATCACATTAAGATTCATCTAGCTCATATAATGCTTTCTTCTCTTCACACATGTGGTTATCGCAACTAGTATCCAAATACCACGTGCTCTCTGAAGCTTCTTCATTTTCTTAGGACACCATCAACAAAGAAATCTCATCTCTTCAATAATTTCTTTGGTTTCAGCATAATTAGATTTTTCTCCTCCTCGACTGTCCATATTAGTTCGGCATTCGAACTTATAATGGTCATGTTTACGACATCTATGGCATTATATTTTAGACTTGTCTACTGACCTTGATTTGTTGCTCCATGATTGGTGTCGACCTCTATCCTTCCATCTCCCTTGATTATTGCATCCCTTGTCGCTTCTTTCTTTTTTTCATCATCCTTTTTAGATGACTGTGAGTCAATACTGGTTGCTACTTATAAGGCTTGCTCCTCGTCATCTTGTCTGCCCAACTTCCTCTCATGAACTCTTAATGAATTTTGTAGTTCATCAATTGAGAATTCATCTAGGTTCTTTGATTCCTCAATAGAACATACAAATGAAATTATATCATCCTTCTTTTCTCCATGGATTTGCATCTTGTTGACAATAGTCATCATCCTTGAAAAGAAGTCATCAACATACTCTCCTTTCTTCATACGAAGACTGTCAAAATCCTCACGAAGTCCCTATAGCATCACCCGCTTTGATCTTGTGTTACCCTGGTATTTTCTTTTCATGGCATCCCAAATATTCTTGGAGGTATCTTTTCAAAGAATGGTCTCCAAGATTGATATGTCTATGGCCCGAAACAAATAGTTCTTGGCCTTTATATCCTTCAATTTTGCAGCCTTAAGTTGAGTTTTTTGTGCTTCTACCAACTGCACATTAGTTTTTGGTTCTGTAATACCAGAAACTACTACACCCCAATATTGTTTCAATATTAGGAAATTCTCCATCAACATACTCCAATGGTCGTAGTAACCATCAAAGCGAGGAATTGCAACTTGAACGAAATTTTCAGATGACGATATCATGAGGTACTGCTACTGCTGTTTGCAATTATCTTGCTTAGAATTTTTTTTTTGTTTGGACGCTCAAGCTCACCTTTTTTTAATTCTTCTCTCGCCAACTTGGCTCTGATATCACTGTTAGCAATTTAAGATAGAAACATAGAGAAGAATGCAGGGAAGTTTGGGGAAAATATATTGCTTACTCAATGCACTGAAATCTGTACACAAAAGTGCTCTTTATATAGAGCTTACTAACAACTAACTTCCACTAAAATAGGAACACTATCAAATCTAAACAAAAGAAACTCACAAAAAATTTGCCATTATTCTCCCACTAACATACCAACTAATCCTATTATGTAGGACACCACTAACAATCTGTTGAATAATTAATCTGAACAGATTGTTGTAATAGGGCTAACTTACAACATTCTTACCAGGATTTGTAGTACACAGTATGCTGTTATGTTCAATTATAAAGTAAATACTTAAAAATGATGCAAGAGGATGTTAAAAATGCAAGCATCTTGATCGAGCACCTTCCATGGCACCTATAATGGTTGTTAACATCTCTCAACCAAAAAGATAAACAAAAGGCTGCAAAACTCAATGCTCGGTTAAACTAATTCATTAGAGGAACCATTGAATGACATGTTGAAGCCAAGTCAAAAAATATTGGTCTTGCTAAGCAACATTTTGTTGATGCCTTACTCAACTTAGAAGATGAACATGATGTTGAAGACACTTTGTTTGGTCTTCTATGGGTACGTATGAACTTAGGCCTCATTCATTTTACCAATTTTTACTATCCTGATTGTTTGGTTAGACTGTACTATATTAAGGGGGTGTATGGTTCAACATTTTAAAATGAGTTTTGAATTCATACCTTAGTTGGATTAGTTTGGTTAAATATTTTTTAAATGAAATTACTTACCCAAGGTGTTCTATCTCCTCCTCAATCCCTTGGAATTTCATACCCATCCTAACCCCTAAAAATTCATAACTTATTCCTAGATACTATCAACTCTCTATACTACCAAATAATTTTAAAGTTGTATGACTATTTGAATCCATTCCCTCAATTTTATTCCTAGATGGCGACCCAAACAACTGCTTAATGTTGGTTTGATGCAAGAAATGATAGTTGCTGGTGTGGATATAGTTGCTATTTCTGTAGAATGGACTTTAGTAGAGTTAATACGTAATCTATGAGTACAAAAGAAAGCCCAAGAAGAGTTGGATCGAGTTACACAGGATCTCAACGAATCATGACATAGGAAGACTTTTAAAAACTTCCATACTTTAGAACTATAGTGAATGAGTCCCTAAGGCTTCACCCTCCCACTCATTTAATGATATCTCATAAGGCCAAAAGCCCATGTCAAGATTGGTGGGTATGATATCCCTATGGGCTCTATTGTTCATGTTAATGTTTGGGCCTTGGGCCGTGACCCAAATGTTTGGATGATGATGTAAATGACTTTTCGATTCGAAAGATTTTTTAAGGAGGATGTTGATATAAAAGGGCATGATTTTCGATCCAGTACCATCACTTAAAAGATCAAACATGTTGGACAAGTCTCCTATATCATTTACCTAACGAGTTTGATAAACTTTATGAAGGGAATATATGCTTTCATTTATAAATTTAACCAAAAAATAGAAAGTGACACGAAGTATTCCACGCTAGATTAGAGACATTGATGAATTTAAATCTCATCCATATTTTTAGAATGTCTCAACATTGTGGCAAATTGGAAAGTCTTTCCCATCTTATATAATATGCCAACAGTTTTGTTGATGCCCTTGTTGAGCAACAAGAAGTATATGGTCTGCGCCTTCATCCAAGCGCTAGGCTTGGGATTAGGGATGACAATGGACCAGATCCTTATGGATCTAGATCTGTTTTTCAAGAATGAATTCATATCCAGATTCAGATCCGTTAGGTATAGAAAATAAATATCCATATCCCAATCCAATGGATCCGGGTCCAAACGACAAAAATAAGTTTCAAATTTATAACTCTGCATTTTACATCAACGACAACAGTCCAACGAAGAATATAAGTTCAATACTTGAATATAATTCATATAACTACTCAAATATTACAAAATAACAAAGTACAAATGAACAAAATCAAACTTTTACAAGTCTTTTGAATAACAATACCAATAAATACAAATAAGTAATTGAAAAAACGGATAACGAATCTGGATCCCGGTATTATGGTAGACCTGTACCCGAATCCATTTTTCAGTCACAAGACCCAAATCCGACCAGAATTTGTCGGGTTTAAATTTTGAAGAACCATATCCGCAAAAACGAATATGGATCCACGGATCCGGATTGCTCCAAATTGAGTCCAATATCCGTTGCCATCCCTACTTGGGATACGTTGAACTAGATTAAGGCCAACTTGTTCAACAAGTATATGATCATTCATGGGCCAACCTGAGAATAAAAGAGAAAAAAGCATAAACATTTTTATTATGCATGATTTTGTCATAAACCCTCAAATTTGTGCTAGTTTAAGAATATATTTAATGCTTATATATGCGATCCCAAAGGCTATTTATAGCATAATCCTTGTAGCCCTATGATGATTTTCATCGATAGAAAGAATTTCGTTGGAAAATATTACATTTACATCAGATGAAGGAAATTGGTAAAAGGGGGAAATATAGTAAAAAAAAATATAGAAAAATGAAATTTTTTATACTTTTCCTAACTCTCCTGCCTGCCTCCTGAGAATTATAAACTAGTATGATTTGGTAGCGTCTGTGGGTTCTTCCTAAACACATGTTTCCTACAACGTTCGAAGATGCTGTCGTATATGAGATCAAATTGAACTCCGGCTCTCTCCCGATTGACAATGAACAAAATGTGGTCACCTTCAACAATTTTGTAATACCTGCACAAATTATTTGGTCCACGAAATCTGGTTAGACAACACCACAATGAATGTTCATATGCTGTTGTATAACTGTACAAATATTGCCAGTAGATCTGCCAACAAAATTAACTTCAATACCTGCACTAGAAGTTAACAGTTATGTTACTCATACATCTATTGTTAGCTCATGTATGAATAATTATCACTTCAATTTGAATTAAAAAAGACAAAGTTTACTTAAAATAGGTGAGTCCAGCTTTTGGACACCTATCAGTGTCTAACACTAACACCAATACCTTACTCCGTGTAACATATCTACATAAACAACTGCAGTAATTTTAAGAGTTAATCTCTCCTTTCTTTCTCGTTTGCTATATTTTCCAAATGTGGCTGTTTCTAAATAATTGTTACATTTTCTAAACTATTTTACCCATAAAATTAAGAGTCCACAGAAATTTCATTTATATTTTTCCTTTGTTTAAAAAAGTGAACTTTGTGAAATATAGCAAATAAACGGAAGAAGTTCAGAATCAAAGAGAGGTTCTGGCAAAACTGCGGTCATCATTATATGATCTCTTCCAAGACTAACACACACGATCTAACGTCACTTTGCAGCCTACTAATGAATGATATAAAAAAAAAAAAAAAACTACATTATCTTCTGAAACAATCACTCAATTATGTTTCCAGCTATAGGTGGGGTCTACAAAAATGAGTATTGGAACTTTCCAGCATTCTACTGATCGTTTTACGTTAGATATTTGTCCTCATGTTCATAAAAACATTGTGTTAAATCATAGGGTCTTAAGAACAACAGATGACAGATTGACAGGCATTTGAGAAATAATTTTTTCAACAATAATGGTGACAATTTCAGTTGTTCCTTCAACTTGGAATAAACCTAATACACAAACAAACCAGAGGATAAAATTACAGCATAAGTGTTGCACAGCCTTCACTACGAAAAAGTTCAGTATTTTAACATACCAGATACCAGGCTGCAATGGCCGGCAATCTGAATCATTTGTAACAATCTTGTGAGGATGCTTGATAGGAAATCGAGGATACATCATGGATATTGTGGTGAGTGCCCCGTCATTGTCCCACCAATCTTCATCCCTGAAATATGTTTCTATTCAGCAAAGTCTTACACAAACATAAACATATAGCTGAAACAAGAATGCTTCGAACCTGAAATCTAAAGCATTTGTAGCCTTACTGTTAACTACTAAACTAAATATTCATTATCAGCGTTCAAAAGATAGAAAGACCGGAGTTACTGATCTTACATAACCATCTCATTATAGTTAGGAAGATAATAGATTATTGCACAGAAATTCCTTCATTTGTAGACTTCTCATCACATAAAAACTGCATATTTGCTCCCACAATGACAAGCAAGTTTGAATCTTGCACATCATACGCTGATTGAGAAATATACATATGCAAAATTCATGAACAAGGTTGAGATCAATTTGGAGGTCACAGACTCAGAATTCCAAATTATATACAAGTCAATAGATTTGCTAACACAAAGTCCAGGATATAATACCTGTAGCAGGGTTGAGATCAATTTGGAGATCACAGACTCAGAATTCCAAATTATATACAAGTCAATAGATTTGCTAACACAAAGTCCAGGATATAATACCTGTAGCCTTTGTAAGGGGGTGGTACATCTGCAGGGTGGCGCCACATGCACATCTGCAACACTCTGACAAACAGCAAAGGGTGGATCCCAAGAACGCCGGAAGGAACTGTGAAGCCCATGAACTGACGGGTTCGCTTTGTAGCATAACTGAAATAATATGTATCCGGGAATGTTTGTAAATGTGAGTTAAGTCGCATTGATCCCTGAATTGTCAGATCAGGTAGGATCCAGTCTCCTGTAGCAAATGGACCAGCATTCCCCAAGAGACAGTCTACTAAACCCCAAACACCAATCTTCCTCCATGACAAATTGAAGTGATCAAATCCAAAATTGTAATAGGACTTTAGCCAAGGAATGTCAAACCAATCGTATATAATAACTCCCAATCGACACAGCTGAAGCAAACATATGGGTTTCAAGGTCATTCCATCCTCTGGCCTGTAATCAACAGTGCAAATGGTAATCATAAGCATTTAGGAATTATTTCAGGCTAGTAGAGCATCACAGTAAGCAATATAAACTAAATAGGCCACACCAATTTATGTGATTTGGACAAACAAAGACAGACATTACAAACAATCCATAGCCAAGAAGGAACTAGGTTGATAATGAGATTTGATGATTATTGGATGCATAAGAAGCTAAGATTTTCATCTCATGGCATTAACATCAAACAAGAAAAGTGCCTGAATTCCCAACTACTCACTCTATACACCGCCTTCATGAAGTGAAAAGCATGGTACAACTACCAACCATACAGTCTTAAGTCTTCAAAACTATCACATCACCACACGAACACAATCCTTCTACACATTGTGAATTTTGTGATTCCAAACATAGTCCAGCAGTTCAAATGATACACATAACAAGAGAAAGAAACTTACTGCATCCCATCAAAGTATGTTCTAGTGGTTCCATTGAATGCTCCAGATAAAGAAGTGATACTCAACACCCAGTTTGGAGAAGTATCATGATCCTTAAAAGCCTACAATCACAGGCATAACAAACTACCAATATCATAAATATACAAAAAAAAATGGCTTATCCGGCCATTAACTTCATTCTATTTAAACAAGCAACCATCCTTACCTTATCAGCAAGCATTTGCTGCAAAACTCGAACAACCTGTGCTCCAGCTGAATGCCCCACAAAGTGAATTGGATGATCCTCATCCCATTCAGGGTAATGTCCTACACACATTCAAATATACCATATTATAAAAGAGATTATCACAATCCATTGTCATACCATTCAATTATCATCATATTGACAAACATAATAGCATTAACATATTATATGAATAAATTAATTTACCTTGTTCATAGATTCTTCCAAATTGGGAATGTCCACATGCTTTGCTGTGTTCTTCACCATAATCAACCTGTCCCCCTTTCAAGTAATAGAACAATTCCCGTGCCCTGCAAAAATCATTCAGTCAACCAACAAAACAAACCATTAAAAATCATTCAATCGTACTTCAAATTTTCCCAAACGAAACCCCCAAAATTCAAAATACTCCAAATTTCAAGAAATATACACCTATCGTAAATGCTGGTCAAAGAACCCAAATCTGGGACCAAAACATTCTCATCCTTCTTCTCTGCTCCAGCAAAATAGGACAATCCACCCAATCTCTGAAATAATTCAAAAAAGAAAAACTACCCATTAAAATTAAAGAAAAACCCAGATGATCTTGATGCCAAAAATGTTAAAAATTGAAGAAAGATGGAAACTTTGACTTACCCCTTGACCAAACCCAAAAATTCCATGGACAAGAACAATGGGAGGCAAATCATCGAAAGATGAAAATTTTTGTTGAGGAGGATTAGCAGAAGCAGACGAAGAAACATGTTTGACTTCAAAATTGTTGGGTTTGAAGTAATCACACAAAACTTGAGACAAATCATATGAAATGGCTGTGCTAAATATGTAAAACCCATACAAAAGATGAATCCATGAACTCACAAATAGCTCCACTAATTGCAATGAACTCAACCATATCCTCATCATTTTTTCTAATTTCTTTTGTGTAATTATCCCCTCAAATCTCTATGAATTTGAGGGGAAAAGGGTAACGGAATTCTCTCTTTTGCTTACTTATTTTTGCAAAATTTTCAAACCTCAAAAAAAGAAAAGAAAAGATTATTGGGTGTAATTATTTTTGTGAAATTAGGAGAAAATAAAAAGGTATTAAAATTTGGGAAAAAATAAAAAATGATAATGGGTTGCCTCTTATTATTGTTGGTGGTGTTCTTGTTGCTAGTTTTGTGTATGTGTTGATATTAACAATTGTTTGGTGTCATTGGTATGAATGGAGTACAAATTTTTCTCATTCATACCTTTGCCTCACAAGTAACACAAGGGAGAAAACAACAGCCAATGATCCATTTTTAGAAGAGCCTGGGATTTAGGGTCCGCGCCACGTGGCGAATTTTCACTTGTTCACATATACTTCACATACGATTCTTCGTGGTGGGGCTAGTATCAACTGACGAGGCAACAAGTAGACCTATTGTCTTATCCTTTTTATTTTAACAAAAAAATAAGGCTCCGACATAAAATAAAATTGTTGTATCTTAATAAAAATGACTCTTAATATAATAAAAAAATTATTTCTTAACACGACATATGTCAATTTTTATCAACTTTAAAGATTAAATTTTATTATATTTAGGAATCAATTTTACCGAAAATACAATAACTTTATTGTGTCTGTGTATATATGAGTTGTTAGTTTTTTTAGTTGACTTACTTGGTATATTCAACTCTGAGTATAAGTTATTATATTCGAATGTTAACTATAGGGGACGTTTTGGGAGGATGAATCCATGGATTTGGCAATATAAACTCACAACACCATAAATCCAATATTAAAATTAAATGGATATTTAATCTGGAGATAGACTGTTTTATCTTTGGAACAATAGGAAGTCAAAGTAAGTAGAAGTTTTGTGGTGAATTGATAATTGGTCATGAAATGGAGATAGATGCTACTTGTAGGGTAGAAGGAGATTTTTCAGTGACTGGGATACTAAAAGCGTTTTTTAGGGCATGCTTGAATGGTGGGTAATGTATTATGGGAGTAATATAAGTTAAACCAATAAAAAAAAGAGTAGTGAAAGTGATTTATAAGAGAAATATAATGTTATTAGTATAATGAAAGGGAAACTAATATTTTCATTTGATGGATAATATAAACTCTTCACACCCCTATGGTAACGAGGGTAATAATCAATCTCTCAATCCTTTCTTCTTCCTCATACAACCGCTATGATATCTTTTTTTCCACCTCATCCTTTATCACCACCTCTATTTACCTTTATTTTTCATTAGTTTGACTTTTATGACCCCCTTAATCCATCTCCCCTCAATCCAAGCATGGCTTTAAATGGACAATTTACCGCTCCATACACTAATTACGTTTCCTATGAATCAAATAGTCAATTACTCAAGCAATTGCCTCTAATATACTAATTTGGTTCACGATAATTATAGCCTATGTAGGATATTAACATTGTAATGAACAAACATTTGAAAATCCAATAAGTAGTAGTTATTGGCAATCTTTTAGTTAATCCGTATTTAAATTTGTTTTCTTGAACATGTGATAGACTAAACAATTGACAAATCATGCCAGGAATAGGATGTCTTGAATTATGTGAATCGCTTTCCATAGTTTTTTCCATTTATGTTAGAAGAGCGATGTACATGGAAACAAAGACGAAAATATAATTAAATAGTTATATGGTCTAGACTCCTATGAAAATTGAAGAGTGGATGATAGATGGATCGCATAGGGCACATACTTGTTGGTGATAGTTGTCAGTAAAGTTCATACAAACATAAAATTCAACTTTGTGAAAGAATGAGACGCTAGGTTAAAATGAGATTATAATAAGTGAATCTAGCGAATCTATCCTCATTGGTTTGCAATTGGACAGGCCAAAGTATCCATTAAATATCCCTACATGGGACGTTATTACGTTTTATCCTTTTATTTTAGCTCCATTTTTATTAATGGATTCAAAAATTAAAAATTACACCATAAATTATCATTATATATAGTAGAAATAATATACTTCGTATTCAAGTTGATCGTATTGAATGCATTTTAATGTAGATTTTTAGAATATTAAGTTTTCATAATTTTTTATCTTACTGATTTGGAGATAAAAGCATTTGAAATGTCTAGAAAATTATGCAAAACCAAATAATACAAAAAATTAAGAACAAATGGAGTAGACAATAGGCGG
Organism: Dysphania ambrosioides; assembly: GCA_026401315.1. Taxonomy (NCBI): domain Eukaryota; kingdom Viridiplantae; phylum Streptophyta; class Magnoliopsida; order Caryophyllales; family Amaranthaceae; genus Dysphania; species Dysphania ambrosioides. The sequence continues at coordinate 20,744,633 of CM048671.1, read as the reverse complement.
CACTAGTACACACAAACCAAAAGTCGTACCCCTTAATAGACGAGTTGTTTCATGACAGTCGTGGATCATGGTTACTCGTGCTTGGCCTTTGGGAGAGTTGTATCATGTCATGCTTATGGATGGTCGTGACGTGCTAGCTACTCCGGAAATGCAACCCATGGCCTAACATGCCCGGTGTGCCATGCTGGTAAACAGGACAACCAAGTAATTTTTTGTAATATTAAACTAAAGTGCCTAAAAAAGTAGAAATAAATTATTTCTTAAAATTGTAATTGATTTAGAAAAAACAATTTCAAACAATTGCAATAAAATCAGATGAAATAATTTCAGAAAATTATAATAAAATCGAAAAAAATCATTTTTAATGATTGTATTATAAGAATATACTCCCTCCATTCTTTTTTATTCTTCCCATTTGAAATATTGTAGATTTAATTTTGAGCCAAACTTTGACTACGAATTCTTTCCAATCTATATGAGAAATATATTCATTTGGGATCTTGATAGATTGGTCTCAATGTATATTTTCCAAATAGGAGTTTTTTATAATTTTTACAAATGCATAATTGAAAATATTTGAATTTTAAGTCATCGGAATTTGCGCAAAAAGTAAATGGTAATAACAAAAATGAACGGGTGGAGTATTAACTTTTCAACAATCTAACCAGTAAATACCAAATAAAAAGTACGACAAATACATTTTAAAAAAAATTTAATACATTAATCATTATCAATAATGTACAAATAAACATTATCAATATTGATAGTAATTAAATTTCTTCTTATTCATGATCAACACCTATTTGAATTTATCTTGAACATCTACCCCAAACAATCATAATCAAATATGTCATCGCTGTTTTCATTTTTCACATATGTCCAAACAATCTTGAAACACCCACAAATTTCAAGTATTTTGGGTTTTAAACTTACTCTTCTATCATTCAAAACTTTTCTAGATGCATAAAACCTAGTTTGGAGGCAACACATGAGACTCAAAAAAGCAAAAATGCCATGCGTCATCGCCGCCAAATGAGATGGTTTTTGTGTTTTGTTCATTTCAAAAATCAAGGAGGCCAAGGTCGTACTTGTCTTCATCGTCCATTATTTTATAAAGTCATAACTCTAGTACATTTGCAACTTAGAAACATCGCTTTACGTTCTCTTGGATGATTTATTACCTAAAAACTTTGACATCATGTTAATTGCTTCTGCAAACAAATCTGTAGCCATTTATTTGAGCTTTTAGATAATTGAAAAGTAGCAAATTGATTGGTGTTTCCATATTTAGTCTAACTGCTATTTAAACATGTTTGCACTATACAACGTAGATTTTGCATTATTAAATGTCATAGACATAATTTTAAGCCTTAGATTATATGCATCAATGGCTAACAAATACCAAGCAACAACTATTTTTTTTTTGTTCTATGAGTTCATTTTGTTCATCATCTAACCATCTTTCTCTTATAATCTAAAAAATTTATTCAATGAATATAATTATTTTGTCTTACAAATGATTTACTCAAATATAAATATTAACTCTTTAACTATATCACTCCCGAATATTCCAATGCATGAAACAAAAGTACACCTATTTTTTTAGCGGCAAAGGAACCCTGTTATGGATTATCTTATAAATAAGATATTCCTCTTCTATAGTGGGTATGTCGATTTTTTTTTTTTTGGTCATGTATATTAGCAAAGGTTATATACAAATTGTGATGAACTTATCTTTGAAAATAAAAAATAATAATATGATGTTGCATAAATTTTATCATTATATTTAGAGAGATTTACGGTGAAAGTTACTAATTTACGTTATTAAATATAGAAATACAAGTTTAAAAGCAACTTGTGGTTTAAATGCAAAGTTCCTAGGAATGCAGAACACATGGATCGTCTTACAACATAATTGGATCAGTACTAATTTATTATTCCAAAAATCAAGGTACTGCTGCTATCTGCAATATCTATTCTCTAAGCCACTCTTTTACATGGACTTCAAACATATTCAATAATAATAGGGACTTGTTTTCTGCATAGAGACTTAGAGAGGGAGTATTTATTTGCCAAGTGCTATGCTAACCAAGAATAACATCCATATTCACTGGCTCACTGCAAGGAGAGGCAGAGATGTAACGTGGAACAATTAAACTAAATGTTAGTTTTAGATTACTCAGAGTTTTTTTCATTTTTTTAAAAATTGGACTAGGCCGGATCCAAAAATCGGGTCCAGAAGTTATGTCGGAGTGTACTCTTTTTGGACCGGATCAGGAGAATAGGTCGGGTTACTTTAATCAGCTCTGTAAATGAATGAAAGAATGAATGAATACGTAGATCACGCGCCACCGGCCATGTGAGTGAGTAATGGGTAAATGAATAATCTGCTGTAACTGGCACATGGGACGGAGGGAAAAACTACACATTATTGTAATACCGGAATTGGCAACTCGGTTGGTCGGTTTTATGTTTTATTGGTTGAAAATTCGGTCGATTTGGTGCGCCCATTGTACAAGTCGTAACCCAAGAAATATGAAATGTCAAGTGTCACTTACGTTGGAATTATATTCAAATCCAACGTATAAGGCTAGAAATGAAAAATGAAAATGGTGAGGTTGGGGAGTTCCCAAGGGCCAAGGCCATATTATTCAATCTACTTGAAACCAGGGTTGCAACATGCATTGGCCCAAACATGCACCAAGTTTATGCAGGGTTGCAACGGACTAATATTTACTAAGTTTTTTTTTTGACATAAAAAATGATACAATAGAATATTAATTCCATATATATAAGTTGTTGCCTTAACACTTCCGGCTCTCTTTACATAAAAAAATATAGTAGGATACTGGTAAACGAATCTACATTCGATTCTATAAACTAGTCAACTTGTGTAATGCACTATCAAATTTATCAAACGGAATGAAGGCAGAAAGATGGTGACACTAAATGAGAAAATGGGAATCGAATAGAAAACAATTTAGCTCTAGTATAAAATACTCCATAAGTCGAATGTGTAAAGTAATTATAAGCTATTTTACTTGACTTGCTATCCGTGAAACACAATATCGTGCGACACTACCAAACAACACAGATCAATTATAGATTTAATAACTTTTCGCCGCAGCCTAGCATCAATGAGGGAGTTGGCTCAGTTGTTAATAGTAGAGCTTGGAAAGCACTTGATCACAAGTTTTATATATCCTTCTTTAATTAGGATTACTAGTCTTATTACATCGAAATTACCAAAGATCATAATTAAGTTTAATCTTATCATATTAAAGTAATTAAACGGACATCATATTCAAGTTTACTGGTCATATTATACCAGTACAAAATATCGTATATAGGAATATTGATCTAATTGTACTGAAATTACTGAACATCATAATTAATGTTTTTTTTTTTTTTTTTTTTTTTTTTTTGTGAAACATAACTAATGTTATTGATCGTATGCAATAGTTAGTAAACCTTCATATTTATAGGTATTTGTTAGTAAACCTGCCATGAATGGAGTAGACGCCGTGTTCTACAGCGGGGCATTAATATTTTACGTACTGAGCGTTGACAAGTAAAGTAAAAAGAATATTGAGAGGCCTAATTTTTGCCATTCTCATTGGGTGAAGTGGTGAACTATACCCACTGGACTGACAGTATCACATTTATGGCCATAGAAAAAATAAATTTGGATACACTGTAACACAAACTACTGATCAATTGAAGTCAGAAAGGATGTCGAGTAAATGGACAATGTTGACAGGATACAATCATAAAATTAATTAAAGTCCCAAACTAGACCGACCAACTTGAAATAAATATTTTCCTTATTATCGAAGTCTTATGAAATTATGAGAGTAAAAGCTACTCCCTCCTTCCCTCCTAAATTGCCTCATTTGACTTTTCACGGTTTTCAAAATACGACTTTAAACCTTTTTATCTACAAATCCATTAGGCAAAAAATTATAAAAACTTGATATTATAAAAATTTACATTGAGATGCATTCAACAAGATTCCACTTGAATATATTATTTCTTATAACATGATGAGAATTTATGGTCAAAATTTTTAAACTTTGGCTTTATAAATAGACATGGAGAAATCTTTGAGGAATGGAGGAAGTACATACTAGAAATCTCAATAATTTTCACAATTTAGACTATCACTTCCAAAATGGAAGCCTGATCAAAACAATTATTTTCACGCATTAATGAATTTGTCCCAATTGATTTGAGGCCAAATAAATTTATAAAACAACCATAGAAAAAAAAAATTTCACTATACTCTATCTATATTTCTCTCTCAAATAACTTTTTTCATTCCATCCACTACAAATCTAGAAATTCTTACTCTACTCTCTTTCTTACTTTTTTTTTTATCATATCCCACCATATTCTTCCTTCTCATTTTATTAATTTTTTAATCACTACTAATTAAAATTGCCACTTTCTACTCATATATTTATCAATAATTAATCATAATTACTAATATTTAGTTGTTAATTACTTAATTACAGACTAATTATATATAAAATAATTAATTTAATTAAGAACATAGTGCATGAAAATTAAGGCATCATAGAAATAAAATTAAAGTGCAACAACAAAAATTTCATTCTTAATTATGTAATCAAAGGGATGCAGATAGATTTTAAGGATCATTATATGCCTTTATTTGTTCATTCACTCATACCAATTAAATCTTCTATTGCAACCCCCTTACCTTTTCTCATGGCCTTGACTTTCTTCACACTATCGAACAACTTATACCTCCAGAAATGAAGTTACCCCTAGCATCTTCTCTACTTCTCTTACCACTACCAATGCTATTTTTTAGATTAGTTTTCGCCTTGTATTCGACATCAAATTTCTTTCATTTTTCTTAATTCATACCCTACCTCATGAACTTTAATTTATCTACTTTGTATACTTGTTCACCTTCTCCCAATCATTGTGATATTTTAAATTTCTTGGTGCATTAAGCCAAGACATTCGAAATAATTCATGGGCATTTTTTATTATATTACCTTCATTGTACCCACTGTTATGGGTCCAGCCCAAGTATTGGTAATATGTGTTTTGTTGTAGTATTTGTTAATGGGCTAATTTTATTAGTTTTTTATCTCTTGTGGTTAAGTCTTAATTAGGCTTATATTATGGCTTGAAAAATAAATCATTTAGAAGGTCATTAAGTTGATTGAAGGTCAGAATTGAAAACACACAAACACAACAAAACCTAAATAGAGAAGAGAGGGTTTCAAATTTTTGCACATTTCAGGACAGTCTTTACTAATCTGTCCGTTTCCAAAAATTGCATCATTGGATCGTCCTCAAATTTTGGTATCTGGTTTGTGACATATAGGGCTTAATTTTGGATGGTTGGATCTCGGTTTGAGCTCTAGTTTGGTTGCAGTAGTCTCTGGACAGATCTGCTGTTTTTAGGTGGTTTCTACACCTTTTGTTCTCTAGTTTATCTCTTATTGTTCTTGGTGATTGTTGGTGGGTGTATGAACCTTTGTAGACCGATTTGGGTTCTTTTTCCCTCAATTAGAAATAAGAGAAGATTAAGGGTGGACTCCTCAAGAGGTCCCGTGGTTTTTATCCTTCACATCGAAGGGGTTTTCCACGTATAATTAGAATGTGTTGTTTGCACTTTTATTTCACTTATTATTGTGTTTTGCTACTGCAATATTGATGTCCATAATCTAATTTTCTTTGGTTGATTGACATTGGTGATAATTTGGGTTGATTGGTTTGGATATTTGGTTGGTTGTCTTGAGTTTGGGATTTTGTGAGTGTCGTAGTGACCTCTACCGATCCCTACACCCACTACCTGTTATTATACAAGCTTCTTCTAAAGTACTATCCCAAATAAGCAAGTCGACAACCATCCTCCTCCAATGAGCTTTCAATATGTTATTATTCCGATCTAGAATCTCATGTGGCTGAGATTGATGAGCTTTCATATATGACTGATGTATGGATTGCCAAAGATCAACAAAATTCTTATCTTTGCCAATTTAGAGTTATGTGCATTTAGTGAAGTAGACCTAAATTAGAGCTTCTTCTTCTTTGATAGACCGATCACATGTGTTTTCTTGCCACTAGAATTGACTTATCCCCTAAATGGGGGGTGGAGGTGTGACAATAACAATTCCGGAGGGAATTATGGTGTCTCCGAAACAATATCATTTTCATCATTGATATTGTGGTTGTTGATTCCTTGATAAACTTGTAGAGAGTGCTCATAAATTAAAAATTTGATTCTCCCTATTGCAAGGCCCACAACATAACCCATATATAGAGTAGAAATTTAAAAAAAAAAATTCTAATAGAGGAATTTTTCTCTACTAGGAATGCTCTAATTGAAAATTTTCACTCCTTCAATATCCAAGCATATCCAACCCCACCAATCCAAAAATGAAGAAATGCTTCAAGTAGTGATTCCGCAAAGACATTATAAAAATTCAACAAAATTGCTAATTGAGTTTAAGCTTCAAAGCATCATACTAACATACAAAGAATTAAAAAAAAAAAATTGACAATTGAATCTAAAATACAAAAACATTTATGACCTTCCATAATTTCGTCATTGGATAATTGTAGTTAGTTGAACAAGTTGAAGGCACCGATAAATTCCTCAACTTCAAGATTATCAAACATATATAGAAAATTAATAGTTAGAATGTAAAATAAAAAGAAAAAAACAAAGAGATTTTGGTGTCTTTAATGACTAGTACTGAATTCAATACTACTGAGAATCGAAGATATATTACTGATAAAATCAGTAATCATGGAGGATAGAAGTGGTGTAAAGCCATGGTTAGAGATGAGTAATGGTGGTGAGGTAAAAGGTGGAAGTAGGAATAAGATGAGTTTGACAATGGAAGATGAATTAGAAAAAAGCAAAGTGTATGTATCATTAATAGGTAATTAGTTCAGTGACAATGCTTATGAGTGTGGGTATTTTATTAAGTATGGCACACCATATATTTCAATAAATACCATTGTTTAGAATCATTATTTTCAACATAATTAGATATTTGATTTGATAGGAGATAAAATGAGATTTGAATTTTGAAAGAAAGTAATTCAATGACTTTCGAATTCGAAAGAGAGAAACTTAGGGAGTAAAATTTTTGGAAACAATAAGCACCAATGTGCGAATTCTTGGGAGGAAGTATCGATGAAAAAGTGAAGAATCGGAAGTTGTATAGCCAAAATATAAACAGCAATTCTAATTTTATTTTTTAAATATAAATGAACGTTTACTTCCTATCTTTGAGTTTATTTTCGCCAAGAGTAGTAATCAGTGAAAAACCATTTCCAGAGTGTATTATTGATTTAATGACATCATTAACTAACTAATCAATCACGTCAACGAGCTACTTAATTAAGCGTGAACTTAATAGTGCCACACCAGTAAACAAAGTTTTGAACCAAGAAAAAACTTTCATAGTTTTCCTTGATTTCCGAATTAAATTAATGAAACTACGCAAGAAAAGATGATACTTTATTCCGAAAATGTATTTTTCTAACTATACCGATTGAATAATTGCAGAATGATACGTATTTCATAGGTAGGTAACATACTGCACAACATTCAAGCGGTTGGTGACCATATTGTTTACCACATCATGCTTATCTAAGCAAAATATCATTATATATTATTTTTTTTGGCAAGAAGAATGAAGGTACAATAAAACAGCTAGACATATAGCCCTTTTTTTCAGCTTGGGTAGCTAGCTTATGAACTTGATTAACATGTTCCCTACTAACTTTAATACAAAAGAAAAACTTGAATGAGTTAGCAATACGAACGATATCATGCGTTAAATTAAGTACTTGTGAAGGAGCATTATCTGGATTACGAATGGCTTCAAAAATATCAAAATATAGTATTTTTGTTTTGGACTTATGGTTCAACATTTAATATTATTGTGATCGTAATGTTCATATGGTTCTTCCTATGATGTCCTTACCTTTACGAGTCAAAATAGGTTAATCTAATTATTAGGTTATTTCACTAATAATAAGGCAATTAAAGTTACTATATTAAGTTAATGTATTTATTGCAAACCATATCAATATGACAATATATCAAATTCATCTAACTTCATTACTTGATTATTTTTGTCTTTTTTAAAAAATTTTTTTTTTATAACTTTCTCGTCTTTTTGCGTGATATTAGTCGATCGGTATCATTAGCCTATACTCTGAGCTTATTGCTAACATCATTCAAGTGATTCAACATAAACTGTATTCAAGTTGTAATATTTGACCGTGACGAAACCTATTAAGTGTGTTCTTAAGTACAGTTTCAAATTCTGTTTTTGTTCAAGGTAGATAATTTCGTTCACCGATGTATAACAATGCTAGGAAATTGCAACCATAATTTTATTATATATTTTGTGATTTCGGATCTAGGCTAACACAAGTTGATGGACATGGTAGCACCGTATGGTAGTAGGTTAGCAACCAATATTATGGGATTTTTTTATATTAAGATAAACAAACTAATTAATCAAGAATATTAGTGGAACAAAGCGCAAGTCTACTTTTATTTGCCATGACATTTCATAGACCCGTTCTCTTGGTACCTTGGTGATGGTGCAACTATTAAATGGCTTATCAAGAGAGAAAATGTGTTTTAGAGTATGTCAAGTATCCATATATTTCGGAGTGTTTTGCCTCAAAATATTGACCAGATTGAAATAATTTGTTAGAAGAATGATACTGACAATATAGTGGATTTAGAGATAATGACAACTCCCCTCCCTAAGTTATTGTAAACTTATAACTACGCTGACGACAACCAAGTTGGTATTACCACGAGTTCATGAAGGTCGTTGATTTCATCTATTTTAATCAAGTGGTTGAGGAATGAAAAGAAATATTTGATTAACTTTTACTTTTTTTTTCAAGTAAAACAAATATTAATATTATAATCTATTGCAAATTATACTATCCGGTTATTCAAATCCTTAACACACCCGATATTATCAATACGAGATTCACTTACTCTTATCATCCAACTAATATGCAAACTATTATTATAGTGCACCTGATGGAATGAGAGAACTTACTGTTTGATGTCAGTGGACATGCAATCTGGTGTACACTAAAAAAAATTACAATGGTGATAACTTAGTGACAAAATGATCATGCGATGATTGTTCAACCCTTCACCTATTAAACTGTTAATTGAGGAAGTATATATAAAAATATGAAAGAGTGATAAGTTAGACCATAATGCAACCTCTACCCTTTAGTTTGAATAAAGGAAGTATTTCACAGAGTATTTTTAATAATTAATGAACTAAAAGATAATATAATTAAATAATACCGAGTACTTACTCTATTCCTTCCATCTCTTATTTAAAAATTACCATCTCATATCAAAATTACCGTTTTAAAGAAATTCCATAACATCTTAAGATGAGAGGATATGTTTTGGTACTTGGTGTTGCATTAGGGTTTGGTAGTGAGGATGATTTTGTGATGTGTTAATAATATGCTATTGTGATAAACTGAATTGGTAACGGTTCTATAATTGGTGGCGATAACACTTCACTCACACATTTTAGAGTTGGCCGAGATCAAATTAGATTAATCTAACTCAATGACCTCCTTTTCTTTGAGGCTCAGATGTATGATAGTAGACATGTTTAACAGACATACAAAAATAGAGGGTCTTTTAGAATTCGGGTGCAAATAAAAATCGGGTCATAGATTGGTTAGTGGACTCGTCTAAGTGGTTTGGGTCTAACGCGTCAATGATGTAGTATTTCCGGTTCACTTCAAACAGCTCTACTAATAACATTAAAAAGCCCAATCGAGTTTATGCTCAACTCATATCTTCTCAATCCAGTCCATTGATCCAATACTTCAGATAGGTCAAGCCCATATCACACGAGTGGCTACTCTCGCAGTCTCTCTCATTTGACCAGAACGCAACATTCATACTCCTCAGCTAAAGCCCTAACAAATTACTCGATTCCAGGTTCCAGATTCAAAAATGGCGTCGATATCATTGAAAGGGTAGACGAAGAACATTGCAGGCAGATCGAAGAGATACCTTGAAGAAGACTCTTCAAAAAATGGCGGAGATGAGGTCAGCGTTCGTCATGAATTTAATGGGTTCCTCTCAAGCCGCATGAAGGTTTACAAATGGGAAGTTGGTGACACCATTAAGAAGCTTTGTCATCGCAAGCAGTATCACGCTGCTCTCAAGGTTCCCTTTTTCTACAGTTTTCTCTCTCTTCTGTGGGTAAAATTTGGAGTAGGCAAAATTGACCAAATTTGAGCCCAACCCATTTATAAAGGTTTGAATTAGAATTTTCATCTCGTTTAATTAAATGAGTTAATCCAACCTAACCTAATGAATAAACAGGTTGGAGCCCGATTTTAACGGATTTGGTTTTGTTTAATTTTTCTTCATGAGTCAGATTAAATTAATACCTTGATCTTAATCGATTAACCCTATCACATCTCTAATTTTTATTCTGGTTTTTTCTCTTTCCGGTTCTTCTTTTGACTCTCTTTACATAGGCTTCATTTTGCCTCTTTCATCGATTAATTCGGGTAATTTAATAAATTTAACGGTATTTTTCAATTTCGTTTGGATTAACTCTCTCTTAGTAAGAATTGTTAATATATGATATAACCTGGTTGTGAGAAAATCTGCTATGCTGTTTAAATATGATACTGTTTAAATATAAAAACATGTTTTGGCATGCTGAGTTTGGAGCAAACTTGTTATTTACAACATTGCTAATCAGTACCCATGCCCCATGGTTATAAGAATTCTAATCGGTAGTAACTGTGATGTTGACTGTATGTCTTTATTAAACATTCAAACTATATCAATCTAATTTGTCTCGTTTGTTGTTAGTAATGGAGAAGAAAAAAAAATACTATGTGGATGTTTCTCAAGATGATGATGAGAATCTTGGAAATAGAAGCAAAGAGCCGAAGATGAGTTCGGCTTCGTTATGCATTGCTTAGAATTTGGAAAATTAAAAATTATAAGACTTTTACTTTTTAATCGGTTTGGGTTGACAAATCTCAACTCGAACCCAATTGGGTTGAACCCGAATCAAATCAACTCAACCCAACCCAACCCAACCCATTGGCACCTCTAGTAAAATTTGATTGTGCGTTTTTGGGTGTTGATTTGTTAAGTGGATCCCTAAACACCGCTCGTGATTATCCAGCTATCGTCCGTATTTTATACGTATTTTACCCATTCTTTACGATTTTGCCCTTATATATTATATACCTAATTTAACCTTATTTAAACATATGTAATAAATATTTAACTTTTTAGTTTACTAACCTAATTTAATAATTTAATTTACTAATCTAGTTTAACCTATTTACTAACCTAATTTAATAATTTAATATACTAACCTAATTTAACCTATTTACTAACCTAAATTATTATTTATATAATGTTTAAATTTAATGACCTAATTTAATCCATTTACTCACCTAATTATACTCTTTTTTTCCTATCTCTTATAAACTCATTTTTATCACTCTTTCAATACTTTTCCATCATTCACTCACTCAAACTCTCTCAAACATCTATTTATCTCCTAAGAAACCTCTTTCATAAAACCAAATTTTTGGGCGTTTCTACCTAGGTAGAACCGTGTATTTTACACGGTTCCAAAATATTTTTTTTAAAAATTAAATTATTAGTTAATATTTATTACGGAATATTAATAATAATAATAATACATATTAATTAATTAATATTTAATAATACTTTGTAATTAAAATTTCGTATTAAATTAGTTAATACTATATTATGTACTAAGCATATCTAATTATTTAATATTTAATTAGTTAATAATATTACGTATTAATTAGATAATATTAGTAATTAGTTATATAATATTAATAGGTTTATATTAATAATAAAACGTATAATTAGTCATAATTCCATCCCCGCCAAAGTCTTGAAATTTCATATAGAGATCACTATATTAGACATGTAACTCTAATACGTAATTAACATCAATAAGCAATCTTCGTATAAATCAACATTAGATAAGCAATTGTTTATGTTAATTTAATTCTTACTAATAATAGTGAATTAGGAATATTTTAATTTAGGAAAGATTTAAAGAAAAACAAAAAAAAAAACAAAAATTCACAACCAAAACTAACGTCCAATATGGATGGTTGGCAAGCCTCAATTAACGTCCAACTTGGACGTTTCATGTGCCCCTAATAACGTCCACATTGGACGTTTCTGCATGTCCCTAATAACGTCTACAGTGGACGTTTCTCCATGCCCATAATAACGTCTGATTTGGACGTTTGTCATGCCAAAGAAAACGTCCATTTTGGACGTTATTATGCCAAGTAAACGTCCAATTAGGACGGTCCAATATACCCTAAAAAACGTCCAAATTTCACGATTTATCAGACATTAAAAACGTCTGTATTTTACGGTTTCATACAATGATAAAACGTCTCAACCATACGTTTCTCTTTAATTAGCATCTTAACTAACCTAATTCTACATTAATCACCACTTATCACACAATTATATAACTATAAATATACAAAACATATAATTATATATATAAATGCACGTAATCATATAGTTTAATATACAACAAAATGAAACGAATTACTTGAAATTGTCAGAAGAATGAATAATATGTACCTCATCCGACATTGTTGAAATTGAACCGGAGAAATTGAAATGAAAAATTGGAACTGAAGGAGTTGATGAACTGAAAGAATGGAACTGAAGACAATAGAGGTAATGAAAGAAGAAAAATGATAGGAAAAGTTTGGAATGTGAGAAATGAAATGTTACTGAGAGTAAAAACTATAAATACTGAAAGAATTACCGAAAACTCAGACTAAAATTAACTTATATTGAGTGTTAAAAGTGAAAATACATTTAGCGTATATAAATATAAACTAAGGGCAAATTTGGCGTTTCAGATACAAAATGCGGGTGATAGTTTGAGATTGACGGGCGACGTTTAACAAAGCCCTTTGTTAAATAGTTTTAAGTGAATTTTACGAGTATTTGGTAATGATGCAAATGGCTTTTGTTATTTTTTGATTTTTTTGGGTTTTATTGTCTAGCTTTTCGTGCATTTTTTGGGGTCTTGTTGATTTGATTGTCGAGTTTGTTTTGAAGATTATTTCGTGTTAATGATTCAAATGGCTGTTGTTAATTTATGATTTTATGATGGGGTTTTGATTGTTAAACTTTTTGTGCATTTTTGGTGTTTTGTTGTTTGAAGATTATTTAGTGTTAATGATGCAAATGAGTGTTGATTTTTTGGTGGGGTTTTCATTGTTGAGCTTCATTTTGATTGGTTTTGAGCCTAATTTTTACATTTTGGGCCATTAGGGTTAGGTTGATTTGATTGTTAAGTTTTATGAGAAAATTAAGAAGTGTAAATGATGCAGATTGATGTTGTCAATTTTTGATTTTTTTTATGGGTTTTTCTTTTTTAAGGTTTATTTTGTATGATGTCAAAAAAAATTGTGCTGGGTGTGTGATTTATGATGTAAAGTTGTTTGAGGTGTATGTGTAGATGTTACTTAAACATTATTCCAAACAGTTTGGGAATGATTTGTGAATTGCTGGTCACTTGATGAGGTTAATTTGATTGGTTAGAGAATGCATTGGCAGCAAAAGTCTGCCTATTAAGTCCCATTGGTGGTTTTGACGAGGATGGGATTTGAGGCTAGTTTGGATTTGTGATTGAAGTTGTTTAAAGTGTTGGAGTGTTAGTTATGTAAACATTATTCAAGGCAGTTTGGGAATGATTCATGAATTGGTGATCCCTCCATGAGATTGGTTTGAGAGTGTATTGGCTGCAAAAGTTTGCTTAGTGAGTGACTTAGGAGGTTTTGATTGGGGGGGGGGGGGGGGTGGTTGGAGATCTATTAATTGCGAGTTCTAGCGTAAGTATTTATTTTGCTAGAATCAGTTATGAGCATCACTCTACTATGGCGTCACTTATGTGTTGGTAGTGACTGCTTTATCCATTAGTAGTGAGTATATTTGGATCTGGTTGTCATAGATGGATGAGGTGTTTTTGTAGAAGTGTAATAACTCTCAAGAGAGTCTAATTATGAGAAACTTTTTTCACTTTAACAAAGTTCCGTGTGGTTAATGGTATGTATAATGTAATGCTTTTGCAAATTTATTTAAACAGTGAGGTGATTGGGTTGAACGCAAATTCCTAGCAACTTGTAAAATATGGTAATTATATTTTATTAAAGAACAGTATCTCTCCTCAATAATCAAACATCTGTACAGTATGTAACGTTCTGTATCCAAATGCACTCTTAATCTTATTAGCTTGGGCAATAGGGAAACCATGAACTAGAAGTATTGGTATCTGGAATCAAGGTATCTGAGTATTGATCTTTGTGCTTTAGATGTCTTTAGTCTTTACAGGATAGTCCGATATGATTTCACTTTGTCTTGGATGCTCCTGTATCTCAGATATCTAGTTTTTTCTTGGAATGTACCCCAAGGTGATGATTTAATGATCCTTTAAACCATCTGGATTCTGGGTTCTACGGATTTTTATTTGACTGGAAACGCTGGAGCTACTGTTCTTTGCTTCTTTGTCTTAGACATCCTCATATTGTCTTTGTATTCTAGAAATACCTGTTAGTTTTTGTTTCATCTTTACACAATGTGCTAATAAAATGTTGCTGCTGCATTTTGATTTTCGTTGAGCGCTCTGCATAAGGAAGTGCATCCATGGTGATGCATTTCTACACCCCCCTCCCTCCCTCCCTCCCTCCCTCCTGTAGATTTGCTCTTTTCTCTCATATTTTGTAATTAAGAGCTCTGTCAATTGGAAGACAGGTTAAATTTGTAGGACACATTAAAGAAAAGTATTGGATGGAACGAAATTGTATGGAAACATAAAATTGAAGTAGGTTTTAATCGAGATATTAATTTATCTTATTCTGGAATGAGACTTTCATTTGTTAATATACTTTTATAATTTCAAGGTTTGAATAATATCAAGTGTTGTTTCATATTGATTACTAGTAGCATAGTAATAAATACCTACTTATGCATTGTAACCTAGCCTACGGTTTTTCTATATGCTCACCTTATGATAGGATAGTGAAATTTGTTTGTTTTGTTTTTACTTGTCATGAGTGCGGTTCTTTTTCTTTTTTCTTTTCATATTTCCATCTTTGTTTCCTCGTTAAAATTCTCCTTAGTAATGAATTGGTGTGGTGTGTCTTTATGTAGCTTTTGGACACTGGCCAAAAGGGGCATGAACACGACATTAAGTGACCAAGCTATCCATCTTGATCTCATTGCCAAAACTCACGGCATTGCTGCTGCTGAGAATCATTTTATTGATCTTCCTGAATCATCAAAATACATCGAGTGCTATGGTGCCCTACTTAACTGCTAGTGCAAGGAGTTTATCTCTGATAAAGCTGAAGCATTTATGGAGAAGATGAAGGAGCTTGGCCTGTCTATTACATCCATGTCTTACAATAGCCAAAGGACTATGTACACGAAAAGTGGTCAGCCTGAAAGGATACCTGCTCTGGCACAAGAAATGAAGGCTGCTAATATCATGCTCCAAGTGTACACATATAATGTCTGGATGAGAGCTTTAGCAGCTGTTAATGACATTGATGGGGTCGAGAGAGTTTGGATGTGATGAAGTGGGATGGACGAGTAGTAGAAGATTGGACAGCAATTCAGCATATGGCCAACTGGCTGTGTTGATTATGATTTCGGATAGCAAATGTACTAATTGGAGCCTATGTCAAAGATGGTTTGTTGGAGAAGCCTCAAGTGCTCAAAGAGTGTGCTAGAAGTAGAGAGGCTAAACCTAATACTAAAACTTGGGAGATCTTTCTGGATCATCATTTGAAGAAAGGAGAAATTGAGCCAGCGGTTTATTGTATTGAAAATGCAATTACAACTGGTAGGGTGGATAAGACTAAATGGGTCCCATCGGCTGAAAAAGCCATTTCAATGATGCAATTCTTTGAACAGAACAAGGATGTTGCTGGGGCTGAAGGTTTTTGGAGCTTGCGTCGAAGCTGTGTGGATGAATTGGGGGCAGAGGCATTTGAATCATTAATAAGAACATACGCAGCTGCTGGAAGGACTAGTCCTCTGCATCGCCTATTGAAGATGGAAAATATAGAGGTGAATAAGGCGAGTAAGAAGTTGCTTGAGACGATTACTGCAGAATGAATTTCTTTGGCTTTGACCTGCAATTCTTGTTCCTAGAAATTTTTGGTTAGTTGACGAGCATATGGCCAACTGATGCTGTTTCAGTAATGGAAACTAGTCATATGATTCATCTTTTGGGCAGTTCTCTCTTAGATGGGTTTGGGTGAAGTCTTACTTCTCATCCTTGTTATCAGCAATTCTGCAGGTAAATTCCTTATTTTCTCATTGTTGGCTCTACAATAATGGGAGATGCGTGACATTGACATTTTTTTTAGCCTGTGGCTAATGGATAGCAGTACTCTTGGGTTAACTTCATCCATCAGAGAATGTGTAATTGTATTTTGATCTCTGCCCACGTATGACTCGAAGGAGCGAGATCCAGTTTAAGTGATTTGCTTTCGATCTCTACCAACATGTGAAGATTTTTTTTTAATCATCAGATTCTTGGTTTAACAACAAACTATGTATGTTGTGTACTTGTGTATGTATTCTTGGTCATAAACTATACTGAGTAATCCTCAAGTATGAAGACTCCACCTTGATGTATATGCTTTGTTGCTTTATAAAATGGTAATACAAAACCCCTTTAATAAACTCTCGTAACATGTCCAAGTATATACCATGCAATATATGTTCATAAGTTGATTGTATGTATTCATAATTGATATATATATGTTGCTTTATACGTTCCTCAACTCACGCTGGTTTTAATCTCATACTAACGTTGTCATCTAATAAGTTGTTGTTAGTGGATAATGATTAAATGTTTTTCAGATATAGCAAATAGCAATTCAAATTAGTTCCTTAAAATAAGGAGTTTCTTATCCCATAGACTTCAAGCATTTGAATTATTTCAAACTCTATCAAGATAAGGTTGAACAATCTTCAAAGTGGTCTTCCTAAGTTTAAGGAGTTGAATTGAAGATATGCTGAGTTGAACAAAGTTTGTTGGACGTGCTCACATAGAAGAACTTTAGTCAACAACCGAAATTCGAATAATACGGATATTCTGTTACATTTCAA
Organism: Dysphania ambrosioides; assembly: GCA_026401315.1. Lineage (NCBI taxonomy): Eukaryota > Viridiplantae > Streptophyta > Magnoliopsida > Caryophyllales > Amaranthaceae > Dysphania > Dysphania ambrosioides. The sequence continues at coordinate 20,727,400 of CM048671.1, read as the reverse complement.
GTCCTTGAAATGGTCGGTCAAGAGCCTGAAGCAACGACATTTTGAATAAAGTTGTTATGAAGCCTATCCGTTGCACTTGTGTCTATATAAATAGATTGAAGCTGAAGCATTGAAGAACAAGAAGCTTTCCAATGTGATATACATTCAAGCTACAGCAAATTACTTTCCTCTCTAGTGCTTACTCTTTATTGTAATTTAGAATTGAGAGAAAAGATTACAAAGTATATCTTGTGCGTTGAAAAAGAAATATCAAAAGAGAGATATACCTTGAGTAAAGTTTATAATACTCAAAGGTTTAGAAAAAGAAAAGAGATTTTTATTTCTAGGAATTGAGACGCTAGAGTGTAGCTAGGGAAAGCTACGGTATAGAAGATTGGGTGATAATCTTCGAAGGTGGCTTTAGGTCTCTAAAGGAGGAAATAAAAGTTGTTAAATCCTAAGGGTAGGAAACCCTAGGCGGAGACGTAGGCACATTGCCGAACTTCGTAACAAATACTCGTCTACTTTACTTATTGCATTTACATATCGTTTTGGCTTTACTTAATTCATTCATCTCGTAATAACCTATTCTGTTCAAAAGCCTGAAACATACTTCAAGCCCTTGAAACCTGTTTTAATTATTTTTCCGCATCTCAAAACCCGTTTCAAAGCCTTGAAAGCCTAATTCAAAAAACGACCATACTCTATTCACCCCCCCTCCAGAGTATATTGATCCTATCCTATCTCCTATTGATTCTTCAAAGTATATTAGCAGGAATATGACCTGTTATAAGGGCTGTAATGGAATGACTGGACTCTACCTGGTTAAGTATCCCTAATGATGGGAGAAACTCTCTCAATCGTAAAGAATATTACTGCTTGTGACGCTTTCAGGGGTTGTTTATGTCAATTTAGGGGGCTTCTCCAAATCTTGTGAGAATCATGGCAAGAAGTGGACATGATCCAAACCTATCTTTATCAATTTAAGTGGTGTTAAACGGTTTGGATTAACCCCTTCACCCCAAATTACGTTGAAGTTGAGCTAATCTAGTTGAAAAACTCCAATTGCCTTAGTAGCACAACCTAATTTGACGCAATAATATATAAAACTCTCCACTATTCACTAATGTCAAAAAATGTTCACAACAGTTCTGAAATCTGAATTGGACAAAACTCGTGCGACGTAGGATTAATACAGTATGTAAATACTATTGAGCAACACCCTCTGAATCTGCTCTCCCCATGCATGCATTGATGTTGGTTTTGCAGATTTGTGAGACCCTTCAATAAGTTCTCTTACATGATTCGACGTACGGACGTAGTAACTAAGAATTCAAGTCAAAATCATTATAAACTTGCCTTTACCACTGCGTATTTATTTTTTGCAAGTTTGACTTCATGCCCTTGATAAATAAAAATTCCACTCATTATCAACTTGCCGTCCAAGTTACGACGATAGGTCAGATTCTTTGATGCAGTCGAAAATTACATATTTACGCGTTCATACTATATACAGTACACTTGAGCTCTTGAGCCTTGACTTTGCTACTGGAAGTGGGGATTGGTTGAAAGATGCTTCCATTAACCAGTTTTTTCATTCCCCAGATTTTGGTGGATTTGTAGAAATGGGATTTGCAGTTAGTGTACGACTTTATTGGAGCCATCAGAAAATTGATTTTTTTGATATGCCATGGCTTATTGGCCACTATATACACTTCTATTAGAGACGTATGTTGACTACTAGACCCCGATAGTCAAATATCCTCCATAATCAGATAGTGTACTTAACAATTTTAATTATATATTTTATCCAGAAAACTAGAGTAATGCATGCAAAACATTTTTAGTTATGTCCTGGAGATCTTTACAAGTCGAGAATATAGCGAACAAACAGGGATAGAAAGAATTTTTTTTTTAAAAGCATTAAAAATTATATGCATGTGCTGTATCGAATTGACTTGAAGCTTATCGTACCACTTAGTATCGTTCCTCATAGACTCATAGTCCAGTTATGATCACTAAGATCCTTTATGGAATTGCGATAATCTTGCTGTCAAATCGCCTCCCTATTAATTTATAATCGCATTCATTACACGTCTCTTTAATTACAGCTTCTTTTGGCACTTGCCATTATCTTGTCGAAATACATGTCTACATAGCAAACAATCCTTGGTTCTGCTAGGAAGGCATTTCATTTATTACTTAATTAGTCCAATAAAATGATTTGGGTTGTAAGATTAATTACATTGTAGTCTTCAACACTATAAGTAGAGAGTAGAAATTTTTAACAACAAAATTATTGACTAATTGAGTCATCTTTATTCATAATCTTTTCCACAACTGTTGACAGACTTGACACAAATTCATGATATGAGATATAACAAGAATTTGATACTAATGAGATTGTCTCGTGCTTATAAAAAAATAAAAATCTAATAAATCTTTCTAACTATATAAAAGGTTTGACATTGTATTAAATCGCTATAAATTTAATAAGTCGAGTTAATCGAATAATGTGTTGGGTGAACTATGGTATAATGATACAATCTATGATTTTAGAATTAAGTATCTTTTACAAGTAGAAAATCAATTATTTGCTTTGTTTCATTTACGTCGCGCTGCAAATGATATTTTTAAGATGAAATTCTATTATTTTGCGATGGTTTCTTGAGTTAAACCAAAACAAACAGAGAGTATTGGCGGCAGTTACAAGATTTGACCAAAGCAAATATCTACCGTCGTTGGTTTTTGCTTCGGTTTTGTTTTGTAAAGGCCGCAAATTGCATGTCCGTCTTTAATTACTATTCCCCATCATGCATCCCCCCTCTCGATTCATTTCCCCACTTCCTTCCATTTTGAGTCCTTTCCACAACCCCTCAGCCTCCTTTGACAAATTCAGACCAACCCACTCCTCACCCACCACCGCGAGTCATTTAGTTCCGATCACTACCGAAGCCACTCCAATTATGACCGTCAGTTAGTCACCTCACTCGCTCTCTCTTTCTCTCACCACCCGAACAAAGATTAACTTAGTGTCAGCGAAAGCGTGGTTGCTCCTAACTGAACATCTATTCTGTGAAAATTAGGGCTATGTTTCTTGCGTTTTCATTGAATTTCTGGGCTCCCAATTGAAGTTATGTTAGTAAAAGTCGAATTCAATGAGTTTTATACTGCGTGTTTCAATTTTCTGGCTTATGTGAAATATGAAAAACTTAGCTTCAGTTTGCATTTTTGACTGCGAACTGTTAAACTTAGTTTTGGGTAATGTTGAAGTTGTATGTGTTACAATGTACATATTAAAAAAAGATCATTGTTATGGGGTTTTAATGACTCTTATTACTGCATATAAGATTAAATCAAAATTTTGCTGAAATTTCTACTTGCAAGTGCTTAATTTGTTGGTGTGTATTCACCTTATTTGAAATCTTATTTTGTTTTTACTAATGATCTTATTTACTGATTCTTAAGTGTTTCTTTTTTTAGGATTTTTCAAGAACAGCTTATTTAGAGGACAAGTTGAATAATGTTCCATGATATCCAGGCAGAGTACATGTGACTAATGTTGACATTGTTTAGTTCTATGTAGTGCTCTAAAAACTCTTAGGAAGAACTATATCTATATGTTAAATGATTATTGTATGCTAAAATTGTATATTCTCTGATAGAAACTTATTATGATATTTGTATGCATTTGATTGATATTATTGAATTATAAAAAATGATTTTATTTACATTTTAGTTCTTTTATCAATCTGTTCCAATTTAGTATGAAAGCATACAAAATCTTGTTAAAAAAAGACACAATTTGCATCAATTACTTAGCAACCGAAGCAAAAACATCGAAACCAAACCATTATTTGCGTTGGATTTAAGCAAAAACTGAAACAAATTGAGACCATTATTTGCGACAGTCATAAGCAAAAAACCGTAGAAAATAGATCATATCATGATTTAAGAAAAATGCTATTTACTTCGGTTGCTCTATGTAACTGCCGCAGATAAATAAGCTTTTGCTTCGATTCTTAAACCGGTCGTAAATGACTCCTAGTCATTTGCTTCACCAGTTATAGTGTCTTCTCTTTAACCGGTGTAAACAAGTTTTTTACTATTAGTGTTTGCTAATATATATATCAATGCAATCCTTAATACGTTCTTAACTAGTTAGATTATGTTTAAGAGGATATAGATGTGTCCCATATCCGTACTGAGGATCTATCTTGAGAGTCAATGACTTCAATTCTTTAACAATATGGTCATGCCTATTGTTGTGGAGTCTTGTATTTAAAAGACATTAAGTATAATATCATGAAAATCCTAGCAAGATCCAATCAACTACTGTTGCAATGACTTCTCTTACTTAAACTTAAAGTTCTGAAATCAATTACGAGCAACTGTTGTTGCGAACCTAATCACATTCATCAAATATACTACATTTAATCGAAAAATAATAAGAAAACCTACCCTTAAATAAAATGATAATAAATAATTAAATTTGGATTAGGATTAATTATAATATTAATGTATATGAGGGTTCAACATGATTCTATAATAATAACTCTACTCTATCATAATTGAAGAAATAAAATAAGGCATAAAAGAAATATGCAAGAGAAATAAAATTATTGAAGATCTTGATGATCAATAACATTCCTTAATTTATCTCTTCAAAATCTAAACCTATGAGTCATGATGATAAGAACATAAGTCTAATGATAAAAAGGTCTAAATAAAGATCAAAAGTGTGTATCTTCAAATAACAAAGCTAAAAGTGTATATGTTAACCCTAAAAGGCTAAGCTAAGATAAAGAAACAACCAAAATTAATTTATCCAAGGCCAATAAGGCACGAACGTGCCTCCTTTAGTTGCGAAAAATAGTAGCTGCAAAAAAAATCACAAAATGAGAAAAGACACAGATGTGCTTCTTTTGGCACATCCGTGCTGCATGATTTGCGTACTCTGCCCATTTTAAAATGGCCATAACTTGAAATTCATACCTTTGTTCAAGGTGAGTGACATACCATTAGAAAGCTATAATAGTATAATTTTCAATCCAATTTGAATCACATCAATATCATTTGTTGAGATATGGTCAAAGAAGTAAACCATAACCAGTTTTTGATCAACTTTCATAATTTTTTTGCAACTTTTTTGACTCCAAAGTACCTTCAAACTTTGATACATCAATTGAAACCTTGTGCTTGAGCTACGATTCACATTTCCATTCATATGTGCCTTAAATATATGAAAATCATACAAAAATAATAAACAACCCATGATTGTGACATTGAAAATAAGATAAGTTAAAATCATGCAATATTATATTAGTTCTAAATGCTCAATATCTATACTAAAATGCATCTTAATATAAGTCTAAAACATGTCAGAATTACAACTTATCAACTAATATTATGTTAAAATTAAACTAGGCAAGGTGATGTAGATGTGTCGAAAGTAGACCTGTACAAATAGAAGGGGTCCCATTAAGGACCCTTGACTGACCCGTTTGTAAAAGGATTTAATTAATTATGAGTTTAATTGGATCTGTCTTTTAAAGGGTCATTTTTTTGAGTATTTAATGGCTCAAGTTGGGTCAATAATAGGCCAATAGTTTCTGAAACTTTTAAATATTATAGGGTAATAAATGCTTTTCACTTACTTGCTAATGATCCACTGCAAAAGACTAGAGGTGATACAGACACATTATCACTCTCTATAAATAGAACTATACTCACTTTGGACGGCCCAACCCGGCTCAACTCGTTTTGTATCTTCTTCGGCCCAACCTGATTCGGCCTATTTTGCATCTTCTTTGGCCCAATTCGACCTAATCCGACCCGTTTTGCTTGTGACCCATCTCGCCCCTAACCCGACCCAATACACAGGTCTAGCTGTGGACAACTTTGTGAATTTTTCTACAAATGTTATCATACTTGTAAGGGCTAAATTATTTATACATAAGCATTTATGTGCTAAAGCTCCAATCCTTCGATAATGTAAGTTATGATGCATCGATAGTCGTCCTCTATAGCATGCATCCATGCATTTAAACTTCTAGATAATCATTTTCTTTCATTGTATACATTTGAATCCCTATGACGATATTTGAATTTACTTGATCAGAAGTTATTCATCTAAGCTGGCCTGGATTGCATGTATTGAATTTTTGAACAAATGACTTGATCATACCAAGATATTGTATGTAGCTACACCAATTTCAATTTATCCTACAAAATTTTATATTCATACTCCGTATCAAATTATACTCCCTCCGTTCTATTTTATTTGATATATTTGACTTTTAACGGTTTCTAAAACATAATTTAAAATATTTTTCCTCTAAATTCATAAGACAAAAAATTATAAAAATTTAATGTTCTAAAAATTTATATCGAGATGCATTCAACAAGATCTCACTTAAATATATTATTTGTTATAATATAACTAATATTTATGGTCAAAATTTTTAAATTTTAACTCTAAAAATAGAAATATAGCAACTGATATAAAACGAAGAGAGTATTATAAGTAGAAACGAGAGACTCTTGAACCTTAAAAGTCTTAAATCCTATTATAATAATTTACATCAAGACTGTCCCAATGTATGTACGAAGTATTCTGCATTTCCATGTACTGAAAGATGTACGTCGTCCTATTGTCCTAGCTGTTAAAGTACCTGCAATGATTGTGTTTGGACTATTGTGATATTATTGGGTCGTAGGACGATGGCATTCATGCCATTCAAGTACTTTTGACACAAGATTGTTTGCATCGTTAGTGGATTATCTATCTTATTATTCCAACCAAGATACAAAATGAAATAAATCTGATATTAGTTGGTTTGACCTCATTATATTAAGAAATACTCAATCTGTTTCTTAATAATTGTCCCATTTTAACTAAAAAGTCTTCACAAAAAATAATCGAGGCAAATATTAAGAGAAGGAGGGAGTAACAATTGTCTACTTGTCTTGTGAATTGTGATATATATAGTTTGTTTCACAAATTAAATTTACGCATCAATCAATATCAATTGTCACCATATATCCATTTAAGTTTACATGTAACTTTATTTTTTCCATCTAAACGAGGATTATTTACCAGAAAAAGTTTAGATATATTAAGAAAAAGGGGCGAATAGAGAAGAATAGATGAAAAGGACAAACCATACTATATTCACTTTATACCTTTTTGCGACAAAATTTATACAAAGGCTTCCTAAAAGCAGTGTGATTAATTGATCACCTATTAGACCAAGACCCAAAACTTTTCCCAAAGAAATAAAATAAAAAAAAAAACTATAGGAATAGCCCAAACCCCATGCACAATTTTGACAAACCCCTATATATGTAGGACACCCAAAAAATAAAGTATGTGAATATGTGATGGAAAATTTCACTAGTGTACCCTTGCTAGCTAGGTGCATCTAACATTTCTTCCAGGCCCTCCATAGTAAAAATAATTACCCCAAACTTTATTTATTCCGCCTCTTATATCATAGCAATTTGGATGATCCGCCAACACTTTGAGGTTGGATAATGGGATTAAACTATTGCCCCAATCTACAATTTGCAAATTCCGAAAATAGGAAGCCTTCCCAAAGCCTTCCCTTGAAAAATGACCACTTCCCATTTGGGTTGAAGTGTGGAAACCTCCTGCTCTTGAATTCACTATTTCCCCTCCAAATTGCACCATACTTGCATGGTCACGTAGGTGCGTAAACAGAAATGAGGGCCAATACCCGACTAAAATCCCGGATCCGAATTCGAGCCACCAGTTTCCATGCTTTGGATCCTGAAAACCAATGTAAAAAGAGAGTTGTATACTCCGTTCATTTAGGTATATGCACGTAAATGTAACCTACAGATTATGGATAAGTTCATTACAAAGTTGAATGTCAAGTAACATATATCACAATTTCTCAAACTTTATACTATTTTAAGAAGAGAAATTCTTACTTTATATTTGATATAAATATATCATGAGCATTTTTGTAATTTTATTTCTATATATAAGATTATAATGTCTATATCTAATATGAGTTTTTCTGTATTTTTATATCTTATGTAATTCTATATCTGATATAACAATAGATATATATGATATAACAAACCTATATATAATATTTTAATATCCTAATATAATTTATATCACTATATTAGCTATGAATTATACGTTAAGCATCTATCATAACCTGGACATATAGAGGGTTCCGTATAAGATAGTGATGTACATTTAGATGGTATCATATTGTACATGCAAATACTAAGTACTATTTAATAGCAGCATATAATTATGCATGATCAGGCTTATATACTCCTTATTAATCTATCGCATGTGCATGGTAGCAATAACTAGGCAAAGTTGTTGCGGGGGAAACATAGAGGTGATATATGGAGCCGTACGAACTAAGTTGCCGGGTTATACGTTTAAGTTGATAATATATTGATAGGCCTTCGAACTCAGATACAACATGCATTAAAGTAATAACTAAAACATATGGAGTATACAGAGTACTGCCAGGTATATTGTAAGAATGGCATAATTTTAAACATTAGAACATTAATTTGAAGTTAATATTCGTTTGAAAACTCTGCATGTACAAACGAAGTTAGAGAATAGAATCTTGAAAAGTTGTAAAAAGCACTAGGGACAAAGTAAATCACTGTGAAAGTAATCTAAGAAAGCACTAACCTAGTAACCTAACCTGTGCACGCGTGCAATATAATTTGAAGCAAAGGGTATAACAAATTAGGGTAGGAAGATTTTAGGATGATTCTATGAATAGAAAATAAAGTTTAACGGATATTGTACACACTCGTAAAAGTTACCTCTTAATATAATAAAAGTTATTCATCAACACAATATATGTCAATTTTAATTAACTTTGAAGAGATAACTTTTATTATTTCAATAGATCACTTTTATTGAGATACAAATTTCGTGTGTATACAAGATTTTGTGAACAAAGTTTTATGAACACAAAAATAGGTGCTTTAAGCCATGTTTGTTTGTGCGAGATGACTAACAAGGCCTAGCAAATGAGTAAACCCTCATCCTTGAATGAGAAGTTCGATTAGTGGCATCAATTTGCACCATTGTAGGGCCAAGATTGTTGTTCAATTAAATTACCCAAATTTTCTTTTTCATGCTATGATGATTCTCAATAATTTTGCGTAGATATAATCATCACGTATTCACGTATACGTATGGAAACGTCAATCTATGCATTAAAAAAAGAAAAAAAATGAAGATTACCTTCCATATTAACAAGCTGATATCAAACTGTCCTCCACTGTAAGAAGAGGTTGGCGAGATCGCAGCCCCGATAGCAATCCTACTATTAGTCTGAACAAAACCTGAGCATAGCAAGTTATAGCATCCAGTGGCTTGGTATGCATCGCTCTGCCATATGCAAAGGTAGTGAGCATAATTTAGTCGCTAAATAGTTTATTTTTTTCTTTTAGACATAAGCTCAATCAAAAGTCAGTAAATAGTTATTTACAAGCATTGATGCAACAAAAAGATCGAGGTGAAAATAATTTCATAACTCATGTTTTGGTCCACATATTTTACTCTACATAAAAACTTTGGTATAAATTAAATTAGGTTCTCATCAAGTAGAGGAATCACATAAGTTATATAATCCATCCATCTCATTTTATTTGTTACATTTGACTTTTCATGGTTTCCAAAACATATTTTAAAGTGTTTTTTTCCTCTAAATTTGTAAGACAAAAAATTATGAAAATTTGATATTCTAAAAATTTATACCGAGATGCATCTAACAAGATCTTACTTGAATCTATTATTTGTTATAATATAATTAGAATTTATGGTCAATTTTTTTAAATTTTGACTCTAAAAATAGAAATGTAACGATTAAAATGGGACAAACGGAATATATTTGATTTTAGATTACAATAGCCTAAATTAGAATGATACACTGAGCTAGGCTGCTCGTGCTTGTTCCAAACGTAATCAAAGATCAACTGGAAACATAGATGTAAGGCTTAGCGTAAGGTTAATGTTGGTTATTCAGTGGGGATGAGTAAGTTAAGTTCCCTTTATTTGTACCCTTCTAAAATAAAAATTATGAAGGGTGAACTTACAGTCCAATAAGTGAAGAACCTAGGATAATTGTCTCCATATAGCTCTGGGCTAACCTGAAACAGAATCCATTAATTTAGCAAACTTCAGCCACTATAGTTGACCTACTACATATACTATTTAGTAATTGAGAGGTAGTTGAGTGAGGAGTACTCAGTAATAAATTTTCATAATTACATTACTAGTCAACTTAAATACCCCATTTATAATGGCAATTAATTTTGAAGTGATTAATAGTACTATGTATGGAGTATATATATAAAATATCAAAGTGACGACATTAAAAATGATGAAAAAAAACCTACCTGCCAACCAGCTTCAATTGTATTAAGATCAGCACCAAAGGAGCCAGAAATGACCCACATTTGTGATAAACTGAATTCATAGGGATTAGACACTCTAGGTGACCACACATTGATACTAGCCTTTGCTCCATAATATTGTTGTCCAGAAACATATCCAACTGCATGCTGTATAATCACAATTCAAGATGTTTATAATTAGTAATTGTCACCAAATCATGTCTACGGTAGCCCAAAGCTACCAAATACGCATTATAGATACTGTTATATTAGATATAGAAGATATAAAAATACAAAAAAAATGTATATCAGGTATAAACATTATGATCTCATTTATATAAATAAAATTACGAAAATACCCCGATATATTTATATCATATATAAATTAGGAATTACTACAAGACGTAGTATAGCAAATAATCATGGGTAAAGTTGCAGGAAATGTGAATCAAGGAGATTAAATTGAAGTCTCGATAGAAGGGACATGTGTGTGAAATCACTCTAAATGAAGAAAATCATGAGAGTGAGGAGTTACTCCAAGAAGCGACTGAAATTAAACAACAACCAACTACCATAAATTTTCTTATTTCGTTTATCAGTCATAAAAGTCAGTCACTGAGGTTGCTCAAATCCTTTCATACCAACATTTCTGATTTACATTTAAGTCTCTGCACATCTCCTCTTTTTGTTTTTACTACTAATAACTTGGGTTTCAAGGATGCATGGTAAATACTTTGAAATGAATTTATGATATGGCAAAATGGCATGGCTCAACAGTCAACAACACCCACAAGTTGACAATCGTTCTCATTAATAAAAATAATTTGTACTCTAATTAGTTAATTTCTATAATTCCAACAATTTCTAACATATCCTAAAGCTGATAAAGACACTAAAAGTAGCGTTAGTTGCTATATGCGCTATACTGAGTAATATGATTGAAATGTTGGAGATTTAGAGTTATATGTACAGTACTGTAAACTATAGTTCTAATATTTTCATTTCTTTTCTGGCGACACGGGTTTGTCGGAAATGTGGAATACAAATGATTTTGTTTATTCTATAAAATGCATTAAACATAAAGGGTATTTTAATGCATTAAATAGGAAGGGTAGAGATTCAATCAAAAGTAATACAAGCGGACTAATTGTATTTAATGATATTTTAAGAATAGAAATGATCATTTATAAAAAAAAATTATAGCATTTACTAGATGAATAGTGGATTGAGGTTATTTATGTCATAGAATATCAGATAAAAAAAAATGTTTCTAAATGGGAAGAATTTTTCGAAATTTCCCAACAGAGAATAAGAAAAGGAAAAAAAAACAGAGAGAGTATTAAATAGCAAAGACATAATTTTATAAGTTCTAACATAATTCCATTTTATGAAACGAAAATTGCTAATACAAAGAGATAATCTAAGCTTGTAACGCTTAATCACTGAGATAGGACTTTAATAATAAGAAGAATTTGTCATTGGAAGAAGAAAAAGGAGGGGGCAATCAGAAAACTTTAATAGGCTCTTTAACAGTTTCTTTTGACTCCTTTCCCTTATGCTCTCCATCACCCTTGGGAACTAATGATGGATAAACTTAAGCACCTTGCCTTTAAATTTTTTTTTTATACTCCCTTTGTTTTCGATTTAACTAAAAATGTTTTTTTTGTTTCGAGTATAATTAGCTAAAAATGATCATAATATATTGTGAAATTCACATCATATCCTTCACATATATTTCCAATTCCCAAACTATCCTTAGTATAATAGATTTGAAATTTACTTATATACGTACGAAACACAATAAAATTATTATATTAAAGGATAATTTTTATTATATTAACGAGTCAATTTCAATTTCTGTTCCATTGGTGTCCTAGCATAATTTTATAAAATTTATGAGATAATTTTGGTGGGGAGGAGGATAAAGTACAAAAACAATTACCTCATGGTCAGAGCCAGAAGAGTCTTTTCTTACAAATTTTCTAGGCTTCTTCCTTCCAAATCTTGTAATAGAACTAGCCCTCATCACATCTTCTTCATTTGTTCTTCTTATTGGAACTGTTCCTTCAGGGCACGCTTCACCTGTTCCATGCCATAATTGCAAACTTTCTTCAAACATACTGCCTTTTCTTTCTTGCCCTTTTGGCCTCTCTGGTGGTTCCTGCAAAATTTTCAAAACATTAACATACTACAAGTAGCTAAGGTTAATGATCATACATATGTTCTTCCCACAACAGCGAAACATACCAAAGGCTTTTGACCTCTTAACATAGGATGATCAAATGCTGGCTGTTGATGTGCTATTATACAATCTATGAGATCCCCGTCTACACTCTGTTAACCAAAAAAATTTGTCAAGAAAAGGTTAGTATACTACAACATTTAATTTCTCTAGTCGATTATAGTGAACTAGTAACGGGATAATTATAGCCGACAAGGTAGCCTATAATAGTAAGGCGTATTTACCTCCAGCATTACAAAGGAATGAAGAGTTTTGAAGCAGCAAATTTGAATACGACACAATACAAAAGCAAATATACAATAATATTCTAACAAAACGAATAATAAAATGGGGAAATCAGAGAGAAAACACACTTGAATAGTTTTGACAGGAGTTTTGTTGATCCTCTTAAGATGTTTTCTGATTCTTCTTAACCTTTGAACCTCATCGCCAGGGGTACGAAAATTCTGGGTTTCATTGCTCAGTTTATTCTTCGCAATGCCAGATTCCAAGGCATCAGAACAAACAGGAGAAATCAGTGTAGAAGAAACAAGTAAGAAGATAACAACAGCAATGGGAATGATTGATGAGGAGATCTTATTCTTCTTCAACAAACAGCAGCTAAAATCCATGATTTTTCTTCTGCTTTGCCCTACATTGATGTTGTCTTCTTGTTCGTATTGCTCATAGGTTGTTTTTTCCCCGTAGAAACAGACCTACCATACATTATATTTCATAGTATTCGTCACCAAGAAATATGTACAGCCCAACAAGAAAGGATAGAAGTTATTATTTTGTGGGGGGTGGGGTGGGGGGGTTCTTAGTGATAATCTAGACAACACTATTTCCAAGGTTTTGAATGCCCAAACATGACAAACAAAATGAATTCTTAGCTTGCTTCTATTCTACTGCTTCTGTACTCTATAATAAGTGCGCTTCTTTCTTGGTTTTAGAAGTAGAGGAAACTTGAGAAAGAGAGGAAAGGGTCATTATAAATGGTATGAATCCTATGAAAAATGGGTTAAGTTGGCTTCTTGTTTTTGAAGTCATGCTCTACCAATTCTACCCATGTGCAGATGGGTCGTAGGTATTAATACTTGGTTGTACTACGATCAAAGCATGCTTTTTTTTTTTTTTTAATGAAATTTTAACATTACTCTCTTCATTTTCAAAAGATTGCTCTATTTCTATTTATAGAGTTCGAAAATTTTGACCATAAATTCTCATCATGTTATAAGAAATAACATATTTAAATGAGATCTTATTGAATGTATCTTAATATAAATTTTTGTCTTACAGATTTAGAGATAAAAACGTTTAAAATCGTGTTTAACACAAGAGAGAAGGGGCGTGGCATAATGTTTCCAGTCTGGAATACACAGACTGAGAAAACTTTAGCTTTTATGGCGTTATTTTTATAAGTAATAACAATATGGTCCTAATATTATAATTTTTGATTTTTCCTTTTTTAATACTACGTAGTCCGTATTGGTTATGTTTGTATGGTATTCATTGGTTGGGTATTGAAGACTGAAGGGAATTACACTGGGATTTTCTGGTTCTAAAGTTGGGTTGTTTAGCTTTAAGGGACGTGCCTTTCTCACTTCCCTATATGTTCTTTGTGTCAGCCTCTCCCTTAGATATCTAAGTGTTAATTGTGTTTTGATAGTTATTTTTTATATCACTAGAAAACAAAGCTAACCCACTTTGTTAGTCATTCCTAAAAATTGTTTCTTTGTATTTGTCATCTTTTCTAGATTTGGATAATTTTACACAAACGAGTATATATATTCAGTGACTTTCTCTGTTAATATTTTAGATTTCATGACATAAGGCTTGCTCAGCTCGTAACAATGACATACTCTGATATATCCTATGTTTTTGTTTCATGATTAGTTGATTACTTCATTCTGCCCTCATTTTCTACTACTACAAGTATGGCTTGATCTCTAAGATTCTAATCATGGACAATCCCTTCTCCGGACATGGGTAGTTTAGTTATCAGAAGCTCAAGGTTGGACCTAACGACTACCAAATGTTCTTGTTGCATGTAGCGTTTAATATTAAATTAGGGTATTGTTATTACATAAACCAAATAATATTAATTATACATAGTTTTTATTTTAATTCTCATTTCTAAAGAATAAAGCAGATAAGATTAGATTAGATCAAATCAGATTTAGAAATTCAAGTTCAAATCAATTAAATTGGAAAAAATACATTATTCAGATTATATCATAACAAATAAGTAAATATTGAGTGAATTATACGGGGCCTAAATTAGTAACACGCTAGTAATATAATATTTATTATTTGATTGATTTAGCATGTTTTTAACTATGATTAGTGTGTAGTAAGGGAGTAGTGGAGCATGATCTTCAACGTTATCTAGTTGCTATTGTGATTGAAGTATCAGCTCTTGATCTGCCTAATGCATTCAAGTTGACAACGAGGTAAAAAAGTTAATTTATCACTATTCACTGCGGTGTTCAAGGGAACTTCTAATTAAAGCGAATTAAGCATAGCATAAATATACTTTCACATCATAATCGCCTCTTGAAGCAAGAAATTAAGAAGATCGACTATATAAAGAGTAGTTTTCCAGGAAATATAAAAGGTAATTAATATTTCCTTAATCATGTAGTAGTTTTTTTTCACTGTTTTGTGAGGGGCCAGGGCATCCTATTTTGGCATGCGCACTTTCTTATTTTATTTTGTAGAGCGTTACAATGCCTGCATGAATATAAGAACATAATGCCCATGCATGCGTATGGCCGTAACTTGTTATATTCTTGTTACCAATTTAATTTATATACAATGCTGGCTTAGAGGAAAAATAAATAAATAATTAATTACCTTTATTTTTTGTTAAATATGAGTTTGGGCTGCATCCATTACTGATAGATAATCCATTTATATGGTTTAAGAGAGTTTCATTCTAAAACCTTATAACAGTAGAAGAAGTTACTTTTAGCCTTATAAAACTGTTTAACTCTCACTCATTTAATCAATGTGGGACAATTGGTCTCAACTCACATGTAGGTTTTTATCTTTTAACATTTTTGTTTTTATTTTATACTTTGGTATCGTAACTAAACTATATTACTACAAAATTCTACACGGGCCTATGTTCAAAAGTTTATTGCATAGTGATCAATATAAGTAAAAGTTAGTGAAAAGATTAGTCTTGTTCCAATATGATACTCCTTTACAAGACCCAAAGGCGTAGAATATATCATGTGTTCTTACTGTGTCATTATGATTATAGTTTAATTGTTGACTTTATATAGTCACTTTATATACATGCACATTCTTATTTAGATGTTAAATATTTGAGTATAACTGTATAAGTAAGATAAAAGTCGTGCTCTGACTGTTGTTGGGCCTTGGTAGGAGAGGCAATTTGTATACAAGTCTATGAATTTTCATCCTAAAATTATATAGAAATAAAAAGAGTATAACTAGTATTTGGTGTATTATTAGTTACACAACAACTCCTTTTCGCATGTGGCAATAGAATAGTCGATAAATGCGTATCAGATTCCTACCAATCTTCTGATGTGGCACAATATCTCTCTACCACACATGGCAAATTCCCAACTTCTACTTCATTCACCTTATTCCCACTACTTTTTAGAAAATATTAAGTTTTTATAAGTTCGGTTCAAGAAATACAAGTCTGAACAAGTCCAGTTGATTACATAAACAATATTTATAAACTAGCTAGATGTAGAATTTTAAACTTTAATCAATAAATTTTCCGTAATTGTTATAGCAAGATCCTAGCTACTATTTTACTCTATAATTTAAGTATTGTTCAGAGTAATGAAAAGAATACACTACTACTGTACTCCATATTAATTACGAATATACAATGTTTCCCCTTTTCTATGGTATAGAACTATATAGTACTAGTGTACACTACTAGAACGGTAGAACCTAACAATTGTTCCTTGATTAATCATTGATATGCATGAGATCTAGACTGTAGCAATAATCATGGTGTCTGCAAGTGGAATCTGTAGTATGGCCAATGCATATATATAACCAATACCAAAACCAGAATGTAAAGTTGATAAGATTACATGTTTAATATTTATACTTAGCAGGTATGATTATGATACATAGGAGTATTGTTGAACATAATAATGCACATATAGGCATCATTGTGCTGTGATGTTGGAAGTAATTTGAATCCTGTTTTTCCGCATTGACTAGGACTCTCTAGTCCTTGATTCTAAGAAAAGCTTCTTTAACATCCTCTTACCCTCAAATATTCTGCCTTTTCTCATAGTTTCTTTACATTTTGGATGATCAAAGCGGCTTAAATTCACTTTTTTTTAAACTTATTTAAAAAATAAGCTTCAAACTAAAAGATTTTTAAAAATAAGTTTATGCAGGTTCGGAATAAGTTTTGGCTTAATTGAATTGGACTAGTACATTTTTTAATTAGAAGAAATTATTGTCCCAGACAACGATTGTAGTCTATTTCAGTAAAAAAAATATAAAATAAATCGATGCTAGAGGCAAAAATTTTGATTTGAATTTTAAAAATATATATTTTTTTTGTTCTAATTTTGGAAAACATACAGATTGTGCTTGGGCCAGTCCAATTCAAACTGAGCCAAAATTAGGTGACGATTTTATTTGAGTGAAATCGTTACTCAAAGTAACTATTTTCTTTCAAAAATGTAAAAACATATTTTTGAAAATATTTGAGTGCGGAGCCAATTTTTTTAATTATTTTTTTTTAAAAAAACTTTTAAAAAAGTCGCTATGATTTGGTTTGAATAATCATATCGCAAGCCAAAAAGTGGTTTATTTGGATTCAAGTGAAGTTAAGCCAACACAAAAGTGAAATAGGGTCCACTTTGGTTTTGGGCTTTTGGCAGCACAGCAACTGATCTCAATTCCCAAGCTACCTTATTGCTTAGTGAGTTGTGACACTAGCAACATTGTGATGATACGTTCACTGACGAAATTTTGTCATGCTCCTAGGAGGGTAATGAACTTCTTGCTTTTACCTTGGTTATTATACACTTTACTCTTATTGCAATGAAATTGTTACAATTGTATCTCAGATAGACCTGTTCAAATGAGAGTAACTCTATTAAGGGCTTTTAATTAGCTCGTTTGTAAATTTTTTTTATCAATTATGAGTTTAATTTGGTCGGTGTTTCAAACAATCATATTTTATTGAGTCTTTAATGGATTAAATCGGGTCATTAATGGACCAATAATTTCCAATGCTTTTAAACACTATCAGGTAATAAATTATTTTCATTTACTTGCCGATTATTCACTGTAAAAACTGGAGGTGATACAGACAAGTTATCACTCTCTATAGATAAAAACTATACTCTACTTGGATGACCCAATCTGACTCGGTCAATTTTGTATCTTTTTTGGCCCGACCCGTTTCACATCTTTTTTGGCCCGGTCTAGCCCGCTTTGCATGTGACCCGTCCCGACCATGACCCAATGCACAGGTCTAATCTCGTGTTTACCAAACCAAATTTATGAATATTAAGAATTAGCTATGTTTTGTTCATCTTTAAGTATAATGTCCTAATAGTTCATAGTAGTTTTTAGTGATAAAACTTGTTTTGAACCAACATCTACTGCAGATAGAAAGTTCATCTTTGAAAATTGATTTACAATGAAACGTCTTTCTCATATATATATATACTACAATTAATGTCTAATTGAAATAGAAAAAGGTATATGCTACATGGCCCATAGAGGTTATTAATTAATTAGGCCATTCTTTCTTACTGATGTGCACATTTCGTTGCATAAATAACGAATCATGCTTAAAGGGTCAGAAGTTGGCAACATTCTGGGTTATGATAATTTATTATTGGTGTTCTATTTTGTTGGAGTAGCCATTTATACATTACAAATGTAAATAATAATCATAACTAGTGGAAGCACTTTGGAGCGTGATAAGGATTAACGAGAGTGTGGTAGTCGTCAGTCTGTCTGAATTCTAAGACAAAAGAGAGTATGGTCGTCGGCTCGTTGCACAAACTCTCCGCATTCTATTTTAAAAAGTCCCTATAAATCAATAATATTCCAAATTTACTTTATCTTACATTGCAATCATCATAGGTACAGCATTAATGCATCATACATTGTTATAAATTTTACTCAAGCATAAAACCTTCGTAAGTTACTTATACGACTCTTTATTAATTAGTAGATTCTAGTATTATTGTTGACATTCTAAAAGTCCATAGGACATTACATGTGAGTATCCCACATTAACAAATTAATAGAGAAATGTCCACTATATAAAGAAGAGGCCTTAAGGAAGGAACTACTTCTCTTATTGTCGTATGATTTTAAGATGAAACTTTCTTAATCTTATAAAGTAAATTCTCTCATAAAAATGAGTGTGGCTCAAACTCGTATTTAATCTCTAGTATTATACTACCATTTACAGTCATTACAAATTAAATTATGGAGTAATACTCATCCGGTGATTAAGCTTTTCTTTCTAACTGCATTGGTTATACAGTAAATTTTAGTCATAGTAACTCGTTGACTTTGCTAATGGTAAACTTTCAAACTTATCCATCAAGTGGAAAAATGGAAACCACACTTTAACTGCAGAATTTTGCTTTACAGGAAGATAAAAGTACAGAATCTAGAGAGAATGGCTGTAGTTTGATTTCATGTTTGGAATCCTGCATTATCATTCACTTCACATCCAGTAAGATGCCATATCTAAAGGTTTGTCAAAAATGCCAAACTGATTACGATGTAAAACAATAGTGATTGAAGCAAACAAACAAAATTCATAAGTAAGTTAATTTGTGGTACCTAATGTTTAGCTTCACTGAGAAGCTAGGAACCAAAACCGATTCAGTCTTTAAATTTAACATATTATCATTACGCAACTCCATTAGATTCAACTCATTCAAAATATCACAATTTACGTACTTTCCAAAAAGGTAAAATATATTGGTAGATTAATCTTAAAATCTCCAAATGATCATTTACTCTATGTAAAGCCGAGTTTTGAATATCGTAAAAGTCAAATGAGACAAACAGTTAGGGATAAAGAGAGTACAATAGACATACATTTTGTCTATATAACGAGTGTTAGATGGAAAATCAAATGACCATAAAGATTAACTCGTTCTTAGTCTTAAATTTGAAAATTGAAAACACATACACATGAAGTTCGTAATTGGTAAGTTGCATCCTTATATGATGTCAATTTTCTTTGTGATTAATTCTTCATAATTTTTACAATCACGTTCATGTCATTGCACAAAGAAACCTAGGGCTTATGAACATTGATGGAAATCTTATGCACGCAGTGATCAACCATCAATCATATCATATCATCGAATTCCTTGTTGGTCGTTACTTGATGGTACAATAATCAACTTCACCCAAGCTGATTTGTTTCTTGCAATTTGGCACGCACATTTCAATCATGCCATAAATTAAACAAGTTGAAATATTTAGCATGTTGACCAACATTTTGAGCCAACCACGTAAGAGACAAATTTTCTAGCTAGAATCTTAAACATAATTCTACCTTAACACCATTTTCTTTCTACAGGGGCTCACGGATTAGATAAGGGAATAACCGTTGTACATTTAATTAAATGTGGATACTCTCTTGTCCCGTTTTGTCTTTGCTTCACCGTTATCTCGTGAATAGATCATGTATTGGGTCAGGTTAGGGCCGGGATGAGTCACATACAAAATGGGCCGGATCAAAAAAGATACAAACGGGCCGAGTTGGGCCTGACTGATGTAAAGAGAGTATAATTCTATGTATGGAGGGTGATAATTTGCTTGTATTATCTCTAATCTTTAACAATGGACCATTGACAAGCAAGTAGAAAACATTCATTATCTAATAGTTTTTAAAAGCCTTAGAAACTATTAGTCTATTATTAACCCATCTTGATCCAATATAATATACTCTTTAAGAAACCGACCCAATTAAACCCATAAGTGATTACTCTATTATAAACGGACTGATTAATGGCCTCTTCCATTTGAACAAATCTACTCGTGAAGTCATATCATTGCTAGCTTTGCCATGCATAAGTACACCTAAAGAAATTTTTAGCTCAATTCCAGTGCTACATAGTCATTCAAATGATACAAACTAATGTATATGTTTAGCCCCTCAACGAGTCAACCCCTTTTCATTTCGTTTTCTAGCTTTCTTTTGAGTTGTTTTCGAGTAATATAGGTGAATCCACCTTGTTCTTGAAGAACTTGGATCAGCTAAAGTTCATACTTTATGTGAGTGTACCATATCAAATTACAAAGAATCTGTTAAAAAGGCAATGAGAAACAGGGGATAAAAAAAAAGGGATACGAGCAAAAAGCAGCTTCATTCAAAGGTACAGAACAGAGAATGTGGCAGTGTGCAGCCATAATTGTGTCAAACAAAGCATATTCAGCTTTTTATATGCTTCAGCCTAATCTAACTAAGTCATCATTTGCGTGTATACTTTTTCTTCTTCTTGTGCTCTTAAAGACTTGGACACTAATTCATAATTAATAATGGCAAAAGATGATAATTATCAAATTTGAGGCCTTCAGCTGTGAGGCCCTATGCAAGTGCATAGCTTAATATGCTATTAGCCGGGCCTGGGTGAGCCCGTCATTTTGCACCTGTTTTCTCATCATTACCACAAAATCGAAGTAGGAATTAACCTGGTTAACAGTACTCCGGCATACTTATTAATTTAGTTAAAAGAAAACTGTTTAGTGCTCCTAAATTATATGTCTTTAACATGTCATATAATGGGGGTGCCATGCCAAATGTAAAATGATCAAGTGTATAATGATGGTGTTACTCATTCTCTGTACACGACATCAACAGGGTTACGTTCTATACGCTATTATTCGATGATGTGTATTCTCACAGCTAGAAAAGAGAATTGATAGTTTTGTATTTCTTGAATTCTGATACTTACATTGGCATGTATTTAAATTAACTAATCTTTTGATCTTCGTGTTACAGGAGGAACCAACTACCTATTTGATAAGTTTATCCTAAGTATCCTATCTTTTGTTAACAAGATTAATCTTAACTTAATATTATCTTATCCTTTTCTACACTTCCCCTCAAGTTAGGTCGTAGGATCCTCAATACCTAACTTCCATAGAATTTTTTCAAATGCTCCAACTCCAACTACTTTAGTCAAGATATCAGCCAATTGTTCACCTGACCCGCAAAACACAAACTCAATATTCCTGGCTTCAAGGTTGTCTTTTATGAAGTATCTATCGACTTCTACATGCTTCGTCCTGTCATGCTGTATGAGATTTTCAGAGATGCTTATTACAACCTTATTATCACAAAAGAGTTCACAACTCTTTTCTGGTGGAAACCCACGTTCAGATTAGAGTTTCCTTAGCCACAATATTTCAGCTATTCCTTTTGCAATACCTCTGAATTCAGCTTTAGCACTAGACATAGCAACAACCTTCTGCTTCTTACTTTTCCGTGTTACCATTCCCTCCAACAATAGTGAAATAGCAAGAGGTAGAGTTTCTACTATCTTTGTCTCCTGCCCAATCAATATTAGTGTATTTCTAAAGTTTCAGATGATCATTCTTCCTAAACAATACTCCTTGCCCATAGAGTTTTCTTCAAATACCTCAGATTCCTAAAGACTGCCACCATATGATGAACTTGTAGCTTGAGCATAAATCAGGAAGAGTATGAGACAAGAAGATCAACTTCCCTACCAATTTTTGACATTGAACCTGATCTGTAGCTTCTTCTCTCTAGTCAATCTATAGGCCATGATTCACCATCATCAGAGTATCTTTCGATTTGTAGTCTAACATCCCTGTCTCTATTAACAAATCAAGAATGTGCTTTTTCTAAGATATAAAAATATCAGTTCTTGATCTGAGTACTTCGATTCTAAGGAAGTATTTAAGTCTCCCAAGGTCCTTCATTTCAAACTCCTGAAATAGCTGTTGTTTTAGGACCTCAATTTTTCTTTTATCATCACCAGTAATGATCATGTCATCTACATATATGATGAGACAAGTTGTGAAAATCCCCCTTTTCTTCTAGAATAAGGTATGGTCAGAATTACTCTAAATATATCCAAACTTCTTCATGGCTATTGTAAATCTCCCGAACCAAGCCCTCGGAGGCTGTTTTAGCCCGTACAAGGCCTTGTTGAGTCTGCAACCCTCTCTTGGTAAGAAATCCTATTGAAAAGCTGGAGGAATCTCCATATATACTTCTTTTGAGATTTCTCCATGTAAAAATGCATTTTTTACATCAAGATGATGCAATGGCCATTCTCTGTTACTCGCAACATAGAACAGAACTCTGATAGTATCGATCTTTGCTACTATAAAGAATGTTTTAGATAATCAATACCATACACCTAGATATATCCTTTTGCCATTAAACAAGATTTGTACCTCTAAATGTTTCCATCTGCTTTGTATTTCATTATAAAATTCCATCTGCAACCTACTAGTTTTTTCCTATCCATATCACACATTTTTCCCATGTTTTATTTTGGGAGAGAGCTTTAAATTTCTATTTCCATTGCTTCTTTCCAATGCTTACTCTTCAGTGCTTCTTCAACTATTAATGGAATTCTTTCTAAATACACCGTTGCGTTAAATGTAGTGGCTATGCTAGACATATTTTCAGAGGACATATCCTGGACCAGGTACCTTGTCTTTTTCTAGGCTTCATGTGAAGGATCATACCTCTTCGGAGGAATACCCCTTGTACTTCTGGGAGGTAATTAGTATCCTTCGGTAAGTTTTCCAATACCCTTAGTCTCTTATACTTCCTCAGTCTCCTGTACTTCCTCAATTTCCTGTAATTCTTCAATAGCAACATATTCTACTATTGTATCAAAAATAGAAAAATTATCACCTAAATTACTTACCTCAGCTATTAGCAGTTGTAGAGGATGTTCGTCCCTAGGAGCATATACATCTTCAGATGGTATAGAGGATGAAGCAGATTGTATTATATGATTTTTGTAATTGTCCCCTATAGTATTCGTTGGGTCTTATTTTGGTAACCTACCTAGCCAACTTAGATCGTCCTCATAGTTCTCCCCCTAACGTCAAAGTTGGGAAAAGAAATAGGTCTGGTAAACAAAGTCACAATCCATGGTAACATGCAAATGATTTTTGACCGGGTCGATACACCTATATCCTTTATGAAAGACACTATACCCAATATAGACACATTTAATAGCCCTAGGCTCTAATTTTCCCTGATTCCTTTTTGGGAGATGAAGGTAAGCGATACATCCGAAAACCCGGGGAAGGGGGGAGGGAGGTATACAGTGAACACTAGGTATAGAAATATGTGCTTTCAGGGTATCCAAGGGTGTTTTGTATTGAAGTTTCTTTGTTGGGAGTCAGTTGGTAAGATAGTTTTCCATAACAATAGCTTCAGGCCAATAGGATTTGGGCACACATGAGTCAATCATCACAACCCGGGTTATTTCTAAAAGGGTTCGATTTTTCCTCTCAACCACTCCATTTTTTTGAGGAGTGTCTTGGCAGGTTGTCTGTTGTAATAGGCTATTTTCTGAGTAAAAGGTGCTTAAGTCATGGTTTACATATTCTGAACGCAAAATACTAATTCTGGTCTTAAACTGGGTAAGAATCATTTTATAAAAGAAAAAAAAATACTAAATACTTTAGATTTCTGTTTCATAAAATAAATTTAGCTCTTAAAGGTGCAATTATCAATGAATAAAATGTAATAAACAAAACCATATAGTCCAAGTTTTGGGGCCGGGCCCCATACATAAGAGTGAATTAAAGTAAAAGGTTTACTATAATGGCTAATACTATTAGGATAACAATGTTTGTGACTTTTAGACAAGTAACAAGCATTATAATCCAGGGATAAATGTAAACCAACAAGAGAAAGAAAGAGATGTTCTAAGTACCCTAACGAGGGATGATGCAAATGACGGTGCCACATCTGGAGTTGATCTTCAACTAAACTATGTAAAATCGCTGTATAACCCATCCTAGGTAGGCTATCAACATAATACAACACATCCTTCTCAATATTATGCCCAATGATCTTCCTAGTTTGAGCATCTTGTACAAGACAAACATCAAAAGTAAGTAAAACATTGCAATTCAATTCTTTCGTACTATGACTAATAGAGAAAAGCTTATATGAAAGGTTTGGGACACAAAGATAGTTCTTTAGGGACTGACTATCCCCAAATTGCATAGATCTAGCCCTGACAACATCCACACATTCTCCATTCGCCGCCTGTATGCATGTTTTTTGGGGCTTGGTAAAATTAAAGAGATCATTTATGTCATTAGTCATAGTGTCTGTTGCAACGCAATTAAAGATACACTGGTTTTCGGGGGATAAAATTGTGGAACAATAGGATTAGGCTAACTCATGTGTTTTGTGGGCTAAGACTTGTATTATGTAGGGTTTAGAGACTTAGGGCTCGTGAAATTGGCCATTAAAGCCATAGGTTGGGAGGGATGGTAAGGGGATTTATGGTGCGTGGGTCACGAGCAAATAGGGTAGATTTGGGGTTTTTTTTTTGTGGAATTTCAATCAAAGGAATTTGGGGTTTGGTTTCAGTGGCTGAATTTCTAGGGTTAGTTTGGCAAGAGTCTCCCTCATTACCTTCTCTTTCCTCCGTAGCCAATCTCCTCTCATCCCCATCTATCAGTTTTTGGTGATGTTGTTCCACTACCATGGTCGCTCCTCCCTTCCTCTTCACCTCATCCGTGTTGCCTCCTTTCCTTTTGTTCACTAGCCACCACAATGGGAGTACCAGAGTCCCGCCTTCTTATCTTTGCCTTGCCGAGATATTGTTCATTGGTCTGGCCAGCTCATGATGGCTAAACCACTCCCAATTCTGTCTAACCTAGGTAATGGTGTTGAGTCCTTTGTCATGATACTCCTTCTTGCTATTTCCCTTCTTATTACTCCGTATGCTACATCCATAGTGGGTAAAGGCTCTTGATTCACTAGTTCTCGCCTATCCTTGTCCATTGATTCATCGAGATTGGCTAAAAATTGGTATAGCTAGTTTTGTTGAACCAATTTGTTATGGCTAATGATATCATATAGGTCCTTCATTGGGTTGGGCATACGACGGTCAATCTCTTTCCTAATGGTGTTGAGTTTTTTGTAGTATGCTTTAACCGATTCTTTGCCTTGTTTAATTGTGTTGGCTTTAATGGTGAGATCAAAAATCTACAACCCATCTCTCCCATTGCTATATGGCTTCTATTCCCTTCCATAATTCGTAAGATGTTGAAAAATCAAGAAATTGGTTAACTAACTCTGATTATATATTGTCAATTATCCAGGATTTTACCATGGCATCTTTTTATGTCCATATTAGATGTTCTTGGGTAGTGAGGGTTATAGGGGTAGTGGCAATGACGCATTGGAGCCTTCCCTTCCCCTCAATTACCATTAACATCCTTCTGGACCATATGGGGTAATTTTGGTGGTTTAGTTTTTTAGAGATATTGACTGAGGTAGGATTGCCTTGGGGTTCATGGTTCCTATTGACATCAAACTTCTCAAGAAGTTCGAGCAACCAGGCCATTACTTTGGCAGACTCGCTCGTCTCTTTGGGTGGATCACTCATAGTCACATATAAGTATTTGGTAAATGATGTTGGCTGGTTAAGGGTGATCTGATACTATACCTCTCAGCTTGTGATACCAAACTAGAAAAGAGAATTGATAGTTTTGTATTTCTTGAATTCTGATGCTTACATTGGCATGTATTTATATAAACTAATCTTCTGATCTTTGTGTTACAGGAGGAACCAACTACCTATTTGATAAGTTTATCCTACTATCCTATCATTTGTTAACAAGATTAATTTTAGCTTAATGTTGTCTTATCCTTTTCTACACTCACAAACATTATCATCATGCTTTTGATGCGCCTTCAATCACATGTATTGATAATGTACATTTTATAATCTATAAAATGGATGATGTGAAACACAACTCTCACGGTAAGTTACATTTGTAAACGATGTCACATTTCTAAAATGGTTATAATATGTGAATGCATTAAAAAATTATACGCATATTGGTGCCTTTAATGTTTTATTTTATTTAATAATTTCACTTTTAATCTTTTACTTACAACCCTAAGAATAGTACAATTTTATTTTATATAGTGTAAAGCTAACTAGTATTCTCAAAATGAAGATATGATGGATTGTGATATTCCATATACCATAGACCTATGTATTGGGTTGGGTCATGGTCGGGATTGGTCACATACAAAACTGACAGTATTGGAATAGGCCAAATAAGATGTAAAACAGGCCAAGTCAGATCTGATCAAAGAAGATATAAAACAGGTTGAGTCGAGCCGGGCCGTCTAAAGAAAGTATAGTTTTTTTTTTTATCTATAGAGGGTGGTAGTTTGCCTGTATCACCTCTAATATTTGATAGTGGACCATAGGAAAATAAAGTGGAAATAATTCATTACCTGATAGTATTTAAAAGCTTTGGAAACTATTGATCCATTATTGACCTGACTTGACCCATTAAAGATCCAATAAAACATGACCCTTCAAAAGATCGACCCAATTAAGTCCATAAGTAATTAGATCCTTTTACAAAAGGGTCGATCAATAGCACTTGATGGAATCCCTCCCTTTTAAACAAGTTTAATATACAAGTCCGTAACTGACGAAGGAAATATAAGATAAACGCTGATTTGTTCTTTAATCATAGTGAGTACGTTGTATGATGTAGATGCCCGAGGGGATAGTATTTGTGTGCTTTGTATTGTCCGAAATGAAGGGCGTAGTTTGGAATGATGTTTACGACTTAGCCTGTTTTCCACTAATATAGTAATGTTTCGGGTTATTGAATGAAAGAGGATTAAACATAGCTTAGTGGATTCATACACCTATCTCTCCCAAAGTAGCCCGGTTATGTTGCAAATGGTGTCAAATCTTGGGCCTTTAGGCAGGGAGTTGCCAGTGTGCTCAGATTAAATAAGACCGTTGGATAATAGAATGGACACTTTTCTTGCACTAGATTATTTAGTTTGGGACACCCCCAATAGCTAATTGGTGGGCCTATTATGACATTCCAATGATGGACCATGCTGATAGGCCTGATGACACTTGTAGCAGCAGAGCCTGGAGGCAATAGTGCGCCCTAGGGGTGTGCATAAATGGTTAACCGTACCATTAAGCCTTAACGGTATGATTAACGATACGATTAACCATTATAATGGTTATTGGAAAAGGCTAACCATAACCATACCGTTAAGTATTGGTAACCAATAAACGGTAACCGTTAACCGTTTCATTCCATTTTTATGCACTTGTACACCTAATATTGTGAAATTATTTGTATGATTTCTTAGTTCATTTGGGTATTTTACAATAGTAATAACACATATACAAAAAAATTTGTGATATTCATTCATGTTTTAGCCTTTTAAGTTTAGTTTTTTTTAGATAATAACAGTTAACCGTTACAAAATTTTCATAACCATAACCGAAATTCTTAACAGTTCAGTAAAATAACCGTTAATATGAATCGATTATACACGGTTAACGGTTACAATTAACGGTTATGGTTTAGTTTATAAACTCCTAATTTGCCCCTCATAGTGCATACGCTTACTTATTACTACTATAAACATATTTTTAATACTCCTGACATATGAATCGATATAATTTATTGGTATCTGACAGGTTGGCGAATCCACAATTTTTCACCCGGTGAGTCATCGATAATTAAACATAATTTAATAAATTTTTTTTTACCAAACAACTAATAATAATACTAAAAAATACATCCAAATATTTAAAAAGTAGAAAATACAACCAAATGTTCAAATAATTTTTTTAAGCCGACTAATTTAACCCATCAGAACAACAATCAAATCCGGTCCTCAGTATGTTTTAGCCTATAAGCTATGAACCAAAATTTCTCATCTCTTATCCCTGGGTGTAATAGCAGTTGAGTTATTGATATCCTTACACTTCTGCTTTATATCATGGAAACGATTAGAAAAGGATGGACCAAATGATTAATTTTAACAGGAAATCAGTAGATTAACATTATTACATAAATATTGATTTGATTAAATATGATTAAAGGGGGTTTCAAAATTACCGTTAAACACATCATGCATGGTTGAAATGATGAGTCAAGGGGTGCCCAAAGAAAGACACGACCAACGAAAAACATTGAAAATTTAATGTGACAATTAATTTCGAACAAGTTGGTATCTTTTTTTGGAATGAAATATATTAACCTGGAAGGTGCCTCTAGGAGGTGAGGTCATGGTGATGGGTGCAAACTACGACTACGTGTGTACTAGAGCATTTGTGTGATGTCTGACTCATACTCCCTCTATCCCTAAAAAACCACCCCAATCGACTATTTGGAGTC
Organism: Dysphania ambrosioides; assembly: GCA_026401315.1. Taxonomy (NCBI): domain Eukaryota; kingdom Viridiplantae; phylum Streptophyta; class Magnoliopsida; order Caryophyllales; family Amaranthaceae; genus Dysphania; species Dysphania ambrosioides. The sequence continues at coordinate 20,698,374 of CM048671.1, read as the reverse complement.
AAAGTTTGAAAAGTTTGACCACGAATTCTTATCATATTATAAGAAATAATATATTCAAGTAAAATCTTGTTGGATGCATCTTAATATAAATTTTTAGAATATCAAGTTTTCATAATTTTTTGCCTTATGGATTTGGAGATAAAAAGTTTAAAGACGTGTATTGAATACAATGAAAGTCAAATTGGGGTAATTTTTTAGGAACAAAGGGAGTACAAGCTAAATTCGTTGATTTTGAGAACCTGACTTTAGACTCTTGAGTTGTCCTTATTCTTGCCTGAGTAATTTCTCATCTCTTATCCTTACTTTTCCTCCTTTTTACTACTCATTCACCAAAAAATTCATCTTGGCCTCTTGGGGACGATGACTTTCACCTTTGTCTCTGCAATTCTATGATTCCCATGACTGTTTGAACATAGACTCATTCGATAATCGAGATGAGTCCAACACACCCTCAAATCTCGACATGGGCGACACCCAAATAGTTTGCTTAGATCAAGCTGTCGATGTGGCTATGACACTCTCACCTACATTTGGGGCTCAATAGCTACCATCCTTTCGGTTCTCCAACACTTATCTTGTCCCCAAAACATCTACTTCTACTTCGGCATTTCCGCAAATCGGTCTAACGCCACTGTCCCAAAGGGTGAGAGGTTTTTTTTAATAAATTAAATGTTTTTTGCCCCACTAGTGAACCATTTGACTCACTAGCACATTATCTAGGTCTACCTCTAGGTATATCATAATATATGTCTACGTGTGTATGTGTGTCATAATCTTTAATGTTCTATGTATTTCTGTGTAATGCGTAGAGTGCAATGAGGACTCAAAGCAAGACTCTAATTCTCTTGCAATTTTTAGAATGAATTGCTTCCTGAAATTCGAATGCGTAGTTTTGAGACTAAGTTGTCGAGTTCTTCCTTCTCTAGGCTTAGCAAATTGATAAGCGTGCCATAGATAGGAGATTTGGGATCAAGGTAATTGCTTCATACATTGGAGGAGATAATAGAGGATGTTTGGGTTGTCTTATTGGTCAATTTCTATTAATTATGTGTGAACTTCCAAACTCTCCTTCCATTCATGATCAAAACAATATATATCCCGTAACACCCCCCCTCAAGTTGGAGCACGAGAGTCAAATGTGCCCAGCTTGGAACGAAGATACTCAAACTGAGACTTTTTAAGAGCCTTTGTGAAAATGTCTGGTAATTGTATAGAAGTGGAATAAGATGGAGAAATTAAACCCTCGTTAGTTGCATCTTGAATAAAGTGACGTCCAACCTCAATATGCTTCGTTCGTTCATGAAAAACTAGATTCTTGACCATGTGTAAAGCAGACACACTATCACAAAAGATCTCAATTACTTTTGGATGATGCACACCCAAGCTCAATAATAAGGCCTTGACCACTTTAACTCGCATGTAATTGCTGTCATGGACCTATATTTGGCCTCAGCAGAAGATCGGGACACAATGTGTTGCTTCTTTGTCTTCCACGAAATGGGAGAGTTCCCAAGAAACACAAGCCAACCTGTCAGTAAGTAATGAGTAAGAGGACAAGTCACCCAGTTTGAATCACACCAACCTTGTAGGCTTAGCTCAATGTCGGCTCTTAACAAAATACCCAGAACTAGAGTACCCTTTAAGTAACGAACAACTCGCAGAGCCGCCTCCCAATGTTCACGACGAGGCGCTTGCATAAACTGAGACAAAATATGAACTGAATAAGCTTGATCAGGCTGAGTGACCGTAAGGTAAATCAGACGTTCAACGAGCCTCCGGTAAGCTTCAAAATCTACAAGAAAGATCACCTGTAGCAAGACCAAGTCTATGATTTTGCTCGATGAGAAATCCACTCGGCTTTGCTCCGAACAAACCTATTTCAGAAATAATATCCAAAGAATATTTCCTTTGACACAAGAGAAATCCTAATGAACTTCGAGTAACCTTGATACCCAAAAAATATTTCAAGGGTCAAGGTTCTTCATCTTTAAACAAGTACTAAGATAAGATTTGAAACTTATAAGCGCAGCGGAATGATTACCAGAACTAGTAAGATCATCAACATAAATCAAGAAATAAATCTAAACTTTGCCATTGGTATATGTGAGAAGAGAGTAATTAGAGTAGGGTTGGAGAAACCCATACTCTTTCAAAGCCTTAATGAGCTTGACAAATTAACAATGCGTAGCTTGTTTTAAGCCATACAAATATTTTCTCAAATGACACACAAGAGTTGGATATAAACATTCAAACTCGGGGGGTAATTTCATATAAACCTCCTCATTAAGGTCACTATGAAGAAACACATTGTGAACATTCATCTGATGAAGTTTCCAATCCTTAGAGGCCGCAACTGCGAGAAATATGTAAACAGTGCTAATGGAGCAAACATCTCACCATAATCGATACCTTCCTGTTGATGATTCCCGAAAATAACCAATCGATATTTGAGACGTTTAATATCACCATTTGACAAGAATTTTATCTTGTACACCCATTGATTTACTAGAGCACGTTTCGCCAAAGGGAGATGCTCTAGAGTCTATGTCCCATTGTCTTCTTAAGCTTTTATTTCCTCTTTCATAGACTGATGCCAACCTTCCTGTTTCATGGCCTTTTTAAAGGATTTTGGATCCTTTCCACTAATAATTGGTGCAAGAGGATAAGGAGTACCTAAAGAAGCATTGAAAGATGGAGTGTAGATAGACGAATTATTTGCAAAAACCAAGGGAGTGACATAGTCACGAAGTTTGACCAAAGGATTTTATCACGCAGCCCACGAATCATAAGAGATGTGGCTTGCGACTGATCTTCAATGAACATGATGCCATTGCCACTATCCGTGGGCAGTTGTGGAGCAAAGGCAACAAGGCTACCTTCTTGGTCAGGGTCGTTGCGAGAGAAACTGCTAGGTAGCTCAACGAGAATTTCCCCCTTGTAAAATCCACCATATCCATCCCACAACTCATATTCAACAAAATCAACATGAATATCATAATTTGGCTCATACTCATGTGATTCAATATTGGTATCTTTCGGGTAGCTAAATGGAAACATATCTTTAATAAATTTAAAATCCCGAGAAACGAAGAACTTTAGAATCAAGGTCATATAATCTCCACCCTTTCTTCCCAAAAGTATAACCCATAATAACACACTTTCGAGTTCGACTAGCAAACTTGTCACCTCCAGTTTTATGATTATGGGAAAAACAGAGACATTCAAATGTACGAATTGTGTCAAAAAGAGGTGGTTTATTGAAAAGGATTTAGGATGGGGTTTTATTTTTGAGTAAAGGAGTAGGAGTTCTATTAATTAAGTTAGCTACAATAAGAACACACTCACCCCAGAAAGAAATTGACAACTTGGCTTGAAATCTCAAGGCTCTCCCCATTGTTAGAATATATTTGTGTTTTCTCTTAACCCTCTCATTTTGTTGCAGAGTACTCACACAAGATGTTTGTAAAACAATCCTAATTGTAGCTAAAAAATCACGCAAACAATTAAACTCAATACCATTGTCACTTTGCACAATTTTAATTGTTTGTGAAAATTGTCTTTCTACCATAGTATCAAATAACAAAAACATATGAAATACCTAAGTCTCATCAATCAACAAATAAATCCAAACTGCTCTAGAGTAGTCATCAAAAATAGTAAGAAAATACCGAGCTCCGCCCGTCAAAGTATGTCAATACAGACCCCATAAATCACAATGTACCTTTTCAAAAATTCTAGATGCCTTATTGTCACTCAAAGGAAAACTATCTCTAGAATATTTAGCTAGCATACATACTTCACACCCCTTATCTAGACTTTCTTTATTATTAACAGTAGGAAACAACGTAACAACTTTCTCAGAAGGATGACCCATACGAAAATGCCACAACTCCAAATTAGACCTTGCGTCAATAGCACCCACATGATGCGCCAGATCTAGTTTGCGAAAGTAGTATAATCCGTCCCTACTAACTCCCGTTCCAATTAGCTTCTTCATTTGGTCATGTATAGCGCACATAGAAGAAGTAAATTAGACAATACAATTCAGATTATCAATAAGATGTGAAATAGAGAGTAAATTACAACTCAAACTGGGAACATAAAGCACCCTAGTTAGTGTAATCTTGTCTGATTGACAAACAGAACCAAAAGAGACGTCAACTGTTTCATTATTTGACAATCCTACAGGGCATTGAAGGTTCTTTGTGTTAAAAAGCCAAGATTTTTTTTCCCGTAACATGATTTGTAGTGCCAATGTCAATGATCCAAGAGTTATCATCAAACTTACCATTCAACAGATTTTCTTAAATTGCAGCATTACCCATCAATCCCGGTATTGCCTTCCACTGTTCACTAGTGAATAACTGACTAAAAGGAGAAGTGCATGCATTAATCGATATTGCACCAATACTGCTAGCTGATGTAGCATTAGCCCACACCAAACCACGACCACGGCCAGCCAAAAGCTTCCCACTTGGCTTCCATCTCCTAGCCAACCATGAAGATTATAGCAAATACTCTCTTCATGACCTTTCTTCTTACATTAGGTGCATGTTTTATTAGCCCAACACCTATAGGTCTTGTGATCTACCTTCTTGCACTTCTAACAGGCCGGCCTATCTGAACCATCACACTCCTCCCTACACTAGTACGAACAGCAAAATCAAGCGCAGGGGAAGACTCTTCTTTGATTCGAGATATTCCGTAAACCCTTTATTCTTTAGCCACCTACTGAAATGCCCTATTTAAAGAGGGTAATGTGTCTTGAGAAAGAAGAATGGAGCATAAAGGATCCTAATACTTAGAGTATAGACCGAGCAAAAACTGTTGAAGTCGATCACCACCAAGTCGACTAGCGTGTTGTTTCCCAACATTACAAATACAATTGCCACAAGTACACACAATTAAAGGTTCATGCTTATCAAGTTCATCCCATAAAACAGAAAGTTTACTAAAGTAAACCGCAACCAGCATATTTTTCAGTTGCTCACAGTGGTTTATATTAGGCTTAATTTGCTAAATACGAGGACCATTAACAAGACAGAAACATTCATATAAATCATCCTATAATTTCTTGGCATTATCATAATATCAAACAATTCTATCCAATATCAAACATCTAAGTATATCCCTAAGAATTTTGCACCACAGAATGACGTAGCAAGTGTCCATGTGCTCTTTTAAATCTTGGGTTCTGCCATATTTTTGGACATTTTTCTAATATGAAGGATTAGGTTTTTCTAGCTACTCATTGCTTAGATGTGAGAAAGTGAAGGGAGATGGAGGTATGATTGAAGAGTGGCGGCGGTGGGGACAGTTGGGAGAGTGGTGTAGTGTATGGTGGAAGATGCTGCTGATTTATAGGGAGAAAATTTGGAGGGAAAAGGCTAATCATTTTAAAGTAATTGGACGAAAAACTATTAAGAACACTCATGAAGGTCACAAATAAGAAAATTGAAAAATACATGGTTATCAATGATAAATCTTTTTTTTTACAAGTAATCAAATATAAATTGAAAAAGTTTAGGGTTAATTACAAATGAAAATTACCCAAAAATAATTGATGTTACCAAATTTCATTCCTATCAGATAAAGATCTAGACAACCTCTATCAAAATGAAAAGATTAAAGGGAGAAGCCGGTGGAAGGAGGGAAATAAGAGCAAGTCAAGCTTGATTATCTTCCCGATTAGTAGGGTTTTTTGAGGGATTTGCTAGACAGTTGGACACAAAAAAAAAAAAAAAAAACATTTCAAAATCACGTACATAATAACATAAGACATTATCCTCATTTGCTAGATTTTTTTTTCACTTTATTTTTGAAGCTAGATTTTTTTGTCTGTCGTATTATTAGTTGAGAAGATGTAACTAATTCTAAGCATGCTCCATTCATCACCCGATTATCCATCCATCTATACATCCATACATTCATCCATCATTCGTGGGTGAAACTGATGAATCCTATGATATTTAGGTGATACACAATATAATTGATAAATTAGTTGTAAAAATTACTAGACAACATTAAATTTAAAAAAAAAAAAAAAACATAACATAAACTTTTAAAAAATCAAACTTACTTATTGTACGTGTTTTTGCATTAGCCAACCACGGAATCATCTAATGTACTAAAAAAAGAGATTTGATGTGGTAGTAGTAATTGTGTTTTTGCATTTGCAACATAAATAAGTGACTTTTATCCAATCAAAATGTACATCACGACGCCAGTGATAGATTTGAAGTGCATCGGGGAAAAAATAGTTACATACCTTGCGAGTTATTGCAATTTGACATGAACCATTATTAATGAGGAAAGATTTTTCAATAGCTATCCTAAAATTATAGCTACTCTGATAAAACTAACTCTAGAATTCTAGACCCTTTATTTTGAAAAAAAAAAAAACAAGTCTTATCCCTTCATTTTTAAATTAAAAATCCAAACCGAAATGACACAAAAATAACGCTTCGACAGTAACAAAAAAAAAAGGGACTGATATCTTATTCACGTATATCATGAAGATTATAACATTGAATCAATCACAAAATTTTGCGGAAAATTTTAGTTGAAATAGTTGTAGAAAATCATAATGTACAATTGAAGGAAGAAATGAATTATTAAAAATAATGGGAATTAACCATATATTATTAGATTACCAATTATTATGTCATCATGTATATGTATGACTCATGAGAAAAGGCGGATAAGGAAGGAGGAGATCAAATGTAATGGTCTGCTGGAAATTTGACTTCCATAAATGATATCATATTGTATTTGCGTGAGAAATTGAGAAAGGATAAGAAATGAGGCTTTTTTAATTTATATTTTATATAAATTATATTAAGATATTGATATCTTATATATATCTATTGATATATTAGATATAATTATTATTATATTAAATATAGGTATTGTTATTTCTAATTCATATTTGATATAAATTATATTTAGATACTGAAATCTTATATATGTGTATTGATATGTTAGATATAACTATTGTTATATCAGAGTAGATATAACTATTATAATAACATATACAACTATATATTCTTATCTCAATTCACTCTACGTATATTCTTATCAATTACTGCAACAAGAAGAAAGGTTTTGATACATAATAATATATATTATATGGTACATACAGCATGGTAAAAGAAAACTACATTATACTCATTAGTAATTTGTACATGTATTTTATATAGATTTATTTTCAATATCTAATGTTTAACTGTCATTTATAAATAGGTGGTATGAGATCTGTATCCCGAGGATGAGGGTGAGGAGGATGAGTGGCGTGTCGTTTCACCACTCGTATGTTTTGAGTGCGTTGAGTTCCATTTGCCGACACGAGTGATGCGACAGTACGGATCGCATCAGGTCATACCCCCGCCTGTTAACACGAGCGAGGATTTACACAAGATGGACCGACGTGGGAAGACTGAAGTCGTTTGGACGGACCAACATCGACAATTTATTGACGCGTGGGATAGGCGTCTACAGTCCGTAGTCTAGGTCGATTCATTTGAGGGAGTTATGGACTACTTCGATCCATACTTGGTATGGTATCGACGTATCACTAGGCGGTTCATCAGCCCTTTCTTCAGGCCGCCTGTGCCACATTTCTCCCCTGCAGCAGTGCCGTTACACATCGTGGTAAGATTTCTAGCCAATTTACTTGTTCATTTATATATAGTACACAACTAACGTCATTTGTATTTCTTCTTTTGTCATATAGACTGAGGAGCTGCTGCATATTCGTGACTACGTTCACGACTCCCGAGACATGTGTCTCCTATGGCGGATCACGTGTACGGTCTTGTCCAGGAGAGCATGGAGAGGATACGGAAGCCTTACTGACTTTGGCCGTACCCATTAAAGACGAATTGTGACGCATCCACCCCCTCCACACCCTTCAATATGCCGGAGACCCTTGCCATCGAGATGTCCAGTCAGCATTACACTCAAGGTCAGTCTTCGTCATCGGCTTACACATCTCCAGAGGCCCCATTTGCACACCATCCAGGGTGGACCCAACAAATTCAAACTCAAAGTTCGTATCCTCATTTGGACATCATTTATGAGGAGCAAACTCCGGGTCCAGACTCTTAGGGCTTATTTCGTTTTTCATTACATTATTTTATATTACAATTTGTTACGTATATAACTAAAACTTACTTTGAAACATTATATACGTTTTTAATTTCAAACTTCATAATTTGTTATGGCCTTCTTTCCAGTTTGTGCTTATTTTGATACTTATTATTTGAATTTGTCTTCAGAAATTCACATTTTGATTAATACGTATTTTAATATTGATAGGAAGTTATATACTATATTTAATACGTATTAGTTTACGGTGTGTAGGAAAAAAATTCTTTTAGTAAAACGCTGCCTTGGGTAGCGATTCATTCTGACCCAGATTTCAACCCTAAAACCCAGCCCATGCAAAACGCTGTCTTGGGTAGCGTTTTTAAACCGAATCTAAATTAGCTTATTTTTTTAAAATAGTTTCAACTGAATCTTATTTTTCAAATTTAAAAAAAAAATGGCTTAAAAAAAAAATTCGATAAACGTGTCAGAGTGATTGATTCCTCTAAATATGACGAGTGAAATATTGAGGAATATAAACATACAGATTACTCCGTATATTATTAAAGCATACATGCATGCATGCCCTTAATTCGACTAGCACAAATCACAATACACTCTACGTATATTCTTATCAATTACTGCAACAAGAAGAAAGGTTTTGATACATAAGAATAATATATTATATGGTACATACAGCATGGTAAAAGAAAACAACATTATACTCTGTATTTCATTATCGTATGTACTTTTTATTTAAAACTCAAGGTTAAAGAAGCACACCCTTACACACAAAACGCTGGTCAACACAGAGTAATATATACTTAGTAATCGTACGCATCTTGAGAATGTTTGTTTGATTAATTACTCCGGCCAGAACATCAAACCACCTTTGTTGTAAACCGGGGAAGCTTCATCATCAAGTCCGAGCTGTTGAATTGCAAAGCCATTGTTGTGAATATAAAGGTAGAAAGCAGCATTAGTGACACGAATTCCGGGTAATATATCAGTGGTGTGCTCAAGATTATCACCATGGCTGAAGGACACCAACCAATCACCCCCAAGATCTTTGATATATATGGTGTAATAATCACCCAAAGTAGAGTTATAATATTTGACCTCATACTTGCGTTGTGCGCTATAGTAAGGGATATTACCATAGCATAGCCTGCTTTCGGATTCGCGAGGCGCAATATCCCCCTCAGTGTACCCAGATTTACTTGGAAAGAAGGGATTCTTAAAGTGAACCGGGCTATTCGATTCATTGAATATTTTTTTAAGAATTATCCACCCATAGTCCATCTAATTAATAATGGAGAAGAACAAAAGAAAGAACAACAACAGTTCGTGTAATTAAGCTTGGAGTACTTAATGGTGTATTGGTGATGATGTTGAGCTTCTAAAAGTTAGTTCAATCTATTTTATAAGGTGTTACGACTAACTTATAATAAGAATAATTAAAATTTTATATGAAGTTCATGAAATGCTAAATTAGGCTATGTAGTTTCGGGGAAATAGAAATGTGGAAATAGGAATAATTTAAGTTGGTCGTACAATGCATATATAGTTTAATGAAAACCCCGGAAATACTCAACTACTAACTCATAGTTGTCCTATACGGCAATACCCGACAGATCGCACTTATTTAATTTACTCAAAACACGACAGAAAATAATGCATCTAACTCTGTTCCCACTTGTTTTATTTGACCAAAACACCTCAAAAACATCAATAATAAACTCCAACGCCTACTTTCCAAACAACTAAACAAGGATATTAAATGACATTTTTGTGAGCGTTCCTAGATATTACTCCTAGATAGTGAGGAACCTACTACCTACGAGCAAGCCTTAGCGAGTTGGAGTATTTTCTTTGATAAAGCAATCGAGAGTTTTGGTTTCATCAGAAGTGAATAAGATTCTTGTGCTTACAATTTTTCTTAGTCTTGTATGTAGATGACATACTTCTCATAGGAATGATGTACCAATGCTTGAATCAGTCAAGAATTGATTAAAAAAAATTCTCTATGAAAGACTTAGGAGAAGCAAAGTACATTTTAGGAATTAAGATCCTTAGAGATAGGTTTCGAAGGATGATTAGACTAAGTCTAAAAACTTATATTGATAAGGTTTTGAATAAGTTCAATATGGAAAACTCTAAAAGAGGTTTTATTTCCATACAACACGGCTTATTGATTAGCAAGACTAAGTGTCCAAAGACGGCTGATGAGATTAAGCGAATGAGTAGCGTGCCTTATGCATCTGCCATAGGCTCGATCATGTTTGCAATGATATGTACTGAGCCTAATGCTTTATAAGTCTTGAGTGTATGTAGCAAATATTAGGCTAATCCAGGTGATACACACTATACTGCAACTATGGACATTCTGAAGTACTTAAGAATGACTAAGGATTATTTCTTAGTGTATGGAGGTGATAGTGAGCTGATTGTTAAGGGCTATACAGATGCGAGCTTCCAGACAAACAAATATGACTTTGATTCGCAATCTTGTTTCATTCTTTTGTCAGAATAGAAGTGTAGTAAGCTAGAAAAGTTCTACTCGAAGCACTGTGGCAGATTCTACAACATAATAGAGTATTTAGCTGTAGTTTAGGCATCTAATGATGTTTGGATGAAGAAGTTCCTTCATGATCTTGGAGTAGTGCCAAGTGTTCAAGAAGGAGTAAATTGGTATTGTGACAATAATGGTGCGAATGCTAAAGCAAAAGAACCAAGGTTTGCAAAGATTGGATAAGTACGGTTTGCAAAGTGCTTAGAAATATTACATCTTTCATGAGATAGTCGAACGAAAGAATGTAAAGGTTTGCAAAGTTCATACGGTTCAGAATGTTGTTGATCTATTGACTAAACCTTTACCTCAACTTAAGCATGAGAGTCATGCTAGGAATTAAGCATATTGGTGAATGGATTTAAATTGTAAAGATATTACTTTATGCTAGAATTTTGTGTTTATGAATAAAGCTCCACTCTTATTTAATTGTGGTTTAGAATTAAATAATATATCCAAAGTATTTTATGATAATCATAAGCTTGTCAAATGCCCGATTTAGTAAATGAAACCCTATTGGTGAATGATTTATTTTAAAAATACTAAGTGTTCCTAGCCTAAAATTATCAATGGACATAGATAGTTTTGGAAAGGCTAGCATGTCGATTACTCAGTAGCACTATTTTATGGGCTATAGGGACACATATATTCTTGGTCAATTGACATGAGCACTTCATGTATCTTGTTGAATGGCTGGTATAACTTTGATGTTGTTAAACGACGTGCCGTAGAAGAAGGTTATAAAGACAATATTTGAGTTTGTTAAAAGTTCAGTGGGAGTCATGGTTGTGCAAGATTGGATAAGTATGTCCTCCTATATGATAGGATTGGTGTCTTGGTCGCTTAAAGAGCGAGAATTGGAAATGCATGGTCGTGCTTGAGTTGATTAAATGCTTAATCACTCGTTTTTCAAGAAAACAATTTAAGTATTGATATGATTAACATGAGATGTTGATATATCATCAAATCTGACACTAAGAGAGTAAGGGAATTCTAGATTGCTCCACTTGATCTCGGAAAAGTGGGAGATTGAAGGAAATGTCCTCAATCATCATGCACAATATATTAGAATCTTTATGGAGATAATAAATTAAGTTATTTTAGTAATGTAACGTTTTTCTAAAAACCAATTATCATATATGAGTTTAATGTGATTAGGCCCACAACTAATGTAACCAGATCGTATGAGGTCACACAATAAACATAGATGGATTAAATTTCTCCAAGCCCATTTATCTAATGGGTTGGATGGTATAGTTTGAGGAGGGTTTGAACTCTATATGATTGAATAATATATATGAGATCAATTAGGTTATTTGAGATGTAGAAAACCCAAAAAGACCATATAACCATAAACCTACTCAAAACCCTAGCCATCCTAAGAAGGAGAAGTAGAATAGCATACTAGCATATGTTATGATCTTGATGCGTTTGTGTACTTAGTAGAGAAACTATATTTGTGGTTCTTTATCTCCATTATATTTAATAGTTGAAACATACATCAAAGGTATATCTAACTACTTAATATATGATTTGTATTATATGTATACACGAGATCCTGTGATTAGGTGTTCGAAAATATTTCCGAAATTCCACTAATTGTATCTGCTATAATATGATTTGTATATATATATATATATTGTCAATACAACAGAATAATAATACAATCATAAATTCTCTCTCAATTCTCTCTGTTCTTCTACTCTATCATATTGCTCAATTTTCTTGTGATCCATTGCGTAGCTTCTCATTCTCCATTGTGGCTCCTTTCTAAGTTCACTTTGATCTCATCAATGGTGATTGATTAGAAGAGCATAATGCACAACTTTGACATGGTATCAAAGCACAACTGATGCACAACACCCCCCTTGATACCTGTTCTAGAGGAAGCACTAGTAGTGGGAATTTGAGTAGAAGATTGACATCCTTCAATAAAAGGATTTGGAAATATGTGCTCTTAGTTCTCATTAGGAACAAAGAACTATAAAGATGGAGCAATAAAAGAGGAAGCATTAATGTGACATGAAAATGTCTTTTATGAAACACCACATCCCTACTAATTTTGATGGTAAGTTAAGGACCTTATAACCTTTTTGTGTTATATAGTATCCAAGAAAAATTGAAGCATTTCCTCTTGTTTAACCTTTGTTTAGTGTACTTGAGGAGTAGAGACAAATCATAAGCAACCAATGATTCTAAGATATTTAATGCTTGGTGGTCTGTTGTGCAACCCCTGATATGTAGAAGTGTTAGACAAAATGGACAGTGGCATTCTATTAATGAGATGTATTGCAATTGATTCACATTTTCCCTAAAACCTTTTAGGGAGATTTGCTTGGATGTATAAAGCTCAGGTTGTTTTCAAGAGATGTCTATGCTTTAATTTCTTTCAACTACTCCATTTTACTATGGTGTTTCATTACAGTTAGTTTGATGTTCAATGCCATGGTTGTTGTATATGCTAGTTATTTTTCTTTCACACAACTCCTTAGCATTGTTAGTGAGTATGCTCTTCACTTTTTGATTGAATTAATTCTCAACAAAAATGATAAATTTTTTAAGAATCTATATTGAATCAGTCTTATATTTGATCATATGTACCTAAGTATGCCTAGTAAAGTCATCCATGATGGTTAGAAATATGTTGAAGCCATTGTATGTCTTGTGCTTGTATGGGCCCTATATGTTAACATAAAGCAATTGAAAAGGCTTAGAAGTTTTGATTTCACATATAGGAAAAGAGAGCCTAAATTGCCTAGCTTCAGGATAGATTTGACAAATGTGATCCACTATATCTTTATTGTCCTAGTCTTAGGTGCCACAGCTTTGTAAGATTATGTACAGAACAAGGGAACAGTAGTATTAACCGTATATGAGGTAACATGAGATATTTAATTTGAATATGCTTCCATACTTCTTAAACTTTGATCTCCGGTAGTACCTTCAGCATAGTAGAGACCAGAGTATAATTTACCAAGAGAATTATCCTTCCTTGAGTCATGAACCATTATAAAACATGTAGTAGCTTTAAAGGTGACCTTGCAGTTCAGGTCTTTGCACAACTTATGGACATATATCAAATTAAAGTGGATTTCAAGCATAAATAGAACATATTTTAGCACTATAGAGCTTGTCAAATGAACGGTGCTAGTATGAGTAACTAGGACTTGCCTACCATCAAAAATAGTTATCTTATCATCATCACCTTGTAGTGGTTCATGTGCGATAAAAAGAATCAAGTGAGAGAATAAGAAGAATTTACCTTCTATTTGTACTCTTGTATTATTAGAATAGTGAGGTGTAGTCTGAGAAGAAGAAGAGGGATTCATGTCATGTTTCTTCTCTAGCAAATTGAGAAGTTGATAATACTATTAGTTGGACATCAACAATGCATTTCTTCATGGAGATCTCCATGAAGAAGTATACATAAAGGTACTAGATGGAATACCACACTCAAAAGAACAAGTTTGCAAACTAAACAAGTCATTGTATGGACTTAAACAAGCTTCTAGGCAATGATTTGCTAAGCTACAAGCCGAATTAACTTCATTGGGTTTCCAACAATGCAAGTGTGACTACTCATTATTCATCAAGAAGACTAACGACAAGATCACTATTGTTGTTATATATGTAGACGATATTATTCTCACTGGAAATGATGTCTCTAACATAAATCATTTGAAAACTCATTTAGATCAATGCTTCAGCATTAAAGATATTGGCAAACTTAGTTTTTTTCCTTGGTTTGGAAACTTAGTTTTTCCTTGGTTTGGAAATTAGTTACTTATTTAGAGATATTACAATAACTCAAAAGAATACCAGGGAACACTTTTTTGAATATGGTCTATAGTCCTTCAAACTGTTGTCACTCCTCTTCCAATCAACCTTAAACCTCATGCTCATGAAGGCACTCTTCTAGAGGATCCTACTTTTTACATAAAGCTTGTTGGAAAATTAAATTTTCTAACTCATACCAAACTTGATCTCTCTTACACTATGCATACATTAAGTCAATTTATGCAAAGTCCCAGGACCTCTAATCTCTCTGCCTTACATCACACATTATGCTACATTACTCACACCTCTAGCCAAGGTATTTTACTCATAGGGACTACATAATTGACACTACAAGCTTTCTTTGACTCAGATTGGGCTTCCCATAAGGTTTATATAGGATATGTGATACAATTAGGCGGTTTCCCTATTAGTTGGAAGTTTAAGAAGCAAGCTACTATGTCCAGGTCATCCTTTGAATATGAGTATAGAGTAATGGCAAGTATAATAGTAGAGATTACTTGGATAGTTTGACTTTTACAGGAGCTTGACATAAAAGATCACTAGCCTATCTATGACTCTACACTGTTACAATCAAAGTGTCATACACATTGCCAAGAATTCGGTATTCCATGAGCGTATAAAGCATATTGATATTGAATGCCACTTTACTAAAGAAAAGGTCTTGGAAGGACTCAATCAGATCACTTACCTCCCCACACACTCTCAAATAATTGATGTGTTTACAAAGATTATGCCCTTTATACAATTCAATGGCTTACTCTCCAAACTTTGTTATTCTTTTAGAAGAAGTTGTTATGTATTACTCCAATGTTCTATTGAAAAGTACTTAAAATAAGAAGAATAAGAAGAGATTTTCACACTTTAAATGGTAAGATTTAACGCTAGATATTTCACGTAAAAAATGTTACTATAACGATAAAAATGATCACTATAACAATAAAAAGAGTCACTATAAAGGAAAAAATTACTTGATCACTATGAGTTAAAAAAAGGGTAACTATGTATACGTAAAATATCATACGTTGGATTTAGGAGATTAGAAGTCAGGATATCTTTTCATCCTTCTCATTTTAACTACTCTTCTTATATATATATATATATATATATATATATATATATATATATAGGGGAGGGATCATGTGAGAACCATTTGAACCCATCTAAAACCATTAGATGATATCTATGGCTGAAATGACATTAAAAATCAATGGCAAATCTGTAAATATCTAAACATGGGGATGTGATGAGGTTCCTTTTTCTTCGGCTGGCAGAGTGAATTCAGACAAAATGGCAGTGCCTTTTGTTCGGCTGGCACATTTTCCCCTACTAAGATATTGTACTTTTCTTCATCATTGTGGGTTTCTTTATAGTTTCATCGTTTTCTTCATTATTGTGCATCAATATCTCATTGTTTAGTACATTGTAATTCCGCTGAGGTTTAGCACATTATGTTCACTAGTTTAGAACATGATGTTTATTAGTTTTTAGTTTGGAACAACCCGCCAAACTATTTTGAACTAATCAACAAGCATTTAGAACAAGCAACTAACCGTTTTAGAACAATATAAGTACAATTTAGAACATTATGTTCATTCATTTAGAACATTATGTTCATTACTTTAGGACATGATGCTCATTAGTTTGGAACAACCCACCAATTTGGAACAATATAAGTACAATTTAGAACATTATACATTGAATTTAGAACATTATTCACAAATTATGGAAATTAAACAATATTTAGTATATTGTCATTCCGTTTAGAACATTATGTTCACAGGTTTAGAACATTATGTTCACTAGTTTAGAACATTATGTTTACTAGTTTGGAACAACCCACCAACCTATTTTGAACTAATGAACAAGCGTTTAGAACGAGCAACTAACCGTTTTAGAACATTATGTTGATTACTTTAGAATAATATTTTCTAAATTGTCAGTCCATTGAGGTTTAGAATATTATGTTCAATACTTTAGAACATTTTGTTCACTAGTTTAGAACATGATATTCATTAGTTTAGAACAACCCACCAATTTGAAACAATATAAATATAATTAAAAAATATTTAGTACATTGCCATTCCGTTGAGATTTAGAACATTATGTTCACTATTTTAGAACATTATGTTCACTAGTTTAGAACATGAATGGAGAGCGTAGATACAAAGGAAGGTTTTGTGGACGTTTAGAACAATTCCTGAAAAGTTTGGAACAATACTTGGAATCGAAGTTATGAAATATGTAATTTGGCATGTAGTTGTTAAAAATTTAGTGATGTTTGAATATTTTTAGAATAATGAGAACATTGGTTTAGAACATTGAGAACATTGGTTTAGAACATTGAGAACATTGGTTTAGAACAATGAGAACAAAGTCTTAGAACATTAAGACATACTTGAAACATTTGAAGAGAAGTTATACTTTACCTTATAAAATATGTTTATTTGACCTGTAGTTGTTCATTTCGAGCTCATCAATGGTGGTTAATCAGAAGATGTAAAAAAAAAAAAGGTGGTTGATGAGTAGAGCATAATGCACAACTTGGACGATATTGATAAAAAATATGATATTATTAAAGAACTGTTCAATTGGAAAAAAATCAATATGACTACATTTTTCTTATATATTGGGAAATATTTAGAAAATTCTAACTAATTGTGAATATTGTCGGCTAATCAGTAAGGGATGTTTGGTAGGAACTGGGAAGGGGTATTGTAACCGTTTTGTTTTTTGTTTTTTAATGGTAAATAAAAGAGAATAAACTCAAGTCAATGGATGCACAGAATTAGATATTGGAAATATACGTATGTGATTTGAATATTGTAGTGGTTATCAGATTTTTATAGCTTTTCTAAAATTGTAATATATTTTTATTTAAAAAAAAAAAAAAAAAAAGTTGTGTGCTTCATTTTATATGAAGTTCATGAAATGCTAAATTAGGCTATGTAGTTTGGGTGAAATAGAAATGTGGAAATAGGAATAATTTAAGTTAAATGAAAACCCCAGAAATACTCAACTACTAACTCATAGTTGTCCTATACCCGACTGAAACTCTGTTCCCACTTGTTTTATTTGACCAAAACAAACGCCTACTTTCCAAACAACTCAACAAGGATATTAAATGACATTTTTGCATTATGCTTCCAATGAAAGTAAAGTCTTCGGTTCTAGACTTGATTTTAGGGCGTATTACGCCGGATTTTAATATTTTATCTTAATTATAGATTATCATCTTTCGAAATTTGCATATTTAAATGTTTTGATCCAAAGGAACATCAAATGACCCACGCTACCACATTCAATCCAAATTTATTTTCTAGATTTTTTAAGAAGCTGATATTCGAACAATTTCACTCTAACATAAGTCTTACAAACCTGATCTCTACCCACCTCATGAATAAAATATTGTTGGAATAAATGCCCCCCTGAATAGTTTTTTTGGTGTAAGAATAAAGGTTTTCCTAGTGAAACATATATAGTATATGAAATTTTATACTCCCTCTATTCTTCTTAATTCTTCCTATTTTGATTTGACATATTTGATTATTAATATTTTTAGTTACAAATACTGATTGATACAAATCGAAAAAAATCCCACATGACTACATTTTTCTTATATATTAGAAAATTCTAACAAATATATTGTAAATAGTGTCAATATTTCAAATGAGAAGAACAAAATAGAACAGATAATTTGCAGATCAATATTAGGCAGTGCTATAAGCAATTAGAGAGTATGTAGGTAACATTTATACGAAAGGAGAAATTGGAATAAGTGAATAATGTGACAGAAATAAAGAACCCAATAAATAATGTTAGCCAATTTGCTTTAACTTTCAATTTTTTTTTTTGTTTATTAATTATCCTACTTGTACTGTTAGTTAAAAATTATGCTAATAGTATTAGTTACAAATTGGGTTAATACTGTTAGTTACAATTTACAAAATATGTTAATGTAATACTCTGTAGAAGTTTTACTCGGTACGTTAGACCGACAGGAGGCAAATAAACGAACCTATACATAATAGTATAATAGTCTTTTTGTTACAAGATAGGCTCGGCAACAACTTAAGAAGATTAGGTCTAGGGTTTCATAATGTGGACATGTCTTTAGTACGTCGTATATCCCTCCAACGACCGTTTAGTTTTCTTTAGTAAACTCCACACAATATTTCTTTACAAACAATAATACGGAGTAGATGCTATGTTCAAACATGACATTGCATTGCATATCATACAAAACATTTTCCAAATACATATTATACCAATAAAGACAGGCAACTTCAAGACAATTTATTGAAATTTAAGCCAGCCATAATTTTCCGGTAATAGTAAAGGCGATTAAATATTGACCATATAGCTTGCTTGCTCAAACCGTGCCCTATATGTTAATGTATATAAATAGGTATACGAGCCTTAGGATCTTGTCAAGTTGTCATTAGCTAAAAGGTCTAAAACCTTCACAGATCATAAGCTAGTCGATCAACCTAGCTTCACAAAAATACGAGTTCAACAGCTTGCCTTTGTTTCTTCCTCCATCCTCTCTTAATTCCCTTCCATCTCTATAATCTCACACACACAAGAAAAAGAGAAATGGCTGGAAGTCTTGAAAAACTTGCAGAACTAAGAGAGGAAGAAAATTACCCAGTCGGGTTTAAAAATGTTAATGGGTATGGGTATACTTGGGTGCAAAAAATAACAAATGAAGGAAATCATGTAGTTCGCTTTGTAAACCCCTACGAGGGTTTTACAGAAGGAGATGTTCAGCCAGGACAGTCGCGATATGACTCTGCTCTCCAAGGCTACATACCTTACTGGAGTGAACCTAAAAAGTATGAGATTCATTATGAAAATCGAGTCTTGGGCAAGAAAGTTGTAGTAGAGATCAAGGATCTAGGTGGGTGGTTGCTCTCCTTTTACCAGCATGGTACTGAGCACATCACAGATATTGCTACTTACAGGCCCGACACCAGCTTCAATATCGAAATTATTGTTAAAAATAATGGTTTTGAGATTTATGACATCGATAACAACGAGAAGAAAGGCGGGATGTTCTACTGGTAAGGTTGAAACACCCCGCACATGAGCCCCTCGCTGGCCGGGAATGATGAGATGCCCGGGTCTGCCTGAGCCATACTTAGCTGAAGTCTTACATATGTGCATGCTTCTCAATTGTGTCAGCTCAACAAATGAATAATCGTGCAGATCTAATATGACTACAATTAGTTCCAAGTATTATACAGTCACAACTAGTCTACCATATTTCTATTTTCTGGCTGCTTTTTCGTCTTGGTCTATGTCGAATTCTCGTTTGTATTCATGTTTGTGATAAAAGTTGTTCTCTTGTAATTATAAAATATATTACCTACATGGACTATAATATGTTCTCTAATGCTTAAATAATAAATTTTTAACCCGAAAGATACATATGGATTACAAACAGTGGCAGACCTGCTCTTGTGCATGGTGAGTCACGTGACTCACTAAGGCCCAAAAAATTTTTAAGTATTTTTTTAAAAAAATATAAATTTTTTTTTCAGTATTTTATAGTATTATTTGAACATTTGGTTGTATTTTATACTTTTTGAACATATTTGATAATCGATTGTGACTCAACGGGTAAAAAATCCTGGGTCCACCACTAATTACAGACTACTATTCTTCCAAATGCCTTCCAGCAGCCGATTTTAAGAATTTTTACAACTAAATGAGTAAAACAGTTTCCTAAAATCCTTTGTACTGTATATGCAACATTGTCATGAATCAGACAAACATATGCCCTTTTCACTGGCCTTTAGGCAAATTTCTTTTGCTACACATACTATTTTGTATAATGACCATATAAGATAGCTTTAGGCTTTTCCCTACTGCTTACCTGTTCTATTTCTCCCTCTTATTATACTTGACAGCAGTTGGCTCCCTTCTCTGTTTGATCCGCAAAAGCATACATACTTCCTGATCGACGAAAACAGATACTGTAGAAGCTTTACGCTTAGTAATTACTTTGCTTGTCTCGCTTCTTTTGAGTCCTCTTTCACTCACAAGTTTCTTCCTTTGTTTCTTCAATTGCAAGCTTTTCTGTTGCCCTGCGTTCCATACTATTTTCTCAATTTCTCATGGCCTGATAGTTGGCGGTTCTCCCGAAGAAAAGGCAAGAAATGATGAATTACATCTGAGGTCTGGTTTGTACAACGAATATCTGACGATTATTATGCAACAGATTGCTATGAATTGAGAAGGTTAAGAGAGAGAACAGAGGGTTAGGAACAAGTGATCTCTGAAGCTGTTGCAGCCATGGCTCTGTACTCTGCTTCACTTGAACTTCTCTGAAGCTGTTGGTTTTTTTTAGACTTCCAGGAAATAGGTGAATTACCCACCAATAGCACATAACCTGTCACATATCTTCTTGTGTTTGGACAAGCTACCCAATCTGAATATGAGAAAGCCACCAGTTTTAACTGATCAGTAGCATGTAACAAGATTCCTTGACCCATAGTATATGCAACGTATCTCAAAACATGATGAGTGTAATCATCCGTGAGCTTACGAGATCTTAATTGCATTTCATTCCAAGTATAATTTTAGTATAATTTTAATTGTTTACCTAAAATAATCATGAAATTTATTTTTTATAACAAAATATTTTTTAAGTCATCATAAACTCAAAAGCCCTAAATATACCCAATCCACTGTAAGCCTAATATATATATATATATATATATATATATATATATATATATATATATATATATATATATATATATATATATATATATATATAACAATAAGATAATCTTGTAGAACACTAATATAAAATAATATAAAACATTACGGTATATAACTTAGTATGGTTGGAGAATTTCATAGATTATTATTTGTCAACTATATAATGCTAAACATGAAAGAATTTAATATAGCTTAAGGATTTAGAAGATTATATTTTTGACAACTATATAATGATTTGGAAGATTTACACCATAAAAATTGACAACAAAATTTGTTGTATTTGCAGAAATTATGGAATAATTTAATCAATAAAAAGAAGTTACGTTTTATAGGATTGTTAGTTACGGTTATTTTTACAATAATTACATTTTATACCTTTTGTTATGCAATGCATATAAACCGTTGGATTTATAATTTTGATGGCTAATGATGGGTTCTCATATATAGAGAGTTCTTATATATTAGAGGGTTCTCACAGGAACTCGCCCCTATATATATATATATATATATATATATATATATATAAACCTACCATCTCAAAACCCTAATTGCTCATTTACTTACAAATTAAAAAAAACACTAATTTTCATGTTTTAGGGTTTTTGATCATATACTTACTATTGGTTATTTTATGAAACTAAGAGTATTTTGTGATTAATCTAATGATGTTATGTTCATAATAAATTTTCAGATCGACTTCATGGGATATGAAATTTAGATTTTTATGTTGAGAATTTGAAGGATTTTTTTATTTTATGTGTAGTATATGATCCTAATCAACATACTACATATTTAGAACATTATAATCAATATTTTGCAGACTTTGAAAATTTTTCAGAATTTATAAAACTGATTTTCATTATATTTCAAGGATTTAAGTATTAAAACAAAAGTTTAAAGCATTTACATGATTTTTGGAATTTTTTTTACATGGGTATAATTGCTGTAAAACTTGTTTGTTAAGGTATTGATTAAGGTTGCATTATTTGGTTTAGGAAAACGATTTGTAGGAGACCATTCATAGTTGTGAAAGTGGTAATTCGATTGTTCTATTCAAGGTACGTACAAGTTACGAAAACCTTGCATTTAGGAGTATGATTAGTAAAAGGAAAACTTAGTATCATGTTTAGGGAACCTTTTGGGTGAGATTGTTTGGTTGCGTATTTGAAAAGATTCATGTTCTTTATTTTGAAGCATCATTTGGTATTGTTGGTGAGTTATACATTATAATTTGTTAATACTAATCAGGAAAGGATTATGTATGGTTGAGGAATCTCAATTGATTTAAGTGAAATTAATTTTCTAATTAATCCATGAGGTTGTTTATCATTACTCCTTCATTACTAATGGTATGAATTGAGAATAGGTGATTTTCAAGTCTTAAATAAGAGGTTAGCTGACTTGTTCAATAGGTTAAATTTTTTTAAGGAAATCAAAGGGTTAAAATTTCATTAAAAAAGAGGTTGATTGTATAATTGTGATGTTTTACCTGCGTGTTTTTTGATGAATTGGAATCCAAGTGTTAAACTATAAATCACATAAAGTGAAAGAAGGATAAGCAATGAAACTTTGGGCTAGTGCACGTCTAGAGTATTGACAATCAAGGATTAGGGCTTCACAAGATATTAACCATAACTTTTCTCAGAGGTCGTGTGATCTATAGGTCTCTTTTATAAAGTTTTAAACTTAAAATTGGGGTTAATTGAGATTTCATCTAGTTATGGGGATGGAAGCCTGTTTACCATATGGATTTATACTGTTTTTTATGCCCTCTGATGAGAGTGCATGGTTTTATTTATTTATTTTGATGTTCCTGATTGGGACATGGAGACAACCTTATATGTTTCTTAATCCAAATTATTAATTAATTAAACAACGAGTTCATTTGAGTAAAGGATTGTGTTATACGAGTAGGAATGTCATGCATTTACTCTTATGAATCGTCACGTTTATTTTTTTCGTAACCTTTATGTACTCAACTTTGCTGAATACGTGCTTTGTGAGTGATCTTTTGGTCATGGCCTTCGCCTTTCAATGACCCTGTAATGATCCAATATTTACACTTGTAATATTAGAGAGCAGATTTCTAACAGGTATCGATGAGATTTGCATGCATTATCGGGATGAGTGGAGAGTAATTAATTTTTCTTGATATGTTTAACTTAACGTTTTCTAGATATTTTGAAACTGGTTTGGATTTGGTTTGATAGGTGTTTCAAATATTTAAATAAGGGTCATAATGATTTTGGATTGTATATTTGATTGAGTTTGACATTTTGAAGTTTTATTTGAAAGTTTTATTTTTTTGCTGCAAAATTCAGATTTAAAGTCTTAATGTTTGAACACGTGGCGGTAGAATAATGGTATTTCTCTTAAGGTTTTGGTTTTCGGAAAGGGGAAATTAACGGGGTGTTGCAGCAAGGTTTTCACATGAGATGTCCTAGGATTCTTCATGAACTAACTCAGAGTCTGCACAGAGAATGAGAGAACTGGTCTAGTATATGACAAGAAATTTAGCTTCCCAACCAGCTGTCTGTATTGTTCTGGATCAGTATAAAATTCACTTTCATCTTCCAGAACTTTATATTTGCTGGTAGAAGAGCCTTTGCAACTTTAGAAACATCCATGTTACAACCTTGAAGAAGTTCTCTTGTGAACTTTTCTGTGTCATAACTATCCCGTTCTTCAAATGAGTAACTTTTATCCCTAGGAAATAAGTCAGAATTCCCAGGTCTTTGATACTGAAAGTTGAATGTAGATGTTGCTTTAATCTCTCAATTTCTTCCTCATCAGAAATTGTGACTATTATACCATCTACATATACCACTGCAATTGTTATTTCCCCATTCATCTTCTTTATGAAAAATGAATAATCATTCTTTGATTTTTCATAGTTCATTTTCTTCAACTCATTATTAAGCTTTACAAACCATTGTTGAGGCTTGTTTCAACCCATAGAGAGATTTTCGGAGTTTGCACACTAAATTATCCAGATTTGAAACCCCTCGAGGCACTCTCATATACACTTCCATAGTGAGATCTCCATCTAAGAATGCATTATTAATATCCAGTTGATGCAATTTCCACTTCCTATTTGCAGCAATAGAGAGTAAGCATCTCACAGTTGTCATATTGACAACTAGTGAAAAAGTTTCTAGGTAATCTACTCCATACCTCTGTGTAAAGCCTTGTGAAACTAGTTTATCTTTTAGCCTTTCAACACTCCCATCTACTCTGAGCTTCACCTTGTATACCCATCTACATCCTATAAGTTTCTTATCTATAGGTAAAGAAACCAACTCCCAGGTTCCATTTTCATTCAGAGCATTCAGCTCCTTTTGCATAGCTTCTACCTAATCTTTGTCTTGAGATGCTTCCAAGTAACTTGCATGTTCAGTGATCTGGAAGTTTTTGTTATCAAGGCTTTCATTGCAACTGGTAGCTCATCAAACTTCACAATGTTGTTCCAATGATTATCCATGGAATCAGCAAAGCATACATAGTTCTCTAGATAACCTGGTCTTTTCTTAGGCCTGGTTGATTTTCTTGTTTCTCTGTAATTGTTAGTTGAAGGTATTGGATTTATGTTTGCTAGGAAAGAAAAAGAAGACAAGGAAGTATCATTTTCTGATGTTAATGCCGATGGATCTGATAAGTCATCATTATGCATAAGGAATGGTTCAAGTGTATCAAAGTCTATATCAAAATCAAGATTTGTGTTTAAGGGTAGAAAAATGGGATGATTTGTTGTTTTACCTTTTGTTTTTTAAAATGAAAAGGTAGATGTTTCTCATAAAAAAATATGTCTCTTGATACAACAACTCTTTTTGATTCCAGATCAAAAACCTTGTATGCTTTCTGATTAGGTGGATAACCAAGTAATACACAATGTGAAGCCCATGAATCAAACTTTGATATACCTTTCTTCAAAGTAGAGACATAGCACAAACATCCAAAAACCTTTAAATGTCTCAGATCAGGCTTCTTCCTATTCAACAATTCTTAGAGAGATGCTAATTTCACATAAAGGCATTCTATTTATTACATGTGTTGCAGTCAACACTCTCCCCGGAATCTCACAGGAAATCTAGATTGAAAAAATAAGGCTCTTGCTATCTCTAGCAGATGCTTGTATTTCCTCTCCACTACTACATTCTATTGTGGAGTCTTTACACAAGAAATTTGATGCCGTATCCCATTCTTCTCATAAACACGAACAATATCACCTTCACACAACTCCTTTGCATTGTCACTTCTTATGCATAAGATACTGATATTATATTGATCTTTAATGAAAATAAGCAAATTAGTGAATATTGCCACAACATCACTCTTATTCTTCATGAGAAATGTCTAGGTATGCCTGGAAAAACCATCTACAATGGTAGAAAGTAACTATACCCATCACTGAGTCTTAGTTTTGTAAGGGCCCCAAGTATCAACATGTAATAGATCAAAGCATTTCTCTGCTTTTGAAAAACTATCAGGAAAGGACCTTCTAGTTTGCCTAGCTTTGTGACATACTTGACGGAGAATATCACTGCCTGCTTTATTATCAAAGAAAGCATGTGCCCCATTCTAAGATACCAGAGTTTTGCTTCATCATCATTCTTGCTCACTATACCAATGCTAGCTGCTATCACCGTTTTAGACTTCTTTATTAGCTTTATTGTATTTTATGCACTAACAGCATACAACCCTGATCCCAAGTTACCAAGAACCACTGACTGTCCCAAAATAGACCCCTGTATCAAGCATTTGTTGTGAGTAAAAAGTATCTCACAGGTCAAATCTTAGCAAAGTTTATGGATAGATATTAGGTTGAACTTCAGCCCTGAAACATGTAGCACATTCTGCAGAACTATACCATTATCAAAGTGTATAGTTCCTATATGTTCTACTATTACTCGTTTTCCATTGGCAATAGTTATGGTGTTAGGATTTTTATCAAAAATCCTGAATGTCTCAAATGAGTTTATGCTTGAACAAATATGGTCAGTTGCTCCACTATCAACTATCCATTTATTATTTGAACAAGTTAGTAAACAAGTATCTGCCACGTGAACCTTTGGTTCTACTGATGAATCAGTCTCCTAGCATTACAAAGCCTAGAGAATGCTATTGAAGATTAGTGGAAATGTGAGTGATATGCTCATTCGAATTCTCCTCTTCTTCAACCTGTGCTACTGCTGCAATTTTCTTGCCTCTTCCTTTATTGAAATTAGGAGGATAGCCATGTATTTTGTAGCAATTTTCAATTGTATGCCCAGGAAACCTGCAATGCTCACAGTAAGGCCTTTTCCAGCAACTACTAGTTTATTACCAATTGCTGACCGAAATGTCATCCTCGAGTCTTGAGACTGATTCTTGTGCCCTTTCTTGAAGTCTGTGGAAAATGACATGGCCCTGTTACTTGATTCTTTATCTGTCACGCTAGCCTGTCTTTGCTTCTCTTCTTGAATAAGCAACTTATATGCCATAGAAATTGTTGGCAAGGGTTGCATCATCAAAATATTTGTTCTCACTGCTGTGAATTTATTGTCCAACTTCATCAAGTGGACTAACCTTTCTTCCTGCTGCTGTTTGAGAAAAAATTGAGTGTATGTGCATCCAAGACTCGAACAAGTAGGCAGTGGATTCATCTGATTAATCTGGTCCCAAATCGCCTTGATTTGTGTGAAAAATTCAGTAACAGAAATTTCAGTGCCTTGCTTCAAATCTGTTAGAGTTTGTTGCAGAGCGTATAATTATGGTCCAGAGGTTTGAGAAAACCTTTCCTCAAACCTTTCTTCTAAGTCTCTCCAGATTTCTTGAGAGGTAGCCTGAAACATGACGCTTCTAGCAATTGAGCTATCTAAAGACCTCAAGATGTAGGAGATGATTATCGCATCACATCTCTTCCATGTTGCATGATTCGGATCTTTTTTAGCTGGTTGTGGTAAGCTTCTATCTATAAAACCTAACTTGTTTTTCGTAGCAAATGCATACAACATACTCCTCTTCCATTCTCCATACGCCTCACCAAAAAATTTCTCTGAAGCTATAGGCAATGCTGTGTTTTCAGAAGGATTCACATAGAATGGTGACATTGCATCAGAAGTGATTGAAAATGATGCATTTGAGTTTGCTGCCATTATTCAAACAATTTACAGAGGTAAAGACAAAGAACAAACGCTTCAATCTACAGATTCTGATCAAAACTCTCAAGATTTCTTGATTAAACCTGCAGAAATTTATGATCAAAAATTAATTTTCGAATCAACCGAGACTCATTGATTGATTTTACTGAAGAACTTGCAAGATTGATGGATTTTCTTTACATCCGCTATGATACCATGCCGATTTTCATGCAACAGATTGCTATGAATTGAGAGTGTTAAGAGTGAGAACAGAGGGTTAGGAAGGAGAACAGAGGTGAGATGAAGAGAATTTTTTTTTTTATTGTATTGAATACATCCTTTTTACAGAGTAAAACCTATATATATGTACAGTTGGGTAAGATAAATATTCAGTAACAAATATTCTGTATGCATGTACACACGTTGTCTAAGTTGGCTGCATGATTATGATTTTGTTTCATGATCATGATCATCAACGTCCCAATCATGATCATCAACAATATCTTCCCATCCTTGACGCCACCTTCGATATCTTGGGGAGACCCATACAACTTTTCTATTGCGATTCCTGTGTTTGCATTGCCCGAGAGCACTGATTGACGGAAGTTGCTGTCATTCATTAGTGGGTCAACTGAGTAGTCTAGCACAACTTTTTCTTCTTCATCCATTGGAGCACTGTTCAGGAAAAATATTCACCAAACACGAACTATGTCCTAGGTTTTTCTGTACGTACACAAATCCAAGAAAAGATCTATGTCACATCAAAATACAGTTATACAGAGCCCCCTCTGCCCCTGAACAAACTAAAAGTAGTCCTATGCAAATAAAAATATTGAAAGTGGACAGATACATAAAAAGTAGTAAGAGATTAACACTGAAATTGTGAGAATAAAATGATGCTGTGATATGGAGAAAAATATTACTTTTACTTCAAAAAAAAATAAAAAATAGGACAATAGAAAATGACAAACAAGAAGATTATTAGGGGATGCGGGGAGTTCACCTCAGCATACCTGTCATAGAGCCCAGCACCTGCATAAACTTGAAGATCTTCACCATTCGAAGTTTATTGGGAGAGGGCTGCTTCCTCCGTACAAATTGCGCACTAGCAGTGAAGATACTTTTGAATCTTAGCAAGGATACGAGAGAATTCAGGATTTTAACGGAAGATATCAGAGTGGATGCTTATAATTTTAGTTTCTTTTTACGTTTTAAAGTTCTAGAATTCTTGTAAGTTCTGCCCATAAACTAGCTTCTATAGCTGAGATGGATGGGTTTTTAGTGTGTTTTTATTTTCTCATTGCCAAAAAAAATATTGGTTAGCAAAGTTGGCCGATGCTTGGAGAAAGTATGGCTTATCTCATAAATAAATGGTCAAGAATTAGCTTTATGTAATGTTTTTAGTTTTAAAATTCTAAAGCATGAAATATTTATTTGTCATCTCATCATGTATAACGTAGTATTAACATATAATAAGGTGTCATGTTAATACTCTCATCCATCAATATTATCAATTTCTCACAATGATCTTATGTTTAATCAATAATACCACTAGTTCATGTATACAATTGAGAACTTTGATGTTTAAACAACTAATTAATATCAATCTTTTTAGATCGAATAATGCAGCAAGGCCAGCAACTAAGTTTATTTTTTAATTATGTAAAATAAATTTTACAATACACTGAATTAATACCAGTTATAAAATTACTTAGGGCATCACCAGAGCCAATAATTAGTCTTACTATAAAACGTACACCACGATATTGATGTCTTTTATCATTGGCATTCAACGATGCTGCATTTTGTAGCCTCCTTCACTGCAAGAGACTCGTCTCTGTCCGCCTCTGGCAAGCCATGAATTACAAAAATTAGATAGTAAACGACTAACTAAACAGCAACTCCATAACTCCGTTGCCATTAGCTTTCTCTGCAACATTTATCTTGCAAATTACATTCAATTATGGTGTGTAGACTTCACTTGCGTCTCTATCAACTGACGTAGAAGAAAAAAATGCCCGCTAGAAGGAGGGTTCGAACCTCCGACCTTGTGGTTAACAGCCACACGCTCTAACCAACTGAGCTATTCCAGCATTTGTGTAATTTCAAGAGTAAAAGAATCCTTGATTGTTCTGAAATTATTCATTTCTAGCTTTTAGGCCTGTTTCTTTATTATTTCATTAAATATGAAAAGCATTTCTATTTTTGGTAAAAAATAATATAAGTTTACTAGTATTAGTAAAGAATCCTAACATAATTAGTAACTTCATATGCAAAATTTGTTACAATATTCAAAATAAATTAGAGTAAACTTTGGAAAAAAAAACATAGATTTAAATTTAATAAATAAAGATCAATCTTTTTACTTAACTAATAAAATAATTTCATTTTACTGAAACTAAAATCTAGTAATTGAGAACTTATCTTAGTGCATTAACATCTTCAACAATTAATTGATGGATTATGGCTCTTACGTATTTGGGTTTATTCTAATAGGAATTTGGGTATTAGGTTGGTTTTGGCCTAAAGGAGGCCCAATTATAACAATTTTCATAGTTATCTATACCAAGTCATTGGTTTATAAGGGGTGCTTAATCATCAAGTCAAGTCCGAATAGTAGTGGGCTCACTTCGAACTCGTTACAGTTTTAATAGGCTCAGTTCGAGCTCGCAGCTCGACAAGATTTTAAAGTTAGGCTCAAGCTCAAGCTCAAGCTCGACAAAGAATAAATTGCTCGACCGAAAGCTCGACTCAACTCGACTCTATCTAAAAATATTTAGCTTGTTTAAAGTCTATTAGCTTAAACTTTAGTGCTCAAACTAGGCCAACAATAAGCCCAATTATTAATTGCAAAAGCTATGATAGGTTTTAGTTTTGAAGGGAAGTAACAAAGTTTATCCTCTAAGAAAATAGACTACTCGTAGAAGCATATGGTGAATGGTATTCCCTCGAACTTGTATGAATGGAGCTAAAATGTTAACTTTCAGTGGTCTAACATCAAAGTATATTACTCCGTATTATTCTCTCAATGACTCCATCTAAACCTTAGGTTATACAAATTAATATGTGATGGTTGGTAGGTGCCTTACAGGTTACTTTTTAGATTACTTTCCTGGATCCCTCCCTAAATGTTAGAGCAGACCTATGACAGGCTCATCTCAAAAGGACCCCTGTCTTTCACACAGTCTTTATGTTCTGTTCAGTTGAATCTGACCTACCTACATATGCTTCTCAACTTATTGGAGTCTAGTGAAGTTATGATTGAACAATATTAGTTGAACAGAACATCTTAGCATGAAAAGTAAAAAGTAGTCACAACTCACAAGCTGAATTAATTACATGTCAACTTTAATGAAGATGAGCGCACACCCTCAAACCAAAAACAAAAAGGATGGGCAAACAATAGAAATTTACAGATGGAAAGCAAGTCTAACGATGTAAAAAGAGTAGGGAAACAACTTCAGTACCCTAGCTGACACACCTTCTCGTGTGAATTTTGCACCATTCGAACCAATCTATGGCTCTCCCTCAAGCAATAATCGATGCTTCGAGGAACCAAAGGCGCTTCTGTTTTTCCGTAAGAGTTCCAACACAATGCTTGTTGAAGACCTTGATTTCTAGGTGAAGGGGTCAGTTGAATGTTTATAAGATCAACACCAGAGCAAGGAACATCATTGCTACAAGCAAGATGAATTGGTTGAGCAGAGTAAGTCCCCACTATTTTATAGTACTGGACATTGGAGATTGCTACTGCCCCTGTTTGATTCTTGCAATGTACTCCGTTTGCGCAGTAGAATTGGTCAATTATCAAAGGGACCTTTACATCATTTACTTGTATGCTTGAAAATGATACGTTTTTCACTGATCCAATGCCACCCTGAAAATATTATTACTACTTAGATATAGCTAACATTTCATATCAAAGCACGTTTTATTTGGTGGTCAATGCGACATCACTTTTCATCATCACTTACCGGCCATGTCTTGATCCTCACTCCAAATAATGTGTTGTGCATGACGATGTTCTCTACTACGATATTCGAAACACAAGCAATGCTTTTATCTTTTCCTAATCCTCCCAAGCTGCAGCAAAATGGTTGATTAATAATATCTACTTTTATTACCAAAGTTACTTGACTTCTATGCGATATATCTCTTCCCCAATACAATTTTACTACATTTTACCAATACTATTTCGAGATATTTAAAAAAACAACCATCTTTCTTAGCGATCCGGAAATACATTAAGATATATCGAACAATATAAAATATGTGTTAATTACCTTATACCATGACCAGGACCGCAGTTAATGTCGTGTAGATGAATATTAGAGCAACCAGTTTGTATGGAAACACAGTCATCTCCTGCTCAGAAATGAATTGAACACCAATTACTAAAAGTTGATCTCCAAAAGCAACTAATAAAAGATGGTCTACATATGACATATTGACATGAGCATCATTATAGTATAGCACATAGCAAGAACTTTCAAGTTAGTAATAGTAGTTATATATCTGACCAGAAAAAGTGATTATAGTTAAAATTGCAATTTGCAAAGGAGTTTTTAAGGTATCAGTCTCAGGAATTATATTCACACCATCCAATAGAATATGTTTAGAAGTTAGTGGAGGTAAACCTATGGCAAGCTGGAGCTGTTGGTGTTTACTTTTTCAGAGCTAACTTTTTAAAAGTTCGTTTACAGGTGACCGTTTTAAGCAACCGTTAACCGTTTTCCAAGAAAGTTGAGTACTCAGTGGAGCTTATAAATTACATATCCATATTCCAACTGTCAAAAGTTAAAAATTTCAGTCCAACAAAAATGATCTGCTTAGTTCCACTACAAAAAGTAAATGAACCGCTGTCAACTTAAAATTTTCAGTATATAGTAACTATTTAATCTTTAATATATGTGTATGATTGAAATATGTACATATATGAGTTTCTATTAGCTTACTTTTTTGCAACTAGATGGGAAAAAGATAAAAAAAAAAAAAAGAAAAAAAAGTTAAACATTTGAGATGTACTTCCCCAACCCACTAAGTTTTCCTCATTTAACTTTTCATAATTTTCAATATACGACTTTAGACATTTTTATTTTTAAATTTATAAGACAAAAATTAAAAAAAAGCTTAAAATTCTAAAAATTTACATTGAAATGCATCCAATAAGATTCCACTTAAATATATTATTTCTTATAGCATGAATATAATTTGTAGTAAAATATTTCGAACTTTAATATTATAAATGGAAATAGGACAATCTTAGTGTGACATGGTGTAGTCTTTTATTATTAGAACTTTTGGTGAAAGATATCATCAATAGATGGAATTTGGATTTGACACCGGTGGATCGGAAATTTTACTAACAATATCATCTACAATGCATATACTAAAATTGCAAAATCCTAGGACAAATATATAGGATTGCACATACCACAGCCAATGTTGGAATGGTGTATTTCAACATCTCTACTGTTCTGAAGATGAATACCGTCAGTGTTAGGGCTATCTTCTGGAGATGAAATGGTAACATTGTGGACCTCGACGCCGATAGAATTATCGAATTTCAGATGGCACAGGGGACTGTTAGTTATCGTTATGTCACGAACTGCTATGCTATTGCTGCCGTAAAACCTCAAGGCCTGCGTGCATATAATTATTTGAGGTCACTAATAATTTGTAGAAAAACTTTGTAAAAAGAAAGACAGCAAGTGGAGTACATATCAAAAGCTGAAAAGAACGGCTAGGTGAGAGAAGTAAGGCTTACGCTTGGTTTCATATTTGGAACTCGTGCAGGTTGATGTCTCTTCTGCAAAATACAATTACAGAATTTTACTAATCTACACTCTTTATATTATTACGTCGTATAACAAATTCTTGATTTAAAATACTTATATGATACTCCTGTCAAAATTTTGAAAATAAATAAAAAAAAAGTACTCCATAATTTTTAGTTTAATGCAGAATGAAATGAGAAACTATAGAAGAAAAACTAATAATATGCGTACTTGTATGTGGCTATACATGCATCATGCAATACCTTATTTGTAGTGGGCTGAGAAGAAATCCACCACTCAGAACCTTGGCCATCAACAATCCCATTGCCTTGGATGGTGAAGTTTTGCACCCATTTGATATTTATCCACTGGAAAAGACCAGATTCCGGCCAGGAACTTACTTTTGAGGGAGCCAATATCGTCCCATCTATCTGTTACCATAAATAATGCAACAAGTTCAGCAATATATTTTTTGAAAGAAAGTGCTTAACGAATCCAAATGAGCTACAAACAAGAATCTCATATTAAAAATTCCAAAAATTTGACAAAACTGGGCAACGTACAACTTTTTTCATGAAATCTTTAATACTCGGTACCATTTTCAAGAACTTTCAAGTGTGTAAGTTGTAAAATATTTTGTTCCAATTTCCTCATTCTGGATCAATGAACTTTACCTGAAAATATAAAGTAGAGACCAATAATAAAGAGATACCAACCTGAAGAACAAGTTGTGGCATACAAGGCCCTTGCAGGGTTACTGGCTTAAGAAGGAACTTATATCCTGAAGGAATTTCCACCGTCGCCCCTTGTACCTTGCATGCAGCTTCCCATGCTTCTAGCAATGCCTATGAGTCGATCAAAAACATTAGCTAATTTTGTGCACCAAGAAAAAATTAAGTAGCAACCCATACATCTATCAAAACCAAACCAAAATCATCCGTAGCACCCATTATTAGATGATATGCAATCATCTCCTGCAGAATATACCTTGGAATCATCAGTAGCTCCATCACCTCTGGCCCCAAAGGAGAGGACATTGAAGCTATTCAACATCGTTGGGTAAGTCGAACCCGAAGGGGTTGGTGGTGCAGCTGGGGTTGCACAATGATGTCCAGATTTGCCTCCGTTGCCATGTTTCTGTTTATGATGTTTCATATGACTATAA
Source organism: Dysphania ambrosioides (assembly GCA_026401315.1). NCBI lineage: Eukaryota > Viridiplantae > Streptophyta > Magnoliopsida > Caryophyllales > Amaranthaceae > Dysphania > Dysphania ambrosioides. The sequence continues at coordinate 20,664,135 of CM048671.1, read as the reverse complement.
GAACTGCTTTTCCTAGCCTCAGCTGAGCTAACTAAAAATGTGACATGAAAACTTGTTAAGTAGAGAAAAAGATAGAGAATGGAAAAGCACTGACAACCCTTCATTTTGTTTCTTCCCTTCAAAAAGTTTTAGCTTCGGACTTTGGTGGTTTTTTCACTGGTTATAACGTAAGGGAGGTGAGCAACTGGCCTGGTTGCTGAGGACAGTAATATAAAATGTTGTCCTACGTTAGTACACAAGTAACTTCCTTAACTTCTTAATTCCAGAAACTTAAAGAAGATTTTGACAATATAAAATGTTAAATATGTCTGGATTTATGAGTTGGTAGTTGTTACCTTTGTTAGTATTGTGTCAAACATAATACTACAACATGCATGTTGATGGGCAAAATTATTAAATTATCTGGTTAGTGGAAATTGGGGGCTAAAATTAAAAATGTAACTTTATGAGCCAGGATAATACATGTAAACTAGGATAAAGGTGCATGCACCTTTGTTAATTGTTGGTACTAATTGGGTTATTATTGATGATAAGGACATTCATGCCAAATTTATGAAGTAACACAGCTCTTGATGTCTAACTAATTAAGACAAGACTTGGTGTATGATTGGGCAAGCACTCAGGTAATTTACTCATTATACATTCCAAATAATCATAGCTAACTTTAGGGTTAAGTATAAGTGCAATATAATGACACCATACAACATATGATTTATTTCATAACTCCACTAAGAATGAAGAATCGACATTTGAAAAAGGAGGAGCTGGAAGATAAATCATGTTGATTCATGTTCTTGCTAAACAGACCAAAAATCCCTAACACCAAACCTAGCCCAATTTTCAAAAAGTATTGAATGAGCCAACCTTATTCTGCCTTTTGTTAATTAAGTAACCCTAGCAAGACCCAAATTACCGATTTTATTATTATTAAATTAAGAATAATGTGTTTGGAAAATAAATGCATGAACAAATAGACCATAAAGCCAATATCTACATTCACTAAATATTTTCAATTTCTGCAAATAAATTGTAAAAACAGCCAAAAGTCCAAAATAAGTTATTTTGGGTTCGAAATTCATTCTTTACTTTTCTTTTTTTTTTTAGCGTGAAAAGAGCTATATTGTATAATATTAGATAAAATTTGGTCTCATATCTTTGATACCCATGGTGACTTTAACCAAAAAATAGATCCTTTAGCTCCAAGATTATTCAAAAAGTAGGGATGTGATAACTATTTTCAGGGCTTTAAAGACCCACTTAGGACATGTCTGGATCAAGGGAAATGGGAGAAAAATGATTCGGGAGGAAAAATTCTGAACTTTTAAAAGAGGTTGGATTAAGAATAATAATTTCACATCCCCCCATCAGTAACTATTCCCCCTTAACCATTCCTCCTTCTTAACATCAATTGTCACGGGAACCATTCTACCGCCGCTAAATTTCTTTACTCCCCCCTCTCTAGCCAAGCTTTTATGGCAAATCAACACACCTCTAGCAATTCTCAATCAATTTTCTCCCTCTTCTCACTTCCAAATAGTTAGTCTTTACTATTCTCTTTCGCTAGCAAAAATTACTCAACAGTTGCTATCTGTAGATCTCCCAACAAAAGAGTCACTTTCTTGCTTTTTATTATAAATATGTTGTTCATTTTCAAGAGCTAGCGCATGGGATAAGCAAGAAAGTAGGAGCTTAGAATTCTAATTGATATATAAAATGGGAGCGTGAACACGACACTATGAAGGTGGAAAGTGAAGGAGAAGGAAGATACAAGGAAATGTCCGCAATTGATTTATCAGAGGAAATTTTGAAAGAGAATCGCATAGGGTGACTTTGCTTGAAAAATGGAGGAGAAAGTGAGATGGGGAGGGGAGAGATCAGGTGATATGGAGAAGATCGAGTAACAACTACTCATGAAAAATTGTCAACCTTTGTTAACTGAAATTATTTAGCCCTTAATAGACTCTCTTGGAATTGTTTCCCCTCAAAAAATCACCCTATAACTATTACTTTCTATCCAGTCATGCCATTATTGTATAATCAGAGGGAAGTTTCAAATATAGAGATTAACACAAAAGAGTAGGCATAATACAATATACTAGGCTTTGTTCTCCATCACCATGTTTTCACTTACTATATGAAAGATAAAATCTGATGCGAGTTCAAGTGAGATAAGTTCATAATTGTTTCATGGTCATAACTCATAAGTTTGATATTTAGATAAATAATAACATACTCTAAAGGGTATATAGAATTGAAGTTTAGGAGCAACAAGATCATGTTAGAGATAAAATAAAATTCAAGTGAAAAGAACACATTCTAGTACACTTTTGAAGTTGCCCACCGCAATAGGACCACCAAATAAGGATTAACAAGTCCATAAAAAGGCCGAGGTTAAAGAAACTATATGAAGTTCCGAGAAATTCAAATAAGAGGCTATATAAAAAAAAAAGTTCTGAATAAAAAAAAAGAGTAGGAATTCCGTAAATAATAATACGTAAAACTTGTAATAATTTTAATCATAAAGATAAGGAACAAAATAATATAATTAAATACAGAAGGAGTACTTAGTATGCAAGGCCGCACATTGAGATAGAACCAACAAATTATAATAAATAAGTCTTCTGTCTAGAGGAATGAGTTTAAAGAAGAAAAAAGGTAGGTAACATAACCTTTTCAAGAAATTCAAGCACATTAGGACCCCAAGTCAAATGAAAATTGGTGAGCAAGACCTGAAGTGGCGGCCTTGTTAGTGCGGTACCCTCATTTTGAGGACCTTCATGATAGAATATGTAAGAGAAGGTGGCTTGCATGTAAAATAGAGCTTTAGTAGAGTAGTCAAAAGGGTTTAAAGGAGGGTGGAGGGAAAAGTGAAGGGGTTTAAGAATAATGATGCCTCAAAAATTAGGCCCGACTTTATGCCTTGCACGCCCGTGGGCCCATTTTGAAAATGGGACGGTGCTCCTGATGCCAATTATACTACCATAGAGTTGTTTATCCCACAGTAATGGAAATAAAAACTGGAAGGTGAGATGATGACTGATGAGAGATTTAACAATATGATGCATGGTTCTTCAAATTTGGCTCCTAACAGTATTTTTCATGGTGTAATTGACTCGACCTCCTACACACTGCCGTACACATACATCCAAAATTTATGATCTGGCATATGCTTTTAATTAATGATTGTGCTCTAAAATGTGAATGAGACATCTAAATGATTAGTCTGGTGTACTGTTACGGGAACTTTGTACATATCTACGAGAGCGAGCCACTTAGCAGTAGTTCTTGCTCAAGGCCTATCAGCTCAGCCTCTAGTAATTCTTCTTGCAGCTGCTGTATTTGTAGGAAGATAGAGGTTCTCTTCGTCAGTAGTTCTTGCTCAAGATCTACCAGCTCTGCCTCTAGTAATTCTTCTTGCAGCTGCTGTATTTGTAGGAAGAAAGAGGTTCGCTAAGAGGAGTAGAGAAAAAGAATTTAAGAATCGGAAGGGCTAAAATAAAACTGATCAACTCCCCATATACAGGGCCATCCATCTTCTGAGACTTGAACTTCTTTCAATCTCAACTTTAGCGTTCTCAATTGTACATCTCTTGTTAGGTGAAAACATTAAACTAGGAGAGAGTGAGAGAATATGATATAATGATTGACAGTGCTGAAGATTTTAGCATATATTCACGGAAAAAATTTACAAGAATTATATATCCACAGTGACATATAAGCAAGAAACATTCTGCTGGACTCGAGGTTTTAAATGAAAAGCAGTGAATTTGGGTTGGCCAGTGCTTTACAAGGAAATAGAAGTCTCGAGGTTTGGATCTCCTGATATGCCACCATTAGAATTAAGTAATACGGTGAGAACAGATATACCATAACTGCTATAAAGGGTGAATTTGTGAACAAATCTCATATCCTTAATGATGAGGGGCTAGGAAGAAACTGTTACTAATTTCGGACACAGGGAGTAGTTCTTTCAATTACATGCTTAACGCTCAATTTTTAATTTACTGCATTTTGCATCACAACCTACCAGAGGATATGTCCCAGATTATCTAGCACACAGAAAGCTAAGAGAGAAGGCAGATATTAACAAAATAACAACTTCGGGTACTTTTGTTAGAGACAGTCACAAAAATGCAAAACAACAGGCATGGAGGCCCTAAAGTATGAGTTCCCTCCGTTTTGTCCCAGATTAACAACTGAAGATTGTTGTGAAAGCTTAGTAGCAATTATGAGTTCCCTTCCTCCTTTTCGTCCTAAAGTTTGCCTATAACCACTTTTTAGTGACCTAAGTCTTCTAACAGGCATGGAAGCATTTCCAAAGAACTGTGGAAGGTATTCTAGACTAAAACTCAACATCACCATAAGACAATGACAGCAACATCTTGAAAGAGGGCATGAGAGTTATCCACATAGGAATCCTGTGCACCCAGTAAGTTCCTTCTCTTCGGCCATCAATGTCGAGGGTAGTACAAATGCTAAAGGAGAAGCAAAGGGCACCCCCGCTCCACCTTGAAAGGAAATGGAACTCAATAACATATATGAAAAATCCAAATTACCCCTCTATAAAATAAAATAAAATAAATAAACCCGTCATTTTACATTGCTACTCTACACTATAGCTCATCATACTGTAGGTGATACTTGTAAAGCTAAGATATAACTCCAGAACAAAAGCAAAAAATCCAAGGCAGTATTAAATCCTTTGTGAAGCAAGGCTAGTGATAGCCCTGAGGTAAAGACTAATAAGCAGCATCATGGTCATTACTACATAATTTACAGCAGCAGTAAGTAGAATAAATAGACAGTTCAAAGTGCATATAATCTACATATATAGTTACCGTGCATGCACAGCAGTGAATCTATTCAAATGATACGAAGTTTAACAACCATTAGAAATATCTCCATATTTTGAAACTGTATAATTTTTCCAATTCTCTCTTTTTGGGTATTCAGAGATCTCTCTTCACTTCCAAAACAAGAAAGTTAACTCAGAGTTTCTATTTACAGTTTTCATAGTTCCAGGAACATATAACAAAGAGCAAAGAGCCAAAAGAGAACAAAAAGTCAGATGAACCATATTAAAGCTCATTACATATAGGTTTAATCATTATGCAGTAGAGAAAACTCGAAAGATGACACAGAGAAACAAAAGCTAGCAACTCATACTAAACTACTTGAACAATGCAAACAACAGATATATGTTCCCCTATCACCAAAGGGCCAGATCCGTGAAGTAAGAGGTATCGACCCACTTAGCGAGTAGCAACCAGATTCCCCATAAGACCACCAGCAATCTCGTAAAATTTGGCATCAGAAAACCCAACTGTAAGAGCAAGCTGCTCTAATTCATTTCCTGCACCAAGACAACCTTACAGATTAAATGCAACTACCTACCCTCTCGAGGATTTCTAACAAATTAATGATCTACTGTATCCTTATTCTTCATTCTTAATGAACAAAGAAAACACTAATAGAAGCAATAAGCAAAGAAAAATGATTACTATGACAACTTCAGTAAGAGACAATGAACTGCAGAGAATGCCTTCCTAGCAAAGCTAGTAGGCACAAGTCCGAATATAGGGTGAATTTAGTGAACTCACCTGTCAGAAACTCCTGAATTGAATTTTTCAGGTATTTGTACTCCTCAGCCAGACCATAGCTTGTAGCAACAGGAACAACAACATTGTCTATCATCCATCCCTAGAAAACAAGCGAAAAAGAGTGAACTTTATTCCCTTTCAAATTTCAATGTTATTAGGGTATCTAAAGCTCAGAACTTGAAATAATCTGACATATATCATAGATATTCATCAAAAATAATGAATTATATGCGCAACTTTCTCATTGAATTAAGTACTTCTATAAGCAATAGGGGGTGAACTCGAGTACAGAAGATATGAACTCTGAAAAACAACACCTGGAATACAGCAGTGACCGGTTCCATGCTTTTATTAAAATCAAGGATTGAAGCCTTGCGACCTGACAATATGAACCAGCATTAGACTACATAAAAGAAATAATTCTACATACTTGAGGAGACAGTTCTAGAAATCACAAAAACCTGGTTTGAGAACTCGAAAAATCTCTTCAATAGCTCTCTTTTTATCTATTACGTTCCTCAATCCATAACCCACAGTGATGGCATCAAAATAATCATCACGGAATGGAAGATTAAGTGCATCACCTTCCAGCCACCTGCAGTACACTACCCCTGATGGACATTGTCATTAAAAGAGGAATCCTCAGACAACATCACCCAGCTATAGAATTACCAGTGCTCACTCTATGTTCTTGCAGCAGGGAGTAGACCTTTCTTGCTGCCGTGATGAAGCAACCAACAACTGTTTCCTAGAGAAATCCAAGCCACACACCTGCAAGGAGATCCCTTTTGTGATTTGTGACCCAACACATCCATCAACATACCTGAACTTTCAAACCCACAAAGATAGAGAGCAAGAGAGAACACCTGTCCGCCGACCCCGACTTTTTCGGATAACAGAAACGCTAAATCCCCACTTCCGCAACATATGTCCAACACAACATCGCCCCTCTTTGCTCTGTTACCAATATTAGCCTCAAAAAGTATATATAATCATGTCAACCAAACTACAACAGCATTTCATCAAATTCAAATTTATTTTAAAAACTTGATATTAAGGTGAATTTTCAACAAAAATATAACAGTTTAGGCACACGGTCATGATGTACCCGCTCCAGGAGACGGCCATGCGCTTCCAAACGCGGTGTTGTCCCAAACTCAGCAAATCATTCAACTGTAAAAGCAATAATGTAAATGGATTGTCAAAATGAATGCATGAATTGCAGATAAAATTGAATGACAAAGCATACGTTGTCGTAAACAGGAGCAATGCGGCTAAAAAGCGCCTGTCTTTCGTCGGAGCATCGCACACTGGTTAGACGCCGGCATCGGGAAAGTGAATTCACCGGCGAGTTGAGGGATAGTGGAAGATGCAGTGTCGTCATTTTGGCTTATCCTCTTCCGAGCGAGAAGTAATCAGACTCTTCGGACTTTGGAGTTTTGGTGGTTATTTGGTAGTTTGCAAATGTTGGGCTGGTCATCAAGATTTGATGGGGCCTTTGTCAACCATTAAAAAGAAGCGTCAGCTTAGGTAATTGGGCCAGGTTTAGGTAATTGGGCCCGATTTGGGTCATGTCACGTCAATATGTCCGCGCAAATCAACCGTGATATTGGGTCTTGTTTAGGTTACTTGGAATCTTTTCCAAATCTTCTCGTGCCGTCAAAACAAATAATATTATGGATAAATTTATCAATAATTACTTATTTTCATACGCTCAATTTTGAAGCCGCGCAGTTATATCACTAAATATTGGTCTTAATAGTTTCCTATATTTTTGGATTATACTCCTATGAAGTACTCTCGTCATCGTCACCGGACCTCAAAGAGAGCCCATCTCGAAAATTACAAGCATTGCGTTAGGTTAACGTCATCTCCTATTTGTCCCATACCACTTATTTGTACATTGTAGTAAGAAATTGGAAAACATTGTATTATAAGTTGAAGCAAATGAGCAATTGTATGATCCTCAAATAGCCCATTAGTCTAATTTAGCTAATGTAATTTAGGAAAAACAATGTAGTTGACCAAATTTTAAATGTTGGACTCGTATGTTTTTCTTTCTTGGCGTTCTATAGTTTGGTCATTTACAATTCTTTATCACTAAAATTTATACGCATATAAAGTTAAGTAAATAAGTTAAATAAAATTAAAAATTATATCATATTATAACTACAAGTCCGTTAAATGAACAATAAAAAACACCAAATACAAACTACAAGTTTCAACTACAGCGCAAGTCCTCCAAAATAATAAGTGGAGCGCTATTTTCCGTCACTAATATATTCAAACCACCCCCTTTCCCCCCTTTGACAATTTTTCCCTTTTACACATTTAAATAAAATCGAACATTTTACACTTTAATTCTTATTTCACACTTCACTTTCCCGTAAAAACGAACCAAAAAACCTCACTACAATTCCCGACCACCAGCCGTCGACTACCACGTTTGCCAGAAATTTGTATTTCAACAAACAAAAACCGCTTTTCGGGATGCCGAAAATCACCGAAATTATGGACGAGCCGTCAACTACAACGCTGCAGGTAAAATACGTTAATCGAGAAAAGGAAAAAATTCATAGCTAGCCGTCTAAGAAAAACGGCTAGCCCAAGGGCTTGATATTTTTCTTGGACGGCTAGCCCTTGGGCTTGCCTTTTTTTAGACGGCAAGCCCTCTAGCATCATTTTTTAAATTTTTAAGTAATTTTTCTTTTGTTTTTATAGGTTCCGACAAAATATTTTGGCGGCGATGGTATTAATTATTACCCTCATTTCACGACTTTCCAAAAATTTCCGACGAAAAAATGGCTTCTCCACGGGCTAAATCAATCGCCCTACAACATGGATTTCAATTGGTGCATTCGTCGTATAAAAAAGGAAATTTGTACATGAAATGCAATCGAGGAGAGAGAAACATAGGAGCTAATAGAGATTTAGAGAATGATGAACAATCGAAGACTAAATCTCAAGCTTTTGGTTGTAAGTTTCTGATTAAGATTTCATGCTCTGTAGCGGGGTGGTTGATAGTATTGGGTGCCGAAGATAACGGTAAGCACAACCACAAAATGATTAATTATTCGGAGAGAAATCGGCAGATGAGTGGTCCAGAGCGAAGAAGTTGGGTTCGGGATATGTATGTGGCTCAAGCGAAGCCTAAGGTTATTTTGGCTGTGGTGAACTCCCAATTTCCCGAAGATCATTCGAATGCGCGACATATCTATAATTTCATAGATAGGATGAGACGGAAGGAGGCCGGTGGACGGGATTTTATAAGTTAGTTCCTTCATCTTGCTACTGATAACAACTACGGGAAATTTTTACAGCCTGATCTTTATAAAAAATTATCTTAGAAAGGCCGCTGGACGATAGCGTTATTCCTAGCTACGGGGGTCACGTAGCACGAAGGATTTGGACTGGAGTAGAGAGAGGGGTGCTCAAGTGCCATTGTAGGATAAAGGGATGCATCATATTGTGTTCTTGGAGGGAGGACCTCCGCGGTAAATGAGCCAGTTGTCGAAAGAGGGAATACGGCAAATGAGTCAGTTTGGTACCATTGACAACAGCTTCAGACTCTTGTGACAGAAGGCCCTTCCTCCAAGAACGCAATATGACGCAGCTCTTCATCCTACCATAGCACATCAACACCCCTCTCTCCGCTCCAATCCAAATCCCTCGTGCTACATGATCCCCGTATCTAGGAATGACGCTACCGTCCAACGGCCCACCCGGCATCGCTTCATGTACGAGAGCTCGTGCTAGTGCTCGTGGTCTCTATCCTAACAAACTGACCCACGACTGATATAGGTCGCGATGGCCCTGTGACTAACGTGGCACGAACTACTCGTCAAGCGCCTGGTCAAGCTCTGTAGTAAAGTCCTCCCCATCCTGATCAATGTTGTCATCATCGTTGTCCTCGTCCTCGTTGTCGAAAGGATGGGAACCAGAAGTCCTCGTTGTCGAAAGGATGGGAACCAGAAGTCCGGACTCGCTTTATTTTTCTAACTAAGTTATTAATCGTAATTTAGTATTTTCCTAAATAAAAATTTTCCTAATTTAACAATATTTTATTATTTTCCTAACTTAAAATTTCCTTACTTTATTTTCATAAATTACTATTTTTCATAATTTACGATTGATTAGAATATAAAATTTATTATTTTCATAATTTACGATTAATTTAATTTCATTATTCATTTCATAATTTTATAATATATTATTTCCAAAATTTACATTTAATAACTGTAGTTAATAATCCCAAATTCTAATTTTCCTAACTTATCCTAACTAAGTTAATATTCCTAAGTTAATATTTTCCTACCTTAAAATATTTCAAACTTAAACTACTTACTTCAAATTTTCCAAACTTCAAATTTTCCTAATACTTAACATAACATATTCCTAACTAAGTTAATATTTCTAAGTTATTATTATTCCTAACTTAGCTTAACATATTTCTAACTTAACTTAACATATTCCTAAGTTAATATTCAAAACTTATAATTTCCGTAATTTTTCTAACTTAACATATTCCTAATTGAAATTAATATAATTTCTAACTGATAATTTTCCAAAATTAATTTTCAAATATTCTATATTAAATTCAAATTTCCAAACCTAACTTAACTTCAAATATTACTAACTTATTTTCCAAATCTAAGATACTCCTAATTAATTATTTTATAATTATAATCTAAAACTGACTAAACTATTAATTAACAAATAATAATAATATCATTTTAATTATATTATCAAATAATATAAGTTAACTAATAACAATTAACAACAATACTAACAAACAATACCTAAACAATAATTAAACAATAATTATTAATTAAAAAAATCGCCGGCAAAGAGGGTGCAGGCCGAATTTTAGACGGCAAGCCCATCGGCTGGCACCCCCCTTTTTCTGGCGAGATGTTTTAAAAAAGCAAATTTAAATCATACCCTAGCCCGTGGTGACTGGTTGTCTTCCTCTCTCTACGGTGGGTGCAATTTCCTTCCCGGGGTGACAACTCATTTTTCCGGCGAGGTGAAGGTCGTTCGATAGGCAGAGGCGGAGGCGGGAGGCGGTGGTCCGGCGTCAAGCGGTGGTTCGGCGGCTATGGTGTGAGTTAAGGGTTTGGGAGAGGGAGAGAGAGGGTTTGTGTGAGTGAAAGTGAGTGAATGAGGGTGAAAGAAGGGAGAAGGGTAATATAGTAAACTCGGGGGCGTTTGAGTAATTTGGAGGCAGCGTTTAATCCCCAATAATAACCAAACATGAACTTGGGCCACCTTCTCCGCAGACACCTTCTCGTGCGTCGAATCTCTAGTAACGTCCATAACATGATAGAAAGTTCTCGCAACCTCTTAACCCACTACATGTGTAATTAAAATTATCATAGATCTTTTAAATAAATTAAATCATGCAATAAAAGTAACAAACAATAAATAATGTCACATATTGGATATTCGTTCGATACAAAATAGTTGGGACGAGCTTCTCATTTATCAACACCGAATGAGACACTAATGAAACCACAAAAGGTTTTTGAGAACCAAGTGCAGGGGCCAATATATATGTAACCAAAGGCCAATAAATCAAGCTTGAAACCACTCATAAATACATCCCATGCTAACTCCATAGTCACAACTAGAAAGTCGACCTGATAGGGACCGTCAACAGGCCTAGATGCCAACTCCAACCTAAGAGTTTCCCTAAGGATCACCTGCACATAAACCAATTTGATAAAGACCCGATCAAACATACATGGCTTAATCATGTCTCGGTGTCAACCCATTCAAAGGATGTGGTCCTCGAAACAGTCACTGTCGGGTCATGCCTCTAAGGGAATTAGCACATCTAAATTGATAGTAAAAAAAAGTTAAAAAAAAGAGAGAGATATTACATGTATCTATAAACTAATTAAATTAAGTAAATAATTCTACCTTTGAGGGCAACATCTGATTTAATTGTCTCTGTGTAGTTATCAATCAGCTTGCGTCGCTAGGCTCAAACCTGAGACTCCAATAGCTAGGATCAAGGTCTAATGTCCCATACAACAGTGCATACATTGGTGAGGTCAAAAAATGAGGAAATATTCATAAATCCAAGCTTTCAGAAGCTTCAAACAACCAACAATGCTCGTAGAAGAAGCTCTTCTAGTTGCCCCAAGCTAATGACGCAAAACGACAAGCATTTTTGAACTCCCTAACACGCAAATGTTTATTAGTTAGCTTATGTATGTAATGTAGATTCAACATATTACCACTCTTGTCCACGAACAATATGGAACCAAACATGTACAACAACCAACCATTTTTAGAAAAATAATTGACCCCTCAATCTAGATTCCCAACAAGTGACTGTAATGGACAACATCAACACAATGTCATGCTTCTAGTGATAGGTCAATAAATTTAGCTGAGTCACTCCCATAAACTCTGCCTTCTTAATTATCATGCTAATAGGGTTCAAAGTATCAGAAACCATGCACCCCTCAACTAAAATGTGCATAATATGCCAAACATCAAGGAGTGTGACAGTTATCTTTCCAACTGGGAGGTGAAAGGAGCTTGTGTCGGGCAATCAGCACTCTACAAAAATTGTAATTAAGGGTGTGCCGATGTGCACGAATATGTTGTAAGGAAAGTGCACTATCCTAGTGCCATTAACAACAGCCCTCGACTACAGTGATAGCGAGTCACGCTGTCAAGCACGCAAAATCCCATAAGCACTTGCCTTGTTCTAGCACTTCAAGACCCGCGTCTCCTCTCCATCCCAAATCCTATAGGAAATTTAAAATAGAAATATTATGTCGAGAACTCATTTTGGACCCAAGACCCATCAAACCTGATGGATCTAGGTAAGGGTCTTTAGGAATTGATGGGTTTAGGTCTTGGTCTAACTGTCAAACCCACCCCAAATCCGACAAGTTGCCATCACTACTCCCAAAACACTAATATAACTTTATATGATCCATGATATGCATATGAAGGTATTCCCTTCCTGGATTTAAAGTTATCTAACTAATCAAATTTTAAAGGTTATTACAAACTATTTACGAGTCATTTTAGAAAGAAAAAAAGGTCTGAAATTTTTCTAATGATACCAACTTATTAGGTGCCTCATAGGTTATATTTGGAGGCTTATATTCATTTAATGTCTTATACTCGGTCATTGAAAGCTTTTAAAATGAGCTTGACAACAAATTTTACATGATATAAAGCTTTGAGTCATTTAAATAAATTTCTGAAGTTGCTGTAACGACACTATGTGACTCACATGTTCATATAAGAAGGTTTAAAATTGATTAATACCTTTTGTTATATCTCACAATGTCGTAAAAACGATTATAACATCTAATAGTAGGAGTTTTAAGACTATGCTGAAATTAGTGTTTAGAGTTTATGTAGATGGTCTTAATCACTCCTATGGCCTATTATGACCCTATAAGACTTGTGAAAATCATGTCATGACATTCCTATAGGGTTCTCAATTGTCCAAAAGTACCAACATTTGAAGGTCATAGATCATCATTCTTTAAAAAATGTCCAAAATTATCCTAATGATATTATGTGCAAGATAGAAATTGAAAGGTTTTATAGAGTTACTTAAGACCCCATAAGGCCTTCTAGTCATGTCATGTCAGACAATCGATTGGCCTTTGGCAAGTTGGGGAACACTCTCAGTTGGGTTTACAGACGATTGGGTGCCCAAATATCCATAGACCATTGACTAGGCCGATTCCTTCTTATGACACTCCACACCTAAAGACCCAAAGTAAGACAATAAAGCTCCTCTAAGTAACGAGAAAATGAGAATCAAGACCAGAATCAGGAATGCCTTTCGTCTTACTCTTCAGAACACGTAGCTGTCTACCTTCTTTATTAATTATTCGAACACTACCAAATTAGGAATGCCTTCTCTTAAGACGGAAGAAAGAGCATTACAATCGGCCAAGAAGAACGACCAAGCGAAAACTTCAGAAATTAGCCATTTCATTTTATGATAAGATACATTAGTAGACATGGATGGTTTTACAGTGCAGTGAGAACGCAAATGGTGGAGGGGGAGTATAGTATATTGTCCCTCCATTCATCCAAAATGAACCTAAAGTGTGTTTCTCATATTGGTAAATGACCATTAGCACATATACACAAGCAGCCAGAACAAACTTGATTCTCCTATGAAAATAAAGGTTGGTGGTGTAGGAGGGTCCATTATACTACGTCTTAGTCATCGCCCAAGTATTGTCCGGAGAAATTATCCATGAGCGCGTAGTGCATGTTCTCAGATGGTTTCCAATGCCGTTTTCGTTGGTTTATGAACCAATTGTTGATTTGCCTTTGATCAAGACCGGTCATTTCAGCTAGTGCAATTTTATCGGCTTCCTGCATTTTAAAAGCCAATGTAAGAGAAATGATTCAGACCTAAACTATACACATCCATTGTGCAAGCTCGAAAACGAGACAAATAAGCAAAACCACTAATCTAACATCCAGTTCCGATGAGACAGCAATATGTAGTAGACATCTGACTGGGAAACCACTACGTAAGGTACTCCAGTTATTTTCGGGGATGTTTTAAAGAGTACCTTAGGAAGATTATGGAAATATCAGAGGGTAAGTCTGGGATTTTTTAGAGTTAACAAAAATTTGAATCTTCTAAACTTCCTCCAAACGAGGCCTTGATCTAGAGGTAGGGAAAGACAAGAATAAGCAACTAGTAATCCAGTACTACCAGTGCCACACATTTAAAAGTCTTCATCTCATACAAGTATAGAACCACATCGATGACAATAACAACCCATTCTAAATCCCATGAAGACTTTTTGCAATGTAATCCGTAACACACTAGCAAAACAAATAGAATTACAAAACCATATGGCCACTTATATAATTAGCAAAACAAATTAATCATAAGGAGATCAGGGGCTATATGATATGGTACTTACAGTAGGATATGGCCACTTATAGTGAACGTTCCACCACTCGAAAAGCATTTGCCTTGCTTCCCTTGGGAGCTTCCCTTTCTTCTTTTTCTTGGAAAATTCAAGCTTAAGGCTGCTTATGTGACTCCCAAATTTACGCAGAAGTTGATCCTTAAGGTTCCGTTCTTCATCCTTTGGCTGGGGATCCTGTACATCTATCTCGCCACCACTATAGTCCTCATCTGATGACACAACACCTTCCTCTGATGACATGCGTGCACTAGTCAGAGAGTGAAAAAAAAAACATACATGCAGATTGATGACTTTAATTAGAGAAATAATTCCAGCAGGACAAAAACCTACACTTCAAAAAACAATCTATTCATAAGAGGAGACTTACAAACCCTAAGAATATTAGTCAAACACAAGTATAACACATCTGTTTTCGGAAACTTTTCTTCCATCAAAGTAGCTTAGTAAGCAAATTCCTTACTCTACTCTTTGCAATAATCAGTTTGCAACCTATAAGAGCCTACATCTTTCTTGATTGATCTTGGCAAGTATTTCTTACAGCGAGAATTGGAACTAGGCATAGACAAGAACGAATAAAGAGCCTTGAAACATTCTCCATCGATACTACTTCAAACTAGTTCCAAAAGTGTAGGTAGTATGACTAGTACCACAAACATTTACTCCCAGAAAAATAATGAACAAATCAGTATTTTACTCGCACTTCACTTAAACAAAACAAAAATTAAAAAAAGACATCAAACAGAAATTGATCAAACACATGACCAACTAAGCTACTTGCACTTGGTCAAACTACAAAGTATACGTAGACATTTGTTGCTTGCCAAACCTTATTATTAACCATATGCTCATATTACACACTATATAGTGGTTTGGTGGACAAACAACTTCCTTAAACGAAGAATTGTTTGGTTGGTTGGCATGAACATAAAGTTCTACTTTCCACAAAATATGGGAAGTTTTGAATTTTACTCAGTTTTATTCTCATCCACTTATTTTTGCTAAGTTTAGTTTATTTTACTAATTAAAATTAATTTTAGTGGAGCTTATCTTATTTTAGCTATATTTAACTTATTTTTACTAGACTTATTTATGAAGAACTCATTGTTTTTTAATACTCATCTTGTAACAAATTTAACTTATTTTTACTAAATTTATTTTATTTTCTCTAAACTCTATTTATCTTTACTAAAACTTATTTAATCAAGCTAAAGAGAACAAAGCCTTAGCCCCTTAGATACGAAGAACTCATCACACGAGTTCCAAGTTTCCAACACCATAAAACTTTACTCACTTCAAAAGAAGTAGGTTTCCAAATTGCACATTCAAGAGAAGTGCAGCTTCCTACAGAAAATCAAGCAAACACTTAAGTTCATACGTGTAGTCAAACCTAATTTACCCGGTTAGCCCTAAAGAATCCGAGGATATTTGGAGCACTGATGATGCACAACACATTCATCATCACACATACACAGGAAACAAAGAGGACTAAAGCAATACAATCATACATGCAAAAATTTGCAAAAAAAAATGTTATGAAGGTAAGAGAGAGAAAGATGGTGGAAGACAAGAGGAGGTAAAAAGGGTCATAGACCAGTCCTTTCCCAAATCAGAATGGACAAGACGGCACAGTCAGAGGCTGCAATAATATAAATGCAATATTATTAAAAAGAAGAAATTGGCGAAAACAAGGGCAGTCAAATCCCCGTAAGGCACGCTGATAAGTTGTCAGAGTATGTGACCCCCTACCCTATACATAGAGTCCCTAGACCCTAATCTAATCTATGATGTGTGGGATCCACACTGATGAATGCCACTTTCATTTTATCTTTCAGGAATGGAGAATATAAACAGTGAGATAGTATCCAACCAACATAAGATACGAGGAAAAGGATGATTTCATGATTTTCATTTTATGAATTTTTAACCCTGAATAATAACTCTTGTCATTGTCATCTGTTTCCTCCCTCATGCCAATCACTTACGGAGTAAGAAACAAGGAATTCGGAGTAATGCACAAGTTAAGTGCTAAAGCTCAATATCACCAACTGTGGAGAAGTTTACCAGGGAGACTAAGAAATTTGTTTGCTACCATACTAAGAAAAATTCACCAATATAAATATGGTACTTGGTAATATAGGCCAAAAAAGAGATTTTTTTAAAAATTTGTAAAGGCTAATTCCCAAATACATAAATGGAAAAAAAAAGTATAAAACACCCATGACCATAATTTTTTATTCTTTACAAAATTAAATCCATATATATATAATTATATGACTATACAAATTCCTAAAAAACATTTAAAACTACTTTTATTTCTTTGACATGATTTTATGGTTTCCTCTCTACCTTTTCTATAATACTTTATAAATTTGATATGATTAAAATATTATCCCAATAAAAACTTTCTACTTTATTTTAAAAAATATGGAGTACTAAATGTAATTCTATATATATATATATATATATATATATATATATATATATATATAAACCTATAAGTTTTCATCAATAAATAAAAATATTTTTATAATTAAGAGATTGGTAAGGGAAAAAATATCATTAATTTGTGAGGTAACATTTCCTCTTAAAAATTTTTCTCAAAAAATATCATGTGAATGAAAGGAAAAGTGTAGTAATAGATTGGCAAGGAAAAAAATTTACCTCATAATAGATATTTCACTTTCCCTTATACATGTCATAATAGATGCAAGACAGCCCCAAATAGAACAAGACAACAACCTTAGTAACTTACTACTTGCATACAAATGATACACTAAACTTCATGCATTTCCTTTTGCCAATACCTACTCTCAGATGATATTTTTCTCTCAACTTTCTTCAAAACAAAATATGTGGAAAAGGGTGAGTCACATCTATTTAGAAAGGAAGGAAGAATACGTCAATTTGCTTACTACGTATTTGGTTAAAATAAAAGAACCAACGACATGTGATAGTCTCTTGGCAACATAATCGTACTTATTGATTCTCTTTACAAGGGGAAAAAAAGGAAAGACTGCAGTTAGTTGAGGATAAGCTCAATCACAGAACGGATCCACAGACACACCCCACGCTTGCCAACATAGTTAATTAATTTTCGGAACATGAACCTTATACCATGCCCATTAATGTCAAATTCAGCTAGTTGAGTACTCCATAGAATTTCACAACGAACCAGTAGGAGAGAGACAAAGAGATAAACAGGGAAAAGCCTAGTTAGGATATACAAGTAGTAATCTAGTAGGGACACGCAAAGGAAGTGCGCACAACTCACAAAATAAGATGGCCCCCTTCATTTATCCATTCCTCCACAACACTATGTAGCGTCTTAACTAGAGAAAACTCTGCGCATCATACATGTAAAAATTGACCACTCATCGCAGAAATTATGCACAGACGAAACCTCCTTGATGATGTTCAGCTCAGATAGTGACATTCCAACCAATTATCCCCAAAGGAGGAGAGCCACCATAATGTCAAGGCAAATAAGAAAACAAGGGGATTTTTATTTTTTTTGCATTAAAAAGCTGCTTTTGGCCATTCTCAGCGTAAACCCCGGGAGTCTCCATGTGATGATGTGAATTTAAGTCCCCACCCAAGTCCCAACTCTCCCATCCTTTTCCCTAGAAATAATAATGCAATGTTGCCCGTGCTCCTATTTTCCCTTATTTAGATGTTCGTGAAGGATCTACGTCGGGACGACAACAACAATCTATAGTTTTGTCGGGGTTAAGGGAGATTCAAATGTTTGTTTATAGTTTATATAAACAATTATATGAAATATAGATAATGAAAAACATAGTAATAAGAACTAGATAATTATCCTGAAACTCATACAAACACTTAGGGGGTCCTCGCATCAAAGTCGACGTCGCAATAAGCATCTAACACCAGATCAAGTAATACATAATTGAGCCAAAATAGATGCCATGTACAGTACTATATATGGTTAAGCAGGTTAGAAATCTCAAATTTGAAGTATATACTACCATGTAGTCAGACCTAGTCTTCACTTGATTAACCTAGGAAATAACAAACTTTACGATGCATGTACTAAACAAGACAACAAGTACTTGTAGACTGTTCACAAGCATCTATCAGGTTCTATGATATACACTGTCAGTACGAAATAAAAGGTAGCCTCTATCAAACCATATCCCTCATCCTATTGAGATATCTCATTCTTGGACACTTCTTCAACGAGGCCGAAAGCCACACCCATTTCTCATTAGAATTCATCTCAAATCTCAATTTCTACTAAATCCTAGCAAGAATTTCTCAGTCATGGTTACCAAGGATAGATGCATGGTCCTAAAATAAGGGGATCAACCACCTCATATATAACTGATATCTGCATGAGCGAATTGAAGCATATTGGGCACTAGCTTCCATCAACAGCCAACAATCAAGCAATTCACTCTAGACTACTAATCTACAGCACAAGATGAAAGCAAAAGAATTAATCCCTTCCCATGGATCACAACTCAAAACAATGCTTAATTATATACCTCATTGTCCAAGAGAGGTGCACAACTACCACCCATGGTGATGTTGCTCATGGACTATGGCTTAATAATCATCTTGATCGAATGAAACATATACCTATAACTTCTCCATGAGGTTTCTACTATATGATTGTTTAAATTAAGTTTGCAAAGACAATCACATTATGTTTGAAGTTATTTATAAACTACGAATGCATATGACTATTAAACCCAATCCATAATCTAAGGCTTATACCTTCAAGTGAGCCTTGTTCTTGAGAGGACTCCCTTATTGTCTCGGTATCACCTGTCATACCGAAAGGGAGTCATGTTAAATCACTACATTTCTAGCTTAAAAGTTTCCCAAATTTCCAACATTACGGAATAAAAGTATAACATACAAAAAGGGATATAAAGCATGTTTGCTAATCAAGTCTAGAGATAATCCTTCACTGAGGTAAGATAAGAAGGACAAATAAAGAGGCAATCATAAATGCCAATTCCAAGAGAAAGAAAGAACAAATAAATTCCAAATCTAACACAATAGCACAACATGCAGTCTGAAGAAGGTACCTTGAAATCAACAAAGAAATTTCTAATCTCACTGAAGAAATGCACACATCACATGATTAAAGAAGTCATCCATATATCATCTCAATAGAATAGCTTTGTACACTAATAAACCTACAAAGAACACAACGTGAGCAAACATAAATTAAACTAATAGCTATTTTTCTTTGTAGCTTCAGCAAGATCAAGGTTATCAGCCATGCCTAAAAGTTTATGGGCCCTTGGGCAACCAAATATCATCCTCGATCATAACCATGGCTTAAGCTTTCAAACTTCAAACACAAGAGCAAGCAAGATTTCATAAAGAAAATGCAGAAGGTTTTAGCATCAAACAGCCTAGTCAATAGTCATCCAACAATGGGTCTTAAGATTATATCAACTCCTTAAAGTACTTGATCAGCCTACATTCCAAGATATTTTAAGGTGAATTTCCCAAGATAGAAAGTGAAGGTGAAAATTTAAAAGCGAAAATTCACATATTGTCAACAACTATACCTTGTGGGATAAGTATAACTACTAATAGTCATCTATACCATAGGACCAGAGGGGGTAAATGCTTAAGTGGATCGATATACCTATAGTTCAAGAACACTGAGTAATAGATGACAACATAGACACTAGGAATAGATGCATATCAATAAAGAATTAAAGTTCCACTAGTGAAGCAAGTGATGAATATTACAAGATAATTAAAACATAAGAAAGCTTTCCACAGCCAAATGTGAAACTAAAAAGTTCTCAATTGCATAATCACTATGTCTAATATGGTAAGTACAAGGTAAGCATGTGGCATATGCCAAAATTCCTTCAAGTGGCTATGTGCATGTGTTAGAGAGAATCTTAATCAGGTGGAAAACAATTAAGAATTCACTTATGGACAGGAATAAGATAAACACTGACCACACGGGGCAAATCAACAGAGTAGATTAGAGAGCCAAAAAGTTGGTTTGTACTTTCAATTAAGAAAAAATAGTTTCAAAACAGAACAAAAGATCACCTTCAATTTTCCTTTAAGTAGTTTAAGAGGGACGTTCCAAGTATACAATCTTTTACATAATTCAAGTAGTTAGGCCCTTAAAGTTGGAAAACCGCAAGAACTAGCAATTAGAAATAATGGCAGCTTTTACTGCAGAAAACAGATGATAATAAAAACACATTTTTGTACTTTCATTAATCCTAGAATCAAGTTCTAAAAGTCAAGTAATTATCAACAAAGTGTGCTTAATAACAAATGCCAACGGTACCTGGTCTGCCTAATCATCATCTAGCCTTTAATTAATCTAAACAGCAACACAATCAAACACATAGCAAGATAAGAGATCTTAAAGTACAAAAAAAGGACCTGAGAAAAGACATCTTGGAAGTCAAAGAAAGAAAATTACGGAAGATAAACAACAAGCTATCAAGCAATAACACAAATCTTTTACAAAGTGCTGGCAGTCCATACATGCAAGCACATTATGGGAATAGGTCATATGCGAATCTTTCTTGAAGATAATTTTCTTATTTTCTGATAGATAACAAAACAGTGGCAACATATTTACATAATAACCACTTCTACTCACAATCTAATCAACCTTCCTTTATTCCTTGTGGTGATAAGAAGATAATTGTCGAGATAAAAAAGCTTTTATAAGGAAAAAAAAAAAAAAAAAAGCAGTCCAAAGCAAGCAATTCCTGATGCCCAATTCCACCACTTATTAGCTGAAATAAAGAACTCTCATGCACCATTGGAACTTGAAGCCCTTTGCTTCAAGGCATTACAAATTTGTTGTCCAAACTTTTAAGCTTTTCTAAGACTCAATATAATAGGAAGCATTTTCATTTTTTTATCTTTTTTTATATTTTGAGGAGGATGGTTGTTCCACAACCCCCTCCCCTTCCCCACCAAGGTCTTCTACCCTCTTTTTTTCCCTTCAGAATAAGTGCTGGCAGTCTCATAGCCGAAGAAAATCTATTCTAACGTCAAAGCTTCTGCTCTTTTTTTAGTGATGGTACACATAGATTTATAATGACGCTAGGTGTGATATTTAAGATAATTTTTTTTAAAACAAAAAAAGGACCTTTAACAGCAACATTTTGTAAGAGATACAACTTTAAGTAATGCAACATACAAATCTCATATGATACTCTAACTACACGCAAGCATTGTACAGTCTAGTCAAACAAGAGGAATTTTGGCTGCTTAAAAAAGGATTGCAATGTAAACCTACCACATAAGAATTTAACCAAGAAGATCATTGTACCATATGCATTTTGATTATCAAATAGTATGATTTTCCTCAAAGAATCTTTATGCTTAGAAGTAGTATGTTGTTATTCTCATAAAGAAACAATCAAATTGCCCTATAATATTTTAGTGTTAAAGTTTAGAACTTATGAATCAAGAGATGTTGATCACAAAGAAAATAATAACTCCTTACACTCCAAGCCATAAGATAACATAGCTAATTATACTTGGACTCTTCATTTACCCTCAAGTACATTATCTAATGCTTCCTTATGGACTGAAAACATTAAAAGTTCAACATATTTATGTATGAGAAACTAATAATAGCTCACCCAAAGTTAGCTAATAACTCACTCCATCCTTCAAAGATTGCTCCATTTGACTTTTCACAGTTTTCGATACACGACTTTAAACGTTTTTATTTCCAAATTTGTTAGGTAAAAAATTATGAAAATTTGATTACCTAAAAGATTATATTAAAATAAATTTAATAAGATCTTATTTAAATATATTATTTCTAATAATATGATGAGAATTTGTAGTCAAACTATTCGAACTTTGACCCTGTAAATATAAATGGGGCAATCTTTATGGGACAAAAAGTATTTTTTTTTTTTTTTGGCAATGGAGTTAACTAGTTACGTCTAAGTATATATATATATATATATATATATATATATATATATATATATATATATATAATAACAATAAAAAGTAATATGCTCTAACTTCGGAATCCAAAATAGAGATGTCAGGATTGGCATAAATTAACAAAGCAAATACACATCGTGGTTCGAGCCTCCATAAACATCGTCATTTACAGTTTTACATATGATGCAGAATGCCGAAAAAATATTTTACCTCTAAAACTTTGGAGAAAAAACCGGGAGGAAGTAAGAAAGAGAGCAGGTCATGGAAGATCTAATGATCTATACATGCATGACTATAATTGAAATGGGTGACAATTGGACCTACAATTTCTGAACTTTTACAGGCTCCCACCCGACTACAGTTTGTTTAGGGAATGACAAAAAAAAAACTAGCTGATTCAAGTAGTACTGCTGGAAAGAAGTCTAAAGCTGTTAAAAAAGATAATAAAAAAAGAAAAAAAAGCTGCTATCATCTATTTTCATTACTATGCTTCGTCTGAAATGTCAAATTCAGAATCTCAACCGTGCAAGTCTCAATCTTTGAAGTGCTCATTTTTCTTTGCCTCAAAAATATCTGACACAACTTCAGATAATTCAATGTCAAAGAAGAAATAAAACCCAAAAGAGAACCAATGTACATTTACTGTGAGAAGATTAGCGTTTCTACATAAGCATTCAATCCAAAACTCATACTCCCTATTTTCGATACATTTTCTCACATTTCTACTTTTTTTAAGAATTATTAGTAACATTTATACGCGTAGCATACTAGTTACGAGAGGATCGCATGTACAAACAGTTTGACGAAACAAGAGCACACTAAACAAGGGAGATTCTCCAAAGGTTAAGCAGCAAACCAAAAAAAATCAAAAGTCATTAATCATCAACCCATTACTAGGGTTCTATAAGGCTAGTTGAAAGATAACTAGCCCATACATATATGATATATTACACTCTCATGTGACTGAAAACGGGTTTATAAGATGACGTGGCTCGCTAGATAAGAGTAAATAGAGGACAAGGACGTTCAGGGATGATTACAAAGATAGATTTTTAGTTTATGCAGCTGACTCTTCTCTCATGGAATAACGCTGGTTGATATTCTATACTATAGTAAAAACAAGTAGAACAATGATTAGACGACTTAATGTGCAACAAATACGGTGCACAGAGCTCAATGAAGCAAAATTAAACAATAATATATGCACTAATATTGAATTTAGTATATAGTAAAGAAGAGAGACATATTAAACCAACCAATAGAGGCGCTGTTAACAAAGGCTCCCTTGCAGAGATTCCGGAGCTGCGTCTCGATTTTGTTCAAGAAGATCGTAGCTTCGTCGAAAGGTCTCGAAAGATCTGACTTATACTTGTCCAAAATATCACAGTAAGTCTCCTGAAATGATTAAATTAAATAGATAAAGTCAAAAACAATGACAGTAAGAAACATAATCCAAAATCCAAGGGTAGGAGTTTAGTAGGGGACCATGAATTCATCAAGCTCAGGATCCAATCCCAAGCACGTCCTCCCTCCTCCCACTACTATATCTCGCCTGTACATGTCACTTTCCTGCTTGATTTCCTCCAGCACACTCGCTATTTCCGGCGGCGCTCCCACCTACACAACCACCAGATTCCAGCCTAAATAAATCAGTCCTTAAATTATACTACGATGATCAGTGGATAGCATAGCACCTCCCGTTTAACTTTTCCACCACTATCTTATGTGATAGGGTACTTAGCTACACAACTCCGTCATTGAATTGTGCGGCACAGCTTATCGCATAAGATACTGATCAGAATTGTATCGATAAATTTTACAACGACGGAATACACAAAGGGAATCAACAAGTTCCACTACACCTTGTGACAATCTATGTAAACCTGGAGAAGGCGAGGGTAGTGAGGATGAGATGCGATCTTAGCCTTGATGGAGGTGGACGTGTCGTCATCCCGTCGCATCTCAGGAGTGATGGAAGCGGACTCAGAGATACAAGTAGCGGAGATGAGTTCATCGGACCCGAATCGGACAGCCGCCGCGGTGCCGGAATTCATGATAAAGGAATGGTAGTCGGGCGGAATGATAAGGTTATCAGGCGACATCAGCGCCTTATCGGAATAATCAACAGCCGGCGAATGAAGGCCGTAAAAATCTTCCATCATATAGGAACATACAAATGAAAAAGAGAGTTAGGTTATATTATGTGTGTAGGGGAGAGAGAGGGGGAAGGGAGGGTGTGAAGATGGAGTAGGAGTGGCAAAAAGAGAGGGATTGTGATGTTGGGAAGTGTGAATTGTAGTGAATAGGAAGGGGGGGGGGGGGGGGGGGGTATTGCCAGTGATTTGTGCACTGTTCTTGTGTTTGGGAACTCAGAGAAGGAGGACAAATTATATACGGAGTAAAGGAGAAATGAAATACTAGAAGAGATGCTGATGAGGGATGACTGAATCATGATGGGAAGGGTAACTGCTTAGGGGTAGGGGTACATCATCTTTCGCTACTGCCAAAATATCGTCACTCTCTTAGCAGAGTGAAAGTTTTTTCATCATTTTTTTATTATTATTTTTTTTATTTACTCCTCTAAAATTTTATCAGTTAGACACTTTCCAGAGGAAAAATAAAAGTAATTTTCAGTATAAATAACAACTATTTCTCAAATTATATAAATGAAATAAATTATGACAAAATTTATAATTTTTTTTCTCTATTAAATTATGTTCTTTTTTATTTTTTATTATATACTAAATATTAAAGTTTTACTCCAAAAAATTGGATAGATAATCGTGGAAACCAAAAATATAAAGTGGATGAGAATGAAAGTTTATAGAAATATTGGTGAGGGGAATTTCTTTTACTAACTATTGAAAGTCGCTTATGGTACGGTGATGGAGTAAAATTAGAGTTGATCAAAGTAGTTCGCCTTAAAAAATAAGCAGATTTAAGCATAAATTTACAAATTCAACTTAAAATTTCTAAAATTTTCAAATTATTTGGAATTTGAATAATCAAAAACTAACACTTTAGACTAAAAATTCAGGTCCCGCATAAAAACGGCTCGATAAAGCACACTTTTTCGACCCTTGAATACGATTTGGATAAATAATAATCAACCCATTAACCTTTTACCTCTAAGTAAGGTGTGTTCATGTGCCCCTTGTTTTTATTTTGTTCCGTTCTTTCTCTCATTCGTTTTAATTTTTTTAGTATTTTTTACTCATAAATGGTTATTATATTATGGTCCATTTTGTTCAACTTATTTTAAATTATTTTAATAAAAACAAAATAAGTAAAAATAACTAAACAAGATAAAATAAATATAGTAAAAATAAAACAAAATCAGACAATATTAATTTTAAAACCCCTTTAAATAAATAAGTTTAGATAAATAGAATAAAGCAAGTTGAATAAAATGAAGATTTAAGAATTGAATGAACATTTTTTATGCATCTCATCCAAGACATAAGCCCATATGGTACATGATTGTAGTGATGAATCCGGTTATAAAGTAGTTTATAGACAAGTTAAAAGGGTTATGAGTTGGTCAATCTATCAAATTATTCTAGTTGTTCACTTAGGTTATTAATTAGGTTGGCGATAACTATTTTTATATTTTAATAGGGTTAGGTTTGGTCTTCCCCAAACATTAAATGTGGGTATTTTACACAACAATGCAAATTCAACTCAATTTATCTTAATATTTTTTCCCGATTAGTAACACTTTTAGTTTCACACTATTTATATACTTGATTTGACCATTTTTTTACTCATATGTACAAAATATTTGCTATCATAAAAAATCTCCATACATCATTTTCAATGGATACTTTCAAGATAGTTAGATTTATTAATAATTAAATAAGTACATTGATAAATATAAAAGTCAAAGTAACTTTAAATTTAGTCCTTTCTAAGTTAAAACTTTATGTAATAAGTGAAATTTGATGGGAAGATCGATAGTAGGGGTGACAAAAATTGGTCCGACTCAAAAATAGCGGGTTAGGGTTGAGATTTTCGACGCGAAAATAGCAGGTTAGGTTAAAGTTGAAAATAGCGGGTTAGGCTAAGGTTGAAAATTTCAACCCGAAAATGACTCACATAACTCGAAATTATTTTCGAATCAAAATCAGATCAAGTCAACCCAAACCCGACCTTATAACCAAACTATATTAAGTAGATTACAAAAAAAATACTTCGCCAGTCACCCACTATGTTCAAACCCCAAGCCCAAATTAAAACCCTAAAAGACAATTAAACTACTATTGTCAACTTATCAACCGTTTCATCTCAACTCTAAAAGTATTCTTATTTTTTCAGTCACTCTAATGAATAACCACATCTCAAGGGTGGCAAAAACCGATCCGAATCCAACCCGAAAATAGCGGGTAGAGTTGATAATTTTGATACAAAAATTTAAATGGGTTAACAAGAACCCGATCAAAATTAAATGGGTTATGTTCGGGTTGGGGTTTTCAACTCGAAAACTTAAATGGATCAAGTTCGGTTTGGAGGATAGCTAACCCGAAAATAGGTTACACGAACACGAACCCAACCCGACCTGATCCGTTTGCCGCCCCTAATCGATAGCCTAGAGTGGCTTGTTAATATAGTATCCTATGTGTCTCGTATTTCTCTGTTCATGTGGAGGGCGAATTTGATAGTGAGATTAATTCTTAATATGTTTACATAAACAATGGGAAAATGTCTAAGACATCCATTCGTTAAGAATTGTCCATATTCATTGTTTTGGCCTTATGAAGAAATTTTTTTTAATATAATTTTATAAAATGATATTCCATAACAATGATACTCCATCAAGTGCTCTACTCGTATTGTTTAGTGACTAGGAGAATTCAGAATGATCCTATCTAATATACTCAATATATATTAGCCCGTAATATTAAATATACCCATAATTTATTAATAGTAGGCAAATCTACAAAGTGAGAGTCTACCTGTGACCGTGAGAGTGATGTCTTCACCATTTGGCATTAGCTATACGTGAAACCCCGACGACTAGATATTATACATTTATACTCCCTTCTTTATTTTTATTTTTGTATGTAAATTAGGTGATTGATTAGGTGAAAATCTGTATACACACGTTATTGTGTCTCTAGTAAAAGTGATCCATCGATATAACAAAAGTTACCCCTCAACATAATATATGTCATTTTTTTTATCAACTTTGAGGTGTAACTTTTGTTATATTGAGGAGCCACTTTTACTTTTATTGTGTCATTACATGTGTATACAATACTTTGTAAAATGTAAAACCCTAATTAAAAAGGGTTGCTTATTGTTATTTTTATTCTCTTCATTACCATATAAGAAAAAAATTAGACAATTTAAAAAAAAAATTTAAAAGTAACCTCTATTTGAAAGTATTTCAAAAAATGACCTTCTGGTTTGCTTCAGGTGTCAATCGCTGTCTATGACAGCGGTTTTAAGTCAATGCATTAATATATTTTTTCTTTATGGGCCAGGCCATGTTAAAACCGTTGTCTTGACAGCGAGTTTAACCTAACTTTGTCCTTGACACCGGATTTAACATTGCCCTAAACCCGTAAATGGGTTTCAGATCCAAAAATGTGAAGTTAAAAGCAAAATTTTATCTACTGAGACAACGGTTTTAATAGCAACATCGGTTTATACTCGAAACTAGCCAGAATGTCATTTTTTGAAATATTTTCGGATGGAGATTAATTTTTGAATTTTCTTTTAAAAAAAAAGGTTAAAAAATTGGTCAAAAAATTGGCATTAGCTATACGTGTTTTTTTTTAATTGACATGTTAATTTATAGTAGGTGGACAGTTGTGTAAATAAATACAAGTATTGATTTAAGAAATATCTGCACTAGCTGAAAGAACATGGTTAACAACAAGTCTACAACTTTTGAGTAAAAGTTGTCCAAACAGAAGTTGAGTTGAAAAATCACAAGCCAAGTGATCAGCATTCACGAGGAGCTCATATTCATCAAAGGGACGACAGCACTCGACAATTGTTATCTTCTCAAAGGTACAATTGAACAAGAAACCCTTAACCAATATATTGTAACGTAGTTGCCGGTTTTGTCACTAAGTCACTAGCCATCAAAATCTTCTTGTAGGCTTTCGCTTACCAAATTTTAGTGGAACACAAATGCTCTAATCGTGGACACACAAATGTCAAAATTATAATAATTTCTTCTGAAATATTGGCCTTCAATTCTTATACTTCTTTGTAACCAATGTTATTAAATTTATGAACCAATCCTTCTATTACAATAAGTATATCGAATGAAAATCATCTTTGCGACTATAGCATATTGATGATCCTCTAGTGGCTGTAAAATGCAACATTATAAAAGAGGGTACCAAGAAAATCGATATGGAAAAGTCGTAGTTTTATTGAAAATAAGATTATATTTTTGTTTTTGTATATTACTATAGTAGGTTTAAATCTTGTATAAACTATATTATTAATACATTTTTTTAATAAATATGGATTACATAAATGAGATTTATTCAAGTAAAGAGAGCGTCGTATGACACATAATTAAACGTTCTTAAAAATGCATTTTAATATACTCCGTATTAGTATAGATATACTCAAAATATTATCTTTTGAAACAATTTTATAACTTACAAAATTGATATTGTATGTACCAATTCAAATAATCAAGGATCAACCATGTAAACATAAAACGTCAATATGATAATTCAATTTACTATATAGTTCATATAGAAACTTAAAATCTAACATATTTAGAAATTTTAGAAATTTTAGAAATTTTGTAGAATGACACCATCTAGACATGAATCGATAGAATACTAACTTAGATGGAACAAGATAATGCCAATTAAGGAATTGTGATAAGTTTGCTTTTGATGAGTATCTTAGGTTTGATGCAAAGTTGCAAACTACCCATACGTGTCAACGACACAAATGAGTGGAACCAAACGATTTTTTACTGGATGTTTCTGTAGGAACATTTTGCCTCAACTCAAGGATTGAATGTTATTTACCTGCTTTTGGCGAAGCTCATAGGTCCGAAATGGAAAGCCATTTTCAAAAATTAATATATTGAGAGGTCATTTTTAATGGATGTGTACAATATTTATTATATAAGGATATATGATGTAATAATACTTTAAATTTTCTTCTATTTAATGATTTAATAAATTAGGGGCCTTTTAAAATTGAAAATCCTGATTTCACACAGGACTATCAAGCATAGGTTATAAGGTTAAATCCCTTAGAATGTCCCTATAAATGAAAAGGATGAAAGACTCTATCTCAAAGGTCACCAAACCTCAAGGAATACAAAATTTATATATAGAATCAATAACCAATGTTAGGTTAATTGCTATTATATTATATGCAGTGGTGGACCCAAAATTTTTTACCTGGTGAGTCACAATCGATAATCAAATATGTTCAAAGAGTATAAAATACAATCAAAAGTTAAAAGAGTACAAAATACAACAAAATGTTCAAATAATACTATAAAATACTTGAAAATTTTATATATATATATTTTTAAAAAAAATACTTAAAAAATTTTTTGGGCCCTGACTCACCAGGCACAACCGCACAAAGGCAGGTACGCCATGTCTCGAATCATGTTTTGAGTTTATTTTCTTGTAGTTATTTTTTATTTAGATGCATGTGGATGTAAGATATAATGACAATTATACAAAAATATATCATATGACTTATTAATGTTGATGCAATCCTAATTAAGTAGGATTGTCGGCTTTGTATTTTTTCATAAAAATAAAATCGCACTTAATGAAGATCTCTTTTTAACTCTCAAGTTTGATGTTATAAAATTTAATTATTTATTTTAAATCTCGTGTTATATTCAGTTGACTTAATGTGATTTGAAGTTTTTCTATTATTAGTTTGACAATTAGTACATATGCCGGCCCCTTGTTTAGCTCATTTGAATTTTTTTTTTTGAAAGAACTAACATCATATTATTAAAATTTGATATAGTGTACCACAATTTATCAATAGTTAATAAATTTTAATACTATATATAAATGAATCTTGTTTTAAAATAAAATTTTTAATAAAAATCTAAATATTAAATCTTTAAATGATATATTGTAAAACTTATAAGCAATTTCATATAAAAATCATGTTTGAAGTTCATTAAACGTTAAATAAAGCTTGTAATATTGAAAATCCGTACTAATTACACCTCTTAATATTAGAAGTTCAGCTAAAATAAAATTCTAATCTTATTGATGTAGTATCTTACGCGTATTAATTTTTAAGTTGTAAAGTAACTATAAAATTTTATTAGGCATTTTAAATCTTATGCTATTTTTAGTTGACCTAATGAGATCAAAAATTTTTTGCTAGTAGTTTGATTATTAGTTGTTACTCCCTTGATTTTAAAAGTTCTTTTTTTAAAAGAAATAAGGAATACTATCAAAAGTTAATACAGTGTAACAAAAACTATCAAAAGTTAATAAATAACTAAATAAATCTTATTTTAAATTACTTTTCAGTATATATCTAAAAGTTCTTATATAACTAAATGAATCTTATTTTAAAGTACTTTTTAGTATATATCTAAAAATAAAATTTTAAATTTGTATAAGGTACATTGTGAAAGTTATAATAAATTTTATACATATATCAGGTTAGAAGTTTATTTAAAAAAAAAAAAAACTTAATTGAGAGTCCATACTCCTAATAAAACTCTTAATAGTGGAAGTCTACTTAAAATAAAACTCTAACTTAGTAGATGTGACATTTTACGTGTCTTAATATGCTTAATTGAATCCTACATAAGTTGACACTTAGAGTAAAGTTACGCCACCAAATATTGCACTCCAATATCTACAAATTTCGACTATAATTATTAGTGATTGATTGTATATATTAAGTATATTAATACCAATATAGTGCATTAGAAATGATAACCAAAGTTAACTTATCATCTAGCCAGTTGGAAGTTATAGTGGGCCATTTGCTAGTTTTACTTTGATTCTATTATATTCATTTGATTTTACTAATCAAACTAAATTTACTTGATTTAATGATATTGATCAGATCTTATTAAAATTGATTATTATAAATTGAAATAGAATTTTACCGATTTATTAAACATTTTGCTTGTGAGCGAAATGGTAAAAACCTACCTAACCTTCACTTATTGAAACTTTATTTGTTGATTCTCACATTGGTTACGAATTAAAATTGATTTTATTAATTAAACTGAGATTGAATTTATTTTATAAAATGTGCTTAGAAATGATAATAACTGGCCATCGATAATATTTAATAAAAGCTTTATTTTTTTAAGCCGAAGGTCATGACGTGCTCTAATTAGTGGTAAAAATCTTTTATAACCAGATTTAGGGGGAAAAAATAAGAAAAAATATTGTTCATTTGAAAAGGTGTCCAACTTATATATCCACGAGTATATTGATTCATATAGATAATTATATGTTATTTCTCATCATGGACTTCCTCTGAAAGTCTAGGCTCGTAAAATATAATAGATGATAACCAGGGAGGAAGGTCAACAATTTGCTCGTTACATGTAGAGCTGTAAGAATCCCCCGAATCCGACCTAATTATGACCCGAAAAGTGAGACCCAAAAACCGACCCAACCCGACCTGAAATTAACCCGAAACCGATTTGACCCAATATTCAAAGACCCGAACCCGGTCCGTGTCCGACCCGTTAGGGACCCAACCCATTACAGACCCGACCGGTTACGAACCCGACCCGAAAAGTACCCGAAACCGATTGAAACCGACACATAACTGATATAACCCGATTTATAACAATTCGTTACCCGAATTCACTGAATTTGTTATAATCTGAATATATATGAGTATGTCCTAATCTTAACAGACCTATTTTTTACCTAATATCTAATAACTTTGAAACCAAACTTGTAATTGTCGATTCAAACTAAACATATTACAAGTTCTTATGTATATATAAATTTAACATCGTATGCTATAAACTAGTTTGATAGGATAATACACATTTAATAATCATTACCTCATAAATATTTTGTTTTTAAATGACTTATCGACATCATCATTGTCTAATTTATGAATTAACCATCATCATTGTCTGATTTTATCCAAACCGACCTTGACCCGAAATAACCCGCTATAATCCGTTCACGGATTGATGTGATTTTACCAAAACCGACCTTGACCCGAACCCGAAATAACCCGTGCAGGAACCGACCCGATTGTACTAGAACCGACCTTGATCCGAACCGAATACAACCCGAACCGACATTGACCCGAACCAAATACAACCCGACCCGAACCAGAGCCGAACCGACCAAGAAAATAACCGATTTAACCCAACCCGATAATGACCCGACCTGAACCCAAACCGACCCGATAGGCAAAATTGACCCGATAAGAATCGACCCGCGGTTGGTCAACCTAGAACCGACCCGTTGACCCGATTTTACACCCCTAGTTACATGCTCTTAAAGGTTTATAGGGATCGGGTTTCTCAAGCTCGAAAGATTACAAACTATTGTAATGTCCTTAAATTCGTATTAGTTTTGTTACACGTGTCAAATAATACTAATACTAATAATAATAATAATAATAATAATAATAATAATAATAATAATAATAATAATAATAATAATAAAAATAATAATAAAAATAGTAGATGATGGGTAACAGCGTATTCCAATCATCGCTAAAATAGTACAATTCATACTTGGAAAATTCCCCTCGATCAAAAACTCATTTAAGATTGTCAACCCCCAACATTTAAGATGTACCCCCATCTACGTTGTTTATTTCGAATCTGCTAAGTTTTTCTTTGCAAAGGGTATGAGTATTACCTATGCTTCATGTTTGTGTTGTGCTGCTTTCATTAACATTCCAGCTTTTGAGGATTCAATGTACCATCAAACTCTTGTATTTTCTTTTGGTGATTAATTGTTTGATTGAATATACATTGTATTTATAAAAAAATATTCGTAAGTAGTAGCAAATCAAAATGTATCTTATTCTTATGGATTGAAATTGTGGATTGTTCGAATTTTAATAATGGTCTCAAGTTAATGATTGCTATGTTACGTACATGTACATGCACATAATATTGACATTTAAAGTTACCCCTCTAATATGCTAACCAAGGCTAATAGAAAACTTCCAATATATGGAGTGAGTAAGGCTCTAGTGTACTATCTTTGCAAGACAAATATAATTTTCATCACAACTTAGAGATTTACATTTCAGAAATTTTTTATTTCATCAATTGTTATAATAACACTATGCGATAAATACTTAAAATGTTAGTTTCCTATAATTTGTGAATATATTTATATATTTGTGAATATATATATATATATATATATATATATATATATATATATATATATATATATATATATATATAACTAACATGATTATGCTCCACGAATCTATAAATAAAATTTTATTTCAAATTTTGGTAAGATATAGGAAGTAGTCATCAACCAACAAAAAATCAATTTGAAAAATCAGGTCAATAAATTTCTATCAGTAGAGTATTATTCCCTCCTTTTCATATATTCTTCCTACTAGGTCAAAAAATTTATATCAGTGGTTTTTTCAAAATTGAATTTATTCGAACATATTTTATCTTTGTTAAACTTATTTTATTTTTTAAAACATATTTATATTATCTGAACTTATTTTATTTTTATTAAACTTATTTTATTGAAATAAATCAAAATAAGTTAAACTAAACGGATCCTTGCTATGGTAAGTAAGAAAAAAAAAAGTGAAAATGGGTCAATTTTTTTGCTATTTTGAAGAAAAAAACAATTACCTAAAAACAAAGGAAGTAGTAGGAATTTCATAAATCATTTATATATAGTTTATTAATATACAAATTGTTTTTTAATGCAAATAAAAAAAACTCTAATTAATACATACTAATGCTTTGATTCATTCTATTTTTGGAAATGGAATAATATAGCAATGTAGGGACTTTTTTTTTTTTTTTGCTAATCAAGTACTCAAGAAGTTAAAAAAGACATAAGGTTCACCACTTCACACGAAATAATCTACATTACTGCATATACAGAGTAGAGTTCACAAATTTGAAGAGGGAGAAGGATATACAAATCGAATAAAATTTAAGAAAAGAAGGAACTTTAGCTTGTGGCCGACATTATTCTGATTGTAACTTTGTAAGCCCAACCCAGAACAGTTGTAATCACCAAAGTAATTTAACTTGATAATTAACTCCATTTTCTCAATCTGGAAATTTCTGGTCAAAGCATCTTGCACACTTACCACATTTTGACTTCCGAGAGTGATGGGTTGTTACAGATGGATTCCATGCTCGTGCCAAAATTGGGGAGGTGGACTCATACTTTAATACTTTTATCTGAAAGGATTATCTTCATCATAAGAATACTTTTAAGCAAGGATTATGTCACTTTATACTCTTTAAAATATTAAGAATCAGACTTAATTAGCTTGTGTGATTTTCTTATTGCACTGTTTTTATATTTTTATTTTTTGAAGTAGCCAAAATCTTGAGAAATTATATCTTAGATATGAAATCATATTGTTTTTTTAGCTGTCCCATACCATACACTGCAAAGCAGTGTAAAGAGCCGAACATAAGTTATTGTGTACTCTGTAATATTTATATTTAATAAAAAGAGAATAGTTTTTTTAACAGTCAGTTCGTTCAATTGTTATTAAAGAACCTTATTCTCGATTAATTATAGTTAATTCAAATCATGCAGGGGAATAAAATTAACTGAGAACACAAATTATGACTCACAACTATAAATTTCTCTTGGATATCGTACAAGTCACCACAAACTTGAAAATAACAGTACAAAATAAATAAAACAAAAATCAAACTAACAAAATCTCATAAGTTTATTTCAAGAACATTACAGTTCAATGACTCCTCCTAGTGATTCCTGCAACTACATGCAATCGTCCCGCAAAATAATTTCACAAGTCTAACCCCATCAAGACGGATTTCAAAGAACAAAATCAATAAAAGTTGAGCGCACACTGTTCAACCCATATATACTTTTCAACGACTCTTTTAAAAAATAACTTCACATAAATGACTTTGTTCAAGCTCAGACTCAAAATAACATTTTATCGTAAACAACAACATCATAAAAGTTCACAAACTTTCATTAACAAACACAATCTACAGAAAGTAAGACAAGTAAAACAATCAGCAATGGTAAAACTCAATGTTTTCCTTGACTTCCGTCTTTTGGCTATATAAATCGAATACACCGTCAAATTTATAGACACGATGGTAGTTGCCACTCACAATTCATTTGCTGGAACTTTACTCCCCTTCCCTTGATAGAGTTATTACGAAGTCACAAATTCCTCGTATACAATACTTTTACACGAACACAATAAAGTTATTGTGTTCTAATAAAAGTGACATTTTAATATAAGGGGTCTTTTTATCGTGTCTCATGTGTATACAATACTTTCAACATTTTATTGTCCATTTGCTCGGTTAAGTCATTATGCTATGCCTTACCTTGGTAATATAAACATTAGAAAATTAAAGTTATAGAAAGATAATCAAGTATTGGAGACCCAAACTATATATACTCTTACTAAAATTCGAAGACAAAAAAATATTATCTCGCCAAATGTTACTCCTTTTTTCTAATGATGACATAGCGCCATATAAGCATCGACATATCTTTCACCATACTGTACTTAACCATGTCCCTTAAACCTTGACATCATTTTAATATAAATATTCTAACAAGTAAGCCACAACTCACTTTTTTGTAGTTTTAAACCTACAATGATAAAAAAAAAAAAAAAAATTGACTTTAATAAATTTGTTAATGGTTTCCATCACAAAATACTCATTATAACACTATTATGTCTTCTTAATTTTTTAGTAACAAATTCAAAAAATATACATAGGTGTGGATTTGTAATTCATAATAGCTTAGGATTTATATACGATGCAATAATTGTCTCATTAACTTCATATCCACTCTATGACACTTAATACAACTTTTCTGAGAGAAACCGTTATTTTTTAAAAAAATATTAAAGTTTGTTGTTTTTCAAATAATTCTACGTTCTCATGTAATTTATCACTTGCACATGTCAAAGTTGGTTTGCCTTCAGCGATTTTGTCTATAAACTTGCGTTTTCCTAATTTTTTTTTTTTTTTTTTTATCAGATCTTTTAGTTTTCTTGAGTTAAGTTCACAAATGAATGTCTATATGAAGATACTTAAATAAAATAAAAAAATTCTTAATTTAATTGAATATTTCTATCTAGTATTGGATCAATTTTTTGGGATAATCTTTGGATAACGGAGTGATAGACGTGAACCTTAGCCTATTTGTAGTCAACTAAATACTAGGGTTTTTCAGATATTGCATAAACAAATGTAATCGTCCCAAGTTCAAAGGCCATATCTTAGTGGCCTCGTTAGTTTGGACTTGGACATTATTTTCCTTTGAATGGGCCTTTATGATTACCAGGTCTTAATGTGTGCCCAAGCCCAATCCTAACTCCTAAGTAGTCTAGAAGACTATGCAAGATTATTCAAGCCCAATGAGATTAATGCCACAAATTTATTTATTTTAATTGTTACAACTCTTATAAGTCTCCACAAATTTGAGATTTTAATTATGCAAATGAGACTGTGTTTGTCGAATGCTGATTAGTTTTTTCGTGCTTGAAACTAATTTTACTGATTTTTTTTACTTTGTCTTTTACATGGTTATTAAATTTAAGTTAATGAAACTAATTTTATGAATAATAATATATACTAATAACACGTAATTTTCAATAAGGGACTTATTTATGATGATTAGCGTGAATAATGTTAATTAAAAACAAGAAAAGTATAATGTTGTCTAAGGTTGTTAATCATATGATGAAGCTTGTGAGCTGCTCAAGGTTAATAATCATTAATAGCCACAGTAATTTTTTAATACTTCTAGAACTACTTAGCTTCATCCTGTTGATTTTAACAAACCCGAATAATTATGAGATTCCACAATGCAAATCGTTATAAATAATATATTTAAATATAATCTTATTGGATGCATCTTAAAGTGTATTTTGAAACCGGTGGAAAATAAAATATAGCAAACAAAATGGAACCGAGGTATTCTGCTACTCCCTGTATGCTGATGCATGTGCATTCTTGTGAGACTGCTTTGTTGTTGTGGCTGCATAACCAAGCTGAGCTGGAACATTATATCCAATAGGTTTATTTCGAGTTACGCAAATCTCATGTTATTAACTTTTGTTAAGCGATTGTCAACTAACAATATGCGACTTTCACTAATTGAGTACGTTTTTAACAAACTAAATTACCTTTTGCTCTGTCTTTAAGTTTGCTCTTATAAACTAAACCAGCCAACCAAAGTTTCGTTACAAAAAAACAAGCAAACAAACAAATGTACGTACGTAATTCATATTTTCTTGAAATTAGTTTTCTCTAACATCACTAGCTACCTCCCCTAGAAAATAATCTGATCATCTTAATTATGTATACTTATAATGGCATTTTGGGCTATTTAAGATGGTTGAGTACTTGTGTTCACCATTTGTGTGTAGAATTTGTTGTTTTTTTGTGTGTGTGTGCGCGGGGGGTTATTTTGTGTGCTGGATTTGTTGTTTTTTGTGGGGGGTTTTGTTGTTCGGTTTTGGTGATAAATAATTTGCAAACTTATTTAATGTGTGCTTTATTATGTTAGGGTTTTGATGTGTGGTTCGAAGTAGAATCAAAGAGAAGCTCTAAATCGTCAAGTGCTAAAGCTATACAAGATCAAGTCATGGATCAAGAAGTAAATGGTGACCATCAAGTTTAGGAGTAAGAACTTTCATTGAAGCAAAATCGAGGTAGCTTCAAGATGAGAAGATATAGAAGCTAAGTAGGAAGTACTTAGGTTTTATGTAAGTGATTAGGAACATGACTAATTGGAAAAGTGATTAATGTTAAGCCCGAATATTTTAAATCAAAGTTCCTTGTGAAATTGAACGTACAAGTTTGAAAATTTTAGTTTGCACGACACTAAGCTAAATGAAAAGATCAGACCAACATCACTTAGTGGACATGAACTTCATTTTTTTAAGGAAAGCATGGAGATA
Source organism: Dysphania ambrosioides (assembly GCA_026401315.1). Classification (NCBI taxonomy): domain Eukaryota; kingdom Viridiplantae; phylum Streptophyta; class Magnoliopsida; order Caryophyllales; family Amaranthaceae; genus Dysphania; species Dysphania ambrosioides. The sequence continues at coordinate 20,625,563 of CM048671.1, read as the reverse complement.
ATGGGACATGTGCATAACTCTATAAAAGGACTTTGATTATTCACAAAACATTACATAACTGACACACAGGGAAAAATCATTTTGTCAATAATAAAGACTTTACCTCGCAAGTTTCTTTCAGCAAATTTCCAAAGTCACAAACTTAGTTTATGTTGTAATCTTTGATAGTAGTATTGAGTTGTACTAGGGAGGCAAAATTAAGTGATCTTGTAAAAGATTTAGAGTTATGTCCTGAGAGAGAAAGGAGAAGAGAAACATAAGAGAGCAAGAGAGATAGAGAAAGGAACTCTAATTCTGAGTGGAACTTGAGTAGAGAGTTACAATATTTTGTAATTAAGGTTTGCCCTATTAGTGAAAGAGAATTAAAATCCCGAGTGGGTTGTGGTTTTTCCTTTGAGTTGGGTACAAAGAATTTTCACCCTAAAAATCTCTTGCGTTCCTTTTTTAAGTTCCTCTTGAGTTAAGTCTTGCATTTCGCAAAAAAATGTCAATAATCTTACACTTACAATTCAAAACAACTATGATGCATGAGTTTCCATCATGTATTATGGGAGCCTAAAAGGCTAAAATTATGAGTGTGATTGAGCTCGATTGTGTTGTCAATAATACTGTGATGCATGAGTGCGAATGTGCGAACATCGATCTCATTATTTATTTATAAGGGATACCTAGTCGGGTATTAATATAGCACGTATTGACATGAGAGTTCAATAATGAAAATTTACTCCCTTTTTGTTTTTCTCATTTGTTTTTTAGTAGATCTTAGTGAAAATTCAAAACTCAAATATTTTTAACTATTTGCTTGTGAAAGTTTAAAAAATACACATAAACCTAAATCTATTAAGATTTTATATAAATATGTTTTTTTAATATAAATTAAGGAAAATTCAGAAATTTGACTCTAAAATTTATAATAATCTAAATAAAAAGAAATTAAGTGATTAGAACAATTGTTTTAGTAAAGGACACATTAAATATATCAATAATAAATATGTAACATATTGCCTTGAGGATAGCGTATGTGGATATATGAGACCACAGACAGAGTAGGTGTATCCCAAAAACATGAAACACGTGGTCTTTATGACCAAGCAAAACTTTCATTCAGCTCCACTTTATTGCTTTCAATTGAGATGGAATAGGATAGGTGGCGAAATTGTGTGGTCAAAATCTAAGATAACATAGATAAATCATTGCATTTTTTTCTGGAACATAAAATTATTGCATATTTGCAACCAAATAGTTCCATTTCGTCACTTCCAAACACTTCACATAACACATGGCAAAATTTTCGTTAAGCTTCTTCATTGTGATGATTACAGCTCCGCTTTTGCTCACTCAATCAGGTTCTTTCTTTCTACACATTCAAAGAATTATTATTGCTAAAAACATCTGATCCGTCTCTTTTTATTTGTTTTGCGTAAATTTAAATTTTAAACATATTTAATTATGTATTTATAAAAATTATAAAAAATTGATATATGAAAAATATATATTGAGATGAATCTTGATTATATTTAGCGAGTAACATTGAAGTTTCATGGTTATTGTGTTCGTTGGTGACTATTGTAGATTATTTGTAGTGGTTTATACTCCTAAAAAATTGTTCATTGTTGGATTGCTACTATAGAGGCTCCGCTTAAGAGAACAGTAAACCATGATCAAGTATCAATTAGGCTCACTATATAGTCTAAGGAGGTCACACCCAAAATCTATGGTGAAATGTTGCGTTTAACCATGAGCTCTTTGCGATCGTAATGTACAAACCAGGGAATTTTACATTGTTATTCAAGTGAAATGAAAGCACACAAAACTATTCTTCACCCCTGAGAATTAGACAAAATAGTCCACACATCATGAAAGTATGGGGGGTGTCATTCCTTGAGAGACGACTGAGTGAAGTGTATTTTCTGTAGGAGCAAAATTTAATGAGAAGTTAGATGTAGAAGAGGATGAAGTAGGAGGAGGTGGAAGCTTATTAGTGCCACTATTGATAGAGGCAAAGACAAAAACTTTAGGACTTGCCAAAGATGTAATGGAAGTGCAAACAGAAGATGCAAACTCAGAAGATCAGTTGAAGTGCATACCTTGCGGATCAACCTGTATTTCTTCAAGAAACTGCTGTCAAAATTGTTATTGCATAGTCAGGTACGAGATTGTTATGCCTCGATGTGTCCGTCGATCACCTCCAGCAACTTACTGATTACAGTGTTCACAGTTAAACAGCAGGCTCATACCTTAGTCTACAAGAACTAGAGTATGACTCTGGTTGCTGCTTTCCTTTTACTTTCAGTGCAGATGATGTAATAAAGTGGTGAGCTAAGAGCTTACTCAATTACAGTATACATTTAATTGTTCCCTGTGATATATGGATGTTTAGATTTTGTTCTCTAAAGTTTCATGTAATTCTGTTTCTTTCTTTAAATAATAAGCACGCAGAGATTGTTCTTGCATTACGGTATAATGATGTGCAATATGTAGGAGCAAGCTTTGCTAACGATAGGGTAAAGGTGACTACAGAAGAAGGAAGCAGAAGCTTACTCAAGGAACTACAAAGTGCAGAAGCAGTTCTGGGAAATGACATTCATGAGGAGGCGACGGAGTTACAGGCACAGGATGATACTTCTTCATATGCAGTACTGAAATGCACTCACTGTGGTGGAGATTGTTCATCCTGGAATGAGTGTTGTGGAACTTGTCGCTGCATATCTAACAGGTGCCTATTCTTACCAGACAAGAACATTATGCTCAACGCACAGTGATTGTTTCTTAGTTTGATGACTATGGTGTTAAGATTGTACTCTGCCTATAAAATCTTCAGCTTCCATGAATAACCTAGTTACTGATAATCAGTAAACGTGTCCAGAAATGTACAATATATGCTATGGTGTGATTTCTCTCCAAAGAGAAACTCTATAATAAAATCAAAGTTCAATCACTTGAGTTCAAATGCATTGTTGAAAGAGGCTCAAGAAAAATGTAGAATGACATGTATCACACAGAAACTGAGACAAATTAGATGGTTCTAAGATCTTAGACAGCAAATCCTTGCTTTGGAGTTGGCTTCCTGCTCGGCTGCTCGTTATACTAGAACAAACAAAACCCAAATCCTAATTAACAAAATAAAGTGTAGGACTCCCAAGGACAAGAAACACTAAATTCAACCATGAAACTAACATACTCGGATTACCAGTCCACTACAAAAGGGATCTTAACTTTCAAATACACAAAAACTATCAATGGTTGGATAGTGCACCCGGTGCACCCGGGTGCACAGTGCTCGTTGTGCATCTAGTACAAAACGCAATGAACATTGGAAGTTTTAAAGTTTTCCCCATAAACCACAATGATTACGCAAATTAAAGTTTTGTACGTATTTTATTCCGAATGCAAAAATAATAGAATCACAACAACATTAATAATGCAAATTACGATGCATTGATGATGACTTATGCTGGGAATATTACGCAAATTAATGTTTATTGCCTTTGATAGAATTGAAACCAATGTTCATTGACTTTGTACAGAATATTCATTCAAGTGATATATAATGTTCATTTTCGTAATACATAATGTTCATTTTGTGAATACATAATGTTCATTTTATAAATGCATACTTTTCATTTTATGAATACATAATAATATTCATTGTAAAAATCTTTCTAATAAAACTAAAACAAATGTTCATTACCTTTATACAGAATGTTCATTCAAGTGATATATAATGTTTATTTTCGTCATACTTAATGTTCATTTTCATAATACATAATGTTTATTTTATGAATATATAATGTTCATTGTAAAAATATTTCTTCACGAATGTTCTATGTTCATTTTAATAGTAACTAATGCTCATTTTCATAATACGTAATGTTTATTTTCATAATATATAATGTTCTATGTTCATAATATATAATCTTTCTTCACGAATCAATTTGAAATTCTTTTAAAACAGATTCTCAGTCCCACAGTATCCAACTGCATGTCCAACGCTCCAATTCTAGATTTCTACTTCCTAGTATTAGGTTACTTCCTAACATAGTACCATCACAAAATCACGACTCACAAAGAATGCAGTATAAGGAGTTGAATACTTGAATGAGTTGTAGCCTTGAGATAATTGACAAATCAAAGTACCAAGTAATAATTTAACGATTTTAAACTTTTGGGAACATTATCTTCGTGAGTAAAATAGAAGCAAAATTATGTTTCCAATCTGAAACTAGTTTTAAGAGCATGAACATTCATGAGATTATTTTCATTCTTTCTAGAATTCTCTCTCCTTTTCTCTATTTGAGACATCATCTTTTATTTCTTCCGTATTATTTTTCACTATTTTCATCATCTTCCTTCAATTTGTCTAACATTTAAGGGGACCCTCTTCTATCCTTTTTTATTTATCTCTCCTACTCACACATAATCTACCACACATATTTTCAACTATCACCAAATTTTATAATTATCATTAATTTAATTATTAAAAAATACATATTACTTATATAATTAATTAGCGGATTATTAACCGTAAAAAATAAGCGGATTATTACAGAAATAAAACAGGCCAATCACACGTTGCCACATGTGACAATTACAACCTTTTCACCAACCAAGTCATCCTCTTAGCCAAGAGGATCAACCCCATTCCTCTTGGAGGATCCTCATATGACCCCAACAACCATAAGGAATTTTAAAAGAAAGAGAATCCTCATGGATGTTCATGGCCAGGGTTAACTGGTATTGTAAGAGTGGTTTCCCTCCCATCAATAAAAAGGAGGGAAAAACAACACACTACAAACACACATGTTTTACATGTCGAAAGAATCGAACACGTGTAAACTGCTACAGGATGTATCTATGTATAGTTTTAGTGCAAGAACCTAGCCGTATGTAATACTAATTTACAAGTGCATAACATCCATTTAATGGAACTCCTTAAGACTAAGCTTAAATTGTTGAAAGCTATAGTGGAACTTGTACAACTAGCGATAGAAAGCTATCAAGTTCTCCACGCAGTCGACATTCCATGCTCTTAAGCCACAACCCTTTGCTAGAAGAACCCCACCCAACTTTCAAGATAGAAGCATAAAGTAGCTCATTCCACAAGTCAGGCACACCAGGCAAGCACCAATGGCTGCAATCTCATTGAAGATGGGTTCAGTTTCCTTATGGCATTGCCCCCCTGAATTCTACTGGCCGCCTCTGCATCAAATGCTGATTACCATCAATTCTGAATCTCATAAAAACTTAGTTTTTGACTTAAGAACTTGGATAAGAAATACCACAGATCATATAGTTCCAGGGCAAACACTGATACTCTGGCCAATAATTTATGAGTTAAAAGCTCGAGATCAGTAAGACCTTATAAAATTAACCTCCTCTGCTTTCTTTTCCAATTATGGTCAATAGATATAATCACTACGCCATGAAAAAGCATCACCAAAGACTTCAGAGCAAGCAAAATAATTCCTATATACATACTACCCGAGTCCAAAATCAAAAGTTAGTCTACAATTTTAGGATATGGATACAGTTCACATTCCCTAATGAGGTAATGACAATTAAGTTTTCCTAATAGTAACTACTTACCTTAAGTGATGTTAATTAGGAGGGGTTGGTACAACGAGACAAGTTGACAACCACTCCAGGTGGAGGAAGTATATTTTAAGCCTGAACATTTGTAGATTGTAATATCAGATGATAAGATCAAATCCCAGAACCATGAATGTTCAGCATCAGATGAATCAAAGAGCTAAATAAAAGCCTGTCAATATGCTAGCCTGAAATGAGTGCCCGCATAACCTCTAAAGAAAACTAGAGTTTTATTGTAATCAATGTGACTGTCAACCCATCTGCCCCAGGTGTTGAGGGCCTTCTTGTAAGCCTTAAGAGCCTTAAGAGCCTTAAGCCGACGGTGACCATGATTACCTTCTTGATAATACTCTTCCCTGTAGAATGAGTAAACGCAGAAAATTTTCAGATTGTTAGTCATGTAAAAGATGTCATTAGTCTACCAGATCAATTGCAAACCCAACCCTTAGAAGTTTTCTCACGGGTCCACCAATGACCTGTGTTAAAGACTAGAATAAGAGCATCCCGATACATTTGAGTTGTTTGATCCATTAAGTCAAGCCTCAATGTAGCCAGTGATCCATTTTTCCTCTGAAATGTGGATTCCCTTGCCTAAAAAGGAGCTCTAACATAGTCAATAGTACAGTTGTAATCCTGCATACAAAACTCTTGATGTCTTGGATACCTACATAGGAGGACAAAAGAGAAGGTTGAGATACTCTCAAGGACGGAAAGACCTACAATCTTGCCTCGAATCTGATGGCGTAGGTACCCTCCTTTTTGAAATCTCTCCTCCCTGATATCTCAATCACCCTTCTCTTGTCCTTGATACTATGCCAGAGAATGCAAACTAGAGACTCCCACATGTTCCTATTCAACGAGTTCCCAATAAAACAAGCTTTCGTCCTCTCATTCGCTCCAAGAAATCAGTAGCATTCAGTCTAACAATAACATCAAGCAATCAATAGATCAACAAGGGTTCGGAACACTGTAAGCCCAAACAAAACCAATTCGACAAATTTAGCAGGCTGAAGCACAACTTCAACCAACCCAATGAATGAAACAAGTCCTATTCCAGCTTGTCTCAGTAAAATCCTCCCCACATCCAACAATAACTTCCCAAGACTCATGCAGTAAGCAAGGGATGTCAATGAGCTAGGCAGGTTCGAAGAATAGTCCTCCTCACTCCCATCCCCGCCTAAAATCTCAGTAGTAGTTCAACCCCATCTAAAACAGCCTAATAAGCTACTTATACTGCTAAATAGCAACAATCACTAAAATTTCACTAAAGCAACCCATATTGAATGTCAATTAACCTGTCACCAGCCAAATCAGCAGCAATAATAGCGATACCCTCTGAATATATACATTAAAACTGCATAATTTAACATGAAAAACATGAAATAAAAAGCATAATAACATAACAAATTCGTCAAATTTAGCATGCAGAAGCACAACTCAACCAACCCAATGAATGAAACAAGTCCTATTCCAGCTTGTCTCTGTCAATAATCCTCCCGACACCCAACTATAACCCCGCAAGACTCATGCAATCAGTTAGGAATTCCAATGGAGCGAGGCAGGTTCGAAGTATAGTCCCCCTCACAGGCTCACACTCATCCCAACCTAAAATCATTAGTATTTTAATACATATAAAACAGCTTTGCATACTTCAATCATCAATTATATGATTAAGAAATCTTAACAAGCTACTAATCAGCAACAATGCAACCCAAACCGCCAACAGTAAATAATAATACATGTAAATAAGTACATTAAAACTACACAATTTCACCACAAAAACATGACATAAAAATCATAATGTTATAACAAAAAAATGTTACCTAGGAATTTTGCACCTGAGTGGCTGCCACCTCCATCTGTAATACCCATGAACATGATCAGGCCTCCCATTAAGTTGACAATTGAATTCCCTATCAATAAAAGGGCATGACCCAGGTAGGTAATGTGGCGGCTCATCATCCCTATGTACACTTCCTTCACCCTAATCCACTTCCCATCAAAAATATCACATTCTAGCACTACCCCTGAATTTCTTGAAACATTATATTGATGTCTACCCTTGATGATGATTCCAACCCATGAAAGCTAACATTTTTCAGCCTCAAGTCAAGATTCTCGAAGTGGGTCTGCTAAGTTTAGGGTAAATATGTTTTCATGTGTTTCATTAATGAATAGATAAGTATATATACACAATATTAGAGTCTTATAAAGATTTGGCTGCATAAGATAATATTTACGTCCCTTAAATATAGTTCTAACCCTAATTGGGTCCACTCCCATTGACAGAATCAGTTGAAGTAGTAGTAGCAGTAGTAGTACAAGGAAAAGATAAGGGCGTGTTCGGGATAGGGAGGAAGAAAGTCCAAGAAACAAGGGAGGAAGGAGTGGGTATTATTGTTTTATTGGTAATCAAGATTAAAAGGGAGAAGAGTATGAAAGAAGCTGAGATTAGTAAAGCCTTTTTTGGTTGTAATTTGTGTTGCAAATTATCAAGTAATTTTGCTTTCATTGATGCCATTACAGATTTACAGCTGCTGAATGCACACCACTTTTGGACTGAAATCTGAAAATGGCTAAGCTTCAGAGGAGAAGGGAAGGAGAGAAAATTGTACGTAGTTGCAATCGACTATAATGTTCTTTTGATAAGTTGCAAATGGTTACCTTTGTTAGTCACATATAGTACAGTTTCAATTCGTATTTTATATTTATAAATACGTATTATAATAAATATAAAATTTATATTTTAAAAAAATATATTTTAAGACAGATCTAAAATTTTAAATAGGATAAACAAATAGAAAAAAAGTAGGATTTTTTTTAGTTAAATAGGGGTTGTATTGGGGGGAGCAAAATTGCATTGTAAATTTGCAATGCAATGTTTGTGTACTATTGTGATTTGAGTTACACAGATTTTTGGAATTTTGAGCAGCATTTGTAAAGTTTGGCATTCATGGAAGGAAATTGACAAGGGTATGCTTTATTTGGTGTTGTTTTAATTATTATTATTGCAACCAAAATTATGGGTTGTTTGAGACTTTGAGGTAGGTCTCTAGAGTTTTATCATTGACCACTTATATTTGATTATGGTGCCTTCATTGCTCGTTCCTTTGTCTATATTTTGAATATGGTTTTAAAAAATTATGAAGAAATTTGTGTTCCTTTTTACCTTTTAAAAATAGAATTATGGAATGTTGGAAGTTGGTAAAGAGTATTGATAAGGTAGCTTGGTATATTTACAAAATAAAACTCAAATATAATTGTTCAAGACTATAGTTTTATTTGTATGAGTTATACTAAGTGCTGACTAAAGGAATAAAACTACCCAACTGTAGAGGGAATTTACTTCATATTGAGTCGTTGTTGAGTGTAACTTAGCTTGAAATTCATGTTTTCATGTGACGAAATACCTTGCCTATGTTTTCATATATATAATTGATTTAGTAAAAAAATCATTATATACTTCATTGGTCCTCAAAATTGCCCCATTTTTATTTATAAAGTTAAAGTTTTAAAAGTTTGACCGTAAATTTTTATCATGTTATAAGAAATAATATATTTCAAGTTGGATTTTGTTTGATGCATCTCAATGTAAATTTTTAAAATATCAAGTTTTCATAATTTTTTATCGTAAGGATTTGGAGATAAAAGCGTTTAAATTCGTATCTTGAAAACCATAAAAAGTCAAATAGGGTAATATTTGAAGGATGGAAAGTGATATTTTGTTTTTTTTTTTTTCAATTGGGATACTATTCTTGAAATATGATAAATATAGAATGAGAGTGCAGACTGTAATATATGCTCACCAGTGGAAGTTAGTCACACCATAGTAACTCTATACCTTGAAATGGGTACATTAAATAACAAATGGTTAATCATTTTAGTAGTAATATAATGATAGAAGTTTGCGAGTTTCATCAACCATTCGTCAGCAAAGTTAGAAAAGGGTTGAGAGTATGTTGAAATGTTGAATGAAATCTCAGAGATAACAACAGGTGGCAAAGTACAGCGAACACTGCTATTCATACCATTAGTCCATTACATAATAAAAGTATTACAGTAAGTGGTGCAGTGTGCGACGTATGCGTTGTGTTGAGTGGGCATTTGTTCCGCCTGGTGATAGAATGAAGACCACCGATTAATCAAACTACAGTACTCATGCTTTGCCATACGTCATTTAAGTTATTTTTTACTTAGAATACCGTTGGTCCGTTGTGCGAGAAGCCAAGAGTATGCGCACTGCACACCACTTGATCACACCTCGCCAACTTTTTAACACTATCTTTTTCATACCTGTTTTCCCTGCCTAGATGAGTTTTATTGATTATAGTTCTAAGACTTTTTACGATGGACAACTTATATTAGAAGTAACAATCAAATCGTTCAAATTTCATGGATTGTTAAGAGTTGACAACTTGGTAAGGAATTGATGGGTGGCATCTAAGTATAAGCGCATGGTGAATCTAAGGGTGACTGTCCATTACAAGTCAATTAATTGAAAATATACCAACGAAATATATAAATATATATATATACCTTTGAATGCACCTAATTTAAGATACACTGGAATTCATGTTAAATATTCCAAACTAGATACGGCTTCTCTAATCCACTATCAGGTCGTATAATTTGCATTGGCCTTATGGGTGTTGTATCGGCACGAATGTTTTCACGCTTGGCCCAATCAATTCGAAGCCGATACGTTTGGGAAAAGATGAAACTGGATATCTGGTCCTCTTTGTTGATCTTGACATGACATACTATACAATGGCACTACACCCGCCCTTCTGGTTTAGTACTCCGGATTACTCAGAGAGTAAGTGAGTGTGTCATCATAAACAAGCGTACCAAAATCATTGAACAAAACTATGGCGTATCATCTTGGGCCAGAAAGCTCTATAGCTTCAACCACAAGTGACGACTCATCTATGTAATCTGAGTATCTTTGTGGCTCGCTGGACCTTGACCTAGGACTTTCGATTCTCTGTGACGCATCCCATTTGTCAGCTAACCCATCTTCCAACATCCTTAAAACTTCTGACATTTTTGGGCGATGAGTCGGATTAAATTGTGTACATAAAAGGGCTACCTGTACCATTTCTCCTAATTCCTCTTTGTTATAGTTGTTCTTCAAGTCTTTATCTACTAACTGGCTGAGCCTCCCTTCATTGTGCAACTTTTTTACCTGCGAGAGGACAGATGCTTTTAAAGGCAACCCCATAAACTTTTTATAGGAAGATAGTTTTTGTTTTTCGCATTCATGCATAATATCCCTATTATAACCAAACTCACAGGCTATACATGTATGTCTCCGCTGTTTTCACTTGAAAACATTTTCTAAACTTTTTGGATCATGTGGAACTTATATGTCGTTAAAGTACGGTGCACTGTAATCTGAACTTATTCAAGAAGCCATACTTCAATGTGCATAATAAAAAGATAGGATTTTAAAGGGGGGAGGATAAGAGAAAGAAGGGGAGTACCCAATCAAGCATGATGCCTTTCTGATTAGATGCTCGGCCAAAATCTAAGGCCTTTTCCCCAGTGATCAGCTCAAGGAGCAGTATTCCATAACCAAAGACATCAGTTTTCTCAGATGACTGGCCAGTGCAAAGATATTCTGGAGCAATATGTCCAACAGTGCCACGAACTGCTGTCGTAACGTGGGACTCGCGGTGATCCAACAGCTTTGCTAGCCCGAAATCACCAACAACAGCCTCAAAGTCCTCATCAAGCAGAATGTTAGCCGCCTTGACATCTCGGTGAATAATTTTAGGGTCACACTGCTCATGCAAATACAGCAGCCCCCTTGCTGTGCCTAAAGCAATGCTTCTACGCCTAGACCAATCTAAGACAGGTCTACCATGAACATTATCTGCAAAAAACGGTGTTCTTGTAATTACCATGGAGCATAGTTATTGGGTGATTATTTGTTCATGACAAACAAAACATGGGTGATAAATTGCTTCATGCAACTTAGCAATAGAATATATTTGTGATTTTTATTTCTTGGTGTAAGATTTAGAAGTACATAAAGAAAATATTGACAGATTCTCAAAAGAATACTTCGCAAAATAACCATAACCTTACCTTTTAGGCGAGATGCCACGCTACCATTTGGCATATATAGATAGACAAGAAGCCGTTCATTCTCAGTTGAACAGAAACCACAAAGCCGGAGAAGGTTCCGATGAACAGCTAGACTGATTGTCTCAACTTCTGTCTGAAATTGAATTTCCCCTGCAGTTATGTTATAATCCTTCAACCTTTTCACTGCTACTATCGTGCCATCGTTTAGGCGGCCCTTGTATACTATGCCAAATCCACCTCTTCCGAGTATATTCTTTGAACTAAAGTGGTCAGTTGCAGACCGCAACTCTTTGAAACTATATCTCTTCAAATGGCCAAGACAAATCTCTGGGTCATATTGTTCTGTCAACCAAGACATTATCAGCTTAAAGTAGGGTCTAACATTTTAGACAATAAGATACAAAAATAGAAAATAAAACAATCTTAGGTTGCAAATAAAATTGAAGAAAAAACCATTGAAAAAATATTGTTCACATAAAACTTAACTTATTCCATCCATTATCCAAGTAGCATAGAATATATTATTAATTCTTGTGTTACTCTCTTCTTTATGTTATCCTAGAATGATGTTTGCCATATTTTCTCATCAAGTTCATTTCAAAAAATTTATATTGTAACGTGAAACAACAGGATAAATTCACTTGCAACGTAAGAGCTGATGAGTTGACAAACCATTCACATCAAAGAAAATTTGTCTTTTGCGGCCATAACACCACCAAATGCCTAGCCCAATGACACCTATGGTTAAAAAAGCAGCACCAAAGCTTAGATCAATAACTGCAGCAGCATGGTGACTTTTGCCTCCAGAAGAATTTGGTTGATCTGGAACATCATAAAGCAAACACGATTTTACTCTACAACTTTTATGTTAACAGGAAGGAAAGAACATATGTGCTCCCAAAATAGTAAATGGCAGCATTTCACTTAGTTGGAGCTTTTGACAAATCACGGATGGGCATAGATTCTATATATAGATACCTCTAAGAGCGTCTGGTGGAAAGGAAAGTGGTTCAGGAGATACCACAGAGCAGTTGCTACTCGAACTTGTTCCACAAATTAAAGGGTTGCCAATAATCCTGAATGGAGGAATAAGAGAGTGAAAACTTCTCTAACAAAATTTGTGCTATGCAGAAAGGTATGATAAATGGACTCAAGTACTTGTATCAAACACTGATAAAGTATCCAAATGTCACCCTCACTAACTCATGAAAAATTTCATGGCATATGTTGATAAGTAAATAGCATGTCAAAGTGTCAAAGACCCAACATGGATGCTTAAGGTGAATTAATGAGTCAGGGTAAAGAAAGAAAGTCGGAATGCCTAGCAGCCAAACTAAAAGAGGACATACTTGAAGGTCCGAGTGGATATCTTCAGCAAGGAACCACTTAAATTGTTGAATGACAGGTCTCTGTAAACAATAAACACATACAAACTAATGATTCCAGATTTCAAAACAAAAATGCACTAGTTATCTCTAACCAACTTTGGCACGTAAGCAGCTATTTCATTCAGAAGTTAACTTACACAAGAGTTAGACCTTCAATCTTTGAGAGAGAATCAGGGCAAGGTCCCGTAAGGCTGTTGTTATTTAGTCGCCTGACTTGTACAGAGAAGGCAAACAACAGAAATTAACTATCAGAACAAACAGAAACAAGCACGCATCAAGTAACAGATCATATGCATCCAGAAATCAAACAAAACTGAACAGAAGCATTCACTTGAAACCCTGACTACTCATGCCCTATCTATCTCAAAAATCAAACTAAAAGTCATAATTGTTCTAGCACGATGCAGAAAAAATAACTTACAAATAATTAAGATTCTTCAAATCTCCAATTGAACTGGGTATCTCTCCAGTGAACCCATTGTTTGAAAGATCCAAAGTCTGAAGCATCTCCAGCTTCCCAATCTCAGCAGGAATATTACCAGATATAGCATTGTTTTGCAGCAACCTACACGACCGCAACAATCAACAATCATACTCAGTTCCTCACCCAAATGATATAAACCACGAATTAATGCAGAAACATGTATATTGAAACTTATAAAACATTGGTGAGAAATATTCGGCCAAAAAATCTACTCACACTGATTCCAACTTAGTGAGGTTCTGAATCGCAGGAGATAACATCCCAGATAAGCTCTGACTTGGTAGTCCCCTATGAAACAAGTTCAAAACAGTCAGAACTCAGTTCAAAATTCTAATAAAAACACAGAATTCAACAAAAATCACATACAAAGCAGAAACATAGCCATCTGGAGAGCAAGTAATCATCCTCCAACTGCAAGGATCTACAGAGGTCATGTCCCAATTCTCAAGAACATTATGTGGATCCTTCAATTGGTTTTTGAAGGTCATCAGAGCAACAACTGCAGGAATTTTGGACAAACATAAGAATTTCACGTTACAATATATAAATGTAATTAATAAAATATATAAAATAATTAAATAAATCCTACCCTTCAACAAAAATAATGATTAAATAGACAAGGGAAAAAAAGAGGGAATTTAAGAAGAATTTCCTGGAAAACTATCTGCACAGAAAGACAATGATACTTGTATTAAATGAAGTGCCCATTGATTTTGTGGCCCCTATAAAACATTAGGAGGAGAGTAATAACTGAATTTATTTCTCAACAAGTTACATAGACACATTAATGAGCAAAATCTAACCCAAAATATTTCTGCAAAATACATAAGATTGTGACAAGAACGATAATTTCAGGACTGCTGTATTATAATTGCAATAAAATTTACATAAAATTAATAGTTGAAAAAAGGAATAACTAACAACTAACCTTCATAGTTGACACCAGTAGGTGAGAGAGTTGCAGAAACAGCACCAACCAAAATCAGGAAAAACAAACCAACTGTAGTAACCAAACAAGAAATCATCTTTCTGCTTCTCTCAAATATGCACAACCCCACTTCAACATTCAGCAATATAACCAACAAGTATCACAAAAGGAACTCATTTTTCTTAGAATAACGTGAATTTCACCCTGAATAAATGGGTTTTCAGTATACATTGCCTGACCAACTTGGTCTTATCCACACCCCCACCTTTTTATTATACACCCAACCAATAAAAGCTAGCCTCAAATAGAGAATACCATGAAAAGACCCAGATACTATCTCACATTATGAAGCAATTCTGGGTGTTGGGGGGGTTGAAAAGTGGGTAAAGATTAGAACTTTGTTGAAGAAGGAACTCAAGGAAGGGAAGGGAGGAGGAAACAAAACACAACAAAGAGGATGAGCATAAAAACTTGAGAGGAACAAGAAAGGAGGGAAGAACAACACTGTGAAATTCTGAGAACCTAGAGATCTGGGATGAATTACTGTATTTGTTGTGTGTACGAATTAAGGTCTGAGTATTTTGCTATCTAAAAATAATTAGGAGAAACTGATCCCCACAAAATTCCATGTGAATGTGTGTTTGGGTTTGGGGTTTTGCTTGGTGCCTTTATTTGAACCCAACTGATTCCATTTTGGTATGAGCTAATACAGACTACAGTATTATCTTCTTCCGAAATCTAGCAAATAGGATCAGATTCAGAGTGGCCTTCCTCTGATTTTTTTACAGATACAACCAAACTACCAAAACCCACTTATGTACTACCAAAATTAGTGGGACATTTGCTTATTTAAACTATAATGTTAGGGAAAATTAGACTACTGTTGTTTTATGTCTGTAATTTACAAATTTATTCAACAAGTATCGTTTAGGCAGTTTTAAATGTTTAATGGGTAAGTTAAGTATTACCCGTAACTATTACACCAACCCTTTATTTGAACTCAAACGTTGGTGCAATGGCTCACTTGGAGAAATTCAATTTGACCAAAATTATGCAAAATATTCATAAAATAATAGAGTTCGATACTTGTATACAATTGCATATCATACACTTCTTATTAAGTTTAAATAATATTGTTCATGAATGTAGTTCATATGTATAACATGTAAGTGGTATAAATTTACGACAAAAGTTGATGCATCGTGCTATTTGAGTGTTTGTTTATTGCTAACACTTTTAAATAATTTATCCATTTGTCTCTAATTTTTGGCTCATTTGATTTTTTAAGATCTCTAATATATGATTTAACACGTTTTTATCTCTAAAATTATAAAATAAAAAATTATAAAAATTTAATATTATAAAAATTTACATTAAAATACATTTAATAAAGTCTTATGTAAATATATTATTTCTTATAATAAGAAGAGAATTTATGGTAAAAAAATTTAATTTTGACTCTATAAATATAAAATTAGGTAAAAGTAAAAGGAGGAAAGAGTGAATAGGTGAGATTTTTTTTTTTTAAAACTATTATTGTTGGTGCTAACTTGTGGCACGTGAGAATAATTTGAGATAGAGTAGGGTGATTGGATTGAGAAGGGTGTTTGGGTCTTTTGTCAGAAAAATTTCAGGAGAACAATTGGATGTCTAGTGGAACTAAATAAAATTAGTTTATACAATAACAAATTAATAATTGGTAGAGGGTACTTTTTTAAAAAAGGAAATACGTTGCAGAGTATTTTGGCAGGTCACGTGCCTGAGTTGTCTATAGGAGTTGTTGGCTTTTTGGTGCCAAAATGTTTTTTAAATTCTCGCTTTTCTTTGTTCAGGCCCATCAGGCCGTGGGCGGATGAGTCTCACTGTGTCATTGTGCTAGAATAGTAGAGTACACTTGTGCACGATTGCACCCCATTGAATTTTTTCTAACCTTCCTTTATCAAAAAAAATTACAAAACTCTCGTGTCATGTGGAAAAATATATGGTAATTCTTTTTTCCGTTGATATATACGTAGGAAGAAATTAAATAAGAAAAATCCTTAAAATAAGGATCAAAGGACATTTTAGCTCTTTATCTTTTAGATTCAATGTATAATATTTCACGTTATGTTTTTTAACTCATAATGACTAGGTTATTTTTTTCATTTATAGTGATCATTTTCTTTATTATAGTGACATTTTTTAACATAAAATTTCATGTGTTGGATTTTACCGTTTGAATAGCCAATATCTCTTTTTATCCTTCTCATTTTAAGCATCTTATTCGTTGAATGTCTTCCATATATATTAAAATGAATTATATTAAAACATTAGGTTATAATACTATTGTATATTTGGCAATTGAGTTAGTTTTGGCACAAATCCAATATTATTTAAAATCTAGCAATTATACTTTAATAAAGACAAAATTCCTAAAGAATCTAGTGTGCAATAACCATTTATGTCAACCCAAACATATTTAGACTCAAAATTGGCTAATTAGTCCAATCTCAATGGTAATTTCATGTTTTTGGTTCACTACGAAATTAATATAAATTTTACGGATGATACTGAAAGTATTAGTTCCTTCTATGTGTTCACTAATAACCAAGGCTTAATTTTATACCTTTGAACACAACCGAAATTAATAAAGCAAGCATTACACTATAGCATCTCCGATAGAGATGAAAATCTTTTAAAGAATTTATCTTCTTTTTTGCTTGAAAAAAACCCCATTAGAGAAATTTCTAAAAAAAATTATGGAATTTTTAAATTTTCTCATAGAATTTATTCTCACTTCGCTTCTCTATATCAGTAATGGCCCCACATGTTAAGTCATCTTAACTTTTTATTTATTGCTTCTTTTTCTCCAAAAAGTACTTTTGTAATGACTATTTGTTATGTTTATAATTAATAAAAAAAAATCAACAACAATCACAACAAAATTTTCTACATAAATAAACACTCATTTTGACATATTCATGACATACTTTAAAAATTATTATTTCTCTCTTTAAGTTTATTAAAATTATTATTCAAGTGTTGATTACTAAATTATTTGCAAATTTTTATATGGTTATATAAATTTTATTTGTTCAAAGAAAAAATATTTTCATCCAAAAAAATATTACATATAATTTGTAATTTATAATTTATAAATTTACTTACTAGTTATTTTCTTTATTTTATTAATTTCCTGAAAAAGTTGTGTTATTTTGTTCATTTTTTGTGAAAAAATGAATCCTACTAATCCCCAAGAATCAATATTTGTTCAAGTAATCTATAACTATTACTAAAGCAAAATCCTTGCTGATATCATACTTACCACATGTCAAGCTATTATAAAAAAATTTCCCGCCTTTTCTTAAAGATGTTATCATTTACTTTTTTTTCTATTTTATATTAATATTAGATTGAAAAACATTATATATAGAAAATTGTGTAACTATATAAATTCCTAAATTATTTAAAACTACATTTATTTCTTCTCTACATTTCATATTTCCTCTCTATCTTTTTCTATAATAATTTTTCATTTAATGTGATAAAAAAATTATCCCAATTAATTTTTTTACAATAATTCTATAAAACTTATAAATTTTTCACCAATAAATGAAAATTTCTTATAATTATAATATTTAACAAAATATCTTATTATCAATCCGTGCATTGCACGTGATGGACTTACCTAGTTATTTCTCTTATTCATAACTATAATTAACTCAATTATTATTTTATAACCAAGCTTGAAATCTATATTGACAGCATCTCCTGTGTACAAGCTCAAGTGAATTCGGAAAGAAATGGTAGAGACTGCATGTGTTATCTTAGAGCAATGCAAAGCTCTAATGTCCTTGCCGAATTGGAAAGTTAAAGTGGTTCACGTTTACAAGGAAGACAATAAAGCTGCGAATTGGCTCACTAACCATGGTGTTATCCAAGCACCTCATCTCATTCTTCTCGAAACTCTTCCAAGAGAACTGCGACGTCTTGTTCTTGATGATGTCGGAGGCGTGACTACCCCGCTTCGTTCCTCTTTAGTTCGTTTCTTTCTTTCTATGTTCTTTTTTTTACTTTATTTCTATTTTACTCTTTCGTTTTTTGGTGTATCCTCTTTTGAATTAAAAAAATATTTATTTTTATTAGTCTGTAATTAATTAATTAATGATATAATATAAATAATTATAATTAATTTATGATAAGTATATGGGTAGAAAAATATTATGTTAATAAGTATAAAAAAATAAGTTTGAGAATGTGATGGGATAGAGGAAAAATGGGAGAGAGAATACAAAAGAAAAAGGAAAATATAGAGAACAAGTAGGGAGGGAATATTTTTTTCCTTAGTTGAGAATGCTCTAATATATATTCTTTCTAATATTAAAATATGGTGCTCGATTGCTTCATAATTCCCACTGACCATATTGCGAGTATAAGCTATGTATTTGACATTCTATCATTAAGAAAATTTTATTAATACCACTTAACATATCTATTGAACCACGAATCTTATACTTTTGACCTGGAGAGTCAATATTCTTTTGTGCTTCATAGTATACAAATCATAACGATAAAAATTGCATAATTCGTAACATTTTAGTGCGCAATTGTGCATTATCAATTTACAAGTTTCAAATTCATAAAAATACATCCTATGTTAGTGGAACAAAGAATTTTTTCCTCTTTATATATAACTTTTTAGAACAAATTATAATCCTTAATCACCTTCACCATGTCATTTCAACCATATTACTCAAGATACTTAAGTCTTGAACATGTTTTATTCTATTTGAAAAGTCATTATTAGACATAATATGGTTTTGGACCTCCTCATATTACCCTATGGAGTAACTAATATCATTATGATTTACGATATTTTTGGACATTTTTTCAAATATAGCTTAAAAAACTTTCAAAATTCGATTTCGGACAATTTTGGATCCGATGAGAGAACACTTTAATACTTTTCATGGGACTTATAGGGTCATATAAAAGCTCTAAAAGTGATTGAAACAATCTACTATAAATATTTATTTCAATTAAATTACAAAACTCATACAATCGGGTCATGAACTTGATTTTAGGGCATTTGGACATCAAATTTAATATAATGGTTTTGTACCTCCTAATTTGACCTTAGAAAGTATCCAATATCTTTATTTTAATTTTAAAATTTTTAAATAATATCTTGAAAACAAGGTATGAAAACCTTTATAATTTGATATTATGAACAATTTAAGACTCTCGTGAGAAAACACTTTGATATGATTATCAAGGGTGTTATAATGTCATATTGGCATTAGAAGAGATTGAATTCATTTACTTTGACTCTAAATACTCATTTCAACTAATTTTTAAAACTTGAACGTCGAAAACACTTTGATATGTTTGTCATGGGTCTTATATAGTCATGTACAACCGTAAAAGTGATCTAAATCATCTAATTACACTCTAAACATTCATTTTAATCAATTTTCAAATTACTTTCAATTAGGTTCTAAGCTCATTTTTAGGTCATTTGAAGACCGAATATAAGGTATTGAATGACTTTCAACCTCCACATAGTACCTTAGGAAGTATCCAATAACTGTATTTTAATTTTATAATTTTTTATTGAAATTAAAATATCCCAAAAATAATACATAAAGTTAAGTAATTTTGGATGATTCCAAAATCAGTAAGGGGATTTTATAACGCCATAATAGGCCCTATGAGTAATAGAAATCATCTAATTTGACTCTAAACACACATTCAAGCGATTTTCCAAATTCGTATAATTGGGTTATAGTTTTATTTTCAAGGCACTCGAAAACTTAATAAAATGTATTGAGTGGTTCCATACCTCCTCATACGATCACAAGAAGCATCAAGAACCTATGTTTTAATTTTGGAAAATTTTCAAAAAACATCTCAATATATAGTGTATAAATGACCTTCAAATTTCAATCATTTTGGATAATTTCCGACTCAGTAAGAAAAACTTTGATATGCTTATGAAGGGTCTTACAGGATCATATAATGTCCTATGAGTCATTAAAACCATCTAATTAATTTCACTTTGAATACTCATTTCAATCTATTTCCTACCTTGAGATCATAAACTTATTTTTAAGGATCTTTTTGAAAACCAGTCCTAATCATGACCCTATAAATCATCTAGAATCTTTATTTAATTTCTCAAAATTTTCAAAAATATCTTAAAATAGTGTATATGCGTTGCTAAGAATGATCTATATAGAACAACAAAGTTTCCAAGGTCTCTTCTTTAGTCCAAGTTAAGCAAAACATAATTAATAGTGGAAATAGAGGGTAGCAAATGATGTCTATTTGGTTGATAGAAATTGATTAAGTTCTTTGTAATTGTTCTGATTCTGTTGTTAGTTGGTTATTTTAATTTGGTATTGTTAAGCAAATTGGTTAAGTTAAGCAATAAAATTATTTTAATTTGTCATATATTGTTAAGAAAATTGGTTAAGTTAAGCGGTACAATTATTTTAAATTCAAACATTTTCTATTCTAGTATTGTCGTTAGGTACTAATTAAGTGTAGACCGTTCTTATGATATTGTCTGATTATTTTTTTAATATCAATCCTATTTGAGCAGAATTAACTACTTAGTATATATGTTTTCATTATTATTCCATAGTTGTATGTTCCTATGATCCTACAGTCTAATTCTATCGACCATTTTTTACTCCATCAATCATCAATTTCAAGCAGTATCTCAATCCTCATAATATGAGCTATAACCCTAATCTCAACATAATTAAGGATGATACAAAACTCATATAATAATTTAACCTTTAAACAATGAGTACTAACCAAATTCATATATAGAATATTTCGTATTTTAGTGGGAATTTTTGAAATTTACTAAAAAAAAATCATAATGGATATTTTTTTGAAAAAAAATTCAACACAAATTTAACGATACAAAAATTATAAATTTATAATATTTGTTGTGAAAGTTACAACAATATATGCTCCATAATTTTTTTTGTGTATGAAGTATGATATATTAGTTTTTCTAAGTAAATGTGACATATAGTTTAATTTTTCTTTTTAATAATTATAATAAATAAAAATAATAATTAATTTATTTACATACATAATGCTTTCGAAAAGTTTCTCTTTTATATATTAGTTGATATTTAAAATTTGACGTACTAAAACAAATTATTTCATCCACTTAGTCTTATTTAATGTGAAGTGTTATAGAGTAGAATGGATTGATCTTAAAAGAAGTTCTAAAGCTAATTTTGTTTTCCGATTATGGAGGGGGGTTGTCCTGATGTCTTAAGGCCGCACCTATAAAGTGCGCCGCTGTGTGTGCGCAGCTAGTGTGTTGTAATTTGGCGAGGAAAAGGAAATTCTAGGATAATCATGTGATGTTTATTGATAGTTAGATACTTGGGTGGATCATGAGATAGAGAATCTGCTAAAAGTATGTTAGTGCGCTACTTAATGGAGAGCCTCGACCTTGACTTAGGCTGCACGGAAGTTTTAAAGTATTCTTAAGCCAAGTTAAAGACCATAGATAATTTTTATCGGAGATATAATAATCTTAGCTATCTCGTTTTCATACATGATTTTTTTGTAACTTTCAAACCTCAATTACTCCAACTACTTCCCACTATAATTAGGAAAACTACCTATGGTAACCATTTCAACCTCGTAAATTATTTTTCTACTCTCATCTATCTAAATTATTCTCTATCTTAACTATTTTTTTAAAAATTTTCTACTCATAAAATCATAATAATCGGTAAAATCTTAACATTTCACTGTTTATTTTTCATGAAAAATTAATTCTTATAGAAACTAACCTTGAATTCTCCCTCTGATTTAAAAAAAAAAAAAATTAGCTATCATGAAAAATACACAACCTTGGTTCCATCAATCGGCCCATCAAAGATATTAGAAATGTGTAAAGTCATGTGAAAGTCTTTAAAAGTGGGGAGAATAGCATTATTTGCATAATTAGAACAAGATGTATGGAATTGGTAGAACGTGGAAGCCTAAGCAATAGGCAATAGGCAATAGGCAATAGGGGTATATTTGTCGCATTGGGAGAGCCGTTTATTCCTTGAGAGTTGAGACCAACTAAACAGTGGGAATTTCATCAAACCAGTAAACAATGCTACAATGCTACAGTACTAATTCTCTCTGCTTCTCCGCTTTATCATTGATTTCCTTCTACTTTTACTGCACTCTGCACGCCATGACCTGAGTACAAACCTCAACTCTTCTACAACTGATATCATCCATTCGTACTATGATTCATGTAAACTATTGATACCTATTTCCATTATAAAAAAATATATATATTGAAACGATTTTCATTTTATTGGGGCTTAAGATATGATAAAATTCTAAACTACCATACTTTTATTTTTATTTTTATAATACGAGATTGTTTTGATTTTTACAATATGAGATTGTGAAAACAGTTTCACGTAAAAGACTTGAATTAAACTAATGTCCATTTACTTTTTGTTAAAAAGACGTGTTATGATCTGGACTTCTAAATTAAGATTTGATTTATTAGTTATATATGAATTGTGATTTGAAAGTCGTATTAGGATTTAAACATAAAATTGTGACATACTTGGATATAAAATTCCAATTTAATTCTTTTATTGAATATAAAATTGTGATACCTAACATATATAATAGTAGGTGTTGGAAAATTGATTCAAAATTAAGTTGCTATTAGTTTGGAGCATGATATCAGTTAGTTGCTTCATTTTACGAACTATTAGCATAGTGATTGGGTATGTAGTGCCATATTAATAGGATAGTTGAGACTTGGGATCATGTTTCCATAAGTTTAGTTAGCTAGTTTTCCATGCTTTCTAATTCTATATAGAGTGTTTTACAACTGAATTTTTTTGGTATCCCAAGGTGTATCTCTAGCCGACTTCTAAAGGACTAATCATTCATCCTACTGCCATTGCACTAAGCGATTGAGGACTGACCAAATAGTTTGCTTCATTCACATGAAAGGAATCGAACCCCTGTCCTTGTACTTAAGGGACAAGGTGATGGACCACCACACCAACTATGTTGGATACACTTAAAATTATGATATGAATGCAAGTAACAAGTCTATGACATTTGTCTTCTCTTTCTTTTTTCATATTTTCATCCGTACGATCTTAATTTTGGTCACGTTCTTTATGTTACACGGTAATGTACATTGTGCTTCAATCATTTGCTCCAGCATAAGCTTCTCATCTATTTATCATAGTCTTATTCAAGTCAGGTCCGTCCCTAGGGTGGGGCAAGACGGACAACCGTCTAGCGTCCATCAAAAAAGGTCTTTTTTTTTAATGTTAAGATAAAAATAAAAGGGATATAAATGTAATGTGTGTAAGTTTTATCATATTAATTAAAGTAGCTCTTATGATTGTTCATTCAATTCCTTTTTTCTAATCCAATGCTATATATATACTTCACATGAAGTAAAAAAAAAAGCAACAACATACTAAAACTAAATACAACATACAAAATATTATTGTCATTATACTTATCCAATTATTCATTTTTAACTAAATTAGCTACTTATGTCACCAATAAGAAATGTAAGAAATTCAACCAATTATTTTGTATATTAGTTGTACACAGTAATCATTGTTCCTCTTTTTATTAATGCAATGTCATATTATTAATTCGTTGTATTTAAAATATGGACTATACTTATTAATTTGTGAAGAGAATTATTTGTAATATTAGGAAGAGAAAGGATCATAATAATAAGATAACTTGGTAAATAAAAACTTTTATGAAATGAGTTGCTCATGATATTGTTTAAATTAAAAAATTTTATTAATGATTTTTATTGTTTGACATTATTAATGATTTATGTGATTATAATACATAATATTATTTTTTATCAAATTTTTCAATAGTTTATTTAGTTTGTGAAACCACTACTTAATTTTTTTTGTTTGTAAAACAAGCAAATAAAATTATACAAAGTATATAATTAAATTTTATGGCCCAAATTTCTTATTTCGTCCTAGGTCTTTAAAATGCTTGGAACAAACCTGATTCAAGTGACAAGGAAACTAATCAAATTTAGTTTGTGACTTGTAAATCTTGTATGAAAGAAGGTTTAGTAAGCAAAACTAGTATAAAATATGCTTAAAAAACCAGAGTACCTAAGCACGGGCATAAAGTCTTGCTGATCTAACAACTTTGACAGTCCGAGCAAGGTAAAAATGAGGACCCCAATTTCTTTTCTTCGATTTAAGCAGTGAAATTAAAGTAAAAACAATACTTCCATAAAAATCCGATGAAAAAGAAAACAATAAAAAATAATCAATGCTTTATTGCTTCAATCAAGTTTTAAGATAGGTTATATACTGTTTATAATGCTGCTAATTACGGTAACAAGATATAAAATACTTGAAAGTCCTTAATCCTAACGTCTAACTTTTGTTAACAAAAAAAGGTTTCTTAATAATTAGTGAAAATATTGGTTGAGATTGTCATATTAGCTGAGTGGTGTGATATTGGTAAAGGATAAAAGGTCATCCCGCGCTTATTTCAAATTAGGTATATATTGGTCATAGAATAAAGGTTTCAGATATTGAATTTATTATATCAGATATACAAATAAATATATCAGGTATTGAATTTATTATCTCAGATATACAAATAAAGATCTCATGTATATAAATAAAGATCTCAGCTATTATATTTATTATCTCAGATATATAAATAAATGTATCAGGTATTAAATTTACTATCTCAGATATACAAATAAAGATCTCAAGTATTAAATTATGTTCTGATCCTTCATATACAAGTTATGATTTTAGTTATAGAATTAAATGTCTCATGTATTGAATTATTATCTCGATTATACAAATAAAGATCTCAGGTATACAAATAAAGATATCAGGTATTGTATTTATTATCTCACTTATACAAATAAATGTCTCAGGTATTGAATTTATTATCTTAGATATACAAATAAAGATCTCAAATATTAAATTCATTATCTAAGTTATACAAATAAATGTCTCATGTATTGAATTTATTATCTCAGATATACAATTAAAAATCTCAGGTATTAATGGTATGGGAATTGAATTTTTATACGATATTGCATTTGGTATAGTTCTGATGGTTTCATTGCTTCTATATTGATATAGGGATGTGAAATTCGAATACAAGAAGTTAAGGGAGAAGATGAGAGAGTACAACATGAAAAATGCCTCACTTTGTAGAAAAATTAGTTTTAGATGTAAGTTCAAAGCAAGCCTACCTACTAATCCTTGATATATTAAAACACTGCAGAAAGACACTTAACCTATGATAATACACTATTCCTAAAATTCCTAACAATCTCAAAAGTTACGTCAGCATCGAACATTTCTAACAATCGCTAAACTAAAATATGAAATAGTATTGGTGGCTGAAGATGGTGGTGGTCGTTGTGAAGGTGGAGAAGGAGGTAGTTATGGTGGAGTTTGTCACGATGACAATTCAGATGTGGTGTAGATGGGTGACAGTGATGGTGAAAATTGAGAAGGTGAGGCGGGAATAAAAGATATGAGGTTGAAACTTGTCACACTAATGAGATAGTGTGACATGTTTTATCTAATACCTATTGTAATAATTATGAAATCACATACGCATACTGTTCATCTAATTTGTTGGCAAAAATAATGGTAACATCTAGAACTTTTTGGATCAAGTTAATTATTAGGAAGTACAGCCGCTTATATTTTTCTGTTCACATGCTATATACATGAACATAAGACCTTTTATATATAGAAATAAGTACACTATACATCTATGTACATATAAGAAATCGGATAGTTCTCCAACTCTATCTGTCATTATATCCTTTTTTCAGTTAGCCCGGTGATATAGCTCAAGAATGTGAACATGTCTAATCAAGCAGTCATTGTGTTCCCCTTTGGGCTGCGTTTCTTACAAGCATGTCCAATTTCATCAGCCCAATATATTATTTTGAGATTGAAAGGTTTCACGTAGGCCGAGGGTCGTCGTACCTTCAATGTCTTGATTCTATTGTTTGCATGTTTTATTTAGGGAGTTTTTTCTCTTAACTTTCTCATTTAAAAGTTGATAAAGTATTATATACACACAAAATATAATAAAATTATTGTGGTTTTAGTAAAAATAATCCCTCAATAAAACAAAAATTACCCCTCAAAGTTGATAAAGATTGATATATATATTGTGTTGACAAAAATCACCCCTTAAAGTTGATAAAGATTGATATATATATTGTGTTGAGGGGTCAATAGCACTGACTTTATTGTTCAAACTGCAAGAAACCACAACTTATGGTGATTAAAGTGTCTGGAGTTAATTAAAGGGACCCCTGATCCATGTTCATCGGGCTCTAAGTCAAGGAATAGTGGCATCGAGTGATAAATTGCTCGAGAAACAGCTCAAGTGTTTCGAGCTTCACTATTTCTGAGGAATGTGTATTTGGGATTCACTTTGCCCAAATTACATATTATTGTTTAGGGTAGACCCGTCAAACGGATTTGTCGGATCGGGTTAGAAGAAATTTATGTCAAGCCTGGGTCTAACAATGCTTGTTCAAGATCCAGATATTAGGGTTCAGATTGATCCAATATATTAAGGTTCATATTGATCCAATATACATTATGTATATTGGATCCAATAGATTGAAAGCATATTTATATCATCATCCTTCTTCAAGTGAAAAAATGAAATCAAATACATTTCTTCAAAGGCAATATTATTTGCTTATCAGTGTCACTAACAGTACAGGATCTTCAATCCTTTGTTTTCAACAAAAGCGTTTGCTTCACGACACACAAAACAAATCTACAAAGCATTATCAAATTTGAGCTAAATTACATCAGCTAGAAATTAGCATTGTGGGGGCAAGGCCTGAATTGATTTGAATCTTCTTTGACTAAGTTAATTAAACAGTCACACTGATACATTCGATGGCTTGCTTGCATATTCCAGTCATTGTTGCTTCAGGCCCGTATACCTGCGAAATAATGAATAGTATGGAATTTTCAACTTTTGATTTTAATGAAATATGATACTTCAGGATTTTTATGAAGACTTCAGCCCTGAGTTCACCTTTATATTCACTTTTACCAGAAATTTTCAGACAAGTTCAGAACTCACAAAATAGTTATCCACACATATGGTGAAGTCATAATTCACTAACAGCTTAGAACCTATAATAGAAACCTACTCTTCATAGGTAAAGCTACTCATCCAAGAAATTTCAAGGACATCTCAAACAAGCCAATATTGACTGGAGCGTGGGTATCAGGTTAATTTGTGTACTTCAGAACCTCAGCAAATATACAGGATATATTTACCTCAATAGGGATTCCGATCTCTTCTCCAAGCAAACGCATTTTTGCTAAACCCTTCTGGTAATTAGGACCTCCTCTCCTCACAAAAATGTGCATTTGTGCGGCTTTAAGCTTTGATTCCTATTTAAGCAACAACCAGCGGATATATTTCAGAATCTGACAAGATTCAAAGCATCAAGAAAAAGTAGTGGTTGAGATTGCTTACCTTCTCCTTCAGAGCTCTGATTATACCATTGAAAGTAGCAGCAACATCAGTAAAATTAGCAATACCTCCTCCAACCACAAGGGCTCTCTTGCGACCATCAGGGTCTGCAGTCGCACACTGCAGAGAGGGAATAATAATAAATACTACATAAAATTGGGGTGAAGGACATAAGCTATGAATAAGAGTCGGATAAAGAGCTAAACAGAGAAAGAGATAAACAGAGAAATTGACTTACATCAATTACAACTCTGGCATACTGTAAGACCTCCTCTTCATTGGGAGCACCACTGTATTCAGCATAGTTCCCAAGTTCAGATGCATAACCAAGATCTCCAACCTAAAGCAAGAAAATTACTTTGAGCCATAAAAACAATTTCCGCTAATAATTCTAAGGATCAAAATTAACTCTGCTGTCCAAGTAGAACATACAGTATCAGCATAGATTACACTGGCTCCTCCTCCAGCAACCATTGTCCAAATCCTTCCCTTTGGGTTCAAAACTGTGAATTTTAAAGATGCGCTAGTCTGCGCAATGAAGACATACTACACTAAGATGACAATTATTTTTGACAATCGAAGTTCATGTTCAAGCCTTGCTCAAGATAATCAATAAGGAACTTCAACCAAGAATGACCTTTACTTTATACCTTTTCATCTAGACCATGAATAAAGCTTTCTGTTGGGCTCATAACTCTTCCAAAAGGCAATGGGAACTCAATATTACTCCACCTGCAGAAGTGTAACAAAATGAGGTAAGCATTGTCATAATGAAGCTAGAAAGAATTGAGTTGCGATCACGGAGTAGTTGCTTAAAGGTGAGAGAAATCATACTTCTTGAAATTTTTGAAGGTAGCCGTATCATCTAACTCGCCTCTCATGTCCAGGGGATATGGTTTCCCATTGATTAATGTAAAAGGGTTCATTTCTAGGAAGGTGAAGTCAAGATCTGCAATTAGGTTGAACTAATTAGTACGATACAATAAACCTAAGGGATAAGGTCAAATGATGACATTAACAGCGAAGAAACAACTAAAAATGTTGGTTCACTGCACCATATCAAAATGGCATAAACCTTTAATGAACATCTTATCATCAACTACCTTAACATCAGTCTGATTGTTTAGATTAAACAAAAAGAGCAAGTCCAGATACCTAAAAACAGTGTGAAAATGACTTTGATAAACTCCTCAATAACATCTTTGACCTACAATGGATTAAAAATTGTCAGCAGTGCTAAAACAAGTTACACAAGAAGGTAACAGCATCAACAGATAATTTTGCTGGAAATTCGAACAACAGCACTCAGAGGCAAAACGAGGATACTACAATTATCTATGAAACGACCTAAGAATGAAAGTACCTCCAATGGTAAAATAGCAACCAGAGGAGCACAGACTTCGGGAGTAAAAGCAACACCAGTAGGAACATATATTGTTCTGACCTGAATCGAGAACATATATTATTATTACAATATGAAATGGGCATCTGGGATAACTATCATTCTGAAAATTCTTGGGTCAGGAGTACCTTATCCCAGTTCTCTTCTATCTCGATTCCACCACACTCTGAGAAACTGATACTGTTCCCCAGTCTTTCTGAAACAATATTAAGATAGAACTCTTCGTTGTGTGGAACAAAAGGCTCAACAATGAAAGTTGTAATAGGTCCTTTACATCCCCCCATCTCAACCTGTTATTGTAACATAAACCAAACATGAATTATAGTCTGAACAGTCAGTAGCTACTCACAATAGAGCAATATTAGCCAACAAATGCAGCATTTAGTGGCCAACAAAAGTAGCATTCATTATCCTGAGGAGCACTTCAACTTACCTCTTTGCCAAGACGCTCTTTCACAAAAGCAGTAACCTGGGCAAAGTCCAAATTTAGGGCAACTAGACCACTCTTACCACGCTTCCCAAACAACATGTCTGGCTTCACAACCAACTTTTCAGATAAGAGCCATGGCTCGTTCTGAACAAGTTCATTCAGGTCGGTTGACTCTGTAATCTGGTCAATAGAAGGAAAGACAACAGCTGACTTCAGTCCAAGTGTTACGTACATCAGCAGCAGCAAGACATACCACATTGAAGATATAAAAATCACAGAACCAGACTTAAATTTTCTTTAATTGATCGAATGTGCAGAAAGATCAAAATTTTGTACATACAAAGGTAAAGAAATACATCAAAGTAGAAAACTTTGAAGACTGCTGATCCAATCATCATAACCAGCAAGAAAAGGTTTGTGCTCAAAACCAAGTAAGAGGCGGAGTTCAACACAGCTTCAACCAGTAACAAAATCTCATACTAGGTATAACATTAGCAAAGTACAAAGAAAAGTCAGTGCTCATCAAATTACCATTGCATATTGATTCACAGAAGCCTTTCCATTACAGAGGGAATAAGACTGCATACATCCGATCCCACATCGCCTATATAAGGAGGCAAGGTCCTCATAACACTAATGGTTTGGACTAACGTTGTCCGTTGAAGGTTAGTGACTTCTATTCATAAACTATACCATAAAGGTAAATCCACATCCAAGGACATCTCCCTAACGCTTCTTCCTCATTCTAAAACACCCAAAACACATTCACATTCCACGTATTACAAATGTAAACATAAAGATAAACATAACATACGAAAAAGATAGAGCGGATTCTAACACCATACCATTTAGAAATTTAGAATCATACTAAATTTTGTTTAGCATATAATGCTTGAAATCATTAATCCTAATCACTGTCAAATAGCAACCATGATGTATCAAATCAACAAGAAAAGTTCCCCACATAGTTCAAAACTTCTTAAAATTTTTTGGGTTCAACAAACTATAGAATAATTCAATTTCATGACAATGTGGTTCAACAAAACAATATGTTTATATAATATATGATCAAATCAAATAAAATAAATACATACTTGAGCTGATCTAATGGGGAGTTCAGACCCAGCAATTCTCTTGAAATGCTCCTTCAACAACCTCTTTGAATCATATTCTCTAATCTTCTTCCTCGCCATTTTCCTTCTTTTTACCGATTCTTCAACCAATAATTACCTACATTAATCCATCATAATCAAAACATATAAACAAATAAATAAAATCCAATTTACTTAGTTTTTAAAAAATAAAACCCTACAATTGATTAAAACAAAGTTGAAAATTTACAGGCCAAGTGAGAGAGATAAAGGATGTGAATGTGGTTGAAGGTGGGAGATCTCAGGCAACGGCTCAACCAAGCTTATTTATATAGCCTGCCAAATATTTAATAACGATGTGTTTTTTATTTATTTTTTATTCAATACTAAAATTTATGGGACTAAGTTAAAAATTAATATACTGAGTTGAACAGAATTATGGAAAATCGCGGGAAGATCTATTATTTCGTACCTACCACTCTCCATAGGAAATGTTAGCCGTTGATTTATTTGATCTGACGAATCATAATGCTCAATAGAGGTGTAAGTATATTGATTTATTTTTAGTTGATCGCTCACCAAATTAGAATGTGACGTTAAAGATACGGCACATCAGATTTACAATCGTTGCAATTATAATTATACATAGTGTTTCTTTTCGAAAACGGAATTTAATTGAATATTGAGTAAATTGTATTGATTTGGACCTCTTGAATAACTTATTTCAATCTCTAATACCGGTGAATACATGTAGTCAAATAATGTTATTAGCCGAAATTTTTTAGCATGTAACCACGATCTTGATTTAAATAAAAAAAATACTAATCACACTAGAGCTAGCCTTATTTAAGGTGATCCAAAATTACTGTATGAAGCAACGATTTTACTTAATTAAATAGGAGCGGGCTTATGAAAAATACTTGCCATGCTCGGACCGTTGTAGCTTACTTGTACAAGTTCAACTGATTTTAAGAGACCCATACACTTAGCAATAAGTATTCATCTTGCCTTGTCAAAAAAAAAAAAAAAAGTCCTTTCATCTTGTTATCATAATACGCATATAAGTATATTGTGACATTGCGTGATATATTTTTTGGATTTGTGAGATCTTATGCTTAAACTGGCGTTAATTGATGCAATGAAAATTTAATTCTTACGACGAATCATTATTACGGAATCTATTTGTTACCACTAGGAGTAATCTTTATTCATCATATAATATAAGATTCATCACATTAGGATAGTGTCATAACATCATATTATGGTAGTGTTAGAAATCTTCGCAGAACTTTAGCCGATAATGATTTAATCGAGTACTTTTAATGTAGGATTTGCGCTCTTTTAGTAGACATGAGATGGAAATATCGCAAACTAGTTTAATGAGAGATGTTAGAGATGATAAATATAATATGTTTTTGCCAACTTAAAACATAGTTCAAAGTTTAATTGTTGTGAAATAGTTTATCGTAAACTATTACTGTGAATATCAATTAGTTTAGTTGGTTAATTGTACAAGTATGATATTCAAATCCTATGATCGATCAAATCTCATTTACGTTTTTATGGCAATCGTAAGTTGATTTGCAATAACTAAAACTCGTAATTAATCCCATTAGGAACTTTTAACAACTAGTTTTTTTTTTATTGTTTCAGTAAAAGTTCTTTTGGTTGATTTTGAATTCTTCATATGAGCAACTAAGCATATGCAAAACTTGCTGGAATTTTCTTCCAATTAGGGAGGAAAATGGAGGAGAACATAGTGACCATTGTATAAACCACTCTTATTTTAGAATATAACACTTAAAAAGTGAATTTTATGTGATTGGGTATATTATCAACCAACTTAAATAAATGTATGATTTTCTATACAGGATCTCATCCCAACAACTTATCTGCATAATTCCGATGAATCCTCTGTATTCTTAACCTTACTTAGTATGATCACAAGCATCACACATTATTACAGTACTTCATTAGACATAATTTCACATACAACAACTAATTAATCGAACGCAATATCTTGAACATAACTCCGGAATACACACTCATCTATACCAAAAAAAATAGCAAAATCAAATGTCCTACATCTTCAAGATGAAAACTACTACACATAAAAAATAAAAACTACAAATTCTCCTCAACTAAAACCCAATCGTTAACCGTAGTGAGACGTGGTGTGACCTACTTACAAGTTACAACTTGCATATGGGGTCAGTCACTAAGTCACTCGTGGTTCGCAAGGTGCCCAACACATTAACGTGATCTCCCTCGTGCAAAACGTGCGAAAACTTGATAATCAATTTATCATCCTCCTCAACTATGTGCTTGTATTTTTTTGGCTTTCAACAGATTAAACATTTAATAATAGTGTTAGTGCATAGGTACAATGGCAGCTAGAAGCCTAGAAGTTTAGTAATAAACAGCCGGGACTTGTTATTTACCGCTCATTTATGCTTACCGTTCTAAGAAATTACAATTTTGTCCCTCCTTTCACACTAATACTATAACTACTACAATATATGGAATTCAATTGAACTTTTTTCAAACTCAGGATGCTATTCAATTGATGAAAGAAAGCTCAGCTTGAAGACTACAAAACTCCCCAATCCAAGAAAAATCTAAAAGCACAGTGATTGTGGTCTTTGCTAAACAATAACATTCCTCGTGGAAAGTTTTACCAGGACTACGCTCAACAATTCTGAAATAACTGAAGTTTGTATAGTCAGTTTTTGACATTTTGGCTATACATCAAGAGACGTAGCAATATAGTATGATAGCTCTGGTTAGACTGTTACATTTTGTCAACCACCAACAGTCAATTTCTGGACACTTGAACTATCACTACCTGTCTAACTTGACTTATCAAATGGCCCGACAAAGCTCCTGCTGTAATTCAAAGTCTCGTGGATTCTCAAGGGTAGATTACAAAGAAAAGCAATCACATCCCTTTCACGTACCCTTGCTATAGCAAATAAAACGGATTGCTGCATTCGTAAATCGTAATTTTGATGCTTCATTAAAATTCTGGACTCATAAATATGACCAGTTTCAAAAGAAGAAATTCAGCTTTACAGAGAGGAAAAATAGTCAATGATGCTATCACAGATGAAAACCTGTGGATGATGAACAAACAACTTCTAAGACTAGCCATCTCAAGTGGAAGGTCAGTCTCGAAAGCGGTTCTTTTCACCTTATACCCTCATAGGACTGTGTAAACGACTTTGAAAGCCATTGGTGCTTCAATTTGACTATCAGAGCAAAAACACCAAAGCACGGGATGTGCAACAAGCCCACTGCCACGTACCTGTACCAGAGGAACATTAATAGTTGGCTCTGCCTCCAAAAGAATGATGAAGAAGAAGGGGAACCCGACAGCCAATGCTATAAATGGATACTCAGAACACTGAACAATTGTTAAAATACTCACTTATCGAAACCAAACGAAAACCAATCAAGGACACACAATAATGACGATCATGCAAGCAATCTGAAACTTGTGTCATACATACATGCAAAGCTCAACTACTGAAATTCCATGACTAATTAGCTGAATTCAACATCGACAAAGTGATAATTTGCAAAAATGGACTCAGTAAAATGATGCATGCTAGCATTTTACTCGAATAATATAGCTTTACATGCAACAGATAAGGGGAATGCATTCTGTTGGCTATGCATTAACTAAATAACCTTAATTCTTAAAAAGAAATGAGATCATTGAAGGTCAATATGGTCTAGGTAGGAATTAATTACCATATAGGAGCATATGGAGGTGACAAGTCCATGAATGGATACGGCCACCTGCAGCAAATGAATACATAAGGTTAAGGAGAAACTGATAATAACTTCATGCATGAATTCTGGAAAACATCTAATTAAGGTGTGCAACGTACTTCATGGAAACACAAGCATGGATTATCCATTGGCATACAACAAATACTCCGGTCCACAACATGAAATACGCAATCCGGAACATAGGGAACCTCTGAAAAATCAGAAAACATAATACAATCAAATTTAATAGAGTATGAACCCAACTGTCCCTACCCTAGCAAAAAACCAAGTTCTCAATCACAAGGTAGTTCTTACCATGCAATTTAAAATTGCGTCACCAAGAATGAGAATGTTGAGAGAATGCATGCTGACATCAAACTGCAAAAAGGGAAAAAAAAAACCAGAAAATTAAAAAATAGTTTCATGAAAAAAAAATCCGCCAAGCACCTATGTATATCAAATAATTGGTATCTAAATTTTGGGGGGCAAATAATACACAAATTTTAGGTTATAAATATCTAGTAACCAAATTTGAGCTCTACAGAATTCCTCAAGTCTTTCCAACAATTCAACATAGTTAGCTAAGGAGTAATTGATAGCTTTTGTGTTCTAACGTTTCCAGAATACAATCAAATTACTGTGGGTTGCAACATTTTACTAGGCACTTCAGATTTGAGGAAAAGATGCTCATATTTTCAGCTGACAACCTGTCTCACTTTCATCAATGTTTAGTTGGACAATTGTTTTATAGTGTTTGTACTGTAGGACTTGTTAGAAAGAGTCAGCAATGATTTGTCAAGCTTCTGAATGTCCTATCATTTTCCAATGATCATAACCCAAGCATATATATCCATTCAAGAAATAGATGCGTCTAACACAGGTAGAAAATACAGACTATAATAGTACATACAGCCCCATAAAGGCAGAAAAATATTTTAAAAGTAAGTCAATTCACACATTTGGGTGGTGATATGCAACTATGCTAGTAATATCTGAACATATGGCAATTGACAAAATTTTATATTGCTAGGCATGCAGATATAGTGACTGATGAAACAAGCTCAAGCAGATTAATGATAGATTTTGCACTTACAAAAGCAAGTCTATAGTCTTTGCTTGTTAAAAAGGGGTAAATTAAGAGCCAAAATACAACATCGGTAAGCAACACAGCACCTGCAGTAACCTGTTTTCATAGTATAAGAGGACAAGAAGTTAGATATCAACTCCCTTATTTGCTACTTTTGCGGGAAGCTATGACTTTAAATAAGTGCAGGTATACTTTTCGCCCAGGGACAATCTTACGCAAGATCACATTGTAAACCTATTAATAAAAGAGGCTGGTTTATCACATGACGATTTATTCAGTAATCAACCACGCCCATCCAGTAAGAATACCATGCTACGTAAGATTAGTGTAGCTAGAGATGTATGCAGCCTCACCCCTAAAAAATGGTAGTAGAGATATTATATTACAAAGATTCACATGAAACCCTTTTAAATAAAAAATTGTGAAATCAGGAGACAATACTCTTGGTTTAGAAAACATTTTCTATAGGTAATTCATTTTAAGATCTTGATAGGAAGCTGCTGTGTTAGGGTAAAAAGCAGCTAGATGGTAACAGACTAACCTGGTACAAGATTTGGAGAATATAACCCATGAAACCTGCAATGTGGTCAACATGAACTTTTTGATTAATCAAGCTTTTAAACAAAGATGCGTGTGCACTACCTCCGAGCTCTGGAGTGACATGAGATCCTTGCTCAGAATCAATATCTTGGGAAGCTGCCTTAGAATGAAAAAACCCACCACAATCACGCCAGCATCCATGAAGAGAGAATGCAGATGCAAGCTATAAGGTCACATCACAAAACCAGTACAGATTACATAAGCATTGGATGGGAAGATAAAAGCACTTGGCTTACTCCATTCAGAGATATAAAAATACAGGAACTGAAGCCGCAGGTGTGTGTGTGTGTGTGTGTGTGGGAGCTTCCTAAAGAGAAGATTTGCAGTAAAATGCAGGATCCAAGTTCATAGTTGTACAGAATTGCAGGATCCTAGTTGCCATCTAATGCTCTTACAGTCTTACTCTCATAAAGGTTAAAGAAACCATCAATTAGATTCTCTACACTACTACAATTTTTTGCCAAGACATTTGTGCCAGTTAAGTAGAAGAACATACCCCAAAGTATACGATGGTCATCGTAAAAGTCCACCTGTTCACCACCAGGGTAAATCAATCAAAAGAGCAATCAGCAGAAGGTAAAAAAGTCACATCCCACTATAATAACAAGATGATAGCTATCTGTAATCACTTTTTAGAGAAAGAAGGAAAGGCAAAGACTACTGGTTTCCGTTCAACACTACACATAACACATAGATGTTGGCAAGCTAGTTTATTTTCTATACAAGAAGAAAGATCAATGTACAAAAACTCCCAACTTACAGAGTGTAATAGAAAAAGATGCCAGGTCCATCAACAATAGTATTGCCGATGAGCACTGCCAACAGCAGAACAAAAGCAAATATCCTAAAACCAAGCAGAAGGGAAGGATTAATACGTTTCAGACATGTTTTCCAAACTTCATCCTTGTATAAAACACCAACTGGTATTATTTTGCCTTCTCTCTTCTCATTGTCTACATTCTTTTTCCCTTCATATTTCCATATAAGAAAAGAACCAAAGACCATGATGCCCAAGATATACAATGCACAGATAAGAAACCTCCAGTTCAACCAATAACTAAGCTCTGTTGTATCGGCAGCCATGGTTTGCTTACCAACAAACCTGCATGAGAAGGAAAAATAATTTTCATCATTCGTGCTAACCTACATTCCTACAAAGCAAAATTCTTTCATCCAAAGGTACACAGAGTCAGAGTTTGATAGTCACTACATTCGTATTATAAGTGACCGATTATATAGAATTTCTTATATGTACTCGGGTGTGCCAAAAAGGTATTGTTTTGCTCATTTGAAACTCCAAAAGAAAAAAGTTTTGCAAATGAGTAAATACAACCTTTATCTCAAACTGTCCAGGATTTTTCATGTAAGACAGTTGGTTGTATACTTGTATACGAAGTACTCCGAATATGGTAAGACAAGGATGACTTCTACAAGAAATCAGTGGCTTTCATAAAAACTAACAAACTAAAGGGATAACCTTCGCTAGATAACAATGGGGGGACATATCCCATCTCATTACACGAGAAAGTCTCATGCTAGAATTCGTGGCTATTATTGGAAGCCCAAGATGTTTTGAAACTTGAGACTGTAGGACAATGCTGAATAACCCCATCAACAATGAATCACTCACCTCCCCTCAACAAATTCCAAAAAGAGTAATCCTAACTTTCCCCTTTTATTTTTATTTTCAAATTTTATTATAAATTTTATTAGCCTTTTTTCTTTTAATTGTGGGTTCACTCCTGAAACTACAAGCAACAAGCTTTAGGCTTTAGTGATCTCCAGATCATTGGCTTGTTAATAATAAACCCATAATTGTATTAATAGAGTAACTAATATAACATTACGACTGAAAAGAAAGAAAATCTCATCAAATGATTGAAATTTTCACTATAATTACCTAGATTCTGAACAAAAAACAGACAATTGTGGATGAAAAAAAATTCTTGGATTTCTACCGAAAATCATGAAAAGCTCAGATTTTTACACTAACAGAATCAAGAAGCAACCAAACAATATTCAAGAAAAGCTAAAAACAAGAAATAAAGAAGTACCTGGATTAAAAAGTGAGAGGCACACAAACGAGAAAGGTGGGTGAATCACGGAATTGGGTGAGTTAGTTGAAACTTGGAAGGGTAAGCGAGTGAGTTGCAGCAAGAGTAACAAACACACACATTCACACACGCACACACCAAGGAAGGCCCCCAACTAACTCGCACACGGCACACTCCTTGCAATTTTATTCCTGGGAATTGAGGCGAAGCAGAAAAGGCGAATTTACGCACGTCATTGGCCATTGATTACAGGTGCGCCTTAAAGGTTCACGTAAGATCTAATCTATTGGTAGCTAATGTGCATCACAAAATCTACAAATGTAGTACGTGGAATTACAAATCAGCATTGTGTCATGTGTGAGGTGCATCCGTGCATGGAATTAGAAATAAAGGTTATTTTTATGTTTATACGTGAAGAAAATACGTACAAGGATACGGGTTCATGGATCTTCAAGGATGTACGCACAAGAGAATTGCCTAATTACTATATGTTTGGACTTACGAGTAACAGTTACTCTATTTATTTGATATGCTAAAGAGAATATTTTTTTTTATATAACAATTACACAAAGTATTGCATATATATGAGACACAATACCTTTAAGGGGTCACTTTTACTAAGAATACAATAACTTTATTATGTCCTATATTTATACAATACTTTTTGTAACAATTATGCACGACTTTAACCCTAAATCTATTCAGGCTAGACCCTTTGGAAGTGAGGGGAAGGGTGGGAGTATCTTCAATTCAAAAAGATTACACGCTATACAAATTTTAGTTAATCATTGTAACTGGTAAAGTTTTGTTATTCATTATTTACACTTTGTTCTTTACATGCCAGTCACAGGATACAAGAGGTACACGGGAATAGGGGATAACCCCAGTTATTTTCAATAACAATGAATATGTAAGTTAAAATAATGGTGCTACCCATCTAACCGTTGTGCCTGCGCAATCGCTCTGCAATAAGATCAACTGGTAATGAGCCTAGAGGACCAGGTGATTCTGCACTTTCAAATAGGTCATCCATGTCATCTTCAGACTCATCGTCTTCATAATTTGAATAATCATCAAATTCTTCGTCTTTGAAGACCTTATCTTCTGCTTCTGAATTTGATATCATATCCTCACCAGAATGGACTAAAGCAGGATAAGAATGCTCAGTAGCTTGTGTTATCCTATCAAATTCCTCCACCCTTTCCAGAAGAGCATCTGGGTCAAGATCAGTCTCGTATAATAGAACCGCCTTCTTTGACTCTATAGCATGCTTCCATAGTGACGTCATTCTTGGGCTTGAGCTCACTGTTTTTGGTTCACCAGATTTTCCTGAACACGAAGAGAACAAGAATTTCACTATGTTGATGCAACGAATCAGATGAACACTTGTCTGCAGTTCAACTAGAAACAACTAGGAAAGGTCTCAACGTATTTTAAAGTGAAGAAAGTGTAGCACTTTAGTTATAAACTCCAATCTATAAAGTGTAGCACTTTAGTTATAGACTCCAATTTAGTTATAGTTGACTCAACGTATTCATTATGCTGGTTAGTTGAGACATTCAGTTTTTTAAAATTTTCCTCCAATCTATGTTACAGACTCTAGTACTGGTACTTGAGTGGTTTTGCTAGACCTGGCTACGTGACCATGAGTCAACCTTGGCTATTTAATGAAAATTTTCCACCATCCAAAACAAGTGTCCATAGTTCCAAACCCATGTCAAGATGTCAAGGATCCAACATGGGCACTTGAAGAGATACGGAGAGTCTCACAGACATGACATACAATTGAAATGATTAATAGCCTCCATACATACCTGAACCATCAAAACCATTTACAGTTGCGTCCAAGGTTAACAAGGCTGGAGGGTCCGGGTACATGGACTTCCACTCGTATCCCCTCCACATCAGTATCTGTTCATCATCAAAAGAAAGGAGCACACAGGGAACTAATTCCTGTTGAACCAAGAGGAAGAACATCACGACTGCCAGTTTGCTAGTTGATTATTGTCCACATTACAATACGACCTAATTTCACTTACCAAATAACTTATAGGGCAAGTCAAAGATATGAAAACAAATCAGAAAGAAAAACGATCGTCCATTTCAACACTAGTGAACCATTGCACATTAACTGAGCTGTCAAAGAAAAGAACTTCCATTTCCTATCTCAAGGTCGATTGAAGCCAAACAGGCGCATTATCATAATTAGGTCATGTTTAGCAAATCAATCACCTATGTCAGGTAACCAGTTAATACAATGAAGCAGGCATTCTTTTTTCCCAGACAAATATCAAGTTCAATTATCAGAACAAACGACAATAAAGATGCATGGTTAATTAGAAACAAAGACTTAACAAACATCTTCTCCAGGAAGTAAGAAACAATGAAACAGTAGTGGTAGATCCAAAAAAGGTAGAATATTCTATGATGAATCCTAGTTTTGAAAGAGAGGTGGGGACGGTCAACATCAACGTTCCTTGGCCTTGAAAGATGGAAAAAAAGACAACTTTTAAAAATCCCCAAAGAATTCTGGTTGTCTTTTCTGTTATCACAACAACTATGTCATATATTCTGTCTATACTATACTTGATCTTTTATGAAGGGATCAGCATATTTCTCTTGGTAGGCCTAAAATACCTGTCTAGCCTTTGCAGTCATTGAGCAGTGAAAAATGATAAGTAAGCGATTACGTCTGTCTTAACTCTACACTAGAGAATGGACTCCTCATAGCCTCTCTCAAAATCATTAAAATCAGACCTGCGTCCTGTATAATAACAATCTATTCATAGGAATATGACTGCTTGAATGGATTCTTCAGTGTGGATAATAGGAGCCAACCCCCAAAGGGAAAATTCCATACATTCCAGGACTACAAGCATAAACCTAGCGCCTATAGTAGCTCCTGACCATATGGATAAGAGTAACTAAAACCCCTACCCCAGGAAGTCAGGACATACAAGTAGAGAATCTAAAGCTTAACCTGTTGAAAAGTGTGAAATCTACTATCGAGATAAGTGGTGATAAATGGTGGTAAAGAATGACTGTTTATCATACAAATAAAAATATTCCATCCAAATGTAATACTGAGAAAACATTTCCCCAAATAAAAATTAATATTCTTAAAGCCCCATTACCATGAGATTTCCCATACAAAATCATACACAAACTCTTTACTATTTCTTTCATTACTTACCAGTTTACCACCCCACTAAATGAGCCATAACGGTAATAGCAACCATCAAAATTGCACTAAACAGAATCAGGGAGCTGTAACAACATGTTATAACATTAACTTGCTAACTATTGTATGTGTGAGCTCTTATAGTAACTGTAACCATAATGCCAAGACCAAACAGAACTAGACAAAACGAAGCAAAATACACACCATAAGTTTTGCCCCAATCTTCTTGTAGTCACTGGGTTCTAGTCCTCGACAATCAATCTTAACAAGTTCACTTCCTTCAAAAGCATGTCTCACTTCATTAACTAGGTTATCGTAGACTCCATTTTTTGCTGCAGCATAAAAAATAAATTCAGACATGTCACATTATACACAAAACAAACGAAAGATAATCCAATGACATGATAATGAACTTGGCATAATTACAAGAACAAAAAATGGTCCCCTACTTTCCATTCTGTAGTCACTCCAAACTTTTTTAGCCAAGTAGTAGACAAGATAAACAAAAATCTACGGCACGAATTCATCAGCATTGCATCAAAAAGAGGAATCAATGCACAACCAAATATTTATAACTCAAAACTTGGGATTAGAATAAGCTAACAACAACAGATAGCATAAGGACTTCATATTAAAATATCTCAAAGTAAATTACTAGCACACTTGAGTTTAAACAAATTGTTCCCTCAACTTTACATTCTTATTTGGACAGCATGCTTGTCTACAGAGGCTGAAGATAGAACACATAAGAAGAGCAAAGTCTGACACTAGAACCAAATTTTAATAGATACACTGCTATTGGGAGTTCTGCATCAATGGTTACTACATAGTGTGCAGTCCGAATTGTAGCAGACATAAGGACAGGAAAACCGAAAGCAGTCACCTAAAGTGTTCCTAGCAATGAATGGAAAATGGTACTGATTAATAAGGCAAAACCTTTACAACGATCAATTTGCAAACAATTCCAACAGCAAAACAATTTCATAAAACTAAAAAAAAAGATTAAGAGCATAAACTCCATGAAACTTCAGGGGCAATCATTACCAATGAGGCAATGACATGAGTCGTTAAGTAAGCCAAATACGTTGATCCATTAGTAGGTACAAGAATATATAGAGAGGTGGACTGTGGGCAGTGAAGAAGTAGAGGGTCATGTCTCTCAAGTCCCAAAGACAAAAGTGTCAAGATAAACATAACAAGAAATAAGATCAACAATATTCAGAATCAACTTTTACCTAGTTTACATATTGCCAAAAGGCTTTTTCCTTTTCGTCTGAACTCATCAGCCTCCTGTATTGTCAAGCCTCCAGGAGCATCTTGAATAAGTTTTGGATACACTGGGGTAGCTGGCTTCCAAAGCATTACAGGATATTGTGGGCGAGTGCGATAGTTGTAATTACGGCCACGGAATAGGTAAACTACACCACCAGCGCGGTGTATGATCTTACCCCCTGTTTTCTCCTAACATTGTTAAAAACAGTCTGAGCATCAAGAAAATAAACTCATCTCAAACTGAGTGTTTCAGATAACATTGCTGAGAAACATAGTATATAATACAAAGATTATCCAAACTTTAAAAGAAATTAGAAGATTATAGTTATGAATTGTTATCAAAGCAATCCTGATTATCATAAAGCCCAATCATATAATGTCTATTGTCTAAGATATCACATGGCTTATATACCATAACACATTCAATTTATGGATTTTACAGAATAAATCCATTCCTGCCCTTTGTTATTCAAAACGAATTTGATTCATGTTTAATCCCAAATTAAAAGCCAAACAAGGTATACATATTGGTTCAAGCCAGATACTTTGTAGTAGATAAATTTTTCTCTAGCCTGAAAGTTTAAATAGCATATAATATAATTCAATTATCATCTAGATTTATGTACTAACAAACTAGATCAAAGGATACAATCAATTCAAAGACATAGGACATCTGGAATGAAAGAAGGACAAGAAGTTTTGATGATCAAACCTCAATACATCTGCAGACATTATCCATGTCAACAGTTGGAACACCCTTGCAT
Organism: Dysphania ambrosioides; assembly: GCA_026401315.1. Classification (NCBI taxonomy): domain Eukaryota; kingdom Viridiplantae; phylum Streptophyta; class Magnoliopsida; order Caryophyllales; family Amaranthaceae; genus Dysphania; species Dysphania ambrosioides. The sequence goes on along the minus strand of CM048671.1, from coordinate 20,581,899 downwards.
TTCACTTTACAGACTCGCCGTCTCTTCCAATGAGAATGTATCAACTCCAGCATATTGTGTGTTAATCCATCCCTTCCTAAAACAAGATCATACTTTTAAAACATCATCTATTGATGAGTAAGAATCTATCCAAACCAACACCAAAGATGCAGCTCGTAGTCCCACTGACAACAACCCCAACAGATACTATGCCCATTTCCTAACAATAGACATTCAAAATATGACATACCTTCTCATACACCACAAAATGCAATTTACTTCAAAACCAAGAAAACTGTATAATCCTCTATAAAAAAATAAAAAAGAAAGAAAACTGAAGAAAATCGTCCAACTTCCCATTCTAATCGACTACCCATCAAAATTTCAAAATCATTCATCACAAATAAAAGCTATTGATTACATTATATTCTCATCAATCACAGCCGTATTTATACAATATACATCATCAAAACCTAACAAATGTAGGATTTTTCCAACCTAACATAATTAGGCTCCTAGCTATATAAAACAGTATTCTGTATTATATCCTAAGGTAAGTTCCCTAATATTAGAATCCTGATATCAGGTAATTTCCTCACATCACACTATATTCATAATGTCACTAATGAAACAAATTCTTCAATCCTAAAGCTATCATAACATTCAAAAGCAACCCCATCATAGCTTAAACTAGATAATACACATATACTTCACCAACTCATGTTAATCAAATAATGTTCGACATAAGCCCTAAAACCCCATATTAGTCCACCACGGCCATTTATTACTACACCAAACACGCCATAAACCCCATAAAAACGCAAAACGCAAAATTGGAAAGATAGGTCCATGAAATTCAATATACCAAGATTAACCTGACGATTATATGCAATTAGGGGTTGAACAAGAGCCTTTATCTCGGCCCTAGACAAGGGTTCACCAAGAATCTCCTCCCTACTCATCCCGTGTTGAGGAAACTCCCCAAGCTTGAAAGGACCCGGCATATCAACGCGCTTAACCCCCTTCATCCCAGGAGGCGGAGGGTTGAAGGAATCAAACAACGGAATCTTCTTCTGCCTCATCTTCTCAGCCTTACTTTTCAAGGGCGCTTTGCCAGTCCAAGGGCGGGGCATGGTGGGAGGTGCAAATGGCAGAAAGGGGGGTTCTCGAATGGCCAAAGGTTTCGCCTTTGGGGTTTCTGAGTAGCTGAATTTGAACTCAAAGGGCGCCCCTGGCAGAAGGTAAGACACCCCGGATTCCCCAATCATGACAGCACGGTCATTTTGGTTGTTTTCGGGCTTAGCATCGGTATCGGTTTCAAGAGGGAGGATTACGGGCATAGAGTTTGGGATGGGTTTGAAGAATTTGGTCTTGTTGTGGGGGATTTTGGTGAATGCAGGATGCTGGTGTTGTTTTGAGGGTGTTTTCGAAAGATGGGGTCTTCGTTTGGGTTTAGAGTATTTGGGGAGTGGGATTGGAGGAGTGAAAGAAGGTGGCGGTTGCGGTGATTGTGCGGTGGTCGGGGGGGAGGAGAAGAGGTTGTGGTTCGAAAGTGAAGCTAGGATAGCCATTGAAAGATTGGGGAGTGCGTTGTAAAATTGGGTGGTTTATGACTGACTTATGAGAGTTGTTTGCTTAGGATATTTTTAGCGCCTTTTTCTTTGTCATACACTCACTCATATAAGGTAGGATGGGTTTTGAGACTTGGGCCAATTGTAATTATTGTAAAGTTGTTATTCAACTCTTGTGTTTAGGCCCTTTTATATTTTTATTTTTATTTTTTATTTTATATATGAGGAAAGAAAATTCTAGATTAACCTTAACTTTTAAGTTATATATATATATATATATATATATATATATATATATATATATATATATATATATATATATATTTGTGTGTATGTAAAAGTTAAAATGAGAAGGGTCTTTAAAATGAGAAAGATGAGAAGGCATCTTGGCCCTTTATCTCATAAATCCAATGCATGACATTTTACGAACGTATAGTGACTTTTTTAACTCATAGTGACCAAGATACTTTTTTCACTTTTAGTGACTATTTTCATCATTATATTGACTATTTTCATCGTTATAGTGATTATTTTCATCGTTATAGTGACCAAATTTTTTTACGTAAAATCTCATGTATTGGATCTTACTACTTAAAGGGTTAAGATCCCTTTTCACCCTTCTTATTTTAAGCACCCTTCTCATTGGATCCCTCCCCTATAGATAGATAGATAGATAGATAGATAGATAGATAGATAGATAGATAGAAGCTAAAATAAGAATGGTTCTTAAAATGAGAAGGATGAGAAGGATGAGAAGGCATTTTGGCCCTTCATCTCATAGATCCAACACATGACATTTTACGTATATATATTGACCTTTTTTAACTCATAGTGATCAAGATATTTTTTTCACTTATAATGACCAAGATATTTTTTCACTTATAGTGACCATTTTCATCGTTATAGTGACTATTTCTTATCGTTATAGTGACCTTTTTTTAACGTGAAATCTCATGTGTTAGATCTTACCACTTAAAGGGTCAAGATTCCTTCTTATCCTTCTTATTTTAAGCATCCTTCTCATTGGATCTCTCATATATATATATATATATATATATATATATATATATATATATATATATTCAATACTTTATTGTTTGAAAAGAATATAAATTATAAATTTTAACTTTTTAAAAAATCCTAGAAAAAAGTTTCAACTTTGTAAATAACCTTTCTTAAAAGTTGATAGATAAAAGAGGAAAAATATTTTAAGCAGGATATTTTTTTTCTTTTTACAATTGTCTGTAGTATATATTAATGGATAAAGTCTTAATTTGGTCTCATTTAACTTCTCTTTTTCTCTAACTCCTATGATATGATCCATTTGATTTTTAGATTGGATTGAACTTTACTCCAAAAATTCTTCTTATTTGAATTTAATAAGTTCGTGCTTGAGTTTATTTTCTTAGATATAAGTGTTTTCTAGTAACTTTTTACTCCGTAATTTAAGTATGTTATGCACTTTCGGATGTTTTTCACAAAATAACTATTAACCTAATTTTCATAACTGTTACTCTTACTATATAACACTATTTTGACAATTTATTGGTCAAATCGTCTTTCTTAAAAATTTGCAATTGACTGAATGTACACATACTTTAGCAACACATGAATTCTTTTAGACATGTCTAATCCATTTTTAAAAGGTGCATATATTAAAGAAAATGACAGTGCCATATCTATAAATATGCACCCGACCTTCTCAGAGAAGCTTAAAATGAGTGCAACATTTAGAATTTGCTACGCATACAGAGTATATATTTTCAAAGGTCGTGTTAACTTCAATATTAATAAATTAGTGGAGGTAAGAGACGTGGCAAAATCAGAACAAATACACAGAGTTAAGTGAAAGAGATGAACCACAAATACCATTTCCCACTAGATGGCGCACGGTACAGCAGCTCAATCAACAAGTGTGGTTGCGTTCTCAACATCCACCATATATAGATCCCCCAACAACTGTATAGAAGAAGATGGTTTCATCACGTCCAAGACCAACAATTAATTCCATGTTCATTTTTTCCAGGCATGACGAGTATCCTTTATTTTAATCTTATGTTGTGTCTCAATTTGTAAAAACTAATGTTAGTAAATCCCATGAAAGGAAAGCATAGCATCCATTTGTTATGGGTGAAAGCTAGCTCATCTATCTTATAAACTTTGTTTAATTTATCAATTTAAATGAAATGTTGGTAAAAAAAAAAAAAAAAAAATTCCTACTAATTGACTCACTTTTACCTAGCTAAAATTGTAGGTAGTTGGGAATTAAATTTGGGGTGAAAATTAATAAGTAGATAAATAGAAAGCAACACAAAGAACAAGACAGAATATATAGAAAGTAAATAGAAGGTAAAAAAAAAAAAAATCAACATTTCAATTTTCAACTCATTTCTTTCTTACTTTCATGTAAAGACAGCATATAAGATACCTCCATCCCTTATTTGCACATATTTCTAGCACTTCATCCCCTCCAAATGAGGTAAAAATAATCCGTTTAAACCCTTATTTAGAAGAAATGATACAAAGATATGAAGGGGCAGAAAACAACACTTAACAAAATTAAGGCATTGGTCCCCTTTCCTTCAATTTCGCTCCCTCAAACCAACATCTTGGAAACCTATTGATTCCGTGTGAAGCCTACCAAGTGTGTGTGAATACTTGGAAGTAAGTGTAACTTGAATTCAATGCATGAATGGGAACTTTTGTGAGGTTCAAATTTTCAACTTTCATCGCTCAGTTTTGCTTTTTTATTTCTTGTTTGTTCCTCAATCTAAATCCCGACTTTCAAAATTGTTTCAACTTGTAGGACAAGAATGAAAAGTGTTCAACTAATATTTTGGAATGCAAATGGAACTACTAGGGGTGTGGATCACTCATCTGCTTAGCGCTTCAATAGAGGCTTTTCTTATTCATATCTGTTATAAATTATACCAGAATATTAAAATTTCAGATATAAGTATTGTTATATTAAATATAGCTATTGTCATATCAAATATAGATATTGTTATATTAGATATAGAAATACAAAAAATATAAAAATACATAAAAACAAATATCATGTATAGAAATTATGATATCAGGTATAGAAAAAAAATAAAAAAATGTCCCCTGATATATTTATATCAGGTATAAATTAGGAATTTCTTATTTCAATATGCTACATTTATGATGTTAAATTTATACATACCTTAAGAAACTTTTATTACCAAGAGAATCAAACAATACTATATGATTAAACTCAGTTCATATTAGACCCGAATCTAATCCATATGAAATCTTTGTCGCCTCTAACTTCTAAGAGCACGGGTTTCACCTTAATACATAATGTTTCAAGCATTTATATCCTAGGAATAAATGAACTTGAATAAGCTAGGCACTAGTAACTTAGTAAGTAGTACAACACATGACTCACTTAAATGAACTCCTAAGATTTTCTTTATATATATATATATATACTCTGCAATCACAATATGCATAACTTTAGAACCCTTGAACTTATTCGTACAATCACACAACAAACCACATCGTCTTGTCCTCTCTTAATTAATTGTTTTGTACATTTATATTTTACCTTAGATGGCAACACTTAATCGTATATTTGATGCTCAAGAACAAATATGCTACATCCAATGCAGTTTTTGCACCACTATCTTATTGGTAATCTTATATTCCCATCATTTTTTTGGAACTAATTTTGAATCAATTAAGGGTAGTCTGTGTTTTGTGCTTGATTATATACTGTTTCTTTCTGTTGAAGGTGAGCGTACCATATAATAGCATGTCAATGGTGGTGACAGTGAGATGTGGTCATTGCACTGGTCTTCTCTCAGTCAACATGCTAAAAGCCTCCTTTGTCCCCCTCCATCTTTTTTCAGCCCCTAACCAAGATCAGGTACATGCATGCAGCACACTTTTAACTAACCCTATGTTAATAACTGATTAACAACATTCTTGTTATTTATTAGAGCTGTCCATGATGCATTGATGATAGAAATTTTTCCTCATCCAAGAAATTAAACATAAAGTTCACATCATCAAAGTAGTTGATATTTTATCTGCAATAATGAATAAAAAAAAGGGTTATTATAAATAATGTTAACAATTATTCTTAGACTTGTGTTGTAAGAGACTTAAAATAGTGTATAAACACAAGTAAATGAAATGATCGTGATAAGAAATTGAGGCTTTTATAATTTATAATACCTGATATAAATTATATCAGGATATTGAAATTTCACATCTAGATATTATTATATCAAATATAAGTATTGTTATATTAGATATAAAAATATAGAAGATATAAAATACAGAAAAACTCATATCAGATATAAACATTATGATATCAAATATATAAATAAAATTACAAAAATATTCATAATATAATATATATGTCAGGTATAAATTAGGAATTTTTCATAAGAAATTCATTTCGGATATTCAAGCCTTCGCGAACATTCTATGATATACGTAGAAATGAGATGATACAATGAAACAAGCTTTCTTGGTTTTTATTTTGTATAGGTGAATAAGCACCTAGAGGAAGTGGACACTACGACGCCAAAGATAACGGACAGGCACTGCACTACTCTGTCTATGCTACCCTCTTCAGAAGAAGATAACAATGATGATTACGACGATGACGAAGAGGAAGACGAGGATGGAATCGCGCTTGAGCAGATTGTTAATAAACGTATGTAGTATTTACTTCGATTCAAATGCTTTCGTTAGACTACATATCCCCTAGCATAGTCATAAACAATGTGTATTGTGATTAAAATGGCAGCTCCAGAGAAGAAAAGAAGGGCACCGTCAGCCTATAACAAATTCATCAAGTAAACTCAATATTGTTATCTAAATTATTCATTCATGAAGACACACACGCATACACACACATATATAAATCATATATATTTTTATTATTCAACTGTGTATATTATGTTTAAATGTTTAATAGAGAAGAAATCGGGAGGCTGAAGACTTGGAATCCGAGCATGAGTCACAAGGAAGCCTTTAGCACTGCTGCAAAAAATGTAAGCTTTGATTGTCTATAGACTTAAAGAGTTTATTTTAACAAATTTGAAGGGTAATTTTTTTTGTTAGTTAAAATTTTTGCAGTGGGCTCATTTTCCGTCGGTTCAACATGAAGCTGACGAAGAAAATAGAAGCCATGGGAAGAGGAAGATGACACAAAACTTTGAAGAAGAAGCTCATTGATCGAGGTTCTTCTTTCTTTTTTCCTTTATTTTCTCTTTGGGGATAGAGTTGTATTTCATATATTTTACTGACCTGATAAAAGCTTGATTTGATATAGCCAATCTAAATATGACCCAAACCCAACATAATTTGATTTGAACTCAACTAGAGCACCCAAATTTAAAGTTATATATACTTAACTATATATTTGAGACGGTGCGTGTTTTTTTTAACCTTGTGAGTGTATGCGTGAGTTGTGTTACTTCTGCTTTGTGAAGTAACATTGATTCATTTACAAATTAAAAGAGCAAGCATGAATGCACTTTTCTTATGTATATTTTTTCCAAAATGCCAAAAATCATAATGAATTCATGATCCAAATAAATAAAACAATAGCACGTCGAAGAAAATCCAGGGCATGTCGGATTTTACTGAATTATAGCACTATAAATATGTGTTACCATGAGTGTACGTGAGCTAATTTCTATTTTAAAGAAAATGGGACTATATATATGAATAATTGCATACTACTCGTGCATTCCCTTGAGAAGTCCTTCGTCTTAATTCTTTAATAAATAAAACTCTCCAAGTTTAATGTTATAACTGACAATAAATTATGAGTAACATCCTCGACCAGGCCCTCACCATATATATGCGACGCAAATCAACCCCGATATGTTATTTAAATTAATGTATGCATGTAATTATATCATTGCTCCTTACATATTTGAATTTCTAGGTTTGGATTGACTAAGAAACAACTTCTTAAATAAGTTTATTTAATTTTTTGTTGGAAGATAATAGCCGAATTAGGAAACCCTTTATCTTGGTTTCCAATTTAATTAGATCAAATATAATGTCAATTAGTTGGGGTAAGTCATTAAAAATGTAACTTTTCCCCCCTCAATTATACCTTTGTTACCCGTCTAAGAATTTAATTAACCAAATAAAACGATCACTAATAATTCGGTAATAACCACTTAAGGGTTAGTTTAATTATCAGTACATGTAAACTTTATGTGTAAAAGTATATAGAGAGTATATGAAGTCATCTGTTGGTTGGATTCCTAAGCTATTAAGTCAAAATCATAGTTTTGTAAACATCACATTTCATATTTATGACACTTGCTATATATGATGAGATTATTTCTTAATAGAAAGTGAAAAACTAACACAGGTAAAATTAGTTAGCAAACTGACATGAAAAAGGCATATCTGTTGTGAAGGTTTTCAGGTCCGTTTAGAAGGCAACTGAATCAGTGAAAGAAAGCCCTCAAAGCAGCATTATTTAATGATATAATACAGAGACAACCCCCAAAGCAGATCGAGACATTTAAGTTATTAGAAATACTTAATTATTCTCTCTTCTCTCTCTCCTATCTCGTCAAACCCTAATTATCTCTTGTTCATTTTGGGGCTGCTATTGGCAATTTGGCCACCCTTTAATTTTCTGGTGATTCTTGGCTTGTATTTGCTAGTGATTTACAAATAAATTCTCCGTTCTATTGACCCCGTATTTGGGTTTTCGTTCTCTCCAACTGAAAGTCCAGGCTTTGTAGTTTCTAGATCGGCATGCAAATTTGTTCATTGACGAGGCCGAATTTGTACAATGTCATAACGGATGTCGGATTCTCGTCTACTACCAGTTGAATTAGGTCATATTTCACTACAAAAATACAATAGATCATCTTTGAAAGTTGTATAGAACAACGATATAATGGTGTGTATGAAAAATTTTCAAATTTGAAATACAGTAATCGTGATTTTTTTAAGGTGAGTATAATTTTTTTTTCAATGTTAAATTGGTTGAATTTGATTTCTTTCGTATATATGTAGTATGACATTTCATTAATAAATAATTGATATATATTTTTTTAAAAAAAAAAATTATACTTAGCTAGTTAAGATTGTAACAAACAGTAAAATCTTTAATTTTAATATATTTTGGAAAAGAGTCGCAATCATCGACTTTAATATTTAGATGCTCTTGGGAATGGTTCATGTCGTAGAAAGTATAGGTATCCATAGCTACATAATATACAGAGATGATACACATAGAAACATTTTATGTGGACCTAACCATACAATTTCAATAAAATATTGATAAATCGACAACTTATATCATTGCTGTCATTCATCTCCTTTTTTAGCAACAATTTGGCCGTAAATAATCGAGTACGGAGTATCAGAAAATACGCCCTTACCTAGTAATATTTTATAAACACCAAAAATAAATAATAAATTTAATTTGTACTCCCTTATACACAATATCTTATACAAGTACTAAAATGTTAATACTCCTAAACTTAGATGGTAGTAAAAAATTATATTTTTTTATAACCTTTGAAATAAAAGTTTATTGTGGTTTCGTAAGTTTTTGATAATTTCTAATTTGATTTTTGCCGCACTATGTAAGGATAAAAGGTTTTAATATCAAGAATCCAAGTATGTTTTCTTGCATTAATGAACTTTTTATGTTTAATATGTCCCAAGTGCCACTTATGATTAGAGAGAGACTCGTAATTACAAAAAGATAATATGAATTTGGTAGACTGATTTTTTCTTATGGTTTCATGATCTTATCATAATTAATATGTTATTTCTTATATAAATATATAATTTATTTTATGAATAAAAGTAGTTCTGAGTTTCATTTTGAAATTCAAATAAAACATGATTTTAGTGGAATGAAGGTCTCATATTAATACGGAGTAACCAATATATATAAGACTATTGTATATGAACCCCATAAATAAGTTGTATGTGTATGTTTGCCTAATATATATGTTCAACTTTCTTTGTCCACTCTAGAAATGCTATACGAAGTCTTCCTCATGCATTGTTTAAAGATAAGTGACTTTCTAGCACATGAAATTATACTCCGATCCGTAATCCATCAATATATACTATAGACCTATTAAGGACAATATTAAGATATTAGGTATGACTAATTATACTAGAAAATTGGTGTAATAAGCCAACAAGTGACAAAAATAGAAAATTAATACTCTCATACCGACGTTGGACTTATCAGTTGATTAATCTAAGTGCTAGTATTCTCTATGTTTTATTTTTGTCCCATTCTTTATTTTGGTCCGTCTTTCAAAAATTACCCTATTTTATATTATATCTTTAAAATTTTAATTTTTATACTTGGAACCAAAAAAAGAGAGGACAAATAGAGTATATAGTAAGTGAAACAAATATATAATTAAGTCCATTCATTATATTAAATTTTGAACATTATCTTACAGATCTGAAAGAGTTTCCTACAAAACTTAATGGGTTGATATAGATGCATTAAAAAAATAAATTTGGGTATAACAGTCTTACCATAAGCTTGGTGGGCGAATTCAAATTTCTATGACTTGCATATTGACCATTTGAGACCAAAAATCTTAGATATAAGATTTATATCTAAGATTTTTGGTCTCAAATAGTCAATATGCAAGTCTCATAAATTTGAATTCGCCCACCAAGCTTATGGTACCCAAATTTATTTTTTTAATGCATCTATATCAACCCATTAAGTTTTGTAGGAAATAAATTCCGAAGAAAAGACCCACGAAGTTTTGTAGGAAAAAAAAAAATTCCAAAGAAAAGGCCCGAAAAAGATAATTTCTTTAGTGTTGGTTGAAAATCTGAGAGAATATGTAGTACTTACATCATCATCATGATTTTTGGAGAAATGTCCTATATAAGGGGCAATACCATAATGATTAAGTTTAAAAACTGACTTAAAAAGTCCCTGAAGAAATTAATACATTGTTAACGCGACACAACTTATTCAATTTTGACTAATGAAACAACTTAGTCCTTGTTCATTTCAAGTTGAAATGCAACTTACACTTTAAGAAAAATAAGCATAGGATGTAACTAATAAATAGATAGATTAGTCTATATATTTGACTCACTATTAATTCACTGAGAAATAAATTTACTATTTCAAAACAATAAAATTTACTATATTGTTGAACTCTCAAATATAAAAACTGAGAAATTAGTAACAACTGATTGTGAATACACTAATATTCAATTTGTTTATCATCAATTACTAACAATAATCCTTTTAGATACAAAGGTATATAATTATATATGTGTATAGTGAGAAAAGTGCTTAAAATGAAAAGATGAGAATGATAAGATTCAAAGCATGATATTTCACATAAAAATGTCACTAAAATAATAAAATAATGACACTATAAGTGATAAATTTAACTTGGTTACTATGAGTTAAAAAATGGTCATAATATGTATGTCATGCATTGAATCTAGGAGATGGAGGACTAATATGCCTTTTTATTTTCTCATTTTAACTTGTACATGAGAGAGAACTAATGAGAAGGTTAGTTAAAATAAGAAGGATTATAAGAGATATTGACTTTTTAAGCGCTAAGGATAACTATGGGTTAAAAAAAAAAAGTTACTATATATATGCAAAATTTTGTAGATTCCCAACTACAAGATTACTAGCACAGGAGGTGTATGATCGATTTATCATCGATTACTAACAATAATTCTTTAGATATATAGTAGATGTTGTACGGGATTATATGTTATGATACACTACTAGGTAAGTCCCGTGCGATGCACATTTGATAATAAATTATTTTTGTTATATATTTCAATTATAAGAATATTTCTATTTATTAGTGAAAATTATAGATTTTGTAGTATTACCGTAGAAAATTTAATTGGGATAATACTTTTTTTATCATATTAAATAAAAAAATTATTATAGAAAATGGTAAAGAAGAAACATGAAACAAAGGTAGTTTTATAGTCATACAATTTTCTATATATAATAATTTTCAGTCTAAATATTAATGTAAAGTAGAAAAAAGGAGATGGCATCATCATTAAAAAAACGAAATTTTTTTTAATAATAGTTTGACACGTGTTAAGTATAATGTCAAAAGGATTTTGCTTAGATTGTAAACATTTTATATTCCACTCAATAAGCGGGGCTTCTAAATTTTCTTATCTAATAATTTTGAAGCTTATATCCACAAAAATCATAAGACTTAGGGTTGGCCAAGTGGAATCAAGTAAACCTAGTGCAGAGAATAATACATGGCTCCACCTCTTTCATCATATTCCCACCACCTTAAAACACCAACAAGGAACAAATTCAATTGTCAAATCCACAAAAAGTTATACGGTTGTCCTTGGTCATTTTGACACAATAACCTTATCGTTACTGCCCAAAGATTAAAGAAATAGTAATACTAACTGAATTAAAGGCTGTTAGAAACTATTTTATTTAATCTTTATCAAAATTTAATATAATTGACCAATCATATTTAGAGGAAGCTTCCTTTTATTTGTTTTTCGGACGTCTAGGATTATCGACTTTTAGTCGTAAGTTGTGACTCTAAAATATGTAATAGGCATCTTCATATGATGTTAGGGTACTAACCTAGTAATCCTCAGTTTGATAGATACAATACGAACGGGCATACAAGATACAACATCACTATGTTAGAGATAAATAAGGACAAAAGAAGAAGGTGGTTTCCCAACTTAAGTAATGCCCTAATGCTAGCTTAGCCGCTTATTAGAGTCAGATGAACATATTAACGTACATATAAAAGCTTTTTAATAAATATATTGGTTACGTTGGTGGCTGTAATGCTGTGTCGTAACTTTAGAAAAATTAATTACTTGTTCAAAAACGGTGTAAAATCCATATTTAATAATATATGATTAATTACTTATACACTTAAGAGTCTTGCTTCTTATAAAATTCCTAGCATATACTTTGTATTTGCTGGCCTGGCCACCAGAGAATTAATTTTGCATGCATGCAAAGAGGCATGGACGAATCTCTGAACAAAAAATGTTTGGACTAAAGCAACATGTATTGATGTATACAATTATACAAATTATTACTGTATATTTTATATTCAATAATCTTTAAGTATATACTATACATATGAGCCCCGTACATGTCTAAAATGCTATGGGGATCCAATTATGTTTTACGCATATCTAGCTAGCGAGTACCAACCTTTTCTATAGGAGCCTTTTTTAATTCATCATTTCTGATATAATTTATATCAGAATATTATAATAACAGATATAGATATTGTTATATTAGATATAAAAATACAGAAAATCTTATATCAAATATAGACATTATTATACAGATATAGATATGAAATTATAAAAATGCCCCTTAATATATTTATATCAGGTAGGTATAAATTAGGAATTTGGCACAACAATTTCAACAAACATGTAGATGTTGATCAAATCCCAGTATAATTATATCGAACCATATATTATGTAGATTCCCAGATACAAGAAGCCTAATTTAGTAATTTTGTATCTGTAGTCGCCTCCTGTGCTGCCTTGTTGTGAATCTTAGTGGTTGTTGAACATGTCTATCTGTTAAAAGAATGGAAAAGAATTAACATCAGAGAAGGATTTATGATAGTTTTGGTATGGATTCAGAGTCATACACCATATACCCCGTATAATAAAATCTTATAACATAATCCAAATTACAATTTGAAACGCATATGCATGCTATTACATCAACTTTAAAGATTACAATACAACTCTTCCATCATTAATTATTGACTTGAAAGAAAAGATCTTTTTCAATCAATGTGACTTAAGTTTTATCAATCCTATATTACATGTTGAAAGTTCATTAAGTTTTCAAGTTATTTATACAAGAGGAAATAAAAACCTAATATGATTGAGAGAAATATGATTGAGCCAAATATGATAGCCAAATATGATTGAGAGAAAAGCCTATATGGTCTTGTACTCATATTATTTTATAATGAGTAAAAAAATGTAGTTCTAATATATGTCACAAATGACGTAAAATATTTGGATAATTTTTTTATGTAAAGAAAGTCGCAAATGACAAGGAAATGAGATTTATCATGTCGGTCGACACAAAATTATGGAGTGCTTACTTATGAGAGGTCTTGGGTAGACACCGTGGAAATAAGCTTGAAAAAAATCTCTATTTTCTTTCAACAGCTCCCTCCACACTGCAAAAATGGAGCCATTAGCAATATTATTTATATTGTCGATCTGTAGATTTGGGATATGGCTGTACGTGCATGGCATGCAAAGTGGAAACAGAGAAATGAGTATGACTCAGTAATAAGTTATGTTACTTCTGTAGTTATGTGTATGTTAAGGGATGCTATTGATATATATAGGAATAATAAAATAAAATAAAATCTGATGGTTAAGTGAGAAAGTAAGAACCTGTAAGTGTGATTAGAGGCCTGATTTTTGCATGCTCTGCCAAAGCCTTGATACACTGGTCACAGTCCATTTGAAGAAGCAAGCACCTTTCTATAAGGTGCTGGACCTGTATGTATAATTATTGTGTTTAATTTATCATTAGACACTAACTAAGTACAGCAAACAACCATTTCTAACATGCTATAAAGATTTCCTACAGCATCCTTTGCAACTGAAAATTTTAGAGAAACTTAATATATGAATAAAATGCATGCCCCATTAACACTATATATTTAACACTAGCTACTAAGCCTGCAAAGTCGTGCTAGTCTATGAAAGTTAAGGTTATGACTTGTGTTTATGTCGTCAGGCATGACTCGTGATTTAGTGACACTGTATTGTGACCCATTAGTGGAGATATGTAACTCATAATGAGATTTATGGCTCGGAACAGTGGGTGGAAGCAAGCTAGCTAGGTTTGCTAAAAGGCACTCAGCGGCTAGCTTAATCGAGTTTGGCCCTATCAAAAGGGTTCAGTAAATGTGCATTCGATCAAACCTTACCAACAACCCTATAAAAAGAGGTCTCTAAGTAGTGACGGATATTGGCTTGTCTATGTTAAAACTTCCCTTTACTTTTTCCACCCTTCCTTAATAAATACTCTCTCCATCCCATTTTATTTTATTTGTTACATTAGACTTTTTATAGATTTCGAGACATAACTTAAAACATTTTTTCTCTAAATTCATGAGACAAATAATTATGAAAATTTGATATTCTAAATATTTATATCGAGATGCATCCACTAAGGTCACACTTAAATATATTATTTATTATCATATAATTAGAATTTAAGGTCAAAGTTTTTAAACTTAAAGCCCAAAATAAAAATATAGTAATTAAATTGTACAGAGTGAGTATGAAAGGAATAAGTAATCCGAGAGTGGTTTACCATTCTAATATAGCTCTGTGGGTGGCAATGCAAGCAAGGTTGATGATGATCATGATGATGATGGTAGTTATAATACATATTTTCTACCTCCAACCTTCAGAAATGACAAGGCAAACAAGATCTTCAAAGAAAGATTTAATATGTAATAGGAATATTTTGTCAAAATGAATAGAGAACAGAAGTGGAGTTAAGGCAAATTTTGCAGAAGCAAACAAAGGAGAAGGGAAAAGTGCAAGTATTATAACATGTAGAGAGGAAAGACAGAGACAGAGAGAATAGATCAGATCAGATCAGATCAGGTGTATAGAGTTGAAGAAGATATTTGAAGGACTAGAACATGAGTGGTTATATATGACACATAGTCACATATAGAATAGTAGTTACGTTAAGTCTATAGTATGTATGCAGTACGTTTCCTTAAGAAAATGAGGTTGATTTGAGTGCATGTGTTTTATCCGCAGATATCTAAGTGAAGGGCCAAAAAAACACTAGAAATCCAAACTAGAGATTCACCTCATCTTTTTAAAGATAAGCAAATAAATTTGTGTTGCTGAATTGTTTGTGTTCCTTTTTCTCAGGCCTTGGCTTTGATTTTCATAGAGATGATTGGGAGATAAAGACTAGTCCGTCGTGGCTTACCATTCGACCAATGGACCAATCATACGGTGCACCTTTGGTAATTTGGCTTAACATTTTGGGTCCCGCCTTCATATTTCTTCGAAGTTGTAATGTGCATGCAATGTATTGTGATCATATGTTATTATGGTCCCCTTATCGTGTTCTTAGGGTTGGATGATCCAACGGTGATGTTTTTAGTCATGCGTGTAGGGCAGGTGGATTCATAAATTTTTGGTGCTTGGCCTGGGGATATATATTGGTCTTATACTCTTATTTGAGCCTCTCATAGGTTATCTTAAGCTAAGCTAAGTGCATGCATGGGTAAAATGGTATAAGAAATAATACTGTAGGAATTTGTCCTGATTTCACTAAATGGGTCTGCTTAGCTTGATTATTCTCTATGTTCATTTACTCATATTAGTATGTAGTACTAGGCAACAAATTTGAGAACAGTGCAATGTAAGCATTCTATTCATTACTATAGTCAATGGCATAATACGCTTATATCACTCCATCCCCATAGATATATCTTATAATACGTTTGTAAATAGCATAATACATTTATAGTCAATATCATAATACATTTATATCTTATATTATATATCTTATAATATGTTTATATCACTCCATTCCTAGAGATATAACATAATATGTTTATATCATTATAGTTAATAGCATAATACGTTTATATCACTCCATTTCTAGAGATTGACCGGATGCTCAAACGGGGCAATCTTTAAGGGATGGTATAACATAATACGTTTATATCACTCTATTTTTAGATATTGCCCCATTTTAATCAAAAATCTCTCATAAAAAAATGTTCAAATAGGGCAATTTTTAAGGGATGGAGGGAGTATATCTTATAAAAATAAAAAAAAGGCTTAACTCAACCATGTTGATTGGTAATTTGTGTAAAAAGAATGTCTTTTTAATTCAAACAAAATAGGCATTATTTTTTATCTTGCTATAAACATAAAGCATTAAACTTCAATACAACACTAAGATTCAATCTCTGGGAAAAGTAGCTACTTTGAAAGTAGCTATAAATATTAAGATATGATACCCTTTAGATCAAGAGAAGCCTTGTCTAACTTCTAAGCTTATTGAGAATCGAAAGAGTTACAGTACATGCCTAGAGTAGGTGTAGATAATTGATAGTTTGATCCATTTTATAGTAGATGATTTGAGCAGCTATTTTGATAATTGTGGAGCACTCCATTTTATACAAGTGTGTAGCATTGGTGAAAAATGAACAAACTCAGAATAGCTGAGTTTCCAGAGGTTGATTGACATGAACAACAGGCTTGATCAATCCTACACTTTTTCCGAACATAATGCACATCCAACTTTTTGATGTTTTATCTTGAAAACTATGATCCTCTGCAATTATCTGTGCTCAAACATGAGCACAATACAGAGGAATAGGAGTCGCAATATTAATGTCCAAGTAAACTATCTCACTAGTAGTTTGACTCATACTACTATAGTTCTATATTCTGCCTCAACAGAACTGTCAGAGACAACGTTTTTCTTCTTGATCTTTCAAGAAATGAGAGAGTTGCATAGGAAAATGCAATAACCAGTAAGAGATTGACCGGATTCATTACATGTACTCCAATCGGCACTGCTCCAAGCTAAAGTCTTCAATTCATTATGTGAAGAGTAACAAAGATCAAAATTAATATATTACACATGAGCTGCGGTGAAGCTGGACCTTCATCGGCCTACATATAAGATACCTACCAGCTTTCTTCTCTTAACCCAATCGATTAGCCCAGCCTCTCTATCCATTCTCCTAATGCTCGTGACAGCCTCCCTGCCCAGTCTTCTGCTCATGTGCTCCCACTGTCCGCCGACCCAATGAGCTTCCTCTTTCCCCCTCTTCTCCTGGGCCTCGGTTAGCTTCTTCTCTTCAGTTCGTTTCTCCTGCCGAGCCCCCTAGCCCTCTTATTCCTCAACAAAATCTACCCGCTTCTCGTGCGGCTACTCGGAGATTGTTAAGCCAATCCCAAATATGCTAATGTCATTTTGCCATCTCCTTCCCAACCCAAATCTCCTCTTCCTAAGTAATATAAACCATTAATGACCCAAGTTGGAAAGCGGCTATGCATAATGTATAGGATTGTAGATACGTAAAGCGGAATTTCAAGAAACATTTTCTTGCATCTACAACAGGATCTCATGCACATTTCAATATGAATTATAGGATTAGAATTCCATACCCTTGAAGCGTGTTTTTCACAAAGCGAAGAACAATTCACACTTCTATATGGAGATCCTTAGAACACCAAATGTTGCTCCTCTAATGTTGGTCCACAAGCAACAATTGAAACACCACGTATGCTAGTACGGAATAAGGAACAATTCCTTATTGCTTTTGTTGGTGATGGCCAAGAGAAGGGAAGAGAGCTTTTGGAGTATATGGTTAAGTATGAATGTTGAAGTGGTAGTACCTCTTATGTCTCATACATCTCCTTATTTATAAGTAACATCTATATGTTACAAATAACCTCTTTAGTCCATACTTCACATAAGCATGACCATTTTGCTTCTTAACCTCTTTTGTATTTTAATTCAATCATATACTTATATGTGTGACCTCATAGGACCAGTTTATTATTAGCCGTGCACTAATCAAATTAGTTCACAAATCATAGTTGGTTTCTAGCAAAACACTATGATCACCTAAAATAACCGATTATATATATCTCCATAAATTTGTCCATGTTATACTTAATCGTTACACTTGATCAAAGGACATTTTTCTTCAATCTCCCACTTGTCCTAGAACAAGTGTGTAACTACAAATTCCTTAAGTCTCTTAGTGTCTAATTTGATAATATGATAGCATCCCATGTTATCCATACTAATATTCAAATTATTTCTCGAAATATGAGCTTGAACTGTCGAAACAAATGATTAACTTTTAATCCATTTGAGCACGGCCATGCATTTTCAATTCTTACTCTTCAAGAGGCCTAAGACACCAATCCTAACATTTAGGAGGACTTATTCAATCTTGCACAACCAAAACTCCCACTTAACTTTTAGCAGACCCGAACATTCCCTTTATAACCTCCTTTTACGGCACGGCGTTTGAGAATGTCAAAGACATACTAATCACAAAGTGATACTAGTGTTGCACTCATGTCAAGGAATCCATTAAATGTAACAGATGAAATTCTAAAAACATTTTAAAGAATATCAAGTAGGTCTATCCAATATGTATCCATATACATATCCATGCAAGTGACCAGACATCTCCATGTCCCCATAGCCCATGAAACTGCGCTATCAATCAACTTACAAACTAGTCTTTGAATGAATCATTTATGTCCATATTAATGATTCGGACCAGGGACTGATAGTATTTATAACTTCGGTTCACTTAATAGGGTTTCATTCATCAAATCACATATTCGACAAACCTATCGAACGTTATACAATACTTTGGACATTTTATTTAACACCAAACCATAGTTAAATAAGAATAATACTTTATTGATAAACATAAACATACATATCTAAGTGTTTTATGTCTGTGACTAATTTTACAATAAAATAGTACACAACTAAAGCCACTCTCCAATATGCTTAAGCCCTAAACCCCTAGTATGACTTTCATGCTTGGGTTGAGGCAACGGTTTGGTTAACGGATCGGCGATGTTATCGTCCGTATGAATCTTGCAAACTATCACATCCTTTCGTTCCACTATTTCACGAATGATGTGAAACTTCCTAAGTACATGTTTGGACTTCTGATGTGATCTTGGTTCCTTGCTCTGAGCAATGGCACCATTATTGTCACAATGTAAGACAATACCATTCCCAATACTAGGTACTACTCCTAGTTCAGAAATGAATTTCTTCATCCAAACGGCTTCCTTTGCTGCGTCAGCTGCAGCAATATACTCAGCCTCAGTTGTAGAATCAGCTATGGTGCTTTGCTTTGAACTCTTCCAGCTCACTGCCCCTCCATTTAGACGAAAGATGAACCCAGATTGAGATCGGAAATCATCTTTGTCTGTTTGGAAGCTCGCATCCGTGTAACCTTCAACAAACAGCTCACTTTCACCTCCATAAACTAAGAAATGATCCTTAGTTCTTCTCAAGTACTTAAGAATATTCTTAGCTGCATTCCAGTGCGCGTCGCCTGGATTCGATTGGTATCTGCTACACATACTCAAAGCATATGAGACATCTGGTCGAGTACAAATCATGGCATACATAATGGACCCTATAGCTGAAGCATAAGGTACATTACTCATCCGCCTAATCTCATCAATGTTTGAAGGACATTGAGTCTTGCTTAGCGATAAACCATGTTGCATTGGGAGGAAACCTCTCTTAAAGTTTTCCATATTGAACCTAGTAAGAACCTTATCAATATAAGTTCTTTGACTAAGTCCAATTAATCGTTTAGATCTATCTCTATAGATCTTGATCCCCAAAATGTACTCAGCTTCTCCAAGGTCTTTCATAGAGAAACAATTCTTTAGCCATTCTTTGACAGAGTCAAGCATGGGAATATCGTTTCCTATGAGTAATATGTCATCTACATATAAAACCAAGAAGACAATGCTACTCCCACTAAACTTCTTGTATACACAAGATTCTTCTTCATTTTTGAGAAAACCAAACTGTTTGATAGCCTCATCAAATCGAAGATTCCAACTCCGAGATGCTTGCACACCTTCCTAGGATTCTCAGGATCCACAAAACCCTCAGGTTGTGTCATATACACATCCTCTTTCAAGAACCCATTCAAGAAAGCGGTTTTGACATCCATTTGCCAAATTTCATAATCAAAGTAGGCAGCAATCGCTAGGATTATCCGAATGGATTTAAGCATCGCAACTGGTGAAAAAGTCTCATCATAGTCAATACCATGAATCTGTCTAAACCCTTTTGCAACCAATCTAGCTTTGAAAACATCAATGTTTCCATCCTTGTCTGTTTTCAATTTGAAAATCCATTTGCAACCAATAGGTGTAACCCCATCAGGCAAATCAACCAAGTCCCATACTTGATTCACAGACATGGATTCCATTTCAGAATTCATGGCTCCAAGCCATTTTTCGGAGTCTTGACTCGCCAAGGCACCTTTATAGCTAGTAGGTTCCTCATGTTCTAAAATCATTATTTCAGAACTTTCGGTTAATAAGAAGTCCATAAATCTCTTTGGTGGATTTCTTGGTCTACTAGATCTACGAGGGGCTGCAACAGGAGAAATTTCCTTCTCAACGATTTGAGAATTTTCGCTCGAATTAAATTCGAGTGGAGCAGTAGGAGGTTCAACTATTGAATGCTCTTCCTCCAGCACAAGGTCATGCATAGGAGATGGTTCATGCATTGGATGCACAACCTCTTTCGTAGGCAATGACACAAGTACCTCTGCTTCTGATATGGGTTGAACCACATCCGTTTGTTGCGCTTCTCGAACTTCTTCGAGAAATACATTACTCCCACTTACCTTTTTGGAAATGAAATCCTTTTCCAGAAAGGTACCATCCTTAGCAACAAACACTTTGTTTTCATGACGGTTGTAGAAGTAATAGCCCCTTGTTTCTTTAGGATAACCTACGAAGAAACATTTGTCGGCTTTGGGAGCGAGCTTGTCAGGCTGTAAACGTTTTACATAAGCCTCGCAACCCCAAATGCGTAAATAAGACAGGCTAGGAACTCTTCCTCTCCATAACTCATATGGTGTCTTATCGACTGCCTTGGACGGAGTCCTGTTTAGCGTAAAAGCAGCAGTTTTGAGAGCATGTCCCCAAAAGGATACTGGAAGGTCAGCAAGACTCATCATAGATCGAACCATATCCAATAGAGTTCGATTTCTCCTCTCAGAAACACCATTCATTTGAGGTGTTCCAGGTGGAGTTCGTTGTGAAAGAATTCCACAATTCTTCAAATGATCAATGAACTCTTGGCTCAAATATTCTCCACCACGATCTGATCGTAGTGCTTTTATTGTCTTACCAAGTTGGTTCTCTACTTCATTTTGGAACTCTTTGAACTTTTCAAAGGATTCTGATTTATGTTTCATTAAGTAAATATACCCATATCTACTTAAATCATCAGTAAACGTTATGAAGTAGCTATAACCTCCCCTAGCTTTTGTACTCATTGGTCCACATACATCTGAATGTATTAAGCCCAATAGTTCAGTGGCTCTTTCACCTTTTCCAGAAAAAGGTGATCTTGTCATTTTGCCCATCAAACATGACTCGCATACATCAAATGATTCAAAATCAAAAGATGTTAGAAGCCCATCTTTATGTAACTTCTGAACGCGATTTTGGTTTATATGACCCAAGCGACAATGCCATAGATAGGTGGGGTTTATATCATTTGATTTATGTTTCTTGCTTTCTATGTTAAGTATAGGTTTATCTTGGTTAAGTAGATACAACCCATTAGTATTGTTAGCACTAGCATAAAACATATCATCCTTAAAGATAGAGAAACAACCTTTCTTTATCGTAAAAGAGTACCCTTCATGATCTAATACATGAATTGAAACAATGTTTTTATCAATATTAGGAAGAAAATAACAATTATTTAGTTCTAATACTAATCCAGAAGGTAGAGGTAGATAATAAGTTCCAACTGCTGTGGCAGCAATCTTCGCTCCATTAGCTACACGCATTTCTACCTCCCCTTTTGCCAGCTTTCTACTCCTTTTAAGTCCCTGCACATTTGAACAAATGTGAGAAACACAACCGGTATCAAATACCCAAGAAGAAGTAGAAGTTGCTAAATTAACTTCTATAACATAGATACCTGAAGTAGAAGCACCAGACTTCTTGTCCTTCAAGTACTTGGGGCAATTCCTCTTCCAATGACCAATCATGTCACAGTAGAAGCATTTGCTCTCAGCAGCCACTCTTGGCTTAGCTGTAGCCTTTGGCTTTGCAGAAGCTTTGGCAATAACTCCTTGTTTTCCCTTCTTTTTGCCGGCCCCAACCTTCTTAAACCCTTTCCCTTTTTGAATCATAAGAACATCCTTCTTAGGTTCAAAGGGGATATTTTGCTCAGCAGTAATGAGCATCCCATGTAACTCAGCAAGGGTTTTCTCCACTCCATTCATATGGAAATTCAACCTAAAGTTTTTAAATCCATCATGAAGTGAGTGGAGTACAATGTCAGTAGCCAACTCTTGGCTATAAGGAAAGCCCAGTCTTTCCATGTTTTCAAAATGACCTATCATCTTGAAGACATGTTCTCCCACTGGCTTGCCCATCTCAAGCTGACACTCAAGGATTGCCTTGTTAGTCTCATATCTCTCAACTCTAGCTTGCAGTCGAAACATAGTTTTCAAGTGCTGGATGATGTTATATGCATCCATTTTCTCAAACCTCTTTTGGAGGGAAGAGTCCATGGAGGCTAACATGAGGCAAGTAACAATTACCGACCTCTCTAAGATAGCCTTGTGAGAAGCTATCTCAGCCTCCGTAGGAGTTGAGCTAAGCATCGGGATAGGGGTTTCAAGAACATCCTCTCTTCCTTCGGACCTTAGAACGATTCTAAGGTTCCGTTCCCAATCTAGGAAGTTTTTGCCGTTCAATTTATCCTTCTCAAGGATCGAACGTAAGTTGAAAAGCGATGCATTGTTGTTGTTACTAGACATGATATCTACAATATAAAATGCAAAATTCAATATGTTTATCATAATAGGCTTTAAGTATTTAAACAATTTAAATAATAAAAGTCATGCACACTCAATCCAAGTTAAAATTATCCCTTTTGAATTAAGTGATACCAAGATCCCTTTAAAAATAATTCTAAGCGGACTTGGGCCCTACTCTTAAAATTGTTTTATCGGGGTAAGTAAACTCTTTTACTAATTACAACTTTTGTAATTCTTGGTCGATAGGTAGTAACTCCTTACCCAATACCCATCTCTATGCTTCAAAATCCAAAACCCTTTTGATGATTTTGTTGAGTATAACCAATCAAACGTGTAAATTTCCCAAATTTACCCTATTTATTCCTATATCATTTAGTGACACCCTGCTTAGGCAGAACCTACCACTAATGATTAAGGCTTCCATTGGTGTTTGTATTGGAAAAGCAAATTAACTCAATATTATATTAGGGACCTAAGTTCTATGTTGGTTTATTTAAATGTGAACACATGCATTAAATAAACAACATAAACTTAATAAAGCATTAAAAGGCTAAAATATAAATGTGATCCTAGTATGGCCCCTAAAACCCTAAGACTACTCTTCATGGGCTTCATCCTTGAACCATCATGGATCTCCATCCTTGATCATTATTGGATCTTCATTCCATGGATCTCCATCCATAGAGAATACATAATATTTTTGAAAAATTAAAATAACAAATTAAATTAAATTACAAAAATACAAACGATACGCAGATCGTATTTAGGATACAAAAATACTTTAACGATTCGCAGATCGTATTTTCTATCCTAATTTGGGCCATACTAGTCACCTCATGCAATCACAATATCAAATATTATAAATTGCATAAAACAATAATAATATCATGCATAAAATTAAATAATAATATCACATATTATAAGCCATAATGCATAATAACAATTATTAAACATTAAAGAATTTAGCATGTCATAAAATTATTAAAAGAACATATTAATTCTAATTTAATTAATCAAATTAATTAAATTAAGCATTAATAAAACACTTATTAACAATGTCATTATTTAACTTTATTAATCATATTAATAAAATAAAATAATAACAATATTAAATACATAACATTAACTACCCAAAATATTAATCACATTAAAAGGGTAATTAAAAAACAACAATAAACATCCATTCCATTAATCATATTAATAAAAGGATAATTAAAAGCCAAACATTAACTTTCTCATTTTATTAATCAAATTAATAAAACCTTATAGCAATTAAGGCCATAAATTAAAATCAGTAAAAGAAATAAAACAGCCAGAAAAATTAATCAAATTGATTCAATTATAGATTAAATGTGGTATTAACTAAATTAAATTGCCCCAATTAAAGTCATGCATAACAGCCATAGGAAACGCATGGGCTCCCAGCCCGGCGTAGCCCATCCTGGCCCGCGAAAACTGCCCAGCAGTCTTCACCACTCCCGCACGCCCACCTTTCCTCTCTCGCCGGCGGCATTCCCCGGCGACCCACCGAAAAAGAACCCCACCCCTGCATTTCCCGGTGACCGGCGAGTCAACCAGACCGTATCCCACGGCCGGCTGTCCACCGGAGCATTGCCAGAAGTCGCCTCAAAATAGCGGTACATGCGCAAGTTTTGGGGAAAATTTGAGCATCATATGTTCAAATTTTGGACTCCAAATTAAGGGCAAAATGTTCTATTATCATATAATAACATTTTGTGATTGTTGAATTTTGAAACTTCATAAGTTTCGGGTGAATCAATCAATTTGGGGATTAATATTAGGGTTCTTAAAGTTTCGGTGCTTTATTGGCAAAATTTGAGCGAATTTCTTAGTGAAATTACAATCAAATTGTGATTTCATGCAATTCAACCAACAATGCTCAAGAATTCGAACATCAATTATGCCAAAATTCACAATTTCATGCATCAAAGATTCGAAATTTGGGGTTATGCCTTGAACACGAATTTAATAAGATAAAAAAAACTAATTAAATCCGTGCTAAACATGATTAATCCAAGCAACAAAATGCATTAAACTAATCAATATCAAATTATTAAAATCCAATTTTAATCATGCATTTTCAATACCACATATCAAACCTCCCCTAATTGAATCAAAATAATCAAAATAATCATATCAAAATATGCAAGAGGCTAACTGATACCACTATAGGATTGTAGATACGTAAAGCGGAATTTCAAGAAACATTTTCTTACATCTACAACAGGATCTCATGCACATTTCAATATGAATTATAGGATTAGAATTCCATACCCTTGAAGCGTATTTTCCACAAAGCGAAGAACAATTCACACTTCTATATGGAGATCCTTAGAACACCAAATGTTGCTCCTCTAATGTTGGTCCACAAGCAACAATTGAAACACCACGTATGCTAGTACGGAATAAGGAACAATTCCTTATTGCTTTTGTTGGTGATGGCCAAGAGAAGGGAAGAGAGCTTTTGGAGTATATGGTTAAGTATGAATGTTGAAGTGGTAGTACCTCTTATGTCTCATACATCTCCTTATTTATAAGTAACATCTATATGTTACAAATAACCTCTTTAGTCCATACTTCACATAAGCATGACCATTTTGCTTCTTAACCTCTTTTGTATTTTAATTCAATCATATACTTATATGTGTGACCTCATAGGACCGGTTTATTATTAGCCGTGCACTAATCAAATTAGTTCACAAATCATAGTCGGTTTCTAGCAAAACACTATGATCACCTAAAATAACCGATTATATATATCTCCATAAATTTGTCCATGTTATACTTAATCGTTACACTTGATCAAAGGAAATTTTCCTTCATAATGAGTATAAACCATTAAACAAGTCCCACGAGCTTGATATCATCGATTTACGTTCTTTCTCCATCGCTTGGTTTTGTGTGTGCTACTAATGAAACATCACGTTTTATATATCGTCATGGCCAAGATATTGCCTATCTACTATAATATGTTGATGGCATTATGCTTACTAATTCTTTTGAAGAACTTTGTCTTCGTCTTGTTTCTTCGATAAAGGCGGAAATTGCTATGACTGATATGGGTATTTGCGACATTTTCTTGGAAATTCTATTAATCTTACTTCTTCTAACATGCTTCTCTCTCAGTATAAGTATGTGTAGGTTTTTTTAGAGGTATGTACTTATGGGGATGTGTAAAACTACAGTGACTCCTGTAGATACTAAGTCTAAACTTATTGCAGGTTTTGGTGCACTAGTATCGGATCCGACTTTGTATCATAGTTTGGTTGGTGCTCTACAATACCTTAAATTTACTCGTCCTAATATCTCATATAGAGATGGATATGAGCTGAGCTAACTAGTGAGCTACTCGGGATCGGATAGCCTAAAGCTCAGCTCGAGCTCAAACAATTTCATGCTCGAGGGTTCGACGAGCCTAAACGAGCTTTTATATATAAGGCTCGGCATTAAGGGTTTAGTTGAAACCAATCTTTAAATAGAATCAAACTTGATTACTTGAACAAGCTTTCGGCGAATCCGAGTCAAGTAGCAATCTTATACCAAGTCGAATCGAGCCCCGAGCTCAAATTTTAAAACTTGAAGAGTCAAGAGCCCAAGCTCTAGGAGTCTCAGGTGAGCCGAGCCACAAGCTTCTCAAGCTCGAGCTCGACTCGACTCGTTTCCAGGTCTAGTTTCATATGCTATTTAACAAATTTGTTTTTTTTATGCATAATCCATGTAGTTGCATTTAAATGCCTTGAAACGTATTTCGCGCTATGTCCAGGGGGCGATTGATCATTGTTTGCACTTATATCCTTTGAAATCTTCCTGTTTGATGAGGTATACTAATGCATGTCGAGGTGGTTAGCAGGACACTTGTTGGTCTACTTCTGGCAACTGTGTGTTTCTTGGGGATAATTTGGTTTCCTGGTCATCCAAACACAAGGTTACATTGTCCCTGTCTTATGCTGAGGCTAAATATCGAGGTGTCACCAATGCTGTGGCAAAATCTTATTGGCTTCGATATTTGTTGTTGGAGATGCATTGTTTGTTAGGAAAGAATACCATTGTGTATTGTGACCATAATAATGCCTTTTATTTGTCTTCGAATCTGGTATAATATCAACGCACCAAACTTGTGGAGATAGATATTCACTTTGTGCATGAAGAGGTTGCCCCTAGGTTAGTTTCAGGTGTTGTACATCCCTTTAAAGTATCAATTTGTAGATATTTTTCCCAAGGGTCTCGACAATTTTTTTTTTTATATTTTAGAGATAATCTTAGCATCCATTCACACCTATTACGGCTGAGGGGGTGTGATAGAATATGCCATGTATTCCTAAAGTAGTAAAGTGTAAGGACTTTCTTATATATGTACCATAAATATGTAATTAATGAGAAAGGGAACCCGAAAAGGAGATTACATCCTCTTTCAATAGCAACTTCTAAGCAATTGCATCATAAACATATGACTCATAGAAACTCCATTATTTGCAAATACATTGATTTCACAATTAACGTACATCGTGACCCAAAATTAACTACGATTTATTTCTTAGTTACATGTCATACTTGATTGCGTGCTCTAATAAATGATTGCTTTTCCTCTTCACATATCCACAATGAACGGAATTCTTGTGGTCCGATTCTCGTCATTTGGGTTGGAGTTTTCGGGAGCCCCACTTTAGCTTATTGATACCTTGTTATATGGGCTTAGCCCATCACCTGGATTACGCGAGCTGGACTTAACCCATTTCATCATTAAAGAAATGATATTTTTTTTATTCTAGCTTTGACCTTGACTTTGCCATGTCGAAGTCTTGACTATACAACATGAAGCCTACGAAATTAAAGCATATAAAAACAATGCAACTTAATGCCTAAAACAAGAGATCAAAGCATAATGTATATTAAATTTGATTAACGTACAGATCAAATGCGCATATCCTGTGAAATTATTCCAACATGTCTTAGGATAATTGCACGCCAAAGATAATGAGAAATGTTGGGTACGACTAATGACTGGGAATTGGCTTGATTGCACAATTCTTCTTTTTTTTTTTATTATTTTTATTAGTTCTTATATATATATATATTCCACTTCTAATTTTTTATTTAATAATAATAATAATAGCAACCATAACAATAATAAATAGAATAATAATAAAAAAACTAATTAGATAGATAAATAAATAATTAAGTAATAACTAAAAAATTTAGCCAATGCTAAAATCCAGTCAAACTAATTAACAACCAAATGCTAAACACCTCATAAATTAGTGCATTACTAATTGTTCTATAATATCTTAACAATTAGTCGAGTGTAACTATCGTATGAATCTCTTTTAAAAATGTATCAGTCTTTCTAGTATGAATTTATGATTACTTTGATATAAATAATATCACTCATCCCATCAGTTTGGTTTTTGCCGTTTCTAATACCTAGCCAAATTTTGATTGCATCACTATCATTTCAGTAGTCTTATAGAACAAGAAACTCCAATGCTCCACAGTGAAATTGTTCTTAGACAAAAGATGATGTAGAAAATTGTCACGAGCTAAGGAAGGAAATGGAATGCATTCACAAAGTTATGAAAATAGTACAAGATCCAGTAAGTGTAACTGTGTAAGTCCAAACAAAAATGAACATATTCTCCAATTTTAGTTGGACATAGTGGACTTTCCATCAACATAGCACCTTCTTAGCCACTACCCCCTATGAGAATCCATTCCATTAACCCCACCTTATGAAAAAATCCCAAACACCGCCCCAAATACTAAAACTCGCATAACTCTTTTAATCTTGTAAAGTGGACTGTCTTCTATATACAGAAGTGATCCAAACCTATATTTAACAACTAGGAACATGTTTGTAAAAAGTAACTCCCATCTCATAATAATTATCTTACTTTAACAAAAACACTTCTGTAAGAGTTGGTTAAATGGGACTATTAATATGTGATAGAGGGAATATTATCAAAGAAATACAAAAAGTTATCTTTTTTTTAGAACAAAAGTCATACAAGACGATATGTTGGTGGGAAAACGAGAGGGGAAGGAAGAGAGGAAGGTGGACAGTGTGATGCATTGTTGCGACTTGTGAGTAGTAATTAATAAATGACCGATTATTCCTAAAATTCGCTGGGTGTTGGGACCTACTTTTCCAATTCCAACTTCTTTTTAAACTTCTCACTTAATCAAATTATGTCCATAATTAATGTCGTTTTTTATTTATTTTGGTCCATCATTATTAATGAAAATGATCTAAATTTTTAGATGACAGTAAGGAGGGGTCACTAACCTAGCACCCACTAACCTACTAATATTAATAAATTTATATATGATGCTATGTTATATAATATTTGCAACCCAAACAAGTTTTGTATATAACTCCAGCTCACTGGTGAAGCGCCTATTTTTTTTCTCCAGAAGCCAGGTTCGATTCTCTGTCTCTCCCCCTCACTGTTTTTTTCCCCTCATTCTAATCTACACTTACTGACCCACTCACTCGGCCCCATATCAAAACAAAAAGTCATAAAACCCTAGGCCCCTAGCAAGCAGCAACTGATCGGCTCACCGCCTCTGCTCCTCACCGCAACCGCGCGCCAGCAAGTTCGCTGCTCGCATCAGTGAGCTACTGGGCTACTGCTGCTACTGCTAGGCTACTGGGCTACTGCTACTGTGGGCAGTGGGCTACTGCTAGGCTGTGTCGCTGTGGCTCCGAGTTCGCTGCTAGGCTGTGTCACGCACTCCGGCACTCACGCATCCTTCTCACCTTCTGTAAGACTTTCACTCCTCTTTTCTTTTTTTTTTTTTCCAGTTTTTCCCCCCTTTCCCATTTTGAATTGTGATTTTTGAATTGTTGAAATATGAGATTATGAGTTGTGAAATATGAATTGTAAAATATGAATTGTGAAATGTGAAATATGAATAATTTGGTTAATTAATTAAATTTGTCATTTGTGAATTGTGAAATATGAATTGAACTATTGAAGGAATGATTTAGGAATTGGTATTTGTCAATTGTCAATTGTCATTTGTGATTTCGATTTGTGAATTGGATAAATGATTAGGGAATTGGCCCAATTGTAAGTTATTGTGAAATCTGAAATGTTGAATTTTGGTTATTTACTTGAAATATTGAATTAGAGAAAAAGAGTTAGTATATTAAGCTTATATTGTTTTTAAATTTGCAGTTTGAATATGAAAAGATTAGAATATTTTTGGAAAGGTAATGTCTCAAAGTCCCAAAAATCATCGGCTTGTTCTTCCCCAAATTCAATACCTCTTGAAACACCTCAAAATGAACCTTTAATCAATGAAAATGAACCTCCAATACAAGAAAATCAAACTCCAATCGAAGAAAATGAACCTCCAATAATTCCGAACCCATAGTACCAAATTCCTGGCACCGCCACTGGTCTCATCCTGCCCTATTGGTCACCTATAGCTAGATTAGCTACCTCATGTGATAGCACATGAGATGTTATGCTGTGGTCGTACAATGCATGTCCCCGACTAAGTGTGCGCAGGATTAAATTATCAAATGTATGGCAGACACTTAGATTTCTTGAACATGACAACATTGTCTAATTTCTCATATGCTTTTCAAAGATTATTGAATACATATCTCATATGTAGCTACATTTTTGTTTTAAGGTGTTATATATAATAGATAGATCATTTTTGCAACTCATAAAGTCACAAGTATGGTAATAAACATAAAGTTCTGTTATAAAATACATGTTAATTCATTATTATTTTTGCTTTTCATTTTTTGACCACTTGTAATAGTTACCCGATCATATTAAATCCGATATTGTTTTCAGACAATTTATATCGTACAATGGATTATATATTTATATAAGGCGTAAGTTGATGCACGTCCTCAATGAGGTTAGTTCCCACGAATAATTAAGGAGTATATTGAGGAGAAAGAATTGATTTAGCGTAAAACCAATACCAAAACAGCATTACACGACAACCAAACCAAACCAAACCAAACAAACCCCATAACACCCAACTCAAACGGCATCACAAGCACAAGCACCTCCACTGCACCTGCACCTGCACCTCTCTAATTATTCCCTCAAACCCATTTCCATTCTTTTCTTCGTCATTTATGTGTGCTTAGTTTATGACATTTCACGGATCTTCCTCATCACCTTTTTTTGGAGGTTTGTCATATTTTCAGCTCATCTTTCTTATTATTATTCCTCTTAAATCAATTTTAATCATTTATTGATTTAATTTTTTGGGTAAAGATTGAAACTTTCTGGGATTAAGTTCAAATTTTTAATTATTTGATTTTATTGGGTATGGCCTAATTCTGTTGATATATATGGCAGGATCTGTTCTTAGGTTTTCTGCTCAAGTTGAATTCAAAGGTAGAAACTTTAAATAAAGGTAACTATCATATTTAATTTTTTTATCATTTACCTTGATTTTTGATATATTTGAATGTTTTTATTTTTGACCTTTTTTTTAATTAATTTTTTCCTGATTTTGATGGGGTAGTTTGGATATGCTTATGCTTATGCTTGTGCTTGTGCTTGTGCTTATGCTTATACTGTTGCATATGCTTATGCTTATGCTTTTGAAAGAATCTAGAGTTTTTTGTTGGATTTTTTTTTGGTTGGGGACATATATATATATATTTTATCATTTGAGTTTAGAAATTTCTTCATTTGATATCTGTTTGATGATTTGGGTTGGTTGATTTGAGGAAAAATGGTTTTGAAATGTCTAAGTTTGTGTAAGTTGATTCTTGTATCATCTAACTGTATCTATTATATGATATTCCCTTTTCTGAGCGGCTAGTGTGAATATATGATATGTATTACTTGTTGTTTGGTCAATCCAAATGGTTGTGATGGCATATCCTGAACATTTTGGAACAACTGAGATATAGATGAAGTGGATAACGGTAGAGATTTTGTATGAGGAATATGATTTGGTATGTTATTAAGTTGGGTGGTACTGCTTGTGTTTAGGAGATTGAATAATCATGTTTGGGATTTAACTGCAATTTTTCTATTGAAGGTGGATAGTTTAAGTAACAGTTAGTATCTTAGAAAGATAAAGTTAGAATTGTGTCGCTACACTGATATCAAGTTATTTACTTCTTCCTGGCGGCCCTTTGATGTTTTTGACCATTTCATTTTTCTATAGGGTGGGGGATGGGGTGGGAATTAGAGGTTCAGTGATCTTCTACGGGCATATCCGGCCTTTCATCCTTTTCTTTGGTGTGCAGGATCATGGATGGGATTCCTGTTTCAATTTAAGACATTATGTGCTATGGCACAGATGGCTAGGGGGGAAACAAGTCTTATATGGTGCTCATATTCTGGAATTCTACATCTTGTTAAGTGCTATGTAATCCTTTTTTCTCCAATAAATTCATATGAGTAATCTTGGGGGTTGTAGTTCTTTGAATTTCTTCCATTTAGCTGATTCTTTGTCCTGTTTAATTTGTGCTTATGAGTTATGCATATATGATCTTCTTCCATACCATTTTTGTTCATATTATTTACATTTACAACATGAATGATAATAATTTTGGAAGTCTACTGTGGGCATGTACTAGAAATTTTAATTAGATTATGACAGATACTGTTATGTTATGCCAGTGAGAGTCTTTGAAGGGAGTTGGATGTCCTTACACTCAGTGGTTGTAATTCTCTTAAATACCTTCGGGATGTGTTGATGAGGGCTTTGAGATATACTCCTTAATCTTTGGAGGATTATCATTGGGATTTGACAAGCAGCTATGCCGAACTTACCTGAAAGATAAATACGTGCTTGATGTGGGTATCAGTTACATTAATGAGACATTGGGGGTTTATCTAGGTGATTTGACGAGTCTCGTAGCAGTAAAATACATTTATATCTTTCTCCATGATTAGTATTACTTAGCTTTAAGAAATTATGTACTTTTTGTTTATTTTATCATCATTACTTCTCAGTAGAACTGTTTAAATGGGAGGGGCCCCCCGTTAAGGGCACTAGACCGGCCCGTTTTGTAAAAGGGTCTAATCAATAATGAACCTAATGGGTCGGTCTCTTAAAGGGTCATGTTTTATTGGGTCTTTAATGGGTAAAGTCGGGTCAATAATGGGCCAATAGTTCCAAGATTTTTAAACACTATTGGGTAATGAATTATTCCCATTTACTTGTCATGGTTCACTACCAAAGATTGGAGGTGATACATGTAAACTATCATCCTCTATAGATAAAAACTATACTCTCTTTGGACGGTCCGACCCGACTCGGCCCATTATATATTTCCTTTGAC
This sequence comes from Dysphania ambrosioides, assembly GCA_026401315.1. NCBI lineage: Eukaryota > Viridiplantae > Streptophyta > Magnoliopsida > Caryophyllales > Amaranthaceae > Dysphania > Dysphania ambrosioides. The sequence goes on along the minus strand of CM048671.1, from coordinate 20,548,444 downwards.
CTAACCCATTTTGCTTGTGACCCATCCCGACCCTTCTTAGAGTAGAACACAATAGTTTTAATGGAAGTACTTTTCATGAATGCACAGTGGTGCTGAATATTTATTAAGAATTAGAAATTAAGACATTCTCAAAAATAACTAATACTTAAAAATCCCCTTCTAGAATTAGTTTCGAAAGGTTGTAGGTTGTAATTACTGAGTGAAGACACTGCCAGAAGGGGATTTTAAGTATTAGTTACTTTTGAGAACCTTGTTAGACTTCAAGAACAATTTCAAAACTTGTCTTTACCTTGTAAATTCTTATTTAGCATGCAGCTTAAGTTCTTAAAGGTTTACTAATATTCTCTTCATTTCCTTGTGTGACTTATGAATCAAATTAGGAGACTTGGAGCAAACCGAGGAGCAGTAGACTCCAAACTTGTACCAAACTCCACCCAAGGTAACCTCTTGGACAATCTCTTTCACTAGAACTCTTGAAATGGTGTGTTATTTGTGTACTATACATGATTTTATGTCGTTTTACATGCTGCCCAGATTTAAGAAGTTTCCTAAATGATATCTAAACAACACCATTATGAGAAATTCAACTTTGAAATGTTTATAAATATACTATACCTTACTTTGTAATCTTGCAATAAAGCATGGAACTTAAGAATTGTAATTGATGTTCATATTGCATTGTATATTATTTTATAGTCATGCGTGGATGCAAATGATTTGTTTACAAGGTGGAATCGTGGTTACCAGCTTTGCAGATGGTATAATTTGCTTGTGGTTGCATTGGTTTCCCCATGGGATTGAACCTGTGATAATTCATCATTTGATGGTGAGGTAAAGCAAAGCTTATGTTACTGGTAGTATTAAAAATGGAGCTGGATTGAGGATGTTTCAACCATCTATAACTAATTGTATTGAGCTATCTTTTAGTTTATACTTAGAACTTGTTAGAGACCTATAATGTATTTGAAGATTTTTGATGAAAGACTTATCGTAGCTTGCCACCTAAAATTTCCTAGTAGCCTTGGAGACTTTGATGAATTGCTGGTTCTTATTAATAAGTTTTAACACTTGCTCTTAAAGTAAGTGTGGCTGTGACGCCTCATATTGATGATTGGGATACTTTTGATATTGATGGATATTTATTTAAAGGAGGCTATGATTAATTGATATTTAGGAAGTACTATTTACAAAGGAAACTTTATCGGATTTTCCACTTCAAAGTAGAGTGATCAAAATTGAAGTAGAGTTTAAGAGAGACTGGAGTAAGTTTAACTCAGAGTTGGAAAATTACAAAGTAAAGAAGAGTGGTAGAGATTCATAGTAGAGAGAGGAAATGAAGAACTTAAGTTGGTCATTTTCTATATTATATGTTTGTCAAATTAAAGATGGCGATGTGGTTTTTTGGCTAATTTGATTGTTCTTTGGTGCTTGGTTTAAAGTTTTGTGTGTTGCATTTTATTAATGGGTGTTGTTTTGTAACATATGCACCAAGACCTATGTGCAAGTGCATGTCAATTCTAACATTTGCACACAACCTTCCCCTACTTATGGTTGTTAGTGAGCTGAGTCACCTCGAAACTAGTCTAGCTCGTTTCGGCTAAAGCTCGGCCCATATAGGCTTTACTCAAACATCTTCATGAGTTGAGCTTGATTTACATTGGTTCGACAAACAAATATTTACGTTTTGACATTGGGTAACATTTTTAAAATAAGATTGTTCGACCCAAGATCGTGATTTTATGGAAGCTGTAAATATTATATAACATTGAAATCTAAATTTTTATTCTCTATGTTAATTTTGTATTTGAAGTTTTAAGTTGAAATAATTTTAAAAAGAAGTTGGAAATAAGTATAGAAACAAAGTTAGTGTAGGTGGATTTCAAAGTCTCTATGAGATGAGCTCATGTTCCTGGAGCTGAGCCTTATCAAGCTTGAGCTGAGTTGGCTCGGTATGTAAACATCACTACCCCAATTAGGATGGATGGTTAAGCTTTCCCTTTATGTCCCAACTAAAATGAGCTGTTAGGCTTTCCTGTTATGTCTGTAAAATTTTGCGCGAACTACTCAGCTTCCACTTGCTGACCAGTGGCAACTGCAAATCTTATTTCAGAGTACACTCCTTCAATTCAATTCAAACAATTTCCCCCCTTTTTTATATTCATTTGTAAGTCAACAATTACTGATGTTCATTGGTTGCAATTAATTTCCAGCTTCAAATACTAGCTGAATTGTTCTAATTATTGGTTAAGTTGATGGGATTTCTGGGTTTTTTTTTTCAGGAAAGAAGAGCAATAAAGAATGCCAAGATACAAGGATGAACCACCTGCTGTTCGTGTTTATACCATCTGTGATGAATCCAAGTTTGTGTTTTGTTCATTATTAAGTTATTTCATTTTGCATAATCTATCTTTTATGGGTCAGAGTTTTTTTCAATTTGATTATAATTTTATGAATAAACGTCAATTTTTGGCTGAAATAATAATTGGCAAACCAATTGGTAAAGGTACTTGATTGTGAGGAATGTACCTGCTCTTGGGTGTGGTGATGAGCTCAGACAACTTTTTGCTACCTATGGAGATGTTGAAGAGTATGCTTTCTTTTACTTCATGCTACAATTTTAATTATGCTTTGTTAATTTGCAGTTAATGGTAAATGCTTTTACTTGTATAGACATATGGAGCTGACTCCATCTCTTTGGGAAACAAGGTCTGGCTTTGTTTAAGTTGAGTTTGATGGAATTGTGGGGTTAATTAGGGTCCTTGTTTTTCATTATTAAGTGATAATATAAAGAGCCTGTGTGTTATGCCATGTGAGTGTGGCACCAAACACTAAGAGTTGAATGACATTGGTTTTGTGCTTTTTGATCTGATTTAAAATGTACGGATTTTTTCTGGGTATTTCACAGGTCAAACTATCAAATATAGGTGCTTGGGGTCAGAAAGAGGAGTTGATGATACACACTAACGTAGTTGGCTCCTGTTGGTTTTTTTGTGCACAAGATTGGTAGAATAGGAGAAGACTAGCTATCTTTAGAAGATCATCGAGATAGTTGCTCTATGACTTTAAAATAGGATTTGAGGAGGATATGAGGTTGTGCGTGCCTGAAATTCTCAAGACAGTGACTTGATCACTAGTATTTTCCCTTATGAACTTAAGTATGTAGTCTAAAAAACCCCTTCTTGGGTGTTAAGAATCCTTTCAGGTGACCTTGGACTTAAGACAATTGTCGTTGGGTTTTGAAAATTGGATACCTTGAAGGATTCTTGCATTGGCACTGCGATTTCCTTACTCTCTGTACTAGTAGAAATAGAAAGAGGATGAAGCAATATGCTTGCCAAATAAAGTTGAGTGCCACAATGGCATGAATAAACTACAATTTGGTGAAATTTGAAATGGTGCTTGTGAAATCCCATCCCCTCCCCCCTCTTCCCCAATACTGATAGTTAGCTGTGGTGCCCTTGATGTTCATCTTTGGACCTAAACTTTGTCCGTGGTTTTCGGACTGCTCTGTTGATAAATATGAACTTGTTTGTGTGAACACGGATACTGCTGTATGGTATATTGGTTATTCCCGAATGTGTTTCCGTTATAGAATGTGATAGTTAGGACCAACAACCAGTTTACAATTTGGAACTTGATTATAGCTTTTCTGTTTTGGTTGAAGGCTCTGTTTTATGTATGTAGTAAATATTCTTATAGCCAACCTGTTGAATTTAAAGGTTTGGTCTCCAGGTTTTGTTAGCTATTCGCCTATCACCTAACTTTATTTTTATGCAATGCAGATGTAAACCTATGGATGCAGAAGAATGCAAGGCATTTACTGATGTCTACTGGATCAAATTTCAAATGATCAGCAATGCAAGGTGATAAAAGATGGCTTGATTCTATGTTCATAGTCATGTACGCTATCTACTTCCTGGCTTAAAGTTGACAATATTGGAGGGAACGTTTGCTAGTGCTAGACCGGATAAAGGGAATGTTGAAACATGAAATTTCTTGCTTGAAGATACTACTGTTTGTATGATGTGATGCAACTGATGAAGGAAATAAAAGAGTGTGTTGTAATTTGTCTTGGTTGCTTGCCATATTGTTTAGGTTTGCAAAAAGAAAACTAGATGAGTCTGTTTTCCTAGGGAATCGGCTGCTGGTGTCATATGCTACCGAGTATGAGACTTTGTCTGACACAAAAGAGAAGTTGGAATTCAGGAGAAAGGAGGTTCTGGCACGATTGCACCGTATGTAATCTACTCTTTATAGTACTAAGCATGTCTCCCAAGTCCATTTAACTGTATAAGCCATTTATTTTACTGACTGCTGATATCTGTATTGTGTGGTGTACTCCTAGCTGGAAGATTCCGAGGTCATGACTTGCAAAGTAAAGGCACTAGTAATCATCTCTTGTCACACGGAGCTCCATCACATATATCTCAACAATTGGAATTAAAGGAAGAACAGTATACTACTATTCTACTTTACATTTCATCTGGAAAATTTTCTCAATGTGGAGTTTTGGAGAATGTCATTGAAAGTTTATTTCAATGACTTTTTATGCAGGGATGACAAAGAAATGGATCGATATTCTAAAGTAAATCATTCGTCAATCACTAGGGTGTCCTCTGACCAGGTAATTTGTCTACTGCTTCATATATTCTTTCTGTGAAATGAGAATAAGTTTTAACCTGACAGACGATGCACAAAATAATTATTGTTTCGCAAATATGATGGTAAAAAACGAAGGAAAATTTTGACTCCTATTCATCCATAAAGACTGTTCTGAGATCTGCTTCAAGATTTTTGATATGCTTTGGTTGTATAGATACCATTGATTACCTACACTTAAGCAAGCATTTAAGCATTTTGTTACAACTTCCTGGGCCATTATTTGTCTTCCAGGTCATTTAACCTGAAACTTACGTTCATTCTCTTTGTTTAATGTTTTTTGGCATTAGATTTCATCGAGATGATCTTCATTATTTTATTGTCTGATTGGATGCATAATTTGTATTACTGTCAGGATTACTTCCCTTCCCAGTCAATGAATGAAACGGTTAGAAGGGTGAGAGAGAAACTCGAAAAGGTGAGTACTCTGCAATTCTGATTAGTCTTGGCGCATTGGCTTTGAGAACTGGTAGTCTAATATTTCTACACTATCATTCCAGATAGAATCGAGCTCTTCAAATATGCAATCTGGCCCGGCTTTGAAGAAAATGCGTCTAGATAATAGGAGGAGGATATGACTGCCCTCTTTTTATACTCCGTGTAGTTTATCGTTGTATATTCTCCCTTTTTCTGAGAATTGTACATTAGAAAGACATTCCTCTGATATGCTGTAGATAGGCCAACTGATGAGGTTTGGTTGAGCAAATATAGCTTCTACTTGTAAAGAGGCATTTTCAGAAAAAGCAGTTTAATGTATTTTCTTTGATTTTGAATTTTTATTACTCTATCTATCCCTGATTTTTTGTCCCATTTGACTTTTTATGGTCTTCAAGATATGATTTAAAACTATAAGAATAATACTTAAGTTCCCTCTCCACATTTCTCTATAGAAATCAGAACATCCTCAAGTTGATAACCCATGTCAACCATTATTGATATGGTGCTGTCTATGGATACAAAATCTATTCCACTTCCCTACAAACCAAAACCAATTATCAGACAATCAAATCTTTAATTCAGATGGTAAATAATCCAATAGCTTCACTTGGGAAATTGCAAAACCCACTATAGGAACTTAGGGAGGTAGCAACAGTACAATTACATACCTCTGCATCTCCAAAGAACTGTCACAATCAGATCATACATCTGAACACTCCTCATTCATATACGTGGGCAATTTCAACTCGAAAGAAGAACCAAGCTCTTCTCCAGGAGGGTTTTCAAGAACCTGCATTTAAGAAGATAATCATAACTAGGTCAGCAGTTATTCCATGACCAAGCTGCCAAGCATACATTATCTCCAGTAGTAAACAAGAACGTGAACCTATTTAGCAGTATAACATGATAAAGTAACTTTTAAGCAAAAATACCAACAATGGTTCCAATTCCAAATTTATTATTCTAGTTGAGTATTGCACCATCATTGTCCTCTCCTGAAAGGCTTATAAAGAAAAGCTTCAGTCAAAGTTTGAGAAATCAGTTTAATTTACATCTTTTTCCTTCTTACCATTTACATAGCTTCAAACATGTAGCTAAGGGAGGCTATTTAGTACGAATGTTTTTTTAGTGATTTATATAAGGACTTATGAACTTGATATCATAAGAAATTTAGCACCCATGGACACTATTGTCATCATGCAAATAATATTATTAACAAATTACAACAATGCTTATATAATATTTGTTTTACATGTTAGGAAATAAACTTGTGATTTACTAAGATTTTGTACATAATATGTAAAAGAATGTTGTAAATGTTAGAAAATATTGTGATCATAATATTCCTAATGGCTAAAATCAGAGAATGATATGTGATTTTCGTAAAGACAATGTTTTCACTTTTAATATAAAATATAGATACATTGGATGGACAAAATACACATATGTTTGTCCTGTGTTTCAAAACATACATTGAACAGTTTAATTTTCAAAATTTTGCACACTGATTATTTGTAAACAATGGACTTAGTCACCTTAGTTTTAACCCAAGGAAACGCAATCATCTTAGATTACACATCAGTCAAGTTTTGGCTGGTAATATTGACCTCTAAAAATGGGGTGATTGATCTTGTCATAAACAATACAGCGGTTGAATACCTTGTATATTATAGAGCTTCAGCGGTAAAGAATAACTAAGTGTAATGCAAAATACACCGCCAACCCAAAAAGAAAATGGAAGAGAAATAATCGAAAGAAATAAAGGTATCTTAATCAAGTATTTTGCTTCTGCTTGTGCCAATAGTAGTTAGGTGAGTACTTGGGCTGATGTTCTGAGTCTTAACTCTAAAGGAATCCAAAACATATCATAGACGTTGATAACTACCCACCAAATCAATCTGGTAGGGTAACAAAAAATACTAACTTTTCATGTGGAGGGACGCATATCTATGAATATTTAATAACAAAAGTCAACTACGGGACCTTTCAAGTTCCTCCATGTTGTAGACCTTCTTGTACTTCGGCATAACCCCTCAGCACTTGTACATATAGTATATATAGTTCCTTTTTTTTTTTTTTTTTTTTTTATCATACGTAACTGTGAACGGTAATGATAACTGTGAACGGTAATGATATAGACATATCTCCATCAAACTTTAGGATATTAGAAATTGTGAAGTACAGGCTTGTATAATTCTACTAATTTTGCATATTCTGTTATTGAGACAAATGTTATCCATTGTTTCAACTTAATGTAGGGAAGATTAGTGCTTGAACAAATCTTAAATTATGATAAATTTATACATAAAAATTACTCATGACATCCTGAAAGTAAATTTTTTTTTTTTAAAAGATAACAATAATGTTTAAACTCTTAAGACCATAACTTTGACTAAGTGTTCCTTTGTTGGTATGGAAACTACAAATTTGGTTAGAATTACCGTCAAATCATCAAAGTATGATGATGCACATGATTTTATCTCCAATTTGAAAAAGCAGAACTTTTATCAAATAACTAGTTAGCTTTTACACCTAATCACTTTATTTCTCATAAATAAATACAGAAACACACTCTTATTTTCCAATCAAGTCAAGTTCACTTAAAAGATTATCAAGAAAATGGAGTACAAGAGCTTGATTTGGACCCTTAAGCTTCAAATTTATTCCTGGTTCATGTAAATTAATTTTATCATGGTGTGTCTATTACATGTGCAATTTTTAAAACGAATAACACATGCTGCCATGCCCAAAACATTGGGATCTTATTCATATTCCCAGAATGCCGGAAACTCTATGCCTTTTCCCGGCGCTTGCATCTTGATTCCTACTATAAGACTGACGCATCTGATCTTATCTATACCCATAATCGTGCCATTGGCTATCACATCAAATCAGGGTCTTTAGCACATGCCCACCAAACTGGTCGACCAAACGTCTCTTCCAGATGCTGTGTCTTGGAACTTGGTGATTTTTTGGTATCAATACTTTGGATTGAAAGACCAAGCCATTGAATTGTATTCTGAAAACCCATCTACATCGAGCTTTTGTAGCAACAATGGGCTGTTTTTTTTTTATTTTTTTTTATTTTTTATGGGGGGTGGTTAATGGGTATCTATTGTTCATATTTACACTGTTAAGATATAAAAACCCACCAATGAGTCGAGACTAATTGTCCCATGTTGATTAAATGAATTAGAGTTAAATACTTTGACCAAAAGAAACTCCCCTTATTACCATATAGTTTTATGATGGAACCCTCTTATACCTTATAAATTTATTCTCTCTTATTGACAAATGTGGGCCAAACCCGTATTTAACAATGTGCAAATGGGGTTTGTTGATGATGGGTTGAAAGTTTTGGATGAGAAGCAAGAAAGGAATGTTGGTGTTTGGAATTTGGTTTTTCGCAGATTCTGTAAGTTGGGACAGTGGGAGGAGGTTATTAGATGGTTTCCTAAAAGTAAAAATTGATGGGGTATTGTTGAATGATCTTAGGTTTGTTACTTGCTTGAGGGTTGTTGTTATAGAAGCTTAGTGAGTCAAGGAGAACAGTTGCATTGCCATGTTTATCAGGCTGGGTTGGTTGGGTCGAATCAGTTTGTTCCTAATGCATTGGTGGATATATACTCTGCTTGTGGGAGTCCGAGAGATGCTTGGAAATCGTTTGAAGTTATTCCTTATGATGCTGTGATTTCATAGAATTCGATTGTTTCTGCTTATGCTAATAGTGGCGTGTTGGTTGATGCACTTGAATGTTTGGGAGGATGCAAGATTGGAGTGTGAAACCTTCTGTGCGTTCACTTGTTGCGTTGTTGAATTTGTGCAGTAAAAGTAAGAATCTTTTTGTTGGACGACAGTTGCACTGTTTGGTTCTAAAACTGGGTTTTGGTTGTGGAAGCATCCATGTTCAGTCTGCTCTCATCGATATGTTTGGAAGATGTTATGCTATATTACATTGTGCTTATGCTGAAGAGGTAGTTGAGTTATTTCGATTCATGGTTGACGAGGGGACTGAATTTGATAAAGTCTCCTTGTCCACTACACTGAAATCAGTATCGGGATCTTCTTTTATGAGCTTATCAAGTTCCACCTTGTTTCATTCTCTTGCTATCAAAAAAGGATAGAATCTCATGTCGTAGTCTCTTGTTCATTAATTGAATTATATTCAAAGTTGGAACAGGTTGATCATTCACACTGTGTTTTTGAGGGCCTACTTTCACCCAATGTTTTCTTCTTTATATCAATCATAAATGGGTATGCCTGTAATAGATTAGGAAGGGAATGCCTAAAATTGCTCGAAACGATGTTCCAAAAGGGTTTGAGCCAGATAGAGTAATAGTCTTGTGTGTCTTGGACTGGGTGTAATAATTCAGGTTTTTGAGTCAATGAAATGTCTTCATGGTATTGAACCAGATCAGAGGCATTATTCAGGCATGGTTGATCTCTTAGGTCGTGTAGGGTTGGTTTATGAAGCTGCAGATTTTTTGAAGATTTCATTTGTAAAGGGTGGTTCTTTCTTGTAGAACTCATTGCTGAGAAGTTGTAGGATGAACCAGGATGAAGGTGTTGGATGAAAAGTTGCGAAATGCTTAATGGAGCTTGAACCAGGAAGTCCTGGACTCTGGAGTGTGTCTGCAAATTTCTAACTTTTTATCTTGAAGTTGGAGGTTCTGAATCATCCACAGCTTTGTCGTCTGAATTTTGGTGATAGCACAGAATTAATCAGGAAAGGCAATCTAATGGCAAGGTGGTAAGTCGGTAACTTTTTTCTGAAAGTACATGATAAGATGCATTACTTTTTCATAAAATACTTTTTTATTTCTGAAATTACATAATGTGCGTGGACCAACTATAGATCTTAAAAAGGAAGGTTTTCTGGCTTCAAACCTCGGGCAGTCTGGAAAGTAGCACCCTAGCTAGAAGCTGTTCTAATTTGAAAGAGTAGTTTATTTAAAAAATTAAAGTTTAACAATTTGATCAAATATTTAATAATACATTTTTTGGGTGATTTATACATTTCTATATAAATTTTCAAATATAAAGTTTTTATAATTTCTTGTTTTACAGATGTATAAATAAAAACATTTTAAGTCGTATCTTTAAAAATGTGAAAAGTTAAATGAGGCAAAAAATTAAGAACAAAAAGAGTAGTGTTTTTTGTTATTCAAAGGAGAAAGAGTATTTCGTATTTATTAGTTAAATGGTTGACCTTAACTAATTCTTATTGCTTTATCTATATCAAAATCTTTTTTAGTGTGTCTGATCCTTCTGCATAACTTTCATTTCCTGAAGGCTGTTGGATATTAGATTACTTGATAATGTCAACAGGTTCTGGTCTTAAATAATAGGCCAGAGGTCTTTGTTTTTGTATCACAATCATCCTTCACATTTTATAATTTTACTTTTCCTTATGTCTTTCCTTGAAATTTTAGGTAAAGTAATATTAAGCATTATATGGGAAATTCTGAAATATAACTTCCCAAATTCTCAAGGACCTTGGACTGCCCAAAATATAAATTTGGCTTATTATATTCCGACAAGAGTGTATATATCCGGTGTTAGTGGAGAGCTCATGAACTTTTTTGACTTGTGAAACTAGGATCTGCAGGTTTAAGAGTAAAGCAAAGATATGTAAATGAAATTTCACTTATACTTGAAGTGTAGGCATGAAGAAAATGTTGGCTCTTCATCTACTTTCAAGTCAAGCCAGATTTCCACAAATCTCTTCATTTTGAAAGCTAATCTGTGCATATAAATGCAAACCCAGTATCTGCTCACATATTATTCTACTCTAATTTTCTAAATCATACAGAACTCATAAATTATGGAAATATTCTTTGTTCTTTTCCTTAGCTTATTGATCACAGCTCATGGGACTACAGAATATGAGGGACATGACAAAATTGCAATGCTTGGAGAACTCGAAAGCTTCGACATTTATGAAGAAGATGAAATAGAAGCTTTTGAAATGCCCTCATGGACCAGTACAAATGCTGGGCATGTTCTCGTGAATGTTGATAGCTTTGATGCTGCTGGAGATGGAATTTCTGATGATACTCAGGTGATCCTAAAGTGGCATCTATGCAGCTTTGATCATTCACTGCTGAATCTTATGCCGCATATTAAGTTCTAACGCCACTGCTACGCTCTTTACTTATCTCTGAAAACTTTTCAGGCCTTCTTAAATGCATGGAAGCAGGCTTGTTCCACCGAAAAGTCAGTCCTCTTAGTTCCCGAAGGGCGTCGTTATCTTATTAATGCAACAAAGTTTGAGGGACCATGTGCTGGGAGAATAGTTATCCAGGTAATAAAATATCCACAAATGTCAATTTGTCTATGCTGCAATCTCTGCTCAGTTGATGGAATCCCCTAGAATGTGTCTTTTGCTTATGAGTTTTTTTTTTTGGGCTGCTGTCGTATGCTTGGAGTGCAGATTGATGGCACAATAGTTGCACCAGGAGAGCCCAAGGACTGGGATCCAAAGTTTTCCCGAACGTGGTTGAATTTTCACAAATTGACTAGTGCCATTTTCCAAGGAAAGGGGGTTATTGATGGGTCAGGCAGTAAATGGTGGGCGGCATCCTGCAAGAAGAACAAGACCAATGTAATTCTTGTCATCAATTCAACTCCTTAGTCCTTACTACTGTCTAATGGAATTGATTGTTGATCAGTATGTACTAAGTTACTAACTTATCTTTCTATTTTCTGAATTCTCCTTGACCCTACAGCCATGTAAAGGAGCACCTACGGTATGTAAATCTATTGAACTTTTTGTTTATTTATTTTCTTTGCATGGGTTGTGTTTGGTTCTGTAACATATGAGATTCTTGAGGAATCTGGATTTGAATGTCTAATTGTAAAACTATATACTTCTATTAAGAGATAAAATCCACGTTTGAGTTGAGACCAATTGTCCCACATTGATTAAATGAGTGAGAGTTAAACATGCTAAACGGAAACTCCTTCTATTGCCATATAATTTCAGGAGGGAACCTAAAAAATTGAGAAGTGTGTGTGGGTGAGTGGGCGGGTGATGATGTTATTCTCGCGAGCGTTTTCACAACTTTTCTGTGATCGTTGGAGTTTGAAGAATGAGTGAAATAATGATATGCTACTTTCTTTTTTGGCTGAAGGCACTAACAATAGATTCAAGCTCTGCTATAAGGGTCAAGGGTCTGACTATCCGAAACAGCCAACAGATGCATTTCGTTATTTCCCGTTCTGATTCAGTGCGAGTGTCCAATGTGCTAATTTCTTCCCCAGAAGATAGTCCTAACACTGATGGAATACATATCACTGAATCAACAAATGTTGCTCTCCTCGACTGTAAGATTGGAACAGGTATTTTTGTCCTTGAACTGCTCTGTCCATTTATGTGCTCCAACCCTTTTCTGAACCTGTTATAAAAGAATGCTTGCCAAGAGAAGGGACTTTTACTACTGCATTGTTTCCATTTAGTTAAAGACTTCAAATAGTGCTTCAAATGCTGTACTTTTGAAAAACTATTTCATGGTAGTCTCTAAAAGTACCACTTTAATGTGCATCTTGGAAAAGAAATGTGCAGTCTGCGGGCCGTGCTATATTATGTACGTGCTCCAGAGTAACGAAATTGATTAAGGTGTGCTGACTTAGGTTGCATAGATTCACATATGACCTATTGCTTTCTGTAACCGAATTCATATCCGGTGCAATATTTTACCGTTTTCCAGACTCATACACGTATCAGGATTCTTATCCGGATTTGTATCGGGGCAACATAGGTGCTAACTTGCTACATTTTGTGCGGGCACATGTACAGGGGATGATTGTGTGTCAATTGTCAATGCTAGTTCAACTATCAAGATGAAGAAAATTTACTGTGGTCCTGGGCATGGAATTAGGTATGTCCTTCGATGGTCAAATGCTTGGAGTTCTTAAAAGTTTATCACGTCCTCTGTTCTATGACCTTTTGAAGTTTGGCTATTACTTTTTTCACTTGTTGATTTTTCTGCTGCAGCATTGGAAGCCTTGGTAAGGATAATTCAACTGCCATTGTCACAAAAGTTGTCCTGAATGGTGCATTCATAAGGGGCGCAAGTAATGGACTCAGGATTAAGACTTGGCAGGTAATCACGATTTTATGAAATACAAGGAATAGCTTAACTGGAGGTAAATGTCAAGTCTTGAAAATTTGAGAGCGGTACAGTTGAATGAAACATAGTTAAGAAGAAAACATTGCATGTCAGAGGATAGACGTACTGACTACTGAGTTGGAAGGAAAGTATGGCATTTCTGCTAATATTTTTTGTAAAGATAGTCGCCAAGGGAATAAATGTAAACGAGATTTGATCTCAAGTTTTAGATACCACCATCGCAAACTCTATCCAAGTATGAATTGGAAGCACATGTTTTTTTTTTTTTTAACAATTTAGCATATCCTTGTTCAGAATTTTGACTTTATATCGGATCTATTCATATGAGCTCTGTCACCCTTTTTTGTATCCACCTTTAGGATTGAGTTTGAAGCATTAGAGCGTGATTGCGTGAATATAATCTATCTCTTAAATTCTTAATGCAGGGAGGTTCTGGTTATGTCAAAGCAGTACGCTTTGAAAATGTGATGATGGAAGATGTTGCAAATCCTATAATTATTGATCAATTCTATTGCGATTCTCCTAATCCTTGTGGAAACCTGGTAAGTGATAGGTTGAAATGTTGTGTGTTTCCTGTTTTGAGTAAACTTGCCTCTGGTTTTTATTATATAGTAGACAAAAGTTCTGTCATCGTTCAAAAACAGAATACTGGATAATCTTGGATTTCATTCTCAAAAAGTGAGGCTAGGGTTTTTCCTCTCTTGTTAAACTAAAAGTATAAAAAAACTACAAAAATAAGGTAAAATTTTTTTAAGCTTTATTTTTAAACTTGTTTCAAAAGTGAACTTCGTATCAAAATATTTTAAAAAATAAGCTTTTGTAGGTTCGAAATAAAATCGTTGTCCAAGCAGTGAATTAATTGGGTTGACCCATTTTTTTTAATTAGAAAATAGCTGCCTGCCTGACATATTGCATTTGGGGCAACGATTTTACTTGGTAAATTAGTTGTCCCAAGTAGTGATTTTTATCCAAACCCATAGAGACTTAATTTTTAAATTACTTTAAAAATAACTTAAAAAATAAAGTCTAAAAAATGTATTATGAAATACATCGATCGAGTTTTTCTGGATTTTCTGCCTCTGCCCATGAAAGCTTGATATCCATATGGGGTGGGTTGCGTGGGCGGAACATATAGTTTCCATAGACCAATGAAGAACATGTAGAGGCACATAGTTGGTAGTATCAACTCTGGGCACCATATCAATATCAAGAAGAGAATATGAACTAGGACTGACGTAACAGGGTTTTTCCAACGGCAAACATCATTAACCATCAGCTTATTGATATCGTGCCTGATAGAATCGACATGATTCTGACAAACTTAGCTTTGCTCCTTCGCATACTCCACAGTTGGGAATTCACTTCTAACATGAATTCCACCAACTCAAAACTTGGTCCCCAACTTGTACTTTCACAAAAAGTTCTTGAGCTCTGCTCCTGTCGTTTGGGATCACATCCTGAGCTTTTTACTCCCAGATACCACAATTTTGGGGTCATATAAACCTTTGGCCGAATGCTAAACAACCCCTCCCTGAACAAAGGCTGTTTCTGTATGCCATGCCTCTGGAAAGGCTTCCTCAGCTTGTGTGCCCATCCAAACAGCCAGCGTGATCTCTCCCATTACCTTATCCTGTCCTCGTCGGTCCTCCAGCCTGTACCATTGGGGTAACAATGGGCTATCAGGAGGGACCCTGGTTGGGATCTCACTTAGGTCAAACACCACTCTCCCTTTGTACTCACCCCTCCCCACCATCTCTAGCTCTTTTAGAAAGACTTCCAATGTAGAAGCTTGGATGCGGTCTTTTGAGAAAGCGAAGACCTGGTTCCACTCTGGAGTCCTTTTAGTCTCGAAATGATTGGTCCTCCCTTCGTAGTTTTCTAGCTTGACTTCTACATATGGATCACAGATTCCTATGACACCATTGTGGGGAAGATCTTTGGCTTTCACCACTCAAATATAGAGGTATTATGTTTGTTCAACAAGATCACAAGTACTACTGAATTTCTCTCCACTATTCTTCCAAGCTCGTCCACCATAGCCTCCTCCATTGGGACACCATTCTCCCAAGAGAGGGTTCGCCTCTTTCAGCTTGTAGTCATTGTCGTGGCTGGTAGAGCCTCGTTGCTTGATGCGGATCATTTAGTCGTTGAAATTTTTTGGAGTTTGCAAATGTTTTTATATGGTGTCGATTAGTTTTCTTTGAGACAGAGGAAGTTGTGGATTGGATTTTGTGATCATACAAAAGGTAATGATCGAGAATAGGTTTCTACTGGAGATCTGTAATGATTTTCTCTTCTTTCTTTTATTTACTTATCCTATACAGTTGTCATTTGCCATAGGTAGTTTACCCACATTGTAAATGTCTACTATGGATGGTTTGAAGTGGGCTTTAATTTATTGAAATGGAAGTGTAGCAACTGGTTGTAAGTGGGATTGAGGAATTCTGCTGTGATGGTTAAACGAAAAAAGTTGTGTTGGTCAAGAACCCATATGTTTATTGTTTTAAGCTCCTAGTATCCTAGACACTGAGTATTCTAAGAAGTGAGTAAACCTTTCATCAGAAAGCAAGGAAACCCCAATTGAACAAGGCCCTTATATAGCAATTAGGGGGAATGGGCAAGCATGTTTGCTTCTTTATCTTGTTTCTATCAAGCGTGAGAAGGCAGCCATCAAATGAATGGCAGTAGTAGTTTAATGATGTGCCTTTGTTTTTCTTGCTTTCCTAGTTTTAGCCTCTACCCTTTTTCTCATTATGATCACATGATCATCTACCTAATGTCTGTCTATGATTTCTCAGTCGACTGCTGTACAAATAAGTCAAGTAATGTACCGGAATATCACCGGCACTACAAAGAGCAAGCAAGCCATGAAGTTTGCATGCAGCGACTCGGTTCCTTGCAGGAACATTGTGTTGACAAACATTGACCTGCACAAGAAGGATGGCACAGCAGAGACATATTGCAATTCTGTGACTGGATTTGGGTTCGGAACCATCAATCCCCCCGCTGATTGCCTTACCTCCAGTGACAAAGATTACTCTAGTCCTGATGACATCAAAATTTCCCAGCCTGTGGAATCAGTAGAAGATCACATAGTTCATACAGAGCTGTGATTTTGGTCCTATCATCATACTATAGCCTATATAGGTATAAGTAAAACACGTTAGTATTGGGTTTATTAAACTCAAAATCATATTATAATGATGTAGATTACGTATTTTAGGGATGGGTGTTACTGCTTCAGACTTGGTGAGTTCTAGGTCTTAAATTTTAACTTTTCCAATTTCCATTTTTTTTCCCCGACTTGGGTTGTAATGATGCAATATATTATTGGTAATTGATTGTGATTATTGAAGCATTATAGAAAGTTTTTTTTTTCTTCCAATTTTATGGGGAGAATGGGAAATATCTAGTGCAACTGTAACAAAGCTTATGTGTCCCCACTAGCCTAATTTCAACAAATAGAAAACACTTGGCCTATTTAGATCTAAATAAATTCATTAAACCTACTATATCTTTCAAGTGTAGTGAGACTTTACCACTAGCATGGTGTAATTTTTGCATAGGAAAACTTCTTGTGTTGAATATGAAGGAGTACTACGTGCTAATCTTTGAAGAGACATGAGGACAGTCTTTTCATTCATTTAACATTAGCCAAAAGTGGTCGTCTAACCGATATGAATAGAAGGTGAAAGCAGGAAGCCTTTGCTTAAAGAGGAGGCAAAATACTACTAGTTTTTTTTTAATATTATAATTAGAAATTTTATTACATTTTATATTCTTTTTCTCTAGATTAAAAGTGGGATAGTTTCTTACAGGAAATAATGATATATACATAAGCTCATTTCTAATTGATTTATCTATTTTGAATTAGATGAGGTTAAAAATCCTTTTGTAAGGGGATGAAATGAAGTAGGAAGGTTTTCAAGGAAACTTTGTTGATCTTAAATTACAAGGTGAGCCAAAACACCCTATGGATTATCTCTGCCAGCTCAGCTCTAGCACTCTATAGGGGAAAATTTATAATTTCTTCTTTAAAAGATTGATGGTACATAATTCATCTAATGTGGTGAGAATAAGGACTACCGTATCTATACTTGTTTTTTCAAAGTCAAAGTTATTCTATCTTACATAGTTATTAGCCTCTTCACCAAATGGTACTACAACTTTGACAACATGTCAAGTTGAGTTATACTTACAATTTTAGATTTGAACTTAAGACCTTCCTAGCTGCTCTCCCCCTCCTTTTTTTTTTTTTTTTTTTTTCTCTTTAGGGTTTTCAACTTTCATAGTATTCTAGGACGAAAATAACTAAATTTCTTCAGAAATTGGCTAAATCTAGCCCTTTCTCTTCAAATATTTCCGCATTTTAGTTTTTAATTTCAATAAATTATATCATATAAATATAGTGAGTACTCCATGATGGGTTTAGTTTAGCATTGTAAGTATAGTACTAGTTGAGTATCATGAATTTGATTCGTTGCAGAAGAATTATGCAGGATTGCAAAGGATATCAATTTTTTGATACAATTAGATGGAATCAAATGGAAATAGTCCTTATGGCTACAACAAACGTTAAAGTGTAAAAAATTTTTTACATTGCATTGATATGTGAACTCTGCTGAGTTCTAACGTCAACAACCTTTTGGCTTCCTTGAACACCGTATCCTGAAATATCAATCAAGTTCTATGGTTGAGTTTGTTATAAAACTTATCTCTCCTATGAACTCTGTTGCTCCTTGATCACTAGCATATTGGAGCTTCTTGGTTGCCGCAACCCTAACTTCTCCCAAAATACCCTTGTAAAAAAACTTCATATGCTCCTATCCCAATCTCTTCTTGAAAAATTCATTGTTGCTATTTTCAATTCGTCGAGGGTGAAACTCTTGAAACCAACTATGTCATAACCCTGCATTACCTTGTTTGAGCTACTTTGGGTCCTATACAGGAAAACCCACACTGTCAAAATGCAAGTCATTTCCAAATTCCTACTCCCACAACAAAGAATTACAATGGGTCTTCTTTCTCCTTTATCTCTTAGTCTTTCTGCAGTAGAACCGTCTTAATCTTCCCCACACCACAGTAGAGCTTTGATGAGATTTTAGGAGTGTTGTTCAGAGACATAATGGAATTGATTTTTTGGGTAATTTGAGAAACATACTGCCTGGATAATAGTTTTTGGCGGCCATAAAGCAAATGCACCTTTGGATAGAAGTTATGCCTCAACGGGTTGATGTCATACCAGGGCACGAAACCCTGGCAAACCAGTGACAGTAGACAAATATCCCGGCATTGTTCATAAGTATCAAGTATAGTTCATAAAGGTGAGCAATATCAGCCATCAAACTACGTAGCGGTTAGGCAATGAAATAAACCTGACAATTATTTTTTTTCATCAATTTGGAATTCTGCCTCCCATCTGTTTCTCCAGTTCATAGGATCTTTTAGCCTAAAACCTGGTAAGCGAATAGATTTCCTACCTAACCCAAATACATACTTGCATAAACTGTTAGGTCCACATAAGCCACTCACGTATTGCAGTACGAAAAGCTTGCCAGGTAAAACATCCATTGGCCGTTGTCCTCTGAACTATACATCCTTCAATTACCATGAAATCAAGAGTGAGCCTTCTGCAAGGCCTCAACCCAAAATCAATGGTGTTAAACTGTAGATCATCAAATGACTCAAAACTATCGTAAGAATTAAAGCTAGCAAGTCGAGTAGCATTGAAATTAATACCCCAGCTCCTGACTGCAGATGTAGGCCAATAGACAAAAGATATATCCTCCCTATCATCAAAAAGCAGACTCAAAACATTGTCATTATCAAAGTAAAGCTTGTAGAAACCAGAAGAACAGTGTGCTTGGTCTTTAAAGGATACAAGGTCAACCTCCTTATTGAAGAGTTGTCAAAGAAACGACGTGTTAATTGGTGAGTAGAAACTTTGCCAAAGAGTAGTATCTGATGAGGTTAATAGAATGAGATTACCTGAACCCACAAGTTTTATGCTCGTCCAAATATATTGGATGACCATACAGTAATATGCTCAGCAAAAAAGATAGGTTGAGATTGCCATCTTTCAACAGACCTTGGAGTGTGCTTACCCTTAACTGGTTGATCCCGGTTGGCCATCCAAACAACAGTTTTCTCCAACTTGGTAAAACCCTGCAAAGAAGACACGGGTTGGGGAGGTTAAGATATTATTGGGATCCTCCCTATAAAGAGATGAACCCTTTGTAAGAGAATTCTCCATCATGCAAAGAGTAGGGAAAGCCAGATGTAAGAATAAGACGAGCAATAGATAGGTGATAGTAAATGAGTCCATTACTGCTGTCTTTGTTTCATCACCAAACAGAAGGATATATAAGGGCTATACCAGGCATAAAGGAGGGGCTTTGGTCATATCTCGTATGCGAAAATATTGGGGAAATAAATAGATGGTCTATGATCATCATAAAATTAATGATTCCGACTGATAAAGAAAGTACATAAAATTGAAGATTCCACCACTAATCTTTGGTCAGTTTATCAGTAGTCAAGATAATTAAAACTATTAAGTAAATGGTTTGCGAGAAACTGTATCCTATATTGACTTTTAGTTCTACAAAAGGGCTTGGAGTAAGTAACTACTCGTTACAACCTGAAATTTCTTTGTATAAATAGACATCCTCATACAAATAAAGGTCGACTACTTTCCAAATTCAAACTAACGGGTGAGTAAAACTCCACATAAAACAAGTTCAAACTATGGAAATTATAAGGCTTAGCAAGAATCTTCGTGACAACATTTGCATAACAGCACAAATACTACACGGAACTAAATCTAGTTGGAGCTTGGAGCGTCCGAGCATGTAAGCCTAAAGCGCAGGGTTAACGCCTGAGGAAAAATTACAGATATTGAGCAAATTTTCCAAAACATTATGTACGTTGGGGTATGATCACAATGGAAGAGAAAGGTAAATCGAGAAATTATAAAAGAGATAAAATGCAAGACAAGTGATATAAGACAACATAATATTTAACATGGGAAGAAACCCACAAAACAACGAGTAACGAGAAATCCAATATATGAAAATAGGATAGTACAAGACTCCTATATAATAAAATTATTAGGCTGCCAATAAAAGTTATCTCTTAATACCAACAAAAATATCTCTCAATACAAAAAAAATTACCCCTATATAATTAGTACAAGACAATGAGCAATGAAGAAATCCAATATATGATAATAGGATAGTATAAAACTCATATAATTAGAACAGAAGATTGTGTGGACACAATGTCTGTAGGGAAATATAGATCTCTCTAGTCTATTTCTTATATTGAATGCTAAAACATACAGAGTTTATATACTACTTTGGTTGCCTAAAGTACTTATGCTAAATATGTACAAAACTGATTTATAGATGATTTTATTCTTTTGTACAAGGTATTTGCTTATTTGCTGAATTGGTTTGCTTGATTACAGCCTTGATTGTTGGCTTTGGTCTTGATTGCTAACTTTGGTGATTCTGAGGATCAACAAGAATATCTCCACTTTGACACTCCCCCTCAAGTTAGATATTGGGATGTCCAATACCTAACTTGCTTAAAGCTCCATAGAAATTCCCTATTGGAACTACTTTTGTTAGGATATCCGCCAATTGTTCTTCAGATCGCACATATGGGAGAGATATTATTTTTGCTTCAAGTTTTTCTTTTATGAAATATCTGTCAATTTCAACATGTTTAGTTCAATCATGTTGAACAGGATTTTTTGAGATACTTATCGCAGCTTTGTTGTCACATAATAGCTGACACACTTCCTTAGGTGGAAATCCGAGCTCCTTGAGCCATAGGATTTCAGTAACCCCTTTGGCTATCCCTCTAAACTCGGCTTCTACATTAGATAGTGCTACTAACTTTTGTTTCTTACTCCTCCATGTTACCAAGTTACCTCCCACTAAGGTAAAGTATGAAGATGTGGATCGTCTTTTTGTTTTGTCACCTCCCCCAGTCTGCATCAGTATATGCCTTCATCTCAAGATGACCATTTTTCTTGAACAAGATTCCTGTATCTGTAGATTTTTTCAAATATCTAATGATTCTGAAGACTGCTTCTAGATGGTCATCCTAAGGTTGGTGCATAAATTGACTTACTAGTTTCACAGCATATGTAATGTCTAGTCTTGTATGTGCCAGATAGATGAGTTTTCCTACCAGTCTCTGATATTGACCTTGGTCTGTCAATTCTGCTCCTTGTATTGTGAGACCATGGTTGATCATCATTGGAGTATCTGCTGGTTTGCAATCAATCATTCTTGTTTCAGCCAGTAGATCTAGGATATACATTCGTTGAGATATGAAGATTCCTTCCTGTAATCGTAGAACCTCAATTCCCAAGAAGTACTTTAGTGTTCCTAAATCTTTCATTTCAAATTCTCTGAAGAGCTCTGCTCTTAACCTTGACATTTCTTCTAAGTCACTTCCTGTCAGTATCATGTCATTAACATAGATGATAAGGCATGTTATGAGATCATCTCTTTTTTTCAGGAATAGCGTATGACCGGAATTACTTTGATGGTATCCCAGTTTACACATGACCATAGTGAATCTTCCAAACCATGCTCGTGGAGATTGTTTTAGACCATGTAGAGCTTTTCTTAATTTGCAAACTTCACCAGTTGAGAATTCTGTAGAAAACCCAAGTGGGGTTTCCATGTACACTTCTTTGAGTTCTCCGTGAAGGAATGCATTATTCACATCAAATTGGTAGAGGGGCCACTCTTTGTTAGCTGCTATGGAGAATAGTACTCAAGTTGTATCAATTTTTGCAACATGAGAAAACGTCTTAGAATAGTCAAGGTCGTATGTCTGAGTGTACCCCTTAGCCACTATCCTTGCTTTGTATCTTTCTATCGACCCATCTGCTTTATGTTTTATGGTGAAGATCCATTTGCAACCTATGGTTTTTTGCCAGGTGGAAGTGTGCATTTCTCCCATGTCTCATTCTTCTTTAAGGCTTTGATCTCATCTTCCATAGCCTTTTTCCATTCTTTGCTCTGTAGAGCCTTGATTGTGTTCTTTGGAGTCTTCTCTGAGTATAGAGAGGAATTGAATGCTTTTATAGTCTTGCTCAAATTTCCAGTCAGATTAGTTAATGGGTACCTTGACTGTCGAGGTTGATACTCAGGTTCATATCTTTTAGGTGGTACCCCTCTTGTACTTCGAGGTGGTAATAGATACTTGTCTGACGTGACCTAAGTACCGAATCTTCTTCCTCTTGCACTCTAGTGTTAATGATTCTTCATGACCTGAGGTTTCATCTTTATCCAAAACAGATGAAGAGGGAATAGAAGTACTTACCTCAAGATACTCAGAATGAGTTGATGATTAGAATGACAATGCAAGTGGTGTTGCTATGATGCTCTCAGAAGTAGATTCGGTGACTCCACCTACTTGTTTTTGTGGGACCGAATCAGATAAGTTTGGGCTAATTAACCACCTTAGCAGGTCATTTGAGTTCTCTCCCTGACTGTGAAGGTGGTAAAAAAATTCAGATTCAAGAAAATCAAAGTCCATTGTCGTGTAAATTTACTTGGTATTTGGGTCATAACATTTGTACCATAGCCGATGAACACACATTTGATTGCACAAGGGTCAAGTTTGGTACGGAGGTGTTTAGGAATATGAACAAAAACTGTACATCCAAAACCCCAGGGGGGGGGGGGTGTTGATAAAATAGATGGTATTTGACAATGGGAAGCTACTTCATCAAGAGGAGTTTTTTAGTTAAAGGGAGGTGATTAACTAGGTAGATTACTGTTGCGATGGCTTCGGGCCAAAAATTCTGAGAAACTCGAGACTATAGATCGAGTGATGTTCAGGAGGGTTCTATTCTTTCTTTCTACCACACCATTTTGCAGAGGTGTATAAGAACATGTAGTTTGGTGTATAATCCCATTTTCTGAACACAATTTTTTCATGTGTGAGTTGATAAATTCCCCTCCATTGTCAGATTGCAGTATTTGAATCTTCCTCCCATATTGATTTTGTATCAAGGTGTGAAACAAAGTAAACTTCTCACAAACTTCATTTTTTTTTTGTTTTAGAAAGTAAACCCAAGTAAGTCGTGTGAAGTCATCAATGAACAACAAGAAATAAGTTACACCATTGTTTCCAGGTTTAGGAGCAGGCCCCCATAAATCTGAATGTATTAGAGAAAAAGGTATACTGGATTTATTTTTGCTAGGTTTAAAGGAATTTTTATGGCTTTTTGCCTGAATACAAGTATCACAAGCAAAATTCTTATTCATTTTTTATATACTAGGAAAAAGATGATCTAGATACCCGGGAGAGGGGTGACCAAACCGTTGGTGCCATAGCTAAACTTTTTGATCCATAGTCCCTCGAACAAGCAATGCTTTATCCTGGTGAATCACTTCATCAACATAATAGAGCTCTCCTCGTTTAGTGCCACGCCCAATCATCCTCCTTATCTGAATATCCTGCACCAAGCGAAAATTGGGGTATATAAGTACTTTACAGTTCCGCTCTTTTGTTAAATGACCGATTGAGAGCAATTTATGAGACAATTTAGGAACATATAAACATTTTTTCAAGGTAATTTCGGAAGAAAAAACAATATCTCCTATCCCTTCAACTGGAGATTCATCACCATTGGATGTTTGTATGTGCATCCTGATTGTCTTATTAATTCCCCCAAACTTAGAAATATCATATGTCATTGTGTTAGTAGCACCACAGTCAAAAATCCAATTTCCATTCTTTTTTATGGTTGGTAGCCCGGTTTTGAGTTGTATTGAGTTACAACCTGGTTTTTCTTTTATTGGGCATTAGCATGTTTTGGTTTTAAAAGGGAAGAGAGAGGAAAAGGAAAGTTAGGGTTGCAAACCCTAACTCTCCCATTACCTTCGGTGCTCATGGTGACGGCTGCTACCTTCCCCTATTCTTCTTCGCTGCTTGTCTTTGCCACTACTCCCATGCTTGATTTCTTTTGCTTTCCTCCTTTTTTTCGGATCTGTCCCCCAGTTTGGATAGCCGACGAGTTTGAAACACTCATCTTCACACCGGGATGACGACTTTTCTGACCGGCGTCTGGTAAGCAATCCTCTTTCGATTTCTGAAATGCTTCCTTCCACCGATAAGTCTTCAACTCTCATTATCTTTCTCCTTGCTAACTCTCATCGAATCGTGGCATATGCTCATTCTACGGTGGGTAATGGATCTTGGTAGAGTATGTCCCTCCTGTCTTTGTCTAGAGAATCATCAATTCCACCAAGGAATTGATACAATCTTGTGTGCTAGATAATATCATTATAATTTGATATGTCATTTGGATACTCCATCGGGTTCCTCTGTCTCCTGTCTATTTCCTTCCAAATTGAGGTCAATTTGCTATCAAAAAAACCTCAATTGAATCGTTGCCTTGTCGGATGTTGTTTGCCTTGATGGTTAAATTGTATATCTGCAGGGCATCTTGCACATTGCTAAAAGTTGTTTCAATTCACTTCCATAAATCGTATGATATTGGGTAATCAAGAAACAGATTAGCTAGATCATCATCAATGTTTTTGATGATCTAGGTAATCACCAGTGAGTCCCTTTGAGCCCACATTTTGTACCCAGGGTCGGATTTGCTAGGGGGTATGGCAGTGATGTGTTTGAGCTTACCCCTACTGCTTATTGCCAAGTGCATTAACTTGCTCCACTTCGAGTAATTGTGATGATTAAGCTTGACTGACAGATTTGTCATTAATAAACTCACCATTGAATTGGACGGATCAATAGGCGGGATTTTGTTTATTTTTAACTCTATCAGGAGTTCTAACAACTTTGTCATTGTGTCTTGTTGTTCAGTTTTGGAAGGGTTTATTTAGTTGGTGTTTTCGGCCATTATAGGTAAGTGTTTAGTGGTAGATGATGAGCTTTAATGGCCGAAATCCCAAGGATTTTGCCGTTGCTCTGATACCATGCAGGGAAATATAAATCTATCTAGTTTATTTCTTATATTGAATGCTAAAACATACATAGTTTATACACTACTTTGATTGCCTAAAGTACTTACGCTAAATATGTACAGAACTTATTTACAGATGATTTTATTCTTCTGTACAAGGTATTTGCCTTATTAACTGATTTGATTTGCTTGATTACAGCCTTGATTGCTGGCTTTGGTCTTGATTAGTGACTTTGGTAATTCTGAGGATCAACAAGAATATCTCCACTTTGACAATGTCCCTAGATCTTATGTGAAGAATAAAAGATTTACTTTTAAAAAAAAACAAAGAAAATAACCTTATATTGTAGGCCATTCAATATTGTCAATGTCCATGGATCTTATGTTCTAAAGAATAGAAAATTAGTAACAGACAAAAAGCCCTTTTTGTCTATCTAACTATCTAATTGCTACGTGTATCAATAGAAATCGTACACATAAGAGAGGAGGAAAAAACAGGAGAATTATAAGATAGAGGAAAGGAGAGAAAACTGAATATTCACAAAGTATATTACACAAAACAAGTATTTATGATCTCGAATAACTCCTTGGAAGCTTTTGACTTGCACTTTCTCTTTTGTGAAAATACACTCAATAACTACAAACTCCAATGTCAAAGATGATCCGTGAACCATCTTGTCGCTCTTGTTTTTATTTCTTTTCTTGTTTTTTTGTTACTGATTGAATAGGGGTGTTAAGACAGTTACCTAGTGACACAAACAAAGTTGAATGTTCTTGTAAATTGTAAGTTGTAACAAAAGTTCAGTTTTACTTCTTCGCATAATGTTTATCCTAGGTTACTTTACCAACTATAAAAAACGACAATCATAAAAATACTAGTATAAGGTATTAAAGGCAGATATGAAGATTAAAAATATTCACAATAAGCTACAAAAAGAAAACAGAAAAGAAAGAACAAAATACCAACGTGAGATACCAATATAGCGTAAAAAAAATGTGAAATTAGATCCAGTTCAAAATGAAACAAGGTCAGTGGTGCTTTCGTTTGTGATGGTGCAAAAGATGGTGAGACACAAACCATTATCCCATCCTTCCATTTCCTGCATATATTTAAATTAATAAATATGTACTCTGTTTAATAACTACTCCATAGTAAATCAAGGAAAACCAGTACATCATATATTCAAGATATCGATTAATAAAATTGGAAGGGAATTTCGTTCAAGTAAAAACGCATCCTAAAGTTCATATTGTTGACCATCTATATCAAAATATAATTATTTCTCATATTTTAGTCTGTTGTAAATAAATAAATTATATATATATATATATATATATATATATATATATATATATATATCATAAGCCATTTTTATAGTTCGATGTAAAAAAAACAAAAAAAGTTGAATGTACAAGACATGCAATTATTATAGGATCATGCAACTGATCTTGCAATACTGTTTTCAAAATAAAAATCCATCCATTTGGAAGGACTCAACAAAAAAAAAACTGTTTCAAGAAAAAAAAAAATACAACAAAAAAACAATCATAGAAACTGCCAACTTAAAAAGAAAAAAAAAAAAAAAAAAAACTATGTAATTTACTCAACGACGACCTACAAAGTGCAGGGAGATCGAGATGTTGGCTTTTACCGTTTTGTCCCTTATAAAATGCGTACACCACCACATCAGCCGCCGCGTGATAAAAAAATTGTTTTTGCTAAAACTGTCTTCTTTAATTTGACTGCTTCATTTTTTAGGCAACCAAACAGGGCTTAGAATGGCAACTAATAATCACAAGATGATAAAGACATCTCTATTCTATAGTAACAACTTTATGTCAATGTCTGGGTTAGAAGAAGGTAAGAATGGTGATGAACGCCACATGCATGTGAACTATCAGACAATGGATTGCAATTGACCTCAAAATCCAAAAAAGGATGCATGACATTCAACATTTAGAATTGAGTTGGACTGCTTGGAATTTTCGGTGTCAGTTTTCACATTAATTGGATGTAACCAACAAAATTCGTAAGGTAAACGATAATAAAGCAATATTAACTAAAAGTTTCGTCCACTACAATGGGAATGCAACAAATACACTACGAAGCATATAACATCATTGTAATGTAGAGAAGTGGATATTTATTGTTTGACATTAATTAGATAGGATGTTAAGAGTATTTGAAATACAATTTTATTGCAATTTGTTACAAAGGATGGGAGAGTTGATAATGGACACTGAAGATTAATTTTCACATATTTTTATTATATTCCATCCATATGGAATAAGATTTTGGTAAGATATCATGTACCACTAGTAATAGAACATGGGTATAAAGCTATCTATTCCATTTACTGTGAAGTGATTCGTACATTCTTTACAATGAAAATAGAATGACGATCTATATGAAAGATAAGTTGATCGAGTTTATTCAGATGTCTTCCATCATACATTTTCTACCACAAAATTAATAAGAAATTGGGAAAATAGGATCATTTGTAATTAGTTTTTTACTCTAATTGTTACTCCTTTATATTACCTAAATTTTCTATTTTTATTTACCAGTTAGGCCCTTTTGGGTGTTTTGAAGGCTACATATGAGCCAAAGTGTGATTTCTATAATAATAAAAAAATAAAAAAAATAAAAAAAGCCCTAGGTGAATAACACTCAAGGTTCGAAACAAAAGGCCCTCATAGCCACATTTTAGACCTCACATCCCATGGTAGCCTAGAGTTT
This sequence comes from Dysphania ambrosioides, assembly GCA_026401315.1. Lineage (NCBI taxonomy): Eukaryota > Viridiplantae > Streptophyta > Magnoliopsida > Caryophyllales > Amaranthaceae > Dysphania > Dysphania ambrosioides. The sequence continues at coordinate 20,520,516 of CM048671.1, read as the reverse complement.
TGGATTAGCCATCCTGCATCCACCCATAGTTTTTTAATGACTCATGATCTTCAACCACCCCATAACACACCCAGAACTGGCGAAGATATTGAAGGAAATATAAACCTCGTAAAATCAATATGATTCGTTTGGCCCGAATGAAATGAAATAATGGATTGTGTGTCAAATGCATGCCTTTCAAGGTATTTCATAATAAGTACATGACATCTTAAAAACTTTCCTTCATAGACCAATTCCCTACGCACAAGGAAACACACTTCATTTCATCTACAGTTTCACAATTAATAAAGGAGGCTGAGGAACAGAATAAAAAGGTAACGCACTCCCCCCAATTATCTTTCTTTACTAAATCCCATTAATGATCACGGGAGAGACCCCAAAGTTCACGAGCATGTGATCCCACAAAAAGACGGCTCCTTAAGTCACATCCACATATAAACCCATTGTTTCCTTTCTGAATTTCTTCACTACATAATTCGCTCATGATGGTCAAACACTTTTTTTTTTACAGTTTCATCAATGCTCGTCGTATAAAATTGATCCGCTTGGCAAAACTAGCAAATACTATACGGTTTCTTACAACCAAATGTTGGTTAAAATGAGTAATATGGAATGCTGGTAGATATAAACTACTCCGTAGCTTGGTTGATTGAGTCCTATGGTGAATACTATAGTCGGTAGATATGATCAAATTCAGTCTATGTTATTGCCTATCACGGCTCCTACCTCCTTAAAAACCAAAGGTAAATAATACTCCATAAAATGCATGGTTATTAAAACAGCAAGTTACTAAATCTTCCTTTTTCTCAGGTCTCATACAAGGCAATACGTAAACAAATAGGTTAGTGAAGTTGGTTGATGTGCTACCTCTACGGCTCTCCCAGTGAAAAACTCATGAGTAGCAGCCTCACAATATTAATATACACCAACCTTTTTGCCATATAGTCATTTTTGAACGTTGATTATGTTATGTTCTCTTAGCTCTATGCTTGAATTACCAACTTGTTAACCAACTTAAAAAAAAAACTCTAGAGAATTAACACAACAAAATCATACCTTATAACTCATCACTCCAAACAAAACTCTTATCATCTACAGTTCTTGTCTCTTTTTTATCAAAAGAGAATGACAAAATGGCACTTGTAGACAAGATTTCATTTCCTGTTTTGAGTAACACCCTATAGTTTACTAATTAAGCTAGTTGATATTGGCATCCCTTTCCTCTTTTGCAATAACATGAGAGCCTAAGGAGTATAAAAACTCACTTTCAACACGTGGTAAAAAGGGATCCTTTCTGTTAATTGCTTCCAATCAAACAGTAACAAGTTTCCTGAAATTCCAAAGCTTTTACATCTTCGAACATTTATGTCAAAAGACTTAAAGGCAGTTGTCAATTCTATGGTTAAATTGGTTCAAATATTTATCTCTAAGAGGCCTAAAAATATCACTCAGAGTTTTGACTCTTGGATACGGAACGCTGCTTTATGACCATAATGAGAGCAACAACAAACTACAGGATGAAACCTAGAATTTAATATACCAAATGTAAACCAAATTACTAATCAAGGAGAGATAAATAATCCTAAGTATCCGATATAAGTAAGAAATTCTGCTTCAATAGAAATCAAGCATCAATATGTTGTTAGTGTGGTTATTGATTAGATAAAGTAAACAAGCGAGGAGAATTACTCTAAAGGGTAGAGATTCACGAACAGTCATACTTTATATGCGCTCCTAAAATCCTTAGCACATACTTTGTGTTGCTAGCTACTAAAGCTTCAACAATTCACAAAGTGAACACATTATTAACTCTCACAAACAAGACCTTGATGTCTAGTGAATGAAGAAAATAAAAGGAAGAAAACAAGCTTGCCTGGGAAAATTATCTTTCATCTTAATCCAGCATGCACTACTATATCAGAAGGTACATAAGCCATAAGATTCTAAATCCTTTGTTTACAAGTCTAATTTCTGGAGTTAAAAATTGATGAATCTGGTCTACGTTCTTGTGCAAGCTTTCGCATCTTTGACAAAATATATTTCTTGTTTGATACCAAAACTTAATATGCTTAATAGTTAGAACTAGGGAATTCTTTAAAATATGTTTGAACAACAATTGTAAAACCATGCACCTCACAAAATATGTTGTGCTCCAAGCTCGTACATAGACGTCTCCTAATGCCTTATTTAAAATTTAGTATAGAGTTTGTCATATATTCATTCTTTATGGAAATAAGATAGTATACGTATGTCACCTGTAAATCACACAGCTATTTTCCACTAACCTAGGGCCTTTACATATACTAATTGACTCTGTAATCACACATTCACATATTTTATACACACAAGGCGGAGTGGTAATCTTTGGAATTAATATTACCTACATCACTACATGTAGCTGGCAGATCTTTGATTGTACAAGCAATGTACGTAAAGACGTAAATACGCCATTGATCTACTGACTTCTAGCATTTGAGCTCACCAGAGATTCCCAACCCCTAGCATATGGGTGATATGTCTTGACTCCTATGTTACTCTGACTCTGCCCCAATACACTCCAATACGAGTACATATACTATTAACGTTGTTCATACAAAAAGCCGGTGACACATGGACACACAAAAACCAATACCCAGGTCTGAGTAATATAGCTCTACCATCACTTTAGGTGCCCAAAATGGTTTCAAGTTTGTTCCAATAGGGGTTTTGTGACCTGCTTTGGTGGTTAATTTTAGAAGAGGCTAATTACTAGTTTCAGTTTGTCTAATTTCAGTTTTGAATCTTGCAAAATTGCACTGGTGGACTTAGATCGTCTGATTATTATGCCTTCGGAGACATTAAGCATGGTCTACAACAGCAACAACACCAAAACAATGATGTTTATGACACAAAAATAGAATTAATCCCTAGGACACTGACATTTTGAAAAGTAACGTAATTGTTTTACACAAAATAGTGCATTCTCTGTCATAACAAACCAGGAAAAGCTCAAAACATTGGTCTGATTAGGCTGCTATGTCATAGTATTTAAACATAATGGAACTCTCCTAATCTTAAACGCAGTGATTACAGTGTATAGCACATTTTCACCTGGATCAGATTATAGCTGATGACAATCGGAGTTAAAGGGTTGTATATCACTTGCCTTATTTATCAATTTAATCCCCTTCAACATAAGGTTCCAATAAGGTTGAATACTATATCTTATCTCCCACATATGACCAATAACTACAAGTAATATTCTTCACTCAATCTTACTATCTCAAATAATGTGTTGCATTATACAGCTTACATGAAATTAAAAGAAACACTCGATAGCTTATATCTGTAAATATAATCAAAACAACTTGTCAGCAAACTATACGATTTACTATTTGTTAACCATACTGCATGTGGCAACAGTTTCTTTTGACACTAGTAATATAATTCCTATTGTTAAGACGTCGAGTAAATTTCCTTTAAACATGATGAACTTTCTAAGAGAGGTTTCATAGGGATTAAAATGTTACCAAATCATGCAAAATATAAGAAAACACCAAAGCTTAAAGAGTAATATTTAAAACTTGACTTACAGATACTATGGCCCCGTATTTGCTGTTGGTTGAGAAGACAAGTACAAAAATCTCCTGCCCGTGAATGTAGCATGTGACCCATAGAGAGCTGTAACAATCAGAGCCCTTGAAAACTTATAGCCATATGATGATACCCAGTCACGTGCACTCTTTGGCATTTCCAGCAAATAACACAGTGGTAAAAATATATCCTAAACCATGAAAAAAAACGAAGTGATGTGCTATATCATTGATAAATGAGTTAGTAATGTTGTAAAACAAGCATATACTTCACACGGACATTAATCAAAACAATAAAATCATACAAAATATGGAGTAATTTACATCAACTATTGAAGTTTTGGTATAAATAAGATTTCACATCCTAATTGAAATTACTTAGTATTTTTAAAATATGAAGTCAATGTTGAAGCTCTAAAAGCCCAAATCATTACATGTGAGTATCTCACATTGACAAATTAATAGAAAAAAGTCCACTACATAAAATTGAAGAACTAATTCCCCTTATGCTCATATGGTTTTAAGGTAGAACTCTTTTAATCTTGTAAAGTGTATTATCTCTTATAGACGAGTGTGACCCAAACCCTTATTTAGCATTTCCTAAGCAATACACATTGCCATACTCAGTATTTCATAAACATTACATAATCATTATGCTTACAGAGAAGAATTCACGAGAATGCTAATGCAAATTGCTTGCCTAGATGGAAATTTTTATGTAATCAAGGAGTATTTCGCTAGAAAAACCCAATTGGATGACTCACATGCAAACAACAAACGACACATGTCAAGAATATGAGGGCTACTACAAGATTATCCAAGAAAAAAGTGAACTAAGAATAATGAGCAAAGAATGATGATGATAAAGCTAGCTTTGAAGGATAGAGGGAGGAATAAAACAAATATGCCTTGCATTATGAAAGATTGGCTCGTGTATGCATAGTCTTCTGTTGTTAGAAATCCCCCACTTATTTAAACCAACAGCTCTGCTTCTAGTTATCAGAAGAAGCACCTGCTCTATGTCTCTGTTTAATTCTCCCTCCTTCCCATCCCTCCTATAAAGCCTCTCTCTCTCTCTCTCCCTCCCCATAGCCCTTACTAATAAAAACACCAAAATGAGTAGTTTAGACTTCAAAAATCTCACATTAATGCTTCTCATTATAATACTCCTTTGGTCTACAAGTTTTGATGTGTGCAATGCTAGAAGAGGCAGACATTGGAGACACAGTAGACCTCTTTCGGCCTCATTGCTTAAGAAGAAAGGTAACAAAAGTCATGGATATCACAGCCACAATCACCACCAAAGCAGTAAACCAAAGTCAAAAACTCATTCTCCACCACAGCCGAGTCCAGAAGCTGATACGCCTTCACCATTGCCTCCACCAATTACTAAAGTTCCATACTATAAACGGTCACCTCCAAAAGCCAAGCCACCTCCAAATCCTACACCAATAGTTGAAACTCCATCACCCGAACCAGAGAAAGGTTCCAACATTTTCAGTGTGCTAGATTATGGAGCAAAGGGAGACGGTACTAGTGATGATACTAAGGTAAATATATTTTAACTCTATAATGTGATTCATAAGTCTTTTGCTTAACTTCTAGCCACTCAATATAACAACATGGTCCAAATGTATATCGGCTTTGAGCTCTTAAAGCTGAAAGTGAAGTTACCTTCCAACGAAGAATAATACACAAAAATAAAGTGAACTATTGTTTTTGAAACACTTAAGAAAGTCAGTGTTGGGTAGGAGCAAAGCACATAAGAATAGGTACGTTTACACTCTAGAACTAAAAAGCTATGAATTATACGGTGAATTGTCAAATTGGTTCTCGTGTTCAGGGACTTCTCAAGAGCTGAACTAACTTAAGTTAGTAATTCAGTGGGCATTCTCTGTCTGCTCCGTTCTCCTAAAAACAGCCCACGCCATGGAATTTTAACACCTTCCCAGAAAATGTCAAAAACTACACATTTTTTTACGGTTTATGGTAAAATATTTTATGGTATAGAGTTATCCTTGTCTGTACCACTGTTGCTATAACATTAGCACAGAATGTCATTATGCAGCAAATAGGAAGCCCATACTAGGTAAAGAAAAGCAGAATTTGTATGTTGTTTTAATATTATGTTGATTTATGACAATTTTTTATATAAAATATATTTCAATGACTTTTTTGAAAGGGGTCAAAAATCCATGACAAAAATAGATTGTTACACCCTCGAAATCTTAGAACATTAAACCTATTAGAAAAAATTTCACTCTAGCCAGGCATTTATACAATCATCCAGCTACCGCGGAGGGGCCTACAACTAAACTGTTTACTAGAAAAAGATAGAGGTTAAAGATTTAAATAAAATCACCTAGACAGGTTTAATGCGAGAAGTATATTTTACGCTTTACCCTCCCGTAAATGGAAAAATTGTTGACGTTAACTGATCAAACTATTACGTTAACAAATGCAGAGTGAAAGATAGTTTTTAGTTAGACATTTGATTAATTACGTTAATAAATGCAGAGTGAAAGATAGTTTTTAGTTAGACAGTTGATTAAATCTACAGTAAAAACAGTCATGTTCTCCATAACCATGAAAATATTCAAAATAACTCTCTCTCGTTAATTTAAGGAGTGGTGGGGAAGGGAGGGACAAGTAAATTGGCAGCGTCAATTAAGGTTTGGGATCAATGACATATTTTCTAGTTACGGCAGTTTGGCTCCAGATTCCAGCTATAATTATATACGCAAATGCACAAACTGCTATATGTGGACCAACCAAAAATATGAGCTCAATGAAAATTTTGACAGATACAACAATAAATGAATTCATGCTTATATGCTATGGTGTAATGCAGGCATTTGAAGGTGCATGGGAAGCAGCTTGTAAAGTTGAGTCATCAACGATGCTGATTCCATCAGGATATCAGTTCCTTGTGGGACCCATTTCATTCTCTGGTCCTTATTGCCAACGAAATATTATTTTTCAGGTAATCACCAACCACTCAATGACGCTTTCTCAATTTTTTTTTCTTCAATGAATTTTTTCCTTTACAACCCCACATTCGTCTAATTTTGTTGGGTAGGGGATTGCATGTTGTGACGAGTAAATAAGCAACATTATAAAACAGATAATTAACTTATATTATAAGAGTAATAATCTGTAGAAGTTGTCCTAACCTGGCTTGTTAAATATGCTCCAGCTTGACGGGACAATCATTGCTCCAACAAGTCCCAATATTTGGAAATCCGATCTGATGTGGTGGATGGACTTCACAAAACTGGTAGGAATCAACATACAGGGGAAGGGTATCATTGATGGAAGTGGCTCCGTCTGGTGGACAGATGCTCCATACGAAGATCCAGAAGATCATGAATTGAAAATGATTATGCCATTAAATGGCAGTATCTTAGAAAAGCCCCCAATGCCAGTAATTATCTTCACTCTATTGATTTCAGGCCTCATACATGTTAACATTCTACAAAACTGACTGCATTTCAACCGTGCCATAGGTTAGAAGTGAGCTCAACGGAAAAATGCCCAGCGTCAAGCCAACGGTAATGACCAAAATCTATTTACAACAACAATTTTGTACCTCAGGATCACCAAATATCTAACAGAGGATCGCTCATGTTATGCAGGCACTGAGGTTTTATGGCAGCATTAACGTGACAGTAACAGGAATAACAATTCAAAACAGTCCTCAATGTCATCTCAAGTTCGACAATTGCAATGGAGTCTTGGTCTATTCATTTAGTGTCTCATCACCTGGTGACAGTCCTAATACTGATGGAATCCACCTCCAGAATTCCAAAGATGTGCTCATTCACTCTAGCAGCCTTGCCTGTGGTAAATACATTTTTCTGGATCAACAGTTGCTTGTCACAAGTCCTTACAAGAGTCACAAAATTACTACTCAGTACTTGGCAGCCAAAAACTGATCAAGAAATATATAACCTACAAAGTATAGAGGAAGCACGACATTAAGAAAGTAGTAAATTAAATCTGATAGTTAACTCCAAATTACAAGCCTGGAAATGGAGTTCAACCATTGGTCAATTGTCACCTAGCAAGTGCCATCTTCCAGATAAACTATGTTCTGGCCTTCTGGATACAACCTCCTACAGCCAATTATCAAAAGGCAATCGCCAAACCCCTAGAACCGTTGGGATAGGATGCCAATCCAGGACCAAACTAAGAAATCCATGATAAAATGCCATCTGCCAGAATCTTATAATGGTCCTTCTCCACTAACGAAGTCCATACATAATTTTGTTTTCACAGAGAAAAAATAGCTGCAAACAATTCCTAGATAAAATTGAACAAAAGAATAGTAAAATTTTAGTTACATAAAAACCAAATACAAAACAGGTTCAAGTGGCATGATGTCAGTATCTAACAATGAACTGAATGCAGGTGATGATTGTATTTCCATACAAACAGGATGCTCGAATGTATATGTCCACAATGTAAATTGTGGACCTGGACATGGCATCAGTATTGGAAGTCTGGGAAGGTATAACACAAAAGCCTGTGTCTCAAACGTCACTGTCAGAGATGTAAACATGCATGGCACGATGACTGGAGTCCGCATAAAGACATGGCAGGTACTTCAAAATTTTCATATTTATAATTAACACAATACTAGTTGACAGTGTAGCAAAGGGAGTAATTTAGTATTATAACAATCACTAAGGCCTTGTTCTCTTCAATTTCTTTAAAAATTAGCTTTAAGTTAAAACCAGATTTAACTGGAAAAAATCATGGGAAGAAAACAGGGCCTCTCAAACAAAAACCTCAGAGGGAATAAACTTCGAGGTTTAAACTGATAAGGAAACTATAGATTTCTCAGAGCTTCAAAAGATATTCAGCTTACAAGCCCCTATTTCATACTTGGTTTTTGCATCAGCAAAATCATCACCATTAGCTATGCTGATTCATCTATATGCATCCAACTGTCTATTCTGTAGGGTGGTTCAGGATCTGTACAAGGCATAACATTTTCGAACATTCAAGTCAATGAAGTTCAGCTTCCAATTGTAATCGACCAATACTATTGTGACAAAAGCACGTGCAAGAATCAATCTACAGCAGTTGCTGTATCAGGTATCACGTACCAAAATATAAAAGGAACGTACACTGTAAAGCCTGTACATTTGGCATGTAGTGATGAGCTACCATGCACAGACATTTCATTAAATACTATACAACTAAAGCCACTGCAAGAAAGGTATCACTTATATGATCCTTACTGCTGGCAAACCTTTGGTGAACTTATGGCTCCAATTGCCCCTCCACTTGGTTGTTTCCAAACAAGAAAACCATTGAAGAGCAAGGTTCAGACTGAAGTTGATATATGTTGATGACACCATAGCTACTCTTAAAGTGAACTCCAATTTTCCTTTCGTGGTTGATCAGATGATTGTTTATTCTGACCTATTTCACACTGTTGGCTAGATAGATAGAGAGTATATGAATTAATTCAGTAGGTTAAAGAACCCAGCTTAGTAGGGTTATATCAGTTACGTTTCAGCGTGAGTATTGGCTGTATTGTTTACCAGGTATAGTCATTTTATTAGGGCATTGCCCCAGTGTAAGATAGTACATAAAGCTTGCTATAGATGTTTTATAAATAATATCATAATTTATATGATGTGCACAAAAGTATAAACCAGTAAAAATCTTCCCTACACTCTATGTGAGCGTCAGTGTATGTCAGTGACCTGAAAGCAACAATGAAACAGAATAGAAGTATAGGCAGTTGTTTATCCGCAAATACGACATAAATAAAAAATGAGAGAGGAATATACTTATACAGATATGCAAGTACAATAAGTGACATGCTATAACTTATAGAATGTCATCTATAATTTCCAAGATCCCTAAGAGTAAAAAAGCAGAAAACAAAACATTCCAATTTTAAACAATACTAGTGTACTCTTTTCTGGCCCCTAACAAATCCACGATTATGTCAGATGACCCGAAATCAAAGTTAATAAAAAGATCAGCTAACGACTAAAAAAATTCAAAGTTCTTGATAAACGCCACAGCACCAAAGACATTTAACATCTGGTCTAAATATCTTGGCATATGAAAGATCAGATAACAATAGACAAAATATCTTCTGCCATGAACTTCCATTGTGTTCCATCCACAACTCTATCCGACTGAAACTCCTGAATCACTTGATTGTTGATTAGCTAGTCTAAACTGAAACTGAAAAGTCCTCCTTAGCCCTGACACTCCCAAAATGTTTCCACAAAGATAATCCACAGCTATGTCAATGCAATTGGGGGTTCCACCAATAGATTCCCTGACGATTAAAAATTAAGTCTATAAACAGCTGGCACTTCCAAGGTAACTACTAAGCTTCTTACTAAGTTCACTAATAACAGAAGATTGTATTGAAGAGTTTCCCTAGACCTGATTTACTATCTTAAAAACAGAATTTCAGGCTCTTAAAATTTTAAACTTTCATCACTGCCTCCCAATGGCAACGCCAGAGCCTCACAAAAACAACTCGAGTTTAAAAACAGAGACAAGACTATGAATATGTCCCAAGGGTAATAGATGACTTGTCAAAGAAGATGAAAGAGATCCTTATCGTTAAATGCAGTTAATTTTATTTCAGCCCTCATTTTTCAATTTCTAAGCCACATAATAGACTTCTGCTGCAGCTATATATTTGAGTGAGGCAGGCAAGTCATATTGATAGTGTTCAAAACCAGAAAAAAAAAAAACCTAAGAAATATAAACAGTCCTACCCCGAGAATTAATAAGCTTCCAACCTAGTTGATCAATAGAAAAGAAACAACACCTCTGCTCCTCTCCCCACAATTAAATCATGCATTACCCCCCTAGATCTTAAACTTCTAATCTGAGGAGTTACGGAAGAATGCCCAAAACTAACACTAAAAACTCCAAGGAGATTCTGTTAAGATAAAAAGCAGCAACCAATAGGCTCGAGAGAAAAATTCTAATTTTCCACGAATTTACAGAGAACTCAAATGATCATATCAAACTGCATGACCAACAATCCAGAATCATCTGTATAGTTCCATTCCTGCACTTTCAGGCTTCACTATCCTCTACACATACTAGGTAGACATTACCATTGAATGAAAAAGCCCAAACTCATCCACATCCCCTTAGCAAACACTTAGAACTGTTTGGAAAGGAGACAATAGTTTTTCTCTTATTTCATAAACCATAGGAATATATGACTCCAGAAGTTTCCCTTGCCCACTTATTTCCAAGCTATTTGGAAAAGTTTACAGGATCCAACGTCAAGGATGCTCACAAATGAAGACATTCTTATAATTTACAAGCCTGTCAATTTTAGTGCTTTCTCTGAAATTACTAAACATCATGATAATATTTTTTTTTTTTAAATTCTGAATTAGAATGAGATTTATACATGTCAAACAGTTAGCTATCAGAAAATCAAATTATGAACATCATTTAGGAGTGGTAAAAAAATATCAACAATATTTGCTGAGAGAGTATCATGCCAAGTCAAGTTATACTCAATTACAAAATCAAACACCAAAATCAAATATTTCCTCAAATGGAAAAGCGTTAGAATCATAATTATGCCAAGGCAAGGATGTCATAATAATAATAGTCTAAGTACAAGCATTCTTCATAGCACATACATTATGCCCAACTCCAATTACAAATCTTTTAACTTTTTTTCTATTTTAATACTCTTTTGAATTTGGCTGAAAGTTTAGTGTATCATAAGTTCATTACATCCTCCAATGACAAATCTTTTAACTTTTTTTCTATTTTAACACTCTTTTGTATTTTATTGAAAGTTTAGTGCATCATAACATCCTTTCTGCAAGGGCTTCCGATAGCTAAAAGTCATAAAGAATGAAATAAAGCAATAGCCAACCAGGTCCTATCAAACTGGGATCTTCAAAGGGAAGAAAAAACAAAATCTCATATAATGACACCGTATAGTACTTCACTCTGTTCAAATAAGCTACCAAAACGTCCAAAAGTACTACAAAAGCATCATATTACTTAGCTCACATGGCTACCATGTAAGCTAATACATGAATAAAAAGCTTACCTAAGTTATCCCAATACATGACATTGCCACTTCAAGACTCTGGCCACATTACCACCACTTCCATCTCCCCAAGATTGTGAATTAAAATCTGCATTGTATGAAGTTGCACTTGTGCCTCCTTTATTATTCCCCTTGCTCTGCTGCACAAACTGTATCCTTGAGTGGGGTAATAAGTGGAAGATTGGCATTTTAATGCCATCAAATCTAGAAAAATGCATGAATTTCATTTAATCCTTCCAGTATAAAACAGATGCAAGGATGAACAAACGAAAGTCAGATAGTTACTACTTACTAGCATCCTGTAAACACGTATACGCAACCAGGATGCTTTGACTAGTTTTTCAGCATTGAGACTTAAATTAACAAAATATATTGGTTGAAATGCTAAATGCATCAAATTTCAGAGCATCGTAGTTCTTATTTCGACTGCACAGGATGAACAAAAGTTCAATTGAACTGAAACTGAAAGAATTCTGATCAGGGCTGGCACTGCATTCATTCCAATTTCAAAAGCAACTTCTTCATATGCTTTCTGAATCCATCGATGTTACTTTACATTGCCCTAATCTTGTTCAAACCAAAACCGAAAGCAATATCAACATGCTTTGACTGGTAGGCCTTCTGAGACCAGCATTGCGCTGAGCTGCATTCTTTACTGCAATCAGATGTAAAGCAACCAGTGGACAGAACAAAAATGGTTGACCGACTCGATCATTGATCAACGAAGTAGTAGATTATCATTAACAATCAGACGACAACCCTTAGCATAAGTGATAGTTCAACTATAATTCATCGACATATAACACTCGTAAACCACAGAAATGGACATCAACGGGGAAACATCTTCCGTCTCAAGGTATGAAACCTTATCATACCAGAATTTTCCCTCTATAAGACCACCATCCAACCTATCACAATTATAACCATAACTCTGATTCCGCAGCAACTCCACATTAGCAACAACATAACAAAACCTAGTTTTACAGTTATCAAACCACACCAACATCACGAAACCGCCAACATACTGTAAAATTGAGCAACAAATCAAGCAATGAACTCATTACTTCATATGAGTATCCCAAGTAATCAGAAATATTTATCAAATACATTACCATACCAAAAAAAAGTACGAAGTAATAACTAAAATGAACCCTAAGTCTTAAACAAGTTCAAACTCAAATCGATTAACGAATCAACCAAACAATTGAACCAACTAAGAGGGAAAAAAATGGAAAAATTTAGTAACTAACTTATTAATTAATCTGATTGTCTCAACTAATTCAAATCCAACCCTAATTTTAGCGTATTCAGAAGCTCTCGCAAATCTCAAAAGCAAACCAAAAAAATTGGAAGAGTACTATGAGAAAAAAAAAAAAACTGCGCCAACAAACTAACTATTAACCGAGTGTTGTGTTGCTCGAATAGTCGACGATTGTTGTTGATGAATTCTAAGTTTGGACGGAGAGTTTGTGTGTGAAAGAGAGGTGAGAGAGAGAGCGCGCGCTTTTTGAAAAAAAAAAAAAAAAAAACCAAGTAATTCAAGTTGACCTCTTATTGACCTATTGTCATCCTTTGAGCTTATTTCCAATAAAAGTTGTTAAAATTGTCAACGACTAATACTCCATTTCAAGAATATGAAATAAAAAATTAGATTTTATTCCCATTACTCCTTTAAATTATAATAATAAAAAAAATGCAGTAGAATTATTTAATTTATAGTGAGATAAAAAGAATAAAAACATTTGATATGAGTGTTAAATAAATAAATCATACTCCGTATGAGCTTTGAATTTTGTTATGAGTTCAACATTTTGTGCTGACATGGGGCTTATCAGACATTAAATTCTTATTTCATTTGAAACGGTTTGTGCGAGGGGGAGGAAAGTCGTTAGTATGTACTTTTGAAGGATTTATTATTATTTATTTTATTTACTACAATATTTCAAAAGCTTTCATTTTCATTAAGCAACATATCGTTTAGCACAAAATAATTGAAAATTGGTGATGTTCAAAGCAAATGTCTAAGGTCATCTTATTATGCACCAGCTATTGACGTAAAATTGGTTTTGTTTTAAACAAATTTTCCTTAACCTAAATTAGCCTATATTTCATCCTTTAGTTCTTTTACCATACTTTAGAGTTATACTGTCAAACTTTAACAATATATTGGGACAACTAAAACAACTTAAATTTACCAACTTAATGGGATGGAGAATATAATTCTATACTTATGGTTTTTGGTTTGAAAATTTTAAAAGTAACATGAGACACACAAGCCAATAAATATTTGGATTAGATGGCTGATTTTTTTTTTTTTACCTTTTTTTAGAAAATTTCGAAAATTCTCGCCCGAAAATATTTCGAAATATGAGCTCCATGAGTGTAAACCGCTGTCAATGGCAGCGGTTTTAAGAGAGTTAGTATCTTGACTTTTTGGGAATATAATTTATCAAGTGTAAAACCACTGCCAAGGACAGCAGTTTTAAACTGGATAAATTCTATTCTCAAATCTCTTTTACACAGTGTAATTGCTGATATGGGAAATTTGTTTACTAATGAAACTGTTATCCTTGACATTGGTTTTATTAATGCACAGGCTCCACATATGTTGTTGACTTAAAACAGTTGTCACTGATAGCAGTTTATACATAGAGGTCATATTTTGAATTACTTTTGGGCGAGAGTCAGTTTTTGAATTATTTATTTTAAAAAAAGGTTAAAAAAATTAGCTTGGATCAGATGATAAAAGAGTTAACTAAGGTTTTGGATTTGAGCCTTGAAACGCAATAGCATTCCCGTATTCAAGCATGATCTTGCTCAAATCCAAATTAGTCTAACAAAGATTCCCCATATTTAGGCTTGAACTTACTCAAATATAGATAGTCTAATAGACTTTGAATTACTAAGTGAGACACTAAAAAAATGAAATAATTATAAACAACAGAGTACTATTCTTGTTTACTTAAAGTATACATAGAAAATGTAAATAGAAAACTATAATCAATATAATAATGAATGGAATTATTTATGTATATAGTTAAACTTTTACTCACTATATAAGGTCTTGTTGTGGTTTAAAGAATAATTTTCTATACAATCATTAATCCCAACATCAGTGATCCACTGTTAAGTACTTATATGTGAAAATTCAAAAACTATAGACAATGAAAAACTTGGCATTCGCTCTTTTGTAGTTTTAATGATCACTTATTCAGGATCCTTAGTCCTAACAATTTATTGCGATGAGATGAAGGTCATGAGTTCTTCGTCTAATTCGAGAGCACTCATCGAATCAGGTGGCAAATATACATCGATATCCACACTTCCTTTTTCTTTGCATCCCTGGCAAGCATACATCATCCCAGTAGCTTTGTACCCACGTCCAGTACGAAAACATACCGCTTTCCCTAGTCCAAATTCAATTCCATACATGTCAAATTTCGGATAATTTCCTACTCCTACACTGTTACGGTTAAACATATCAGCATGGTAGTAAAAATATGGAGACTTTAACCATTCATTGGCATAGTCGCGCACTGTTTTGTCATTGAAATTTACCACTGACTGGTGCAACAATGAGGCTGCCCAACCCAAATTATTTTCAAGTAACTCACCAACTGTAGTCCTAGTAGTAAGAGGTTGAATAAAGTTGCCAAAATAATACTTTGGTAAAGGTGGATTTAATCTTCCCCTGCTGTTTGCAAATAAGTGATTATGGATGACTTGATCATCTGGTAGGTGGTTTGATCGGACAATCGACCTCCAAACAAGAGCACACAAGGCCTGAAAGGACGAGATATTGTTGGCATAACTTTCCTCATTTGCTTTGGCTTTAATTCGTACTATTGACTCGGACGAGAAATGAAAGATTCGGTCTCTAAGTTGAGGAGTTTTATATTTTCTTACAAATTCATCTGGATGAAGATAGGGGATTGGGAAGGGGCCAACAGCACGCCCATCAGGACACCAACGCGTGTAGACGGGTAAACGCGACTCACAACTAATACGGTTTCCCATTCCTCTATGTATCTCAGACCAAGTGTGCCAAAAGTTCCAGTATGTAGTTCCATCTGCGATGCAATGGTTCATTGAACAAGCAATGAAAACACCGTCTAGAAGCTCAGTAACCTGAACTGACAACAAAGATTTTGAATGACCATCATAGTTCACAAACTCTTCATTGAGGTCAAAAAATGACTGAACTACCATAGGAACGTCATTTGACGAGAGAATATCAGAAACAGTGATATCAAAAGTTGCATGGATAAACCTAGCCCCAGGGCCCTTGTTGCAGTCTACATACACTAGGCTTTCGTGCTTATCTTTGTCAATCTCTGTGACAAGCCGACCAGCCAGTGGGTAGAAATGAACGAGGGCCAGAGACAGAGATTCCTCAAGACTCTCGAGAAAGGATTGCATCGAAAACTCTCCATCATTTACATGTGATGGTTTGGAAAACAAGAAACCAAAATTTGTGTAGTGAAGTGAAAGCCATGAGAGGTCATGAGGAGCTAAGTGGTAAGGTTGTTTTGATTCCTCAACCTCGTGCTTTGGTTTGATGAAATAATCTGAAATGCACTTCACAACAGGCGCATAATCTGCCTCTGGCTTTGCCTTGGAACATATATGATCACTATAATAGGCCTTTGGTGTATATATGTGCTTAGCAACTTTGGCAGTTCTAAGATGAGTGAGCCTTTTTGACCATCCCAGAACTGATGCAATTTTACAGCTATTCCACATATCGTAGAAAACTGGCCTGGATAAAAAATAATAATAATAATTGTTGGGTTAATTCAAAAAATCTAAAAAGTTGATCAAATTATTTATAGAACTTCTATAATAGAAAGAGAACAAACCTTAGACACGCGTAGGATAATGGTATAGAAAAGCTCGGCTACAAATTGATTTGAAGCTAGAGGATTACACGCCCTTTAAAAGAAATGTAAGTTAGTTTTGTTGGTAAATTCTTACGTATTAAAGATGCTAAAGTTTGTATTACGCCATTACTGTTACGTTAAGAGTTAAGACGTGAAAAAATGTTGCCAAAAGATAAATGTTATTCTAGAACAGAAACAATCCTACGCAATCAACTATGTTGAATATAGCCACTTGTAATAGTGAATTAGCGTACCACAATAAAATACCGACCAAGGGATTATGTTGAAAATCTAGCCCATAAAGTTAACGTATTTGATCAAATTTATTGTACATTCAATCATAAATAATATGTTGAAAAAGTTAAGATTTAGCATGCTTTTAAAAATATATTGACATAGTATTTGTGATAACTGCAGCATCGTTGTCTGGGAGCTAGAAATCTATGGCATTGTATGATACGGACTTCGAACTCATTGTCTAATACTAATAGTACTTGTTTACTTAATTGTATAAGGGGTTGGTGATTGTTCCCAATTGTAGCGCCAAGTTTCATAGGATCAGTCACACCATCACTTGACGGTGTGACGTGAGTTCACTCAAAATGTCGCACGCTACCTAAACAAATTACTAGCGCGGCCTAAAATTACATTAAAGGGGCTAGAGCAATGGTTGAAGCTGATCATAACATGTTGGAATAATAGAGTTCATCAAGGCTACTAGGAAAAATCATAACATTAGAAATAACCAAAGCGATGGGACATATTAAGTAGTACTTGGTACGTTGTTAGTGGTGTCAAATCGGGTTTATAGGTCGGTTTGTTCGGGGTAAATTGGGTCAATTTGGCCTGCCGAGTTGGATTGGGTCAGGTCATTATCGGATCGGGTTGAATTGTTTTTTGCTTGCTCGGATTCAGTTCGGGTCAAGTTGTAATCGATTCGGGTCAAGGTCGGTTTCGGTGAAATCGGGTTCGTTCCTGAACAAGTTATTTCGGGTTCGGGTAGATTTTGGGTCAAGTCAATTATGGTAATGGGTCGCCTCGATTTCGGTTGAAATCCTGTTTGGGCTTTATCGGGTTCGTATCGGGTCATTAATGAAAAATGTTTGGTTTCAAGGTTATTAGAAATTGGGTGAATATAGGTCGGACAAAATTAAGTCACATTCACATATATTCAGATTGTTAACCTATCTAGTCAATTTGGGTCACTGGTTGTTATAAATTGGATCATATCGATTATGTGTCGTGTTCAATTGGTTTCGGGTTCTCTTCGGGTTGGGTTTGTAACAGGTCGGGTAATTAACAGATCGAACATGGATCGGGTTCTAGTTTTTGAGTATCGAGTCAAATCGGTTTCGGGTTGAATTTAGGTCGGATTGGGTCGATGTTTCACTTTTCGGGTCATAATCAGGTCAAATTTGGGTAACTTATTGTGTCAAGGCAGGAAATTATTCGAGAAGCTTGGCCACAAATGATTTCAAGTTAGAGGAATATACACCCTTTACAAAGAAATATAAGTGAGTTTTTTTGGCAAACTCTAACGTATTAAAGATGCCAAAGTTTGCGTCGTTACATTTAATGAAGTACGTTTTATGTTGAATAGTGAATAGTCACTAGTAATAAATAAATTAGTGTACTATTAGGTAAGTTCCATGCAATGCACAGTTTAATAATAAATTATTTTTATTAAATATTTCAATTATAAGAATATTTTTATTTATTGGTAAAAACTTATTGATTTTATAGAATTACCGTAAAAAAATTGAATTGGGATAATATTTTTTATTATATTAAATAAAAAATTATTATAGAAAAAAATAGAGAGAAAACATGAAATAGATGGAAGAAATAAAGATAGTTTTAAATGACTTAGGAATTTATATAGTCACATAATTTTTATTGCGATAGATTTCTAGTCATTAGGAAGTTTAGATTACTGATTATTAGGAGAGTAATTTTGGGATAGTAATTTTATCTTTGGCTATTGTCTTTTCATTTATCTATCTTATCCTATTATTTGTAAGCTATATATTGATAGCAATATCTCAATGAAGGCGAAGGTTTTTCGGTTTTCTATTTTCCTAAATTTAGCATGGTATCGGAGAAAGGTTAAGTTTTTTTTACTCGCATCTCCAGCCGTGATCAACCATGGTAGGTGTTGTTTATTCTTCTTCTTTCTCCAAGATAGAACTTAATTCCCCATTTTTTCTTACACCACAAGATCTTGGAATCGTTCGCATCGAAAACGATATAAGACGTGCTGGTGGTGGCAATAATGGATCAGGTAAACTGACGTGTGATAAATGCAAGAAAGTTGGCAGTGAAACTTCCTAGTGTTGGGCTGACAAGGTGTGCAATCATTGTAAAAAGAAGGGCCTCATTGAAAGTCGGTGTTACAGTTTGCATGGGTATCCTGATAAACGCAACGAAAGGGAATCGGGTGGTCGTGGAACTGGTGCCTCTGCTCATGTTAATGCAGCGTCTAGTAGCACTGTGTCCGCTTCTACTTCTTCTTCAATTGGCAGTCCCTTTACACTGGAACAATGGAAGGCAATTGTCGAGATTGTTGGTAATAATAGTATTTTGGAAACCGGTTGAATGGTATGTTTGACCAAAAATCATGGGTTATTGATATAGGTGCTACACATCACATAACTGGAATAAAAGATTGATTATTTGATGTACAAAATATTAATTGTCCCATTGGATTGCCTAACGGTGACACAGTGAATGCTTCTCTTATGGGCTCGGTTTTCTTATCGAATTCGATCACTCTTCGTCGTGTTCTTTTTATTCAAAATTTGCATTGCAATTTAATTTCAGTATCACAACTTAATGGTGATTCACATACAACTATTCAATGTGATATTTCTATGTGCGCTATACAAGACCAAGAGAAAGAGCTGATTGGAACGGGGGTTAGACGGGACGAACTATACTATTTTAGCAATCCGGAGGTGACAACTTTTGTCTGTAGTTACTTGTAGCTAAGTTGTTCTCTCTGACCCCATTCTATTACCTGACTTCGAGGAAGGTAATAGAGTAAGGGGCAGGTCTGTTTCTGCAGCTCTGTTGTTAATGTAGCTACCTTTTCTTCCTTTAGCTAGTATATACCTTCTTATTGTTAATTAGCATTATATGCGAACCAATTTTCCATGGGCGGTATCAAGCATGTGGCAGCAATAACGTCTTTGACAACTCTGGAATTGTGGCATAGAAGAATGGGACACCAATCTGAAACAGTAGTTAAGTCACTTCCTCCCGTTAGTGAAATTGAAAGTAGGTCTAGACAAAGATTGTGAAGTATGTTTTCATGCTAAACATGCTAGAGACAAGTCCCTTAAGTGAGAATAAAAGCACTAGAATTTTTGAAAAAATTCATTGCGATTTGTGGGGCCCGTACAAACATGTTTCGTCGTTCGGAGCTCGTTATTTTTTGACAATAGTTGATGACTTTTCTAGAGCAGTTTAGATGTATTTATTGATTGACAAAACTGAAGTGTTTCACATGTTTCTGGCTTTTGTCGCTATGGTCGATAACAATTTAATCAAAACATTAAAATCGTTCAAAGTGACAATGGCACTGAATTTCACTGTCTTCTAGATTACTTTGTAACCACTGGCATTATTTTCCAAACTTCTTGTGTGAGTACTCCATAACAAAATGGGAGAATAGAGCGTAAACACAATCATATTCTTGAAGTAGGTAGAGCCTTGTGTTTTCAGGCAAGATTACCTATCAGGTTTTTGGGGGAGTGTGTTCTAGCCGCGACTCATTTGATAAAGCGTACACCCACACCTCTTCTAAAAAAATAAAACACATTTCAAAATACTTTTCAATCGGCCTCCCTCTTTTTATGCTATTTGCACATTTGTTTGTCTTTGATTTGCCCATAATCAAAAAACCCGTGGGGATAAATTTGCTAGCAGAAGTCAAAAATGTATTTTTGTTGAGTATCCCTTTGGTAAGAAAGGATGGAATGCTTGTGATCTTGAGTCGAAAGAATTTTTTGTATCGCGTGATGTGAAATTTGTGGAGGATATGTTTCCCTTTATATCCCCACAAGAAGCTAATATTGAGTTAGATGACCATGATAGTGACCAAACTGTTCATCTCGACTTTGCGGAGTTTAGTGAAGTATATGCTTTGGAGGGTTATGATGAGCAGGGGGGCATACAACACAACAACCACAACAGTCTTCTCCGCAGGCTGGTCGTGGTGTGTAGGAGGAGGCCGCAATAGTATCGCGGTCTTCATTGGCAGTCCCTGAAGAAGTGGGTGTAGCACATGAAGAGGCACCAGTTAGTGATGCAGAACTGGTGCAAATACACGATCCTGACCATGATTTGGGTCGCGGGCTTCGACCAAAATACCCGTCAGTCAAGTTGCGGGATTATGTTCTCAGTAGAATGTTTGCTAATAGTCCATCTCACTCTACTTTGTCTCCTAATCACTCCTCAGGTACACCATAAGTGAGTTTTGTTGGCAAACTCTTACGCATTAAAGATGCCAAAGTTTGCATCGTTACATTTAATGAAGTACATTTTATGTTGACTAGTCACTAGTAATAATTAATTAGTATACTATTAGGTAAGTCCCTTATGATGCACGGTTTAATAATAAACTATTTTTGTTAAATATTTCAATTATAAGAATATTTTTATTTTTTGGTAAAAACTTATTGATTTTATAGAATTATCTTAGAAAATTGAATTGGGATAATATTTTTTTATTACATTAAATAAAAAAATTATTATAGGAAAAAATAGAGAGAAAATATGAAATAAATGGAAGAAATAAAGATAATTTTAAATGACTTAAGAGTTTATATAGTCACGCAATTTGTATTGTGATAGAGTTCTAGTCATTAGGAAGTTTAGATTACTGATTATTAGGAGAGTATTTTTTGGATAGTTATCTTATCTTAGACTATTATCTTTTCATTAGTCTATCTTATCCTATTATTTGTGAGCTATATATATTAATAGCAGTATCTCAATGAAGGCAAATGTTTTTCTGTTTTCCTAAATTCATCAATTTTCTATATAATTTTTCAATCTAATATTAATGTAAATTAGGAAAAAATGATATCATCTTAGAAAAAGGCGGGATTTTTTTTTTTTGTAATAACTTGACACGTGTTAAGTATGATGTTAACACTCAACATGGGTTTTGTTTTAGTAATAGTTATAGATAGATAAGAAGATATCTTACAATTCATAGCGATTACTGGGATTAATTGGTTGCTGACCAAGGGATTATGTTGATAATATAGCGTGTAATGTTATCGATCAAATGCATCGTACACTCAATCATAGATAACATGTTGAAAAAGTTAAAGTTTAGCATGCTTTCAAACAATATTGACATAATAGTATGTACTTTATGATCAATGCTACATCTTAGTTTCGGACGGAGTTCATACTTATTGTCTTATTTTACTCCATTTCCAAAAATTGTCTCATTTTAATCAAAAAGCTATTACAAAAAGATCAAATGGAATACTCTTTGGAGAGGGAGGGAGTAGTATTTAACTTGTATTAAGGGGTTGTCGGTTGTTTCCGATTGTGAGTTAAATGATTGCTCGATGTATGTAGTGCCGAAGTTTCGTATGTGATGACTGATGAGTCGCACCATCACGATGGTGTGATGCGAGTTTGCATAGTATTTAGCATGCCCTAACAAATTACTAGGATAAATATATTTAATGCGCAGCTTAAATTCACATTGGAGGATGCTCAACCTTGGAGCAATGGTTGAAGTTTATGCGCTAAAGGTACCTTTGTAATTGTAGGTCGTGGATTCGACTCCCTCGGCTCCCAAGTTCCTGTTTCAAAATTCATTTTGTTCTATTACATTAGCCATTGATACAAAAAAGAGTATTTCTACGGTTACTAATCATATTATCAAAGTTTATTTATCATGTAAATTGATCTAAACATCTAAGGAATAAAATAAATCATCTGAAAACAAAAGAATACGTAGCATATGATAAATAATTTTTTCATGAAGTTATTAATTGA
This sequence comes from Dysphania ambrosioides, assembly GCA_026401315.1. Lineage (NCBI taxonomy): Eukaryota > Viridiplantae > Streptophyta > Magnoliopsida > Caryophyllales > Amaranthaceae > Dysphania > Dysphania ambrosioides. The sequence goes on along the minus strand of CM048671.1, from coordinate 20,497,972 downwards.
AATTTGTAAAGAGCATGGTAAATTAGAACTTCCATTTAAAAAATTAAGTAGCTCTAAATATTATCATTTGTAATTGTTAATAATATGAATAGTAACCCTCAATGACATGTTTGTTGACTTTCTAGTAATTACAGATGTTAGAATCAGATCGATCTGGATTTCAATTTAATATTTCAAGATCCGGAAACCATATCTGTTATGTGAAGACCCAGGTCATAGCGAATCAAAAAAATTGGTCTAAAACCCAAACTAAATCGATTTGGACGGACTTTTGACTTTTACAACATTTTATAGGTCATGTTGTAAAGAGAAAGAAAAAGGCATGAAACAAATTTTTAATTTTTTAATTATTTTTATCATCAAACATAAAAGCGCGTGACAAAAAGAATCACAATAATATAATATTTCACTCAAATTAAAAGAGAGAAGTAAGATTCAAAATTTGATTCATGTTTGGTTGAATAATCTGTGAAATTCGTGGTGTTAATCGCGTAAATTTGCTGAATTTGTATCTGAATTTTTAAAATTTAAAATTCTGAAAATGGCGATTTAGCTTGAATCGTGTATATTATTTCAATGCAGATGCTAGGTTTGTATGTAAAATTTGAGCAAAATTCCTCAAGTTTGGCTTTATTAGGAACGAGGGATAAGGAATCACTATACATTTTTAAAGTCGAGGGACCTGACTCAAACATTTGACGAAGTTAGGGAATGGGTTGTAGTCTTAACTCTACTCCTAGTGCAAGACCTCCCATCTCATTTTGGTGATATAGTAACACAGTTATCTGTTGATATATTAACACTACTCCTAGTGCAACATCTTGCAGATTGGATCTAGCTTTATGAAATTTCCATGTTCAACCACTGAGTTTTTTATGCTTCCCTAGGCGTGGGATACGTATGAAATTTTCTACCTCTTACTTCATGGGGGCAGAGGGGCTGCGAGTTGAGGAAGGGAGAAAAAGTTGTCCATAATTGTGGTGTTTTTATTCTTTTTCTAATTCCACTGTCTCTTCAATTGTACAGTGCATGGCTGATCAATTTGCTAATGTTTTTAAGATGTGAAGAAAAACTTTGATTTCTTGTAATGCCAATGAATGTACCACAGTTCAATCTTCTTCTTTTTTTTTTTTTTTTTTTTTTTTTTGTCGTAGTACGTGTTCAGATCTTTACTTCTCAGCATAATCTAAAAAGATTGAGGTATATTGACTCAATTTAAAGAGTAGGTCATACATATATAACCAATTCTCAACAATATTGAAGTTTTGGCTTCTACTTCCGCTTTTCTTTTGCACCTGGCAAATCTTTCACTAAATTTTGATCATGAAGTTGTGACTTTTAGTGTTATACTTCCTCTATCCTACATTTTTTGCCCTATTGTAGAAAAGTTGTTTTATAAAAATAAGAGTAAATCTTAGGGCAAAAACATGACCACATAAAGCAATGGGACAAATAGAGTGGGACAACCGAAATAGGACAATGGGACAAATCTATTATATTGATTTTCTGGTTTTAATAATGCTTTATTTTGACCGTTAATGTTTTAAAACTTTACATCAAGTCTAATTATGAAAAGACGATTTTAGGATTCAATTATATTATAACAAAATTAAATACTCTCTATTATTTCCTCCATCTTTTTTACTTGCTATATTTTCATTTTGAGAGTTAAATTTTAAAAATTTTGACCATAAATTCTAATTATATATAATAAATAATATATTCAAGTGGGATATTATTAAATGCGTCTCTATGTAAAATTTTAAAATATTAAATTTTAATAATTTTTATCTTACAAATTTAGAAAAAAAATATTTAAATTAATATTTTAAAAACCATAAAAAATCAAATATAACTAATAAAAAAAAATAGAATCGCCTATACACTGCGAAGGTGGCCGGCACATAGCACAGCCTAGTTCAAATAAAATAATGGAAGGAACCGAAGGATTATTTAGATTCATTACCAACACGAATCAGGCTTCCCATTTCCATTGACCAATCGAGCACGAAGTCCAGTATTCATTTGTCCTTCAGAGCCCTACTAAATCTAACGTGGCAGCATGTGAATGGTCAAATCATTGTAAAATTTCCAAGGGATCATTTCCGTCATTTCACATCCTTCTTCCTTTGTTATATTCAACTTCCCTCCCCCTCTCTCTCCCTCACTGATATTCTACGCTTTATCTCCGTCTCCCTCTCTCTCTCCGCTCATCACAGGTGCATTTCGAAACGTCATTCCTCTGCTTCGATTCCGATCTCAACCCTTGCGTTTCGTTTCGGTTCGATCTCATGTTGTTCTTATTCTTGTTTTAGTCGACGCATTCAATTTTCTGCCTTCTGATTTCTCCCCAGAATTTTAGGTTTTTTTTTGTGGGTTTGATTTTGTGTTGGTTACTTCAATATCTGATCTAAATATCTGAAATTTTCCATGAATTCGTGGTCTATTAATGCATTCGCATTGTCGATTCAGATTTGTGAATTTCTCGTCTAGTTGTTTGATTCATGTTGAATAATCTGCGAAATTTGTGGTGTTAATCGCGTAGATCTGCTGAATTTTTTAATTTTAAAATTCTGAAAACGCCGATTTAGCTTGAATCGTGTATATCGTTTGCGAATTTGTTGATACTAGCTCGAATTTGTGATGCGATGTGACTTTGAAATTCCAATTGATTAGATCTTTAAGAAATGCGTAAATGTTCAACGTTTGAATTATGTATGTTTAGCTGGTGAAATGTTTCCGGTGATTGATTGCTTTAGATTTTGCGTAAATGTTTGTAGTTCTGGAGCTTAATCACGTTTGAATTATGGATTTTTAGCAAGTGAATTATATCCGGTTAATTATTTCTGTAGGTTATACGTAAATTGTGATTCCGGAGCTTAATCTCTTTTGAATTATGGATTTTTAGCTGGTGAATTACTGAGATCTTTAGGTATTGCGTAAATGACGTGGATCCAAAGTTAAATTATGTTTGAATTATGGAGTTTTATAGTTGACTTAGCTTTAACTCATTAGTACTGGTAATAGTTGTGGAATCGTGAGTCATTATGTCGTTGTGATCTGAGTGATTTGTTGTGTAAATGTTATGCATCTGGAAAAATTTGGGATTCTGACTATCATAGTTTGGTATTGCGTAAATGTTTAATGCTTCGAAGTTTAATTGTGTTTGAATTAAGATTTTTATGGTTGAATAAGCTTTAAGTCAGTCTAACTTCAAGTAATGTTGATAGTGGCAAATTCACGAATCTTTATGTTGTAATGATATGAGTGATTTGTTATGTTAATGTTATGGATCTGGAAAATTTAGTGATTTAAACAATAAAAGATTGGTATTGTGAGTTTGATTGTCCACATTCTTTATGATCCATAGCACCTGCTACATTTGCTTGTAAATTTCGTAATTGAGCCTTATTAATTAAATATTTTGCATTGGATGTTGATGTGCTGAGTTTACTGAATGTAGAAGTGAGTGACTAATCAAAGGGGGGAAAAGATGGGGCTTACATTCACAAAGTTGTTTAGCCGCTTGTTTGCCAAGAAGGAAATGAGGATTCTTATGGTTGGTCTTGATGCTGCTGGTAAGACCACCATTCTGTACAAGCTCAAGCTCGGTGAGATTGTCACGACTATCCCCACTATTGGTATGTCATGATCCTTCTAATTTTTCTTGATTTGTGTAAAATTTTTCCGTTGGTTGATAGTGAGTTGTGGTAGAGTTTGACTAGTTGCTATGTGCATCATCAATCGTGACTTTTTTGGGGAATAGAGTGATTGTGGTTGGCTTGGTGGACAATGTCTTCGTTTATGTTGCTCTGACCTAAGAAATGCAACTTGACTTTGATATTATGTGGGACAGTCACTTATTTACATTGGGTCTGATCGTATTAATTGGTTGTTGGCATGCAGCTTCACTTTGTGTTTGTGATATGATGTGTAGATTTTGTGCGACTTATTTATACACAATACATGTTTCATTTGGTCATAGAGTCTCTACGTGCGGCATAAATCACGTAAGGAATGACAATGTTTCTGCTCAAACAGATTTGTGTTTCAAAACCGTTAGCTTCTTTTATCTTTACGTAACATTTTATTGAGATGATTTACGATTCTGAAAGCCTGATCATGTAATTCGCAACATGATCCATTCTGAAATGATCTTGCACAGTATAATTCTGTTTGAAGGCAGTATACCTTAATTTTTGAATGAATTGCTGATACCTAGAAGTTGTGTATGCTCTGAGCATAGTGTGAACAAGAAGGGGGTTCATAGGTTGCATTCCATGTTACTTCCTCAGGCCACTGTAATCAAAGTCTGCTACTTGTAGTATAGATCCAGGCTTTATCTGTAGTGTAATTGAAATGACTTGTTCAATCATGACATTTATAATTTTTGTACCGAAAGGCTTAATGTTATAGAAAGATATTTTCTATTGTGAATATTGAGGTCATGCATTTGTTGAAGTGATATCTGCATGATAGGTTCATACAATATTTTTCGGGTGCAACGATACAAAAGTTATTGGGAAGATGATTATGTTTAAACGCATCCTGATCCTTATTTTAAATTGTAAAGGGTGTCATAAATGGCTTTGGTTGTATTTGTTTTTTCGATATAATAGAATATGAAAAATGTATTTTTAGGAAGTTTTTGTTTTATTTACAAGTCCTGATAATTTTATTGGCATATCTTGTATTTTAGCGTGTACTACTTTAAGATAATCTTTCCTCCCCTTGTGTGCTAAGTTTTCTGTTTTTTCCAGGATTCAATGTGGAAACTGTTGAATACAAAAACATCAGCTTCACTGTCTGGGATGTCGGGGGTCAGGACAAGGTTTGATTTCTGCCTTCTGTCTTGCATTTATGATTTTCCAATCATACATTCTGTATCCATTTATAGCATGACTCAGAAAAGCTTTATCCTTCTCAAAGTGGGGATTTGTTGATATATCACATCCCTTGGGAAATAGAAATTTTGAGAGCTATTTATGACAAAACCCATATGTGCAGATCCGTCCATTGTGGAGGCATTACTTCCAAAATACACAGGGGCTCATCTTCGTGGTTGACAGTAATGATAGAGACCGTGTTGTTGAGGCAAGGGATGAGTTGCACAGGATGTTGAATGAGGTACGTTGCATTCTTGTGTGCTCTTGTAGTGTGTTATGATAGGTTGTAGAGATTTTCTTAAGCCTGTTTCATATTAGATGTAAAGTAAGATGTTCTATAGCATATAGCTGTTGAGCAACTGCCATGTCTACTTTCATTGACTCGGTAATTTACCCCTTTTTTAGTTTTTCTTAATATGATGTATGAAACTTGAATTAGATCTGACTTTACCATTTTCTTTGCCCAGGATGAGCTTCGTGAAGCAGTGTTGCTTGTTTTTGCTAACAAGCAGGATCTTCCAAATGCAATGAATGCTGCTGAAATTACTGATAAGCTTGGCCTGCACTCTCTCAGACAGCGTCACTGGTAAAGCTCTTGAGTATTCGCATGCTTTACTGCATGTTGTGTTAATTTTTAAAAATATTCTTTTGCAAGTGTTTTAGAGCATTTTTATTTTCTTGTGTTTTCAGGTATATCCAGAGCACTTGTGCAACCTCTGGGGAGGGACTTTATGAAGGATTGGAGTGGCTTTCGAACAACATTGCAAACAAGGTATATGCCTCTACTTTTGATCTGACTATTTTGGCAACTCTCAATTTTCTTTCAAATAGAACTATGCATGACTCAATTTGTTTCATTCCCACTTCAGTAACTTGCAATATCACTTATTCTGGTTGATCATGATTCTCTAGTATAGTCACTTGAGCAATAAGCATCCTCATTCTTTGCTAATGTGACAGATATAAACCCGAAGAGAAATAATTTTGTTTTGTTTTGTTTTTATTATTTCCTTGATTTCACAGTCAATTTGATTTGCAATATATCTGATTCTTCTAATGATTTGTGCAGGCTTAAGGATTGAGGTTTTGTCATGGACTGTTGGTCCTGGATGCAGGGGTGAACCTTATCTAAGTCGCATTCTTTTTTTTCTTTTAACCGTCTTTACCTAGGAACATCGTATGTGGTTGTAATTTTGTGGACGGGAGCGACAAGCCTTTTTGCTTTGAGCTTTGCATATGGATATATGTTATTCCATGCTAAATAGTGGCTGAGCGTTGTTTGTACTCCCAAGATTTTTTGGGTCCCATTTGTGCGATAGATGTAACTGAAGTTAATACTAGGCGTCTTTGTGTGACTCTTGCTAGTGGTGATTCAGTTTATAGTGATTTTGTTTTACTTATCCTCGAATTGCTTCCACATTTTATTCATTTGCCAAGTGGTTTAGTTGGCCTTGTGCTTTTTAGATTATGCGCTCTGTATTAGCTGGATGGTTCAAGGGCTATTAACGAACATGCGAAAACTGGAATTGACGACAGAATTGTATGGTGGATCATTTGTCGATACTCCGTATTTGGCCTATGAATTTGGCTTGAAATATGATCGCGATTCTGGGTTGTCACGTCTTTCTTATTATATTATTTCAGGGCGCAAGTGGTTATTGTGGTCGCATTGAAGGTGTTCTTTCTTTTAGTATTTCGCACAAAAGGTTATTGTTGTCTCATTGCAGGTGCTAGTCTCTGATAGTAGAATTAAAAACTGTAATGTTTCTTGGTCTTCCACGAACCAGAAGCTTGGCCTGCTAGAGTGTTGTGTTCACTCTGTTAATGGACTACTTGCCCAGTCATAAACTCATAATTACAACATGCCTACTATTGCAGGTTGCCCATAGAAAATACCCTGTCTATTATTGTCTCTAATATGATACAATTTTGTTGCAAGTCGAAGTTGATTTTGCTTAATTGGGTTTGCCCATGATCATGCACCCACTAGGCCTTTAGGCCGTGATGTTAAGCGGGTACATTCTCATTTTTGTAATTTAACATTCCAAGTAGCCTTTAATTCCCAAATTGCGACATGTATGATTATAAGATGATAAATTGGTCACGAAACAAGTGGCATTAATGAATTACAAAGTGATGTTGTAGCAACTAAACCTCACAGAAGAAATATGTATTATTCACGGCATGGGGGCTAAATGGATCATGACTTATGGATTGATTTTGATTGGAAAAGATGGAAACTATATAAGACCTCCATCCAATGAGGTCAATGAAATACATGACCTTCATTAATGAGAACAGACCGTGGAATTAAGACTGATACCTACCTGTCTTATGAAAACATTCTAGGCGAAGAATGTGAGAACACGACTTAAGATAGTGACCTTTGTTGTCTTAAATAAATATGACTTCCAATATCATTGATCTCCGTCCATAACACATTTTTGCCCATTTTTTATGTCAGTTTTTGTAAGGAGCTTCAAATAATGGAAATGGAACTAGGGACTTAGGGAGCTGTCAATGGAGAAAAGCAAGGCCTTAAGCGTGCCACATGTACCTGGCTTTCAATTGTCTCTCCAAGCCCATCACATTTTTAGGTCAAATTAAATGAAATCATGGCCATGTACACAGTCAGACATGTAAAGCTGTGCCTAGACTGGGCACTGGCTCGGGCACGGCCGTGCCCTGTGGTTAGGCACAATCTAGTGTGTCTGTGTGAGCGTTTGGATTTTTTTTTTACTCATTTGAATTTGAATGAGAAAGAAAAGGAAATTGGTCAAGTAAGAGAGATTTCACAGCCCATTTGAAACATGATGTCAAATTTGATAGTTACACGCACAAAAAAATATTGTTTACAGTAACCTTAGGAACAATTGAACACCAAGGGCTTCACTAAAAAAAAAAAAAAAAAAACCTCTGCCTCTTTGAGTATATAAAGCCAGCTTTCTTCAACATAACAAGATGAAGGTGTCATGGTGCTCAAACACACACATGATCATTGTAGATCCACCCAGGATTTGAAGTTTCATGATCCTTAAGATTATGAAAATCATTGTTGTTTCCAGTTACCTCTGCCAGAGCACATTTTGGGTGTAGATCAAAATTGCACTCTTCACAGTAGAAGGACCATATCTGCCCATCTTCCTCACAATCATCACATTTATATACATTACGCCTTGTGAGCAGAAGTCCATGCTCTTCATGAAGAGCATGGTTTACCTTCTCAGGCCACCCATTAGTCATCTCCTCAAGATCAGATTCAACTTCCATTAACCGGTTATCAGTAAAAGGATACGCCTTTGCCCCATGAACCATAATAAGATCCCTGGCTTCAGTTGTGACGGTTTTCCCATCAGGTCCGACTGCAACCAACTTAGAAGCCCCAAAGACCTTGAATAAACGACTCAGATAAGTCTTTCGCTTATCACCATATGGAATAGCTAGCCAGGGCATTGCAGTAAAGAATTCCTTGAAGGAAGTCTGATCTTTATCACTAGAGATGAAGATTATGTTGAAGGCATTATCCTTTGCCTTTATCTGCTGATAAGCTTCAACAAGTTTTGGAAGAAAAGCACGACATGGAGGGCACCAATGTGCTGAAAAGTACAAGAGGATGTTCTTCCCTACTAGCTGAGAGACAGGAACCTGCAGAAAACAAACAAGAAGAATTCAGCAGTAACGCAAAACCTCTTTTGAGAAAACTCGGAATATGCATCCCCTGGAATGTCAAATATGAAGAAAGAACTCCTAGGATCAACTGCTGGGGATTTAACAATTATACAAGTCAACTGATAGTCACAGAAGCAGCTAAATCAGGGATTTCTGTTTTCACCAGAAACACGGAAAAAACTGCTCAATACAATCTTATAGTACGTATATAAACATATAGGAATTAAAGAAAATTGAACAGGTGCAGCAGCTTAGTTAACTGACATGGTATGATACGCAGACAATGAATTTTACCTCAAGGACCCTAGACCCTAGTCGGATCCATGATACGTTTAGATTGATATAGATACTTGACACTTGGCACTTGGACTCATACTCGCTTGTTTTTAACATGAGTACCCAAGTCCAAGTAATAGAGCTGATTTGTAATACAAACTTTAACATTAAGATCATAAGATGATCAAAGCAGTGTACCATGCACTTAATACTGTTATAGCATCTCACCTTTGTGCCACTTCTATCTATTACAAAATCCCGCTTCCCTGAAATCAGAATTGACTCAAGGGTCTGAGCCTCTAGCCTTGCCTTTTCTGTCTCTGCAAGTTCCTGAAATCTCTTTGATGTGAAAGGGTATGCCTCAACCCCATGATCTTCAATTATCTCTGTTGCATTAGTATGAAGAGTGTTCCCATCCGGTGCTATTATCACCAAAGTCGGAAGAATTGAGAGATCAAAATAACGAGCCAGTTTGATACAGCGCTTGTCGTTAAAAGGCAAAGAACACCAGGGCATGCTGGCGAACCCTTGTCTAAATAGTTCTTCATCTTCATCAAGTGAAACCAAAACAATCTCAAACCTCTCTCCCTTTGCCTTCAACTCCTTATAAACATCTTCTAGAACGGGAGTGAAATTCATGCACAATCTGTAGGAAGACAGTGAGAAATATAGACCAACAGTATTGCCTTCAAGCACAGAAACAGGCACCTGATTTTTTGGCAAAACAAAAAGCTTTCAAAATTCAAATGCAGTCATTCGGTACAATAATTTTCTAGCATATCTTACTTTGTAAGATGATCTACTTTGCCAAAAGCCATGAACAAGCTAACAACTAGTCAACTACTACACATACTAAATAGGTTACCTTTTTCCTATTAGCTGAAACCACAAAATCATGCGAATCAGACACCAATATAGATCTTAAGGTTTGTTCCATTCTAGCTGTTTCCTCTTGTTCTTTCAATGTCTGGATTCTTTCAGGGGTAAACGGATACCCCTCAGCTTCATAATCACGAATAATCTCAACACCATCTTCTGTAAGAACCTTGCCATTTTCATCTAGGATCACAAGGTGAGGAATTTCTTCCACCTTGAACAATTCATCCAAATGATCACGAGTTTCCGAATCAGAGAAGGGTATGGCAAGCCAGGGCATCTGAGAGAAGTACCTACCAAAAGAGTCCTTGTCTTCATCAGCTGAGACGAAAATAACTTCAAAATCTTTCTTCTGGGACATCAGCTCATTGTAAACTTCAACAAGAATTGAAGTAAAACCTCGACACTGCCCACTCCAAGATGCTGAAAAATATAGCCCCACTATCTTTCCTTTCAAAGTATCAATTCTGACCAACAAATTATTACACATAAGAATCACACTCATCATAGAAAGCGAAGTGGCACCAGAAAAAATCAACAATCATCACAAATTTGAAAAACAGATGACTGAAGCAAACATTCCTGATATTATACATATAAGTTGATTCAATTAGATAATCCCATTTATATCATTGTTCGCTCAGCTGGGGCATGGGTGGTTGTAGTCTAGTAGATAACCTACATTTTTTTAGGCTAGCCCTCACAGAAAACCAACATAACTCATACATTCAGATGTTACGGGGAAACACATCATCACAGGAGGAGAACCAATACATCATGTAGGACTCTTGTGGCCAACACTCGACACGAAAACACCTTCAATAGTGTACTAAATAGAATTATGCACACATATTGATGTTGCAAAAATTGATACATTCTAACTATGACACACACAAATCCAAAAGAAAACTAACGAAGTACAACATGCAAATAATCTAAAAGATCCCATTAGACAATTGATTTCATCTATTTAGTCTTTTGAACATAACACTTGATGTACTTATAAGTGCAGCACTGCAGCTTAAGTATTGCATAAAGTTTCTTAATTTCAACCAAAAATTTCAACTTTGTTTAGCAATCATATTATAGTAATAATAAGTATTCACATAATCAAAATTACAAAAAAAAAAAATGTAGCATCTGAAATTCATCAAAATTTAAACCCACAATTCTGAAGATTTTTACTGAAGTATTCAACCTTAAATAAATAATCCGTATTTCATAAAAGTCAACGGAAAAAGGAACCAGATTTGCAGTAGTTATTCGGGGGGGGGGGGGGGGGGGGGGGCGGTTAATTCAAATGAAGAAGTGCAGACATGTTAAATCACGACCGAACTCTTGCTTTAAACATATATATAGATTGTAGAAGCGTAAAACTGAAGAATGAAAAGTAGGAGAGACACCTGAAAAGCGTTGTTACGAAGGAGAAATTGTTTAACTGTGCAGCCCAGAATCGAAGGAAGATCATGTTTTGCGTTGGCCATGGCAGGCACAGTTGAGGATGAATGAATATACAGGTGAACTGTTAGGTGATTTAACCATGAATATTCAGGTGTGTCACTTTTTTGTCATTTATCTATCATTGTTTTGATTAGTTTCTCTAATCATTTGTTAATTATGTAATTTTTTTTAATAAACTTGTTTAGTATGTATTTAGTACTACAAACTAGGTCTACTACTTATCAATTGATGAGAGGGTATCTGAATTGGATTTTTGACTTATCAATTAATATATTGTTCTTGTGTCTTTCATAGATTGATCAAATTGCGTGCCGGGTCAGATTCGGGCAAAGCCAAAGGGTTGGTTTGTTATCCATTTTTTGGGTTAGGTTCAGGCCAAGATTGTATTCGGGGCTAAAGTTGTTGTACATATCCCATATAAATCGGGCTTTACAAGCCTATTTTACTATGCTTTGAATTTGAGCAAATAATGCCACAAGTAGATTACAAGACAGACAACCAAAGAGCATTTGAAACTCGAATCGGGATAGAGGTAAAATAAAGTTTATTTCAGTACCTTTGGCTTTGACATCTATACTTCTATAGTAAACCATGTACCCAAAATCATATTGATAACCTACGATAAATATTACTTTCTCTTGCAATACCGATCATTTAGTCAAAAAAAAAATATCTCTCTTGATCTTGTCAAGATGATATGTAGCAATTGCTTTGGTTGATCAGTGCAAGCTAAAGTAAGTTTATGGATCTGCCACTGTAAAACAATTTCAAGTATTATAATCCGTAACTTATTTTGCAGATCCTTCTATTTAGCAGGATATAAGTTCTTGGTACTAATGATGCAAAAAATTTGAGTTAGAAGATGATCTCTTAATTTTGTGAGTAGTATGGTTGCTAATTTAGAAAATATTGCTTTCATTCAAAATCCGCTTCCTTTGAGATGCCAAAATTTTTTTACAGAGATTCAGTATGACCATCCATGGTTGTACGTCTTTTGTTCAATTTTCCTAAAGTGTCTATGTGGATGGTAATTTTTGCCATAATTTGCAATTATTTGCACTGTTTACGAGGACAGAGGAGACTTATACAAAGAATACGTTTTTATAAGAAAAATGTTGATACTTAATATGGTTTTGCTATTGCGTTTTCCTAGACATAGATAAAGCACTTTTCATAATGCTAATGCTTTTGTTTCTTGCCATTGGATAAATTGTTGGATTTTAGCACTACTACTAATTTCCCCCTGATTTCAACTAGTGTTCCTACTAGCTGAAGACCCAAAATGGGCTACTGCCTCTTAAAATTTTTTAAAGCTTGTTCTTAAAAAAATATAATTTTCCAAAAGCTTGTTGCCTCATATAGTGATTATATTCAAGTAAAATTTTGTGAAAAAAACAAACGAGGGCTAGATTAAAAGTTATGTCAAAGACAACTTTTTTTACCCGTTAAGTTATGCTATACATATCAGTCCTGTTATGTTCAATCAAGAAAAATTTTTAATAAAAAGATGTGGTCCTAACAAGACTCAGGCCATTGACTTCCATGGCATTCCATACATTAATTACGCATCTTAATCATTATGGAAATTCAACTTACTTTATAGACATATACTTTTTATTATTATATACGCGTACTTTTTGTATCGTCGTCCAAGAGATCTTACTAAGTTTTGTCTTAATATATGTGGGTTTCTTTTCACATATCAGTTATTTACTGGACATGTTTTTTCGAATATTGATGAAATTCAGTATTTTGGATGAACAAATCAGTACAAGATGAGATGAAACCAGGATCAAGTCAGAGAGAATTTTTGGATGTAATTTTGAGTGGGAAAAAGTTATGTATTATTGTATTATGTAAGTGTATTTATATACAAGAAAGTACAACTGTCAAAATGATAAATTACACTTTACAATATTAACTATGTACATATTCTAACATCCCAGTATATTGTAATCCCAACTTAGACACAAGACTTTGAAGTTGGTAAGATGAAAGAGTTTTGGTAAATATATTTGCCACCTGATCATTAGTAGGCATATAGGCTAGAGTGCTAGACTAATGAGTCCCTCAAGAACTTTGTCTCTAATAAAATGACAATCAATATCAATATGTTTGGTACGCTCATGGAAAACAGGATTTCTTGCAATGTGTAGAGCTGATTGATTGTCACAATGAAGCGTTACAGGCAAGAGATCAGTGACTCCCATATCTGCTAGTACCCTAACTACCCATGTAACCTCTAATGTTGTTGAAGCCATTGCTCTATTTTTAGCTTCACCAGACAATCTTGATAATGTACTTTGCTTCATAGACTTCCATGAGATAGGTGAGCCTCCAAGTAGCAATGAATCAGGGCATGAAGCCCAATCCGAGTTAGAGAATGCTTGCATACATAGCTTTGCAGAAGCTTTGAGCAAAATACCTTGTCCTTCTGAGTGAGCTAAGTAGCGCAAAGTATGATACAAAGCATGAGTATGAGAAGTTCTGGGTGATCGCATGTACTGACTTAAAGCTTGGACAACAAAGGATAAGTGAGGCCTTGTATTAGTTAAGAAATTCAACTTCCCTACTAATGATATGTATTTCTCATCATCACGAAGTTATGTCCCCTCAGTAGCAGATATCTTGATGTTTGATGGCAATGGAGTAACCGCCTTTTTTGAAACATTAAATCCACAATTTGTTAATAATTCCCTTGTGAACTTCTTCTGACTAAGAATTATTCCAGCAGAGGAATAACCAACTTCAATACCTAGGAAGAAATTGAGTAGTCCTAGATCCTTGATGCTGAACTGTTTATGAAGGGAATCCTTAACTGATCTATGATGAAGGAATTATTGCCAGTTAAGATCACATCATCCTGGTATACAACAACAATGCATATGTGGCTGTCTGATTTGTTCAAGAAAAAACTATAATCATTTTTAGGATTGCACAAAACCTTGTGATTCCATAAATGTCAAGAGCTTTGCATGCCATTGCCTCAAAGCTTATTTTAGTCCATAGAGGGACTTATTTAGTTTGCATACCTTTCCAAAAAGGATTATTAACGTCTAATTGATATAATGGCCATTATAAACTTCTTCATCTAATTAAATCTCCATGCAAAAACACATTATTAACGTCTAATTAATGTAATGGCCAACCATTATTTGCTGCAACAGCCAATAAACATCGTACTGTAGTCATTTTAACTACTGGACTAAACATTTCCAAGTAATCAATGCCATATTTTTTATTAAATCCTTTGGCTACCAACCTGGCTTTGCATCTTTCTAATTCACCATTGGCCTTTAGCTTAACTTTGAAGACCCATTTGCAACCAATGGCCTTTTTGCTTGCAGGAAGATCAACCATACTCTAAATGTTATTCTAAGCAAATGTCTGTATTTCTTTATTCATAGCCTCAACCCGAATAAGATGAGCATCAACTTCCTTGGATGATAGGAGTTCATGAATATCTGGAGCATTAGACAGAAAAGCTTTATGCTCAATAGGAAATGCATTATACTCAACCATGTTGCACCAATGATGTAATGATATGTCAAGAGAAGCATTATAACACTGATAATCATCTAGATATGAGGGTCTTATATGAGATCTTCCAGAACGTCTAATATATTTGTCATTATTAAGATGAGGAACTGTTTCATCAACAGAATGAGGCATAACTAGAGCATCAGAAGTTTTTGGCTCTTATGGATTCAGTGATGATGATGAATTAAGAGGAGAAAATATATCATCAGATACATCATTATGGCTATCTAGAAAATAGATGAAGATTGCACTGGAAAATAGATTGCATTGCTATAATTTGAAGTTTTAGCATGATTTCTCTTATATTGATGAAAAGGAAAATGTCTTTCATGGAATTGAACATCTCTTGACACCATCATCTGATTAGTGTCAATGTTCATTACTTTATACCTTTTCTGTCTTGGAAAATACCCAAGGAAAATACAAGGGATTACCCTACTGTCAAGTTTGGTTATGTGAACTTTTGGTGTAGAAACATAACAAAGACAACCAAAAGTTTTCAAGGAGGTTATATCAGGCATCTTGTTGTACAATCTTGAGTATGGAGATGAATTGTTGAGAATTTTTAACGACATTCTATTACTAAAAAATACATCACACAAAACACATTCTCCCCATAATCTAGCAGGCACTCTTGATTGTATGTATAATGCTCTAGCTGTCTCTAGCAAGTATCTATTCTTATGTTCCATAACCCCATTTTGTTGTAGAGTATTGCTACAACTTGTTTGAATTTGTATTCCCAGTTTTAAGCACAACCTTTGTTGGGTACGTCTCCAGGGCAACAACGCACTTTGTAATAAGCCTCGCTCGGCAGGGCACGCGACTGGTTTTTCTTTGCGCTATGCCTCACCCGGCCAGGCGCGCTTTAGGGCGAGGGGTGCCCGATAGGGCGGATTTTCGGGCCAAATGATACTTTTTTTGGGCTCCTAATTGGCCCAATCCAAGTTTCTCTTGGATCTTTAAGAATCAGTCCAATCGGTCTTGAGCCCTTAATCACCGATTTGATGACTCCAATCGGTCTTGAGCAACGAACTATTTCTGCAATTATGCGATCATATTCCAATGCTCATAGTCACTCAAATAAATCCGCGAAAATGCTCAAAACCCGCAATTTCCTGTAAAATAATACAAAATCTATGAAAACACTGGAAAATGCATATTAGTAATAAAAGTGGCTCCGTAGAGCCAAAATTACTCCTAAATATGACCAAGGAACGGGGGTAGAATACTATATAAAATGAACATATCACCCCTTCACATAATTCTCTTGCATTATCGGATCTTAAACACTTGATAGAGAGATCAAATTGCTTATGTACCATAGAAAAGAAGTTGCTCATAACAGAAACAACATCACTTTTGTGTTTTATAAAATGGATCCATGTATATCTGTAGAAGTCATCAACTATAGTCAAGAACTAATTCCATCCAGATGAAGTATGTACAGAACGAGGTCCCCATATATTAATATGTATCAATTGAAAAGAAGCCGAGGATTTTATGGTACTAATAGGAAATGAGAGTCTAGACTGTGTACCAGCAGGACACACTTGACATATGGTGTCTTTTATACATGGGTTTATTTCACATAATGAATTAACTAGAGGAATTTGAGAGAAAAGTAAATGTCTGAGTCTGAGGTGCCACAGCTTTGCATTTTAATAGCAGACAAACAAACCATATTGCACTTGTGGTGTTGATTAGATGATACAATGCATTTTCCCACATTGTAGAGTCCAGATTTCATATCACCAAGATGAATCAAATTCCCTTTTTGACAATGAGCAAAGCATTTATCATGATTGAACCTAAGTTCACATTTCAAATCTTAACAAAGTTTATGAACAGATATCAAGTTATACTTGAATGCAGGGAAATGTAAGACATTCATAAGAGTTATATCATTGTTCAAGTTCACTGAACCAATGTGTTTACACAATGAGTTTGCTGCCATTAGGTATAGTAATGTGTTTGTTTTCATTCTCAATTGTCTTATAGTTAGAAATTTGACTTAAATCATGGCAAAAATGATCTAATGCACCACTATCAAGAAGCCATTGTGAATTTGTATGAGAAAGAAAACACAAGTTACCTGCCATGAGAGTTTTTGTATCATGTTCCTAATTCACATTAGATCCATCTTCTTGCTTAGCCAAAAATTCCAAGAACTGTTTGTACTGCTCAATGGATACAAGAGGTTTGTCATATGTTGCAGGTGGGTTGATGTCTTCAGAGTGAGTAAGAGCATCTACTTTATTCTCCTTAAAGTTCTTGATTCTAGGAGGAAACCCATGCACTTTAAAACATATGTCAATACTATGGCCTGATATTTGACAGTAAGTACAAAAATAGTGAGAACCCGATTTAGATTGTCTTTTTGAATTCAAAGTGCTCCTTGATGATTGTATATGATGATTGAAATTTATTGACCCTGATGAAGACTGATTGTATGACTTATTGTTGTCTGTGAACTTTCTTCTTTCAGCAGCAGCAAAAGCCATGGAGTCAGTGTTATTTGCCACATTTGAAAACTCTTTATGCCTTTCTTCTTGTACAAACATCCTATACACCTCAGTCACTTTAGGTAGAGTTGGTAACATCAAAATGTTACCACGGATTGTTGCATATTGTTCAGTAAGTTTCATCATAAACTGCATGACCATTCTTTCATGCTTTCTCAGAAGAATCCTTTTAGTCAGATTACATGTACAATTATTATATGTACATGAAGAAAGAGGACGTGCCTCTTCTATAGCATCCCAAATAGACTTGATGGAAGTAAAAAACTCATAGACTGATTTTTCACCTTGATTGATATCTACCAGCTTTTCTTCAAGAAAGTAAATTTGTGCTAAGGATGCATAACTGAATCTTTCTTCCAGATCAGTCCATATATCTCTTTCATCTTTCAGAAACAGTACACTTTTAGCAACATTATCACCAAGATTAAACAGAGTTAGAGAACAAACCAGATCATTGCATCTCTCCTACGCTTTATATTCTGCACATTCTGTATCAATTGGCTTATTGAATGGTCCATCAATAAAGCCTAATTTGTTCTTTGTTGAGAAATTCAGTAGCATTGATCTTTTGCATCTGGTGAAACCATCCCCATTGAATTTGTGAGAGACAAGCTAAATAACATTGGCATTCGAGGGATGAATGTAATATATGCTTGATGGATCCTGACTCAATAGCAACATCGAAGTTCTAGACATCTCCAATATCTCACAATTCCAGTAATACGCACCCAATTCTTTGAGAATAAATGATCAAGCCAATACAACAGTTGACTACAACATTCAGAATTCAAAAACCTCTCCAATATCTTCAACAAAAAAACCATAAAACTTGTTCGGAACTTAATGCAAAATGATCACGAATAAACGTGAACTTCAAAAATCAATTGATCATTAATGATCAAAAAATGGGTTTCATACCCATTTTAAGAAAAATACAAGATTATGGTATCAAAAGAAAGAAAAAGAAGAGGAGATTTAGATGGACCGATTGATCCGCTCTGATACCATGATGAAATTCAGTATTTTGAATGAACAAATCAGTATAAGATAGAATGAAACCAAGAGCAAGTTAGAGAGAATATTTGGATATAATTTTGAGTGGGAAAAAGTTATGTATTATTATATTATGTAAGTGTATTTATATACAAGAGTGTACAACTGTCAAAATGATAAATTACACTTTACAATATTAACTATTTACATATTCTAACAAATATACCGTCAAAATAAAATTGGTCGGGAGCTATCTTTCTAGTGTCGAAACATATTCTAGCAACTATATATAGAGAAGGATTAAAATGATGGTACCAAGAATTTCTTAGGCACTCAACTCCGTAAAATAAAAGTAATAAAAGAACAAAAATAAATACATAAAAAAAAAAAGAAGCAAAAGGATGAAGAATGGAGCCAAAATTGAAATAACTGTCGAAAATTATAATTTATTCAAAAGTTAGGAAGAATGTAGGGATGTAGGAAATGAGAAGGAGAGTCAATCGGAACGGAAGACCATCCAACAATTAGCTAACCTTTCTTAGTGATCAACTGGTCCTATGTTACAGCTTGAATGGTCAACTTCATATATGAGTCAATGTTGACTAGTAGACTTATTTGACCATTTTCACCCTACTCTTTTTTTGGCTTTTAATTATTTTGATCAGAAAGTTGTAGTAAATTATTAGTAAGTCAATAATTTAGAGGAGTAGGTAAGATCAGTCCATTGGAAATCTAATTGAAGTTGTCTAGACCACTTTAAATTATAAATAGTATGCATAAAGAAGTATAAAAAAAATATATAGCATGAAGTATATGATTTAAAACTTTAGATAGATGATCATATATGTTAGACTATATAGTGAGTATGAAGTATATGGTTTAATATTAAATATAGATGATGAAAAGATGAAAATGTTTGGTGTTCACTATGGATGAGACCTAATATTTTAAACAAAGTGCATAGATAATAATTGTTACAAGTAGAAATAAAGTTTATCTTGCTATTGGGTTTTAAGTAGTTTGCCTATCTTTCTACAATACTACGTATTAAAAAACTTATTAAAGACCAACTAATGTAACTACACCTCTTTGTTTAACAAGGAGTACTAATCCTTTCATATATATGGCATGTTGGCTTTCCTCTCTAAGGTATTTATAGATGTGAGAGATAAATTTCAAGTCAATAAGGGGTTATAAACAAGTAGAATTGAATTTTTATTGAATGGTGTGTAGTTTCTAACAATTCTGTAAATAGAAATTTGAATTTTAAACTTCTCCCAACTGTTTGTTTCTAGGTGAGCCATTTTTCCATTAAACCAAAATTTTTTAATGTATTAATAAATAATGTTAAAATTCACTCTAAGTAAATTCGCTCTTCTCAATCCACCACACACATGTTTTATCCCTCCCCTTCAACTCACCGACTCACTTTACTCTCTACTTTTGCTAAAAATTATCCCCAAATCCTTCAAAGATTCAAATACATTGAGATAATAATATGTCAAATATGGTTTACACTTGTGCCTTAAAAAGATATATGATACTCTATCTATCTCTTCATATTTTATTAACTGTATTTGGTCCCACAATTTTTTTTTTATTAACTGCATTAAACCAATATTAAAAAATAAGTTCACCCCAATAAGACAACCAAAGTATCAAACATGTACAAATGAAGGAAGATACATGCATGCAACATTAGAAAACACTTAAAATGTAACTTTCCTATTTACAACAATAATAGGTGAAAAACCTAATCCAACAAAAAATAATAATTATCAACCCCAAATTATAAAAATGTGGGATATTCCTAATGATCCTTCCAAGAAAATATCATTCACATCCCCATGAAAGAGCATCAAACATATAGTTCTACAACAAGAAGCCAAGTTCACTTCACTTACCTAAATGTGCTAAAACTTCACTGTCAAACTGTCATGTAACTAATTAATAATAATCATGTTTACTACCTCTACTAATTGACTAATGTAACCCAAATGAAATCTCCCCCCCCCCCCCCCCCCCCCCCCCCCCAAAAAAAAACCAATAATACTAGTATTAAATTCCCACATTTAATCATTCAAGATATTTTGTGTTGAATTTTCTCACTTTCACACGGGCCCTTGCCCACGTGGACCCATCTTCTAGAGCCCACGAGCTGGGCCCATGACGTGGGCTGTTGTCCTTGAAATGCTTAACCTCTCCTTTTTTTTCTATATATAATCCCACATTCTGGCATCCGTCATAAGCTTCATCCCGTTTATGATTTATCCATTCTCCAACTTTGTAAGAGATTGAAATTTATGGAAGATAATCAAAATCCAATTGGAGTAGACCAATTGTCGGAAATCTCAGACAAATTGGACCAAATCCTAACCCTGGATTCTTTATCTTCGCAGCAATCTGACGGCGAAGAAGAACACGAAGACGAAAATGGCGACGAGTATGACGAATTCGAGTTTTGTTTTGCCGGAGGAGGATTGAAATCGCCGGTTTCGGCTGAGGAAGTTTTCGAAGACGGTCAGATACGAGTACTTGCTCCGTTCTCCGCCGAAAATTCCGCGTTATCGTCGTCGTCGTACGGACCTCCGGTGAAGAACTTGTTTGTTGTGTCCAATGCGTCGGAGAACGAGGACGAGGAGGCGGAAGGACCGTACTGCGTGTGGAAGTCTCCAGCACCGGAGATGAGTCAGAAGAGCAACTCGACAGGATTCTCGAAGCTGTGGAAGGTGAGAGATTTGCTAGCGAGGAGCAACAGCGACGGGAAGGACTCGTTTGTGTTCTTAAACGGCGAAACGGCGGTGAAGAGAAAGGAGGAGAAGAAGAAGGTGAAGTTGGAGAAGTTAGAGATGGCGGAGAGGAAGGTGGTGGTTGATACGACGGCGTATGGTGGAGAGAGAAAAAAGGGGAAGAAGAAGTCAGCGTATGAGGCGTTGTATGGTGGCGGAAAAGACAAAAAGAAGGGCGGTGGGAAATCTTATTTGCCATATAGGCAAGATTTGGTGGGTTTTTTCACCAATGGTAGTGCTTTGAGTAGGAATGTTCATCCTTATTAATTAAGCTACCTCTAATTATTTATAAAAGTTATTAATTTTTTCATTATTTCCTGTAAAAATAGGAAAATGTAAGTACTGAGTTTATAATAATGTGACTTATGGCTTACAATATTTACTGATAATAGTAACGCTTTTGTTTAGTCTAATTTTGGAGTGATGGTCAGTTGATCCATTATTGATATTGATATTGATATTCGGAGATTACTCATTTGAAATATTTATAATTAACGTGTGGTCACTGACTGTACATCTATAATTCATCACTTCAAACATTTATTGAATAAATATTGATATTGATGTTTAGGGATTACTCATTTGAACTATTTATAATTAACGTGTGGTCACTGACTGTACAATGTACATCTATAATTCATCATTTCCATCATATACGAAGTTGTGGAGTACTGCTCTGTATATCAGTATATTACTACTCCGAGGCTCCGTCTCTAATTTTTTTTTTCTCCATTTGAATTTTCACGGGTTTTAATATATAATTTAAAACATTTTTATTTCTAAATCTATAAGACAAAATTGTAAAAAATTTGATATTTTAAAATTTTATATTGAAATACATCTAACAAAATTCCATTTAAATATGTTCTTAAAATATAATGAGAATTTACGTTTAAATTTTTAAAATTTTGACTCTATAAATATAAATAAAGCAAATATTAAAAGGGGAAGGAGTAGACGTGTTATGTGTACTCAAATGGATAGCTGTTGATTGGAAATGCAGTTTGTTAAACAATTGTAAAAAGACTATGAGTGAAATTATAATCCGTAATTATGTAAGGTGTGTATGTCAAATAATGGGGAAAAAAAAACTATACAAGGTGTAGTTCTGTAAAAAAAAAAACAGAATAGCGTATATATTTCTTGATTGAATCCTTATTGGAGAGGTAGATGGAACTTGGAGAAGCGCCCTATCACGGTGGTAGTAGGGTCTGTATGTGCATCATTGTGCCCTCTTAACTCAGATGGGAGCTTGTGAGTACAAATTCATATCATATTGTCCTATACTCAAAAGTCAAAACTCTTGCATTGTAGTACTAAGTTACTTGCTTTCTCCCTTCATACTTGCTCCAATTGATATTTTTTGTTAGAGTATTTTTTTGGTAAAAAAATGAGGTAAATATTAAGAGACAGAAGAAGTATTAATTAATTAATTGTAGTAACTCAATATAAATCATTTTAATAAGAAAAAATATCATTGTCAAAACCGTGTCACTTTTATCTATCTGTAATCAAACAGATACCATTAGAGAACGTTTGGTGAACATTTCCTAATTAAATAATTATATTTCGTTCTATGTGTTTGTGCTTCTATGATCTCCAGCAAACATAGTAAGATGATCGTAGGTAGAGGTGTTCAAATGGTAGGGGCTCTGTTAAGGGCCTTTAATCGGCCCATTTGTAAAAAGGACATAATCAATAATGGGTCTAATGGGTTGGTCTCTTAAAGACTCATGTTTTATTGGGTTTTGATGGGTTAAGTCGGGTTAATAATGGGTAGTTTTCAAAACTTTTAAACACTATCAGGTAATGAACTATTTTCACATATTTACCGATAGTCCACTACCAAAACTGGGGTGATAAGTGTATCTCCTTTGATCCGACCCGACCCATTTAACATCTCTTTTTGCTCGGCCCGACCCGTTTTTATGTGACCGTCCTGACCCTAAACCGACCCAATGGACATGTTTAGTCGTACGAATACAGTTAGTTGAACTTTCATATCCTATTGAAAAAACCAATGGCTCATTGTTTTGTTTGTCTCTTACCCCCCAACAATGCCTAAGAGGTTGATTTCAAATTTGCCATTATCCTTTAATAGTTGCAATACAAGCATACGGAGTAACACTCAACTACCGTACTTCATAATACGTACTTAAATACTCCATATCATCACAAATAATGCAACTTCGGTTTTAGAACAGTATGGACCTACAGAGTAGACCAGTAGTGCCATATGGTACCAAAATAACATAGCAGAGTGACAGTTCACTAGCAGCTAATGAACCATTCTTGACTATTTAAAACTTGTAATATCAACATTTTGCTTTGAGTTGGATATTTTTAGGTTCCTTTTTAATTAATACTACAACTCATTATGAATATTACAACATGTCATATAAAAATTCTATCATATATCCGAATGTATAATACACCTAACACTTATTACACCACGTTTTAAGATACACCATATGGCACCATACAACTATACACCACGTTTTAAGATAAAATAATACTAGGACAACTATGTTCTTTTAAAATAGTTGATACTAGATTTTTAAGACGTATTAATTGTAGGAAACTAGATAAAGATACCTCTAGGAATCTCTCTTGAAATCAAGAAAAAAAACATTTAGCAAAGATTAGCCTCGTTGTACTATAAATATAGGTGCTCCGTTGTACATTAAACATAACAAAAAACAACAATAATAAAATCAGAAGCTAGCGTTTGTTTTATCTTGTTACTTGGGTCCAATGAAAAAATGGATTTTATATGTGAGGAAAGCAAAATGCTCTAGACCCCAAGACACATCATTTATGAATATCTTGAAGAAACAAAAGAGGATCTCGCGTGTAAATGGGAGTGTTGAAACTCTAAAAGTTTAAAAATCATTACACGTAAGTATCACATATTGACAAATTAATAAAGAAATGTCTACTATCTCTTATTATCATATTTTTAAGGTAGAACTCACTTAATCGTGTAAAGTGGATTCTCAGTGTAGGCCAAATCTAGTTTTAACATGGTCATAATCATCTGCTAATGGGTACTTAAATTTACCAACAAAAACTAAATTCAACTAATTAAAAACTAATCTAAGGCACATAATAATGGTGTAGTACTATTGTTTCGCAAAAGTCAAAACTATACATTTGCTTTTTCCCCATTGATCTATGCATAACTGGATGCATTTGCAAGAGATCAGAAATCATCTGTAAGAGTATATATACATTATCTTTCATTAGCGTAAAGGTAAAATTGGATCATCTATTCAATAACTTAAATAGCCAATTTTTATTTGTTAAAAAAATTTTATGTCAGTTTGTCCAATATCTACTTTATTTCTCAAAATATAAGAAATTGTTTAGATAAAGTATGAATTTGAAACCTCTAACTACATCTTTCTTCTACAAATGTAAGTTTAGTTTAAGTCGTACGGTGTATCACATGCACGATTCCAAAGTTTACCTGTATTGTTTATTCACAAATGGGAAACCAAGCGAGGTTTTAGTCATATCAGAGCAAGTCTTAAGTTTCAAATATAAGGTATGGGTTGATGTATACGTGTCAACGTGTGCATTGTTCATGCAATGGCCTCCCGTGATTGGAATGTCGGTGACATAATCAACATTCCTTGATTCCTTGAGGAAGTTCATACCACTAGGATCTGCCAGTTGGAATATACTGTGATTCCTGATGAACATCAACAGACCCGTTCCTAAGATAATGGAGGCATACCGCGAAATAAAAATCAGGGCATAAACAAATTAAGTATAAAATAATCAAAATGAAAGGTTGACAAAATGATTTGATGACAAAATTTACAATACAAAATTTGCTGTATTTCCAAGCAAATATCACCAATTTTCAATACAAAATCACCATATTTCCAAGCATAATCATCATTTTCATAACATATTTACGTGTTTGTATAGGTCTAAAGAGTTTATTACTTTTCCAAACATAATCATCATTTTCATAACATATTCACATGTTCGTGCAGGTCCTAAAGAGTTTACTACTTTGTTCTACAATCTGCAATTGACAATCCTAAAGGTTATGCTAATCGTTATCTAATTTTTTTTGTCGGGAAAATCTTTGGATAATTTAGCATATCATGATTTGTTTGTTGGGAACTATGTCAAACTGGAAGAATAATTTTGTTTGGGTAGATGTTATCTAGGAAAATTTTGAGAGATGATAGAAACAGGATCACAAGAGTGGCAAGATATATGCTTTAGAGCTGCGTGATGCACTATATGGCTTAGGTTTTTTGTCTGTTCAGTCATCAGGAATCCAAAAAAAAACATTGCATAAGCAACAGCTCATTCTTATATGCATACTTAATCATTAAGTTATGCCAAATTGAAATGCAAAACAAATTTTAAAAATTACTCACTAAAATTTACATCTCTATTACTCTATATAATTAAATTTAACATAAGTACACAGCTACTCACATCAATTTAAGTTTATGTTTATGCTATATTCCCATAATTGCAGATGCAACCTAGTACCCAGAATCTTAAACTTTTTCATCACCCAATATAATGAAATTTCCTAAATTGCGGTTCTAATCAAATTGTAAATTTGTATAAATATGAAATATCATACATTGATACACATATAAATATGAATTCTGAAATACCAAAACATAAATGATGAACCATGAATGATAACTGAACTAGGTATGAATACATACTAACATACCTTACAAAATTTCAACACTGGATGATGTAGCCAACCGATTGAATAAGTTGTAGCTCTAATAATTTCTCCCAACTTTTAGATTATCAAATGAAAATACAAAATTAAAAATTAGAATAAAAAATCAAAAGAAAGATGAGTAATAGAACTATAAAAGACAGTAAAGGGTAATTATATATACCCGAAGTCAATACCGTTGATAATTGAAGATCAACATAGTCGTTGTTTGGGATAATCATCTTCAACAAAATTAGGGATTTTTATTGACTAGCCTTGAATGGGGAAAGAAGATAATCATGACTAACAACTTGAAAAGAGAGAAAATCGGGAAAAAATATTAACCTGTTGGGAGGAAGAATGGTATTATTGCCTTCTTGGAAATTTGGAAAAGCTGAAGTCTGAAGGAATGTGGAGTATAAACCCTAAGTCTATTTATATTAACTGTATTTCATTTTTTTTAATAAAGAGAATTTGGACTTTCTAGTTTTGGGCCCTAGGCAGCTACCCTGCCTGCCCTAGCTCAGGGATGGTCATGGACATCAATCACCAAAGTTACAGCTCAGTAAAACTATTTTATAGCTAGTACATGTACATGAAGTTAATGACAAGTAACAATTTATTTGTGATTTGTCTCAATCATTTATTTGTTCTTTTCTTTCATCCTTTCATCTTTTCACATCTTTGATTATGAGTTTTCCAAGTACTCTATATATCTAATGATTGCTCTTCAATACTACTCGTTGAGAACAATGAAGAAAATGAAAGCCAAAGAGAACAAATAACTGTATATTTCAAAGAATCAGGACCGAGATAATAATTGCATATTATTTATGGAATCCTACTCTGTCGAGCACCCTGCTCATGCCTAAAATCGTCTCTATAAAAAAAAAAAAAAAAGATTAAGATGTCATTCTCAAGCAAGTTATGATTTTCGAACTATACTCGAATATCTTAATCATCATGGAAGTATAATCATAATCTATTTCAAAAGCTCCAATGACTACATGAGGGAATTAGCAACAATGGGAGGAACATATAACTAAACATTCTTTTCCCAAATGCTAGAAGAACAAAAGCACACATGGGCATTCGTCGGTCGCACATTTGTCATAACATTGTAATGAATACTAGGAACTTGAAATGACAAGTTAAGACTGCGGAGTGCAGACCTTGTCTTATCAGTGGGAGCCATGACAATAGCAATAGCCTCTGGTGCCACCGGCATAGCAACAGAGAGTCTGATGAGGAAGTAGGGCACATCGATATTAGCATAAACCCCAACACCTCCAAAGAGGCGCCGGGTCGCCAGCCTTTAGGTGGTGCAAGGAAGGGTCGTATATACTAACGGAGTTGTTGATAGTTTGATACCCTTGTGATGACAAAATTGTTTCCAAATAACCTTTAATCCAATATGTAATTTACTGTAACGCTACTTCGCCAAAAATATGGTATCAAGGAGTAGAACTCGCAACATATCATTATAGTTCTTATCATTACAGTTCCACTGGACAACTGCAAGAAAAAGGAAAGACACTCACAAAGGAAAGGCCTTAAAAATATTTTATTCAATTATATTAGGACTAGCATATTGTATTTTCAATTATACTATAGTTGAATCATAAATGTCAAAAAAAATTAAGTGGGTTTAGCATATTATATTCATTATATAAATTTGATTTATTTGGATCCAAATATACTCAAACGAATCCAATCTGAAATCTAACTATTTTCCAAATTCCAATCCAATCCATAGTATATTACAAAAAATTCAATCCACATTGTTCGTTCGGTTTAGTTTAAGTTGGATTTTGGTTTTTATCCGAATAAATTTAACCCTATACTTGCCTAAAAAATGTAGCCCGAGAATGGCTCACATCTTTGTATATTATGTCGTGTCAACTTGTACTTGTGTCATGACATGTATGCCACCTTGTTTAGAGACACGCCACCTTCTAAAAGTGTCAATGCTACCTAGACGAAAAGGTCCAACACAATATCATTTGCACTTATTCAATATTCAATTATTTCAAACTAACCAAGAACATCTAAACTATCCAACCGAACAATCACTAATTTTTCACAAAAATTTCTAACATTAATTGGTTAGCAAAACGGATAATAACCAATGGTCAATTGGGCCAACATATTGGGCCCTTTCAAAGTAGATGGCATAGCCGCACTGCCAAAGAATTGGAAAATTTCTTTTATATACACATCGGAATTAAGTTGTAATTTGTCACATAAAAAGTTCCCCTAACCAGATTACATATCAGATTATCTAGGAATTTAAAACAGAAACAAACAAAAAAGAAACAAGTTGAAGAGCTTTTCAGATATTTGCACAATTATATTTTTCAAATATAAATTTATTTTATAATTTTTCATAAATGTACAATTAAAAATATTTGAATTTTAAGTTTGTATTTGAATTTACGCAAAAGCAAATGAGAAGGAAAAATAATTACTCATAGCCTTAGAATTCCATGCATCCTATTGGAGTAATCTTAGGTTAACCTATCTAATCTCTAGATTTAGTATAGTATTGGACATGATTGTGTCTTCTCGATATCTTAGGTTAACCTATGTAAAATCTAGATTTAGTGATTCAGCTATAAGTTTGAATGTTTGATGGACTCTTGTTCAACGGTATTAAGCTTGGTTCAAATCCATTTAATCAATAGGTTTCTTTTCTTTTTCTTTATTATTAATCGACATGCAACCTTAGCTTTCTGCTACGTATATATTTAGCTTGCCGAGATAAGTCTCATGACCATGATATGAGTTGGATTTATGAGACATTTCACGGGTGAGTTCGCATACATGCATTAAATAATACGAAAGACCAACCTATTACGTATTGCAATAGATTTTATAATACTCCATAGAATTTCACTCACCTTTATACATTCCATCCATCTCAAATGATGGTTCGAGGAGACTAACTGTTCAATATGTACTACTTCATCTGTCCTTTAATATTAATTTTATTTGACTATTTTTTGTGAGATATTTTTTTTAATCAAAATAGAGCAAATATTAAAAGTCAAAGGGAGTAATTGATTACCCATATCGCAATGAAATAGACCTGGCTTCTTTAATTTGACCAATTACCCAAGCTTAAAACTAGTCTACTAAGAATTTTTACCATCAAGATGACTAGGTGAGCATTGCTACCACAAAAATCAAGATTGAAGGAAGCTAAAATAGTGGGCACTGTATACACACATACATCTTACCATCATCTCATGATCATGCACGGTTCAATTCTTGGTGTAGTGATTGCTTTTTTGGGTGCAACATTTTCTATAAAAATAATTTATTCTGGATTTGCAAGGTTTGTAGAAATTAAATAAGGACCATGGAATGAGATGAGACCAATCTGTAGCGTGACACTCTAATCTACGGAAATTACCCTTTAGAAGTCCAAGTTGTCCCTCCATTCGCTTTCTTATCCTATTGCTCTCTACACGTCAACAATTGTCCATCTCCTCTTTCCCACTTCCTTGGCGTTTGTCTAAAAAATAATAGGAGAAGAGAGTATTGCTCTCAACTATATTGTAATTGCCATTTCTCTTGTATTCCCTCACACAAACAGAAACATTGCAAGGCTTAGGCATTTCTCTGCACCTTGTTTTCAGCTACCCCTGCCTCTCCCCCTTGCTGATAGGTAAGCTCTCTTTCTCATATCTAGTCTTTCACCGCCTTTGGCATGGTTATTTTTAGTTACCCACTTTGTTCTGTAATATGCCACGTACTATATCAATACCCCTGTGCTCTATTACTAACTGCCTCATAATGTAAGTGCAATAGTTCTTTATTTGTATATGTTATGCATATGCGAAATAACATTAATTTTATTGTGTCCCCTGATAAAAATGACTCTATAAAACAACAGAAGTTAGCCCTTGATGAAGATTTATATTTGTTTTGTTGAGGGATAACTTTTGTTATATTAAGGAGTCTCTTTTAATGATAACACGATAAAGTTAATGTGTTCCGTGTGTATATAATACTTTTTGTATGTTATGTAATCTTAAATGCACTTGTGTTAAAATGGAAAAAATACTTTAGAGGAGCTCAAACATAGAAGATTAAGACGGTGTATAAAATTGTTGCATGTACTAGTATAACATGTATATACTCCGTATTCTTTAACTAACACAGCTTTTCTTTTCTTTTCTTTTTCTTTTTTTTTTTTGGAAATCTTTAACAAACACAGCTAATGCTCAATCAAAAAAACTACATAAGATACGATTATTTCCTTATTAATACAGAAACATAAAATGAAAATTTTTGTTACACATAAAAGAAAAAGTACTCAGAACTATAATAAATTTCAGTATTAATAGGCCAGTACGAATAATTTTGTTTGATGGACGATGTTGTTTATAACTTTATCATATGTAACGAGTGAGAATCAATATAATGTCATAATGGTATGATGATGTTACGTTAGTGAAATGTGACGAAGTGGGATTTTGTGGTGTTTTATTTCCTTACTTTAGATGAACAGTTCAAGGCCAGCCCACTAACTGCTGATGGATCACGTACTCCTTTTTTTGGGTGCAGTGGCCTTAAATTGACAGTCCATATAGAGGGCGCGAAAAGCCGTAGATATTGCATATGCTTAATATTTTGAATAAATAGAAATGGATGCTCTTTTACCTCATTTAACTTTTTACGATTTTAAAGATATAATTTCAAATATTTTTATCTCTAAATGTGTAAGACGAAGAAAACTTAATAGTGATATTGCATATGCTTAGTATTTTGCACCTTAAAATGAAGTACGGAGTACTCTGTAAGCTTTTACAAAATTGAGTTCATATTTAGTCTATTAAATTCATATAAAGGTAGAATTATATGATCATAAGAGCTCTACTTAAGTCCAATTCTTAAATAAAAATGAAATCAAAGTCAGGATTAAGCTTAGCTGAAAAGCTGCGGGTTTCATGCAATTCATCAAGGGGCCTATAACTTTTATTATAATTCAGCTTTGGATCATATGCAAAATTATTGAATTGTATTAACATGTTCTGATTCTTCCTTTTTCATACTTTCTTGTCAGAATTTGATGAAGAAGAGCAACCCATAGTTTATAGAGCGTAGGTATGGCAGGAAGCTTTAAGAAATGCATGGTGCTTTGCTGTGGAAGATCACAACTTCCGGTAATATAATCCTTCCGTTTTTTTTTTTCCATTTGCTTTTTGCGCAAATTTCAATATAAACTAAAAAACCAAATACATTCAATTGTGTATTTGTAAAAATTATAAAAAAAAACTCATATTTGGAAGACATACATTGAGACGAATCTGTCACGATCTCAAATTAATATATTTTTCATCTAAATTGGAGAAAATTCATAGTCAAATACTGGTTCTAAAATGTACAATATTTCAAATGGAAAAAAAAAAACCCGGAAGGAAAATATATACACAGATATTCTATCTCTATATATCTACTATTGTTGAAAATTTGAAATAATAGGCAGCAAATTAAATAAAAGTGAATACTTTGGTGGGGTAGACCATTTAATTACTTAGCTGAGTCACTAGAATGAAAAATTAATATATGATTATTTGCGATCCCAATTTAGCCAAATGCATCGTCCAATAATTGTTGGCCTATTGGATGCATTTGAGTGGTGACAAATGGGTTGTCCTCTTCTATAGTTGTATTACTAGTTTATTACAATAGACCACTTCCAAAGATCCAAAGTCCAATCCCCACTTCCGTTGCCGGATCAACTTTACTTAACTTAACACTTCTTCTTCTTCTTATTATTATTATTTTTTTTTTTGTGTGGTGCAAACACTTCTTATTACTTATTACTTATTACTTATTACTTATTACTTACGATGAACTGTGTTAAATATTGGATGCATGTCTGATTTTATTTTTATTCTTGGTCTTTCTCCCTTAATTGATCAATTTTTGGTACAGCGTAATTAGAGTAGTCAACGTTGTCTCCTGGCCCTCACCGCTGGGCCGTTAACCATTGTTTAATTAGACATAAATAGTATTCCATATGGTGGATCATTGTTGACCTCCTCCTCGCCAATAAAGCCACTTATGGCGTCTCCTTTTTCTCAATTTCTTCATGAATAGGAAATCTCCTATTAATTCAATTCAACTCAGATGTAGAATGTATAATTTAAAATGAGATATAAACTAATCTTAAATTATTTTATTTTATTAAAGTCACGTATATGTCATATGACTCATATCGTTTAAAAACTCACGGCTCATTATACATGATTACATTTAAAGTAACACGTAGCATTTAGCCATTACAGAGATCCACATATATGTACATACGTGTTATCATTATAAACTAGTGTATACTCTTTCAAATATACATATTAACGTATGATAAAGTTACATTTGCAACATAAATTACCCAAAATACAAGTTATTGGGATAGAAGGAGATTTAATAAAAATTAGAAAAAATCCATTAAAATTAGAGAAAGAAGGTAGTGGTCCTTGAAGAATACCGCACCTTTCAACAATAAAAAAACCAGAAACACATTGCACCTCATCAAATTGTAAACACCCCAAAAAATTTCTCAATAATATAATATAATTAATTACTAAAAAGGAAGACTAATCATTCAACATTGACATTAAGACAATTAATTTAATAATATTTAAAGTTTTCATATTCTATATAGATTGCTTACCCGTTTGGGATCATTAACTTAATCACCCTTTGACCAAAGTTAGTGGGATACCTATGCCATTTCTCCCTATATATAGAGTCCTACGCGTATACCACGCACTCTTACCAAAAGTTTGCCCATCTCTCCTCTATCTCCTCATTTCCTAAAATCTCTCTTCTCCTATCTTCCTCCCCATATCAAATACACAAATCAAGCAGGTACTAATATTATCATTTGATCGTCTCCTATATTTTAATTGAAAAATATATTATGTGTTCACTGAAATAATAATTTATTTCATTCTTGTTTTTGTGGGTTAGAAAGAGAAAATGGGAAGCAAATACGAAGAAGCCATAGCAGGACTCACGAAGCTTCTAAGGTAAAACCTTTTTTTTACCTCATTTTCTTTGAGTGATCGATCGCTGTAAAATTTGTGGTTTCATTTGACTTGTTGATGTTTATGGAGTATGTTTTTACCTGACAAGTGACAACCTCACAACAAGAGGAGGACATTACATGGAGGGTCCCCACATGACGGTCGAATGCCCCGTTTTAGCCTCCCGTTTTCTTTACTACCAACCCCACTCACCTTTTTTTGTGAATTTCTTTATACGGGTCAATAATATAGATTGATTCACGAGAATTAAGTTATTAATTTATGAAGAAATAAATCTTTTATATTGATGTATTAAATCATGGCAGTTAAGCTTAAATTTTCAAGTTTAAGGTTGAAAGTTTTGACCTATGTGACCAGAATTTGATTAAAGCTATACTGATTAATCCTTCTTAATAAATACAATCCTTAAGAAGATTGTTGTTAAACTCAAAAAATATAAAATATTTCATTTCCATTTATCTGTAAAGGACATTTGTTTTGATTTGATGGATTGTAGACATTGTTTCAAACCTCATGAACTTGTCCAAGTTCTTGTTGCGAATTCCCACCTCTAGTTAGGTTTTGTTGGAAAGTTTTAAAAAAAAAAAATATGAAAGTAATATAATACTATAAGATTAACAACTATCAAAATAAGTGTATTGACAAAAGACTTTAACACTTTTTTAAAAAAACCATCATTTACCAAAAAACGTAAAATTTTAGTTCAAAAATTATAAACTAGTAGAAAGTGAATTTTTTAATCATTAACTCCTGATTTTATTCTTAAATAAAGTAAATTTTTTGAATAAATCTTTATTTACTTATCAGGACCATATATTTAAAAAAAAAATTAATTGTGTGTATATATATATATATATATTTTCTTAACACTTATATAGGATACAATATTATTATTTTTGAAAGCTAGTTATGCCAATTGTGTGATTTATAATAGAGATAACTTGCTTTTATAAAAAAGAGTATATTAGAGTATAAAGAATACTTTTTTTTTTCTCTTTTCATTTCATGCTATCAATATTTCTTTAATTTGTGAAAGAGTTTTCAGCACCTTTTGTATTTAATGAATCGATAAAATTTATAAACTTCAATAATGCATTAGAAAACTCTTTAACTTTCTAAGATAATAAGCTTAACCATTAGTATTCTTTATGTTCCATAATGTCGGTTGAAATGTCATTTGTGTAGTTGATTTGGGTCTGATCCAAATGCGAGGGTATATGACATGTGATTGAATGATGTATGCATTATTTAATTTTAATTTGTGTCGAACCTTCCATCATAGTGAATAGTCGTTTGCTGCAAATAACGGTTTATATTGGGATTTGTGAACAGTGAGAAAGGTGGATTGGATGACATAGCAGCCGCAAAAATAAAGCAGATAACAGCTGAGTTGCAGGGTCAGAAAGCCGAAAATGGCGTAGCCAAAGTTGAATTTGATCCGGTCGAGCGACTTAAGTCCGGTTTCCTCCGGTTCAAAACTGAGAAATATCAGTACGTCGCATTATTTCCAGTCTTCTTGGACCCCCTTTTTTCTCAGTAAATTCTGTAATAATGTAAAGCACTTCGGATAATTCTGATTTTCCAATTCCCAGTACATTTCCCAATGCATATTATTTATCTAAACAAATAAACAATTAATAAATATTAGTAACAACATTTTACTTTACTTTCCTTTGTACTTTTTGCGTAAATTTCAAAATTCTATTAATTGTATATTTTTAAAAATTATAAAAAGTTGATATTTAAACAATATAAGTTGAGAAGAATTTAAACCGATCTCACATGATTCCATGTTCTTGTAAGAATACTATTTTGGTTAGTATAGTAACCAATGTAGTCGTCGGATACATGTCGACTAGGTAGAGTGTGGAGGACGAAATTTATAACCAAGACCGGAACCGTACACACTATAACAAAACCAAATCAAAAAAAGAAAACGAAAACCAATATGGAGGATTGGAAAGAGAATAGTAATAGAGAAGAACGAAGGGCTAGTAGTTTATGCTGAGAATATGCTTTAGCATAGATAGTGTGGGCATAATATGAGTATTTATCATCATTGGAGAATACAGCAAAATGTGGCCTTTTCATCAAGTTGCAAGAAATTCTTGGTTTTGAGTATAGAGCATGTACTTTCACCTTACAAGATAAGATGTGTACTTACTACAGTAAGAGAGAATCAAGGATCTGGCACATTCTGCAACTGCCCAAAAATAGGGCACCATATATTGGATGTGAAGTTGTATTTTTCTCATTTAAAGTCTTGAAGAGTAGTTGGCGCCGCTTGATTATATTGTTTGATCAATTCAAAAAGATTTTAGTTTGTACTTTGTTTTTAATTGTTCACATAAGATTCTTGTTAGTAATTGTACATTACTTGAATGTGAACATTAATTTAGCTAAACTAACTACTTTTTTTTTCTGTCTTTTCTTGCCAGGAAGAATCCTGCTTTGTACGGTGAACTTGCCAAAGGTCAAAGTCCCAAGGTGAGAAACCTAATTAATTAACTATTGAATTCTTGCATATTTCCCAAAGTGATTTGCCGGTGACTAATTTTTTTTAATGAAACATGTCTATTGTTATACACAATAACCTTATCTTTAAGAGGTCATATTTTCTTATTTGGTACAAGTACCAACATGATCACATTCCATTATAAACGTTGAAATGAGCCCACTGATTGATCATCTAATGACTTAACACTCTTGAATCTTACTCTCTTCGTCCCCTTAATTTTAATTTTGGTGCATTTATCATTTTAGGCTGTCCTCCTAAATTTTTTATATTTTCTTTAATGGACCTAACTTCACTTGTTAAATTGCTTTGGTATTTAGTCTATTTACCCGAGTGAAACAACTTTTACTTTAACCTTTAAAAAGTGACTTTTTTTTGTACATGTAAAAATTTAGTGGACAAGAGGGAGTATTTATCAGCTCAGTACTATCATCAAATGCATCATGAAAATCCGTACATATTATTTTGTACTCTAAATTAAATCTGTTTTATCTATTTGGTACTAATGAAAATACTCCAAGTTAGTGGGAAGTGAACGAGTAATGAATGTTTCATGATGCCCTATGCTGTTACAAGGATATAGCACCGTCCATAATTGCGTGCCATGTGCCCTTGAACTGTAAAGAGGCACCATGCTCGTATTCAAAAGTCAATGATATGAATACAATAATTTCCCACCAATTGAGGGATATAGTAAAAAGAATGTGATGTCTTAAATGCAGTTGTTTTTCTTAACATTGTTCAAGGGATTAAGATCTCCCTTGAGAAGAAGATTAACCATTAACTACAATTACTACCTGCTGATTAGGAAAATTTGAAATAGTAGAAGTGCATATTAAAGAAAGGGATCATGAGTTAGTTGGTAATCTTAACCTTCAACCAATATGGTTTAAGAGATGCTATATGCTTTTTAATAATCTTTACAACTTTCATTTGCTCCAGACTTTCTGCAATTCTGCCAACTATAAATGCATTGGATATTTCTGAAGCCATCTTTATTTTCTGTATAGACCAATCCTGCCTATTTTGTTTATAATATATTCATGTGTAACTAACAGTTAGAATAGATGTTTCAGATTCTTACTTCCAAAAAATATTGCTGATTGTATAAGTAAATTAACTACTGATGTTTGGTTGCACATGCAGTTTTTGGTGTTTGCCTGCTCAGATTCCAGGGTCTGCCCCTCTCATATTTTGGATTTTCAGCCTGGGGAGGCCTTTTCTGTCAGAAATATTGCAAACATGGTCCCACCTTATGATAAGGTCCCTTATCTACATATATTTACAAATATAAGTTTTGTGGTATTAGCAATGATAAAACAAGATTAGGATAATCAAGATTCAGACTGTTGGTACAAAGTTTAAACTCCGAGTATCATTTGTTTTACAACATTATATTGCAGAGCAAATTTTCTGGAACAGGAGCAGCGATAGAGTATGCTGTTTTGCATCTCAAGGTAAAGTAGTTTTAACTTTAGTATCCAACTTGGATATTGGTGCAGCCTGATACCAAGTACAAGTCTACAACCATTGGTATTGCTTATTTGCTTGTCCTTTGTATGACAAGTCTGTTGGTGGAAATGTGGCAAGGTCAATTATTTATTATTGCTCCATCTCTCATTCTTTGCTACATTTCTATTTTTAGAGTCAAAGTATAAAAATTTTGACCATAATTTTAATTATATTATAACAAATAATATATTCAAGTGAGATATTATTGGATTCATCATAGTGTAAATTTTTAGAATAAAAACGATTTAATTTGTGTCTTAAAAATCGTAAAAATTCAAATATAATAACTAAAAAGAGATAGAGAGAGTAATGTTCTGTATTTCTGTAGAGCTCTTTATTATTTATGAGAATATCTTCTTAACATGTAGAGAGCTCTACGGAAATACAGAATATCATATATTCTAACAAATTTGTTGATCAGAATTTTGACTTTATCGATAATCTGTAAAAGTTATGGGGTTGAAGCTGATAAAGGGATTAAGAATGGTTGTGTTTAGGTGGAGAATATCGCGGTGATTGGACACAGCTGCTGTGGAGGAATAAAGGGCCTTATGTCCATCCCTGATGACGGTAGCACTAAATCGTAAGTTTTGACTCTAATCTCACCTGTAATTATACTTTGAAGATTAATTACTTTCTAAGATCCTGAATCTTTGTTTCTAAAGTAGATAATTATACTCATAATCTTTTGGTAGCCTCCTTTTCATTAATTCCTCCATGTCATATGTGGAACTGTGATCATCTTTTATATAATAAGCTTCTCATGGACATATGGTAAAGTAAAATCTATTCATCTCTTATTATGTTATACTCCCTCTATTCCATACTTTTTGCACCATCGTAGAAAAGTTGCTTTATTAAAAATAGAGTAAATCTTGAGGCAAAAATATGACCATATAAAGTAACGGGACAAATAGGGTGAGACAACCAAAATATGACAATGGGGTAAAAAGTGTAGGATAGGGGAGTATATAATTGAAAATGAAACGGTCATCTTTTAATCAAACTCGGTGACTACTCTATGAAGACCTCTTCTGACAACTAAGCAGCTTTATCGAAGAATATTATCTCGAATTTTATTGCTTTGCTGATTTTTCTACAGAAATAAAGACGGCTTAAAAGGGCCGGGTGGGCTGGAAATAGGCTGCCCTACCCATACCTGGCCCTAGACACTCTTGGTTATATAATTAGGGCCTTAGAGTAAGGCAAACAAAGTTATCAATCTACTAATTACACGGTTGTTCCCCTGCCTGTTTTGGGTTGATAGTGATTTCATTGAAGATTGGGTCAAGATCTGCAATCCTGCTAGATCCAAGGTGAAAGATGAACTCAGTGAGGCACAGTTCGCGGACCAATGCCATAGCTGTGAGAAGGTGAGTTTCAATCCCATCTTATTGAACCTCATGTTATTGGTCATTAAATTAGCATAGCGTGCACAACTCAAGTCAAAAGTACGGAGTGCATGTGAAACCTTTCACATTGTGATCTTCAGTCAAATACATACTTCGTATTTTATCGACTTTTTGGTTTTTGTATCACAGTTACGTCAACAATAACATCGTTATATGATTCGAAAATCAAAGAATCTCTTAAGAAAATGCAATATAAAGGGGTAGATTATTGTAAAATATATGATGCATTT
This sequence comes from Dysphania ambrosioides, assembly GCA_026401315.1. Lineage (NCBI taxonomy): Eukaryota > Viridiplantae > Streptophyta > Magnoliopsida > Caryophyllales > Amaranthaceae > Dysphania > Dysphania ambrosioides. The sequence goes on along the minus strand of CM048671.1, from coordinate 20,459,522 downwards.
TTAGTTATGAACGATTGGAATTATGTGATAACTAATTTTGGATGAATGGAGTATGAAACTATTTTTTTGGAGAGATTTTCCTAATTTATACCTGATATAAATTTTATTATATTAGAATATGAGATCTTAAATATAAATATTGTTATATCAGATATAACTATTGTTATATTAAATATATATATTATTATATCAAATATATAAATATAAAAGATATAAAAATATATAAAATATATATTAGATAGAGACATTATGATGTCAAGTATAAAAATAAAATTACGATATAAACATATATCAGATATAATTTAGGAATTTCTGTTTTTGGTCATTAAATGAACGTCATGCAACATATCATCCCCCGTGCAAATATGTCACCTTCTATCAACTGAATATAGCACATCATCTAAACTTCGTTTCAAAAGTTTTGAGCAATGCAAATATGAATTAAATGAATGCATAAATTTATTCAGAGCTTAATTAGTTAATTTGTGAAGCCATTATTACAGACTTTGATTTATTTTTTCCCCATAAAATCATAGGAAGCTGTGAATGTCTCACTTGCGAACCTCTTGACATACCCATTTGTAAGAGACGCAGTGGTGAAGAAAACTCTAGCTTTGAAGGGTGCACACTATGATTTTGTCAAGGGATGCTTTGAGCTGTGGAACCTCGACTATGCTATTTCACTTACTACCAAAGTATGAAATACATACCAAATCATTTATTTTACTTCATCTTCCAGTTTTTTTCAAGGTTTCCCTTGTTTCGTTCTTTTGTAATGTGTAATATATGTATACCTATGCAGCAAAAATAAACAGTTTCCATCCTTCATTTATAATGTTATTCCTGTGTTTTTTGTACATTGTTTTCATTCCTTTTGAATTCCTACTAGTCAGTTACTTCATTTTTTCCATTTCAAGTATTACTATCGGTACTCGAGTAAACTATTCACTTTAATCAATTGATGAGTAATATAACTCGAGCTTTATGTTATACGAAGAACAAAGCTCAAGATTTAAGTTAGATGATTGTAGCAAGTCTATCCTATACCTGGTAGTGCGCAGAGAAAGGTGCTCTTAGGAGCAATTTTAAGATTGTTTTTGGAGAAAATGAACAAATTTAGAGCCAATTTAGCAATTTTGGAGAAAATGAACATTTTTTTTTTATCAAATGATCAATTTTAGAGAAAATGAATAATATTGAGACAAATAAACAAATTTTTAGACGGATGAAAATCGAATCATAATTTTGAATCAAATGAACAATTATAAGTTAAAATGAATAAGAACGAGTGAAAATGAACAATTACATGATACAACTAGTCATCCACAAACTTATGCATAGTTAAGCGAGAGGAAAATGATCAGCTTAGTTCCTATTCAGGAGGAGGCTGTCTATTTCATTCCAAATCTCCACATGCACTAAGAACAGTTGTGACGGTGTAATCATCCGCTTAAACAACTTCCGCTTGCATTTGATACATAAGCTTCATATCTCATAATTCAACATCTTTCCACATGGAATCAACACACAAACAATGTCTTATTTGCTTGGACCTTCGACCTCACAAACTAGTCAAAATCACAAAAAGCTTCATCTTCAAAACCAAATTTCAAATACCCACTAAGGATTGTTGTCTAATAACCTACTTCGTATTATCTATAAACTGAAGGGGTATTATTCAGAAAAAATAGGCTATCTTCTATAATAGAAAGTAACCTATAAAATTCTTACAGGTAACGACAGAAAGAGGCAAAGAGCTAATAGCAAGGTTGAGAAAATATCAAATATAAGGCAAACTTTGTTGGGTTATGGACTTAGTGATTCAGCCCATGACCAATTTCCTTGACAGGCCGGGCCGTAGTTGAATTTGACCCGATATCAAGGCCAGCTGAGCTGCTGAGGCAAGATGGCAAATATGAGATAAGTTCAGATTAGATTCTAATAAAAGTGTCACTTCTCTAGCCAGAATGGATACAAACATGCAAACAATACTCCCTCATGAAATTCATGAACAGATACAATCCAAGACCATAAGCATAGATCACACACACTACTTCAGAGTGGCTTGAAAAATTGTAGCAATCAGATAAGCAGAGACATGGAAGCCATTCTGACCACCAAAATCCCCCTCTCCAACTCCACCTCAACATCAAACACACCTTCACTCTCGCTTTCCTCACTCTCAATCCTAAGCAAAACCACTAGAAAGCTGACTTCTCACAGTAGTATCATCATTAACAAGAGCACCCAACATTTGCCTTCTCTTAAAATTTGTGCAATGTCCTAACCTGCCCCTGCTTCTGTTGAGACTTCAACTATTCCTACTGTGATGAAAGCATGGGTGTATGATGAATATGGAGGTGTTGATGTCCTCAAAGTTGATACTAATGTTAAAGTCCCTGAGTTAAAGGATGACCAAGTACTGATTAAGGTTGTTGCTGCTGCATTAAACCCTGTTGATTTTAAGAGAAGGCTTGGCAAATTCAAGGCCACTGATTCACCTCTTCCTGCACTCGTAGAAATTATTAAATATACGGCGGGTTTTTAGTACTATATGCGGCGTCAATAGGTGAGCAACAATTGGGATAGCAGCAAATTAATCTATTTAATTTGCGGCGTAAAAAATACGCTGCAAAAATTAATTAATATACGGCGGGTCATACAATATACGTCGCAAATTATTGAATTAATAACCAGCGGTTCTAACATAAATATGCCACATTTTATTTGTAAATTTTAATTAAAAAATCCACATCTACTATGTACACCAATGCAATTGCTAACCTTCGAACCCAGGACCTTTCAAAAGAGGTGTAACATCGTGACCATATTAGCTGAGTACTGCATCTGATATTCAGATGCAACAATTAAATAATACATGAACATAACGATTTACGAGATAATACATAGAATGTAATAGGAACTAAGAAATGATCAATCGTGATGCATTTAAATCCAAAAATCAACAATGACCACTCGTTTTGGCACGCAAAATCGCAATCTATGATATTTTACGCTCAAAACAATCAATTAATTCTTCATAGATTTTGGGTGTATTCCGAGGTTTTGGAAAATTTGGAGAGGCATATCTCTTAAACCGATAATCTGAACGACGATTTTTTTTTTAAACCCACTATTTTTGAACGTACTACACAACCATGTTGCCCTTAGTGGCTTTGGTGACGTCTTATTTGAAATATTGAAAAAAAAACTTTGAGAAGCCATAAAATTGATTACGAGACTCCAAAATGGGGCTTATAATATGTCTAAATTGTGTATTTTTTTCGAGAATTACGCACGACAAATTCTTGTCCACTTTTTTCTCCAAAAAAGCCTCTAATACCATTTAATCTATAAATTTTGATTTTTAAGGGTTTCGAACCTTACAGGTTAGGAGAATCACTTTTTTATTTATGAAAACTCCAAATAAACAACAACATTAGCCAAATGCGAAGATAAACCCTATGTCTAGGTTTCAAACCCTAATTCAAAGTTTCCAACTAATTAACACATTCACATTTACAATTAACAACACCCATTCAAATACCCATGTTTCAAAATGGAATAAACAACAAAAAACAAAAAAAAAACATAACTTATACCTCGGTGGAGGATACGACGAGTCGTTGGTGGTGTTGGGTGGTGGTGTCGGCTTTGGGTGGTGGCGTGGCGTGGGTGGTGTCGTTGCTTTGGGTGATGGCAAGGTACGTAATGGGTTGTGGCAAGTATGATTTGGGTGGTGCTGTTAAGTTGCTGCAAGTTTAAAGAGGAAAGTCATTGTGTGTTAAAGTTACAGATCGAAGCCATTTTTTTTATATTAGGGTTTGATTAATATGCAGCGGGGGTGGCTTAGTGCCGCCGCAATTTAATAGGGTATTGATTAATATGCAGCGGGTGTGTGTTAGTGAAGCCGCATATTAATAGTTGCTAGATTAAAATGCGGCGGGTGTTTATTAGTGATGATGCATTGCGGGTGTGTGTTAGTGACGCTGCATATTAGTTAGATCTGTAATTAATTTGCGGTTTTTTTTTAATATTACGCCGCAAATATGTAGCCGCAATTCATTATTATTTTACTAGTGATGTAAGCCTATTTTTCCACTCTAGCTCTTCTGTTATTATTGTACTTTGGATTGAATTGTCACATTATTAGTTGGTATTAAATTTTCAAGCTCACTACTATTTCCAAAGAGAAAAAGGCTATCTTGTTATTTTTATTGCGAGTGGTATTTTGACTAACATGTTTAAGTACTTTTTTGCTAGCTGTTTATTCCTTGTTTTTCCAAACTATTTTTCCTCTTACTGGTATTGATTTGTTAAGTGTTAAGCTAGCTGCATTTAGTCTGATTTTTGAGGCTTTGTTGTAAGCTACTACTAACTGGGACTAATTATTTGTTTCGTATCAGAGACGTTTGACTAAACTGTAACAAATAGTAAAATAACATAAACCAAGGTATAAAACATAGGAGTAGCTAGGTTTATAGTTATGTGTAGTAGATGTTGGGTTGATTTGGTAATACTGACTTGCGTACACTATTTCAAAGGTTATAATGGGTCACTTGCGGTTTTATAATACAAGACTATACATGGAAGTTTCCCATATTGGTAAAATTTAGTTGCTTTGGTCGTTTGTGAACATTCCAGTGAGGTAAAAGATAAGGTACACACGAAATGAGTCAATTTTATGAACTTTCTCGAACACAGATTTGGTAACCACCGGCCTGGAACTGAATACAAAGTCTCCATTCTGTTGCATGTCTTAGATATCTGTGTACTCGGGTGACTTAAATTGATCCAATTCTGGATTCAGAAACGCAAAGATTCTTCGATCTACAGGGTTTCGTGTAGTTAGGCAATGTTGTTAAGTTTTATATGCATACTTGCGAGACATATATGAGTATTTGTGAGAAACAAGCGGTGACTTAAGTTTGCCAGTGGACCCTGTCATAATATACATAAACAGCTAGTTTAATCATTATGGAACATTCGTGATCAAATTGGCTTCTTTTTCTTTATTACATAACTTTCTTGAGTTATATTTGGACTACGCATCTAAGAAAGAATGGCATTTTAGTGCAGACTGTCCCAGGATATGATGTTGCTGGTGTGGTAGTGAAGGTTGGTAGTCAAGTGAAAGAACTGAAGGTTGGGGATGAAGTCTATGGTAACATCCAAGAGAAAGCAATTGATGGTCCCAAGCAATTTGGGTCATTGGCTGAATACACAGCCCTTGAGGAAAAATTGTTGGCTCTGAAGCCTGAAAATCTTGACTTTGCACAGGCTGTTGGCCTCCCCTTAGCTATTGAGACTGCCTACGAAGGTCTTGAGAAGGCTGGGTTCTCTGCTGGAAAATCGATCCTTGTTCTAGGTGGGGCTGGTGGTGTTGGATCCCTCGTGATTCAGATACGTTACTTTTATCCTTGAGTACCTTATTGTGTAGTGTCTCTCGGTTTTTGACATGGAGATGATTTGGTTCTTCCTCTTTGGAATGACAAGTGCTTGGAGCCTCAAGAGTTGCAGCTACTGCTAGCACCGGGAAAATTGAATTCTTGAAGAGCCTTGGTGTTGATCTTGCTATTGACTACACCAAGGAGAAGTTTGAGGACCTGCCAGAAAAATTTGATGTTGTTTATGATGCAGTTGGTAAGTTTATGCTCTGATAAGAGCTCAAGTTTACGCTGTTTCTCCTGTAGATCAATAACTTGACAGGACATCTTTTGCATTACTAGTCAGTTCTTAAACTTGAAGCTTCTTTATCAACTTGAAGTGTCCAATCTCTAATTAATTCTATTTCTAACTTGCATGAACAACAGGCGAAGGTGAGAGGAATGTCAAAGCTGTGAAAGAAGGGGGAAGTGTGGTGGTCTTAACAGGCGCTGTCAAACCACCAGGTTTCAGATTCGTGGTGACGTCCAATGAAGAAGTACTGAAGAAGCTAAACCCCTACCTCGAGAGTGGAAAGGTGAAGTCGATACTTGATCCTAAGGAACCCTTCCCATTCGACAAAGTTGATGAAGCCTTCAGTTACCTAGAAGCTAATCGCGCTACTGGAAAAGTAATCATCCATCCCATCCCCTGAGTCCAGAGTTTCAGACTCCTCAAGTTCTAACATTGTCTTAACTCAGTAGACCTCAGTTGAATTCCTCTGATTAATGTGATCAGTGAATTAAGGAATATTGTTGCTTATAATTATGAGGAATGAGTACGTATCTAGCCTCTTAGGGTTTGGTTTGATCATATGCTGGGTCACAGTGCGTGTACAAATTTGGTTTCTTCACTTATGTATGTCCATTGTTCGTGGATGGGAGCAATGAGAAATTACTTTAGTCCTCTTGATAAGTTTATGGAAGGGGTTGTAGAGGGTGATGCTCTTTTGACTTTGGAAGTGAAGGATGTAATACTTTTGGATGATTCCTTATCTATCAAACAAAATAAAGACCAGGCTAAGTGAGATTGTGGATTGCTATTAGCATAGTACTTGATTTTATAATTGAAGTACATGCCAATTTTCAAATATGGAGTGAATAAAGTATATGAAAACTAGAAGAGAGTAGACGGCTAGAAGTAGAGAATAACCAAGTCAGTAGCTGTATCAAGGTTAGTAGGCCTAGAGTTGTTGAAGCCCATAATCTTGCGGTTCATCCGAAAATGTTAGAAATTTTTTTATAGTCCCCGGAATTTATAGAGCAAGGTGATTTTGGGTAAAAAAAGATGAGTAATTTTGAGAGAAAATCAACAACATAAGAGATATTGAACGATTTTTAGTTAAATGAGTAACTTTTTAGAAAATGAACAATTTTGAGTCAAATGAGCAATTTTAGAGAAAATGAACAGTTATAAAATAACTAGGTACTTGAGCATTTGAAATTATTTTAGAAAAAAATATGAATTTAGGAGTATATTTGTACAACTGTGGATTTAAATTGTCTTAATTTAGTAATAATTTTTATATACTTTAGATTATTTGAGCATTTGATGCAAAAGACGTGTGGTTAAGAAGCCAATTTTAGATATTGATTGAGTGTCATACCAACAATGATACAATTCATCTGAATACAAGTGTGTAATTCTTTTATACTACATATATATTAGTGAAATTTCTCATTTCATAGTGAATATCATTTTTTTTTGCTTTGATCTTTTAACAAATGAATATAGAAATTATTGGTCATTTATCAAATGAGCACATTAACTATTTGCATTTTCTTTTAAAAAAAAAATTAAATTATCTATTTTCACTCATAATTGTTCGTTTGACTCTAGATTGTTTATTTTCTCTAAAATTGTTCATTTTCTCTCTTGGATGATAACAAGGACAATGCTAACTTTTGTTAGTGATTGGTTCTCAATCAAGAAGTACAAAGAAGCATACAATGGGAACATCTCGGCAATTCTTAACTATGATCAGGGGCCTGAGATGGATGTCCCTAAGCTGATTCAATTCCTCCCCCTATGAAGAGAAGTATAGCAGAGAGTTGTTATGCCTTTAAAAACAAACAAAAAAGGCTAAGGCTAGACAAGAACAAGCTAAGAAGGCTATGCAAAGATGTTGTGACATCAACTTGATTGAAATCATGGTATCTTAGTCACAACCCGTGTGTATAAGCTTCAACCAGCAGCCAGCCAACAAACCTGTAGTCAAGCAAGGACTACAAACCAGGCTGCAAGTCAAACCCTCCGGAATTTGATCCCAAGGTGCATGAAGGTCGTCACTAGGATATTAATGGAGAGAGAGGGAGAGGGATAGGAAGAGGGAGAGGGAGAGAGAAATGAAGAAAATTTAGAAGCAGGGAACTAACGAGGAAGAAAATAGGGGCTAAGGCTTATATGAGAGTGAAGTACCACATATTAAGGGAAAGTTTCCCCCCAAAAGAATAAAACAATTATATTGCATCTAATTACAAAGATTAGTAACTAACTACAAATATAATATGCTAACAACGCTTAATCAACTCAAATTAACATTTATTTATCGAAACATTAACAACAGGGACATAACTGAGATAAAATAAAAAGTTCAAGGGTACAAATTAGATGAAACTTTTTTAAGGGTATTTGATGGACTTTAAAAAATAATAGGGGCATTATAGAGAATTTCCCTTTTTTTTAAGAGAGAGGAAGAGATTAATAAAACATATGACAATAACTTACTAAACTTCATAGATTTTTTATGGGAATTCACAATAGAGTTTTCATTGGGGTTTTGGAGGCCGGTCAACAAAACAAGTACTTTCATTATTACTCGTATTTCTATTCATTTACCTCGACATTTAACAATTTTTCAGGCACAGCTTAAAACGTTTTTGTTTATAAATCCGTTACGAAAAATTATGAAAATTTGATATTATAAAAATTTACATTAAAATGAATCCAATAAAATCCCATAAAAATATATTATTTCTTATAATATTATAAAAATTTATTCTCAAATTTTTCGAACTTGGACTCCATAAATAAAAGTAGAACAAAAAGAAAGGAACAAAGGGAGTATATTAGATTTGCTATTTTTTTCTCAATTCATTTAAATTGAATAATAAAAAAAAACAGTGTTCACATAATTTTGTAGGGCATTGCTAAACATTGTTAGTGCACCTATCGTCTGTATTTTTGTACGTCATTTGTCAAATTTACCTTTATTTTATGTAACCTTTATTTATCTTACTTTAACTCATTTTCACTCACTTTCCCTTTCATTTATTTCACTCATGGAAGAACTTAACTCATAGCCCAAGCATTTAGATTGACACATTTTTTTAAACCACTTATTTTAGACTCATGTATGCACCTATAAAGTCTCTAAGTCGTTCAATTCACAAATTAGGAGATCTATTAAACAAATTTCGAGGGGATATAACTTTAGCTAAAGGGGCAATTTGATAAAATAATGTGTAATATATGTATTTTATATGGGTTATATGTGAGATTTACGGGCGATATTTAGAAATTCAACTGTAATGGGATGAATAGGAGTAGACATTGAACAAGGGCATTGCAGGAACTAAGGGATAAGTTTGTTGCCACGACCTCTCTCCTAACCTTGTATTAAAAGCAAAAAAAAGAACCCCAAACCACCGCGCTCGACGGCTGTACCTATCGAGATCTAATCGTTCCGCTTTATTCATCGTCATCTACCGCATTCTCCAGGTGATTCTCAATTCCCTCAACCTCACTCTATTATGCCGCACTTCAATCGTTCCATTTTTTGTACTTTTCTTTTGAATTAATCTGAATTTTGCATGTATATTTCTGTTTTTTATTTGTTCAAAATTCATATAGAAATCATTGAGATAATTGTTATTGTCATTATTTTTATTCTGCCACTGCATGTTCACACTTCCTGAATTTCATGCTTTATACTTCGTTGGATTTCTAGGTTCGCGATTTTCGAGGTCCAATCTTAGTTTTCTCCGATTAAATTTCAGAAATATTTTTTTTAATTTTTGGCTTATTTATCTCAATAAAGCAAACAATGTGACCTTTAGTTCCACTCGTGTGCGTTAAATCTGTTTCGTAGAATTTGTGCGAAATTAATTGCCAAACAAGCTAGATTGTGTGTTTTTTCGGTCAATCGCCGAACAATGGAGATAATGGAGCCTTTGTTAGACTGTTAGGTTATATGTTTGTATTTTTAGTAGACGCAAAGAATTACATATAGTATCGTCGTTGTTTGATGCATGATAGGGTGTGTACTACTAAATGGCTGAGGCGACTAAAGAGATGAGGAAACCGGTTTTCACTAAAGTTGATAAACTTCGACCTGGTACAAATGGCCACACCCTCACTGTCAAGGTTGTTGATTCCAAGTTGGTGATGCAGAGAGGCAGGTCTGACGGACCTCAAGTACGTCAAATGAAGATTGCTGAATGTTTGGTTGGAGATGAGACTGGAATGATTATCTTTACTGCTAGAAATGACCAAGGTAAGCTTTTGTGTTGATGTGGAATGCGTCTTAAGTTCATGGTATGCTTAATTGTTGCTTGCCTAAGATTTGGTTGTTTGGATGATGTTGCTTGATTGTTGTGACAAAGGTAAACGTTTCTGTACATGTTTTTCCATTGTTTTTCTCTCGACTATTGCCCTTGAATACTAATTGTGGTGAATGTGCTTTATAGTCTGCAATGATTCTCCAGAACTCTCCTGTCTTTTCATACTTTCACTCAGAGGTTGACATTGATTTAAACTTTAAGTATAAAAGCATCACCTTGATTAACCTTGGGCAATGCACGTATGCGAAAACAACGAGGTGCACATGTTGCACTTTTGTTGAGTTTTTTTAGTTGTTTGATTCTTGTCTCTCTTGCCATGATAGGTAGATGGCATTCTTTTTTGATAATGAATTAAAAAAATTACCAGGATTTTAGAATACCATATGCACACCTTGCCTTGTGTCTTGGCTTCAAAATGCTTTGAGCTATGTGTAGGAGGGGAGTTTGATACTCCATATCTATAGATGATATGTACTTTTGTGGCAACTTTTTTTTCATATTGAATTACAGGAATAGGAATGATATTAGATATTAAGACTCACTGCCTTGCCAATTGTCAACATTCTTCCTTGACCAATAAAGGGACTTTTCCACCCTAGCCTTCTATTGGGTAGGAATGGGTACTTAAACCAACCTTGGGCTTAGTCTGAGTTATGGCCCTTAGTTTTATCTGTTCAAATGTATGAAGCCCTATCCCTTTCCTTGTTTAACAGGAATGAGAACAGGAAAAATACGGTCCTTCTTGGGTGGTTCAATGTATAAAAAAGAGTGCTTTAGGGGCACCTGGACGACTTTTATGAGGTGCACTTAACCGATGCATCGGTAAAAATAAAAATTTATATGATGCTCCTCACTTCACTCGCACATGTAAAGTGTGCTTTGAGCCTTTATATACTTTGGGGTGTTACTGTTAAGGAAGGTTTTTCATCTTCACTAATAGGATTGGATTCTTCATTGCCATCGTGTTAGAATCTGTGTTGTGGTCCTCACCTTCCCTACCTTTGCTTTGATTCGACCAACAAAGACGGACTGGAAAACCCATCTCTTTTTCTTTATGTTTCTGCTGGATTGGTTTTCAATTTCCATCTCTGTTGCTAGATTTGTTCTTCATTCATGATTCCCCCAAATGTTGCAGTCTACATTTAAGTTGGCCTTAACTAGACTTACATGAAAACAAATAAAGGAACTCTCTTTTGTTACATTGTTTGGTAGTCAATAAATAATCCTTACATCATAAATTGTGATACTCATTCCTGTAGACATTGTGGCTCATTGTTCATATGATCACAATACTTACTCATAAATGCCTATGTTGAGGTTTATTGTCAATACTTAATAGGACTATTTTTCCTCGAAATCCTATTAAAGAACTTGCTTTAACTAAAGCATCCTTAATGTTCACTCAGTGGACATATGCTATAAAATAATGGATTTGCCAAAACTTTTAAGGTGGTGCAAGGTTCGTTTTAATTTGATGCTATAATTTGTATATGGAGTTTATGGTCAATGTTCTCTAGCTTGAGTCAAAAGTTAAATACTTAGACTAAATTGGCTATTTCGTTTAGGTGTGATGTATTATGTGGATAAAAGGGTGTGACCATCTAAAATAAGTTTTACTAATTCAAACTGAATTTAACATTTTCACTATTGTTTGTCTATGGATGAGACTATTGATTTTTATGAATTGAAAATTATTTTTACTGATTAAAACTAATTTTTACCAACTAAAACTAATTTTTACTTATTATTTTTCTTAGGTGAATTAAATAGAGCCTTAAACACCCTAGATCGATTTCTCATAAACAACTAATTGCATTGGACAATAACATCAATGCAAAGCCTTAATCTCAAAAAGGTAGGTTTTCTATGTGAACCAAGAGTTTGTCTCTCGTGACCATGCATAATAATTTTCCTTCTTTATCTCTCCTATTTAGAGCTGTATTTTTTATCCACGTCTTTTTTTACTCCTTTAATCTAAGTCGTCTTTGATATGTCTCGAGTGCTTTTTGGTTCTTCATTAACTTGACCTTTCACCTTCACCTTCTTTACCGGTGCATTTACTTTTGGCGTCTCACATGCCTAAATTATTGTAATCGATTCTCCTTTATCTTGTCCTAAGTATTCAGTGCTCTAACTTTCTTTTGGATATCCACATTTTAATTTTGTCCCTTAAGGAGTTTCCGCACATCCATCTTAACTTAATATGCTCCTTTTTCAAAGTAGAATACTTCAATTCATAAATTATGTCGGCCTAAATGTTATCCAATAGAATTTCCCTTTTAATCTTAAGGTTATGTTTTGATCACCTAATATTCTAATTGGAACTCTTTATTTTAGCCACATATGTTTTGGTCTATGGGTAACAACTTAATCAATGTTTCGATTCCTTTGAAGAATCAATACTAAGTATTTGAAACATTCTCTTATAGGAAACATTTTGTCATCCAAAGATTCGTTATCTTCACATGGCCTCCATTTAATGCTAAAATAACACTTCATATACTCAATTTTACTTCTACTAACTCTAAAACCACTAAATAATATTTTTTTCATTATTCTAACTTAGCATTTACTCTTGCGCTAGTCTCATTCATTGGAATACCATCATCGACAAAAGGCAAACACCATGGTATCTAATCTTGTATTGACCTTATTACTTCATTCAGGATTGTCGCTAAAAAGAAGGTGCTTAGGGTAGATTGGGTGTAACCTAATTGTAATTGGGAAGTCATATATAAGTCCACCACAACTTCTAACATTTTATATATATCCTTAACTAGGTTAATATACTTAAAATGGTATGCCTTTTTTAGTCATTGCCCATTAAATGGTATGTCCTTTTTAGCTTTCCTATATCTTCAACAATTTCATCTCTAGATTTTTCCCTGTCCTAGTGGAATTCTCTTTCCTCCTTAACGGGTGCTTAAACATTCTCATTTTACCATGTTGTGTCCTTGTACACTATGCGAATATCCAAGGCTAGTAGTCTATGTTACTAATTTACACTTTCCTTTGGAATCATTTTGCCACCCAAATAACTATTCTTATCCATCCTTTTTGCCAGTATAGTCTACTTGGGTTGCATTTGCCCCTTTTTGAAAAGTCATTAATGGGTATCCTGCATCTTGAACCAAGTGTTGGTGAGAAATGAGTTATAAGATTATGTAAAATCTAAGATGGTTTTTCCTTTTCTTACTCCATAGTTGAAACCTCTATGAACATTTGCATATCTATAAAGGCTCATCCCTACATGACCATTTAAGCCTTTTTTGACAAAAACTTGTGGTTGGGGATACCTTGTACCACCTCATGTAGGTCATCTCAAAATTTACTTTTAATAGCTTCTCGATCACCTACTTGTGTGCATATGCACTCATGATTTTCACAATATGTCTTCCACAATGGATCCTTACCATTATCATGTACTAGTTGCTCATCTCTAATAACTCCATTTACATTCTTATTTGCAGAATTGCAGTGAAAATTATAACTTATAAACCTAGGGTCTAGTAACTTTAGCTCTTTCTCCTGTCCACTGTCTTTTGAAGACAAAAAATATTAATCCTCCTCTTCATTACCTCCACTTGTTCAACTAACTTTCTTTTAAGTAACCCTACATTCCAGAATGTGAGTTTAGTCTCAACTGTCCTCCTCCAACTCTTTAGAATCTATGTATCCTTGCTCATTACTCACCATACTTATCAATGTGGCCCTGCTTTTGAACGCGACCTAGCAAACTCTTATCACTACACTTGGGTGTAGAATAGGGAACACCCCCACAAAGTATCATTTTGGTTCATGCTCATGGATATAACAAATTTTATGCGAGGTGCCACAAATCTACTACAACCCTCTTCATTTGGGCTTAGAACCGGCAGCAAGAAAGAAGCCCAGTGGCGTAATTGTGATTTTATAAATCTATTCAAATGCAACTTGTACAGGTTCTTGCTACAAATGAATGTGTTGCATTTTGACTATAGAGGAAAAAAATGAAACTTACAGCAGCTATGACTTTGTAGTTCTGTATGATAGACCTTAAGTATCTCATCATATTTTTACTTTTCATATTGGATGTAGAAAATCAGCAAGCTTTATGTGCTGTTTAGCGGTTCATGCTTGGGATTTTGCTGATAAGTGATGAAAAAAGTGTTCTAAAATACGTTGCTTATTTATATTTATGGCTAGATGAATTTTATTTTAAGTTTGTGTGTTTCTTTGAGATTGTTGCACTCTTAATAGGAAGGTATGCTGAAGAGCATGCCCCTTTTTCTCTACTTTAAGGGGCTTAAGGGAGTTGGAAATTTAAACGGGGAGGTGACTGATTATCAAGTTTACGTAAGACCTTAGATATCTACTTCATTTCCCCTTTTAACTAGGAATAAATAAACGCTAAATATCAGCTTTGCCTTGCTTTGGGTGGAGGAAGGTAATAATCCTACCAGATCAATTAGTTGTTGGTATGTGGACCCATATTCTTCTCATTTAGGGTATGATATATTGTGGAAGTAATCTGGGAAGTAAGCTATAACGTAGAATAGTCAGAAAATTTGATTTTTCCCAGGAGGTAGGTCCTCTTAGAGTGACGATTACCCCAAATGGTGGTAATAGGTTCCTATACATTGTCCAAACAACCACCATCACCACACTTGCACCATTCCTCCACCGCCTTTATATTCTCCTCTAGTTTGTTCCACTCATTAATGAGCTTTACCAAGTGAGAACTTGCTTTCCCTCTAATGATAGTTTTTAAATTATGGGACAAGGCACTTTTAAATTGCTTATGGAAGCCGGTGAATCTTTAGATAATGGTATGAGCAAGGGACATAGATGTGTAGATGAAAATATCTTCTGTTTTGGGAGTGAATGAGGAGTCTGCTCCTCTAGTCCACTAGTGTTCTCCATGAGTAGGTGGCTTTTTGAATACTTCAGTGTTTTCTGTTCAACAGGATAGTGTACATTGCTTAGGGCTTTAGGTAGGAGCGAAATTAGGTTTATGGAGATTCCTGTCTGATGAATTTGAAGACTAATTATTGTGCAGTGTGCTCAAGTGAGTGATACATCATTTTTTCTGTGAAACGGGAAGTATGCATTGTTTAGGCCTTAAGGTAGAAGGGCCATATTAGGCTCGCAGCGATTCCTATCTGGTGAATGACTAATTAGAGTAATATTAAAAGCATGCAATTGCACTTGAGCTATAAGTTTGATATCGTTAATTGCCTTCTGTTAAATCACATGCCATCCAAGAACCTGCATGGTCATAGCATTGTTGCATCTCATCTCAATTGAAGGAATGTGAGTAGAACACGAGCCTGAAGTTCTTTATGTTTTGGGATTTATCTTGGATAGCTTTTACTCTATTGCTTAAACCTGCTTCTTTTCTCTTTCTCACTTCATTCTTTTTTTTTTTTTTCATTAATGATATGTTGTGATCTCTTTCTCAGTGGATTTGATGAAATCGGGCACTACAGTGACCCTCCGCAATGCTAAGATCGACATGTACAAGGGTTCAATGAGACTCTCAGTTGATAGGTGGGGGCGCATTGAAGAGTTGAAAGAACCTGCCAATTTGACTGTCAAGGAAGATAACAACCTGTCACTGATTGAATATGAACTTGTGACTGTTGTTGATGGCTGAGTTGTAACTTATCTTTTGTTCCAGCCCTCCAAAAAGTTGGGACCTGAATAAATAAAAGAGGAATCAAACAAAAAAATAAAGGTGAAATTTTATTTAGTTTTTGTCTCCTGGTCATAAATCCAAGCTGCTCGTGAAACCTTGCCTTCCTCTAGGATGAATGTGAGGCTTCTGATCACTACCAAAGTTGGAGAGTTAAAACCATTTTGCAGCACGTGAGTGGATTCTGGACCCCTCTTATAATGTTATATTGGTTTGTTCTAATTCTCTTGCAGATAATAGTTTGGAGACAGATGTTCCTTGGTTTTTATGTCATATATGCCTGAGATTTTAGATGAACTGTTGCTCTAGTTTTCATTTGCTGTCTAATTTACTTGCTCTAATAGCTTTCAAATCTTTTAGAGTCAAGATTGTATGACAGGACGTACTGTTTGCTACAAATGCATGGCGTGACTAAATGCTTATACAAACATTTTTTATATAATCCATGCTAGTTTTGGTGAGTTGGTGATCTTTATACATGTATTTCTTTCGTTTTAGCTTGGCAGATGTTTGTCTCCAATACTCCAATAAAAGTTGCTGTAACATTTGTTTCTACTGCTAATTCAAAAACAGAAAATAACATTATCTTCTTAAGAAAATTTTGAGTACGCATTCATTTCTCCTCTATACTTCAATTATAAATACGGAGTGTACCTTATTTATATATTCCTCTCCATATACCAATTTCATTCATTCTTTACACTATAAATACAAGACATCCGTCAATAAAATTTGTACTTCCATGATGTTGATTTGATGATCTGACGTGCATCTATTAGCACGCTATTCGACTGTAAAGCATGACCCTTTCTTCTGTCAAGTCAGACCCCTCTCCATTTTTCTATCTATATCAAAGTTATTCCCATCGCAGTCTCTTGATTACTTGTTAAAATGGGAATTAACCCAGAATATAATACTCACTGATCAAATAATTCTTGAAAAAACATACTCCACACAACATTACATAATTAGGTCCATTAATGATTGTTTTAATTAGCATACGCAAAAGGATGAAGCTAGAAATTGAACAGTTATTTTTACACGAAAACACTGTTATTTGATGGATTATTAGAAACAGTATAGAGAAAAAAACTAATTTCCCATATGTGCCGTGCCCCCATTCAATATTGCTAATCGCACCTTATTAATAATTTCTCCTTGCAATTCCTAATTTAGTGTACAAAACTCATTGTAGTATATGATTTTACAACAATTTGGCCTAGTGCATAATCTATATGTAATGTTATGTGGCCTAAAACCAATTCTATACGAGGGAATTGGCTATATCTCTGGCCCCATTGTAGAGTTTTCATGTACTTTTGGTTACGCTTGATCTTCTGGATATCATTATTTTCACCTACGCCAGTACACCTACCTTAATTATGATCATGGCCTTGATCAACTTCTGCGCTATTAACATTGTGGATCTACAATTTTGGGGCTTTTGACGTTCAACAATAGTTAGAGAACCAAATTAAAGTACCTCAAGCGGATTCCACAACAACGTACCAATAACTTATCTTCATGCTTGCACCCAAAAAAAAAAAAAAAAACAATATTTTAGATGCACACTGGTATAATTTCCCCCTAGATTCAAATCATTCGGTTTCCATGGTAAATAAGCAGCTAGTAACTTGTTTGAAAGAACTTGAGACAACAAAGCATGCTCTAGTTCATTTGTAATTAGGGATGATAATGGGTTGGTTGGGCCTAATAAACCCAGACCCATATCCATTAGAGTATGCTCCATATTTGCCCTAAACTCACTGGATCATAAAAATTCAGACCCATATCCGAATTCACCGTGTTTGATGGGGTTCGGGTCTAAAATGAGTTCTTAACATTTTTTTTATTTGCCATTGATTTTTGTAATTTGATAATTTTTTCAATTTTTTTCATGTTAAAAGAATATAACAAAGTTAATACTTGAGAAAACTGCTAATTGAAGGAAAAAAATAAAAAATTAGAACACAACAAATGATATATCTTATCCTAGTTTTAACTTTAAGTATTAGAAATTCACATCTAACAAAGTCATACACAACAAGATGACGGGTTTAGTGAACATTTAAGTTTTCTACTTTTAAATTAGATATTAGGTCATATATATTTTTTTTAAAAAGTATGAGTCCATGGTTCAGATCTAAGTTGGATTTAGGTCTAAATTTTTTAATCCAAGAACATTTTGATACATACTTGACCCGATCCCAATGGGTCTCAAAAAATTAGACTCGAACACTAAAAAATAGGTTAGATTTGAGTTAGATCCTAAACTCATTGCCATCCCTATTTATAATCTATGTAGCTAATTTTGGGCTTGTAAGGCTCTCCCATCACGCTCTAATTTTGCTTTCATTCTGACTATGACTCAACTTTTGGAGTTTTTATAAGCTTTTTTTTTTAAAAAAAATACAAAAATAAGCTACTAACCAAACTATTTTGAAAAATAAGCCAATTTAGACTCGGTAGAGAATCGATGCCTCGGGCATCGATTTGTAGTGGGTAGAGATTAGGGTTTGGCAGAAAGTTGGGTCAGTGAAAAACGTTGAAATCGTTGCCTAGGGAACGTTTTACTGGCCCAACTTTCATCCAGAAACCTAATTCAGCTTACTACAAATCGGTGCCTCAGGCAACAATTTTCCTTTAGTTATTTCGTTGTCCGGGGCACCGATTCTCTTCCAAGCCTAAACTGGCTTATTTTTCAAATTAGTTTGGTTAGGAGCTTATTTTGTAATTTTTTTTTTAAAAAAAAGCTTATAAAAAGAATTCCAACTTTTGTAAGGGAAAAAGGCACATCCATATAAAAGAGGCTAAAAAAAATCACAATTACATGTTTAAAATATTATCCTCTACCTTAAAAATGATGTGCATAGGGTCTCACTCAACCGTGGATTATTTTTTTTTTTCTTGAATTCTATAAGAGGCCTAACAAAAACGTGCGTTGTCCATCATTCTAAACGTGTAGTTGGACATTGTTATGCATTTTGACATCATCGTTGTCACTGTGATACATCATTCTACAACTCAATAACAGCAAAAGCAAGATATCAATGGTAAGTAAGTTATCAATTAATCATCAACACTTTAACATTGAAATCAAATAATTATACTATAAAAGTATAGAACATATTTTTAACTTGAACTAATATATGGTTTGTGGACTCCATTTGACGCGAACGTATAATCGTGTAGTCATATAAGTGAAACATGCAGGATCCCTTGTAGAGGTAAATACAATAATTTACTCAGAGCTAGGAAGAATTCTTATTTTAGGGTTCATTATTACTAGCTTATTTAAGAACTATAGGATTTACCTTTAATTCTTTTGCAATACTTTGCATCTTGTACCAATTGTTAGTCTCATATCACCAAAGTCTCCTACATGAATTTATCGATTGAAGTTTGATGTTTGGTGATACTTTTTTTTTTTTTGTCCAGATTTCCGATTTTTCTGATTTTGTGAATTTCTTGTATTTGTTAGTTTTGGTGATTTTGTAGGGATTTTACTATTAATTTTATGATTTTGGAAAGTTTTAAGTTTTGTGATTTTGAAGGGCTTGTTTGTTTCATGATTTTAATGAATTTGGCAGTTTTGGCCATTTAGTGCTTAGTTTACGTATGTTTTTTATTTTGATCATTTAATGCATAATTTTAATCTAGTCCATGATGGTTTTGGTGATCTTTGTGATCCTTAAAATGTATTTTGATTAGTTTAATGATTTTGGCAATTTTAACCATTTACTGCTTAATCATAATCTAACCCATGCTAGTTTTAGTGACCTTTGTGATCTTTTAAGAATATCTTTGATGATATTGATGAATTTGTCCGTTTGGTTAATTAGTGTTTAGTTTTAATTTTATCCATGCTAGTTTTGGTGAGTTTGTGATCTTTATACATGTATTTTTTTTTATTATTATTTTGATGAATTTGGCAGTTTGGTCATTTAGTGCTTAATTTTAATATAATCCATGTTAATTTTGGTGAACTTTGTGATCTTATAAGTTTATTTTTGATAATGTCAAATATGCCAGTTTTATGCATGGTCCAGGACTTTGTTTTTGTGATAGGTGTGATCTTTTTAAGTGTACGTTTGAGTTTTTGTCATGGTCAAGTGTGATCTTTTTAAGTATGTTTTAATTTATTGGTTTTAATGGTTGTTGCCTATGATGCACTCTTACGTATTTTCAATGAATGTTGCCATTAGAAATTCATAACCCGACATAAGTGAATTGAGGCTAAGTGATAAATTTGTTGACCTTAAAAGGTGTTTTTAAGGATAAATGGGGATTTTATGAGACTATTGTGCTTGAATTTGCTTTTATTTACGAGACGTGCATAATGTTTTCAATGATGGTTGGAGACTTTTTGAGACTATTATGCTTGAATATGCTTTTATTCCTTGGCTGATTTATTTTTTTGTCCATGACGAAACTCATAAATGAATAAGAAAATATTTTATTTACTTACTTTAAGTAAATTTTTCTATTAGATTCCTATGAGTTTACCGAATTGATTTGAGGCTAATTGGTAACTTTTGTTAACATATTGGATGTTTTAATGATAAATAGTGACTTTTTGAGACTATTGTACTTGAATTTACTTTTATTCCTTGATTGTTTGTTTTCTTTGTTAAATTATGAAACTCATTAATATATGAATGAGAAAATATTTTATTCACTTACTTTAAAATGAATGTTTCTATTATATATCTATTAGTTTACCTAATCGATTAAAGGCTGATTGGTAGCTTTGTTTAACATATATATAGAATATTTTCAATGATGAATGGGGACTTTTTGAGACTATTGTGCTTGAATTAGCTTTGATTCTTAGGCTGTATTTTTTTGTGTCAATGATGATGAAACTCATAGTAGATGAATGAGAAAACATCTTATTCACTTTTGATAAATGTCTCCCTTAGAAAACAAGTAGTTAACTTAATCGATCTGAGTCTAATTTGTAGGTTTGTGCCTTTGTTGAACATATTAGATGTTTTCCAACGATGAATGGAGATATTTTGAGACTAAAGTGCAAGAATTTTCTTTCATTCCATGGCTGATTTTTGTTACTAATACTCCAATAAAAAGTTGTAGTAACATTTGTTTTTATTACTAATTCAAAAACAGAAAACTTAAGAAGTCTTTGAATACATGTTTATTTTTTCCCTCTATTTTTCAATTTCAAATATCGCATTTGTATACTCCTCTTCGTATACCAATTTCATGCATTATTTAGAGTACATCTATGAATAAAATTTAAACTTGCATAATGTTGATTTAATGATCTGACGTGCATCTTATAGCATATATGGCCCTTTCTTCTGTCAAATCCAAACCCATCTCCTTATTCATTTTTCTATCTTTGTCAAAGTTATTCCCATCGCACTCTCTTGATTACTTGTTGAATGGGAATCAACCAATAGTCAAATATTCACTGATCAAATAATTCTTGAAAAAAACATAATCCACACAACATTAAATAATTAGGTCAATTATAATTGTTTTAATTAGCATACGCACAAAAATGAAGCTAGAAACAGTTTTTTTTACACGAAAACATTTTTATTTGATGAATTAGTAGAAACTGTTTAGAGTACATTTTATTTGGGAAGAATATTTGAATAAAATATTTAATTAAAAATTTGTGAGATTATAACATAGTTGTGCCCGTATGTGCCATGTCCCCCATTAAATAATGCTAATCGCACCTTATATTATATAATAATTTCTCCTTGCAATTCCTAATTTAGTGTACCAAACTCATCGTAGTATACGATATTAAAAGAATTTGTCCAAATGCATAATCTTTATACGAGTATTATGTAATGTGCCTCATCAAGGCTAAACCCAATTTTTTTTATTTTATTTTTTATTTTTTTTAATGAGGGAATTGGCTATCTATCCGGCCCCATTGTAAAGATTTCATGTACGACGTTTGGTAATGCTTGATATTCTGGATATGCGCTATTTTCACCTACACCTACTTTAATTATGATCATGTTCTGCGCCATCGACATTGTGGATCTACAATTTTTGGGCTTTTGACATTCTACAATAATTAGAGAACCAAAGTAGCTCAAGCAGATTCCACAACAACACATCAAGCTGAACTTATCTTCATGCTTTTGCACCCAAAAAAAAAAAAAAAAACTTATATTTCATGTAAAACGTCACATTAGATATATAGATGCATACTAATGTTGTTTGTGAGGCGAATTGATGACATGTATATGATGTAATTAATTGTTGGAAAATAGGATAAAGTTATCCCCTGAAATTAAGGGGTTAGTCGTAGCATTTAGCACAAATTTATCATTAGCATAAATTAAGGAGAAGTAGGTATATGCATGTAACTATCAGTATACGGTTGTATATCAATCAAGAAAGCAATTAACCGAAATACAATGTTTGAGAACTTTACAGTTCTATGATCTCCCCCTAGATTCAAATTAGGGATGGCAATTCAATCCGAGTCCGAACCGAGTTTGATCCGATCCGAAGTAAAAAGTCCGATCCAAACCCGTTTAAAAAAACTCCGACTCCGAATCCGATAAAAAAACTCCGACTCCGAATAGGATATGGATCAGATTCGGATATTGTATTACATCCGACCCGATTGTGATCCGAGTTCAATTGTCAGATCTGAATGAGTAGTATTAAGGATAGTATTAAATAAAAGACCAAATATAATAACCCAAAATAAAAAATAAAAAAAATAAACCATGGTATTTGCTTGTGTTGTATAAATTTTTTTTTAATTTACTATATATGTTATAAAGGAATTAAAGTATTAGTAATGAAATTAACAAAAAAATAGGTATGAAAATATTAATTTTTTGATCCAATTCGAAGGTTCGACGGATCAGATTCGGAGGTCCGACGGATTCGGATTCGGAGTCGGAGTTTGCGGATTCGAAGTCGAATTCGGATCCAAAATTAAAGTCCGCAAACTTGTCAGATCAGATTCGGATTTTGTTGGATCCGCTCCGATTCCGATCCATTGTCATTCCTAATTCAAATCATTCGGCTGCTATGGTATATAACTAAGCAGCTAGTAACTTGGTTGAAAGGACTTGAGACCACCAAAGCATATGCTCTAGTTGTTAATTTGTAAACGAGGCTTTCTTAATTCGTATATGATATATATTATATTAGGATATTGAGATCTCAGATATATATTATTATATCATATCATTATATCATATCATTATATCATATTATGATATCAGGTATAGAAATAAAATTATAAAAACACCCCTTATATTTATTTAAGGTATAAATTAGGAATTTCTCATTTGTAAACTATATAGCTAATTATTTAGGGTTTGTATGATTGTATCCCCACGATACCACAACCCACCCATCACAGTCTAATTTCGCTTTCATTATTATATAGCTCAACTTTTGTGAAGGGAATCGAAAAAGGAACATCCATTAATAGAGGCTAGCTAGAAAAATCACAATTACATGATTAAAAAGATGGATTATCCTCTATCTTTAAAATGATGTGCATAGGGTCTCAGCCCACCCATGCATTATTTTTTTTCTTGAATTCTATAAGAGGCTCAACAAAGACGTTCATTGCCCATCATTCTAGTCGTTGAAGCACTAGAGTCATCCATTGTTAGTGCTTCTAAGCCAATGAGTAGTGATCCTTCATCATTTGACAAAATTAAACTTTGGCCTAAAAGCTACCCAATAAATAGGGATGAAAAAGATCTTACAGTTTATATATTATTTCATGTATTACGTACTTACGTAGTTGGACATTGTTATGCATTTTGACATCATCGTTGTCACTGCATTACATCATTCTACAACTCAATAATTAACAGCAAAAGCAAGCTACCAGTTGTAATTAAGTTACCAATTTATCAACACTTTTAATAGGAAGAATTCTTATTTTAGGGTTCATGTATTACTTAATTAAGAACTATAGGGATTAGTTTTATTTGTTTTGCAATACTTTGCATCTAGCTAGTACCAATTGTTACTCTCATATTACCAAAAATTATAGGGATGCGATCTATTTGTTAGATTGTGATAGGGATACTTCGTAAAACCAATCCGCGATGAAAGTATATCCTATTATTCTTAGATGTTGGTCATTGTTATTGGTACTCCCTCTATCCTATTTTTTTGTCTCGTTTTCTATTTTGGTCCGTTCCTCAAATATTGCCCCATTTACTTAAAAACTATCCATTTTGAGTTGTTCCACCAAAGATTTTTTTCATTGTATTTTAAAAAAGTGGATTTTTATACTTGGGGGTGAAAAAAAAGGATAGAGGGAGTATGTAGGTAACACTTTGGATAATGATGCGTCTTCAATAGAAAACTTAATACACGTTTTGTATTTCATGTTAAATTTGAAAATAAATTGTACGATTAGGATTACTAGAGTTTTGAAAAGAAAAAAAAAACGCACAAACACAAGCATTACATGTTTACATCTAAGCTTTAGGTACAACTTTGAATCTTTATCTTTCATATCTTCATTGACACCCTTAATTGAGAACTTTGTCCAGGTTTTAAAATTAGAAATCAGGAATTGATCGATCAACAAGACCTTACTTTGTTGATGACTAATAATTTTTGCTAAATAGAACTTTTAAGGTGAAGAGAATAAGGCATAATCCGGGTTGAAGAAACGTAGAGAGTCATTTTCAATGAGCTAATTCTGTACTTGATGCTACAGTTAGATGAAGACAGGGGTAATCCTTTCCCTGATTTGCCCCTCTGAGAGCATCGCATGGTGGATCCGGACGTTGTCCTCTGTTACACTGCATTCTTCTATGGTATCTTTAGACATAGGAAGCGAAATTGAACAGGCATGGAGTATGTATATTAGGTAAGATTTTTGTGTGCACAGGGAATATAATACGAATATTGTATCTCAATAAAAGTTATCCCTCAATACGATAAAAGTTATTCCTCAATACAATAAAAGTCATCCCAATAACAAAAAAAAATATAATAATTTCAATTGATAAAGACTGAAATATATATGTTCGAAGAGAAAATATCGGGTGTATTGTACCAAAATTTTATAAGAATTTGTCATTCAATATAGTTTATGTGTTTTCGTTTTATTCAAATTTTTGTGATGTGTTTATGTTGCATGAATTAACTACAAAGATTCATTGTAGTATAATTCATCGTAAAATTAACTACAAAGATTGATCTTATTGTCCTATCTTGTTGATTTGGAAATCCCTATAATCTCTCTATGATTAACATCCTAATTAAAGTAGTACATTCATTGTAAAATTTATCATATGTATATCAAAGGAGATGCTTTATCTATTTCCTTGAATTTCCTTAAAATTTAAAGATTAACTTCATACGATCAACCAATCAACTTTTTTCACTTCATACCTAAACAATGGAATCAAGCAAGAAATGCACGTTAAACGTATGACTCAGTTATCTATATAAATGAGAACATTGTATTACTATAATTGGTAAAAGGCTTTGAACATACGAATTTGAGAACTTCTGATGCATACGATGCCCATCCTTCCTGCAAAAGATTTCTGTGAAAAAATCCCCTGCAATTGCTGTTATCTTTCCTCTATTCTCAAGGAAAGAATATTATCACCAAGCACACACAACCTTTTAGGATTTGCCAAACAAAGCCTGTGTATAGATTAGAAGTCATACAATTGATCAACTTAATTTTTCAAAGACAATATTATCATCATTAGTACATTAGAGTAAAATCATATGAACATAAATACATAATACTAACTAGAGTATGGAATTTAATGATTGATTTGCATATGTGTGATGCGCTTAGCCGGCAACGCATGTCTATGTTTTTGTTGTGTTGCTTTTTAGCCCTTCCTCTAGTAAATTCCATGCACATACATCTGATACATGACTAAACTGATCAAAGATGATTGAACGAAAACAAACAAACTCTATGATGATAATATTAGCAATCCATCAATGGACAGTGAGGGGACTCGTGACACATATGGCCCCTTTTTATCTCCTCTTTGTTTGCATCACACTTCTTAATGTTTGCCCCTCTACTCTTCGTTTTGGATCATCTTAGAGTTTTGACTTATTGAATTAGGATTTGTATATGATCATGTCATAACCAATTCATATTATATACCGTGAAGTAGCTTGGTATATATAAACTATAATATACTTCTAAACTATAACAATCAATTTAACAAATTCTATTAACATAAAACATCTAAATACAATCCGTCGTATTAAATCAATTGCAGCATAACTTGAGGTTCGTCGGCCTCATTCACAAAGTGGAGCACCCCTAAAGTTGACAAAGCACATATTAGAATAACCTCTGTCCTAGCCTCTTTTTTGTTTTAACTTTTCTTTTGATAAGTTTTTCTTTGTTGGCTAGATTTGATAAGTTTTTTTTACTGGTTAGCTTCTGAGATGTAAAAAAAAAAGTCTAAATGCGATACGTAGAAGCAAGCTCTTGGCTCTATATGGCGGTTTCAATGACTTGAAGCAGCTAAACCTACATGGATGGTTTAAATAAAACTCATCTGTAACTTAATTGGTCCGTATTTGTCACATGTTACGGAAAAATCAAACGAACTTGGAAGTATCACACTATTATGCAATGGAAGTTGAGGGAAAAAAGAAAAGGAGCCACATGAAACTATATATTAGTGGTGTGAGGGACTGAGGGTACACCTAACAACTCAGTACAACACAAGAAATAAAAAAAAAAAAAAAGAAAAGAAAAAAAAGAGTGAAGCCGACATTGTAGTGTAGTCCACTACCTCAGTCCAGCAATCCCACTCCCAAAGTTCAACAGCCAAAATAGCGCTCTAACCTCGATTTTATCCTCTATAAATGCCCTGATTCAATCCAAACTCAACCCATTCTCCATTCTCCAATCTCCAACATTCTCCTCTCCATCTTTCCATACCCTTCAAACTAAACACGGGCGTACAAACATAAAAGAAAAACAAAAATTAAAAAAATGAAAGAACGACAGCTACATCATAAGCTTATCACGTCCTCCTCCTTCCTCCACTTGTTACTCCTCCTATTATCCTCCTTTGTAAGCCCTCTTTTTTTCTTCTTTTTTTTTTTCTTCTTTTTTTTTTTATATTTTACTTATTGTTATCATATTCATAATAATGTAGGTGGTTTCAACGGCGGCAGGTGGGCCCTCCGGCGAGAATCCGTTTACGCCGAAAGCGTACGCGATCCGATACTGGAACAACAAGATCTACAAGGTTCCCCGACCCGAATTCCTCCTTAATAAAGCTTCCCCACTCTCCGCCTCCGACTCTGCCCGATTCACCCAACTTGCCTCCTCCAACTTGCTCTCATCTCACCTTCACTCGTTCTGTAAACTCGCTAACCTCCTCTGTTTTCCCGACCCCACCGTTTCTCTCTCCTCCAAACACTCCCCCGACGGCAAGTTCTCCCTCTACTCCGACACCAACTTCACCAACTACGCCACCGGCGCCGCTGGTGGACTTAACTCGTTCAAGAACTATTCCGGGGACGAGAACGAGCCGCTTGACTCGTTTCGGAGGTACAGCCGTGACTCAGCGGGTCACAAGGATGACTTCACCAGCTACGCTAGCAATGGCAACGTCATCTCCCAGACGTTTAACACCTACGGCGCCGGAGCAACCGGCGGGTCAGGTAAGTTCTCCACCTACGCCGACAACGTCAACGTCCCCGGCCTCCAGTTCACCTCGTACTCGGACGAGGCGAACGGGCGGGACGGCTCATTCATCTCCTACTCCAATAATGCCAACTCTGGGGACCAGGGGTTCGCCAACTACGGCAAGAACGGCAATGGGTTGACCTCAAGCTTCGGACGATACGGTCAAAATGCCAATGTTGTGGGGTCCACCTTCTCCGGGTACTCCCAGACCGGGAACAGCGGAGACGATAACTTCACATCGTATGGGTTCAACGGCAATGTGCCGGAGAATAAGTTCAACAGCTACGCCGACGGCGGAAACGCCGGAGTTGAGAGCTTTGCAAGTTACAGAGATCAGTCCAACGTCGGAGACGACAGTTTCAAGGCATATGCTAAGAATTCCAACATTGAGAAGGTTAAGTTTAGTAACTACGGTGAAAGTTTCAACGAAGGATCCGATAACTTTACCGGGTATGGCGAGGGTGCCAAAGGGCAGCAAGTCGGGTTTACAGGTTATGGGCAGAACACTAATTTCAAGGACTATGTGAAGAAAGGAGTGACCTTTGCTGATTATAGGAATACTAGTAGCAATGATAATGTGGTGGGTGCATCAATGATGAAGAAGGGTAAGTTCGTAAATAAATGGGTGGAGCCTGGGAAGTTTTTCAGGGAGGCAATGCTGAAAGAAGGGGCTGTAATGCCAATGCCGGATGTAAGAGATAAGATGCCAAAGAGGTCGTTCTTGCCGAGATCGATATTGTCAAAAATACCCTTTTCAACTTCGCAAATTACCCAGCTGAGGGAGATTTTCCATGCCTCCGATAACTCATCTATGGAGGGGATGCTAAACTCTGCGTTGCGGGAGTGTGAACGGGCCCCGGCAGTAGGGGAGACCAAGAGGTGTGTTGGTTCAGTGGAGGATATGGTTGACTTTGCGGTTTCGGTTTTGGGTCGGTCAGTGGAGGCTAGGACGATTGAGAGTGTAAACGGGTCCAAATCCGATATTTTGATTGGGAAGATAAGAGGGATCAATGGTGGGAAAGTCACCAAGTCTGTTTCTTGTCATCAAAGTTTGTACCCGTACTTGTTGTACTACTGTCATTCGGTTCCCAAGGTTCGGGTTTATGAGGCGGATATGTTGAATCCGAAGACCAAGGCTAAGATTAACCACGGCATTGCTATTTGTCACTTGGATACCTCGTCGTGGAGCCCCACCCATGGAGCATTCCTTGCACTCGGTCCGGGTCCTGGTAAGATAGAGGTTTGCCATTGGATATTTGAGAATGATCTGACTTGGGCTGTTGCTGACTAAAACTAGATGAACTTTGAACAACAAAATTTAAGTACCACTATGGGAATGGGTCACAATTTTTATAAAAGGTTAGTTTTACAATTTTATTTTATAAAAAAAATAGTTGTTGGCTTTGCAAAGGCCAAGCCACAAAATGTGCAAGCAAAAAAGATTGTAATTTGATGTTTCTAGATGCTGGTTACTACCTTGTCATTGTTCTTAGAATATGGGTAAATTTTACTATAATGGATATATATTTATATTTTACAGTTCTTCTATATAGTCCTATGTACCCTATTTAACGATTATCCATTGGATACTTTCACTAACTCAATGCACATTTTCCATAAATTCATGCAATTTTTTTTTTAATTATTTTTTTCATTTTATGGAGATATCTTGAATTAGTTGTACTTTAATTTGTAACGGGATTACCTTGCAACTTAATTTTTTAAAAAAAAAAAAAATATTCTACGGAGTAGTTTCTATGGTCCCTATAAGTCTTTCACATTTATGGATAAGTTATACTGTATTTTCCATTTTTGGATTCTATTTGTCAGTTTTTGACAATTGACGGGATAGTCAACAGCAAAATTAGCCCCTTTGGTGATTGCAGCAGTGTACAGGGATTTTCATGAGATTTTAGAGGCCAAAGCAAAAATTTTAAGTTAAATAATATGAAGTATATATAAAAAAAAATGTGTGTTTTTGCTTTATTGTTAGGGAAGTTTATGAGTCGAATTCTAGTTATGGGCATCTCGACTTGAATCGTAAACATTTCATGTTGATTTCGAGTTTTACTGTGTTTTGATTTAGTCGAGTTTTGACTATTTTGATATTGGGTTTCTCACGGGTTTTCAAGTGGAGTTTAAGTATTTCAACTCAACTCACTAACGTCAAACTCGAGTTTGACTCGATGTCACAATATTTGAGCTTTGATTGAGACAAATTTTGAATAATCTGCGAGTTATCTCATCTCATTAGCACTCTTAGGCTGAATGTTAGGTGGTGGAATGCAGATGTAAGAATGAGAGTTAGTAAATGTAGTGAGTTAGTGATATAAGATTGGTTTGCTAAATCAAATGCCATGATGTTTTCTTTGATAATGTTATAGATCTCAATCATTGATTTTTAAAGTATGACTATTTTTTTTCTATTGGAAATGTTTGAATAGAATTTTATATTATCAAAATAAATAATTTTTACGTATAAAAATAAAAGTTTCTCATGAATCTTTTAAGTCAAGTTTTGAGTTGCTTAACTCAACTCATGAATTTATCAAGTCGAGTTTCAAAAACCAGAGTCGAGTGACTTTTTATATGCTTAGCATATGATCTAAAAAGGATATCTAATTAATTGTAAAACTAATGCTCCTTCTTGATACATCGTATGATTCAAGCATTGAAACCGCTCAACAACGGTTATACATTTTCTAATACTTCAGAGGATTTACTGATTCTAGGCTTCCAGTCCTTGGACCCCGGACAAGTACCCTGGCTCCCCTAGCTCAAGGAAGTGCTTGGCATTTCACTGATAATGTAGTTGTATGCGCAAACTTATTGTAAATAACTAAAATTGACTCGTATTGTAAGATGTTGAGTAGATGTTGTCTTTGGTTAATATAGTTATTTTCGAGAATTTGAGGTGGTCAATCGAGACTAAGACGAAAGTTCGAATTTATCATTATCTTTTGCAGATTTGTATTAAATTGTTCTCCATCTAAATGAAATTTTATTTTATGTAATCAGTTTGTATACATGTTATCTATGTCGTTAAGATATTTTTTTTTTAACATATTAAGAGCGAATAAAGGTGTCCAATTAAGAAATTAGAGAAAAATAAGTCAGATATCTGTCTGATACAGCCGGAGCATGAGCCTAATCACCATAATCATGGCTTAGTTTAAGAACAAAATAAAAAATCGAAAGACCGTCCAAGGCTCCTAATCTCACGATTTAAGGCTGTATAGATGCATAATTTGATAATGTCATATACTCATATCTCATGATTCATTATTCAATATATCTTGCCGCAATGAACAATAAGTGCAAATAGCATGAAAACCTAGGTGGTTATTAACAAGAAAGGGACAATGGTGCTACGTGTATTTGTTTGCTAGTGAGTTGTGACTGTTGAGTCACGCACTCTTGTTCACTTGCATATTTACGACTGGTAGCTACCTGTGAGTGAGAGAAAGAGACTCACATTCACTTAGTGAGTAGGCTTCAAATTTCAAAGCTCTAATGCAAAACAAAGGATTTAAGGCCCCTTCGATTTGAAACAATTATAATCTTCTTTTTGTCTGATTAAGTATGTCTGTACCAATGCTCCATCATCTACTCATCTTAATGTTTCCCCCACTAATTGTTATGAGCGATGAGTTCTCATTTTCTCTACAACGTAAGTGTTGTGCATTACAATGTCCTAAATTGCATTGTTATATCATTATCAAGTTATTACATAGTATTTAATATTGTGAAAACACAAGTTATCGAATAATTTTGCTTAAATGCAAACCGAGCTAAAAAAAGACTTTAAAAAGTCAAACACACTACTAATAGCTCAATGAATTTAAGAAGTCAAAACTCTGTTCACTTTCAACGGCTAAAATATGAAATTCATAAATACTCTTTTTTTTAAAACTATTATGGATAACGGAGGGTTAAATAATAAGATTTTAATTAAATGTGTTGATCACTAAGAAATTAATTAATAAAGATATTTGAGAAGTAATAAAGGAATAAAAGGGGCAAAATATATCCGAGAATTTACGTGGTTCAAACATATAAGACCTACGTCTGGTTTTCGGGTATCACTTGTCGGGTAATAATCAGATTGGGTTTGGGTCAGTTTTGGGTAACTTATCAGGTTGGGTTTGATTTTGACAGCTCTGGTTAGGATCAATACGTAAAAAAAAAAATGAGTTATTTTGAGTATGAATCATTTTCATATTGAGTTCAAATTGCAAAATATTAGTGACAAGTTTATAATTGGACATTATCTTTTTTCTTCTTTATAATGTTTTAAATAGATTTATTCTTTTCCCTAAGTATTTGTAGTATGTTCTTGACTTGTACTGGAAATCAACTTGTTCAGAAAATATTGAAATCATCAACCAAAGGAAAATTGGTGCATATTGCTATTATTTGTTCAAGATATCAATTCAACATTTGTATGAAGACAAGATAACTATGCGACAGCCTAATTAATTTAGTAGTATTTGATCATACTATAATTTTTTATTAATTGATTACACTAATCTTGATATATATATATATATATATATATATATATATATATATATATATATATATATATATATATATATATATTTCGTAATTGTTTTTGAAGATGTATAATCAATTAGAATATAGTTGCGCCAAAGCCATTAAATTTAACGAATTAAGACATTATAATTTAATATAAACTATGGAGCATTTAGTGAGAGTAATCCGTTCGAATGGAGTAGGGTTATAAGCCTTTTTTTATTTTTTTATTTTCGAATCGGGATTTTATTAAAATTAAAGGGTCATTTCAAGTCGGATAGATTTTGATTATGGGTCATTTTTGGGATGGTTTGGGTTAATTCGGGTAATTTAAGTTTTTGGCTAATTTTCGGTCAACGCTTTTGGGTCAAATTTGAGTTTTGATAACGTTTATCAGATTGGGTAATCGGGTACAGCCATACGGATAATTTTTGCCAAGGCTAGATGGGAGTAACGAACTAAGCAACGATATCAAAAGTTTAGGAAAGCTCTAAGAGAGAGACTAGTTTTTTCTCAACCTTATTGAACAAAAACAGTTAAAGTATATACATACACTAGGTTACATCAAGTATAGGCGAACAGACAAGACTTAAACACGTAGAGGACAAACCGAAGCAGGCACGGGCATGCTCTCATGCACGAACTCGACGAATAATGAACAAAAACAAAATTCAAGAATCCATATTTTAATTTACAATATACATCAATAAATCAATGCATATATAGACTCAACCAAAAGATACCGAGTATGTAGTTTGTGGCCAAGCTTAGCTTGAAGCTAGGAGATAATAATATAAGTATTATTTTTCATGAACTATGTATATAACCATACATACAGGCGATATAGCCCCATTATCATCAAATGTGGAGCTTATTATTGCATATGACGAAAGATAAAAATGTTAGTTACACTATCTTTAACACACCCTTAGACAGCTAACAACACACATTTTCAAAGGAAAAAGATAGAGAAAAGTCAGTGTATTTCTTTCTGTTTTCTTAGCTTGAACACATGTAGGTAGCTAGCATAAGCGAGAGGGGATGTATAGTACGACTAATCATTCTTCTTCTTCATATCACCATATCATATGCAGTTGTATAAATAAGTAAATAACTTTATCCCAATCTTATGCTCCATAGACCAGTACCGACATTATTGAAGTAAGATCTAAATCTACTGTAAAAAGTGTGAACAGCCCTTGTTCTACTTTTTACTTTAGTGGATATTATTCCAAAACCAAATATTAATCAAGTAAAGTGTTGGAATCCCTTTAAGTTTGCAGATTTAGTAACTTTTTTTTTTTATTTTTTTTATCTTGCGTTAAAGGCAAGTGCCCCGAAGACAACTTAAAACCTCTAGCAATGTTTGCATATGTACAAAACCATGAGATTTAGAGTTGAAAGAAAAGGTCAAGTGGTTCTTTTAAGTTAGAACCAACCCAAACTGAGGTGCTTTCTGACTTCCTAGGCTTCAACTGATGTGTATTAATATACTCCAAATTTGCCAGCTATGAGCCTATGATTATGGGCCACTTTCTTTGTTCCAACTTATTTTTGTTCACTGTATTTTTCTTCAAACTGTTGGCTCAAATTTCTGATAGTGTAAAATTGTGAGAACTCAAGAACCGGCAAGATATGTTATGTAAACGTACAAATTTCTGTTCTTCGAATGGAATGCAACGTATAGCTACTAGATGCTGCAAAAACAGAAAATTTGGACTCCTTCACTTGAATTTATTTGCAGTACGTACAGGTGTAATTTTTATTCTTTTTACCTGGGCCAGTAAAACCCTAGAAATAAAGTTGTTCAAATAAGTGGGGTCCCATTAAGGACCTTTAAACGACACGTTTGTAAAAGAGTCTAATTAATAATGAGCCTAATGGGTCGATCTTTTAAAGGGTCATGTTTTATTGGTTCTTTAATGAGTCAAGTCGGGTCAATAATGGGTCAATAGTTTCCAAGACTTTTAAACACTATCAGGTAATAAATTATTTTCACTTACTTGCCGATGGTCCACTGTTAAAGATCAAAGGTAATACATGTAAACTATCACCCTCTATAAATAAATAAAAAAAATACTCCATCTCTTTGGATGACCCGGCCCGACTCGACCTGTTAAGTATCTCTTTTGACTCGGCCTGGCCCATTTTTGCATCTTCCTTTACTTGACCCGACCCATTTTCTTGTGACTTATCCGACCCTAACTCGACCCAATGCACAAGTCTACCTAGAAGCTGGTATGTTCATCCAATCCATAGAGAGTGGATGTCGATTTAGCAACAAGGGGTAGCATACGAGAAATTCTATAAATTTGAGATCGATCATAATATATATACTTGAAATATGTTTTTTTTATATTTCTATAACTAATA
This sequence comes from Dysphania ambrosioides, assembly GCA_026401315.1. NCBI lineage: Eukaryota > Viridiplantae > Streptophyta > Magnoliopsida > Caryophyllales > Amaranthaceae > Dysphania > Dysphania ambrosioides. The sequence goes on along the minus strand of CM048671.1, from coordinate 20,425,285 downwards.
TAATAATATATAATAATAGTTATATCTATCATAACAATACATATATATGAGATTTCAGTATCATGATATAATTTATATCAGTTATGAATCAGGAAAAGCTTGGTAGAATATATATTGAGTGGATGGTGAATTGTGACTAGCTAGTTCATATGTGCTAGGCGCATCAGGTACATTTCTTTGATTATGCAGGCAAATTTCTCAGCGTTTTTTCTTTCTTGTAGAGCTACTATAGATTCTATGGATAAAGTATTCTACTTCATCAATTGGGCATTGAAAATTTGAAAGTTGATCTTTGTATCATGGAGAAAACATCAATTATTGCTATTTTCCTTGAGTGTCATGTTGAATTTATTTTCAGAAAACAAGGAGTTGTAAACAAAGGAAAGTGAAAGACAAAATAAAGTATTGTAACGCTAATAAAGCAAAAATGCAGTACTGAAATCATGGGTCAACTATTTAATTTCTTTCTTACTTAAAAGTGAGAATATATTGAACATTATATTGGCCATACCATAGTCCATAGAGTAGTCATACATATGCCGACATTCTTTGGTTTATGCATTAGCACTATTCGTGAAGACAGTGTGTACTATAGTGGAGTTCAGATTAGTACCAGTAGTTTGTTTGACTTTGTGCTGGATCTTTCATACATACAAAAACCAGTGTCTTCTATATGTAGTAAGTAGGTCTATCATTGGCGAATTTTGTTAATGTGGTAAGGCTTGATGCCACTTGGGTGTATAATTAATGTGTTCATGATGAAAGTCTACTCAAATTCAAAGCTAGTTCTCCAAAATAGTACTCCCTCTGTTTATTTTTCTTCTCATTTGTTTTTGTACTAATGTCAAATCAAACTTAAAATTTAAATATATTTAGTTGTGTATTTAAACAAATTATAAAAAGTTAATATTTGAAAAATATACATTGAGATAATCTTTTAATACCTTACATGATTATGTTTTTCCTTTTAAATTAACAAGAATTCACGGTCAAAATTTGTCTCTAAAATTTATAAATTCCAAACGAGAAGAATAAAAAGAAAAGGAGGGAAGTCATATATAAATAAACTCCCTTCAATATATGGAGAGTTTTCTTAGTGTAAGTAGAATTGATGAGTAGTTCTTTTTTAGTGTAAGTATGATGCAACCTTATCTTCTTAGCATAGCTTGACATTCACCTTGTTCAATGATTATATTAGTATAAAAAAATTTGATCACCTTATTCAAAATTTCAATTGGAAGGTGCATATGTTCAAAATATGCATGTAGTTCTTTTATACATAGGCTAGCTAGAAATTAAATTAAGGTCTTCAAAATATGCTTTCTTCTTGGAGCTATTTTTGGTCTTTTCCAGGTGTAGTTATATCCATGCATCCCCTTTCTAATGAAGTAAGGAGTAGTATGCTAGACTTTGAAGAGTAAATGTACATTTAACATTAATGACCTTAGTTGTACATTTTACATTAATGACCTTAGTTGTACATTTTACATTAATGAACTTAGTTCTCTAAACAAACCACATACTACTTGTAAAGTTTGACTATAGAAAATTACACATCCAATGTAAACCAAAATGCCCCAATCAAATGTCAAAAAAATGCCCCAATTGAAAATATTAAAGTTTTGAGAAAAAGGTCTCAAATTTTCAGAGCAACGTGCGATTGCACACTTTAAACAAGCCATTGATGGCTGTTGGGTATGGCATCCAGATCTTTTATATTTGATCAGATCAGATCAGAGCAGTGTTTTACCACAATATGAACATATGATGTCATTAATTAGCTGATGTCTATAGACTCTTTTACTACTTTAAATTGTCCACTTCATTTAAAGCGACTGTCATTAGTTTATGATTTCAGACTTTCGGATCATTAATATAGATTGAGTAGTACTCATTTTTTTTCCTTCCCATCTTTTCCATCCGGAAATTTTAAAGTATTGTTCTAATTTGAAGTACTCATATTTTGGTTTAGTATTGTGATTGGACACAAAAGTTTTTTTAATTGTTTAATATCATGAATTTTTTAAATTCCACTATTTATTTAATGATTAATCCAATTGCATCGTTTTTTTTAATAGAATATGGTCTTATTTTTAAAATTATTATTATATAATCTAGATGATATTTAATATTATCTTGATTTTTTCCTAGATTCTAGATTTCAGATGAGGGAAAAAAAAAACGCATTATGACTCTAGAATTCACAACTTCCAACTCTAGCATCGTATGAAAGTTTTGGCCAGAATTGTAGCAGTACGTGCAGTAATGTTCTTTGTTCAGAAGTATAACCTAATTAATATCATTAGCCCAACGCTCATGACTTGGTATGAAAAGGACCGATGATTTTTGCAGGATCATTGTTGAATGGTCGTTTTCACATTATCACATAAAAACCATGCATGTTGACGTTTAAGAAACTTCTACAATTGAAGTCCTAACAGCAAAAAATGGCTTGAAGTCATTATCTACAGTCCTAAATCCTACAGACTAGAATGTACTGCTTATTTTTGCATGCATTATACTATTGACAGATTTTTGCATACGTATGTATATGTTCAGTTCAGTTGGATAGACATTGGAAATGAGTAAATTATACTTATATCTACCAGTCTATCTTATGCTTCCAAGCGTCATGGTTGATCAACGATTGACTATACATACGCTACGTCGCCACAAAGTTGGAGGATGTGTGATAACGTACGTCTAGCTTGCTATACTGTATGTGGTTATCGAAATAGCTAGCATAGCAAATATTGGCATAGACATTAACATTTTCGGATATTTTAATAGGGAGAAAAAGAAAGGAAAGGAAGCATGAAGCAAGTACAAAAGAAAATGATAGTTCTGCATGCTTAATCTACAAAATACAAGACCAAATATATAAATAGGCTAACAAGCAGCGAACTAGAAGCTACTATTAAACCCACTAACAAACCCACGTTTCCTTAGTTAAGTACCTAGATAATAATATACTTCATTATTCCTTAAACTAAGTAAACAACTTATATACTGCTACTAGAATATAGGAAATGACCATAACAACTTTGACTTACTAATAACTAATTAATTTGACTACTTTGAAGGAATATACTCAACAAATATAGCATTAACGTTGACTAGCATAGCATATTGCATGTTCTTAAGAATAACTAGATATTAGCATGTGCCGGTGCAATAGTAAAATAAAACTAAATAAGTTGGATTATTAACATACATTTTAGACTGAATTAAAAACATAATAAATATTTAATTTGATGATTTAAAAGTTGTTAATATCTTGCTTAAGATAAAAAAAAAATGCTTCCTCCAATTTGTTAACTCTTACCTCTTATATAAGGGTGAGGACTGACTAAGATAACATTCCACATTATTACGACAAGGGTTGTATTCTTCAAATAAAGTCAGAAATTTTGCTCATATCTTTACTATATGGTTTCGTATATTTCTTAAGAAAAAATATTGTACTATATACAGGAGGGTGGGAGATAGTTCTGCCCAAAAAAAGTGTCTTTTTTCTCCATTGAATCGTATCCTTAACCAGTTGAGATTATGATGTACCCCAAAATGTAAATGTGTGTTGATTGGGTGGATTACTCACTATTGAAAGTATAATGAATGACTTTATTTTGTGGTAGACATGATCAGTCTATAGTTCAGTCTATAGTTCAAAAGACAGTGATTAGAATATTAGATCTCACAATCCATACAATATCGCATAAGAAGGTTTCAAATACAGTGAAATGGCAATGTGTAAAGCTAAAATCTTCAAGGATTTTACAGAAAGAATATGTGAAATAGTTGACATAGTATATGTTTTATAGAAGTGGCAGGGTAGCATGAAACATAAGGAGAAACTAAAAGTTTTTAATAAAAATTACCCTTAATTACTAAAAAACATTGTTAATTTTGTAATTATATAAATATTGTAACATCGTCCATTTATAAAAGCTCCTTAAATATTAGATCATGATATAATCTTGTAAATTTGTGATAGTAAAAAATGTGATATAAACTGTCATTTATAAATAATTTTCCCTAATTGCATAATCAGAATCAGCAAACGGAGAGTAAGTTGGAAGTCCACACAATCAACCCTAATTGAACCTTACAAATATAACAATATGTGAAATGAGGAAACAATCAAACATGAACACTCCACATGAATGCACCCATGGTAAACTATGCAACTATCAGAAGCTTCTTTGTAGTTGAGCTTCTTCCCTAGAATAATTGTATTTAGTACACTAACCTATGCATGCATGACTCATGGTTACGGTAACTTCAATCATTAACATGGTGGATGGCTTTAAACGTGTGGCAGGTAATGAGACAACCATAGTAGGTTGTCCTCAATAGTCGATGCCTGGCATCAATCCTTAGTTGCATTTCACATATAAGATTGATATCTTACAAAATTTAATATTTGGTTAACAAAAATGGATGATACTAAGTAACCTTAGGTGATTTTGAAAGGCTTCATAGTAGAGATCCTTCCCTTAGATTGTTTTCTTAGTATTTTGAACAATATGACAAACATTGAGTGTTGTATCACCCAAACAGCTGTTCGGTGGCCCTTCAGAAAAGGCCGGCTTCCCCTCAATTTTCATTAGAATTTTCCCAGCTTTCAAGCATAACTTGAAAGGGGTCTTGTAAGAGAATTTTGTACCTTTTGATCTCACAGTTTGTATGATCAAAAGCTCACACTTTGCATGTGTAATTAATCAAGAAAGGAGAACAACATTAGCAGGCGCTAAGTCTTCAAAAGCATTTAAAACTGGACAATTTTGTCTGAAAGTGATTCACATGAACTCATTCAGGCAAACAGTGAATGGATCAAAAAGAGTAGAACTTGATTTACCTTGGCTTAAGAAAAAGGTCAAAGAAATTCTCAAACTTGTTAAAGAAGGATGCCAAAATGCCTTCTTTGCGTAATGGACAGGTCTTCGAGGCTATTTGTTGCAGCCTTGCATTCAAATTCAAGCCGTTGTTGGCTGCTTATTATCGCATTCAAGCCTATCCCTAAAAGACAAAATTGAATATTTTGAATTCAATAGGCATACAAAAGAACAGTGCAGCAAACTATGATAAGATAGTATTCAGGAACATATAGAAATATCAAAATCATTGAAATGGAAACACAAAAGGTAACTGGAAATGAAAGCTACACATTCGATGACATTTACCCACACTTTCATGAAATGCCCAAAACAAGAGGAATACTACACACACTACATATTTTCATTTTTAAGAGAAGCTTCTCGATCACTCCAAAATCAGTCACATAACATGAACATTTTACTCAATAATATCCTCAAATTCCATGATACTCGCACATTATACAGTACATCAACATTCAAAACTAAAAAAATCTCGATTATTTTGCAATAAATGACGCAGCGCTTCGTCAATCACACAAAAAAATCCAAAATTTTTAAAAATTGAAAGAAAAATGAAAATTAATCAATCACAGAATGACATCATGACCATTGCCATCAAAATCAATAATATTTTAAAAAATACAATAAAATGCCGATCACGTAATAAATCACGAAGATCACATCATAAAACAGAAAAAATATTACAAAAAAGAAAAAAAAATCATTTCCAAAATTCAAAATAATTCAGAAAAAATGGAGAGTATGAGGAGAACACGAAAGAGAGGGGAGGAAGTGTTATTGTTGTTAAGGAAGAGAGAGGAGGAGTATTTCCGATGTTGGTCATTGAAGGTGGGCTTGGGATGAACAGTGGGAATAGACGAAGGAAGGCAGACACCGGAGATGGTACACGCCATTGTTGTTGACGATTCCGATGAATTCTAGGGTTCCATCAAGTTTTAAAGGAGGGAGAGGAGATTGGGATGTGGCGGAGTGTGGAATGAGGAAGTTGAAGAGATGGGAAGTGCGACTATGTGAGGGTGCGATTATCAATTACAAATTTACAACGAGGAGGGAAAGAGAACACTACTTTGTGTATAAAAAACGTTATTCATGTTTATTTTTTTTTTTTAAATCGAAACTACTTGGTTTAATTTTTTTTCATCCAAACCTATAATTAATTGGTTATTCGAATCAAATTTTTTGGATTTGTAAAATATTTTTTCCATCTGAAGTGATGAAAAACCTCCAATTGAGTTTTTGTGGTCTCACATTTATTATGTCTCTAAAATAATAAAATTCCCTCCGTTCTTTTTTGTTATTTCTATTTTCAAAATATTGTTTTCATTTGGAATCCTTCTATTTTAAGTTAACATTGTGATTGAGTGAAAATGTTTGATTGAAATCACTATCTATATGATATGTAGTCCATTGATTGATTTTTTAATTGTTAAATGTCATAGGCTTTTGAAATTTCACTACTTATTTATTTTTCAACCCACTTACATCATATTTAATATAATCTATTATTATTTCTAGATTAATTTAAATTATTTTATAAAATTTTAATAAAATTTAATATTATCTTGGTTTCTTCCCTAATTCCAAATGTAAAGGAAAAAAAAGAATGAAGGGAGTATAAGATAGTCCAAAACAATCACTTAATTCATTTTTTTTTATCACAACATCCAAGATTTACTCTTATTATTTATTATTTTGGTTCCTTATGGGAAAATTTGATAAATAACTTTATTTGGTAACATAATCCCTTTATAAAGATATAATTCTCGTAACAATCAGTTAGCAAAGTACATAAATGAAAAAAAAAAAAAAAAAAAAACTCTAAGACAGCTATATGCATAACTTAAGTTTTAGTCCCTCTATCCAAACATAATTGTCATCCTTTCTCCTCAATATTACGTAGTCCTCTACCCTCTCTGTTACTCAATCTAATCGAGGTGCCTTGGAAAACATGATCGTAAACTATTGTCGTTGCTTTAATTTGATGACATCTTTTTTATTGACATCTCAAAATTAAATACATTGTTTAAAAGTATCGATTTGCTTAATATTGATATTAGGAGGTAACTAGTAAGAAATTAGGATAATGCTAAAAAGTATTGATTCAGTTTTCGTTCTCTAGGGAACAAAGTTTTACACTCCTACCACAACACGTGCATGTTTAGATATATATTGAGCTGAAAACGTTTATTAGCCGTGCACACACCACCTCCATTAGAGATGGAAACGGGCCGGGTCATGCCAAGCGCCCGCCCGTGTCAACTCATACCTAATCTTTTGTAGTGTCGTGTTGCGTCGCGTCTTATTTGGTTATGGTCTATGCCTTTGGCTTGATACGACGTATCTGTTTGGCGGGCTGTGTCTTGTGTTGGGTCAATTTTTTTAATAAAAAAATAAAAATAAAGTACATAATAAAATAAAAAATATAATTCCATAACTTAAATCATATTATAAAAATATGATAATATTAAAAATAATAGTACTACTAATACTACTACTAATTAATATTAAATAATACTTAATATTAGTATGTTTTGTGTCAAATTGACAGGCTATGGATATGCTCATTTCTAAAATTATTTTTGCTGTATGCGGCCTAGCCTGCAATCCACTCCATAAACAGTGTGCAATGTGATGGCACGCATACTGACACAGTCCATGCCCAACTCTAACCTCCATACATTAAATGCTAGGCCATGGACCACTTATAGCATAGAAAAAAAATTTCCCTCTTCACTCTCTCTATATTTCTCTCTCTTTCACATTAGAGTTTATAATTTTTTTTTATCCAACCAACAACAAATCAAAAAATTCTCATTCCAATATCTCTCCCCTATTTTTTACCATATACTGTCATATTCTCTCTCCTACCCATTTTCCAATTTTTTATTCATTAATAATTAAAATTATCATTTTTCCTACTCATATAAGTCACAATAATTTATTGTAATTATTAATATTAAGTTGTTAATAACTTAATCACATACTAATAACACTAAATTTTTTTGGAAATATTAATTAGACAAATAAAATAAACAATTTTAATGAATTTGAAGAGAGAAATGAGAATTTTCGAAGTGTGTTAAAATATGTCAAAGTTGGTGTATATATAGAGAAATTTTTTTTTATGACCGTTAGTGTAATTTTTTAATTAAGTATAAATATAAGAAATAATTGTTATAAATACGTATCAGTTAGTTAGATTTTTCAAAAAAAAAAAAGTTGATTGGTTTAAAATTGCACAGTAAAAAACAGTAGACCATACCACTTACACAAAAAGGAAAAATAAAGCCGAAAAACAAGTTGTGAGACCGATCTGGTTGAGCGAAATTGCAATTGCGGAAGAATATTTTCTCTGATTTCTTTGACAAAAAATTTTCTCTCTCAGGAGAAGGTGAGTTACACTTTTATCAGAGAAAAAAAAATTCCCCTTTTAGCATACTTTAGTTTACAGCTTGAAACTGTAAATTACCAATCTTCTAGTTTAACTATGTGTAGAAGTTGAAGATCAAGACTAAATTAAAAGTCTTTTTTATTTTAGGTGTTCAGGGATAAATATACAATGAGAATGGTAAGTACAAGTAAGGGTGGTAATGGGTTGTGTTGAGTTGAGTTTGGGTTCAACCCATTTAGATTCGGGTTGAAATATGTCAATCTAAAACCAACTTGTTTATTAAGTAGGTTATAATTTTCAATTCAACCCAACCCGCTATATATGGTTTAGGTTGACCCAACCCAACCCAACCTATTTAATAAGTAAGAGTCATTTGAGTTTTTAATTTTTCAAGTTCTAAGCAATGTAAAATAAAATATCAAATCTTAACGTACTCTTAATACAACCAAATTGAAAAATTTAACAATATGTTAAGAAGAGGTAGAAATCATTGAAAAGTGAGGAAGATGTAGAGAGCACTAAGAAATGAAGAAGGCACGACGAGATGAAAAATTGAAGACTAAGAGTAAAGAGGCAGAGCGGCGAATGCAAATAGAAAGTAGAAACTATGGTTGACTGGTGGTAATTATGATTTGAGTTTATGACCCGCATTAATTAAACCCGACCAATATATAAAAATCGAACTCAATAAAAAACAGGTCGGATTGGGTTGAGTGACCCATTTAATTAATCGAGTTGAAAATTTTAATCCAACCCTTTATAAACGGGTTGAATTTGAATCGAATCGATAAATTGGGTCAGTTTTTGACACTCCTGAGGCCCTGAGTACAAGCATACCCTAAACATTTTCAAGTCAGGGGGATGTTATACGCAAACGGACATTTTCAAGAGAGGGGGATGTTATACGCAAACGGCAATCCTCGTCACTCGCGAAAGTATGTATGTTGTCCGTGCTCTTGGATGCACGATATAGTGATTATAAATTTATAATACTAGGCATTAACCCATCACCAACTTGTTTTGGCAGGTTGAACGTAATCCTACAATCAATGGACTTCTTCACATGCCAGCCCAATAAAAAAAGATATTGATCCATAACAAGGAAGTCTGAGAGCTCAACACTGCTACACACTGAACTCTGAAAGCCTCAAAACTCAGCCAGAAAGAGAGAGAGAGAGGGGGGGAAGGGACAACAAAGCAGTAGCAATGGCGAGTGTAGGTGGAAGAGCAAGGCAAGCCCTACAATCTTCCGCTGTCTCAGCAACCAACGCAGTTTCGAAACTATGTGGGACCAATTCTTCTACATTTTCAGGAGCTTCAAAGTTGCCTGGCTTTGCATCCTCTCCTACCCCTCGTTTCTCCCTCCAGAAACTGTTCACATCGTCTAGGTATATTTCATGAGTTTATTGAGTAATTAATTTGATTTTATATAATACCTTTTTGAGTATATTGTTGATTTCTTGAGTTTGATTGATTGCCCTTTTCATATTCATAGCTTACAGATTATGCATTTTGTTGACTGTAATATGGGTTTCAAGATTGCACATTTTATTGATTATTATTTAGCGAAGGATTTGACTTGCAATTTTTTTTGTCAGATTGCTGTATTGATTATTGTATAATTATCATTGATTATGGGTTTCAAGATTGTACATTTTGTAGATTCTTGTTTCGTGAATAGATTACTGAATTCTGATTAGATATCTGGATTGGGTTTATTTATTGAGTATAGTATATTTATCAAAGCAAAATAACAATTTTGGCAGAGAATTGTTCATTTTGATAGAACTTCATTTTCAGTGGCTGGCCATTTGAAGCTAATTGAAATAATTACCATAAATCTCTTATTTTTTTTGTAGTATAAGGGTGCGATTAATTATTTGAAGTTGCCATTCAGGGTAATTTACGTTCTATTTAAATGATTTTGGTGACATAGGATTCCGGTAGAGTTGGGTGGTGCACAATCATTGATGCCGTTGCATAGTGCTACTGCCACGGCATTGTTCAATTCCTTGCTATCACTTCACTCACAGAGCTGGGGTTGTCTTTCTGAAGGTAAATTCTTTGTCTCTCATGCTCTTTTAGTACTATTAGTTGTTTGATGATAATATTCATCTATGATCTAATATGTTTTTCAACGTCATAAGTAGCTGTAATAAAGATGATATATCACTATTGTCACTCTATGAAATGTGAATTACTGCTTTTAATTGGTCTTTGTTTTGAAAAGTAATGTTTTACTGTTCTAGTAAGTTTTAAAAATTAATGTTTTACTGTTTTAAAAAGCTCCTTGGACAGATGTATTTCCACAAATAGAAGTTATTGTCCTCAATTAGATGTAATTATCAATTAGTGACTGTTTCAAGTAGTTAGGATCTATCTTGCTAAGGAATGAAGGCCTTGATCAATATATAACCCATATAATTAAGTCTAAGTGGCTCGAATGAAGAGCAACAATTGGGATATTGTGCGTTCATAGTGTACCTTTAAGGCTAAGAGGAAAGTTTTATATGATTGCTACTAGACTGGCTCTATTATATAGGCCAGGTTGTTTGGCATTGAGAAATTAGCATATTAGAAAGACGAGTGGTGTGTGTATGCTATGATGGATGTGTAGGAACACTAAAGGGTTAGAATTAGGAATGTAGATATCTGGAAGAAAATTAGAGTTGTGGAATTGAGGATGAGACGTAAGAGAATCAAGTTATGGTGCTTTAGACATGTGAGATGTTGAGTTTATGATGCGCTTTTTTGGAAGGTAGAAGGTTGGGTGATGAAGATCTCAAATGTAGTCAAGAAAGAACAAATATGACTTGGGTAGAGGTATGTAAAAAGGATATGGAAAACGTGTGCTTGCAAGAGAGGAGTGAAAGGAGGAGGGAGATCTTTTTGGATGACCACATGAAATAGACTCTTGGTTCATGCAGCTAGTCCTACTTTTAGGGATTAAAGCTATGGTTTTGTTGTTGTTGGTGGTGGTGTCTGTTGATATTGAAGTTGGATTTCATTTTGGTAAGGTTATGGTACTTCAGTTTTGCTATCTACCGCTGACCTGTAATTAGTGGATTTATTTTCTGAGTTCTGAAACTCTAGGTATCTTGGTGTTGAGTTTTAAGCACAAGCTTGAGTTGCTTTGCTATTTGTCCTCTTTTGATATTTCAGTGCTTCTTAAATTTAACATCCTTGTGGAGCTAACTGGTATCTGATTAGTAAAGGAAACATTAAGCAGCTATCTCACGTTAAATAATAGATGGGGACCTCAGGTTTGATAATTGGCTGTGGGATTGAAAATCAAAGGTTTTGAACATGCTTTCTATGTGGTCCTACATCCAGATTTCAGCAAGTCTTGATGCTTCCTTTGCTTTGGAGGCCCTTGGTTTTTCTGGGAATTTCGATGCTAAGTTAAGTACTTCTAGTGAGGGTTAAAACTCCAATAGCAAGATATTTGGGTAAAAAGTTGCCTTAATTTTGCTGAAATAATGTATTTTTATGGCTCTAAGGAGACAGAGTGTTCACAGAAAAAAAAACTTTGATAATTAATATGATGTGTCTACTTCCAATTCTGAACTTTGGCAGGAAGAATGTTTTAGCAGTTTTATGTTAATGATATTTTGCTTCCTTAGTCAAGTGGGTTTTCATTGTTTTTTTTTTTAATTATTTTTTTTTTTTTTTATATTTGACTTCCCAATTCCCATACAATTCAAGCCTGAGAGAGTCAAAGTTCATGGAACATGACACCCAGTTGCCAGCCATGGAAATTTGGCATACTGCTTGTTTCTATCACCCTTTTTTCTTGCCTTTCACCTTTAGGATGGTAGTATACTCATCTTTTTCTCTCTGAAGTTGAACTTCTCGGAATGATACTTTGTATTTGCATCCTTATTGCCTATTGCCCTTTTGTTTTTGAATTATGAAATACTACTGTTGGTTTATGGAATGAGAGCTCTGAGGATAACCTTGGCTTCCATGGATGCAATGTTGATTTTGTAACTAAAAACTGTTATCTGATATGACACTGAAGGCTATAAAAATTGGTAAACTAATCTGTTGATGCGTGAACCGAAAACAGTAGCCGCGTCGTGGCGAACCACTGACCTAAAAGACGATTCCGCGCTACCTCCCGGTGCAGTAGACAACAAGTGGTCGCCCTCCAGGATAAGCACGGCGCTGGAGTTTATATGCACTCACAAACCCGATTGGAATTCAGAATACTTGCCCAGAAAAAGTAAGTGTTTAGTATTTTAGAGAAGAGGGAGAGGTACGAATTTCTGTGTGTTGCTGAAGAGAGACTGAGAGAATTATATATGCAGCAAGGTAAACCAACCAGCAACGGTTAGCAAGAGAAGAGGAGGAAGTGGTCAAGCCACGTTCAAGCAATAAGACCACGTTCAAGCAATGGTGCAAAAGACTGAGTCAAAAAACGGTTGGCATGAACGGTGCAAGACTTAGTCAAAAAACGGTTAGAATTTTCTCAAATAAAATTCCTCCAAAAAGATAAAAGGACCCACGCCCGCGCATCGCATTCCCCAAGATCCCAAGTCCGAGTCCGAGTCCGACCCGGCCCGACGCGCGCGTGTGTGTGTATGTGTGGCACAACACCCACCTCCAAGGAACTCAACTAAGTAGTACTAACATAGTACAATATAAAAGCAAGGAAAAAACTTTTCCCTCCACCAATGTGGGACCCTCACCCTTTCTTGATTTAACACTCTTAGTTTTTTATATCAAAAACTTCCAACAAAAACACACACTTCCAGAAAAGGCATGAGTAGATCTCTCTCTGAAGTTTTGGAGAGGAACTCTGAGAGCTATTGTAATTGTGGTAAGGAAAACCTATTTAACCAACTGTTGTGATGAAAGCCTTTTCATTTTGAAACAACCTCCTGCTGTGAAAGCCTTTTTATCTTTTAACCACTTGGTCCACTTCTTGCATTGAAAGCCTTGACGACCAGATTATTGTTTATCTCATGAATCTACCAGCATGTCTTTTGGACTTATGGATTTGCTAGGATAGATAACTTGTCATGGACAATCATTAGTAGTCTATCTCTCCCTTGTTATATGATAAAGTGCACTGATTATGGCTTGGATACTTGAAAATTCTCTCCTTATTTTTGTTGGTTTAGTGTAATGCACCAAGTATTGGGGGAGGGGAAGTTTAGCTTATGCCAATAGTAGTTATAGAGTTAGCTTGGGAAAGGGGTATTACTTATCTATATAAAGGGGGGGAATCAGTTAAGAAAAGGTTATGTCGAATGATAAGTAATTGTCAGTGAATTAGATTAGTCTTTGGGAGTGTACAAGCTACTCAAGCTTGCCTATCTTCACTTTTACTGTAATGCTTCATAATCTGTTAATCTTCTTATGTCTTTAATCTTCTGCACATAATCTTAGTTCATTACAAGTTTATCTTGAAGAAGGTTCATATATATATATTAAATGCATAATTTTAGCTTCTTTATGTGTTGGAAAATTACATAACTTGAAATAGTAATTTCAAAGGAAATTGCGGAGAAATGCTACTTCAGGTTCGATTTGGATCTTCTTTGATAGGGTTTTGTGATGATTGAATCTCTTAGGTACACTTAGGTTTAAGGAGGTAAAAGCTAGATATTAGTTTGAGTATTGGACGCTTAGGGTTTCAAATTTAAGAAGAGAACCCTAGTAAACTATGCAAAATGATTTGTAATACTGTTGGAGCACTTATCAAGTTGTTTCTCAGTTACTCTTGACACATTGTTTCCAGTTAGCAATTCGGAAGTTCGGCTAAAGATTGTAAATGTGTTACACTTATGCTGAAATTTACAAAAATGAAGAGGAAGAGCTTGACTACCATTTCTCCCTTGAATATCTCTAAATAATAATGAAATACTTATTTCTTTGAAGATTGTTCTTGGAAGTTTTAGATCATTGGGGAGCTAATACTTTCTGGTATCGACTCATTGTAAAACTCAGAAACGTGTATTCATCTGCCTGAAAAAAAAAGAGAGAAAAGAGATGGGAACTCTCAATATAATTGAGTTTTACACAAATTTCAGTGTTTGAAAAATATGATATTGATTTATCTTTGTAAGTTGGAGTTAAATTTTTTTTTTGTTGAGGATTATGTAATGTTATTCTAGACATTCACTTCACTGAACAGATGCGAGCACTAAAGCAAATGTGATATGTGTTTGTATTGGAGATTTGTGTCTGATGAAAAATACCATTGATTACTTACTCACCTATGGGAATTATAGAGCATGACAAATGGTCCTCATTGTTGGTAACTTATTATTTCTACTATCTCATTCACTTTGCACTGACCATTTTACTTTTTGCTCTATTATTAAGGGAGGATGTCTGTTTCTAGTTTTGATTTATGGAGCATCTTTACCCTGCCCCTTACCCCCTCCTCAAAATAGTTACTTCCAATGCAATCCTCATTTTTCTTTACCCTGCCCCTTACCCCCTCCACCCTCCTCAAAATGGCTATACCCAAAAGTAAAAAGGAGGAGAAAGACAGAAGAAAGCATATTTCTTAATTTCATATCTTAAATCCAATGGTGTTGTCTAAGTCCTTAATTTTCTTTTTTTGGATGGTACATGTTTTTAGCCGAAATTCTTTTGTCTTTTTGACAGGGTTCGCTACCACTCTGTAGCAAGGCCTTCAACTTGAATCCAGTTGCAGAACTTGGTGGATGTGTATTTTGTGTCTTTTTAGTAAGACCACACCCTTTGGATGACTGTTTTTGAACCTCTTAAGGCGAAGTAAAATCTGAACCTTTAGCAAGCTGCCAGTTAACATTGAATTTTGGGGAAGGATATCAACCATGTAAAGATTTGGTTTTCAGTCTGGTTTTTTGTTACTCCGTATCATCTTTTTACCTTTCTCCTTAATAATGTAAAACAAAAACTGAAAACATCATTCCTTTTTCTTTTAGTGCTGAGTGTTGAATTGAATCTTCTGCTCGGCTTTCTCTCCCAGATTGTTATTTATGTTCCTCACATGCTTTTACACCAATGGTGATTGGCGAGGAGGCCGAGGACTGCCTCGTCACCTACAAATGATTCAGTAGGGCAAAAGTCTCTGTAGAAGTTATTGACTTTACTGTAACTGTAAATCAGATCTGCATGCTGAATGGTGCCTAGAGTTGTGCACACCTTGGGTACTTATCCAAAATATTCAGGTACCCAATACTAGTGAACGACACTCAGAGCACTATAAGAATGGCAGTCTGTGATCTGCGCTCAATTCGCTATAGAGTTGGCATACTCACTCAGTGGGATCTCCCTCCTAGTCGGAATGTACGTTCTACTAACCTGTTTCTAATGGAGTTGGCCACAGAGGAACTTAACAAAAAGGGTTGATGGAAGATCAACAAATATTTGACAAAGTTTGCACTTACTTTTCGCCTACTTGTTGCATTTTGTGAAAATTACACTCCATTTTGTCAACTCTTTTCGATTCGCCAGCTTCATGCCTTCAGGCTTCAGCTAGTGCCATAATAACGTACCCATTATCTTCTCGCATTGACTTACCTAGCTAGCAGCCATTTGTTCCATTGCAATAACATACATCTCGTAACAGACAAGAAGAATTTACCATTTTTTTTAATTATTGAGTAATTTTTTTTATAACATCAAAGTGTATATGTTAGTTAAAGCTTAATAAGTTAATTTAGAAGACTATATTCTTAATTTGAAGGGAAGTTATTTCTCCATCCAAGAATGTGACACTTGACATTACTGTTGTCGAGCATGTGTTATGCAACTTAGAATGACAATTAGTAAAAACTACGTAGCAACGTACATTTTAAGTTGGATGAGAAAATGATTTAGCTTAGTAAACAAATAAATTTGATTTGATTAGGAAATAATTTGAGTATTTATAAATAAAAAGATTTTGCATACATAAAGCAATCTTAACTTCTGCAGCAAAATCAATAAGAGTTTAATTTTTATTCTATAAATTTGTATTTAGATTAAAAATAAGATCTTGTATATCTAGAATTACCATGTTTCGTAAAAATTAGCAATTGCATGTTTACAGATGACATGTATTGTTATGACCTTAAAAGATACCGTTCAAGGTCAAAACTAGTTACACAATGATGATACGTTATACGTACAAGTAGCAATTGCATATTTATAGATGACATGTATTGTTATTATCTTTAAAGATACATAAGTGTGTACATAATTTTAATATTTTAGGAGTCATTCAAACAAGTAATGTAGACATATTATAATATGAAGTACCTTGAAATTTTTTATTTTTTTTTTAAAGTCAATGCTCATATAAAATCTGTGCACGAAAATCTTTTAAATGAAAGCGTGAACGAAGTACTAGACTATTCTTAAGAGTTTTTACCCATTCACTCATTAGAGTAAGAGGATCATACAATCAACTAAAAAAGAAAAGTTGTAGATTTATTGCTCATCTTAAGTGGGCTTACTATTCCCTAATTAGAACCTAAGCAAAGTCAAATAAAGCCAAGCAAATCTAACAAACTCACATTAGTGGCTCCGTTTTAATAATCCAAACACAATCATGACCCGAAACCCCTCTCAGGCTCTCACCTCACGACATGTATGTGACCGTTGCAATAACGTTCCAAAAACTTTTTAAAATCCCTCACGCTTTCCCCTCTCTCTTCTCTGCCCTTCTTACCGTTACTCACCGGCTAATTCATCTTCCCAACAGATTCACCCCCTCTTTTTTCCCACTTTTTTCACCATTAATGCAAACCTCCAATCCTCCAAAACTCCCAACGTTCAAAGATTACAAAACTGAATAATATCCAAAACCCCCAGATTTCAACTTTTTTCTTGGTTGAATTCCCAAATTTAGCATTCAAGATTGGGAAATTAACCCTTTAAGTTACTAAACTTTGCCATAATTTGATCAAATCCTTTCATTTCTTGGTAAAAAGATGGCAACTTTAGCACCCGGGGTTCTTCTAAAACTTCTTGATGGTTTAAAAACTGGGGTGAAACCCACCGGCGAGCACCGGAGCTCACTTCTTCAAGTGACAGATATCGTACCAGCTGAGCTCGATGAGAAGAATCTCTACCCTAAACAAGGGTTCTACATCAAAGTATCCGATTCTTCTCATTCCATATACGTGAGCCTACCTTATGAGCAAGATGATCTTGTTCTAAGCAACCAAATGCAGCTGGGTCAGTTCATTTATGTGGAGAAACTCGAACCCGGGTCGCCTGTTCCGGTTGCAAAAGGCGCTAAACCGCTTCCCGGGAGGCACCCTTTTTTGGGTACTCCAGAACCCTTGATGGGTCTTAGAGGGAAGAAGGAGAAAACTGAGCAGAAAGTGGTGATCAATGGTACGCCGAGAAGAGGGTCTTGGGAGTTGAACCAAAGCGTAACCTCTCCTACCATGAAGTTGAAGCCTGTTCCTTTGGATTTTGATCAGTGTACTCCAATGAAAGAGAAGGGTATTGCAGTAAAGTTTCATCCTCCTCCTATGTCTCCAATGGTTAGATCAGTGAAAATGAGCAAAGATCTATGTAATTCAGCAATTAGGGCTTCTGTTGGAGGTGCTTTGTTGTCTGCTAAGTTTGAGTCAAGAGGGGAGAGTCCTGCTTTGGTTAGGAAAAGCTGTGTTACACCCACGACTTTGAAGTATTCAAGGAGTAAAAGTGTTTGTGAAAGAGGGCCTAAGATTGCTTCCTCTCCAATGAATTTATCTGTAGGTACATTGCTCTTGCGGGTTTACAGTTTCTGATTTTTCGAAGTTGCAACAATAACGAATAGACCTTTTAATGTTATGTTGCAAAGGAAATTTCTGAAGAATTGGTTGTCATAATGCAGGAAAAGAAAAGTTGTACACCTCCACCAAGTCGAAGGAGAAATGGGGGTTTCGTAAATTTAGCAGCAAATGTGCAGAATTCTGCCAATTCAAAGGCAACCCCACAACAGCTACAATCACATTCTAGTAATCCAACCTTCAATTCTAACAGTAGTAGCACAAGTTTATCTGTAAATTTACCAGGAAAGCTTGCTATGCTTGGCAAAGTAAGTGGATCACTTGTTGACTAATGTTGTTTGAGGTGAACATTTTGTTCAGTTCGTTCTGACAGTTTTTGCTGTACCTTTTTTTGCATATTTAGGAAGCGGTTCAACAAAGAGAGAAAGCTCAAAAGATTGCCTTTCAGGCGTTGAGGCAATCTACAGCGACAGACAACGTTGTTCGCTGCCTTAAGTAAGATTCCCTCTGATTAGTGTAGTAATTTTTTCTGAATTTGGACTCTGAATCAAATGGCTGAATAGTAAGAGCTTGATTTTTGCAGGATGTTCGCCAATTTGAGCAGGTCAGCAAAGGCAGATGCACCAGCAGCGTGTTTTGATCAGTTCCTAGAGTTTCAGAACCAAATTGCTCAAGCAGTAACTGACATGGTGTCAATTCAAGCAGCCACTGCGACCCTCGAAACCAAACTAGAAACGAAAGAAGACACTCCAATCTTACACGAAATTGCACATAATTCCATGGAACGATTCCACGACCACGAACCGAACAGCAACTCTAAGAGAAGATTAGCCTTGTACAAGTCCATTGCATCATTTCCTGAAAGAGTGAGTGAAATTCAGAAGGCAAGTAGCAACGGTGGGAGGGTCTTAAGGTCACATTCAAAAGTGTCGTATGATAAGAAAGGGGAGGTTAATAATGCTGAGAATGATGAAAACAAGCAGCCAGGTACTGATACTGGTTGCTTAAGCAGCATGATCAAGCTGTGTAAGCATATAGAACTGGAAGCCGGGAGTTGGTTTATGGAGTTCATAGAGAAGGCACTCGAAATGGGGTTGAAGAAATCGAAAGGAAAAGCGGATGCTGATGTTCGAAAAGTTCCTCAAGCGCTTATCCTTAAGGTCATGAATTGGGTTGAGGTTGAGCAAAGCGATTCGAGCAAGCGGCCAATTCATCCTAAAGCCTCTCAAATTGCTAGGAAATTGAGAATCAAAGTGAAGAACCCATAATTCTTTGTTGTGGCTGAGATTCTTTCCATAACATAGTTAATTATGTGACTCAATTCATTGATATTGAAATTCTTCATTATAAGATCATTTTAGGAGTGTAAGTTTTAGATTGACTGTAAAATAAGATCAGGTGTTGGTTAGTGTTTATTGTCTAGAAATTACTTCTGCGTTATAGGAGTTGAGATGTGTAAGATTTTCTGTCACGCCATAGATTTGGAGTCCATACAAAAAAACAAACACTAAATAAAACTCATGACATTAAGTTGGAAAATTGACTTTTCTTATATGGTATACGTGAACACCAATACGCTTATTTTGTACTTATGTGGCACGACCTTGGTGGAAAATTGTGCTGCCAAGTGGCACTCTCATACGCTTTCAAATTTCAGCTTTCATTAGTAGTGATTGATTTTCTTAAAGAGACCTCTTTGTCGGTAGTATTTTTACCATCAAAGAACAGTTTTTGTTTCCCCAATCAAGTCAGGTATCTGATATCACTATAGTAGCTGATATCACTACAGTTCTTACTGACCAGACTCAAGTCACCTATCTGATATCACTATAGTAGCTGATGCAGTTACTAGTCTGGGAAATTGTTGGTGGCTCCATTGTTACAGATGTACCTACCCTTGCTATGTACTTTAGAGGTAATATGAGACATTGAGGAACTATAATATGGCCCTTGTAGACTTGTTGTCAAATATTGAAAGTTTGCAAAGTATGTCCTTTGCGGGAATATTGGGGGAATATCTTGATGGGGATATTTGTAGCCCAATGCAACCTGATGCCAGAACATGCAGGAGGAGAAATAGTCCTTATCTGTTGATGCAAAGTCCTGTAGGCTTTAAACTAATGTACTGCTGTGTAATTTACTATCTACTATCTTCTCACAACATTCTTTTCACTTTTAAACTAATTTATATGGACTTATTAGTACCTGTATTTTTTTTATTTTTTGGTTTTTTTTTTGTGACATGTAATTTAGGTATACTGAGTATATTTGAAAGACTCTGAGGTTGTCTCACCCATCTACTAGAGATGGGAAAATGGAAAAAAAAAATTCATGTTCTTGAATAGGATGAGGGTAATTTCTTTTAACAAACTCAAGAAAAGTCGCACATAATTCAGAATCTAGAACTTGACTCCAGCTGTGCGAAGGCTCATAGTTCAGAATATTAGGATTTTGGCCATTAATATGTGTTCACTGTAAACAATTTTCAGGGCCTTAACTAATAAAATATTATGACCTCGTGTGTTGCAGGGACTAGAGACTTTGAGACTTGTACTACAATTATTATCTAGCCTCAGTTTTGCGCAAACGGCTGACATGACCAGGTGTCTCCGTGTCTGATCATTTGCAGCATTACTGCATTTGAGACGTTTAAAGAAACGAGCACCAAGAGATCGATGTTTTTTGGTGTCACAATTATGTAAACTTACCCAAGTAAGAGGCAGAGTTGATGCGGTACACCCTAGGGTCTGGACTTCTTATTGTCATTTTAGTCCGGCAATAGGATACACACAGTTCATGTACAATATTCATGTCAGGAATTCCTCATAGATCTTGCAAAATCTGTTAGAAGTAGAAGCTGCTACTGTTGTTAGAATATCATTTGACCATCAAAAGAGAAAGAAATTCAGAGGAAATGCAGGCTCCTGCGCCTTATTGAGGAAAGATAACTAAATGACTTCTGAGTGTTGTGACTGGTAATTACATGTTAACTTTTAACTTTTGCTCTCTGAAGTTGATAGATGTGGTTTCTTGTATATGAAGTTGAGTACGAAGCATGTACAACGGCTGACATCTCTTGCTGATTGACGTTGTGAAGCGATTAAGCGTAGCATAATTATGTATAACCATCCAATGAGTATGGGATCATTAGTTCATAGCCTGCATGTTTCTGCAACATCTTGGAGGGGTCTCATGCAAGTAGATTTTGTAGTTATCATTGCACCATTTTCCTCACATTTCATTACAGTCAGGACAGTATTTATGAGTCGAACAATTACCTTTATGGCATCTAAACTAATGTATAGTTGAGATCATGTTTCATCTTGCGTGACCAATTCTGCTAACAACTAATGTACACATAATATTTAACTCGTAGAATTTCATGCAGTTGGAAATTCTCTGCTTTATAGTTGATCTTGTAGAAATTCTGCTAGCAAGGCATATGATATCACTGGGGCTTTCTGCTTCATGTGTTACGAGCCTTTGGTTTATCATCATATTGGCTATTTACGATAGATCAAAGTACTGTTCTAAATAAAAACCAGAGCTATCCTTGCACTCTTAAGTAATCTGCAACTATTTCTTTTTCTTAGTAACTCTACATTCAAAAATGTCTCTTGTTATTATATAGTGAATGCAAAAATTCCGACAATGCTTACCAATCCTTATTTATTTAGGAAATTCCGACATACTCTGCCCTATTATTTCATCGCCCAGTGTCTGATATTACTATGATACATCCGGTGGATATATGACTAGTTACAGCCGTAAAAGAGATTGTACGTTACTTTTAATAAAACTAAATTCACCTAACAATTAGTTGAGATAAAATTGCTTGTGGGCTCGTGACTATAACTTTACCGTCGAAGATAAAATCACCCTAACTTAATCCTGTGGATTAGATTTACTCGCATAAGTAGTGTACTACAACTCTTTAATTATCATTTGTCTCAACCTTTTGATGATTAGTTTTGATGTCATCCATTCTTAGTAACTTTAAATATAATTTCATATACAAATTGTGTGACCTTTTTTTTAAATGGGAAGAAAAAGTTAAAATTAGGACAAGGGGATATAAAGAGTAATTTGACACGTAGTAATTAATGAGTAAACAAAAATTAAAATTTACAAAATACACTCATAAGTTGTACAGTCATTTGAAAAATAGAAAGCCTCAAACAAGCAGAACGATAACAAGTTTTAACTTGTAGGTCATACTTTCTTCTTCTTACAATAATTTTTTTTTTCTTATATTTATCTCCTACTAATTTTATTTGCACTAACATTTTATTGTTTCCATCCCCTACATTTCCGACTTGCACTGATTTTTAATTAAATTTTATCTCCCACTAACCTCATTTGCTCTTAATAATAATTATCTCTCCCCTCTAACAATTGAATTGAAAAATACGTTTTTTAAAAAAATAAGGAACATTTTAAAAATACCTTCTCTAAATCCACGTGCATATTAAGATACGATTTCATATATTCATACTTTTATAAACTTTTCGTGCCTGAGCACAAGCACATGCTAGTTACGCTTTAAGTACAATAACTAACTATAGTTTATTGCAGGATTACTTTTCATTCTTTAACCTTAATTAAGAAACGACTGTATTTCATTTCAATAATAAACAGCATATGACGTTTCAAAAATTGCAAAATAGGGGTATAAATACCTACACTTTCACAGTTCCACGCATATTCTCTGTTTCTCACATTTCTGCTGCTCCAATATCATTGAACGACACTTCTCTCTTCTTTCTTCTCTCTCCACTTTTACTCTCCAATTTCCGCACAAATTTTGCACTTGAAGCTACTATGGGAGATATCGTCGCCGATGAAGTTTTGCAGTTACAGAATCACAGTTCCTCCGATTTTCGCCGTTACTACAAGCATGTTAAGGATAACGTTCACGGATTCATCCATCTTGATCCGGTAACGTTGAATTTCACTCTTTTCAGATGCTCATTATTCATAGTTTCGAGTGATTTTGGTAATTATTTCGAAATTTTCGCCGTTTTTTCTGTTTCCTCAGCTAGATTTTTTCGCGTTCCAGTGTTCGCTTACTTCCGTCAAGTTAAGCGTCGGTATAACGGCGTTAATGTGGAGTAATTTATGTATTATTTTTAGAATTTTTCTGAAATTTATCGCTTTTCTTAGTCTCTTTGTTCGACTTAATGACATTTTAACATATTTAGTATTAATCATGCTTAATTTTTGATGAAGTGAGTTTTGAGAGCAATTTTTGTAGACTCTAAAACAGAGACGGAGAGAGATTGGAGAAATTATTTCTAAATGACGAAATCCTGAATTTGCGAGAAATTCGCGCTCCTTCGAATTCCTGTACTTTTTCGCATTTAGAGAATTCGACATAATTATTACCCGACGGTTCTTCCGTTTTTTGTGTTATGTTGATTCGTCGCAAAGCGTTGAATTCGATGATATGACTTTCGTCGAATAAGTGGTGGTCATGTGTTCTTCGTTAGATATGTTGAAAGAATTAATTTCAGCTAATTGAAGTATTATTTTGTATAATCTTTGTTAAGAACTGAGTTTAAACTAATCAAAGACTAATCGCTTTATCAATTTGTTTAAATCAGTTTACTTTTTGACGAAAATTGACGGATGAAGTTTGAAATTGAGAGTTTCCTTATTTATTAATTAATTTTTTATTGGATGATATTTTTTGATTAAATTAGTTGTAATAAAAGATTATTATTGTTGATTTGCAGCTTGCACAGAAGTTCATAGATACTGAGCAATTTCAGAGGCAAGTGAAACTACAATTTCTGTAATTTCTGCCTATTTGACCTTTAATTAGGTGTTTGGCTAATTACGTAATCGCTGTTTTTTTGTTCCAGACTTCGTGATCTTAAGCAGCTCGGTAAGTTGTCAATTCAAAGTTCTTTTTGCTTCATATTATGCGTTTATTTGTTTTAGCTTGAAAAATTGGCGTCATTCCTTTTCTTACTATGTTAAAGTTTAATTATATGGTACAGTGATCTATTTGCTAAATTAATGGAACATGCTGACATGTGGTTATAATCAAACTATATCTCCATAAAGCCAGC
Source organism: Dysphania ambrosioides (assembly GCA_026401315.1). NCBI lineage: Eukaryota > Viridiplantae > Streptophyta > Magnoliopsida > Caryophyllales > Amaranthaceae > Dysphania > Dysphania ambrosioides. The sequence goes on along the minus strand of CM048671.1, from coordinate 20,401,215 downwards.
AGTCAGGATATTATTTAACCTGTTGGATGTACCCTAGCATGTCTGGCACTCTTTCATGTCTAATATATTTAACCATTTATATTTTGCCTCTATCAAGCATGTTGTTATATTACACTTATCCCATTTATATTCATTTTATCTTTTTAATTGGACTAGTTTAGATGTATGGTTTGGTGTTATTGAGATCTTTTAATGTTGAACGAGTTCAATTTAGTTTCATTTGAATTTAGATATCTTGCTAATATTGGGAAGGCAATAAGATTGGTCATTTTTTGTTTAGCTTTTTCTTCACATTGAGACAGACTTGACCATTGAGAGTGATGGTAGTATCAACTTCTAGTTTGATTGTCCAATTCCTTCAGATTTGCTGAAGAACACTGTTCAACTTAAATGGTTTTATCTAGGTAGTCAGATGGGTTTAGACTGAAGAAGTAAATATAGTTGTCTCAAAATGAGATCACGTGTTGCAGTGTGGCTGCATCATCAAACATAAAAATTTGATCACAATGACTTTGTGCTGAAGTAGTGTTAAGTTTCTGAATATCGTTTGACAGTTTTGTTTGAAAATGGAATTATGAAAAAATAAAAACAAGGAGCACTTAGCTGGATGCTTCATGTTGATTATATAATCAATCTGTTATACTTACGGTATTAAATTAGCCATCATTGTTGAGGTTGTTTCTTTGAAAAGTCTTCTTTTGAATGTTTTCTTTACTTTACTGACCTCCAATTAATGAGGATTTATGTGTTTTTCTGTTAGAGCTGTCATTCTAGATGACTGTCATTTGATACGGAATACTGTAGCAATAGTAATTTGACCTCTATATAGTCTCTGCTTTGATCATGTGTACCCTTTCAGGGATCGCGCACCTGGTTTTCCCAGGGGCTGTACACTCTCGGTTTGAACATTCTCTTGGAGTCTATCATCTTGCTGGTGAAGCTGTTAATGAACTCAAGAAATACCAAGTAGGACACTTGCTTGAATTATTACGTCTTTGTTTACATCAGAATTATCTATATTAGCATGTTTTGTAGGGTTTGGAGCTTGGCATCGAAAAATTCGATTTACAGACAGTGAAAATTGCTGGTAAGAGAGTAATTTTTTTTCTATAATCACTATTTTTTACCTTATTGGTTGAAATCTGTAATCGTAGAATTGGTTTGTTTATAGGGCTATTGCATGATGTTGGTCATGGTCCATTCAGTCACATGTTTGAGAGTGGGTTCCTTCCCAAGGTTCTTGGTGGTTCTAAATGGTATTTTTTACTTCAAATTTTCTTTAAACCCTATGAAGTCAAGACATTCCTGATGTTATTACACCACTAGTATGTTGATTGACTTTAACCTGCCTTCTAAACTACTAAAGGTCTCACGAGGATATGTCTGACCGCCTGGTTGATTACATAGTTGATGAGCACCACATAGAGATGGAAGATGACATGTTAAAGAAAGTAAAGGTAGTAAAGTACTATTACTAGATTGTACTTCTTGCTGTGCAGTTTTTTGATTTCTGGTGAAATGGCTAGTTTTGTAATTTTTTATGAAGTTTTTGGAATGTCGATATGAGGTCAAAATCATATGTAAGGATTTGTTTATAGAGAGGAACTTGGTTTACTGGATTATCTCTTAGTTTATCTGATTAGAACATGCCTGGATTCTAAATCCTTAATGTTGGATCCCAAATTAATTTTCTTTTGGCTGTAATGGCTGATGTGATTGTATTTTCTGGTCTTTACACACACACACACATATATATATATACACATACATACATATATATATACACATACATACATATATATATATATATATATATATATATATATAGAAATAGGATCATGTGAGAACCCCTTAGTTATATAAGAACCTTTCTTATATAAGAACTCATCTAATACCATTAATTTAGTTTATTTAGATGGATGTGATTTAATCTAGATTAATGGCAAAGTTGTAATTATAATAAAGTCAGATTTGGTAGTTAAGGAAGTTTCTTGTTTCCGTGATTATTGGGTAGTTTTCAGTAAAAATCGTATTATTCAAAATCAGCAGTTTTCCTATTTTTCATTTTACTCTATATTCAAATGAAAATATTTAAATGCTTCTTTCGCTATATTTCATATTCAAAGGATATCTTTGCTGTTTTGGCATTAAAAAAAAATAAGCTAATGATTCAATAATTTTCGTAATATGATGATGATAACTGTAATAGTTGTTGTATTTTTTTTACTTCTATCGATTTGATAAAAAAATTTCTTAATATGTATGTTTTATTTCTTAAAAAAATTAGTCGTATTATGCTGTGGAAAATTGGTCTTATTATGTTTGATGTATTAGAAAAATTTTAGAACACTAAAATGTTGTACATTAGATTAGTGTATAAATTTATGCCTTAATACGAATCTTGTACATTAGAATTATTACATTAAACATTAGTTGATTTTATTAGAACATTATAATAGATTTTTAGAACATTAGAATTATAATTTAGAACAATAGGTATAATATGCTATAATATTTGAAAATATAGTTTAACACTAAGAACAATAGTATGACCTTTTAGAACATTAGAATTATAATTTAGAACAATAGGTATAATATGCTATAATATTTGAAAATATAGTTTAACACTTAGAACAATAGGATGACCTTTTAGAACATTAGAATTATAATTTATAACAATAGGTAAATATGTTAAAATAATAGGTATAATACTTAGAAAAATAGAAGAAGTTTTAGAACAATAGGTATATAATGTTAGAACAATATGTGTAACATATACCTATTGTTCTAAATTTATGATATATTGTTCTAAATTTAGAGGGTTTATTGTTTTGAATTTGAATTTATGTTATGAAGTTATTTGAATTGTTCTAAAGTTTATTGTGATTATTCTGAAACTTTGTACTATTGTTCTAAAACTTTGTACTATTGTTCTAAAACATTGTACTATTGTTCTAACTAACAGCTGCTAGTGTAATAGAACACATTGCAAAAGCAATGCAAAGAGTAGATATAATTCTCGATTTTCCATAATATTTTTTCATTGCTACTTACAACTTGTTTAAGGTTTTGTATATATGGCTTATAATTTTAATTTTTTTCTGAGTAATAGTTTACTACTTGTTTAAGAGATGTTGTGTAGCATGGAAGATCAAACACTGTAGACATGAGCATTAAAAAAATAGCTGGAACGTTTGTTAGAACAATAGGTATATTGCTTAAAACAATAGACATAACAATAGGTATAACAATGCGTAGAACAATAGATGAAATACTTAGTACAGTAGAGTAATATTTTAGAACAATAGTTATATTACTTTAGAACAATTGACAAATTTGTTAGAAAAATAAGTATAGTGCTTAAAACAATAGGTATAACATATACCTATTGTTCTAAATTTATGATTTATTGTTCTAAAACATGTTGTGTTACTGTTCTAAAGTTTGTAATTATTCTAAAACTTTGTGCTATTTTTCTAAATCTTTGTACTATTATTCTTACATATTATACCTAGTGTTCTAAAATCGTTAACTATTGTAATAAGTTTTATACTAACTATTCTTATATATTATACCTAACGTTTAAGATCATTGTTTCATTCTTCACATATAATATGATTGTTTTATGTGGATGTAATGTATAAAGTTTGATATAACGTTTGAAAAAATTGTACAATTGCCTACAAGAATATAGAGATTAGTGCAATTGAAAAAAAAAGTTTGTAACAATAATTATATAATACAATATGATTTAACGTAATATGATTTAACAATAATTAGTACAGTTGAAAAATTAAGAAAATCTTATTAATTGACAACTATATAATAATTTGGAAGATTTGGACCCAAAAAAATGATTCCGGAAAATCGATTTGAACAGAATTGGAAGTGGTTGCGGAAATTACGGCATATTTTAAACAATAAAGGGAAGTTGCGTTTTTTAGGATTGTTAGTTAATAATATTTTTCTAATAATTACATTTATGCCATTTGATGACAATTGCATCTAAACCGTTGGATTTAAAAATTAGATGGCTAAAGATGGGTTCTCATATACAGGAAGTTCTTATATATTAGGGGGTTCTCACTGGAACTCGCCCCTATATATATATATATATATATATATATATATATGTATGTATGTATGTATGTATGTATGTATGTATGTATGTATATATATATGTATGTATGTATGTATGTGTTTATGTTTATGTAATCCAATATATGTACTCTTTTACCAATTTGTTCCTCTTTTGATAGGAAATGATACTTGCTAGCACTGAGCATGGTTCAGCAGATGTGAGTATTGATAATGGCTTTGCTTCAATGATTTCCAGCAGTTGCACAAGATTTGTTGCTGTAACATGTTTTCTTGATGATATACAGTGTTATATCTGAAATTCTAAATGATACTCGCATGTACTCATCTGCTTTTACAAATGCAGCGTGTGAAGGAGAAGAGATTCTTATATGATATTGTTGCAAATGGACGTAATGGAATTGATGTTGACAAGTACGGTTGTTTCTTACTAATATATATCTTTACTTGGTGCTTGTGTTGCATTTGCCTTCTGGCTATTAAACATCCCTTAATGTTATTTCCAAATCTCATATAGGTTTGACTATATTGTTCGTGATTCTCGAGCTTGTGGTCTTGGTTGCAACTTCCAATTTCAGAGGTATGTATTACATTCTGTTTCTCTGGCAATGTCATCAGCTGCATGTTCAAATGCCTTACCCATTTACTCTCTCACATATCGCCAAGTTAATCTTAGGATTTTTCTGTTGTATTGCTTTGTGCTTTTTTGTGTCAACTTATACATGATCACCTTTCCCTTGCAGGTTGCTGCAAACAATGCGAGTCATGGATGATGAGATATGTTACAGAGCCAAGGAATGTCAGTACAAATTACATAATGTATCATCCCTGAACTGCCCTTATTATTATATACTCAAGTTCACATTTCACAATTCTGTCAGATCTTACAGTTCACAAGCTGTTCATAACCCGCGCTGATCTGCATCGTACTGTATATACACACGCGAAAGTGAAGGTGGTTTGTTTAATCTTAATGTGATATTCTCTTGTTACACGTATAGTATAATGTTGTTGATGCATTAAAAGTTCTAGTATTTGATGGGGGACATGTTTTTACAGGCTGTAGAACTTATGGTTGTTGATGCGTTGCTGAAAGCAAACGACCATCTACAAATTGCTTCTAAGATTCATGATCCTACTGAATTTTGGAAGGTAGATGAGCTTGGCATCATCTTCACCTTTTGTTTCTTCCATTACCTATCCACTTCTGCTCTGGTAACTATGTCTTCTGATTCCAATATTTCAGTTGGATGACACAATAATAAAAAGAATTGAGACTGATCCTCACCCAGCTCTGAAAGAATCTAGAGATTTGATTTTGCGGATAAGGAGGAGAGACCTGTATCAGGTTTGTGTACACTCTATACTTTATGTTATGGCTGATTTGTTACAGTTTTTACTTTGTTGGTAGCAACCTGTTGAATTCTTTGTTTTATTTTACATAGTTCTGCAACGAGTTCACTGTTCCAAGAGATGATCTTGAGCACTTCAAGGAAGTTACTGCAAAAGATATTATCTGTTCTCAGGTATAGGACAGTACTTTGCCCATGGTTTGCTCATGCTTGTAAGTAGTTTTCTTTCTAAGTTGTTTTGCATTAGGTGTCTGGTGGGGTGACCCTACAAGAAGATGATGTTGTTGTGAGCAATATCAAGATTGATCTGACACGAGGAAAGAATAATCCTCTCGAAAGGTATAAAAGATTTGATCAATAAAAAATTGTCAATTTTTCTAGTCTGTGTTTCATTCTTCACTTGTACTGATGCTTTATCTTCTGCTTTTGTCTCCAGCATCAAGTTCTTTGAGGTATGAATATTCGTGAATTTTGATCTTGAATTTATTTACTTTTGACTGTGCTTATGGGAAGTCCTTTCCTGGTAAAATTGTTTTGTTGTCTGATTTTCGTATGAGAGATTTTCTAGGTTTGAAAATAGTTTTACCAAGAAAGAAAAAGATTTTCAATAGTCTAGGAAGGAACAACTCCCCTCTCTTTTCATCGATTTATCTGGTGAACCAAACAGAGGAACTTAGAGATTGAAAGTTTTCTGGGAAACTTATTTAATACACATTGAAATGCTTACAAAATTTCCCATAAGTATATGGTGATTGGGTATTTAAACAGTGGCCGTTGATGTGTTTGCTTTTGCATTTCAGGACTATGATTCTAACAGGAAGTTCATCATAGGAGATCAAAGCATCAGTCAAATACTGCCTTCTTGTAGTCTAGACAGGATAGTTAGGGTGTACTCAAAGAAACCAGAGCTGGTTCGTGCAAAATATGACCTTTGTTTAAATTTTCAAGATATAATGTTCCCTAATTTCCAGATAGGAATTAAATTATGAATACCCTGCAGGTGACATTAGTATCTGAAGCATTTGAGAACTTTCAGCAACAGAAATATGGAAGGAAAACTCAAGTACATGGAACGCCGCAGAAGAAGAAGCAGCGAAGAGTCTAATTTCTGCAATTATCGTCCAAATAGTAGCAAGGACTATCAAGTGTACATACCTGAAGACCCAAGATATATATCATAGTATATTTGTTGGTAATACGCAGACAAGTGATGGCAGGTTAAGCTAAAAGGGTTTTTACACGCGACTAATCGTTTGTGGTGTTGTAAAATCTGTGTGATATTCTCATTGGAGAACAAAGCTCTAGTCTCATAGCTGATACTGGACAACAGCATTAGCAGTTAGTTAATGATGCTGCAATTTTGGGAGTTTGATTCTGCTCTTACTTCTTTTGAAAACATTCTCACTGAATATTAGACGAGATTGAAGAACACATTTTTGAATTCATTTGGAGTTGAGGCAGTACACTTCATCATTCTTTGATAAACTTGTATGAAGAATTGATGATTGTACATATTAAAACCCCAGATGTATACTCAGGTGTATCATAATATTGCGGATTATTATGCAGTTAAGGGTAATAAATGACAGTTATCTTTTCTACCTTTCTGGTTAGAGTATTGCAATGATGTTTTCTAATCCTAGATAAACGAGGAACTTTACGTATAGACATCATTTCTCCTAATAAAGTTCTCTCTTGTTAGATGAGGTGAATTTGTGAACAATATGGTCAATGCCCCAATTATAGGAGTTTGAAAATCAATTTAGAATCAAAATAGATGATAAAAACTTCTAAGCCTAATATAACCCCATAAGAATGATTCAATTGTCTAAGATGATTCAATTTTAAAGTTTATTATACAAGATTTTCAGGATATTTCTAAATTTTTATGAAATTGAAATAAAAGTACTAAATAATGCCTAAGGTCGTATAAGAAGGTTCAAAACCATACAAAACCTTATATTTGGTCTCTTGAGTCTCTAAAAACAAGCTTATGAACCAATTTAAAGAGTTTCAAAAATCAATTGAAATAGGTGTTTAGAGTCAAAGTCTATGCTTTAATCAATCCTAGGACCTAATATGAAGCTATAAGATCAATAGTATGCATATCAAGGTATTTTCTTACCGGTTATGAATTGACCAAAATGACTTAATTTTAAAGGTTATAGTACACTGCTTTTTAAAATATTTTTAAAATTGAATTAAAAGTATACGAGGATTTCTAGGGTTATATGAGGAGGTTTGAAACCATATAAAACTTTATATAAAGTTTCCAAAGGCTCTAAAAATTGAGATTCAACTACTTCAAGGAGTTTTAAAAATCGATTAAAATGAATGTTTAGAGTCAAAGTTGATTATTACAATCACTCGTAGGGTTTAATTTGACTCTTTAAGACTCATGGTAAACATATCGAGGTGTTCTCTCACTAAGTCTAAAATTGTCCAAAATGACAAAAAATTCTAGGTGACTATAACTTTTTTTGGGATATTTTCAAAATTGAAATGTATTGGATGATTTCCAGGGTTAGAGGTTTGAAACCATAGAAAACCTTAAATTCAATCACCAAAAGATTTAAAAATGAGCTTAGTGTCCAGTTTAAGGAGTTTTGGAATTTAGTTGAAGTATGTATTCCAAGTAGATGGATCTAATTACTTCTATGGCCTAATGTAATACCCCATATTTTAGACATTATATTAAGAATATTTTAGTACAAAATAAATAATTTAAAAATTATTTTGGCACCAATCACAATTATGGAACTTCATTTATATATTTATTTTATAAATTTATTAAGAAAATTATTTAATTTTATAAATAAATATTTAATTCCTCAATTATTCCATTAAAATTCCAAAAAAAAAGCCCTCTAAAATATCCAAAGTATCCATTTTTATTCTAGAATATTCTAAAAGCTTTTAAAACATTATTATTAACAAAAAAATATAGTTTAATATATTTATAAAGATTATTTTTTAATTTAAAATGGATAATATTGAAAATATGATATATTTACCAAAGAAAAATATATATATATTTTAAAAAAAAAAATTCGACCATATCTAATAATGGTCAGCTACCATGATTAGAATTTAAAAAAAAAATAATAATTTATTATTATATATATTTAACCCTAATTTAAAGGATAATTTTAGTTGAAAAGATAAGTTTAAATTAAAAATAATAGATTTTCAAAAAAAAAAAAATAAATAAATTCTATCCTTATCCTATCCTTTTTCTATGATTTATATTTCAAAAAAAAATTTATTATAAAATTTTATCTTTTTTAACTAATTCTAATTGGTTTGTTTTGAATTAAATAATTTTAATTGGTTAAATTATTTAATAATTTAATTATTTTATAATTAAAAGATTTTTCTGAAATTTTGAGGATAATTATCAATTTAAATTCATATTTATCTTTTAGTGTTTTAAAATTCTAAAATTCATCCTAATTTCTACTATAAATAGACCCTTAAATCTCACCTAATTCTTCACACAAAAATCATTAAACCCTTTCTCTTTCTCTCAAACTTTCTCCCTCTCTCTCAAGCCACTCTCTGCATCTCTTCGGCCATCTGGTGCCACCAACAACCACCAGCCTTCGTGAGCATCCTATTTCCTTAACTATTTAATTGTTTTAATTATTTTGCAAACTGTTTAATTCTTAAAACTATTTCTAAACATAATTAAAGTTTCAATATTATATGCATAATTATTGTGTTGCATTGTGTTGATTAGTTTATCTTAAATTGATAGGAGGATCAACTTGAAGTTTAGTAAAGAGTTGTTAGAAAGTACTAGAATTTAAGGTACGTATATGTGTTAAATCTTTTTATGTGCAATTGAATATATTATTTTGTGAATTATATTGTGCTAAAGTATTTTTAAATATATGTTTATATATGGCTAGGTATTTGAAATTTCGATAACAAAAAAAAGGGTGATATACATTTACCTTATTTTATTTAATATGTATCATGTTTCAAAAGGGCCGAATGACATTTGAGATTTTATAAATTTCAATGAACTTTAATAATTAAAGCAAGGTATTTGTATTTAAGAAGTTATAAAAGGAGAGTTATTATTATTATATATTACCGCTTGATTTCATAATCAAGAAGGGTTCATGCTTCAAAGTACACTTGTTGGCAAATAAAAGGAAACTCCAAGGATAGATCCGTGATGGGATAACTAACTTGGGGGGGTGTGCACACTTAGGATCAAGGAGGGGATATAAGAAGAGGAAATTGTTTTTATTAAGTGTTTTAATAATTCCATTTGTATTGGATTATTATAAAGAAAGGTTCGAAGTTTATTAATATATAAGAAGGCAAGTTTGAAATGAAGGAATTTAAAAGTCAAAGTATTTCTTTTATCATGTATACGTACACAGTGTTTTTACATTGACACGTATTTTCCTATTTGTTTTGGTTCGCCCTACTTATCATTTATGGTGAGTAGGTTTGTAGGAATAAATATGCATGGGAGCATTACATCAAGGGGCACATACTAGTTAGGAGTTTTATAATTTTTCTTAATCAAATTTTGTACCTTTGGATAATCAAAATTATAATTCTTTTTAATAAATAAATTGAGTTTTTCTTCCGCTGCAATATAGTAGTTAGTTAGCACAGCCAAAGCGTGGTGACACGTGGCGGTAATACCCCTAAGTTACTAAAATTACTATCATTATTATTATTATGTTAGTAATTTGGGGGTGTTACACCTAATATGTCCCTGTAAAACACATGGTAAGTATATTAAAGTGTTCTTTTAAAAGGCCAAAACTGTTCAAAATATACACCGTTGTTGAGATATTTTTGAAAAATTTCTAAAATTGGAATAGAGGTACATGATACTTTCTATGGTTTTATGAGGAGTTTTAAAATGATTTACTACCTTTTATTACCCTCCAAATGTCCTAAAAATGAGCTCAGGACTTAGTGATAGGAGTTTTTAAATTCAATTGAAATAAATACTTAGAGTAAAAATAGATGATTCTAATCACTTATAGTACTTAATATGATTTTATAAGACTCATAATAATTATATCAAGGTGTTCTATCATGGGATCCAAAATTGTCCAAAATGATCTAATTTTGATAGTGCTTTTGGTGATTGTCTAGAATAATTGAATATAATAAACGATTTTTGATTCATTTTTGATTTTTTTTTTTCAAAAGTTGTCCTTTTGGTATTGAGTGCCTCTTAGGGTCTAATCCGCTCCAAAAAAATGTACATCACGTACATGAAAAATGTACATTACGTACATGAAAAATATACATTGTATATATATGAGTTATGTGGAATGTACATCATGTACATGGAAAATATACATTACGTACATGGAAAATGTACACCACGTACATGGAAAATGTACATAATGTACATGTGAGTTATGTGAAATGTAACGTAATGTACAATTTCCATGTACGTGATGTACATTTTTTTGGAGCAGGTGCAACATGTTCATGGTGCACCCGAATGCACTGTCCACCCATTGCTTAGGGTTGGTTATATTAGGATGTTTGTAACCATTTGAAGACCAATAATGGGTGTTTTAAAGGATGCAAAACATTATCTAACTCTGAGCTATTTGTAAAAATATGGTTGAAATGACATATTGGAGCCTTAGAGGTGATTGAGAGGGTTTTGGGCTTATTGTCCATGTAGGAACTTTCTCATTGGATAGCTAGTTGTTCCTTCTGTTTAGCCCAAAAAGGTCATGTTTGTATTGCTCTAGATCTTTCGACTTATGTGGGCAACATATACGGTACTCGAGCCCTAAAGATTTAAATCTAAAAACTATTTTCTTTATGGGATTTAAACTAAAAACTTATTTAGTTATCTAACTACTAGGGAAAACCAAAATCTTATAAAACTGTAAACCCTAAGGAAAATAACATCCTAAGATATGTAGGACACTTTGTACAAGAAGTTTGTGAACGCAAAAACTCTTGTATATAACAAACTCAGCTACTAATATAACCCTACACCATACGTATACTTAATAGTCTCCATCCTTCCTGCTAGATTGAAAGAGGAAAATGGCAGAAGCCACGAATAAGTTAGGCGCAGTTTACACTTATATCTATGAGCACAGTAATCATAATCTTGAAAGTATTACATCGACCTTCGATTATGAAAATATTGAATTGTGCATGTTACGTGTGAAGAGTGTGATTAGCGAAAGCTCCTCTCTTTCTGAATTCAAAGCCTCCTATTATGGCCAAGATGTTGTAGGTATGTTCTGTCCTACACAATTAGGTTTTTTTAATATGTTTTTGTCTCCCCCTTTTTTTTTTTTTTTTTTTTGCATAGTGTTTTATAATTCTAACTATTTTTTTTTTTTTGTGGTGAAATATAATATAGTTAAAGTGCTTGTAGCGGAGCAAGTATGTCAGAGGCTAAAGGATTCACTGAAAAAACTATTTTATGAGGAGGTATCATTGTGGAGTATGTTGGATCATCCTAATATCACTAAGGTATATTGAATTGACTTTGCACCTTCTTTGCATTAATTAACCAGCGTAGATAATCTGAATGTTTATTATTTTCTTTTATCAATTACTACTAATTAGCCAGAAATGATTATGTGAGTGTTTACTTTGAATAATTATTCCTAGTGATATTGAGCAAATTTTGAAATTTTCTAAATCGGTTAGTTTTAATCTTTAATTTGAAATGTGATTTTGTTGGTCACGATTTTTAAAATTATTTAGGATTTTGTATTTCCTAAATTACTACTGTATCCTTTTTATTTTTATCTTTACATTTGCTTTTTGCGGAAATAAATGTAAATTTTAAATTCAAATATATTTAATTGTGCATATGTTAAAATTATAAATAAACTAATATTTTAAAAATATTCATTCAGATGAATATATCAAATTTCAAATAAATATGTTTTTTCTAGTTAAATTTTAGGTCGAATCAGAGGAATTAATAAATTAAAATTCTCAAGTTTCAAGGTGTTGGTACTGCTAATTACTTCCAATTGAGAGCTGGTATAGTGGTCCAGAAGTGGAGTTGAAATGTGACCTCAAAGTTACCATTCATACGTCCATCTCCTCCCCACTAGATCAAGACTAGTTTAGTTCTCAGGCAACTTAGCCTACATGCATTGGCTTAATGATTATTCGAAGACATGCCACACATTATTGAAATTGGAAAACACATTAGTGTTGATTATGAAAAACCAATGCTAGACCTTGTTTACAGTTCCTGAAGTTTTTTAGTTTGTTTGCACGCAGTTCATAGGAGCATCAAGTAGCCTATGCTACATGATTTCGGAATATCTTCCCGGAGGCACTCTCAAGACATACTTAACAAGAAATTCTAGGACAAAACTTTCTCTACAGATTGTAATCCAGTTAGCATTGGATTTGGCAAGAGGGTAAGATTCTCTCTACCATGTTTTTTGAAAATTTAAAACAAGTTTCCATTTGCCAAAGAAAACAAAAAACACAAGTTAACTTCTTAACTAGTAGTTAGCTCAACCGTATTCTGTTGTATTGCTTTTAGGTTATCATATCTTCACTCGAAAAAGATTGTGCATAGAGATGTGCACACTGAGAACATGCTTCTCGATGATAAAGGTCGCCTAAAGATTGCAGACTTTGGAGTTGCTCGCCTAGTCTCTTTGATACAAGGAAAAATGGTGGGACAGACCGGAACACATGGTTATATGGCTCCTGAGGTAAGTATAACATAGAATAAAAGTTTAAAACATTAGAACAATAGTTTAGAACAATAGAACATAAACTTAAAATATTAAAACAATAGAACAATAAAACAAAAGTTTAGAATATTAGAACAATAGTTTAGAATAATAGAATAGAAGTTTAGAACATTAGAACAATAGTTTAGAACAATAGAACAGAAGCTTAAAACATTAAAATAATAGTTTAGAACAATAGAACAATAGTTTAAAATAATAGAATATAAGTTTAGAACATTAGAAAAGTAGAACAGAAGTTTAAAACATTAGAACAAAAGTGTAGAATATTAGAACAGAAGTTTAGAACAATAAATCAGACATTTAGAAAAATAGAATAGAAGTTTTGAACAAATGTTTTGGAGAAAGTACAGCTGAAATGATATCAAAAGTACAAAAGTTTTTCTTGGGGTTTTGCAAAAAAGGGGTTTTTGTCTTAGTATATTTCTGAAAATGGGAAAACATGTGTCAGTTTTTTTTTAAATTAAAGGAGTGTGTCAATTTTGTCATTATTTACTCTTTTACCATTTTTTTCATTCAACCTCATCTGTTGGATTTGGGGATTGTATGGTGTAAGAATGATTCTTATTTGGCAAAAAGTTCTCATATAAGGGGGGGTCTCACATGAACCCGTCCATATATATATATATATATATATATAAGGAGGGATTATATGAGAACCTTACTCTTATATGAGAACTCATCTCCCACCGTTGATAAAAAGATCTTATGGCCCAAAATGTTTCAGCTTTTTATGGCAAAAGTATAATTTATTAGAACTTTTTTGTACTCCCACTGTCAATGTACATCACTTTTCCCTTAACTTTTCAAAAGGCATGATGTACATACAGTACCTCGTTTTTCGTGATATTGGAAACTTTTCATCTTCTGATTATTTATTCTATTGTTCTAGAAATTAGTAAAAATTATTCCAAACATTCTGTTGTTCTAAACTTTAGTACTGATGTGCTAAAACTTCTGTTCTATTATTTTAAACGAGTGTTCTAATATTCTAAACTTTTGTCTATTGTTCTAAGCTTCTATTCTAATGTTTCTAAACTTTTGTTCTAATGTTTTCTTTTCTATTGTTATACAAATCTGTTCTATCGTTCTAAATTTTTGTTCTATTATTCTAAACTATTATTTTAATGTTCTAAACTTCTGTCGATAGTTCTAAACTTCTATTTAAATGTTTTAAACTATTGTTCTAATGTTCTAAATTTGTGTTTTATTGTAATAAACTATTGTCCTAATATTCTAAACTTTTGTTCTATTGTTCTATCATTCTAAACTTTTGTTCTATTGATCTAAACTATTGTTCTAATGTTCTAAACTTCTATTCTATTGTTCTAAAATTCTGTTCTATTGTTCTAAACTAGCTATTGTCTTAATGTTCTAAACTTACTATTTTATTATTCTAAACTTTTATTCCATTGTTCTAAACTTTTGGTCTAATGTTCAAAACATCAGGATTAGACCTTAGAACACTAGTACAAAACTTTAGAACATCAGTATTAGACATTATACAAAAAAATAAATATTTAGAACATACGAGTCAACCTTTAGAACAATATAATAAAAATTTTAAACATTTACATATAAGTTTAGAACAATAGAATGAAAGTTTAAAATATTAGAACAATAGTTTAGAATAATATAATAGAAACTTTAAACAATAGTTATATATATATATATATATATATATATATATATATATATATATATATATATATATATATATATATATATATATATATATATATATATATATATATATGTATGTATGTATGTATGTATATATATAAATTTCTTTTGAATTTTTGAAGCATGGCTAATTGTACGCCTAATGTTGATATAGCCTTCTGACTAAGAAGATTTAAATTATTACTCTCTAAAATATGAGGAGGGGCATGAACCTCTAAAGTCTGACTTTAGTTTGCTGATAAAAGGGTCTTTATAGACTGTTGCTTCTTTTCTCTAAGAAATTTTTGGTTGGCTCTCTCAAACAAATTATATTCTTTCTTTGACAGTTGCTCAAGGGGAAACCTTATGACATGAAAAGTGATGTGTACAGTTTTGGAATATGCTTGTGGGAAATATATTGTTGCGAGACGCCATTCTTACCATCAAAGTTAGCAAATGTATCTTCGGCAATCATAGACAAGGTATGTAAATTCGTTATCTCATTAGGCACAAATCGGATTCAACCAAGATATTCATTTTTCAAAGACTTGTTAATCTTGAAATTGTATGTGATATTTGTAGGACATGAGACCTCGTATTCCCAAGTGTTGCCCGAAGTCATTAGCTAAAGTTATGAAAAGATGTTGGTCATCAAACCCGAAGAAGAGGCCGGATATGAAAGATCTAGTTTTCAGATTGGAATGTATCAATGCGTCCAAAGGGGGTGGTATGACGCCTACTGATCAAGCTCATTGCTCGTGCTTCTTTTATCGACAAGGGCACTAAATCTACTGATATAGTTTCAATGACAAGAGCAGTAGTGTATTGAGATAGTTCCTTGTTTAAGATTCTTCCCATGCCAATAGCACCATCTACTACGATCAACTCACTCCATCCCCATGTATATGCCAAATTGGTAGTTGGCACAATTTTTTATATTTGGTAGTGTGGATTTGAACTTTGAAGTGAGTAAAATAGCAGGATCAAATGAAGTCAATGAGAGGATATAGTGAATGGGATGGGGCATACAATTAGGGACATCTACAAAATGAAAAACTGCACATAGTGATGGAGGGAGTAGTCAACAATGGACTAGCTCTGTGTGTTTCCCCACTGCACCCATTTATTGACTTAATTTTTGAAAGGCTGAAATGGCTTAACTATGATGTGATTTTCATTGCTTACATTATTATGTTTCCAAGTGAATTTAACACTTCTACAATAGTGTACCTCAAATTAGTTGAAATCTTTTAGACATTCCTTCTCCCTTTTCTTAGTAGGGGCAACGTGAGATTGAATTGGGACATGAATATATGATACCAACCCAGAGCAGGAGCGAGGTATTCAGCAATTGTGAATTTCTTTTCTTTTTTTTTTTTTTGAATGAGCAGCAATAAACGAAATTTAGAAGATAAGATTCATTTGCACCTTACTACACAGAGTATAACGGATCTAATGTCCCTCGCCAAACACACAAAAGTTGAAGAATCCTAATTCCTAAAGCTTGACAATCTATACATACTGCTCCAAACTGGACAAAAAAACATAATTATGCATAGCAAAGAAGGAAATTTTATTACCACCTAGCTCCCTTATCTTCTTTACAAAAGGGAATAAATAATGCGCTTGACAAATGATGCCGGGATGACTTTCAAAAGCCATCATACCCCATTCTGTACAAGGGGCAAGGAAAACTTTAAAGTAGCTGCCTCCTGGTACTCAGAAAGGAAGTTGGGTACAAATGTTTGATATCCTGCCCAGTAACTTTCCTACAATATCATGACGTGATTCTGGTTGTACTTCTATTATATACAAAAACAACTAGGAAATGTATGCACTTCCTAAGCATCAGTGCCCATATCGCAGCTATACAATGTAGGGATAGAGATCTCCAAACTCAGCTTCATTCTGCAGTAGTTAATCTGTACCAAGTATAGGGACACAGCTGCAAGATTGTAGTTGTCATGAAATTTAAGCAAGGTCTATAGCTTTGGTTGTTTCAGCATTTAGAGACAAACACATAGGTTCCCAGGTCTAGCTATCCTGTTTTAGTGCTTTTCATGGAATTCTTCCAGGAGTATTGTTTTTATTTTCCCTCTCAAACTAGAGGCCTCTTGAGGTTCAAACCAGTGCTTTCCAAACTGAACAGAATAGTGAAGACAAGTGAACGCATAAAAGCAAATTAGCGAAGAAAATACAGTGAAACTGACAGCCCAGAACTGATCTGGTTGTGTATCTGGATTAAGACATACCATAGATGAGAGTTGCCTTGTCAGCCTTTCAGGTGCCTCTTGTATGAATCGCTCCACATAGTATAATACAAAGAGACCACAATCATAATAATTTGTCTGCTGGGGAACCTGTGGGGATGAAAGAAGTCAGATAAAAACAAGAACATTTCAGATGAATGCTGACAACTACCTCCAATGAATCCCAACAGAAAGCCAGGAGGGTCAAGATAAACACAGTCATACTCTAGAAGTGGAAGTTAGTAGAGAGGACTGTATTGAAACCATAAAGTACACAACACGATCAATGGAGTTCCAAAATTCACAATGCCGAATCTTTGGAGCTAATTAGACAGACATCATTAATAGAAGAAGACAGAGTTGAAAGTTACACTTAACAAGTTACTAGGAGCTGTAACAACACAAACCATAAGTTCACAATTATTACTTCCCACCAGAACCACTATAGCATAAAATACCCATTGTGTTGCTTCAGTTGCTGTAAATGCTTTGAAATGGTGGCTTAAATACATAAAAGGTCAAGTCTTACATGGCCAGTTAAATATGAAGTACAAAAAACAGCAACTCTAACATGGGGCACAATAACTGTTATTTTGCACCTTATGCATGCACAAGCATTAAGAAATCTACTTCCGTCTACTACAAGAACTTCTACATGAAATATAAAAAACATATTGCTAGGCTTATGGTAAGAAAATCAGGAAAAAAGATTGCTAGATAAGCTGGTTCAAGCAGAAGTAATACGCAAGTTTTACAAGAGCTGTACTACATTGCAAAAAGCAACATTCTTTCTTGGAGAACCTACCGTGGAAACAGAGAACTTCTTTGAGCAGAGGGCAATAAAAAAATTATTCGGCACTACATGACTAAATAAGGCAAGTCTTCACTATTTTCACATAGACAACATCCTTTCAACAAAATCCATTTGTCATATTACAACAAGTTGAGATATCCAAAATGAGGAGGCTTTGTGCTCCAAAAGCAGGAGCTAACCTAGTTTGTCTCTTCTGGCAGAGATAGGCAACGTTTCAATGATTGTCACAATACATTCATTTGTCAAGTCCCAAGACAGTAGTGCACAAATGAGATTCACACGATGGGTATTGTTCTTGTAAGTCTATGGTTCATTTAGTTACATTACCCAAGGACTCAAGGAGGCTACCATCAAAGTTTCTTCATCCACAAGAGCTTCTATTACAAGAAAGTCAATTTCTTATATAATGATAATTGAGATTAGAAAGGAGGCCTCAGGACTTATGAGTAGTTTGGGAACCACAATCATCAGCAGACTGACATCTTGTATACGATTTTTGACTTTATAGAAATTAAACAAAACCAAATGACCCAAAAAAATTGGAGGGTAAGAACACGCAACCCATTCTGGGTCGACCTTGTTCAATAGAAAAAAAAATTGATGACACAAAGCAGGTAATATAATTCATAGTGATCCAAATGGCCAAAAGTAATACACAAAAGACCTTGTTCAGTTAATTGGTAAAATATTCTACACCTTCATAAACAACCAATGCATTTAGTTTGCCATACTAGTTAAGTGACCAAGCCCTAGCTAATTGCAACTGATTCAAAATTCAGCTCGTTGCATATTGATTCTTTGCACATTTATGCAAACAAACTTTGTATAACATAAAAATTTAATTGCAGAAAAGGGGGAAAAAAGAAAAGAAAAGAAAAAAAGGGACGTGCGATTGACCTATATGGTTGACTTGAAATTTTAAAACTTGATCACAAACATGCATTTTATAACAGGCTTGACAAGTCCCCTTACGAGAAATTACAATATACTTCCTCCGTTTCTTTTTTGCAACACTTTGACTTTAGTAATTTTTTCTTTGACCTCTTCGGTGAACTATCCATGAGAAAAAATATTGCCATGTGGGATCTTGGTTAGATTTGTCTCAATATATAGCGTCCATACATCAACCTTTTATAACTTTTACTTATGTGTAATTAGAGATATTAATGGTTAAAAAGATGCATTGCAAACGTGGTTTGAGAAGTGTTGCAAGTAAAACGAAACAAAGAGAGTAGATGCTAAAAACTAATGTAAGCAGAACAATCAGATCCATATGTAAATAATGAAGAAAAGCAATCCAGTCAAAATAAGTATTGATATCAATTATTAAAAATTTCTTTATAATACAGACTACTATAAACAGACAAACGGCAAAGCATGACTAAAAAATAGACAGAATATAGAAAGAGTATCTCACAGAAACCAAAAGTGTAATGGAAAATGTAAACAACCACCTGACTGAAATTTAAAGAAATTATACCACTGGAGAAACATGATTACCACAATATATTTCTGCTCAATTCTACAAGGAAGATGTTGCCATATCTCGTCAGTTATGGGAGCATTGACTGCTTCGATATCTTTCTTTAGTATCATCCACTCATTTATCAACATACTGAAGAAAACATACCCATAAGTGGGTCAGTTTGCAACCAGCATCTTACCCATTAAAATGACCAAGGGCAAAAGTTTTTGTAGGATTAAGAAATTAAAATCCCAATTTTCCTTTGTTCAAATAAGAGTAATACACTAACTGTAAGGGATTCTTCTTTCTAAAGATGATCTGTATTATAGTCTCTTTTCCCTTGATCAATTCTCTTATAACACCCAGGTCTATGAATGTTGGGAAACATGTGTATGTGTGTAAATGTGAGCTCACGAGCAGTGTGCACTAAATGTTTCCTGTATCAGGATTCCCTTTCTGCACCAAATGAAGATTGTAAGAGTATTGCATGCCATAAGATAACATAACATCTTTGGCACCGGATTTAGCCTTCAAAGCTAGAAAGCATCAGTGAATTGAAGTGCGCAGGCTCCAAAGTCTCCCGGAAAGATACTATATCAAGCATCTAGCTGTATAAGATATATAATATATTACGCCAATCAAGGATTCAACATCGCCCTCTTTCAGAAAGCTGAAATCAACCACTCCATCCTCTTCCAAATACATTGAACAGGAAGATGGTACTTTGACCTATGTTAGTGAAGAAAGTCCACACAAATAAATCCTAAATCAATTCTAAGGATAAAGTTGGATTGTGAGGTGAAAATTATCAAATGAAACTAGAACAAGGGTTCAACATAGGAGAAAATCCATATGCCTTGAGAGGAGATAATGAAGCTCTGCAGCAAATTGATTGACCCTAAGAATCATTAGGAGTTCCAGGACTGGACATCATACACACAAACACATACAATAAAAAGGAACCTCAAATACTTGTTTGTGTGCTTATACTACCTGCTACATTAGCCTTTTGTCTTTTTTCATCTATATTCAGAGACTATTCTCCCCTTCTTTTGTTTTTGAACATTCCCGTCGCTTCTTCATAGTTTACCTCAACTTAAGGCCACTTCAAATAAATCCTATGTACCATTTCTAATTTTTAACAGCAAGGATAGTTGCGTTAACATATGAACTTGACCTTTTGACTATATTGTCTTCTAGAAAAAAATAACAAATTAGGAGGAAGGGGGTATACAGTTGGAAACCCCAATATGAAGTTTATTTAGGGATGAAGTACTACGATTTGAAGACTTTTTGTAATATTCTTTGTAATTCCCTTGCACTAATTTGTATAATATTAAAGCCCCACTCTACAAAGACTTGAACCCACAATATCCCACATGCAACGTAATGAATTTACCATCTGATCCATATCATTTTCTTGCTTAATTATTCACATCAGCCTATAATATCTTGTATCTTAAATACAATGTAATATTTTGTTTTAGAAAAATAATCAAATGAATCTAGGTCATGAGTTATGTATATGCAGCAATATAATCAGTTACAAGTATATGTCATTATATTTACAACCTACCACCCTTTATAAATTTATTCCTCATCAAACCATTTGTCTCCAACTGATCTAGAACTTAGATGTTTGACAACCAAGTCAAGTTAAAAAGTTCTAATGTCATACTATGTGGCTATGTACAATTACCCAGGACATCCCTAGGTCAATAATTAGTTTAGTTTCATAACAATAATCAGTGCAAGCATATACCCCTTCCCCTCCCCCCTCCCCCCTCCTTCCACCTTATGTCAGCAGGCACATGGCTGACAAAAATTCATATCCGATTGCAAGCATCCCTTAGCTTACAGATAGGCAAGGGAGGCTGCAAACAACAGCGCCACGAAGTCTCTTGTCCGCATGAAACTAGTCAAAGGTTCAAACGTTTGCAAAGAGACAATTTAAGACCATAAATTAAGCAACTTATAAATGATTTGCCGTAAAAATAAGTGCTCTAACCTTTTGATATTATCAAATATTGAACCACTAGAGTGCAATCCCAATGAATCTAAATGAAGTATAACAAGTCCTGATTCACCATCCTCACCAGGGATGCATATTATCGCCAAGCTCCAGTGATATCTGGGGACAAGACAAAATACAAATCAAAAGCTTTTTTTCATCTCTAGAGACCATTCAGAAGAAGGGAATGGATGAAAATCTGAGAATAAATTATCATGAATATATTCATGAAATCTATGATCTTCAAAATATGGAATTATACAGTTCATCTAAACACATGACACGTGTTTTAATTCAAACAGCCCCCCCACCCCCATCCTTCCTAAACAAGATATGCAGTAGTAGTGTATATCATTGTTTGGTTTATAACCATAGAAATAAGAATCTTCTAGCCATAGTTTCTCACCTTCATCAACAGTTCAAAATAAAGACATAAAAGAACGATCTTGCAATTACAACCTGATTCACTGCTTAAGAGGGTCTGAGGTATTCTCCCACATGTCATACATATTCTCTTAAGGATCAAACAGTAAACTCCGATGAAGGTCTGATAGTACGACCCCCACCCCCAACATGTAAGGTAACTGCTGTCTCCAAGTACAAGGGGTTTCTTGTTTAGCCTATGAAAGGGGGCTTAGGCCAAGCTAGAAAAAATATAATAGTTGGCAACAGAAATCATCTATTGAGAGGGACAGGGAGTATTGTGTCATTTTGCAGAAACTTGATAATACACCATTATTTGAAGGGGTGAGAACCCAAATTTCCTCAAAACACTTGTCTCCTTGGATTCTGTAACTTCTCTATTTGTGCCATATTGTATTAGCAGGAGAGGCTCCTAATCGTTTGTGACACGTAATTTCCTAATTCTTTGAACTCTTTATTTGTTTTGTAAGTTTTCTGTTCTATATGGAGTTGTTTGCCCTGATTACGGTACAGTGCATCATGAATAATTTGTTTTGTGAGTTTGGGTCAACAAGTTTTCTCAGAATGAAACAATTGGATTTACTTCTGTCTAGTATCTCAAAACCTTCTATGTGAAGTAGGTCAACATTCCTACTGGTTTTAAAAGAAAGTACAGTGGAAGTGATATTGGAAGTGGCAATGACAGTCAAGTGTGATGGTGGTGAGCACGACAGTGCAGGGGTGCATAGGGGCAGTAGAGGGAGAGGCAGAGGATTTTTCTTGTTTAAAAAAATAGAAACAAGTAGGTTTCTTTCAATAACATGAAAAATAAAAGCTTTCAACAAGAACTTCTGACCCAGTTCCCTGGCACTAAGACCTGTACTATATTACACAAGAGAATTGAGAGCTGGTAATGCTAGAAGCTCAACATAACGCAAATACTTAACAAAAGATCACAACAAATAAACTTCTGCTGTTAATGCAGTAAGCTTCATCCCATTAATAATTCCCTAATCCTGATTCCTAACAAAAAGGTCTTTATTACAAGGTCAGGATATAACATAAATTTATGCAAATTGTAATTACTGACTTATTGTGCTGAAGGCCCTTAAGCATAAAACAACCTTCAACTTGCTTGCTATACAAGAGATGAAGATATTGTAATTCATTCAGTTCTGAGGTACCAGGACAAGTATTCAGAATACCTGGAAGCATGACGGTTTATTTTTCGAGCAGGGGCATTTTCCTAGCAACTTTGACTATTTTCTTAACATATTTAGTTTGAAACATGTATCAGACAGAGTCATGCCTTTACATCCAGAAGACCTAGAGATTATCTGAATGACATATCAAGTACTATGATGTTGCATGAAGTACGAGACTTTAAATTATCATAAAGCACACTTCATAATCTCAGCAGAACAAATAGTGATGAGAAGTCTACACTATGACCACACGCCAGCAATTTTCAAAAGACGGATTTCTCTTCAAAGTGAAAATGAGGTTCATAATTATAATGAGCAATCCAATTTGCATTGAAAGAAATAAGAGTTGATGAAATATCACCCTTTCTCAACAAAAGATGGCAAAATTTGAAAATTAAGTCAACCATTTCTGCAGATGAACAAAACTCAGGTGAACACCGAGGATGCTAAAAAAGAACTTGGAACCTACCAGTTAACATTTAAACAGTGAACCAATAATAGATTTCAGACCGTACTCCAACTCCAAGAAATGAACTTACTCTTCATTTATTGGAAGAAATATATATGCCTTTTGAAAAATATTGATGCCTTTCCACCACCTTCTAAATTTCATGAAAACAGCTTCCTTGTCACTCTTCTGCGATTCACGTGAAAGAAACAAAATTGAATTTATTTTAGAATGTATATAGAGCATCAAGGGTTCAACCAAGAATCAACAAAAGCAGAAGGCAAATTTGAGCATCTAGATCAACACCACTCTACGCTATTGTATTTATTGTAACTTTTTTCTTTTCTCACTTTTGTAGGCCAGAACAGCATAACCCAGGCTCCAAGAATGCCACTTGTCAATAGGTCAACTATTTGGTTTGTGGGACTGGGTTTCAGAACACAGTTTGGGACATTGGCATATGATAGTTGTTTACTCACTAAGCTCAGTAACTTTTTTGTCCAGTTCCCATAATCCAAGTATTTTGGCTTTTACTTGGTTTTAACAAAAACTAGTGGGAGCTCACTGTGTAAGAAATTTCTTGTAGTTTTGCTACATACATAGTTATACTTCCAAAAGAAATCAGTACCCTGATTAAAAAGTAAGATATAATATATAT
This sequence comes from Dysphania ambrosioides, assembly GCA_026401315.1. Taxonomy (NCBI): domain Eukaryota; kingdom Viridiplantae; phylum Streptophyta; class Magnoliopsida; order Caryophyllales; family Amaranthaceae; genus Dysphania; species Dysphania ambrosioides. The sequence continues at coordinate 20,377,112 of CM048671.1, read as the reverse complement.
ATATATATATATATATATATATATATTATGATGCATGGGTACACACTTAATTACCGTCCCCCGTACCAGATACATTCATGTACTGGGGACGATACGGATACTTCACTTAATAGTGTGACATACCCATTGTTTAAAAAATTTTAGATTGCCGTTTTTCGTCTTATCCCCATACTTATGACCCCATCCTCATTTGTTGCAATATAGAGTGTGTGTGGGTGTGTGTGTATACCCAAGCTCTTTAGCTCCTTCACACAATGTTCCAACATTCCATGAGAAAGATTACTTTTAAACTAATACAATATGTTCTCGCCCAATTTTCAAAATTTCATGAACGATTCAGAACAGCATCATTACTCACCGTTTCAGAAATGGTGTCAAATTGACACCCAAGTCCCTTAGTGGATATCAGCCACCACCCATGCCCTCTCCCATGCACAGAAGGAAAGACTAAGTCAAAAATATAAAGGACAAGAACAAATAAATAAAGGACGATAATAGAAAGAGAGCAACACTACGACCAAAGCTTCGCTATCATTAGAAATGACAAGTTGACAGCCAATATGATGGCAAGTGCCTCAGAGCAACAATGAAATCCACAAATAATCAACTCCCCAAAATAATTAGAGCATGGTTAAGTACAAGCTTTTCAAGCAGCACTTAGCATTTTCCCCCAGTTAAAAATTAAAACCCTACGGAGATCTAAAGTTGAAAAGCAATATTCTATAAGATAGCAATTACAAGTTGAGATAGTTTTCTTGAAAACCTACATAATGTAACATTCATCTCCAATGACAATTAGCCCACTGCTGCTCAATCAAAATTTAAACTTTACTAGTTACAGTGGTAACAAAACAAAAATACATAATTATACTCACGCACGAGTACTCGTGTCTGACATGGTACTTGTCAACTCGACTATTTTGTGAAAATTTTCCATGTTTTTGGCCCAAAATGAAGTGTCCACACCCATGTCAGAGTGTCAAGGATCTGACACAGGTACTTGAGATGAAATGATGAGTTTGAGTAATCAAGCCCAAGATCTAAAAACTTTCCATGACAGAAAATCACTAATAGCTAGAAATTATTATCAAATAGCTAATAAACAGCAACAAGGCCCTTAATAGATGAAAAGGCAAAAAGAAAGTAAGAAAAAGAAGACAAAACCCCAATCCAGAAAAATAACACCAAATTTGAAGCGTATATGCAGCATATTAGTGAAGCCAACACCATAGATAAATGTCTAAATCATACATTACATTTTGTAGAACAAATCTAGTGAAGCTTACAACATAGTAGTTTTATTAAACATCAATGCCCATGTTCATTTTAAAATCTTCCCTAATTGGAAAGTCTCCAGAAAATTAACTTATGAGTGAAAGCCCACAGACATACTGATTGCATAAGCTTCCTTAAACTTGTTGGAAAATTACCAGCAGGAAAGAAGAACATATTACAAAGGCAGCTTTGAATTCCAAATGATTCACTAAACAGCTAAAAGCCATAATGAAGCAAGAAATGCAAAGTATAATAGATCTATGAACAAGCTAAAATGAAATAAATCAGTCAAGTAGTAAGTTGACCCGTCACAGTTATTATATTTGTCAAACATCAAAAATAACCAAAAAATAATCAAGTAAACAAACCAACAAGAACAAATGGAGCTCTTAATTCTCAAGGATCAAGGAGGGATGGAACTTAGATAGTACCTGGTAAGCTACAGCTTCTTGAAGCTTACTGTAAAAGTACGTGTTGAAAAAGTAGAAATTTTGCTCTGATGAGTTAGCTGGAGAGTAAAGCTCCAGAAGATACCTTACCATATTGAAAAACAAGTTAGACAACAAAAGGCTAACCTCACAACCAAAAAACACCATTAATATATTTTGAAAAAAATAATAACTGGTAAGCTTGGTCTACTCACACATAGGCACACGTCTAAGGAATGAGATGAGCTGCTTAGCATTTTCAAACACCCCATTATAGAATAACATAGTAGCAAAGTCTCAATAGTAATAACAAACTCACAGTAGAGGAACAAGCCTCTTGAAAGAGTTACATTGCACACGCACCATGGACCGATTTTCATCATTCTTAAAGGTCATTAAATAATTTTCTTAAGCGTATTCAACAGTATTGATGTGCTTGAATAGATGACTTCAACAGTTATAATGTAATACAGCAACCTAAATTGTTTAAGAATGGCTTATAATTAATTGCATAAGCCCCAAAGTAAATGCAACACATACCACTGAGATACTGAATAACTTGAAAGTCCCTGACTTCAGGCAATGAACCGTAGCAAAACAAAGCGAATAAACTTTATCCTAATATTTTTGCAAGCATAATACCCAAGCCAAAATCATCAACATCACCAATAAGGAAGAAAAAATGCAATCATTTGCCCTTCCCCTTTGGGGTTAATACAAACAGTTCCGACACCTAGCTCCAAAGCAACTCTGACCCCCAAGCAAGCAACTCCCTATATGACTCTTAGGTCGACTGCTCAGCACTTAGGATCCCATAGAAGTAAAGCACTCGAGGAAACAGACGCAGTATAACAGAAGCAGCATCTCAGGGGTGTAACAGATCACTGGGCAAAAAATAAGGAAAGGAGTGCTAGTTCTTGTAGCTTGCCCTAGCCTACATTCAGTTGGACCACAAATCCCTCAGTCCCCTCCGATCTCTAAACTATGAAAATCATTATACAAGCTATCCCCTAATATATCACTTCAGACATTTATATTTCTATGCCCAATGCACCACCCACCAAAAAGAGCTATCGTATGCATTTCAGAGTTTCCAGGCCTGCCTATCCCATCTTTCCAAAAAGACCCCAATCTGATCAAAGCAACACTATTTTCACCGAAAACTGCACCTCCTCAAATGGTTTAAATATAATGTGTGCTCAATTTGTCTCCTCAAAAACCCAAAAATTGTCAAAACAAGCATTACTAAAACGAATATTCAAAAACCACAACAAACAAACCCAATTAACCAGAATACAATGAAAAAAAAAGCAGAAAAGAGAAAATTTCAGAAGCTCTATGTCAAATTTAAATCCACATCTAATACAGCTTCACAACATTGGAGCACATCATGGCAGACTCAAATCCCAGAAGGCAGAACATTGATATCCAATCACCTCCGTATTCACAGAGTATATCTTACCCAAAAGTCTATCTGAGTCCCCTCAAATCCGAAAAGAATAAGAGGGTTTTTTTCTCTTTCATTCTGAATGTATCAAGGGAAATAGAGAGCTTCAAATTCAGAGGAAGAAACATCTTACAAGCATTACGTTCAACTATTGAGGATAGTAGATAAAAAGGGGGAATGGTGAACAAATCTTTGGGAGTATTACTTGCGGCCTCATTCAGGATACTATTGCAAGGAAATGTAGTACTTCATGCACGAAATGGTAAACCACACAAGAAACACCTATCTATCAACTAATACTAAAATAGAGTATACTATAGTGGTTTTCCCTCTCAAAATACACTCCTAAACACATTACATACGCTAGCTTAATAATTGATAGCATTGAAATTACAAATTTATAAGTATGTGTTATTTTAACTAGTAATCATTCATTAAAATGTGATTTCAAAACATTATTGATTAATGCTTTAAAAATCCTTTTAACAAATAAATGCCAAACAAATTTATCACATAAAATTCAAAAAACTGAACTTGGTTTATCTAGTAAGCAAGCATACACTATGTTAACCTCAAACAAGCCAAACCCTAATCAGTAGAAATATCACTTTCTTATTGAGAAGATTTTATTGTCAAACATCCTATGTAACAATCAAACTATCAAAGCTTCCCAAGTCAACAATAAGTCCAACAACAATCAAACTATCTACTGCCTGTCATTATTTCTTTTTTTCCAAAAACAGAAAAGAGTTCACTACCCTTCAACCTCAAACAAGCCAAACCCTAATCAGTAGAAATATCACTTTCTTATTGAGAAGATTTTATTGTCAAACATCCTATGTAACAATCAAACTATCAAAGCTTCCCAAGTCAACAATAAGTCCAACAACAATCAAACTATCTACTGCCTGTCATTATTTCTTTTTTTCCAAAAACAGAAAAGAGTTCACTACCCTTCAGCCTTCAAAATCTCCTAGGAGATGGATTCAGTGCATACTTAATCCCAAAAATGAAAATTTTGAAGAACCAATTTCAAAGTTACATTGTTCTCTGGAACAAATTGGTAGCTTATATACCTTATATAGAAGTTCATAATAGTTGAGGTCAAGCACTCTCCAGGTTCTAGGCATTTTAATTCTGACCAAAAGATTTCAAGAGCTTCAGGATCCTCCCTGCATGTAAGGAAGTTACATCAAAAAATGTGAAGAATAAGAGGTTTACACAATGATACAAGTAAACATCTCAAACAAATAAAAGTGAGGGTATGTGATAATCTAAAGACCACATTACCTAGATGGATAATAGATCTTGCCCTTATTAGACCTGTAAATGTCCAATCAATACGGCATTCACAGTGTAAGATTGAGATGAAAGAGAATAAAAAATATCTACAGAAAGAGAGAGAGAGAGAGAGAGAGAGAGAGAGAGAGAGAGAGAGAGAGAGAGAGAGAGAGAGACAGAGACAGAGACAGAGACAGAGACAGAGACAGAGACAGAGACAGAGACAGAGATAGAGATAGAGAGAACAAGTTATGATCATCATACGTTGATGGTAGTTCTTCAGCTTCTTGATTTTTCTCAAAAGGCTCAAGTCCCTCCTCATCCACCAAAACAACCATCTTCCCTTAGTACAAATGTAGAACAATAGATACATCAAAAATTTCGTCTTCCCTATATTAAAATATGATACAATCCAATAACAAAAACATAAACAAGTGCCCTCTTTTCTCAAGCCAATTAAAAATTTTCCTAGCCAAGTTGCCATAATCATATCAAGTAAAAATCACAGCAGCTCAAACAACTTCTACACAAGCTTATTAAAAGCAGTAAGTTGTATATTTCTTTTAACAAGTTTAAGAGCAATAAGTTAGCTGCTAAAATTGTCAATGACACTGAAATCAAATATTTATCATCTGAGGCAAATCTGGAAAAAAAATATATAGATATAGATATAGATATACCTTCTCAATCTTTAAGCCATTAGTGTTCAAAGCTTGAGAACCTTCACTGCAAACATGATAATACATTTTTCAACCATAAATACGCATAAACTTTAATCTGCAATTCAAAATACAAAGGAACATGGTACAAAAAACCAAAAGCATACATGAAATTTCTTAATAATTTTCCAACAGGCTAAGAAGCAACAAATCCACTAAATCTTGTTCTAAAGAGGTTAAGCATGAGTACTTGGCCATTGTTTTCCATTTTTATCCCCATCATGAATCCCAAATTTTCTTGTATCTTGCAGACTTAAGCAGAACAAGAGAAGAAAGGCTCAATACATACAGATTATCAAGGTATGCCAACTCATATTCCAAAGTGTTGAATCATCTTTTCAACAAATCTAACCAAGAAGTCAATACAAGCGTGAGATGAGCTCAGACCCAAAGTTGACCGATTATGAAACCCAATACAAATTGCGCACAGGACAAGCAAATGCAATGATAGAAAAGGTGGAAAATTAATAAAATATAAGTTATGACACCTGGAAAAGTTAGTAAAACTGTTCTACGATATTTCAAAAAAGGAACATGCAATGAAATATTTTCCATGATATCAGAAGATACAGCAAACTAATAATTTCCATCTGAGCGAATAATAAGCTTATGTAGATAACATCACTACCAGGTCACCAACAGCAGTTTATAAAGAGAACGAAAGCAACATTAAGCAATTATGACACACGATATTTAAAACCATTCTTAACTATTAAAGATAATATTGTTAGACAATATGGTTGCTGGCAGAGAAGAAAATGTGCCAACCAACTTAAAAAAAAATGGAAATAATGAAAGCAACTAAAAAAAGAGAGAGTATCTATTTGAACCAGATAAACATGAGTAGAAACAGGTGCATCAACATATACAATGAATACATTATGTGAATTGTAATTAGAAGGATAGTTCATAAGTCCAGTTGTCCACCCCGTTTTTGGAACTTTGTCTGAGCTGTGAGCCTGTGAGATGATGTCAAAATTCCAGTGAAGCCCCACCCTTTTAGGCTCCAAAGATTCTATAGAAACTACTGGTCTATCATTTCCTTTATCTATAGAGTCATGCGGTTCAAAATTGGGGGAAGAGAGAATGCTAATAGAGCAAAAGAGAAACAACCAAAATAGAAAGCAACAGAACAATGCATACTCGTCCGTATATGTGCCAACTGTCTTCCCCTTTGATAGAGGAAGTGAGCAAAATGAAGAAATTTTGCCAGCCTGTTTTCCATTCAATCGCTTGTGTTTTCCACCATTGCTAGGATTCCACGCAGCAAATCCTTCAGCAGGTTTTGCTCTTTTGCTTTGTGGTAATTTTCCAGCTGAAATCCTTTTAGACTTGTCACAAGGATTCGGGTAAGAAAGTTCACAGCCAAATGGGTTGCTTGCTTGATTTCTGGTCTGCAAAGAATGCACAGTAAAATCGAGAGCAGTTCTAAAACTAGAAAGAATAAAAAGTTTCTGACATAGGATAGATGCAATACATTCTGATCCGGTTTCGGATTATTATCTTCCAATTTCTTCAAAAGACAGGCAGCGAAGGATGACACAGTCGGGGATTGAGATGATGGTGCTGCTTGCTTAGGTCCATCTAACAAACCTGAAAATTAACGTTTCCTAAATAAGTTCTCATCCAAAAGACAACTAAAAAGCAAGGGAGATAAGAACCAAGACTAGTGCATTTTAAGTAGCACACAGAACAAGCTGATATTAACATTTAATGCAATTCACACACTCTAGCAAGAACCTTCCAATATAAACTTAACACAAAAAGCCATTATGTATCAGAATAAAAAAATGGAACAAAGTGAGTAAAACATAACAAAACCAAGAATGGTGTACAAACTACAAAGTCTAGAATCATCACAATTTGGAAAAATATTATCCAAGGAAATTCAGTTTCCCCACAAACACCCAACCATCATCACATGGGACCCCTGATAAAGGTAATTCTCACTTAATTTATGTATAGTTAGTAAAATATGCCAATTACCCATAATTAATCCCATGTTGGAGGGCATAGATGAACATAACATGATTGCAAGTAAAAATAAAAAAACAAAACCCTCTGTTATGGAGAAGGCAGATAGTAAATTGAGAAGTCTAATCTATGTTACTCTGTAAAGCCAAGACCTTTTTGTGGATAAACTTTGATTTGCCAACCCTCAAAATAATGAGGAATAATTAACTCAAAATATACATTTTTCGTTGTTTTATAAATTACTTCATAAATATGTGGGAAAGGAAACAATTACTTTCCCACTTTCTCAATTCATTTCACATTTTGTCCCCCACAGTCAACATTTACTTATAGCTCTTCTCACTCTCTTTCAGAATTAACCTGTCTCATATATTCCTCTAATGGTGGATCTCTTCATAAACAATTGAAGTTACACGTATAAGAATTGCATAAATTTATCATCTCCAATGTCTTCACAAGACAACAGAAAACTAGAAGTCTGCATTTTGAGACTTTAGTCAATCAAAACCAAACTTAATGTGTTTAGATTTCTTCTGTTAAAAATTAGATTTATGAGAAAAGGATACTTATATCCATGTAGGTTTCAGTTAGCAGTCACACAACTCACACCCCTACCTCTCTTTGCTTCAGTATTTTTTACTCCTTCCAATAGTTTTACTTTGTGCCAAAATTTCAAATCAAGGCCACCACTCTTATTTGATATACACATGCTTTCTTCAAGCATTTTAAGTCGTACTGCAATCTATATGCTACAAAAGTTGACAGGATTTTTCTATTCAACTAGGTGTTGTGAGCGGGAAAACCACAGTGTCAATTACGGTTTGTTTCCTTAGAACTTATGGAGGGAGAGTGGGCAGGTTGGGACTTGGGACATAAAATAGAAGTCATCTTCAAACTTGGTTCATGAGACTAATTGATGAAGTACTTTCACAGGTTGTTGCCAAAAAAATGAAGAGGAAATTCTAATTCTGGGAGTGATAAGCAAATTTGAAGAAACTGAAGATATTTGTATGTTTTTCATAGGAAATCTAAATACTGCAAGTCATGCCAAATGCACTTTCATGTGTGCTATTACCTTGACAAATCCCCTATCATATCTTCAACGTAAGTGCTCCTTCTAAGCTCTCTGAAGTCATTATTTCTTTTTGATGCAATGTTCACATTTTTTTGCTCTAATTTTCCGTCTATTTGAGCAACAGTTTCCTTAATAATCATAACATTGCTGTTTACTTCTTCAAGTTATCATTTTTTGCAACTTAATAACTTGAATTTGACACATCCAATACTCTTTCAAATGGCCAAATGTGATATTTTCTTCTTTGGAAAGTAGCTAAATAATAGCAATATTTCCTTCTTTCGTAAATGGTACTCTTTGTCTCTCCTCTTCGCATGGGTCCCTCTAATTCAAATCATAGGTGTAGGTGTTTCCGTTGTGATGAGAAATGGAATGTGAACCATAGGTTTAGAAGGCGGGTGCTGAGTGTGCTACTCACCTGTGAGGAAGAAGAGGTGGAAATAGGGGAGGACTTTGTGGAGCTAATGGGGCTAGAGTCTAGTATGGAGGAGGGGATGGAAGTAGCACCAACTGTGTCCCTTAATTCGATAATGGGATTTACAAACCTAAAAACAATGAAGATGTGGGGCGTCATTAATGGCAAGGAGGTAATAGTCATGATCGACACCCGAGCTACGCATAACTTCATCTCATCAAAAGCGGCGGAGTATTTGAATTTATTTGTCTCAAAAACCTGTCCGGGCAATGGGGAAGCAGTGCAAGGTAAGGGGGTGTGTAAGGGGATATTACTTCAAATCCATGGTGGAGGATTTCTTAACATTGCCTTTAGGCAATTCTGATGTCATTTTGGGTATACAGTGGCTAGAAAAATTACGAACAATTACTACTGGAAGACACATATTAAAATTCTGTAAGGGAGGAGAGTTGGTGGTGCTTAAAGGGGAGCCATCTTTAGGCAGAACAAGTATCACATTAAAGGCTATGATCCGAAATCTTTGTAAAGAAGGGCAAGGCTTTTTGGTGGAGATGAATTTAATGTTTGGGCAGTTAGTAAAGGAGGAAACACATGCAGGGAACACTGGAAAAACATGATAAGGTGTTCCATATGCCCAAAAAACTACCCCCTCGAAGAAGTATTGAGCATGCTATAACATTGAAAGAGGGAACTGATCCAACTAGAGTCCGACCATATCGGTATCGTCAAAGCCAAAAATAGGAGATTGAAAAACTAGTAGGGGATATGCTTCGTGCAGCCATCTACGAGTCCATACTCAAGCCCAGTACTACTTGTCAAGAAGAAAGACGGCTCCCTGCAGTTTTGTCGTAGACTATCGAGCCTTAAATAAAAATACAATCCCTGATAGGTATCTGATACCTGTCATAAACGAATTATTGGATGAGTTGCATGGAGCGTGTGTGTTTTTGAAATTGGATATGAAGTCTGGTTATCATCAGATACACGTGAGACAAGGAGATGTCCCAAAGACGGCTTTCAGGACACATAAAGGCCTCTATGAATTTTTGGTCATGCCTTTTGGCCTGACTAACGCTCCCGCAACCTTCCAGTCTCTCATGAATTCAGTATTTCAACCATATCTACGAAGGTTTGTCTTAGTCTTTTTTGATGATATGTTGATTTGACATATTTGCCCAATCTTGAGTGTGTTGGGTCAACACCAATTGTATGCAAACCGTAAAAAGTGTGAATTTGGCAGGCTAGGGTCGCTTACTTAGGCCATGTGATCTCCGTGGTAGAGGTGGATCGTAGTAAGATTCAAGCGATGTTTGATTGGCCTCGACCTAAGCAGTTGAAAGAGTTGAGAGGGTTCCTGGGGTTGACGATATATTTTAGGAAATTTGTAAAGAACTATGCTCAAATAGCACAACCCCTCAGATAATTTCGGGTGGTCAGATTTAGCACAAGAAGCCTTTAGAAAGCTTAAAGTTGCCATGACAGAAGCAAGTAGATTCGGGCTAGGGGCAATGTTACCTCAAAAGGGCCACCCCATCACATACTTTAGCAAACTGTTAGGTAATCAAGCTAAGCATAAGCCAATTTACGAGAGAGAATTGATGGCAATGGTTTTGGCAGTTGAGAAGTGGAGACATTACCTTTTGGGCCGATCTTTCATAATCCATAAAGATCAGAAGAGTTTGGGGAAACATATGGGCTATACGTTTGAAATGCAATATAAGCCCCGCTGCACAAAGTAGCCAATGCCTTATCTCGTGAGTACTGAGCTATGATGTCTGTTTGTGGCATTCAATGGCCTAAGATACACGAACAAATTAAGCGGGACGAGTTAATCATAGCAACATCAAGAAGGGAGAAAGGGTGCCAAAATGGTTTGACCTGTTGAATGATATTCTGAAATATAAAGAGAGAGTTGTCATTCCAAGGAATTCATCCCTCACATCTACTCTCATGAAAGAATACCACGACTCTCCTATAGGGGGCCGAGGATTACAAAACGTATAAAAGAATGGCGATAGAATGGTATTGGATGGGCATGAGAAAGGATATTACGAGATATGTGCGTGAATGCCCCACGAGTCCATTAGGCTTACTTCAACCCTCACCGTTGCTCGAAAGACGTATCCATGGATTTTATTAAGGGCCTTCCGAAGTCAGCAAAGTGGGACACGATTTTGGTAGTTGTAGACCACTTGTCGAATTATGCACACTTTGGGATGCACAAGCACCCCTTCTCGGCTATCATAGTGGCACAAGCATTTCTTAGAGAGGTGGTGAAATTGCATGGTATCCCTTCCTCGATTGTGTCATATAGGGATAGGATCTTTCTAAGTATTTTTTGGAAGGAGCGATTCTTCTTGCAGGGCACTCATTTGGCTCAAAGTACCGCATACCACCCTCACTCAACAAAGGCATAGAATCGTCGCCAATGGGAAGCCTAAATTATAGTCCTCTTGGCTACCTTGGGCAGAGTATTAGTATAATACTTCCCTACACACTTCTACCAATTACACCACATTCAAGATTTTATACGGTCGGGACCCTCCTCACCTAGTCCGCTCCACGTCAGTGTGGCACCGAAGTACTATGGGCCATATCAGGTCCTTCAGCGTGTAGGGATGGTGGCTTACAAGCTGAAGAGGATGCACCCAATATTTCACATTTCACAATTAAAGAAAGTGTTTTGGCAGCATTTTGTTTCCTCTCCACAACCGAGTCAATTGACTAAAGAGCTTATTTTAAAGATAGAATGGAAGGGAGTGCTGGGAGTGAGACAGAAGCAATCAGAAAGACAGTATGAGAGGGAGGTGCTCGTAAAGTGGATGCACTGATATGAATCTAAGAATCCCGACATTCCACCTAGAGGACAAGGTGAAGCCGGTGACAGGGGGTATTGTAGGGAACTTGGCCAAGCCTTCGGTGGTTCTGACTTATGCTAGGAGAAGGCGCAAGAAGGCAGAGAAGCAAAAGTTAGAGCATGGAGAATCAGGGACAGAAGCTTGAGAAGAGAGTCCATCAGCAAGAGAAAGAGAAGGCAAAGAATAATACACAGAGTAGTAGAGAATCATATTTTATTACTATATAATGGTAGCTTTATGTAATAAGGGTATCATAGTATTCTGATGTAAGGGAATATAGTTTGTTGAGAGTTTGTTAGGAGTATGCAACAGTGCATGCACTTATGATCTGAGCGGTGTATATAAAGGGAATATTGTAAAAGAAATCATTATCAATATATTACATAAGTATTTACATGGGAGAGTACCTCTCCTCTCGAAAGAAAGGTTGTTACAATTATACTATTACATTTCAACACAAAACCCAGCAACAACCATCTCTTGCACCCATTTTGATGAGTCCCTGATTTGGTCCATTGCAGCCGGTGAGAGCACACACGTAACAAAAAAAAACTCCCTAGATTGAGTTGATATTGGATCCCAAGCCTTAAAAAAATGAATAATATTTTATCTTAAAGTGCCCAACCACGGTAGACCACATCTAATAGTTTGTCTTCATTCACAAGGATAGAGCACACATAACAAAGAACATTGATTCCCTCGATCCTAAGCCTTTCCAAAGAAAATTAATTCTCATCTCCAAATAATAGTGATAGACTACATCTAGTGGATTTTCTCAATTAATTCAGAAAGCATATCCTTACTAGTTTAGTATTGCTATTTTCTATCAAGAAAGTCTCATGTAAGCAATATATGCTAAACTGTTGTGAAGAGTTCAATAGCAAGCCCAACAAAGGATTGCCCCTAAACATTTTGCAACAATATCTCCACAATAGAAAATGGGGTAAAACACAACTCTTGAATCTTGACACAACAAACCACTTCCTCACGAAAATTGAGCCACCTAAGACCTAGGAATAAGATTCACTATCCACATGACAAGAAAAAAACAAACATTTGGCAAAATAGCTAGTGTGGCTATCATTTCTAGGATAAATCATTTGCACTCATCCCAATCAAAGACAGCTGATGACTCTCGCCTTAAGAGAAAGCTTAGTGTTCCAGATGAAATCGAAAACACGTTGTCTAAAAGGAGGATATTGAGGTGACATGAATAATCAACAAAGGCAATAATTGCAATAAGATGCTCCTATCTCCTCAGAATATTCTATCTACAATTCCACACCCCTGAACTCACCAGATACCCGATATTCATAATATAGTTGACCTCCATATCATAACATGTAGGGGTTGATGTTCCTATCAAAAGAAAATATCTTTGCTTCTTATTTTTCTTGCTATAAAATAAATCTTTCTATGAAATGTTGAGGATTATTAACAGAAATACTATCAGGCACAAGATGAACAACTTAAACTAGAACTCAGACACCTAATTTGGAAAATGAGGACGAAATGTGTTCTTGGATCAGTCCCAAAAATTTCTACAGCTCACTAGTGTGACTCCGATTCATCTTACAACAAGTATCCTTCGACACTCGAACATGAGTATAAAAGATGACAAATCATTTGGAATAAAATTTAAAAATATGTACTTCGTACTAAAATGGCTAAGTCTTATCTGCAACAAAGACAGAAAAAGGTTCTAGCACCTCAAGAGTTAAAACAACAAAGTTTAGATGACATCACAAGAATACATGGAAAAGAGAGATGCAAATACCATTGACACCTGAACTCTTTGACTGCATAGGCTTCTCACACCCATTAGCAACCTGTTAGTTTTGAAAGAAAAAAAATCATGACCAGTATTAATTTTTTTTCCATGAAGACAACACCCCATTTAATAATTTATTATTGTACCACAAGTCCACAATGCTCAATGACAGTATTGCACAGCTCAACACAAACAGCAAAACCAAAAATAGAAACTATGTGTAAATGAGCTGATCACAGTAATAAATATGGATGATAAATGAACAGAGTAGTTTGACTCGGTCAAAACACAGTCAAAGCCCAATCAATCAAAAGAAGCACGACTTGATATTCAGTTTGGCTCAAGACTTAAACGGACCAAGCCGAGCAAATTGGCTCGAAAAAAGATTGCGAACAAGCTCAAATAATAAATATATATTACTATACATTTTGTATATGAATTGAAAAAAAAAATTAAATTGTAAGGAGTAGCTAATGGAAAACAATTCAAACTCCATCTAAACTCCTAAATATCCACTTTTACATAGCCTAAAGCCTTTGCATAAAAACACAAAACCCAAAGTCTAGGCAATTAAACCTCATAGAAAATCCTAGGCAACTCCATCCTACTCACAATACAAAAAAATCGGATTTCGCAAAATATTGGATCTTTCATTTTAATATATGCTCAAAACTTTACCACGCACCATCACCACCAATCAACAACAACACCACTTCTTAATTTCCTATCTCCCCGTTTTAACAAATATATATCTCTACCCAGACCTGTCTTAGCCCTCATTTCTTTGCTTATTTTTTGTGGGTTTTTGTTGTATTGTAATTCTGTTGATGTATGACGACATTGTTTGGAACTGCAAACACCTCCACTTTCATTGACCCAAAGCACCAAGTTCAGAGGTTTAATAGGTTAAAGCCATTTGGGTTGATTCTCGTGCATAAAGCCATTCATGGAGTTTCTGTTTCTTCTTCGAATTCATCCACCACAAGAGTTGTCTCTAAGGAAATCAATCAAGATTGAATTTTTATTGCATCTTCATTTCAATATTATTGCTGCTCAAGCCCAGCCGAACACTATATCTAACTAACGAGCTTGAGCACAAAGTTCGAGCTTGGCCCGAAAACAAACGAGGCCAAGCTGAGCCTATTGGCACGATGATTTCTCACCCTTGGTAATATCCTAGGCCAACGGCATCCAAGCATTCTCCAACTCTTCTCTAGTAAGGGGAAAAACTGTTTGCCCTCGATAAATAAGCAAGGAGCATAATGATCCTCAGGGCAGCTACTCCCCACCGCGGAAGTCAAGGCTTAGAATGACTATCCTGAATACAGTATTACCTCTTCACAAACAAGAATAACACAATAACTAAAAAAACAACATCAGATTCAATCAAACAATATACTCAACTTCACGCTACATAGCTTCAACAATACTAAAGCTCCAAACAACTAACGGAACACGATGAAACCCTCACTGTAGCTCGCAGTTTCAACAACCACGACAAACGAAAACTCGAAAAGGCCGTTTATCATTGAAATATGAACAAGTTACTACACTAGAAATGCAACAACGACGACAAAAAAAAATAAAACCTAACTTTGAGAATTAGTCAACTAGTACTAATATAAAAGCAATAAAATCCCAATTCCACGACTGTATCACAATTCAAAGGCAAAGAAACGACCATGTCACAACGGCGAAGGCGGCGTTTCAATTCATCCTGCATACCGTGCACTTTCGCTTTCAGCTTCCCGCCTCCGTCCTTCAACTTGCCAGACATTGTAGACAAGTTTTTCGTCTGCCTATCAATTGCTGCTTTCAATTCACTGTCCGACATCGACGAATAATCATCGCCGCAACGAGGAGAATCATCACCATCATGCATCGAATCAGTGAACCGTTCCCTCACCTTTTCGGGCGGCGGTCGGCGGAGTCGATTGGTGGATACGACGACGATGTCTTTGACCGGTTGATCATGCTCCTTACCGAAGAGCTCCGCGTAAACGATGTCCAATGGCTTACTTTTCAAGGTGTTGTCTGCGGCGGTGGTGGTTGAATCCTCCGCCTGAGCTTCGACAACCCACATTATTTAGCCTCGACCTTGAAGTACGAGTAGAGGTCAAGTTAAGTGTAAAGGGTTTTGCCCTTACCCCTTTTGCAGAATTGCAGACAGTCCAATAAAAGAATACAACCCTCCAAAAAATTAAGAACATGTAATATTTTAAAAATTAACATTAATATATTTTTAATAATATTTTATTTAAATATATTATTTTTAAAAATATAATGATAATATATAGTAAAATTTTTAAATTTTGATTATAAATAATAATAAACAAAAATAAAAAAATAGAGTTAGTATGTGAAAACTTAATATCGATACCAATTCAAATACAATCTAATATCTAATCACCTTGTTTTGCCATTTATAGTCATTATGCTTGGGGAATAAACTATGTGGACATTTTTCTAAAAGTATATGAATATATATTTTTTTTTCTTTAAATGTTAACTACTACTGTAATACTTATTAGGGTGGAAAATAATATGTGCATTCTTCTAATACACATTTTATATCATCAATTACCATGATATATAATGAAATTATTGAGATTGGATTTTGTATTTTTAACTAGATCCATTCATCCATAGCCAATATTTAGCACCTTTATATATAAAAATATTTTCTACGCTTACTTAAAATCATAATATGGATGGGTTTATTTATTTGCGAAAAAATTTCTCTTTTATTTATAACCTTATGTCCCAATTCAAAATTCAAACCAACTTCACTTAGTTTAGTTGATTGTATTTAAATATTTTAACCTAATTGTCTACTACATAATCTATAAATCCCAAACCAAAAGAACCACTTGTCTATGATGTCACCTTTTTCACTTTTTAAGAACTAATTATGATGATATTTTTTCCCCTCATTTTCCACCCTTCACCTTCTCACTATAACCTTCAAACCCAATTTCTCATTTACTCCGTAGTACATATATTCCTTAGACATTCAAATTAAATCCTTTTATCAAATGAAATGAAATCCTGAATTGTAACACCCCGATAATTCCCATTTTCCGAAACCCAAACCTTTAGAAACTATCGGTGTGCTACCGCCACGTGTTCAAACATTAAGGCTATAAAACAGAGTTTTGCAGCGGAAAATAAAAAGACTTATGAAATAACATTAAACGTAAATCAACTCCTAATGTAACAAACTGGAACATCTACGGCCCTTACTGTAATGTACCAAATATCGTTTACCTCTAATTCAAGTCCAACAGTTTGAAACCAAATCAAACCAACATAATTTATTCTGAAATATAAATTAAAATAACGTTTCTCTCCAACCCGCCCATGCATGAATGCTTGTTTAGATACCTGCTAATAATCTGCTCCCTAATAATACAAATTTAAGTATTGGATCATTACAGTGTCATTTATAGGCGAAAGCCATGACCAAAAACACACGAGGCACGTAATCAGCAAGCTGAGTACATACGAATTACAAAGTATGACAGTTGAACTAATAATTAAATAACTATAAAAATATAAGAATGTATCATGCAACATTTTACTCAACTGACACGATAAATTGATTAATAATTTGGATTAAGCAATAGACTAGGTTGTCTCCCCCATATCCTGATTTGGACATCAAATAATTAAATAACCCATGCACTCATGTCGGAGAGCATCAAAAATACAGTATATGGTAAACGGGCGCGACTCCGTTACCATAGCTAGATGAGATCTCAACTAACCCCAATTTTAAGTTTAAAATTTTATAAAAGAGAGACTCGTAGATCACACGACCTCCAATAAAAGCCATGGATAATACCCCGTGAACTCCAACCCCTGATTGTCAATACTCTAGACGTGCACTAGCCTAGAGTTTTATTGCTTATCCTCTTTCTCTTTAAGTGATTTACTGTTTAAACTCAATAAACACAATCACCGCAACACACATATGCAAACATTACAGTTATTCAATATATCTCTGTTATACTGTAATTTTTAACTTTTTAATTTCAATCTCAACTGATAAAGATGTTGAACCCAGTCAACTACCTCGTCATTTAGACTTATAAAATACACCTTTATTCCACTCATAATATCAGTAATGAAGGAGTAATAATAAACAACCTCATGGATTAATTAATAATTAATACCAATTAATAAATTACGGTTTCTCACAAATAATACCAAAACATGCCCCTAATATAAAGAACATGAATTCTTTCAAATGGATAACCAAACAATTTCATTCAAAGGGGTTCCCTAAACATGATACTAAGTTTATGTTTCACCCTAAATCATGCTCCTAATTAAAAGTAACGTTTTTCGTAATTTGTACGTACTTGGTGTAAAATGCACGGGTATCCACTTTTTCTATTTTTAAGAACCTTTTTCAAATTGTTCTCCTACACCAAATAATTCAACTAAATCAACATACCAACAATTTTACAGCAATCATACTAAATTTTTCTAAGACCTTAAAATCATACCAAAACACACACATTTTTTTTCTCTAGGGACATTGATGTTGCCTCTTTGCTATCGAGAAAGACACCTCTTGAAATGTATAACTGTCCAAATTTAAGTAAAAGGAACCCAAACCCTAATAATTCAAAACCACTATGCAAATCTATAACATGTAGCATCCTTCAAACTTATCTAGGAGCTCATCAAAATGATTGGCGCAACTCAAAAGTCATCTTAGGTAATCCAAGCCATTAATTAATAGATTGATTCATTACAATTCATATGATAACATTGTCAACGACATCCTTACTGTTAATTCAGCTTCTTAATGTAGTATTGTTAATGACCCAAGGTCCAATGCTCCTCTAACCACATCATGACTTATATAATCCTCCTAGGTGACTGTCAAATAAAACATACGCCTATTATTTACTACAAAATTGATCATTAAGCATACTCTAACTCTCCCATAAAGTAGTTTCTCGTCTGGATCAAATATGCTCGCTTGCTGATAAAATTGCAGTTTTCATTATCTTACTACCATAAGCATGACATTTGCCTATCATGTTTTTGTAGTATTTTTTTCCCTTAGACTTCGAGGAGGGGTTAGGGGAATTTAAATAGAATGAATAATTACAGATCCACATAACCAAGTAATGACGACAGAGGCTTATATGACATGATAGGGTAATAGATAATATAATTAAGTCGTCTAATTATAAAGGTCAAAGAATAAAATCATACTAATCATACCAAATTAAGTCCACATGAAATACCATGTTCATGCCATGTAGCATTCACGTACTATAGGCCAACTTCTTGCAAGTATTTTTCTCGATATTAGGGAAAGATCATTGAGAAAGTGCTAAAACTACATGTTAAGTTAGTCATACCATGCATACTGTTATTGCTATGCCCGGCTAGAGAACAATAGAGATATGACATTAATAAGAATCAAGGGAAACTAAGAGAAGAGGAGGAGGAAGAAGGAGAGTTGGGTCTGCTCACCTTGGCTGGCGGTGGCAGCAAACACGGCCAGACAGTAGGCGGCAGGATGGGGTAGCAGGGGCAGCATATGGGGTTGCGCGGCAAGGAAACCAAGCTCCCCAGAAGTTTTGTATTGCAAAGTAAGAAAAGGGGGTAGGGTTTCTACAGGGGCTTATTTTCCTTTGCTTTCTTTTGTGTTTTGAATTGTTTTTGTATAGTTTTAAGTAGCAGAAGGGGGTGGGTTTCTCTTTTTAAATTTTTTTATTTTTTTTGAAGAGTTTAGACTTAGGTAAAATTATTAGATTTAGGAAGTATAGGATTAGTAAAAGTGTAGTACTAGGTTTAAGGTATTTTAGTTTTAGTGGGTTTCTTAGGAAAATAAATAGATAATAACAAAATAATTATAGAATTTCGGGGGATTACATGAATTCTTTTTCCTCTCATTTTCAGTTTTAATTTGGTCATTCTTAGCAATTGGAATTGTTAATTGTTTCATTGAAACATGAATTTGTGGTTTTTTTCTTTTTCGTAAATTAATTGCCAATAATCAATACATCTGATGCGTGCATAAATGTGAACGACGAGCATGTTGAAGAATTATTCCAAGAAAGTCAAGAAAGCATGAATCTATACTTGGAAGCTTCCTCAATAGGTCAAACTTACTATCGGGGGCATCAAGACAAAGCCACGCTTTGTATGGTGGCGTTCTTGGGAGTTCTTGAAGCTTCTTGATAGTTCTTTAAGGTTTCTTTAAAAGCTTTCTTAGATTTTGGTCTACAAGTTTTTACCTTTCACTTGAAAGGGTTTTTCTTGGTTTAGACCTTAGGTTTCTTTATGTTCTTAATTATTTTTGTACGTGTGCGTAGTTAATTAAGTTGGAGAATCGTGTAACGTTACTTGGCGCACAAGGTTAAGTTAGGTTTCCTATTTCAAGAGGGATTCCTACTCAAAATTGAAAGTGGCGGCTGCTTGGAGATCAAGGCAAAGTGGAAGACTTTTACTCAAGCTAGAACTCTAATGTGTTTAGAAAAAGTAGGAGTTTTACTCAAGCTAGAACTCTAATGTGTTTAGAAAAAGTAGGAGTTTTACTCAAGTTAGAACTCTAATATGCTTAGGAAGAGAAGGAGTTTTATTCTAGTTAGAGTTCTAATAGTCTTAGGAAAGGATTGCTATAAATACTCCATGTAATTCACGAATTCATTCATTCATTCACGAATTTGATCAATAACAAACACATTTATTTTCGAGTGATATTTTGGTTGGATTACCTAAATATTTCTTTGGCTAACTTGCGAGTTAGTTGCTGTTTTGGGTGTTTTAGTTAAAACATTCATTGGTTTGATTAATTAGTTGGACTCTTAATTAATTAAACTCAGTTCTTGCCTAGTTCTTGGTGATTTATCTGTATAGGACGAAGCTTAGAACATATCCTTGTGATAACTTGGTTTTCGGATCAAGAATCACATCATCGTGGTATCAGAGCTGTTGGTGACGTTTGGCTTGGAATTTTTGGCTGAAATTTTGTGGGAGGATTCAGAAAACGTAGATCAACATTGTGTCAAAATTTCGTGTCAATCGGACGCGTAACGAAGTCTGTGCAACCTCAAACTTTTGAGATTGTTACACGGAGTTGCGATCTGGAGATCGGTTTTTATTTGCCTCAAGAATCAATCAAGATTCAATCTTTTAATCAAGATTTTTACATAAACTAACCTGGTTTGTGTAGGAGCAATGAGTGACGAAGAAATCCCAGGGATTCCAAGGGGTTTGAACCTTGATCAAGCGCATAACTTGCGAAGGGATCGTCAAATAGAGCGATTGTCACAACAATTGCAAGAAGTATTGGCTAGGCTTGACGAACGTGACAAAACTTCATCTTCAAGGAAGAACAAATCAGTTACAAGTTCTAGTTCAAGTGAAGACGAATATGAAAGGAGAAAAGCAAGTAGATCACGCCATAAAGATTCATCTTCAAGTGATGAACCTAGAAGGCATAGACGGAAGAACAAGGCCAAAGATGATGACCGAAATATAAGGTTAGATTTTCCGGAATTCAATGGTAGTATGCTAGACCCCGAAAAATATTTTGAGTGGGTTAGAAGAGCGGAAACACTCTTTGATTACAAGGAGTATGATGAACGAAAGAGGTGCAAACTTGCTGAATTAAAACTCACGGGTTATGCGAGTTTATGGTATGATAATCTCAAGAAAAAGAGACGCAAGGAGGGACGATCCAAGATCACTACTTGGACACAATTACAGAAATATATGAAGCGTCAATTTGTGCCCCATGAGTACGTGCAAGAAGTGTATCTCAAGATGCAGACTTTTAAGCAAGGAAATCAATCCGTGGAGGCTTATTTGTGTGAATTTGAGAAACTATGTTTATTGTGTGATTTAGAAGAAATTCTAGAGCACAAAATAGCACGTTTTATTGCAGGTTTGAACGAAAATGTTCAAGAGAAGATTGAATTGCACGAATACTATTCGTTTGAAGAAGTATGCAAGGCGGCCATTAAGGTTGAAAGACAATTCAAGGCCAAGAAGACCTCAAGTGTGAAAGCCGTTCACACGCACGTTCACAAAGGCTAGTGACAAGCCTACCTTTGATAGGACTTCTTCTAATTCGTATGCTAAAGATAACAAACCCAGAAACGAAGCTAGCAAGAAGGTGACTGAAGATAGAAAATGTTTCAAATGTGGGAGTGTTGGCCATATAGCAAGCAATTGCTACTCAAAACGCACTATGACGGCTCAAGAATGGGAAGAAGAGAAAGCTAGGTGCGAGGGAAGTAGTGACATGGAGGTTGTGGTCGAGCAAGAACGTGATTTTGAAGAAGAGGAGGGTAGTGCCGAAGAGGTTGATGGTGAAACGCAAGGAAAGAGCTTGGTTCTAAGGAGAGCTCTTCACTCTAAACCTATGCCCGTTGAAGAGAATCAAAGAGAGAAAATCTTTTTAACAAGGTGCAAGGTGGAAGATCGATTGTGTGACGTAATAATAGACTCGGGAAGTTGCACAAATGTGGTGTCTACAACTTTGATCAACAAATTAGAGTGGCCTACAACCGATCACCCAAAACCTTACAAGCTACATTGGCTCAATGATGCTAGTGACGTAAAGGTAACGAAGCGAGCCCTAATCACCTTTTCAATTGGCAAATATCATGATAAAGTTTTATGTGATGTATGCCCCATGGATGCTTGTCATATCTTATTGGGTAGACCATGGCAATATGATAGATTTGTCAAGTTTAATGGTAGGACAAATGTGTATATAATTCGAAAAGGAAAGGGGGAAAAATCATATGCATTGAAACCACTTGTTGATCATAGAATTAACCCTAGTTCGAAAGGTGCATATTTAATTGGGGAAAAGGAGTTGGAGAAAGAGATCAACAATAACAATATGGTATATATTATGGTGGCTAACAATGTGCAAGTGAATGAAAGTAAACAAGAAAAGAGGCCCGTGGAATTAGAAGTGGTATTGCAAGAGTATTGTGATGTTTTTCCTAGTGAATTACCACCGGGATTACCACCAATTCGTGGTATTGAACATCAAATTGATCTTATTCCGGGAGCTCCACTACCTAACAAGGCAGCATATAGAAGTAATCCAGAAGAAACAAAGGAAATACAACGTCAAATAGAGGAATTGATGCAAAGAGGCTACGTGAAAGAGAGTATGAGCCCCTGTGCCGTGCCTGCATTGCTAGTTCCAAAAAAAGATGGGAGTTGGCGTATGTGCATTGATAGTAGGAGTGTGAACAACATAACCATCAAGTATAGATTTCCTATACCTAGACTTGATGATTTGTTAGACGAATTGCATGGTTCAAAGCTATTTTCCAAGATTGATCTTATGAGTGGCTATCATCAAATACGCATGAGGGAAGGAGATGAATGGAAGACGGCTTTCAAGACTAAAGTGGGGTTGTACGAGTGGTTAGTCATGCCTTTTGGTCTAACCAATGCGCCTAGTACATTTATGAGATTGATGAACGAGGTGTTGAAACCATTTCTTGGAAGGTTCGTAGTTGTTTACTTGGATGACATATTAATTTATTCTGAAAATTTCAATGATCATCTAATGCATTTGAGAAGCGTTTTTGAGGTTCTTAGGGAGAAGAAGTTGTACGCAAAATTGGAAAAATGTTATTTTCTTGTTCCTAGCGTGACGTTTCTAGGGTATGTAGTATCCAAAGATGGTGTGTCCGTGGATCAATCCAAGGTTGAAGCTATCAAGACTTGGCCCGTACCTACCAATGTGAGTGAAGTTAGATCGTTTCATGGTCTAGCGTCATTTTATAGAAGATTTGTGAAGAATTTTTCCGCGATAGTTGCACCTATGACTGAATGCTTGAAGAAAGACAAGGGAAAATTCGAGTGGACCAAGGAAGCCCAACGTGCATTTGATTTGGTCAAAAGGAAGCTATGTGAAGCACCTGTACTTGCATTGCCGGATTTTTCACAACCATTTGAGGTAGAAACCGACGCTAGTGGTGTGGGGATTGGTGCCGTTTTGGTTCAAAAGAAGCGCCCTATTGCCTATTTTAGTGAGAAATTAAACGGTGCTAGATTGAACTATTCTACCTATGACAAGGAGTTTTATGCTATTGTGCGAGCATTGGACCATTGGAGTCACTATTTGCGCCCAAATCACTTTGTGTTGCATAGTGATCACGAAGCTTTGAAGTACATTCATGGTCAACAAAAATTGAACCCTAGACATGCTAAATGGGTAGAGTTTCTACAAGCTTTCAATTTTTCTTCAAAGTATAAAGAGGGGAAAGCAAATGTAGTGGCCGATGCACTATCTAGAAGACACACGTTGCTTGGAGTATTGAATTGTAAACTACTTGGTTTCGAGTTAATCAAGGAGTACTATAAGGGGGACGTGGATTTCTCTACACTCCTAGAGGAGTGTTCCAAGGGGGCCGTAGGTTCCTATGTTTTACAAGACGGTTTTCTTTTCAAGGGGAATCGTTTGTGCGTGCCTAAGTGTTCTATTAGAGAATTAATAGTAAGAGAAGTGCATGGTGGAGGGATAGCGGGACATTTTGGCATAACGAAAACATTAACTATGCTCCAAGAGCATTTTTATTGGCCTAGAATGCTAGCGGATGTACAATCAATAGTTTCTAGGTGTGCAACATGTCAAAAAGCCAAGGCTACATTTCATCAAGGCTTATATACGCCCTTGCCCGTGCCAGATTCACCTTGGGAAGACGTGTCTATGGATTTCGTAGTTGGTTTGCCAAGGACTCAAAGAGGAAAGGACTCAATCATGGTTGTAGTGGATCGATTTTCCAAGATGGCTCATTTCATACCTTGTCACAAAGTGGACGATGCTATGAAAGTGGCGGAATTGTATTTCAAGGAAGTGGTGAGACTACATGGGTTGCCGAACAGTATTGTGAGTGATCGTGATACAAAGTTCATGAGTTTCTTTTGGAAATCACTATGGAAGTTGGTGGGAACGAAGCTGTTATTTAGTACATCATATCACCCGCAAACGGACGGACAAACGGAGGTAACAAATCGAACTCTTGGTGTGCTTTTACGTGGACTAGTGAGCAAAACGCAAAAAGATTGGGATATTAAGCTTGCTCATGCCGAGTTTGCTTACAATAGATCACCTACTTATGCCACAAAACACACGCCATTTGAAGTTGTTTATGGTGTCAATCCAAGAATGCCCATTGATTTGATTGAAATTCCAAAAGGGGAATTAATTCATAAGGATGCCGAGGCTAAGATCAAGTACATGATGAAGCTACACGCACAAGTTAGAGCTAGGATTGAACGTGTCAATGAACTCTACAAAGCACGAGCTAACAAGAACAAAAAGCCACAAAGTTTTGAAGTTGGCGACTTGGTGTGGCTACACTTGAGAAAAGAAAGATTTCCTAGCAAAAGAAAGAATAAATTGATGCCAAGAAGTGAGGGGCCGTTCAAGATTATTGAGAAGATCAATGAGAATGCATATAAGCTTGAATTGCCGGGAGAATATGGTGTAAGCGCAACATTTAATGTTGGGGATTTGGTGAAGTATTTGCCAGATGATGCTATTGAAGATTTGAGGGCAAATTCTTTTGAAGAAGGGGAGGATGATGCGTGCATAAATGTGAACGACGAGCATGTTGAAGAATTATTCCAAGAAAGTCAAGAAAGCATGAATCTATACTTGGAAGCTTCCTCAATAGGTCAAACTTACTATCGGGGGCATCAAGACAAAGCCACGCTTTGTATGGTGGCGTTCTTGGGAGTTCTTGAAGCTTCTTGATAGTTCTTTAAGGTTTCTTTAAAAGCTTTCTTAGATTTTGGTCTACAAGTTTTTACCTTTCACTTGAAAGGGTTTTTCTTGGTTTAGACCTTAGGTTTCTTTATGTTCTTAATTATTTTTGTACGTGTGCGTAGTTAATTAAGTTGGAGAATCGTGTAACGTTACTTGGCGCACAAGGTTAAGTTAGGTTTCCTATTTCAAGAGGGATTCCTACTCAAAATTGAAAGTGGCGGCTGCTTGGAGATCAAGGCAAAGTGGAAGACTTTTACTCAAGCTAGAACTCTAATGTGTTTAGAAAAAGTAGGAGTTTTACTCAAGCTAGAACTCTAATGTGTTTAGAAAAAGTAGGAGTTTTACTCAAGTTAGAACTCTAATATGCTTAGGAAGAGAAGGAGTTTTATTCTAGTTAGAGTTCTAATAGTCTTAGGAAAGGATTGCTATAAATACTCCATGTAATTCACGAATTCATTCATTCATTCACGAATTTGATCAATAACAAACACATTTATTTTCGAGTGATATTTTGGTTGGATTACCTAAATATTTCTTTGGCTAACTTGCGAGTTAGTTGCTGTTTTGGGTGTTTTAGTTAAAACATTCATTGGTTTGATTAATTAGTTGGACTCTTAATTAATTAAACTCAGTTCTTGCCTAGTTCTTGGTGATTTATCTGTATAGGACGAAGCTTAGAACATATCCTTGTGATAACTTGGTTTTCGGATCAAGAATCACATCAACATCTCTATTTTAATTTCCTCTACTGTTACATGATTTGTGAAGTTTTTTTCTTTCAAGCATTCAATCAACAATGATGGATATGCACACATATTTTGATCATGTTATCGCATTATATACTATAAACATGTAAGCATAATTTCAAGTTTTATTTTTTAAAAAGTTCTTATTGATTAGGAGAATTTTAGAATGACCATTTGCGATAAAATATTTTATCAATTTTCATCCTTTGTTTGTTGTGTACTACTAGTAAGGTAGTTTGCTAGTTCATACTCGAATCAAAAGCCAAAAAACATTTTAAGAATCGGATATTGAATCGATTATGTCATGACCCGATTTTATAATGGGAAAACCAATCCAAAAATTATAATGGGTCGATATTATAATTTTTTCTAACAATAACACTAACATTGTGTATGGTAAAAAAAATGTATTTATTGCCTAAGATGAAAATAATCATTATAATGTAAATTTTCAACAAATTTAAGGAGAAAATTTATCAACTTCAAACTTTTGTGCATATTTTTCAATTAAAAGTCAGTTCGATGCATTTTGGAACGAACTAGATCAGATAGAACTAAATTCAATTTTATTTCCAATCAAAAAATTAGTTCGATCTAATTTTTGCACAACATTGGACCGGCTTGCTTTTGACACACCCCTATTCACAATTACTTCTATTAGTTCAATGTGTCTACGTATTATTTGTATGCCTTCGTGTATTGGTTGCTATTACATTTACATAGACATAACTAAAAGGTGCGGGTAATGAATAAAGATTTTCTATGCTTGCCCTTATTGTATGCCCATACTAGAGAGTATGGAGCAATGAATAAAGATTTTGTAATTGGACTTCAATAATTAGAGCTGTCAGAATCAGACCCGACCCGATAAGTTACCCGAAACCGACCCGGACCCGACCTGATTATGACCCGAAAAGTGAGACCCGAAAACCGACCCAACCCGACCTGAAGTTAACCCGAAACCGATTTGACCCGATATTCAAAGACCCGAACCCGATCCGTGTCCGACCCGTTAGGGACCCGACCCGTTACAGACCCCGACCCGTTACGGACCCGACCCGTTACGGACCCGACCCATTACGGACCCGACCCGATCCGTTACAGACCCGACCCGTTACGGACCCGACTCGAAAAGAACCCGAAACCGATTGAAACCGACACATAATCGATATAACCCGATTTATAACAATTCGTTACCCAAATTCACTAGATGTATTAATAATCTGAATATAAATGAATATGACCTAATTTTGACAGACCTATTTTTACCTAATATCTAATAACTTTGAACCCAAACTTGTCATTGTCGATATCAAACTAAACATATTATAAGTTCTTATGTATATATAAACTTAACATCGTATGTTATAAACTAGTTTGATAGGATAATACACATTTAATAATCATTACCTCATAAATATTTTGTTTTTAAATGACTTATTGACATCATCCCTGTCCAATTTATGAATTAACCATCATCATTGGCCGATTTTATCAAAACCGACCTTGACCTAAAATAACCCGTTCAGGAATCGATCTGATTTTACTAGAACCGACGTTGACTCGAACCCAAAATAACCTCGCTATAACCCGTTCAGGAACCGACCCAATTTTACTAGAACCGATCTTGACCCAAATTCGAAATAACCCGATATAACCCGTTTAGGAACCTACCCGATTGTACTAGAATCGACCTTGACCCGAACCGAACACAACCCGAACCGACCTTGACCCGAACCGAATACAACCCGAACCGACCTTGACCCGAACCGAATACAACCCGAACCGACCTTGACCCGAACCGAATACAACCCGAACCGACATAAACCCGAACCGAATACAACCCGACCCGAACCTGAACCGAACCCGACCAAGCAAATAACCGATTTAACCCGACCCGATAATGACCCGACCCGAACCGAAACCGACCCGATAGGCAAAATTGACCCGATAAGAACCGACCCGATATGAACCGACCCGCGATGGGTCAACCCAGAACCGACTCGATGACCCGATTTGACACCCCTATCAATAATAAACAATTGTATGGTGTCTATATATAGAGGTTATTATCTTCAAGGACATAAGTGAATGGCGCATCAAGTAACCTGCTCTTTTCAAATGTAAGTCACGACAATACTGAAGTATTTATTATTATTATTATTATTATTATTATTATTATTATTATAATAATTATTATTATTATGCATGGGTACTTCACTCTATTAAATTGGGGTTCTACATACAAAATTCTTTGGGTTTATAAGTTCAACCTATTCAATTCTTGAGGGCTACAGTGAATTAGAGATTACAATCTTATCTTTCCATAATCAATCAACTCATTCGATCCAAAAAATTAGTTGTTTTAAACAAGTATGGATCAAGTTGGGTTATTTTGAAAATTTAGCTTCGAATTTAGGGATTTGTTAATGACTTAGTTAAGAAGATCAAACAATACTCCAATACCCTTGAAAATGAAGAGCTCACAACCTCAAAAGTTTTGCAAGATCCTATTATATTGATCATGGTTTTTATTGCAGACTGTAGGATTTCAAAAAATTTATTATTAGTCTATGAAAAAAAGCTTGATCTCTTACTAGCAACATACGATCATTGTTAAAACTTAAAAGTACATTAAACAATTTCCACCTTGTCTTGTGAGGTGTATTATAGTTGATGGCAAAGGTATTAAATATAAACCTTAAGTCATAGTCTTCATTCTCTTCCTAAATTTGGAACTTTATCACTTGGATTATATTGATGTTTTTCCAAGCTCATGATTATAAACTTTGGGACTTATTTCTACATTTTACTTGCGAATTAAGGTTCATAAATGTGTAAAAAGCCACATATATAACAATACAAAGTAGAATGTAAATGGATGAACTTAGTAAAGCATGAACGCATCTAACATGCTTCGATTATCATAGATTGAATGTAAGGATGTAATTCAAAGATTATACGAAGTACTTCCTCCATTTATCTTAATTGCAACACTTTTTAAAACAATTTTTAAGTGTAAACATCTCTAATTATACATAAGTAAAAACTATAAGAAATAGATGTATTATAACAATATACTCCCTAAGTCCGGAAATTTTTACTCTAATTCCATAAAGTTACTTTTTTAACAGTGGACCAAAAGTTCAAATTTTTAGCTTTTTATTAACTTTATTAATCATACAATAAGTAGAGTGTGTGTGTGGGATAGATAGGGAGCTGCCAAGTAAGAATTTTTCCCAAAATTTTACAACATTCATGTGGTACAAATGGGAGCTGTCACTCCAAATTTGAGCCAAAATCAAATTTCCCACCAAAATTTTATGGGAAATTTGAATACAAAAATTCAGCCAAAATCAGATTTCCCACACTTCCCCTTAGAAGGACATTTATAAACCTTCAAAGCTACATACCACATAATAGAAAACTAAACTTTACAAGAAGAATTTCAAGAGTATAGTGTAGACCCTAATTCCCTCAAAACAAGATCATCATCAAGAAATGCAAGAGCTGCCATTTTCAGACTTATTTCCCACCATAAATACCTTCCAAACATACCAGTCACGAATTAATCTTGACCACTTAGTTCATGAGTTGTCCTTGAGTATAGAGGCACAAGATGGAGCATAACAAATTATACCAGTGAAGCACAAGCATCAGTAACGTCAATCACACTGGTAGGAGGTGATGCACAAGAACCAAAAACAGACAGACCAGAGGTAGAAGGTGAAGCACATTAACCAGTAAGAACAAACCCATAAGAACAAGCAGCACATGCAAAAGATGAAGCACAAGAACCAAAAACAGCCCTCACTAGGACAGACATGAGTGATGAACAAAGATATCAATGTATTACCAAGCTTTTACACAACAGCAGAACTTGAAGTTACCAAGAGGATATATATCAAAATTAGCCAATTCATTCACATGCTTAATATGGACCATTCAAAGGAAATGGAGAGTTGTATAGAATAATGTTAGGATGCAACAAAGCATGAAGATATCCAAGAACTACCAAGGAAGAGTAGGAAGAAAGGGTAGGCAGCTAGTGATGAAAGATCTAATGTCTATTCCACTCAAGAATAGAACAAACATTCGTTTATTGGCTAAGGCACTCAATGTAAACAAAAGCACAGTCCATATGTGGTTCAAGAAAGGGATGATAAAAAGATACAACAATGTAATGAAACCCACTTTGACAACCAAGAACAAGCTACAGATATTAAACTGGTGTATATCTCATCTCATTAATGTTAATACGTTGCCTAAATTTGATGACATGTTTAACTATATTCATGTCGATGAAATGGTTTCTTGTGTCTAAAACAAGCCAAACATACTACTTAGCACCCACTAAATCAGAACCATATAGACATGTAAAGTCCAAAAGATTCATCATCAAAGTGATGTTTCTCACAGCAGTGGCGAGGCCTAGATTTTCAGAAGATGGGAGCTTCCTTTTTGATGGGAAAATAGGTTGATGGTCTTTCACTCAAGAATTGCCAGCACAAAGAAGATCTATTCATAGACAAGCTAGGACAATGGAGATTAAGCCAATCAAGAATATTACATAAGAAGTCATAAAGGAGATGTTCATCAACAAGCTAATTCCAGCAACTAAAAGCAAATGGCCACTTGATGCAAGTGAGAACATCAAAATCCAACAAGATAATGCCACACCCCATATATTACAATCTGATTTAAATTTCCAAAAAGCAGCAAGTACATATGGTTTTCGTATAGAGTTGGTGTCACAGCCACCAAACAACCTAGACACCAATGTCTAGACTTAGGTTTCTTTAGAACAACTCAAGCTATACAACATGAGCAAGCACCAAGGACAATTAAAGAGCTACTTAGAGCGGTCTATCATGCATATGAAGTGTTTCAAACAAGACTCATCAACCATGTTTTGTAAGTTTACAATATGTCATGCTAGAGATAATGAAACAACATGGGGGAAACAACTACAAGATACCACATAGTAGGTAAGCAAAGACTTTAAAGAGGGGATTTTACCAGTAACAATTGAAGTGCCAACACCATTAATAGAGGAGTGTTTATGATCATCAATTCAACAATACTTGAGCATTAATGGATTACCAATGACTGAGGTAACAAATGCAAATATGGCGGTTGAAGATGAGTATGAAATCAATGCACAGGAGGTGATTCACCTCAACTTATACTAGTATACATTCTCTATTGTTGAAACTTTTGTAAATCATTTCTTCAAACATGAATTTGTCAAAATTTTAAATGGTTTTAGGGTTAGGAAACATTTTGGAAATCATTTGAAATGTTTGAAACTTTTGTAATATAGATAGAAAGTAAATCAATGAAGAATGACATGTAGCATGAACATGTTCTTTTAGACATATAGCGTCTCAGCCGTCTCTGGTGAATGATGCTGTCAACATATAGCATGAACATGCTCTTTTAGACAAATGACTTAGCATAACTGCAATTGTTGATGGTATATGGCATCAATAACAACAAAGGCTAACAACACACATGCATATACTCATAGACAGCTTTGTCATCATTGAGACTACCTCTCTCAGATTTAAAATACATTTCATAGCTTTAGTGTGTGTTAACCAATGCTATTGCCACCCTATAGTATGCCTCATCAATCAGATATGCACTTATAGAAATGGGTTCTCTATCTTAAAAAATAGTGGACACACTATTTAAATCAAACTCCTTTATCACAAAGGATCTACATGCAACTTACTACAAACACTTAGATGACCTAAACATAATCATGATGCAAAAAATATGAAACAGGATGCATAAAGTCAAAGAAATAGGAAGCATATACTCAACACCATGCATACACTAAAATAGAAAGCAAAAAAAAGAATCATATACTCAAAAACACAACACAATACAACAAAAGA
Source organism: Dysphania ambrosioides (assembly GCA_026401315.1). Taxonomy (NCBI): domain Eukaryota; kingdom Viridiplantae; phylum Streptophyta; class Magnoliopsida; order Caryophyllales; family Amaranthaceae; genus Dysphania; species Dysphania ambrosioides. The sequence continues at coordinate 20,345,447 of CM048671.1, read as the reverse complement.
GAATATACTCAACAAGAAACAAGAAGCAAAAAAGAGAAACAGAAAGAAAAAAAGAGAAGCATATACTCAAAGACACAACAGAAGCAAAAAAGAGAATCATACACTAAAACAGGATGCATAAAGTGAAAGTCTAGGAAGCATATACTCAGAAACCATGCATATACTCAAACATGATGCATAAACTAAATGAAACATAAAGCATATACTCAAACACCATGCATATACAAAAACAGGAAGCATATACTCAAATAAGATGCATAAACTGAAAGAAACAGGAAGCATAAACTAAAACACATAGTAAACATCAACCCTAGATGCATATACTAAAAGAACCAGATGACCTAAACATAATCAAGAGCAAAGAATAAGAAACAAATGACTTGAACAAATGACCATGAACAAAAATAGGAAGCATACATTCAAACAACAAACAAGAAGTAGAATTAGAGCAACATATACTCAAGGACACAACAAAAGCTAAAAATTTGAGCTTTAGGTCCACTATTAAAAAAAAGTAACTTTATGGAATTAGAGCAAAAAATATCGGACAGAGGGAGTAGTCCATAAACCCCCTAGTTTATCCTCAAGGACACAATAAACACCAACCCAAATATGCATTTACTAAAAGAAACACCTATACTCAAACAAAGAAACAAGAAGCAAAAAAGAGAATCATTTACTCAAAGACACAACACAATACAACAAAAGATGAATACAAAGTTAAAGAACCAGATGATCTAAACATAATCATGAGCAAAGAATAGGAAACAAATGACTAGAACAAATGACCATGAACAAAAACAAGAAGTGTACAGTCAAAACTCAGACATAACGCAAAATTAGAGAAACATATACTCAAGGACACAACACTAACCCAAATATATATTTACTAAAAGAAACAGAAGACCTAAATAGAATCATGAGCAAAAAACATGGAAGAAACATAATCATGAGCAAAAAACAGGCAAGAAACATAAAATCTAAACATATACTCAGCATAAGAAGCAAAAAAACATAAACATAAACTCAAAGACACAACAAATATGAACCTTAGATGCATATAATGAAAGAACCAGATGACCTAAACCTAAGTATGAGCAAAAACAAGTAACAAATTACCAAAACAGATGAGAAAACCCAAAGGAAGCACAGGATCAACATAATCAAATAACCAATGACCTAAACAGGAGTTTCAATGACACATAGATTACCTAAATAGGAATATAAATAATGATCGAGAACAAAGAGAAATAATCAAAGAATTACATAAATAACTACATCTAAACAGGAGCATTGAAGAACAAAAATACTAAGAGAAATAACCAAATCCACATGAATCACATAGAACACAGAGAAATAACCAGATCCATATGAATCACACCCAAAAATATAAACAGGATAATTAAATAATGAAGAGCAAAGAATAAGTCAAAGAATACTTCTCTCGGGCTTCACGAAGTATAGAGGGACAAGCAATTTGAGCATATCGTGATTGGTTTCAGGTGTGTAGCCCAGAGGAAGCCACTCGGGCTCTATTTCTTTCCCTTTGACGTCGGTACTCAGAGGGGGATTACTTCCCTCATTACCCAATTCCAACCATTTTTGTTGAGGCCCATGCTCTACACAACAAGCCCCCATTCAAGCCTCCTCTCTTCCCTTCTTTGCTGCCATCATCTATACTGAGGGGTAGACCAAATTTCTTCCGGTGTCTCCGACACCACCAAATGGGGAGGTGGTCCAAAAGGAGGTGGAGTTTGGTGAATTGGTTAGAGTAGGAGGAGTGTTACAAAGCGAAGAAGGAGGACAATGGGAACTCGTACAAGGAACCAGAGGAGGACAATGGGGAGTCGTAGAAGGAGTGCGAGGACCCAAATTCGGAGAAGGGGGAGTGGCTAGCACGAACTCGGACCATTGTCCACAAGATTTGCTCCAAAGTTCGTCACCCATGTCAACCTTACCAAGAATCCAGAACAAAGAAAGGGTAACCAATGTTTTTGAAGCCTAAATTCAATAGAAATCACAAGAAAATCTCACAGAAGTGGAGTATGAGTAGAACAAACACCAACAAAATGAACCTCGAAATGAAGATCAAGAGGAGAGTTGATTTTTGGTGTAATTATTAGCAACAATTGACGACAAATGAGTTGTAGATCTAGGGTTTACAATGGGAAAACGAAAGGAAAATGGTGGGAATATCGATAGGAAGGAAGACAGAGAGTAGGTTAGGGTTAGGGAAAGGGAGGAAAAGGTTATTAAAGTGGTGAAGTAACGAGAGCCGTCCAACACAACACATCAAGCATCATTAATTCATTAATAGTGGGCTTAATATCAACCCAAACTTTACTAAAACAGGTTATGGAGCAAACAATTCAAGACGGCCCAAAGAAGCAAATGGAGCAAAAAATTTCGGACAAAGAGAGTATTTATTGTATTTTCATCAAAGGATAATTCACCAAATAGGATCAAATCAAAATTTGTGAATTGGGTAACGGTCTAAGTATTGCAAGTAAAAATAAAAACGAAGTATAATGTAGCAATAAAAATACTTGCACATGGAAAATCGTTGAATAATTTGGAATTCCTTGTCATATGTCCCTATTCGTTACAATTGGTCTGACCTACGTAAAAATTTTAAAAGTATAATAATCTTTAATTCTTCGTAGTACAATAACAATATAGATTGTTATAAAATACGGTAAATCAGAGTTACATAGAATGAAGTAATATTATATTCAGTCACTTCAATAAATTGAAGCCTTGAAGGAGGTAGTTCGGAAAATTAGAGAAAGCAACAGACGTTTCCAACAGATGTCCCTTTCCCTTTTTTGTATTTATTAAACTTTAAAAGACATTTAATTTATTTTATTTAAAGTATTCCCTCTATCTCATTTTTAGTTATATCTAATTTTTTACGATTTTTAAGATATAAATTAAAATATTTTTTTAAAATTTGTAAGACAAAAATTATGAAAATTTAATATTATAAAATTTATATTAAAATATATTTAATAAGATTTTACTTAAATATAAATAAGACAATTAGAGTATTATTATTAATAAAGGATCAAATAGTCCATTCATTTTAAAAATGCAGCCGATGATACACAGCAATTCAGTACCTATGTAAATGTACCTCGTCGGAACACGCGCACCAAGAAAACCAAACTCATTTCTCTGACTTTCTTCTCAGTCTCTATCATCACCCAACACAGCAGCAGCTGCAGGCGCTGCCATGGCTTCCACGGCTGACCCAACACCAACTCCGTCCACTCAAGGCAACTCTAATCCACCCCCTTCTCAATCCCCAATCCCAAACTCTCACCATAGTCCTAACCCTAACATCACCAATACCGATTCACAACCCTATTCAACCCAACCTCCTTCTCCAAAACCTCGTCCTCAATCCGTTCCTCCTTCATTAAACCCTAACCATACCACCGCACCTCCTTTTCCGCCAGCGCAGATCAATCCGTACACTGCGCCACCGTCGTTTCGGCCCGCCGGAGCTCCTCCCCCGATGCACGTCCCTCAGTTCACTCCTATCCCTCATAACTCCAGTACGCATGGGTACCCGACGCCGCTACCGAATTACGGCGCTCCGCCTCCAGGAGTGAGCTCTGCTCCGCCGCCGCCGCCGCAGCAACAACAGCAACCAATGACACCCGGCAAACAGGGGATTTCGCCGCAGCAGCAACAACAACAACCGATGGTGCCCGGGCTACAGGGGATTCCGCCACAGCAACATCCACCACCAATGATGCCCGTACAACCGGTGATGCGGCCTTATATGGCTATGCCTAATGGTTATATGCATCCTTCCTCTATGCCTCATGGGTCTCTTCCTCCTCCCGGTGGGTCCCTCTCCTACTTTCTCTCTGCTTTGGCTCTTTAAATTTGATATATTTTATCCAAATTGCGAATGGTGGTAGGATAAAAGATAGCTGTTTGTACTGATTGAAATATGTAGAATTGATGCGTTTATGTTGTGGAAATTGTTGGTTGATGTCTTTTCGAACCGATGTTGCTTCTATTAGCGAAGACTATTACTTAGTGATTCTCGGTGTCCTTATTTATTATCCGAATTGAAGAACTTTCATGGTCGTATAGGCTAGACTGTAGTATGATCCAAAGTCATAATCTTTCGTTTAGAGTGCCACATAAGATTATGAGGCAGACGGATCCATATTAAGGTCTTTGGCTGTAATCATTAGTCCTTTATATTTTCTTGTCTATGTTCTGGTTTGGTATGCGACAATTTTGCATCTTCAAGGTCCAAGAATGAAATTTTGAGAGATATTTGGAACTTTATTTTCCAGCATTCCTGTAAGTTCTGCCTGAAAGGATGCTTTTAGTTAATTAGTTTATTATTTGCTTTCCTATTTTGTAGCCACTAGGCCAGTAATGTAGCAAGCCACTTAGGAAGCTTGTTAGTGGGTCTACAGTTGTGATTTCCTTAAGATCGTGAAGATTCGATGGCTATATAAGCCATAGCTGTCATGATTTATCAAGTAATGTAATTCATCTTCTGAAATCCTAAGTTCTATATCAACACTGCCTAAGGTGGGATTTTCACTGGATTGCTGTTGGAGCAATGATAGGGTTCTTTCGCCCTTTAACTTGGACTTCCCCAATGGTGTAATCATTAGACCCTTCGTACTTCACACACACACACACACACACACACACACACACACACACACACATATATATATATATATATATATATATATATATATATATATATTCCTGTGGGAAGCTCCACAAGCTTAGATTAGCATTCCCATAGGATGCTGCTGTAATGAAGTGAGGTATTATATTCATGACACCTTTTGGTACCTCTACAAGCACCCTAAGAACATAGGATTGGCTTTTTGTTATTGCCAAGAGCACATCTTCGAGTTCCTTTTTGTTGTTGTTGTTGTTGTTGTTGTTGTTGTTATTGTTATGTAGTTTATAAAGTTTAACTAATTAGAAAGTTCCCTTTTGTGCTATGTATTTGTACATCTCACTTAATACAATTGTGTGGGGGCGAGTATACAAGTTTAACTGTGTCTTTGGTTTGCTTCCAATTGTATAATGTTAATATGAGTATTCTGAATAAGCCTGAAGCAATTGAGATGATGGTGATTAAAATTTATAGGGGTATTAGACAAGTCTATGGCTATTCCAATTCTTCATGGTAGCTGAGCTTAGTTGCAACTTGAATAACAAAGAATAGAACTTTTAACAGTAGATGACATCATTAACTTGTATGTGATGAGAAGAGTTTGGATGAGAGAAGATTGGAGAAAATTCTGAAAATTAATATTGACTAGTTGACGGGGTAACGATGATGGGATGTTTTCTCCTACAGTGTCTTGATTGGTTTCGGTGAGAAAGGTCCGAAGGCTTCCTATTCCAGTTGTTTAGAGACTCCTTCTGCAACTCCATACTTTGGTATGCACATATCTGTAACTTTCTCAGTTTTGTTAATTTATATTTCAAAGTTGGAGAATATTTCGAAGACATCATAGCTTAGCCTTAAAACTGCAAAATCCAGCGCTACTCCAATTCTGTTTAATGGCTGGTACTGTTGTGTCGATTTAGTCGGGTTTTTGTGGTAGTTTAAGGAGTGTTTTCCTTACTGATCCTTGAGTTTCTGGAGCAAATCATGAGGCCTGCTGAGTTCTTGGTGCCCTTGTTTGGCAAGGTATCATTATCCTTAACATTTTTTTCCTTTTCCATTCCTATCTGTTTCTTCCTTTTGTTTACATTTCATAATGCATATTGGGCAATCAACAGTTGACATAACAAAGGTTGATGGGCTTAATTTCGGTCTTATGTCATCAAATATCATGGGTGTAAATGAGATGATGAATTCTCGTTGTACACATTAGCAAAATTTATTATTTGGTGCGTGGCTTTTTTGACAAGTCTACCATTGTTGCTACTGGATTCAAGGTAAGCATGCTTGGTGACTTGTTATGGTTCTTGTATTATTTTGATAATCTCCATCAGGTATGTTCAGCTGCTCATAGTTGCCCTGCTATTCTGCCATATCTCTTATTTGTGATGTGTGGTAAATACACTTTTATGTTTGTGAATTTTCTTTCCCCTATTTATGCAGTGATATTTCTGTTATTTTTATTTTTTTTTAGTTTCAATTATGAACCTGTTCTGATTTGTTTGCATAGATTTTGTTTTTTACATAATATAACAGGAGTTGTTCGCTATCCTTATCCGCCTATTGCTCGTCCTCCCTTTCTCCGTCCTGGAGTTGGCATGGTTCCCCCATTGCAAAGACCTCCTGTTTTGGGACTTCGCCCTGCGGTGATTCTTCCACTTGTTAGGCCCCCTGTTGTTCCAATTGTTGTACCTGCAGAGAAACCACAAACTACTGTTTATGTGGGCAAGATAGCTCCTTCAGTAGAGAACGATTTTATTCATTCACTCCTTGAGGTTTGTTAATATCTTCTGATATGCATTTGTTGGTTTTTTTTTCAATATTCCTTCTCATGTTGTCACGGTTCAATTCATCTCTCTAATGAGGTATGTACCATTGCTGACCTTATGGCTCTTTCTTTCCGCCTTAGCTCTGTGGACCAATAAAGAGTTGGAAGCGTGCTCAGGATCCGTCAGATGGAACCCCGAGAAGATTTGGGTTCTGTGAGTTTGAATCTGCTGAAGGAGTTCTCCGTGCTCTACGATTATTGACTAAATGCAACGTTGATGGCGAAGAGTTGGTGGTATGTTCTATTCTTTATGTTATATGGTCTCTTTAAAGTAGGAGGCTTTGCCCATGCATCTTGGAAAAACTCTCAACTCTTCGTGGGCTTCTGTCTGCCATTCTCTTATTAGTTATAAACTATATATCTATCCTGATGTTTGCTTCTTGATGCCCTTTTAATTGTGATGAAGCAAGCTTTCTGAGCTAAGTTTTATTTATTTTAAAAAAAAATTCATATCATAAGCCACTAGTAAGCATATCTAGAATATATAATACTATAGCTGTTAATGAACTAGTGGTATAAAGATTTATTTAGCTTTATATGAAAATCAAAATCAAGGAGTCTTTTTCACTTATCTTCTGGAAATATAAAAGTCTCTTGGTGTAGTAAGAGCTTGGGCAAGCTCTATGAAGATAAAGATAATCAACCCACACCAAAAAAACAAAAAAGGAAAGTGTGGGAAAAGAGAAGGGTTTATATTTTTTTAGGTTATAATAGATTATGTTTTAGTTTGTCATATTTTCTGTGCAGGCAGTAAAGGGGACTATGTCTCAACTCTTCCACAATCACTCCAAAAAACCAGACTCCACCTTATGTGAATTCGCCAGAGTATGATTGACTTATGGATTTGATTTCACTGCTTATGAGTATTATGTAGTCTTGGTAAGAGGGTGAAGGCTAAGGATTTACCCGGTTTGAGATATCACAAACCCTAGATACTGTAGGAGTAAATGATTTTCTTTATCTTGTCAAATAGTAAGGATTGCTGGTGTGGTGTATGTTATATATTGATGTGTGATGAATGCGTTTATGATTTTGCTGATGATGAATAGTTTCTGGTGTCTATATTAAAAAGATAGTACTTATGGCTATCTTAAAACCGTACAAGTTCATTGTATGACTTTTGTGAAGGCACAGGTGGGAACCTTTTGGTTATGTTCATGGCCTTTGGTATATCCAGATATGCAGGACTGAGTCCTTACTATAGGCTTGGGCTTTCTCTGTTGGAAAGAAAATTTTACTTGTGGTGCTTTACTTTAATATTGCCATATTAAATATTGTGGATGGCTATGTGCTTCTGTAAGGGGAAATTTCTTCATTTGGATAACTTCTGTTAATGTGTTTATATAGCAGAATTAGGCCCTCTTAACATCTAGCTTTTATAATCAGTCTACTTTGTTAACAATTTGATTATATGTTGGAATGCCTTCTTTTCTATTCTTCTCATTTTATCAGTGTCGCTTTCTGTTGTGGTTTTATTTTTCAGAATAGAGGGTTTTTTTGATGAATGAGGTTGGAATATAAGGTGGTTGTAGAATCTATAATTTGTATGTGAACTGCTCCATAAGTTCTTTCTGTCATATAAGCTTTCTTTTTATCCATCTGTAGGTTTCATAGTCATGGCTCTTATTTGGTTTACTTTTATCCTAGTGTGATTTTTACTTTGTTTTCCATTGTGTAGCTGAATGTTAATCAAGCAACAAGAGAGTATTTAGAATGTTATGTGGAGAAGAAGAAAGATAACTTGACTAAATCTAGTGAGACTGGAATTGAGGAAGCCAAGAAAGAGGGGGGAAATGTATCTGATGTTGAAAAGGGAGAAAGTAATGAAAAGGAAGAACCGGCTAAAGTTGCTGTAGAAGAGGCCAAGAAGGATGCGGATGAGACTGAAAACAAGGAAAATGATACGGCCAGTTTTGGCCTTGTTACTGATGAAGACCGTGATGTTGACCGAGAGACTTTGGAGAAGCTCACGAGTATGATAGAAGAACGCATAAAAACAAAGCCTCTACCTCCTCCGCCACCACCACAGAAAATTATTGATGGCATGACCAACTTGAACTGTGAAGTGCCTTCAAAATCTTGGGACAAAGATTCTGATGTCGAAACTTTGAAAAATGGTAAGTTGAAGAATGTTGATCTGTAACTTGTCTGTTTTTTTATTTCCATGATCATAATCTTGAAAGGCAAATTATCAACATCATTGTATGATTTAATGTTCAATGTCCTCAATTTCTGATATTTCTGAGGTTATTGCAGAAGATAGAATGGATAATGAGACAACCAGTGAGACTAAGCCTTCACATAGAGCTGGGACAGAGTCCCCTGATAGGAGTAGAAGGTATGATAACCGGAGCCGTGACAGAGACCGTGATCGACGGGACAAGGAGAGAGAGCTTGATAGATTAGAAAGAGAACGAGAACGTGAAAGAGCAAGGAGAGAGAGGGAGAGAGACTTGGAGATTCAAAAGGCTGAACGGTTTTACAAGGAACAAGTTAAGGAGTGGGAGATTAGAGAAAAGGAGAGAGAATATGAGAGGAAGCGCGAGAGAGAGAAGGAGAAAGAAAGGGAACGTGAGCGAAGGAGGCTGATTGCTGATCAAGAGGATGAAAGCGATGATGATTCTAGGAAAAGGAGACGGAAATCTGAAATTGAGGATAAGAGGAGGCGCCGACGGAGGGAAAAGGAAGATGATTTGGCAGATAGACTTAAAGAAGAGGAAGAAATTGTGGAGGCCAAGAAAAGAGCTGAGGAAGAACGGCAGAGGCAACTAGAAAAAGAGGCACTGAGGCCTCCTGTTCAAGTGGATAATGGAAGTGACAAACCTATCTCACTCTTTCCTGAAGTTGCTGCAAGTGAGATTAAAGATGGTATGGAAGTGGATCACGATTCTGTTCCTGTTCCTGCTCCTTCTCCTTCTGCTTCTGCTCCTGCACCTGTTAGCTATAATGGTAAGTGATTGTACAAAATTAGTCCTCTTTTATCCTTGTATCTTTTCTTCTTTTAGATCTCAGACTTCTGCATCTCAATTTCCTTTATTCACTTTGTCAGAATGAAATTCTTAGCTGGTTTCTCTTTGACAGGTGATGGAAATGTTGAAAATGGCTATACTGAAGAACCAGCGATGGTACCTGACTCTTTACCAGACGTAAAACTCATGGGCAATGCCCCAGCCAAAAAGCTTGGATTTGGTTTGTTGGGTTCCGGTAAACGAACAGCTGTGCCATCTGTCTTTCACGAGGAAGAGGATGATGATGCCCAAAAAGATAAGAAAATGAGGCCTCTTGTCCCAATCGATTACTCTACTGAAGAACTTCAAGCCGTACACACAAATGTTGGAGAGGCACCTCAAATATCAGCTGCATCCGCTGACTCTAATAAGCGAAATAATTCTAGAGAAGCAAAGTCTGATGTAGAAAAGGATAGAAGTCGACGTTATAATGATAGATCAAGCCATTGGGACCGTCAACGTGATGGTGATGAGGCTCCTCGAGTTCAGGATATTTTGGATGCAAAACAGTTGATTGATATGATTCCAAAGACTAAAGCAGATTTGTTCTCTTATGAAATTAATTGGGCCGTCTATGATGAGGTAAGCTTAATTATTTGGTTGGATGGTTCAATTTTATTGGTTAGTGTACAAAATTAGTCCTCTTAGATGTGGCTCAACCGTGGGTACCTTGCTCTTAGATGTGGCATGTATGTTTTATACCTAGCATATGTGGTTCGTTCCCTAGACATTGTGGGGCTCATACCTTAATTCTTGGTTTCTACCCTGAATTAGTGGGTCGTATGTAGGGGTGGCAATGCTTTGGGTTGGGGTCGGGTTGAAATATGTCAACCTAAACCCAACCTGTTTATTAAATGGATTGAAAATTTCAACCCAACCCAACCCGCTATGGGTTCGGGTTGACCCAACCCAACCTATTTAATAAGTAAAAGTCATTTGAGTTTTTGATTTTTCAAGTTCTAAGCAATGCAAAATAAAAATCTCAAATATTAACATAATCTTAATACAACCAAATTGAAAATTTTGATAATATGTTAAGAAGAGGTAGAGAACATCGAGAAGTGAGGAAGAGATAGAGAACACATATAAGTGAAGAAGAGGCATGAAGAGATGAAAAAATGAAAAATTGAAGACCAAGAGTGAAGAAGAACAACATAATGCAAATAGAAAGTAGAAACTAGGGTTAGCTAGTGGTAATTATGATTTGCGTTTATGACCCACATTACTTAAACCCAACCAATATATTAAAATCAAACCTAATAATAAATAGGTCGGGTTGGGTTGAAATCGAGTTGGAAATTTCAACCTGACCCAACTGTTTATTAATCGAGTTGGGTTGAATTGACCCATTTAATTAATCAGGTTGAAAATTTCAACCCAACCCTTTATAAATGGGTTGGGTTCAGGTCGGGTTGGGTTAGTTTTTGCCACCTCTAGTTGTATGCGGTCATTCTTGAGCATATGTGGTTCATGCCCCATAAGTAGTCGGTTGTTTGCTTCGTACTTTAGCATATGTGGTTCACGCCCCATAAATCGTGGGCTGTATGATTCATGCCTTAGATAGGCTGTCCCCATAAAGATTATTTACATTCTGGAATGTGCCTTGTCAGCAGCTTACTTATGGAGTTGAGGGCTGTTTGCTTCATACCCTACTATATTGAGTATGCCACTATGCCCCTTGGAGATTTTGGCCTAGTGGTTAAAGATTGAAGAACTAGACAGGGCATATTAGATCCAAGTTTAATTCTCCCCTTTATTTTTTCATTGTTTGTATATACTGGAACCAGCCTTTGCTCCTCGTGCATTTTCCCTCATTGTTGATGATTTTGGCTATGTTCTCCTGAACTTATTTTTGTTGAGCTTAACTTATTTTTGCTGAAACTTATTTAAATAATATGAGGAGAACAAAGCATTCTTTAGGCTGTTTGTTACTGCTGGTGACTGGCTGAATTGTGTGCTTTCTCATATTTATTGGAATATTACTATTTACAAACACTAACTCGTGCACCTGTGTAGAATCGGCTGCATGAAAGAATGAGACCCTGGATTTCGAAGAAGATTGCAGAGTTTTTGGGGGAAGAAGAAACCACTTTAGTGGAGTTCATTGTAGATAGATTCCGGGAACATGTCCAGGCTGAGAAAATGCTTGATGTACTTCAGCGAATATTGGATGAGGAAGCCGAAATGTTTGTCCTCAAGATGTGGAGGATGCTCATCTTTGAAATAAAAAAGGTCGAGACAGGTTTGACAACAAGGCCAGAATCGTGAAGGTAAATTTTGTAACTTCTGTGTTCTTGCTGGCAATTTTTTTTTTTTTTTTTTTTTGCCTTTATAAATTTATCGAAATAGAAGAAATTGTAGGCAAATCTTATGGTAATGTTCCATTAGTTTTCCGGAACTATCTCTCTTGTATTGAATTCTTAGGATAAATGAAATATAATATCATCAGTATTCGTGCCTTCAAAATTGTATTATTATATTGTAAAGGTAAAGAAAGCTTACTTCTGCTTTCTTGTAGCCAACATTTGCTTCTCTTTCTCTTTTGACGTTTTGTCCTTGGATTATAGTAAACCATCACTTTGGTGCGCTTGCAAGAGCCCAAACTATGCCAGTTTGTTATGGCAGGCTAGTGTCCAAGTTGGTGAGTCGTTATTACTGGTGGCCACTTTGACATCAAGTAATAGAACTGCGGGACCTTGAAATGATAGGTCCCCTCTTCCTATATCCATCTTTGAGGACCTTCTCTTCTCTTCAAGACTTCCAACCTACATCCTTGTTGATTGTCGCTCACTAGGACCTTCTCCAAAATATGTTCAAACTCGGTTCGATTAGTATATGAAGTGTTGGTGAACGCCTGAACGGTAAACTCATTTTCTAATCAAGGTTAGTATTAAATAAGTTTTTAAATTAATTAATTAATTTATTTATTAATGAGCTTAGTACTCTAAACATTTAAAAGTTTCAAAACCAAGCATAATATTAAAAATACACAATTAAAAGTAAACTAATTAATAATATCTACTATACATATTTGAGGCCAATTAACTAAAATAATCAATAAGTATGAATAATGTTCTTGAACGTATATAAATGAGCTAGTTCATGAACATGTATAAACGAGTTTGCTCATGAATTTAGGTGAACAAGCATATAAATGTTTATTTTTAACCTAATTTTTTAAATGAGCTTTTGAAACTGTTTAAACTTGGATCACTTATTAAATAAATGAACATAAAAAAGCTTTATCCAAGTTCAAACTAGAGTAGCTTATTGAGCGTCTCGGTCCATTTGCACTCCATGCCCAACACACTCATATTAGACGAACTCTCCAATGACGTAAAAAACCAATAGGTATATTCTAATCAACGTATTAATTCAACTAGATGCTGAAAGACATGAACAACCTTAAAAAGACAAAGAAATATATAAACTAAGAGGACTTTGTAGCTATCCACACAAGAACTACTCTAAACTTTGAAATTGGTAACAAATTTTTGGAAAACGGTTCCGAAGGGTGAGAGTCAATTCCTAATTCTTCATTGTTTATATTAAACGAGAAAATTAAACTCTAACTATATTGTCCATTGATCTTTATTTTGAGGAGAACTATAGGTAGCTCGGTCGAAAGTTACGGAAACATGCTCGTCAACATATTGAGATGAGTGGCGAACTGTCACGGATCGTGCTTAGCACCCTGCCCATGGGCGTGCATCGTTGGGCAGGGATGCGATAAGGGTCCTCCGGGGGTGCCCTGACTGCTAGGCAACAACCTTCCCCTATAGAGACTTATTTTGCATATTCTAATTGCCTTAAGGAGACCCTCAGATGACAGTAACATAATAATGGAGGATCCGGAGGTCCAAATGATATCGGATCGGACTATATCTTCAAGGACCCTCCTAAAATAGATAGAAGAAGGGTTGTGACGTGTTACTTTCTTTTGGAGGACTCCGGAAGGTTCTGAAACGTCTTAGGGCAGGCTCATGCCCTCCGAAAGGCTCTAAGCTCATGGAGAAGTCTCTATGTAAATATCTTGTACATAGGAAGGGTGTAGAATATTCTAGAACAACTTGTACAGACCACAAGTATATAAAATAGTGGAGAAGGATCTAGAATTAAGACATTCTAGACTCAGGCAAGGAGGCCTATAAGTAGGGCACTCCCCCTTTATTTTTGCACTACCTCAAGCCTTGTACTTTCTCTCTCTAAAAAGCAATCAAAGCTTACTTTCCACACACTTTCTCTCTCTAAAAATCTTCCTCCTTACTTAGCTCACTTCATAGCTCAACTTGTCTAGTAAGTACTCGAAAAGCCTTGACTGATCGACTAAAGGGTGCTGTCGACAGTAGGCCGCTTGCATACGATTTGCGTAAAATAGTCAGCACGTCACAAGTGGTATCAGAATAGCAACGTTCCAAGGGAGGACGTTCACTGTCGTTGGGTGTATTATTCATTTGACTACGGGCATTAAGTAGGGAACTCTGTGAGCAAACGTGATGGCCAAAGACAAAGAGGTTCAGGCCAGTCATGTGACCGAAGAGGAACATGTGTCGGTGGAAACAATCATGGGCAAGCCTAAGGGCAAGAAGAACGGTGGCGAGCCCTCCGGTCCAACCGAAGGCTCACTCGCCATGGAGGCTTCAAAGGATGCGACCAAGGCCTTGCTAGGAGTTGGAGAACTACGGGATAATTTGCGGGACATTGATAGTGTTGTTAGGGAAGCACTATCCTTGGCCCAAGAATTCACCCTAGGGATGTCTGCAACCCTCAACAAGGGCAAGACATCTTTTAGGGCGTCCCTTTTAGAAGAGATCGCAAGCCAACGTAATGAGGTCGTCAAATCACTCCGCACTGAGGTCATCAAATCACTCCGCACCGAGGTCGAGTCATTGAAGGCGGAGTTAATATTGTGCAAGGCAGCAATAGCCGGGGGAGCTATTCGTAAAGGACCAAGGGTGAAGGTCCCTGAACTGCCTAAGTACCAAGGGAAGCGAGATGCTAGAGAAATCGAAAACTTCCTTTGGAGCATCAAAAAGTACTTCGATGCGCTACAATTGGAAGATGGGGCTTCCAAGATCAACACCGCCACCATGTATCTTGCCGACGATGCCATGCTATGGTGGAGGAGAAGGGAGACTGATGCCAAGAAGGATCTTTGCTCATTCGATACTTGGGACGAGTTCAAGATTAACTTCAAGAAACATTTATACCCGGATAATGCGAAGGAAATTGCCCATCGAAAGTTGCGTGTGCTACATCACACAAGGATCATCAAAAGAGTACATAAGGCAATTTTCAACGCTTATGCTAGAGGTAGACGATCTACCAGAGTCCACCCTCCTCCTTTACTTCATTGATAGTCTCCAAAAGTGGGCCGCTACAGAGCTCAAATGACGCAACATTCAAACCCTTTCCGAGGCCATCTTGGCGGCGGAATCCTTGATCGAGTTCACGGGAAACTCGAGAAGAGACAAAGGAAAAGAGGTCATCAAGGATGATGATCAAAGCAACAACAAGGATGGGTCTCGTCAATCAAGGGCTAAACCCATGGCTCATGGAAAGGACCTAGCCCAATCCAAGGGGAAAGTTGCAAAGGGGACAACAGACCATTGAAGTGCTTCTTGTGTGAAGGACACACTTAGCAAGGGTCTGCCCGGTGCGGCAAAAGCTAACTGCCATGAGAGCCACAACGAAGGAGCTGTAGATGAAACTTGGCATGATGGTCTTAGATGAGAGTGCCAAGCTCGCATCTGTTAGGCTACTGAATACGAGGATCGTGGATGCTGGCGACGGAGGGAAGAGGCAGCAGTATCCAAACAAGTCGTGGTCGCTGATGACGGGCCAAGAGATAAGGCATTGATGACAACTCAGGGAATGAGCATCAAGCAAAAGGGTAGCTTGATGGTGGAGGTGAACGGGACGGATGCCAAGGTGCTAGTGGACACAGGAGCGTCACACAACTTCCTTACGTTAAGGGCAGCGATGGACTTGGCTATCCGGTTCACCAAATGTGATGGCGAGATGGAAGCCATCAACTCAAGTGCCATGCCAATGTATGGGAGAGTGTGGAGCTTTCCTCTCTGCTTGGGGAAGTGGAAAGGAAAAGTCGACTTCTTGATTGTCGAAATGGACGACGAGGATGTTGTGTTGGGCATGGAGTTCATAAACAACTTTCGTCCATTCGGAGTGGGTGATGACGTGCTAACCATCACACATATAGGGTGCGAGTATGAGATCTGTCTCGCACAAGGCAAGGATGAGGGAGCCAAGATCTCATCCATGAGGGGCTGGTGGACGCTCGGCCTTAAGTGTCAACCTTCGGTCCGAAAAAGGGTCGAAAAACCGGTGCGTAGGACAAGGCATCATGGGATGATCCATGGCAGGGTCATCAAAGATGGTCGTGCAGCGAAGACAAGGCATCTAGGGCCGAAGTCGAAGACAAGGCGATAAGGGCAAAATCGTCTTTTCACACCCCGGGCACAATCTTGACGAGGACTTCAAGAATTCAGGTGGGGGAGAATGTCACGAATCATGCTTAGCTACCTGCCCATGGGCGTGCATCGTTGGGCAGCGATGCTATAAGGGTCCTACGAGGGTGCCCTGGCTGCTAGGCAGCAGCCTTCCCCTATAGACACTTATTTAGCAGACCCTAGTTGCCTTAAGGAGACCCTCAGATGATAGTAACATAATAATGGAGGATCTGGAGATCCAAATGATATCGGATCAGGCTATAACTTTGAGGACCATCCTAAAATAGATAGAAGAAGGGTTGGGACGTGTTACATTCTTTTGGAAGACTCCGGAAGGTTCCGGAACGTCCTAGGGCAATCTCATGCCCTCCGGAAGGCTCTAGGCTCATGGATAATTCTCTATGTAAATATCTTGTGCATAGGAAGGGTGTAGAATATTCTAGAGCAACTTGTACAGACCACAAGTGTATAGAATAGTGGAGAAGGCTCTAAAATTTGGACATTCTAGACTTAGCCAACGAAGCCTATAAATAGGGCACTCCCCTTCATTTTTGCACAACCTCAAGTCTTGTACTTTCTCTCTTTAAAAAGCAATTAAAGCTTACTTTCCACACACTTTCTCTCTCTAAAATTCCTCCTTCTTACTTAACTCACTTCGTAGCTCAACTTGTCTAGTAAGTACTCGGGAAGCCTTGACTGATCGACCAATGGGTGCTGTCGACAGTAGACCGCGTGCATACGACTTGGGTAAAATAGTCAGCACGTGACAGAACGCTCAGTCGCCTGCGAGTGATGTAAACATAGCCATAACCAAATGAAACCATCTTACAAATGATGAGAACAAATTCATCGGTCACCTACATTGTAGATTCTTAACCACCAGACACTAAATCTAGGAAAACAACCTCATCTAGTAGCTTCCCTGGACAACAAAGTATCCTAAATCATACCAAATAGCATAGTACCTCCATCGTTTATGCCCAATCAATTCCGAGATCTTTTATGTCAATTTTACCATGATAAAAAATA
This sequence comes from Dysphania ambrosioides, assembly GCA_026401315.1. Classification (NCBI taxonomy): domain Eukaryota; kingdom Viridiplantae; phylum Streptophyta; class Magnoliopsida; order Caryophyllales; family Amaranthaceae; genus Dysphania; species Dysphania ambrosioides. The sequence goes on along the minus strand of CM048671.1, from coordinate 20,328,449 downwards.
TTCACCTTGGTGTAATATCTATCTTATTGCCTGTCAAATATTATTATTACTTATTTTTGACAAGTAAAAGCTTAGATAGAAAAGACTATAGTCCTCTCCTAGTCTTAGTGGCTAGGGAGTGGGCTCTAGAAACAAGTATTCTTAAAACAAAAGGACTTAGCTAGCTCTTGGATATCTCGAATGAGCGGTTGGAGCTCCTTTGGGGTAGATCCAATGTTTCAAAGTGCTTCACTAGCTACACTACCATTAGTTTTGATGGTCCAAGCTTCACCGAGTCCACTACTTGTTATAGCCCGATCTAGATCGCCCGATGTTCCAAATGAAGAACCAATGATGTCCATACCTTCTCTCCACCTTGCATACATGTATTATTTCCTAAATAGAGTGTCCAACCTACCTCTGCCTCTACCATTAGAGTGTCCATAATTTCAGTGATTTCCGGCGTCCCGAAAAGCGGTTTTTGTCAGTTCAAGATCGATTTTTCGGTCACCGTGGTGGTAGGTAACTAGTGGTCAGGAAATTTAGTGGAGTTTTGTTATTGTTACGTTTTTACGAGAAAGTGAAGTGGGAAATAAGATTTGAACTAAAATATGTTCGATATTATTTAAAAGCATAAAAGGGCAAAATCGTCATTAATTGGAACGGTTCAATAAATTTTGGGGTGTCGTTTAGCGATCCACTAACTTTATCTAGCAAGGTTCTTGCCGGTCAAATATGTTGAAACTTAAACTCTACACCGTATTAACTATTTACATATTTTAGATTCCTATTTCCCAAGTCTATCATTTAAAATTTTAAAGCATGTTACTAAGAAAAAAAAATTCTTATAAAAAATACAAAAAATCCTTTGAAGTTAACGTAATTGGTCATTTGGTCTATCACTTTCTCTTTCCTGCCAATCCATAAAAAAAACCAAAAGACGACGTCGTTCCCTTACCTACTTACCCACTCCCTCTCCAATACCAGAAGTCCACAACCCCACTATTTGCACCCAAAAAAAAAAAAAAACAACCCCACTTATTCTCCGCCCCTAAAAAATGGGAGCCGCCGTAAACTCCGCCGTAGACAATGATGCCACACTCTCTCTCCTCGCCTCCAACGGCGGCGAATCTCCAAAGAATATCCCAAAAGACAGCTTCCAGTTCGCATACATAATCTTCTTCACTCTCGGAGCAGGATTCTTACTCCCATGGAACGCCTTCATCACTGCCGTTGATTACTTTGACTATCTCTACCCTGATCAGAGCGTTGACCGAATCTTCGCCGTTGCTTACATGCTCGTAGGGCTAGTCTCTCTACTCGCGATCATCTTCTCCCCGAGGAAGTCTGATGCTGTTGTGCGGATCAACATGGGATTGGGGTTGTTTGTGGTGGCGTTACTTGTCGTGCCGTTGATGGATGTGTTGTACATTAAGGCCCGAAGTGGGCTTTATGATGGGTTCTATGTTACTGTTGGAGCATTGGGCCTGGCGGGCTTGGCCGATGCGTTAGTTCAAGGTGGGCTTATAGGGTCTGCAGGCGAGCTTCCGGAACGGTATATGCAGGCTGTTGTTGCTGGCACTGCTGCTTCAGGTTTTGACTTTTGTTTCTCTGAAAAGTTTCATTTTTTTCTGGGTTTGTAAAGTTTCAATTTTTTGTATGTTTTGATGATTTGGGGATGTATTTGGTAACGTGCTTTTGGATTCTACACAATTAGACCTGTGATTTCTGTGGGTTTTCAGGTTTGAGCTTGGATTGTCTTGAAAATTTTCGATCTTCTTTTTGTTTTTTATTTATTTGGTGTTTGTATTTTTTAAGTGTTTTGATGGTTTTGGAAATGGGTGTTTGAATTTTGTATAAATAAGCTTCTGATTTTTCTGTGGTTTAATGTGTTTGGTTTTGATCATGTTGTTGGGGTTGTAGTGTTGACTTTTAGTGGAATGCTGAATGTTACTGTATTGAGTTTGAGAGAAGAATTGAAAATGGATTGAGTTTAAATGAGTTGTGAAATTGAGGGATAAATATGGAAATTGATCGAGTTTGATTGAGTTATCCATCTTATGATGATTGAGGGATGAACTTAGAAATGTGTTAGAGTTTAATATGGTTATATGATAATTAAGGAGTGAATTTGGATTGGGGTTTGAGTTTAGTTGAGTTACGACGATCGAGGAATAAAATTGGAAATGGATTTAAGTTAAATTAAATTATGATAATCAAGGGATGAATTTGTTTAACTGAGTTATGGTATTTGTGGGGGTGAAATTGGAATCGGATTGAGTTTAATTGAGTTATTATAATAGAGGAATGAGTTTAATTGGGGTATGATAATTGAGGCTTGAGTTTGAGATTCAGTTTTGATGGTGATATCTGTGGCTTTGGACTACTTTTCGGTGAAATCCCCATTCCCCTGTGCTGTATCACTCAGTGAGATATGCAAGAATCAACTTATAAATTGCATGCTTTTCAACAATAGGGACTGCAGTGGAAGACCAGGAAGTAAATGCTCATTTAAGTTTCGTTTATGTGCCCTATTAGGAATGAATGGCTGAACTAAGTTGCATTTGCTTATTAACTGCAGGAGTCCTTGTTTCCTTCATGAGAATCTTTACAAAGGCAGTATATCCGCAAGATGTCCATGGATTGAGAAACAGTGCAATCTTATATTTCATTGTCGGGATTGTACTTATGATCATCTGTGTCATCTTTTATAATGTGACACATAGACTTCCTGTGATCAAGTACTACAATGAGCTCAAGCTGCAGGCTGCAAATGACGCAAATGAGAAGGGCTCTTTATCTGGCCCTGTTTGGGAAATTATGGGAAGAATAAAATGGCATGGGATTGGCATTGTGGCCATATATGTTGTTACTTTAGCCATATTTCCAGGCTTCATTACTGAAGATGTTCATTCAGAAGTACTTAGGGATTGGTATGCAATTCTCCTCATCACTAGCTACAATGTTTTTGATTTAGTGGGCAAGTCTCTGACTTCCCTCTATCTCCTTGAAAATGCAAATGTTGCCATCGGTGCATGTTTTGCTCGATTGCTGTTTTTTCCTCTCTTTTTGGGATGCTTGCATGGTCCTCAATTTTTCAGAACTGAGATTCCTGTGACAGTGCTGACTTGTCTTTTGGGGCTGACAAATGGCTATTTTACTAGTGTATTAATGATTTTGGCTCCCAAAACTGTTCAACTTCAACACTCAGAAACAGCAGGGATTTTGGTCGTGCTGTTCTTAGTAGTTGGCTTGGCTGCTGGTTCAATCGTGTCTTGGTTTTGGGTCATCTGATCCCATAACCTGAAACTCTCTGTAACCTGCTGGTATGTCTCAGTTTGATTTTATAATTTTGAGGTCATTATCAACCCTTGTCTAGTTTGAAAAGGAAAGGGTCTGGCCTCTAGCTTATTTCATGCCTGATTTAGTGAGAATGAGGGCATCAGGGATGTACTATTTCAAGTTGTAAACCTTTGTAATTAAGCATCTTTTTATATGTTTACAACCTTTGTAATTAAGCATCTATTACTTACAAAGTTCTTCAAGATATAATGAAAAGAATTTCCTTTTATATGTGTCCAGCCTCACTTATTTTACTTTTTGTTTTATACTCTTCATGATTATTGTAAATTTGGGTTGATTTTGATCCTCCGTCATTTCTTGTTATGAATTGGTTTGGCTGTCTGAAATGGCTATGTAGTAATTATGGAAGTTTTCTCCTCCAAAAAATGTGTAGTAAGCCAAAGAAGGTACAAGCTCTTATCTCCACCACTTTGGTGATGTCAGGAAGTCGATCCTGTTAGTCATCCATATCAAGCCTAATTGCTTTATATGTACTAGGCAAAGTGTCAACTGTCCTAAATTTTTTCAGCACTTAGATTTCTGTGTTGGTAACGATCATACAGAACCGAGTCTGATCCTGAATCTATCCATCTTCAACACCCAATTTGATTGCATTTTGTTTGATTATCTGTTTTCTTACTGGTTAAACGGTGTCTTGGAACCAGGTTAAATCTCGAGAGTAAATCTTCATGAACCTGCTGATAACCTTATTGTTAAGACCAAAGTCTGGAACTGGGTTCAGATCTTTCTTTCCCCTCTCTTGACGGAATACATCTTATTTCTAGGCAGGTTTGGATCCTTTGCTATGCTGTGCACAACACAACAATAGAGGAAAGACAAATAGAAAACAGAAACATGAAATACTGGTGCATCTCCTGATCTCAATAATTTATGTGCTCAGTTGAGGAATCCAGCCTAATCTACAGTTTATTCATTTGTTTATTCAACATTAGGTACGCTTTCCCTCCTTAATTAATGGACCATACTTTTGACTTTCTGATTATACATCCCTCCAATAATTGGTCCCCTTCAAATATGTAATGTAAGATATTTATTTCTCTGCCTTTATACATGACCACGTTCTGCATTCATTATTATATGTATCTTTTCGTACCTTCTTCTCTAAGGAGTTTAATATAAAATTCCATATTCTGTTTTATCTGAAAGTGGATCATCTTGCTTCCTTTTCTCAACCTGATTAGTATTTTCCTTTTTCAAAAAAAAAAATTAAATAAATTTGTTTCAATATGTTGACTCATTCTCTATCAAATCTTCACTTAGCTTCCTAGAATGTAAAAACTTTCCCGTACTACAAAGAAATTGAACTAGTAGTATTTTCTTTTAGCTAGATCATCGAAAAATGGGAGGCAATGAAGCGACTGTCTCTCTTCTCCAACACTCCGGGGGAGGTGACATGGAGATCGGCAGGAAGGTACCCCGAGACTCCTTTAACTTGGCATATATAATCTACTTCATCTTAGGATCAGGTTACCTTCTCCCTTGGAATGTCTTCGTCACTGCAGTCGATTACTTTCAATATCTCTACCCTGATCGTAGTGTTGACCGGACCTTCTCTGAAGTTTCACAGTTTGTAATGCTCTTCACTGTCATCCTCCTCATCCTCTGCTTCCGTAAGTCCCACGCCTATGTCCGCGTCAACTTGGGGTTGGTCCTCTTCTTGCTGTCTCTCTTGGTGGTTCCTCTTATGGATGTTTTGTATATTATGGGCCAAAGTGGGCTTTATGTTGGATATTACATCACTGTTGGGGCTGTGGGTCTCTCTGCCATGGCTAACGGTTTTGTCCAAGCTAGCCTTATTGGGTCTGCTGGGGAGTTGCCGGACCGCTATATGCAGGCTCTTTTTTGTGGTACTGCTGCCTCGGGTAAATTTGGCCTCTCCATTTTCTTGCTTTATGCAACCTGTTAGTTCTCCCCTTAATTTTGTAAGCATCCGTAGATGCTCCAATGCTTCTATATCCTCCCTTTCTCTGCTGAAGATGAGTTGCATTTGCATATTTGTCTATAGGTGTCCTCATTTCATGCCTAAGGATCTTTACCAAAGCCATATATCCCCAAGATACCCACGGCTTGAGGAGTAGTGCAGTTCTGTACTTTGTTGTCGCAATCATCCTTATGATCATCTGTATTATCCTGTATAACATTGCCCATAGACTTCCTGTTATCAAGTACTACAATGAGATCAGAACACAGACTCCTGCAAATGAGGAGAGACACGACCAGGATGGTTTTCTATCTGGCCCCGTTTGGGAGATTATGGTGAACATCAAATGGTATGGAATTGGGCTTTTGCTTATGTATATAGTCACCCTATCTATATTTCCAGGATTCATTACCGAAGATGTACATTCTGAGTTCCTTGGAAATTGGTACGGCATTCTTCTCATCACCAGCTACAACCTATTTGATTTAGTCGGCAAGTCTTTGACTGCTGTATATCTCCCGCAGAAAGCAAATGTTGCCATTGCTGCATGTTTTTCTAGGTTGCTATTTTACCCTTTGTATTTGGGATGTTTACACGGTCCTCAAATCTTCAGAACTGAGATTCCTGTGATTCTTCTTACTTGTCTGTTGGGGCTGACCAACGGATATTTTACGAGTGTCATAATGATTCTGGCACCCAAATCAGTCCAACTTCAACATGCAGAAACAGCAGGGATTTTGTGTACGCTGTTCTTAATTGTTGGCATGGCTGTTGGCTCAATTGTCTCTTGGTTTTGGGTCGTCTGACCTGAAAGCAATCAAGTTGTGAAGCCTTACCCTGAAGTTCGTACTCAAAACTAGTCCATATCATTCAACTTTCAAGTTTGATATTATGCCTGATTTCACAACGGAGGAATTCGGATAGTAATGAATGTGACTTGCAAAATTCTTTGAGATGAATTTTCTTATACATGTAAACCTTTTAAAGTGATTTGAAACATTATACCCCAATCTGATTAATTACTGCATCCGTTTCGTTTTGTTCTTCTCGTTTGGGATTTATAGATTTTAGAATCAAACTTTTAATCATGAATTCTTCCTAATCTATCAGGAAAAATATAATCATACGTGGTTTTAAAATATTTGTTTCAATGTGTATTTTTTGAATATCTATTTTTTATAATTCTTACAAAAACACAATTCAATATATTTAAAATTTAAAATTGATTTGAGATCTTCAAAACAAAATGGGAAGAACAAAAAAACAGAGGGAATATTTATTATAACATTCGTGTTTTCTATGCTTTGTACATTCAATTTTTCCCCCTTAAAGTCCATGATGCAGGAAAATCCATTTTGAAAGCTTGATGACAATGAGTAAGTAGTCTTTTTCCTATCATCAGATACAAATTTTCCATTTTGGAGTTAGCATCGCGTATTATTCGCACCATTCCACGGGTCATAAATCTTGACTTAGGGGCATTTGTAAGTGTGACAACTAACAAAAATATCTTGGCGCACATTTGGGACTTAAACTCGCAAGCCACTACTAACAAAAATGGACTCCAAAGAAGAAGTCACAGTTTCCCTTCTCCAATACACCACCAACGATGAACTGATGAAGTTACCTACAAAGATACCAACGTACCATATGACACCTTCAGCGTAGCATATATAATCTACTTCATATTAGGAGCAGTTATCCTACATTCCTACTCCTTGGAATGTCTTCATCACGGCCATAGATTATTTCAGCTACCTCTTACCTGATCGTAGCATTGATCGAATTTTTGCTGTTGTTTACCAGTCACTGACATTTATATGTCTCCTACTTATCGTCTTCTGCTTCTGCAAGTTCCATACTTCCATGCCAGTGTTCGTATCAACATTGGCTTGGGCATCTGCTTGGTGGCCATCCTTGTTGTGCGGTCTTGCCACTCATGGATTTGGTCTACACTAAGGGCCACAGTGGGCTTAATGATAGAATTTATGTTACTGTCGGGGCAGTGGGCTTCTCTGGCATAGCTAATGCGCTTGTCCAAGGTGGTCTTTTGGGGTCTGCTGCTGAGTTGCAGGGGCGCTACAGGCTGTTGTTTCTGGCTCTTCTGCGTCAGGTAATGGTAGCTTTCAGTTTTCAAAATGTTGTGATGCAGAATTGTAGACTGGTCTATCTCTTTTTTTTTTTTTTGGTGGTAATCGTTCTTATCAAATTTGATTATGAACTAATGAGAACCTTTTAGAGGAAGATCCTCAGACTGCAATTCCCTTGCATCTAATCTGTAAGTGTCGCTCTTTTTGGTTCTCTGTTTTGTACTAGTAAACTCAATGTGTCCTTGTTTCGTTTATGAGAATATTTACCAAAGCCGTATATCATCAAGTCATCCATGGACTAACAACAGTGCCATTCTATACCCCATTGCTATGTTGCACCGATACGAATCCAGATACGAACACCCATAGAAAACGGCAAAATCATTTAACTACTAGTGAAATGTTGCACGGATACAAATCTGAATACGGATACGGATTAAGGTACGGGTACAAAAAACGGTAGGTCATATAGCCACATTGTTGCAATTTTATTGATGATAATTTGTTTTACCTTATACAATGTGGTTAGTCGCCTTCCTGTTATCATACACCTGAACAAACTCAGAACCGAGCAGAAACACAACCGGGAAGAGTTCTTCGGCTGCTCCCATTTGGAAAATCATACAGAAAATTAGATGGCACGGTTAAGGGGTCACCCTTGTATATACCGTTGCTTCATCATAGAGCAGGGATTTTGATTGTGGTGTTCTTCAGTCTTGACTAGGGAAATGGTTCAGTTTTGTTTAGGTCATGGGATATTTGCTCCAAGAAGTATGTACCACATTCAAAAGGTATATATCAACACGAAATTTCTTTATTTTTGAAGTCACTCAAGCTTATATTGTACCTGATCCCATGAGAAGAATTGAGAACGTTAGTATATCAGTTATATGACAGTATTTGGGGATAATAGTGCTATTAGTTTGCAGCTAATCAATGTTATTTTCCAACTATGGTAGATGGTACTATATGTGATAAGTATCTAACCAAGATTATTGCACCAACAATACGTATCTTACAATACGAACTTCTTTTATTACTTCGAGTTGAAAATAAACAATTACAAATAACATTACACCGATTGCTGATATAAGTATTAAAGATTGTAGAAGGTTGAAATCTCTACGATATGAACTTCACTAAAAAGTTTATTTGAAGCTCATACGATGAGATCAGCTCTCAAAAACTCGAGCTAATTAATCTCTTGAACATGAAATTTACAGAGATATCACGCGTTATGTATATATCTACATCTTAGAAAATATTAAAAGAATTTGAAGAATATGCATCATGCTCTAAATTTACCACACATGAATAAAATTTTGGTGTAGTAACGCATGAGGTATGGAGCGACTGGAGCTTCTTTCAGAGAACTCATGTAGAATGCTGATGAGCGAGCTGGTCTTCTTGCTAGCCCTTGAAGTTCCATCAGCGTAAAGGGAGTATAAAGCTCCCATTAGAGAAGTGTTCATCACTAAAACCTCGACCACTTTCCTCCCACAATTTATACACATAGGAAGCAACAAAGACACACAATGCTCCCTTCCAAGCCTTGAATAATCGGAGGAAGGCGAGCACAAGATCTTTATAACAACGTCTAGGGCCTTAGCACGCAGAATCGCCCGAGCTCCATCGGGCTTTTCAGCTAAAGATGTGAGCACTGCCAGGAAATCAACAAGGTCTTGGCAGATTTCCATAGAACCTAGGAGGCTCACAACAAGAGGGACTAGTTTAGCCTCAAGCACCTTATGATGGTTGCTTGGGAGCATTAGGAGACTGAAGATGGAGACTAGGGGCATTTTTCTTGCCTTGACCACCGCCAATCCGGATCAATTCTACCAAGGAAGGAATTGCATCAGGGTTGTTTCCGATCAAACCTCGGTACTCCTCTACCGAGGAAAGATAAAACAAGGTGGCTGCAGCATATTGCCTAGCCTCCATCTTGATCCCATTCTTAAGCACCCTAACAACCAAAGTCAAGCCCCCATTGTTTACAATGATGGGCTTGATTTCGGACTTGTAAGAGAGATTCAACAAGGCAGCCATGGAATTCTCTTGGGCAGTTGAATCATCGGATAAAAGGAGATTCAACAAGTATGGGATCACCCCGGATTCCATAAAGCATGCCCTAGTGAATACACTCTTTTCAGTAAGTAACCTAATCTCATAGGCTGCCTTACTTTTCTCTCCAATTCTTCCCATTGCAAGCTTAAGTGACAGAAAATCAGCCACCATTTTAGTAGCTTCCTGGGCTGCTAAAATGGCCACATCATTAGCATTACCCATTTTGCTTGTCCCTCGTATTTAGGAATGGCAAAGGTAACACCTTTCTCTAAACAATATTGCTTGATGACCTCCTTGAGTGCTAAGTTAGGCACCAAATCTAAGGTTTGGACCCTTTGACCCGTCATTGGGCAACCCTTATTTAGTTTATTAGCGCGGACTAATTAGTCCCGCTAACAAACTATATAAGGGACGCACAATTGAATTCATTGGAAGAATTTTTATGATGAAGTTTCGAAATTTCTTGATTTAAATGGAAGGATATTTCTTGAATTATATTGTGAAGAGTGCAAATAATTAATGGACATGCATGCATGATGATGGACGGATGAAGCATTGGAGCATGCAGGTTGGAGCAACATGGTATGTAAGTAAGTATTTTCAGTAGGTGAGTATTTAAGTAAGGTTGAGCAGGCGTAGAAAATGGGCATAAGGCGTGATGTTTCCTGCTCCAGAGCGTTTTATATTAAGCTTGTACCACTTCATTCAATTAGAGTGCATGTTTTGTTTATAATTTGGGAAATGATGTCTAGCTAACATTTTCCATCCTGTGTTCTCATTAGTAGGTTTGTTTCAAAATTTCAATAAAATTGAAAGATTGTTTGTTCCTCTCTTTGGAAAATGGCTATTTTCTACACACGAGGGCAACATTTTGAAACACTAGCTACTTGTATATCGACTCAATTATTATGTAGCGTAATGGCTCGTTTTTTTTCATATGTTAATAAAGAACCTTCATCGTTGAGTATATATAATTATCTCAAACTACGCAGCAAAAAGATAAACATAATATTACAAAATACGTTCCACAACTATAAATTCATCTTGAATATCCTTACAAGTGACCACCACACTTCATCTTTGAAAAGATTGTTAAAAATGAAACAAAAGCTCATAAACGTAAAGGAAACATAATTCAACCGCTCCTCCTATTGATTCTCGCAACTCGACAGTCATCTTGATAAACAACTTGACTAGTTGTCTTTACCAAGATAGGGTCAAAGAACAAAATCAGCAAAAGCTGATCACACATTGCTTATCCTAATATACTTTTAAGTGACATTTTTCAAAAATATGTCACCATAACTTCTAAGAGATAATTTAGTTCAAATTCAACTCATAATAGCATTTGATTCAAAATTAAACCTTTGATTGAAAGATATTTCAATGAAAATTTGTCTTAGTTTAATTTAAAGTTTTCTAGAATAATTCTAATTTGGTTACTACGAATTCTTCTCTCCTTATTAATCTATAATTTTTTCCTTAACAAAGTCTTTCTTAATTAAACTTAGACTCTTTACTTTTGGTTATTCTTAAGCTAATTGATTTATTTTTATTTTTTTTATTATAAATACCCAACTTAAGTTCTATAAAAAAAATTATAATTTTCAATAATTATGATTGAAAAATTATGTTTCGGTATTTTAATGGAATTCTTGTTTAATTGTATATTGATTATTTTATTTTTATTATTGATAGAAAGTAAGCAAGACGAGAGTCTTATTTTTTATTAATATTTGTTGCACTAGAATGAATGAACTGAGGTAATTCATGTGAATTGATACCATGAAATAACATATTTAGAGATGATTTGATAGTTAGGATTTTTATGAAATATGAATGTTTTTATGCATATTTCATGTTGAAATTATTTTTAATGATGACCAAATTTTTTTGAATGAATATTTGAGAATCATACTCATGAGGCAGAATATGGTTGAGATATTATTTAATTTGTTACTTTTCAGAATTATTTTGATGATATGGGATTATTTTTACCACTGTATAAATATTGAAACATGTTAAAAATATTTTGGACATGTTTTCGTGATGGCTAAATGGCTTTTGGATGGTTTGGAAGTTATTGTATTGTTGGATGAATTTTTCAAGTGATTAAATAATTATTTTGAAACTATTATAATCATGATTTAATTATTGAAAATTATTTGAGTAATTATTAACTTGATATATTTTGAACTTATGGACGATAAATGTGGGAAATAATTATTTCATCAATTTATGAGAATGGTACTAGAAAAATGAAATTGTACAAATATGTACTACACTGGCAAAATTTAATAAGGGCCTTCAGAAAATGTTATTTTTATGTCTTTGAAATTATTATTGGATTTATAAAATGGAATCGGTATGAGTTAATACTATGTCTACTTGTCTAGTGGAATATTTTACATCCTTACTATGTTAGTGTAGGTTTTGCCGAGACTATAAAATTTTGTATGATCTAATCTCTTTCTCAAGTATAAATTATGGGACAAAATTACTAGTTTTGGAGGAAGATAAACATCGAATTGTTATTATTTCTTTTGGTTATAATTTCTCACGAGATTGAATTATTATTAGCTTAAATTATTTTATTTATCATAAACATAAATATACTAAATTTTTATATAAATACACATAATTATTTTTATTTTTTCATTATTCATTTCATGGATATATTAGTAGGTTGGATTTGCATTCCAAATAAGTGAACATTTTCATGTTGGAGTTTGAGTGGAAAGTTCATGATTTGATAATTTCGAGGGTATTGTTTTTATTTTTATTTGTATTTTTTATGAATTAGTTTTGTAAACTATGTTATTTTTGCTAGTGTTGTTGTTCTTGCAACAAAAAGGGAATGAAGATGTGCTTGATTCCATGACGTCATTTTGATACGGCCATTTTGGTAATTTCGCAAATACATATAGTTCGTATTTTGACTTTTATATGCAAGTTTAGATGTTGGCCCATTCAGGTCTTATGGGCCATATGATCTCGAAAGCCTACCCACTACCTTTGAAGTTAATGTTAATAAGAAAAATCACCTTTTCCATTATTGTTTTGACTTTACGCCTCATTGCTATTCTCTCTATCTCGAGATTTCTTTGCTTTGACCAAAATTCTCACAAAAATAATTAAGTAGGGTATTGATATGAGATGGAATCAATGTTTGATTTAATTGAAGAAAACTCTTTGTAAAAAAACTTTGCTTTGTTTGATTTCTTAGGAGAAATGTTTTAGAGATAAGGAAAATGTAAATCGAAGGGAGAAAATGGCGGGGGAATTGGAGAAGGAGAGGGGAATTGAACAAAAGAAAAATATTTTTCTTTTTTTGGACTGCTATTTACCTTGCCTTTACAAACCCAATATAAACTAAAAAAAATCACTTATTTTAAAAAAAATTCCATTTAATTATACCTGAATAAAGGAGGAGGGATGTGGCTTGCTTGTGATAGCCAACGTTGAACTTTGTTACATCATGAACATAAATTAAGATAATATTTATGTGGGGGCATTCCCTACTCAACAACGTGCTGCACTTTGTTGGTCCGAGTATAGTGATAAATATGCAAGGTTTGCTAGGTTGTCACCCAAATCGGCAATTGGCAATACCACATTGCTCGAGTGTGGTGAGAAATGAGTAAGGGCACTTAGGTTCTAGGAAAAGGTGTCAAAAGATAGGCATGGAGACTAAGCTTTGTGTAATATCCTAGAATTTAGGGTTGTTTACAATAAAGTTAGTTGGGCTAGTGGAGGTAATGAAGAGGAAGAGAATTAATATTTTGTGTCTTCAAGAGAGCAATTAGGTTGGAAAAAGAGCTAAGGTTATTAGAACCTGGGGTTTATAAGTTGTGGTACTTAGAACAAGTAAAGAAAATAAATAGAGTTGGATTGTTGATCGACTAGTAAACAGTGTTATTCAATTGTTTAGAAAGAGTGATAGGATAATAAATGTGAAAATCATTTATAAAAGAGAAATAATGCATATCGTGAGTACATACACACCCCAAGTAGGTGTTGAGAAAAGGTGTTAAACGTCAATTTTTAGAGGACCTAAAGGAGAAGGTAAAAAGTATTCCCCAAACAGATAAACTTTTTATCGGAGGAGATTTAAATGACCATGTGGGATGAGTCGTTATGGATATGAGAATGTTCATGAGGGTTTCAAATATGGAGTAAGGCATGAAGGAGGAGAAATCATTCTAGACTTTCCACAGTTTTACGAATTGTCTATGTAACATGAAGATAGTGTAATTTCTGATGGCCAGGAGTTACCTGTAAGCAAAAATTTTAAATACCTGGGATCAGTTTTTCAAAGGAATGAAAACATTAGTCAATATGTGATGTATAAAATAAAATTTACGTGGCTCAAATAAAGAGTTGAAACTGGATTATTGTGTAATGAAATTATTGTATGGGTCAAGATGTTGGGTTTTTAAGGATGCTGAGCAGTAGATTCCTTGGTGTGAAAGGTAAAGGTTTGGGGTAACTGAGACCTCAAACGTGATCGAGACAGATAAAAAACGACTTGGATGGAGGGAGTAAACAAAAATCATGGAGAAAATGAGTTTATAAGAAGTTGTGGCTCTAAGTTGAAGGAAATAAAGGAGTAGAATTCATTTGGATGATCACGTGAGATTGACACTTGATTGATATAGCCGACCCCATATTTTTGGGTTTAAAACTTGGTTTTTGTTGTTGTTTCCTTTCAACCGAATACTTTATTATTGTTTGGTTAACACTAACACGTAGCTTAAAAGCTTTCAAGCCTATCATTGAACACCAAGTAATGTGATCCGTAAAATACATGAGATTCATGATCAAAGTAAACGAACCAAAAAGAGGTTTAGTGCGTTCAAGAGGCTTACTAGCCTGGTTATCTTAAGAGCTAATGTTGGACTTAGGATTGAAGCATTGAGCCCAACAACACAATCAAATCTCTAATTCCGGAATTTTGTCCAACACATCGGCGGAAGAGATTCATTAAATCTCTGCACAATTACGAAGCCCAACTCGTACAAACACATGCTACGTCAATTAACCAATAATACGTTGAATATGAATGATGTGCTAAGTACTATAATAAGCATAATATAATCTAAATTACAACGGACGGAGTGTGTCTAATACTAATAGTATACTAATACTCCGCCTAATCATTATGCTTTGTTGCATTGTAAGTAACTAAAGCTAAGAGGTGTATTGTTCAACCAAAAAACTAATTACGGGCAAACTCATCTAATCCCGTTTTATGTACATTGTTACTTTCTGTCTTATTTTGGGTCATAAATACGCATGTTCATATTGATGTGTAGATGACAAACTTATTTATTAGGGAGTATACTTCATCTGATCCTTTTAATGCTCCTAATTTTTAAAACCAACAAATTGTTCAAGAAATATTGGTTTTATTTCCTTGGTCTCTATAATTTCTCAATTCATATACTTTATTTGTTCCTTTTTAATGCTCCTAATTTTTAAAACTGATAGTTTTATAAGTTATTACTATTTAAAATCTTTATTGATTTTATCCAAAAAATTTTAACAAAAATAACCTTAGTTGGAAAATTTATTTCTAGATTTTTCCTCAGTTTTGTTTGAGAAAGGACACAAATGAATTTAAAAATTGATCCACTACTTATTTATTACATTAAACTATTACTCCACTAATTATTCATTAATTATTTAGTACAGTTAGCTTCTCTTTAATTTTCACTTCTATTCTTTTTAAACTAATATTCTCATATAGTAGGAACATTTATAAGCAATGGAGGAAATATATCTTTTAGGCCTTCTCCGCCTAAGAGATTTTTCCAAGACAATGGAGTTGGGATACAATCATACAAGTAAGTTAAAAGTTGAGAAATTTTCTTTAAGAATATATATATATATATATATATATATATATATATATATATATATATATATATATATATATTCATTATTTGTGTATCTATATTCTATGGGGAGATGGAAGGCTAAATACAGGAAGTTGGATTACTTGGATAGTTCTCCAACTTACTTTAACCTAGGAAACTTTATTTCTGCTTATACTGTAGACTTTACTTGTTGTCTTATTGCTTATGACTCTCTTTATATTAAAAGAATATAATATTGTGGACTTTACCTTAGCTATAACTCAAAAATAATACAACATATCCGAAATGTGATTGTTATTTATGAAAAATAAATAATATATTCAATTGGAATTTTGTTGGATGTATCTTTTTGTAAACTTTATAAAAATAATATATTCTATGTGATTGTAACATAAAAATCGAGTTGCCTAAAGTATTTTTATATTTCTTATTGTAAACTAGTCTACTCATACAATAGACCGACAATAATCCAACCCAATCAAGAGACTCATACAATCCCTTGAAATATACATACAAACATAATTGACTTGAATCAAACTTAATTCAAACCACAAACTTATTTTTCACACATATTACCAGTATATTAGTCCTAAATACTAGATTTTACGCCCACCAAGCGATGAGATGGCAATGTGCCATCCAAGATGTCACTATATAACTTTATGAAATCAAATAATATATAGCTGGCATGACAACCGCGTCATGGTGTAATGCTTACTTCTCTGTCTTGCTCACCTCAATTGGATTATCAATTACAAATTTTGGTGTGCCTAAGATCTTAATTTTTTTTTCCTAGTTTTGAGTTGTGATGGTATTTCTAAAAGTATATTATTCTATCAATCCTAAATAATCTACTATCACAATTAACTTACTTGAACATTAACAATTTAGGTCATATCATTAGTGAAGGATTTCGACAATAACTGAGTGGGATTATTTCAAACTATCCGGTTAATTTGGTATTTAACACTGAGCAACAAATTCGGTCATTCATTTCTATTATGTGCTTCAAGTTTTTAAAGGACTCTTCTTTTTTATTTATTTATCATTTATAAAATAAATATTGTTATTTAACGTTAATAAATAACGTATTACTTGTAGCTATTGGTCGGTAAATAAAATTAATAAAAATATGTAAGAGATGTTGTTACACGAGGTAATATTAATAAAAAAAAAAAAAAGAGATTCTATAAATAATGCAAGTTAGAAAAGTCAGATATTATCAAAATTGTAGACAAACTTGACAAGAAACTACTAGAATTAAATTCACAGTGCTAGTAGATCAGAGTAGTTGTACATACAAAAAAAAGCACGAGTCAATGAGTCATAAAATCCATAAAGATTGAAAGCAAATCTTTACAGGTAAATTAACTAAATACAAGCACCCTAGTCAGTAGTCACACCTTTGGCCAATCCTAGACGTTTATGGTCTAGTCATGTTTGGCTCGGCCTATTTGATTACCCTTTTCTATTTTTTTTTTTTTTTTTTTTTTTTGAGGCCAGCTAGAAACTCTAGTTTTTTCATCAGTTTGAAATTTTGAGGTCAGCAAATGTAATTCACAAATTTGACATTTTGTAACTCTGCAGACTGCAGTAGCTCTCCCTTTCATATTTTCACACGAGATCCCCACTATATATTGTCCTTTAAAACAACCTTGCAGTTGGCACTTATGTAGTCTATCTCTAATTATTTGTGCTATATATTAAAGATAAATGTTCCTCGAAAATTATTTCATATCCTAAATGAGCATATTACTCTCACATAAATAATTCGTGGTCCGACTAATTTTCATTCTCAACAATTTTATCAAAGCAAAATTTAATAAAATAAATATACGAAAACAGAGTTAATTATAGGAATGAGGGATGGAGTATATTTGAGTAAAAGGTAGATGGACTTTAGCCAAAAATCTGGAGAAAGTGTATATTACATTACAACTCTATGATAAACTGGCCAAGTTCCAAAATCTGTGTTGTGGTTCTTGGGATATTCACCTTCCTTTCAAGAGAGGATTCCGGTCCAACTCAATCCTCTTACTATATTTTAGTAATCATCCATACATAACATAAGATTGTAATTTGGAACGGTGGTCGTATGCGAGTAATCTGCATTTATTGTCCAACATATATGTCCCCCACACTTATTCTGTAGCCAAACATACCCATTCCCATTTCCAACCCCACTTGCTGGCTTGATTATACAATTCATAAGACTTGGTTTTATCCCGTCCACTTAAAGGTAATACAATATGTTTTTCTTAATAATTGACAATGGACATCGACTACGCTTACCGGGCCAAGCTAGGTCAAAGTAGTCTACAAACTTTCCTTGATTAGGCTAGTCTTGAATAGGCATTTCAAGTTGTGTTAGTGGTCGATTTTAGTTTGGTCCGATGACGGAATTTAGATTTGGATCATTCTCAGCAAAACAAGTGGGCACCATCGTGCAAAATAGCTTGCTACAACTACCAGTACACACCAATCTAGAGTACGCCATAGCCGACTAGCTCGGCCTAGACGAATGTAGGCTGCCGATTGGATGGGGCTAGTTTTGAACCCAACCACTAATCACTCGTGCAATCAACACTAAAATACTTAAATTTTTTACACCAATCTCATTACATATCACATACTCCGTATAGTATTATACACGGTGTTAATATTAGAAAAGAATCTATACATAAATAATATTCGAACAAGGAGCCACTATATAAATCGTATGTACCCCTAAACGTTTAGGTAGTACCTCTCCATTTCGTTGCTGGCTAAGATGTAACAAACCGTAACCAAAGTATACTTCATGGTCCATACCATACCATACACTTCACACAAAGTAAACAAAGCTGATTGTTTCAAATTAGACCTGTGCATTGGATCGGGTTAAGGCCGAAATGAGTCACATGTAAAACGGGTCAGATCGGATTAAAGAAGATGCTAAATGGGCCGATTTGGACTGGGTTGTCCAAAAAGAGTATAATTTTTATCTATAAAGGTTGATAGTTTGCTTATATCACCTTCAATTTTTGCCAGTGGGCCATCAACAAGTAAATTGAAATAATTCATTACGTGATAGTGTTTAAAAGTTTTGAAAACTATTGGTCCATTATTGGCTTGACTTGACATATTAAACACCTAATAAAACATGACCTTTTAAAAGATCAACTTAATTAAGTTCATAATTAATTAAGTCTTTTTACAAACGGATCTGTCAAGGGCCATTTAGGAGGCCCGTTTCATTTCAACACGTCTACTTCAAATACATGCCTTGAGCTGCAGTTGCACACTTGCACCCAATCAAAACAATAACACAAGGGGGAATTTTAACAATTTTACAAAAGAGAAGAAAAACCCAGCTTGCACCAACTCAGCAGCGCCAGTCAGCACTCAGCACCCTCTGGTGTATCATATATATAGAGCATTCCTTATGTGTCCAACACAAAGCTCCTCTGTTTTATAACATTTAACTACAACTAGTAGTCTAGTTTTGCTTCAAAAACTCAAAAAAATGACATACTTGCATGGCAAGAACCTTTGTTTACATTCCTTAATTTTGTATAGACTCATACTACTAACATCAAACTATCGCAATATCATCGCCACCAATGCTCAGGCTGTACCGCCAAGCTCGACGCGACTGACTACCCTCTTCCCTCATCTTTCCTTCAACAATGACTTCTTCCAAATATTTGGAGAGTCTAATGCCCAAATTTATGGCAATGGTTCTTTTGCTAAGATTTCTCTTGACAAGAAAACAGGTAGCTTTTTTAACCTATGATTTTTATCAAGGATATTTTATCATTATTGTATTATAGTAATATAACATGATCAAAGCATGCAGGATCAGGTTTTGCTTCCAAGAACAGGTACAATTATGGTTTCTTTAGTGCTGCTATCAAACTTCCTCCGGGCTTCACCTCTGGTGTTGTTGTTGCCTTCTATGTGAGTCCTACCCAAAATGTCATTTCTTTTGGCCTTTCGTACTAATTGTGACACAAAATATACGGGGTTATATTAGATATCTAGTTGTACTCCATTCGTGCTACTAAGTTTGCAACATTTCCATTTATAGAGTTAAAATTTGAAAAGTTTGACCATAATTTCTCATCTTGTTATACGAAATAATATAGTCAAGTGTGATCTTATTAGATATATCTCAATGTAAATTTTTAAAATATCAAATTTTCATTATTTTTTGTTGTACTGATTTGAAGAGATAAAAGTTTAAAGACATGTATTAGAAATAGTAAAAAGTCAAATGTAGCAAATTTAGTGGGACGAAAGGAGTAACCAATTGAGGGACTAATTGAGAATAATTGTTTTCACAGATGTCGAATGCGAATGAGTTCCCACACAACCATGATGAGATTGATTTTGAGTTACTTGGGCATCAAAAAAGCAGGGATTGGATTTTGCAAACAAACGTGTACGGAAATGGAAGTGTGAAGACAGGGAGAGAGGAGAAATTTGGGCTATGGTTCGACCCTACTACAGAGTTTCATGAATACAGCATCATATGGAATAGCCATCATATTGTGTAAGCAAATTTACAGCCAACTTAAGCTTATAATCTGCCTACCAGAAAACATCACGTCAATTAATTATGGTACACTATGGTCAATCGTGTAATACTGTAACATGGCAACTCGTTCTAACCAATCTTTGTTCTAACTTTTTTGTCCTTTAAAATCAAAAAGTTTTAGTAAGTGGTTTGAATTTGCTTCAGACTTGTAAGTGTAATTATTTGGCTTTGGAGAAAACATTGTCATTTGATATTCACCCTCATTCGTGATAAAGTTTATATCATGTCATAATAAACATCAAAATTCATCACCTCTAGATAAATTTATGATATAAAGTTAATCAATCAACACACAACACTTGACACACTTCTGATGGTTAGAAAATATAATTGTTATAATGTTATTTAGCGGTTAATTTCTCAAAATTTACAAAGTAAAAAAAAAAAAAATTCAATGGTCATATTTTTTATTCTTTATAAATAGACATTGATATTGATATACTTTTATTCACTTCTCTAAAAATAAAGTATTATTGAAATATTTAATTAGTGTGAATTTAATTATTAAATATACAATTTATCTATATAATAAAACTAAATGGCTAAAAATTATGGAAAAAAATGTTGTAACATAATTATGATTAGACTTATGATAATTGAAGTGGCCATTATGGATCTGACCTCTCGCTCAAAATACTATGAGATGTTGTATCACTTGGAGTTGTTGTATCACTATGATTTATGTCTACCAATTTACTACTGAATGGGGTATGATATGCGAATTTGATGAAAATAAACTAGTTTATCCAAGATTTATAAGTTTGTGAACATATATTTTTGGAATAAATGCAGGTTTCTAGTGGACAATATACCAGTGAGGGAAGTGCAAAACACACCGGCCATGTCCTCTTCCTACCCATCAAAACCTATGGCAGTGTATGCCACAATATGGGATGCATCCCCTTGGGCAACCCACGGAGGAAAATACCCGGTTAACTATAAGTACGCCCCGTTTACCGCTTCGTTAGGGGCGATGGAGTTGGCCGGTTGCCTTTTTGACCCGAAGGATCTTTCGGGTAAATCCTGTTCCAAGAGTAGTAGTCCTTCAAGTTTGGACCCCGTTGATGGCCAGGATTTTGTTAAGCTATCAAATCAACAAATGCAGGGACTTCAATGGGCTAGAAGCAAGCAAATGATCTACTCTTATTGTAAAGATAAACGTAGATACAATGTCCCACCCCCAGAATGCCATACAAAATAGTTAACTAGCTAGCTATTGATTCAAATTTTTTAACATATTTTGTAACATTTTTTTAATGATACTAAGTTTCTTATCTTTTTAAGTAAAGATTGAAAATATGTAATTATGTACTAGAAGACTTGAAAATTGTACCAAAATCGGAGTGTAACAATTCTTTAAAGTTGCAAATATTTTGTTGTCATTTGACATAGAATCAAGACTTGTCTAAATGGGAAGGGCCCTATTACATGCCCTTAAATCGACCCGTTTATAAAAGAGTATAATCATTTATGGGCTTAATGAAACGGTCTTTTAAAGAGTCATGTTTTATTAGGTCTTTAACAGGTCACATCGGATTAATAATGGACCAATAGTTTTCAAAACTTTTAAATACTATCAGGTAATGAATAATTTCCATTTACCTGTCAATGGTTCACGACCAAAGATTGGAGGTGATACAGACAAACTATCACCCTCTATAAACAAAACTATACTATCTTTGGATGACCCAACCTGACTCGACCCGTTTTGTATCTTTTCTTGCCGGCCCGACTTGCCCCATTTTGCATTTTCTTTAGCCCAACTCAGCCCAACCATTTTGCAAGTGATTCATCCCAACCCTAACACAACCCAATGCTCAGACTAATAGAATTCAGTACTAAAGTTTATTTAGCAAAATATAAGTTATGCATAAGAACAAAAACCACTGTGATATCTCATGAAATATAGTACTATATAATTTTATAAAAAATGTAAAGTTTTTTTTTTCTTTAGCATATATTTTGTTACGGATCCAAAGAAAATAACTTACATAATAATGTCTAAATCATGGACAGCTATAATATGGAACTAAAAGATGAGCAGATATCTCATGAGCTGGATTTCAAAGTACCTCTGATTCCTAAAATCCCCTTTTATGGGCCAATTTGGGTTTGGATGAAATTTTGGTGTTCCCTAAGTTGACTATTATACAATCATATTCATATACAGTAGTCAGTAGGTAATAGAAAGTGGTTGGAAAAAAAATGACGTCTTTAGAAAAGAAAAGAAATAATAGGTGGGCTAATAAAGTTGCTCCAAAATGAGTACATGCAGATCAGCACATCTCTCACCAAGACATGCTGCTTCAAATTCTTTCATTAAGGTGTATAAAATATACTGATTTCCCATATAAGTTTATACAAATACACCTACTCCCCTAAAATATATTTGTAGGCAGTGGTGACGAAAAATAATATAACTCGTCATTATAATTTAATCACAAACTTTTAGCGATGAAATCCATTCCATGAAGTTAGTTACTGCTGAAGAATTTCTTGTGGCCCGAAAGGTAGGAGCTGTTCGTTAGATATGCTCATTAGATGGTCAGGTTACAGCCTATAAATTTTGTACATATGGGCCAGAGTCTCGGGCCAGTCTTTTGTTTCCAAACCCGTTATTTTGGGCCAGCCTATAAACTTTATTGTTGAAGCCAAAAAAAAAAAAAAAATGAAAAAAGAGTAACAACATTATTAACTGATTGAAGAGGCTTATAAGTCATGTGAATACAACATCATATTATATACAAGTGTCTAAATAGTGTATTTTTTTTTCCATTTCATTAATTTTTGACTTCCTAGCATATCAAAATTTCTGATTCTTATTTTCATAAAACTATAATGGTTTGTCATTAACAAGCCTTGGAGTTTTAGGAGCTGCAAATGGTTGATATTATATAAGTATGTTGAACATCAGTGAAACAACTCCCAAAAAAAACAAGCCAGGATAGCAAATTAATGTTTACAGTTAAATGAGTTTTAATTTGTCTAGCTAGTAGCCCACAATATCTCGTTTGGCCAACCACTCAAGCACTCAATGTAGGAAACTCGAATTCAAGTGTGAGTCACTTTGTTCGGCCAAAAAATAAATAAGTATTAATCAAATTCATGCATGGGTTAGGGTTTGATCGATAAATCATATTTAAATTCAGATGACTTGATATATGTCAATTTCCAATCTACTTCATCTACCCTATTAGAATTCACATGAATATATATAAATATATATGATGATTAAAACCGACTACTTCAGTTCTACTTGTTACATAGAAGGATGATACATTAATTATTTTTTAGGCCAATTGCTAAAAAATATAATATTCTTAAGGTTGATAATTCTCAAGAGAGACAATTAGACAAAAAGATAGAAAAGAGAAAGACTCTAAAAACAAGTATTGCAACTTGCAAGTACACATATTCCAGGTTTTTCGAAAAATGTTGCTAACAATCAAATTATTGATATTGCAACTTGCGTTACTCTTTAGAAGGATCATATCAGTACATCTGCAATTCTGCACCATCAATATTTAACTAATAAAGCATATAATGCTTTGAGCTTAGCCCTCTTATTTTAAGAGGATAAATTTTCAGTCTATAACCAGGCTGGATTCTTCAATGTAGTGACAATAGCCTTCACTTGCAAGTAGTATCGCAAGTCGAATCAATTGGACTTGAGGAAGTCAAATGGGAGTTTAACAATAACTTATTTTAATTTATATATGATGTAAGTAATAGTTCATTTATCGGAGAGTAATATAGTAAAATCGAGGTTGTTTGAGATCGTAATCTATTGAAGTTAGCAGGTGTATGCAAGGTTGATATTAGATTTCACATTAATATTTACTTGATTACTTTTTAAATTTTGTAATTTCCAAAAATTTTCGTACAAAGTAGTAAATATATTTAGTTCTATACAAAATACAAATTAAAAGATATGGCTGCGAATATTTGCTTAAATATATTGAACTTCACATAATGTAATACTTCGTATATTTCACACACTTCTCAAATTATATAAGAGCCTGACAATCGTATTATTACTAATTTGATCACGTAATCCATTCAGGTAAATGTATTCAAATTTCTGTACAAAGATGTAATGTATTCAAATTTCTGTACAAAGATGTTTGACGGACATGAGGCTGATAAGGTTGGCTTCATATTCATGGATGGTGTCAAAAGCCAATTAGGGATTCAGAATAACGGCAACACCACATACGTGCTTCTATTGTGTTCGTCTTGGGATGGACGAGCAGCATAACTGACTAAGGGTGCAGAACTCGCCAATTAGTTGTTCATTGTGTTGAACCGATACTAATTCGGATTCAGATACCGATATGGGTATGAGTATGGAAAACGGCAAAATCATTTAATTACTAGTAAAATGTTGCACCGATACAAATACGGGTACAAATACAGGTATGGGTACGAAAAACGACAAGTCATACGCAAACCCATGCAACATAGGTTGTTAATTGATCCAGCTCCAAGTCAGCCTAATGTTTCAAGACTTTTACTTGCTGGATCTACTGATAAGGGTGGAAAAACTGACCCAACCCGACCCTAACCCAACCTATTTATAAAGGGTTGGGTTAAAATTTTCAACTCGATTAATAAACAGGTTGGGTCGGGTCGAAATTTCCAACCCGATTTCCCGACGTGTTTATTATTGGGTTTGATTTTTTATATATGGGTCGGGTTTAATTAATGCGGTTTATAAACTCAAGTCATAATTACCACCAGCCAACCCTAATTTCTACTTTCTATTTATATTTTGTCGTTCAGTCTCTTCACTCTTAGTCTTCAATTTTATATTTTTTCATCTCTTCGTGCCTTCTTCTTCACTTTTCAATGCTCTCTTCCTCTTATTCACTTCTTATACTCTTTACCTCTTCTTAACATATTGTCAAACTTTTCAATTTGGTTATATTAAGACTATTTTAAGATTTGAGATTTTTATTTTGAATTGCTTAAAACTTGGAAAATTAAAAACTCAAATGACTTTTACTTATTAAACAGGTTGAGTTGGGTCAACCCGAACCTCTAGCGGGTTGAATTGGGTTAAAATTTTCAACTCATTTAATAAACAGGTTGAGTTTGGATTGACATATTTCAACCAGAACCCAAATCGGTTGAACTTGAACCCACCCAACCCTATCCATTGCCACCCCTATCTACTGACCGTATAGGCGGTATAGCTGAGCTTGGTCGGTCTGATATTTTCAATCCTTGCCTTAAGGAAACGATGATCAATTTTCTTGATAATCTGATGGCAGTGAGTATTGTGAAAATACCGGTAACTATGTCTTTGGTGTTGAAGATACAATCTCGGCTTTGTTTGAGGGGTCTGTTGAGACACTCATAGTCTCGATTAGCTCAAGAATAGCACAACTGGTAAATTTTCTGTAAAATATTATAGCACGAAGCAAGATGTTAATATGCTCAATCTCCGGGACAAAGCTATTTCTGCTGGATTAGAGGTGCAGGAAAAAATTGTGGAATGTCTTGCTAAGGAGTATGACAACTATGGTTGCTCACTCGAGTTCATTGTTGATGTTCTGCAGGGAATTTGGTGGCATAGGAGGAATTCTGCGCCCTAAGATCTGTGATGGGCAAGCCTCTAAAGCATCCAATTAAATCAATTAACAATCTGTACATGCCTTTAATAATTTTGTAAGAGAATTGGCTTCCGCATTTTAGTTATACTTGAGTGGTCATTTGGTAAGACAAATAAAACAATACTCCGTGTAGATTTATAGGAGCTTCTATAAGCATTCCAATTAGCGAAGCGACTCAAAAAATATTTTATTTTAACGTGCCTGGAGATTGGAGAGCTGCTGATCCCTTAAAAAATTCAGTGCTTCAAGTCTACAATGGAACTTATTTCAAAATGAGAGTGATCATATTTAACGGTCATAATCTGACGTACTCCTAATCAAATAGTTTACCAGCTGCATTATCCTTTACTACTACCCAGACAGTCTGACGACCAACCTGCAACTTCAAGAACACTAAACGGAAAAAAAACAGCGCCTTTGTGGTTGTTTTCATTTTAGACGAAAGAAAACTAGTGAATTTTGTGCTTATACTTGTTCCATCTAAAGGTAAGACAATCTTCAGCAGATCTGGATTACTTAGCTTTAGCTTCAATAACCCTCTTGGCAAAAGAAGGCAAACAAAAAGCGGCCGAATGAAGCTGCAAATGAGAAAGGAGAAGTAAAATTTCGATGGTGAATGATGATGATACAGCCTGCATTTGAGTAGAGGGCAAAATAACAGAAAAAAAAAAAAAAAAAAACCTACCTCTGAGTTGTAGAATTTCAAAGGTCGTTTTGTATTTCCATGGACCTCAATTTTATCAATAGGGTTCACTGGGTGCTTAAAGTCAACTTCTGGCCCCTCAGTAGAACAGAGCATGAAGCCAATCACCCCACTGAAATTTCAATGACACACCAATAAATGTTAGATTCAATAACAAATTCAACTGTAGAAAACAAGTGAAAAATTGCGCATTATTTAATCAGCTGGATGATTGATTTGAGCACAAAAACCTAAAAATTAGTTCAAACAAGTTATCAACTAATTATATGTTTGTATGCGGAAATGAGAAACAAGGGCGAGAGAACATGCCTTGGATATGTAGGAACTGTAGTCCATGCATAGTTGACAGAGCCCTTGAAAATCTGACGACAATTCGCAACAATATCTTCAATAATATGCATATGAAGCCATATACTTTCAGCCTGGGTACACACGACCCCGCCGGGTCGAAGTGCCTTTGCAACTGACTCAAAAAAGGGCTTCTCAAAGAGCTCTTGTGCTGGACCTGGCAAACATCAGAAGCGAGATTTAAGAATTGAAATGAAAACTCTAAATCACATCTCAGATTGAAGAACAGAAAAAGGATTATTGGATAAACCTATTGGATCAGATGAATCAACAATAACTGCATCATAAGTACCCTCCGGAACCGCCTTCAAAAATGCAACTCCTAAAAATTTATAACCTCATTAGACGATAAATCATGAAAGAAACACAAGTTACACAACCCTAAAAAAGAAAAGAAACAAAGGACGACAAGGATAGGGAATAAGAGTGATACCATCTCCGATATGCAATTTTACTCGAGGATCATCATATCCAACAGCTACCTCAGGGAAAAACTCCTTAGAAACCTGGAGTTATATCGTAAGTGTCAATCTATCTAGGAGGAAACTTAGTCAAGCTACCACAGGACCAAGCAAGCCATAATCATGGATATAATATGATGCAACAATTTACTAGGAACAAAACTTTGAAAACAAACATCAATGAGAGATTGCATTTAAATATACTTCAGTAAGAGAGCACACTGAAGCAACAAACCGGCCTCAACCACTCACCGTTACTACCATCTCATCAATTTCACAAATATCAACATGCTCGACAGATGAATGACGAGCTACTTCACGCAGGACACCTCCATCTCCTCCTCCAATGACCAGAACCTAAGAGGAAAACCACAGAATCAACATAATATGCTTTCAGTAATTTCATTGGTAAGGGAAAATAGAAGGCCAGCATCAATCAGGTGCCCATATGAATCTTGAAAAGCTGTGAGATAGCATCTTGAATGAACCTTTATAAATAACTAACAAAATAAAGCTCTTACAAGAGCAAGTAAATATAATCATGCCCATGGCCACAGAGTAAGTTTTAAAAGGTTGTAGTCTATTAAATTGTATATTGCAGTAAAAGAAGAAGTTGGCATCTAATATCACATGAGTAAGAGTTCCTTGTCTTTAGCACACTCTTGTTTCCAAGATATTTTCACAGGGACCTGTATATGCGTGCATGGTAAGATAGAAAACAGTGAAGAGAGGAAGGGAGACAAAGATAGCTTCTGAAAGCATCTTCATCATTGAAAGAACCCATCAACTAGTTACTTGTTTCCTATTAAAATAGGCATAAGGAATAAAGGGAAAAGACAAAGTGCAGAGCCTCTTTAGACACAAAAGGGCAAAAGGCTATCCAAAAGAGCTGGTAAAAATCCAGAATATATTCTTTCTATGTTATATTCATCATTTCTATGCGAACACAACTATTGTTGTACCAAATAAATTGGTTGACCGCTGATGTTTAGGTGAGGAAACTAAATCCACCACCTAGACATGAGAGAATAGACTAAAATAGTGAAGACAAACACAATAGGTAAAAAAACAAACCTTTTTGGGGTTTGGAATGGAGCAAAGCGGGAGATGAGTGATCATCTCTTGGTATGCACACTCATCCCTCTCAGTGAGCTGAATCACCCCATCTAAAACAAGAACTTTCCCATAGGTTGATGACTGCAATAGGGAAGACACAATTAAGTTACAAAAGTAAAATCTAGAAAATTCCCTAGACTTGTGTTGAATGAAGTCATAGACTAAACATACCTCAAAAACAATGACATCCTGATACTTCGACTTTCCCTGAAACAGAATTTTCTCCACTTTCAGAGAATGAGCTTCACCTGTTATAAAATGTACGACATCATCAATAAGTGAAAGACAAGCCACAAATTTCTATAAAAAATTGATAAAAATGAAAGCAAAAATGTCAGGTTGGAAAATATCATATCAGGGCACAAAACAATATTATTAGGAGTGGAGCTTTCTTTATACTAAAACCAAGACATAGTTGAGCTCAAATTGGCTCCATCGACTGTTTAATATGGAAACTACTCCAAAATGATTAATTTGCCACAATATTTCAGCTTCATTTGTCCACTCTATTAGAACAACGCTTCTTTAAGGTTCAGTACTTCAGCCTAGTCAACAGGTTTTCAAACCAGCTTTTCCCCTAAACTAAATAATTGCTTCAAATTCAACTAACAAAGCACCATTTTAGTTTTCAAAAACAGGACAACCATACATATCCCAGGAACAAGTAGAGATTTACAAATTACACTTTAAACCCATTTTGATATATTTCAAATTAACACTAATCATTATTGCTAAGATCAAATTTTGCAGCAACTAGAGGCTTTTTACTAAGTTCTAGGAGCCAGTCACATTTGCTCTTCCTAAGTGTAGTTATCCTCCTCCTATTGTGCCCTCTGACCTCTATACTCTAAAACTAACATGATGCAAAGCCTTAAAGAAGCATACATGTGAGTAGCTGCAGAGAAGTTCAATGAGAGTATTGACAACTCATGAAGCACGGTTACTAAGGTCATATTATAATCAATGCTAACAAAGATAGCTACAAAGTAACCATTAGTAGACAACCCCTACTACAAATAAAGCATGCATGTCTTGTTAGGCATTCAAGTTAAGCCCCTAATAAAACAGAACCACAACATGAAACTGTAATAATAGAACTCAAACTACACAACCTAGTATTTTAAAACAAGTAATATCAGATCCATACATATAAGCACGCTCATTCAACAATAACATAAAACATATTTTGGACAGCAAAGAACATAACTTTTTCAACTTCCAAGTATCTTAAAGTTAACAAATTGCAAATTAACACCAGTAAACAAAACTTACGGAGACAAAAACTTCCAAAAAGAGGGCGAAATCATTAGCATATGAGCTTTAAACATATGATATGATAACAAAATCATTAGCAAAACTGGACAAGTAGCTTAATTATAAAACAACTTCATCCGGAGCACCACGCATGGAACAATGATTACCATAAATAACACATCAACTTTGAGAACACCCAAAACCCCCCAAAAAATCAACAACTACAAGAACACACACAAAATCCAGAAAAAATACAAGTTACAAGAAAACATCAAAACCCCAGAAAAATTAAAATATCGAAACTTAAACACCATCAAAAAACAGCACAAATCAATGAAAAAAATTCAGAAAAAAACAGCCTAAAAACTCAATAAAATTCATTACAAAAAAAAAAACAAAAAAAAAAGAGATTATATAACAAGAAACAAACCAGGCCACATTGGGCTCATCTCAGAAAACCATCCAGGAATAATAGAAGAGATTGAAGTGGGTTTGTTGTTAGCATCTTCAGCACCATTCCCAATGTTTTCACTCATCTTTGTTTCTTCTTCAGCTTCTTCCTCTCTCGGTCTCTTCACTGGTAAATCAGTAACACATGAAATAGCAATATCCTCTCCTGCCATATCTCAATTTATAGGATGTTATTGTTTTAAAATTATAATTCTACCCTTTTTTTAGGTTTTTTCTCTAAATTTATGGGAAATTTTTTTCGCTAGTAAAGCCCTTGAAATTTGAAAATTAAGTAAAGTGTATAAAAGAGGGGGCAATGGACCAATGATAAAATAGTACCAAGAAATAGTATGACACACTGGGGCTTAGGTGTGAAAGTGTGAACTATGAACTGTGAAGCAGACAATTGCAATGCCAAAGTTCAGGAGTAGGGTACCATTTGGAATTATTGGATGATTATTTATATTATTTAGCTTTTTATGGTATCTGATATATGATTTTAAATATTTTTATCTCTAAATTTGTAAAGTAAAAAGTTATAAAATTTTGATATTCTAAAAATTTATACTGAATTGCATCCAACAAAATCTCATTTGAATATATTATCTCCTATAAGATGATGAGAATTAGTCTTCAAACTTTCCGATCGTTAACTTTATAAATAGAAATGGGGTAAAAATTAAGAAATAAAGGGAGTAATATAACTTATCTAATTATTTAAAATAGTTATTTTATTTTTAAAAATAAAAAGATAAAAGTAGAAGATCATATCATTTGAAAATGATAAGGTTGGATTATGGGCTACTCTATAATCTTTATAGTTTTTTAGGCAAAGTAGGAAAGTGTATTGAGTATCTCTGATTTGTTAAGATAATTTTTTTATATTAAGTGATTTTCTTGATTATGTATTAAATGAGTAGAATAATATCGTATCATATATTACGTGGCTCAATTTTTTTAAAAATTTCAATTCAATTTCAAAATAACTCATAAGATAATTTCAATTAAGATACTAATCGAGTCTTAAGATTTATTTGGCAATGAAATGTGAGATTGTATGTTTAGCTACACTTGCAAGATAAAGAAAAATGGATTGTAGTGGATGTTAGCTCAGGAAGTGGATGAAATCATCTCTATTTGAAGAAAACCCTAAGAGTAATTGGTGCTCCTACAAAATTATGTTCGTTCAAGCTTATCATTGGAGGAAAATTTTAAGAATTCTATTTGGGCCAAACTTCCCTTAGGATTGAGATTGGATTGAAAGGATATCTATTACTGAATAATCAGATTTACACCCCTAAAGGTTAGCAAGATATCTATAGCAACATTTGTCATAACACTATACTAGTATTATTACAAATTATATAATGTAAGAAAATTAATAACTATACTTAGAAAATTAGTATTTTAATATACTTTAGTATTATTATAAATTACATAGTTAAAGAAAAATAATAGTCCGTAATTATAAGTATCTGGGTTTTTTTTTTTTACCGTGAGAAAGTTTCCACTTTATAAATCAAAATGAATTATTTATATTCATTTTATTGGTGTTATATAAGTGGTAAACTTCCTTTCATAAACTAATGAATTGGAATTGCATTACGACATAAATCACATGACCTTATAGAGTTGGAGATTCATTTAGTCAATCAAATTAGTGATTATATAACAAAAATTGATAGCATGTCCATGGATTGGAGTAATGGGGCAATTATATAACACTTGTCAAATTGTTTCATAGTGGACTTATTCTTCTGCCATAGTGTCCAGTGTCCTGCCTTTCTCGGTTTCTCCTTTACATATTGCGCAAGATTTAATGACATTCTTCGTATGCCCTTAGATAATACTCTTACGTTTCTTCTTGTTATTCCTGTTTGTTTTTTTTTTTTTACGTATATTCCAAAACAAATTTAAACTTTAAATATTATTAATTTTGTATTTACAAAAGTTATAAAAAATTGATATTTGAAAAATATATATTCAGACGAGTCTTTTAAAATCCCATATCATTATGTTATTTCTTATAAATTAAGAAAAATTTATGGTCAAAATTTGACTCTAAAATCTATAGATTCCAATCGAGAAAAACAAAAAGAAACGGATAAAGTATTATTTTTTTATTTACTAATGATAATATTTTTAAAAGGTAGTGGGTGTTTTCGTTTTCAAATCTCGAGGTTACATGGTGGATTTTTGTTTCAAGGCATCTTAGTTCATTTTCAACATCAGAAGGCTTGGTACCTAGAAAACTCTTGCTATTATTATTATTCTAACAAACTGACGATCTTGTAAGAAAATCTCTTGTCTTTGTACTTTTTTCTTTCTCTTTATTCTTTCAACTATAGTTCTTTTTACTTTAAATATTCTCATATATCCATGATCTAAATATTTAACAAAAAAACCATAGTAGTTTTATAATGTCCCTTTTATCCTTGTTTTCTAAATCATTTAAGCCTTTCCTCATAACTATATTTATTGTTTATATCTTTTCCTCATGCTCTTTATTGCTTTTTTCTTTAAATTGATAAATTTCCCAACTCATTTCCAATGAAGTGATTTTTGTTGTTGTTTTAAAAGGGTAGTGAAAGGGGGGTCTAAATTTTTTTAATGTTTACTAATCTTTAAAATATCTGAAAATATTAGTGAAGTCTTTTGACACTATTTTTAAACCACCTCAAGATTGGTTAGAGGCTTTGGGGGTTGACAAGTTTTATGATAACCATAGTTTTCATGGGGAGAATGAGAAGACATGTATACTTAAGGACCCATGTTTGTTTTGTATAATTGTTCAAATATTTTTGACAAATCTAATAAATTTTATAACAAGTACTCGACAAGAAAGTTCATATAAGAGTTTCAAGAGTCGACAAAATTCAAGGAAGAATTTTCTTGAAAAAGGGGGAATCTGATATAGATTTTTGGGTTGTTGTGGTTAAAACTCAACATCATGGATCGAGTCAAAGTAACAATAAAAAATGCCTACAAGATTTTTAAAAGATCATCTTTATCGTCTATTCAACAACCATGGACATCGTCAGAACACAAAATATAATTTATATTATAAGGGGACCAAGTTGATCTTTTTTATTCTTCCTATTTTCTCTATCCGAAAATTTCAAAATATTATTCTAATTTAAAATCTTTCTAATTTGGTATAATATTGTGATTGAAAGGAAATATTTTTTAAATTATTTAATACCACGAATTTTAGAAATTACACTACTCATTTAATACTCAATCCACTTGCATAATTTTTTAATCGAATATAATCTTATTTTTAGATTAATTTAAATTATTTTTATTAAATTTTAATGATATTTAATATTATTTTGATTTCTCCCGAGTTTCAAATTAAAAGAAAAAAAAATAGAGTAAGATATGTGAAAAAAATTTATAAGGTTGGACACTAACACTAGTGGGCAGCCTTTTGATTTCCTTTTGTCACACTATGTGGAGTACTTGTTAAGTTGGTGAGCTGATTATAATAATATCCAATGACTCAATGAGCTTTGTATTGGGAATATTCGAGCACATAATTTTGATTGGATATTTTCCAGCTGATAAAGTGATCATTACAGCCTTCACTCTTTCATTTGGAGTACCTAAATAGGTGAGCTGGTTAATATAATGTCCAAGTATCTATGTAAATTGTAAAGGAACATTTGGTCATAAAATTTTGATAGGGTATTTTCCAGCTGATCAAGTGATCATTATAACCTTCAACCTTTCATTTTCCGTATGCCTGTTTCTAAGATTGTACAGAAAACTATTTTTAGAACATATGATAATACGAATAGTTGCATTGATATTTAAAATTAACCACCATGCATTACTGCCTTAAACGAACAACTAACCTTGCATTGTATACTTTATTGATATACACGCGATGGTTGTATGACAAATAGGGATGGCCATGGGGCCGGGCCGGGCTGGGAGGGGATAGAGCGGGACCGGACCAGTTTGGGGGCGGGCCGGTCCGGGCTGGGGTTGGCGTCGAAAAATGGGATTTGTATCGAATCGAGAACCGAATCAAACGAGTTATTGTCGTGTCATATTCAACCAAAGTTTATAAGTCACTAGACACTACGTCTGCAGTTATTGCTGTATAGGGTTTTTTATATGTAACCCCTAGACTGAGAAAAATATATGCTTCCCTGTAAAGTTTCATTTCACATGCTATACAGAAATGAACCTTGCAGCATCATTACATCAAACAGAAATATATTGCACACTTATAGAACAGTTTGAAGGTTCCTCTTTTCTAAAAGCTTCAAAATCATATCAGAAACAACTGAGAGCCATTATGCAGCCAATGAAGGCATAGGGACATTGACCAGGCTGAATGTTACTGCCCAGAAAGGCTAGTCATGACCCAGACTTTGAGTGGAGCAAGGATATTCCCGAAGATAGAATGATTCACGTGACCTGCGATCATAGTCTTCCATATTAGACAAATCGGTTCAAAGATGTAAAATAAACTACTGATCGAGAGGTAGGAAGATAAGAAAATACTGAAACATTATGGATAAATTTAACATATAGTGCCAAAGCAAGATTTCGGCTCTATTGGAGAAAATGTTCTTGAAAATTTATTCTTAGCTTTTATAACACCCCTTCCTTGTTGTTTTCTCATTTTCTTCTGACGTGGGAGCTCCAGAAAACAAGTTGGTTGTTTTTCTCTTAGTGTTTGGAAATGACTTTTGAACTTTTAGTGGAAAACAAAAAACCGAGCTCAGGAGCTTGATCTTAAGCTAATATGTCAATCACATGTTAACTTATGACAGTAATTTCAATAACTTTTATGTAATTTATTTATACAAAAATATATTTTTTTATTTTTTATTTTAGATTATTATATTTGGGCTTTTTTTTTTTATTAATACTAGTCTTGATACTACTCATTCGGATCGGACTATCGGACTTGGATCACAATCAGGTCGAATGTAATACAATATCCGAATCCGACCCATCTCTTAGTCAGAGTCGGAGTTTTTTTTATTGGAGTCAGAGTTTTTTTAAACGGGTTTAAATCATACTTTTTCTTTCGGATTGAATTGATGTCCCTAGCTATAGACCCATATACTAACATAATATATATATAAAGAGTACTAAACAGATAATAATAAGACGATGCAGTAGTTAAATAGTTTGATAATATAAAACTACAGGAGTGTATATCGTACAGATGATGATGTTGTTTAATCATTCCCTCCAATCGATAAGTTTAAGTATTAATTTAAGAAAGAAGATGAAGCACTGGCTGCGTTTTTCTATATAAAGTGATCACTAGACATAATTCAAAATGCTCATGCTTTAGAGTCAACAACTTCATGTGGTGTGTTGCTAATGTCTTTTCTCTTCCTCACTTGTCTCACTCATTCTCGAGTTAATTTTCTGTTGATTACTTAGCTTAATTTTCTTGGTATCACAGAGGAAGGGAAGTGGCAATGGCAAGCCAAAAGATCTCATCTTTCCTATCTCGTACATTGGCTTCTACTTCACGCCGTTCTCTTTCTCAGCAAGGTATTTTAATTTCTAGCTCAAATTTTTATTACCGTTTTCTCTGTTTGATTAGGTGAACATTTAAGTAACATATGGAGGAAAGAATACATAAATAAATAAATAAAATGCTATTCAATATTTCATAGTCTCAATAGAACTTTAGGAGTGAAACAAGTCTAACAATTAACTGCAAGTGGAGGAAATAGGTCTCAAGTGGTGAGATGAATTCCTTCGTCTTTTTGGTTCTTTGCTCGTTGAGGAAATAGGTCTCAAGTTTGTCAATCTCATGTAAGGGTAGTACGTATTATTTAATGTCGTAACTCAAAATATTATTGTTTGATTTTTCGCCTTTTCATATGTGAGCAATCGTAGTTGTGGTTTGGGATGATAATTTAATTTGAATTTAAATAGAATCTGATCCTAATCCGCTTTACAATGTTATGAGTTGAATTCGAGAAAAAAGTTTGATTCCTAATAAGAGATGGATCGGATTTGTATTATGTATTATATCTAATTCAACAAAATCTGGATTTAAGCCGAATAAAATCCGTCCATGTTTCATACATACCTATATACATATATATTACATGTATAATCTATTATGTTTGTGTAGTATTTTTTATTTTATTTTTTTTACTTTCTAAGAAAACTAATGTTAGTATGAAATTAATAAAAAAAAATAGGTAAGTAAAGCACAATATTTAATTAAAAAGAAGCATATTTCGGATCATGAGAAAGGCCAATAGGTCAAATCAGATTTGGATGTCTAATTGGATTCGAAGTCAATGTCGTTGGACTCAGATCTGAAGTAAGATCCAATATCAAGATCCAAAAACTTGTCGAATCAGAGTTAGATTTTATTGGGTCCGACCAGAGTCCAAATGTCATTCCTAATTGGGGTGCATTGGTCCTTACTACTTTTGTACTAGTAGTAATTTGAACCCTTCAAATAGCATCAAATCAAGTAAAATCTAATGGTACTTAAGAGAAGGATGTTGAATTGGTATTCTGTACTCTGTGAGAGTGACAATTACGTATGTACATGATTAAGAAGTTTCATACTAGAGATACTTTTTATCATACAAGTTTGATCAAGGAGTTGTAGTTCGTCCATTTTGCCAGTTGATTTAACACCCCAGTCTTTATGGTAATTTAAACCCTTCAAATAGCATCAAATCAAGTTTGATCAAGGACTTATAGTTTGTCCATTAGCGGAATCTTCTCTGTGGCCTTACGGATAGGGGTGGCAAACAGATCAGGTCGGGTCAGTTTCGTGTTCAGGTCACCTATTTTTGGGTCAGTTATCCCCCAACCCAAACCTGATCCATTTAAGCTTTCGGGTTGAAAACTCCAACCCAAACCTAACCCATTTGATTTCAGGTCGGGTTCGTGTCAACCTATTTAAGTTTTTGTGTTGAAAATATCAACCCTATCCGCTATTTTCGGTTCAGGTCGGTTGGGTCAGTTTTTGACGAGTTGAGATGAAATGGTTGACAAGTTGACAATAGTAGTTTAATTAATATAGTTTGGACAGTCTATAAATTTAGGCATGGAGTTTGGACAAAGTGGGTGAGTAGCTAAGTAAAAAATTTTAACCTAATTAATATAGTTTGGTTATAAGGGGGTTCGGGTTAACCCGACCTGATTTGACCCAAAAATAATTTCGGGTTACGTGGGTAATTTTCGGGCTGGAATTTTCAACCTTAACCTAATCTATTTAATTTCGGGTCGGGTTCGTGTCAACCCATTTAAATTTTTGTGTCGAAAATCCTAACCATAACTCGCTATTTTCGAGTCGGGCTCAGGTCGGGTTATTTTTTACCACCCCTACTTACGATGCTTGGCCCTGTTCTATAAATTTTTGGGTCTTTAAATGATATGATACATTATCCAGACTTTTCATAAAAAGTCGTGTCTTAGTAATTTATTATCCAAATTTTTAAGTAGAGGTCGAGGGTTTAAAAACTTTCAACTTTAACCCTTTAATTTTCGGCTCAAAATCCGACCCATACTAAAAATAATGGACACTCTAAGCTCTTAAAATTGGAATTGGAAAGAAGTTGGATTCATAGTATTTATTATCTATGTCCCTAAAAGAAAGCCCTATTTGACTTTCACGGTTTCCAAAATACGGCTTTAGACGTTTTTATCTCTAAATCTA
Source organism: Dysphania ambrosioides (assembly GCA_026401315.1). Classification (NCBI taxonomy): domain Eukaryota; kingdom Viridiplantae; phylum Streptophyta; class Magnoliopsida; order Caryophyllales; family Amaranthaceae; genus Dysphania; species Dysphania ambrosioides. The sequence goes on along the minus strand of CM048671.1, from coordinate 20,290,961 downwards.
TAAGATAAAAAATTATGAAAACTTGATATTTTCTAAAAATAAACATTGAGATTCCTCCAACAAGATATCACTTGAATATGATGAGCATTTGTAGTCCAATTTTTCAAACTTTGACTCCAAATAATAAATTATGGCTTTCTCTTAAGGATGGACAGAGTATCTAGTATTTACAAACTACAAGAAAAACGAATCATAGTATACATCCAGTCTTTCTAACTTATTTCTCTTGTTTTCTAGATAAAAGTTTGAAGTGTGCTAGCCGACCTCGTCATTTCTTTTTCATACTTTAACTTCTGACGCTAATCATAAAAAATCCTTCTAATTGTGAAATTGTTGTAAAAGTATATAAAGTTTTTCAACAATCCCTTATAATGAGATGACCCTTTGTTCCAAACATCATAAGCCGTATTTACAGCCGTTTTATAGGTTAAAAATGAACTACTAAAAACTTAAATAGAGTTTGTCTGCTGAGCTGACGAGTACATGCCATCAGCCGAAGCTATGTCCAGAATTTTGATTATTTGAGGAATGAGATGTAAGAAAATGTCATTTGATCAAGTGTAACAATTGAATATAACATGGACAATTTATAGTGATAACTATAATCGGTTATTTTAGGTGATCATAGTGTTTTGCTAAAAATCGACTATGATTTGTGAACTAATTTAATTAGTGCACGACTAATAATAAACCAGTTCTATGAGGTCACACATATAAATATATGATTGGATTAAAGTGCAAAAGAGGTTACAAACTAAATGGTCATGCTTATATGAAGTATGGACTAATGAGTTTATTTTTAACATATGGATGTTACTTATAAATAAGCCAAGGTTAAGAGTAAAGTGAGTACTACTACATTTTCTAAGCCATATTCTCAAAAGCCTTATTCCGTACTAGTATACGTGGGGATTCAATCGTTTCTTGTGGACCAACATTAGAGGAGCAACATTTAGTGTTCTAAAGATCTCCATATAGAAGTGTGAATTGCTTTAGACTTTGTGGGAATCACGCTTCAAGGGTATGTAATTATAATCCTATAATTCGTATTAAAATGTGCCTGAGATCCTATTGTAGATGCAAGAAATTGTTTCTTGAAATTTCGCATTGTGTATCTATATTCATACATGAGAGTATGAAAATAATCCAGTATTTGCATAAAATTCTTAAGCTACACTTGTTTCATTTGTATATGAAAAACTTAAATGACATTAATTTATCTGTTTTAGACTAATGTTTTAGCTTCTTCATGTGTTCAGGAAGGACTAGTCACTGCAGAAGGACAGTGAGCAGATACAGCTCAACTGCTGCCACCAAGGAACCTATTACTCCACCAGTAAAAGTGAAGTACACTCAACTTCTGATCAATGGAAATTTTGTGGATTCTGCATCAGGTTTGCTTTTATGAAGCCACTTATGACTAAAACAGATAAGGAAATTATAAGATGATTATTAGGAATCACTGAGAAGAAAATCAATGTCGAGTTTGCTGAGGGCGATGTTGATCAGTAATAATTTTCCTTCTGTTTCAGGTAAAAAGCTTAAAACATATGATCCTAGGACGGGAAGTTTAATTGCTGAGGTTGCTGAGGGCGATACTGAGGACATCAATCGTGCAGTTGCTGCTGCTCGCAAAGCATTTGATGAAGGGCCTTGGCCTAAGATGACTGCTTATGTAACTAGCTTAGATAGCTTCATTTATCAATATGTTTCATTATAAGCCACAGTGAAAGTTCAAGCAATTTAATCTCATGTGTTATTTTTCAGGAAAGGTCAAAAATTCTGTTCAAATTTGCTGATTTACTTGAACAGCATACCGATGAGATTGCTGCCCTTGAGACTTGGGATAATGGAAAGCCGTATGAGCAAGCTGCTAAAGTTGAATTGCCTATGTGTGTTCGTCTAATGAGATATTATGCTGGTTGGTGCAATATTAAGCGAAGTTGTTAGCTGTTAGCATTGTTTTTTCTTCCTGAAAGGTTTAAGTATGTCATGTGTGTTATACTGTTTTTCCATTGGGGTGAAGTTTTGGTAAGTGTTAGAATCTAAATTTGGGTTTTCGATGACAATTGTCCAATGTTGAAATTTTTTAGGATGGGCGGATAAGATACATGGTCTAACAGTTCCTGCTGATGGGCCATACCATCTGCAAACCATGCATGAGCCTATAGGGGTAGCAGGCCAGATTATCCCATGGAATTTTCCTATTCTCATGTTTGTGTGGAAGGTTGCGCCTGCATTAGCATGCGGGAATACCATTGTTTTAAAGTCCGCAGAACAAACACCACTGACTGCAATCTATGCTGCAAAATTACTTCATGAGGTACTCGCACTATGCAAGTCCGATTCTACTATTCACCTCCTCATCTTATTAACTACTTAAAGTGTTTTAAACTTAAATATTATCTTGAGTAGATAATGTGGCCTTTAAAGTGGTGGAATAGATCATCTAAGTACAACTAATTGAGGGGATTTTCCACAAATAACAACATTAGAATTAGTTAGAATCACTGATGGTTATGTACTAAAGTTTTTTATTATGTTATACTGCAAAGCTAGATTATGTGTTGTAAAGATTGAAGTCAACAAAGAGAGATAAAACACGGATTACTAAAAGTTTCAAGTGGTATATATAAATGAAATGTATTTTGATCCAAGTTTGGTGATCTCAACTTAATGGCATATAACTTGCTGCAGGCTGGACTTCCTGACGGTGTCCTCAACGTGGTGTCTGGTTATGGTCCTACTGCTGGAGGAGCGCTTGCCTCTCATATGGATGTGGACAAGGTAATGATGCCCATTATCTCAATTTAATAACTATAGGGATAGACCTCATTCACCTTAATGAGTATAAACATAGTTACACAGCATGACATTTTGTTTGGATATGTCGTTTGTTTCTTATTTGGTTCACAATATCTAATAAGGTTCATAAGGATGTCCAAGATAATGTTACCAGGCTAAAAGGAAACAATTAGTACTGTTCTTCATACTGATTTACATATACTAACTAGAGGTGTTCGAATGGGAGGGGCCCCATTAAGGAGTCTTGACCAGCCTGTTTGTAAAAAAGGCCTAATCAATAATGGGTCTAATGGATCGGTATCTTAAAGGGTCTTATTTTATTGGGTCTTTAATGGGTCAAGTCGGGCTAATAATGAACCTATAGTTTCCTAGAATTTCAAGTATTATTAGGTAATGAATTATTTCCACATACTTAACGATAGAATACTAATAAAGATTGGAGGTGATACATGTAAACTATCACCCTCTATGGATAAAAATTATACTCTCTTTGGACAGCCCGCCCGACTCAGCCCGTTATATATCTCCTTTGACCTGACCTGTTTAGTATCTCCTTTTTTCTCGGTCCGACCCGGCCTAGCATATAATCCATCCCGACCCTAACCCGACCCAATGTTCAGGTCTAATACTAACATAATGTTTCTATTGCAGCTGGCTTTTACCGGATCAACTTTGACAGGAAAGCTGGTGCTTGAGATGGCAGCAAAGAGTAATCTTAAGCCAGTGACTTTAGAGCTTGGAGGAAAATCACCTTTTATTGTTTGCAAGGATGCTGATATAGACAAGGCAGTGGAACTAGCCCACTTTGCTCTCTTCTTCAACCAGGTTAGCCAAATTATATCAATTCATCCATATTTCACGATCAAGACAATAAGGTTCATGTAGATCATTCTCTCTTGTTTTCTTGTTAGGGACAATGCTGCTGCGCTGGTTCCCGTACATATGTACATGAAAGTGTATATGATGAGTTTGTTGAGAAAGCAAAGGCACGTGCCGTCCAGCGTGTTGTTGGTGATCCTTTCAGGAAAGATATCGAGCAAGGTCCTCAGGTAAGAAAATTGGCAAAGAACTGGCCTAGATTAAATCACATATTTGTAAAGGTTCCTATGCACAAGTCATCTCTGATCCTTAGATGATGCTTGTTTAAATGCAATGTCTTAGATTGATGCAGAGCAATTTGAGAAGGTTATGCATTACATTCGATCAGGAATAGAGTGTGGAGCTAAGCTCGAAACAGGAGGAGAAAGGTTGGGCTCAAAGGGATTTTACATCCAACCAACTGTTTTCTCCAATGTCAATGAAGACATGTTGATTGCACAAGATGAGATATTTGGTCCAGTTCAATCTATCTTAAAATTTAAGTAAGTTTTTTGTACCATTAAGAATCCTACGTTTTTCTTAGTCCAAGACTCAAAACTGCGTTGTTTTTCTTCCAAATATACTGTAAACTAGTAGTAGTCAAGCTGTCAGGGAAACCTTAAAATTGCCGCTACATGTATGCTTGCATGGCATACTGATTTTTTTAAAAGAAATTTCTTATGATTGAATAATATATGTCTAAGATATGGTTCGATCATCCTTGCAGGGACTTACAAGAGGTGGTACGACGAGCCAATAATACTCACTATGGGTTGGCTGCCGGAGTGTTTACACAAGACATAGACACCGCCAACAACTTAGCTCGAGCTCTAAGAGTTGGCACCGTATGGGTGAACTGCTATGATGTTTTCGATGCAGCCATCCCATTTGGCGGGTACAAGATGAGCGGACAGGGAAGGGAGAAGGGTATTTACTGTCTCAAGAACTACTTGCAAGTCAAGGCTGTGGTTACTCCTTTGAAAAATCCTACATGGTTGTAGAAATCAACACATGTATTATCTTTGTTGTATCACTCTTGCTTCTCATTATATTAACTCTTTTGGCTTAATAATAAAAGGGAGCCTTTTCTACCTTTATATGATTTCCCATTAATAATGTTGTCTTTACAAGAGCTTCAATTGTTTTTTAATTTTAGTGAAATCGCATGCGTAGATGAACATACATATTCTGATATACTTTTTTGAACTACATACCCAAGGAGTTCCTAATTTATACCTGATATATCTGAACATTTTCCTATTTTCATTTTTTAATGTCTATACCTAATATTTTTTTTTTTTTTGTATTTTTATATCTTCTGCATTTATATATCTGATATAATAATATATATTTGATATAATAATAGCTATATCTGATATAAGAATGTTTATATCTTAGATCTAAATATCTTGATATAATTTATATTAGATATGAATTAGAAAAGCCTCCTTTTACACGTTGGTGCAATAGTATCTGCAAATGGCAAGGAGTTATTGGTACAATAATTTCTTTTGGCACGAATTGCATTTTAGTATAGTAGTATTGAATCCACTGAAAGTGTTGGACCAGGGATCATTAAATATAGACGGAGTTGAATACATATTCGTGTTGCCAAAAAGAAAGAATACATTTTCGGTATGCACCACCTAATCAAAAGTTGCTAAATTTCACACTATGCTTAGACTTAAAATATATTGACTGCATGATAATTGTATTAAATATTACAAATCTTCATGGTCGTATGAAGAAGGATGGACAATTAGATACCCTACTTAGTGTTGAATAAGTTGAATAGAACTCAAATACATATAAGATAGAAATACATATAAGATAAGAAGATAAGATAAGTTAGAGTTAGTATATTATTGAAATACTAGTGTTTGGTTCCTGAAACAAAGAGGAAACCATGAAAGGATTAGTAGTATAAATAAGGAGCAATTATTGTAGCACATTCATCATCAGAAACTAATTCAATATCAGTGAAAATACTATCCTATTCTTTATCTTGGTATCATAGCTAGCAACCCAACTAGGGTGGTTTCTGCCATACGCTTCATCATTTACCAAGTACCTACCTGTTCTTGAAACCAAAAACCATGTCAAACCTTGCAGAGCCACCTGTGACTATGACCCAATTGCTCCAACTCTTTGATAAGTTGGGTATTAATAAAACGGGTCAAGATAGTCACGGCGGCTTGGTGATCATCACAGAAAAACTCAATAGCCATAACCATACCAAATGGGCAAAACTGATGCATTTAGCAATTAGGGGTAGGGGTAAACTCAATCACATCAGAGCTGACCCTCCCCCCGTAGATGCACCAGATTATGCTCAATGGGTTAAAAGGGATTCGACTATCATAACAAGGATAATCGAAAACATAGAACCAGAATTAGTAAATCAATTCTTAGATTTTTCAACGGCCAAAGACCTATGGAAAGGAATTGAATCAGTTTATAGCAACAGGAGAGATGCGTTGTTTCTCTCCTTCCATATCCCCAAGAAAGCCTTGCAGATGTCTCAGCTTTATTTGCAAGTTTTAGATCTATTCCTTGACGCCATACAAGTACTTCACTTCTTCAATGATTGATGATCCGATCAAGTTCACCACAAAGGCCACTATGGATTCTACTATCATTTAACTATCCCTTTGATGTTCTTGTCAAAAGTAAAAACTTTGTAGTTTATGGGGTTGGGATTGCCGTGTCATATTCAACCAAATTTTTTAAGTCACTAGACAATACGTCTCCAGTTATTGCTGTATAGGGGTTTTTAAACGAGTTCTAATTGATTTTCTCTCAAAAGCTCTCCCTATAACCCCTAGACTGAGAAAAATATATGCTTCCATGTAAAGTTTCATTTCACATGCTTTATAGTAATGAACCTTGCAGCATCATTATATCAAAGAGAAATATATTGCACACTTATAGAACAGTTTGAAGGTTCCTCTTTTCTACAAGCTTCAAAATCATATCAGAAACAACTGAGAGCCATTATGCAACCAATGAAGGTTGAAGGTTTTAGAGCACTCAAGAGGGGGGGGGGGGGGGGGGGGGGGGGTGAATTGAGTGTTAAATAGTCTTGGCCTATTTTTCTCCCTTTTTCGATCGGTGGGGGGGACCAGTTGTGCTGGTTCCTATTTAGCAGCGGAATGTATATAGAGTAATAAAGGAAGACACACAATTTAACGAGGTTCAGCCAACTCAGGCCTACGTCCTCCTACTCTATGCTATTTTATTAATCTACTCCGAAAAACAAAGAACACAGACACTCAACTGTTTCCCTACTCCGGGAACCAGTTCACCCCACACTCTACTCCGAGTGTGCACTCGACTTACACTAGTAAGTCCTTTTGTGTTTGAACTCACAAACACTCTCCCAGCCTATCAACCCCTCTGTTGAAGGCTTTATACAGAATCAAACTCTCCTTTGATCTTGCTTCTAAAAGCTAATATGAGAGAAAAATATAAGTTCTAATGGTGCTCGTGTATATGACTTGATGAAAGGTTTTTATGCTTAAGTGTGTATAATGCTCTCTAGAGATAAACTCAGTTTTTTTCACATGAGAGGCTCTAGGAATTAGGTTGATTAGATGAGTTTATATATGTGATTACAAAAACCCTGATTTTCCTAAAATCACATAATCTTTTGAGCTGTCACCTTATGTGAGTTTAGGAAAGTATTTATCTTATTTGACTTAATCATATAGATAGAATCAAATAAGGTAAATACACCTAGCTTTTAGGTAATCAATATATTCTCATCTAATCTACCAGCTGCTCAATATATTTTCCAAAAATAATTCTTTAGAAAATATTTTTACAAAATCTTTTCAAAGATACGCAGCTTGATATTCCATTCAGTAAACCCGGTTCCCTGAACCTGGTTCCCTGAATTTAGTAAGTTATGAATTCTGTTCCAGCTTTGTACCAGAATTCATAACATGACTTATCACACTTAAAACACTTATATTACCTACTCATATAAGTCATACTACGGAGCATATTACATGAAAAACTAGATTAATAGTAAAGTACAAATGATCTTCTTTTCATGTAATCCTCAAGACTTGAATCTTCCTTGAATGCTTCATCTTGAGCAAAGTATCTTTCTTCGAATGTCTTCAAAAGGCTTCTATGCTCCAAGTCTTGGAATCAGCTTAACTACTGCACATATAACATGGTTAACATGCAATAGATAATATGTGACTGCTTTACAGCATAGCAGTCAAGGAGACAGTTCCAACTTCCTGTGACCTGTTTCCTGTAACTGTTTGTCATCATTCAAAACATCAAAACTTAAGGAACTCAACAAATTCCCCCTTTTTGATGATGACAAACTAATTAAAGTTCCTGCAATCCAAGCACATTTAAAACATACAAACTCCAATAAAGTACTCAACTAGGATTGAGTACATCAACAATCTTTAAGAAAAAAAATGAACACACTGAAAAAAAAATTTCCTAAGTTAACTTGACTCGACTCCTATTTAGCTTAATCTAAAATTCCTAAAGGGCTAAGAAGATCCTAGGCTTCAGCTTCAACTCTTTCCCCCTTTTGGCATCATTAAAAAGTATACTCAAGTGAAAATAAAATGCACAAATTATTAAATGTACTCATCCATGCAGTGGCATCAACCACTATTCAAGTTAAATGCTGCAAAAAATAGATTAGTCAAACTAAGCATGACATAGCTGACATAAAATTGTTTAAAACAAATACCAAATAAAGTTTAACAATTTAAAGACCCCAACTCCATATCAAAAGAACAGTTCATGGAGTGGGAAGAAGCAAATCAACAGAATCAGTCATAATAGATAGGGTAGGCAAAAAAAAACAGAAAGCAGAATCAATCTTCATCATTCTCATCCTCCTCTTCTCTGTCAGCATCCTGGTCTCCATCATCAGCTGGTTACTCATCTTCATCTCCTTCCTCAGCATTATGCATCTCTTCTTCAGGAGGAGACTGTGGAGCAGCAGCACTTGTACCAGGTGCTTCTTGATCATGAGAACCAGCAAGCTTCTTTTCTAAATTAATAAACCTAGAATCAATAGAGGAGAATAAATCTTGGACCAGACCAATGATGTTTTTGAGCAAAATCTCCTGATCCTCCAACCTTTTCAAGACTAGAGCCTGACCTACTGGCTCCTCTACTTTCTTATTCTTCTTTGTTGGAGATCTCACATCCTCCACTGGTTCCTCTGATTTGAACAACAGCTGATCCCCACTTATGTCTAAACCCTTCTGCTTTAAAATGACCCTGGTAAACACTATAACTAGGACAGTGGAACCACTTAGGGGTACATTGTTAGATTTGAGCAGGTGGGTTATAAAGGATCCATAAGGCAAGGAATGATGAGATGACCCATGGCAGTTCATCATATGGGCCAACATTAATACAGGAAGATTGATTTTCACCTTCTTCATTAACAGATACATCAATACCATTTCCATTATTCTTACAGTACCTCTACCCTGAGCCCTTGGTATTAAAACCTTGTTACACAGAGAGTGTAGAACAAGCATAACTGGTTCCTTCAAATTTACAGACTTGAGAACCCCTGGCTTTTTGGGCATCTTCCCTCCAAACATAAAAGCATATATCTCCTCTGGTGTGACCCCAACAAGCATGGGCCACCAGTCATTTGAGTACTTATCAAAACCATCTCTTGGTATACTTAACAGACTTGATAGAGAAGCAACTGATAAACTGACATCAACCCCATTCACACATGAATTTATGGACATATCAGGCATTTGCTTGATATTAACATAAAATTCCCTAACTCCAGACACATTTGCAGCACAAACATCAAACAACATTAACCAACCTTGATAATCAAGCAACTCCTTGAACTCAGATAATGCAGCAATATCAAAATATCCTTTTTCAACACCACACCCAGACAACACTAGTCTAGAATTTAAATCAATAGAACCATTAGGAATCGATTCTACAGTTTTACCTTTTGAAGCAAGAGAGGTTTTAACAGGCAACCTCTTTCTCTTGTTTCTTTGCACAGAATCAGCAGACTGTTCCTCCTGGGTGTCATCAATTTTCCTTTTTACAGAAGAACGTGTGAAACGACCACTTCTCCTAACCTTTTCATCTGGTGATCCTTCTTTGAACCCAGTAACCTCAACCACTTCCACTTCATCACTGTGCTCTTCAGCACTACTAACCTCCACTCCTTGGCTCACAGATTGCTGAGCTTCTGTCTCCTGTTCCCCCTGAGATGGTACAGGTTCCTTGATGACAGAGTCATCAGTTTCTGGAGGATGGAAGATAGGCTTAGGTTGTTTTGATGAGGGTTTGGTCGATTTTGGTGGTGAGGAGGATTTTTGAGGGGAATCTGGGATTGTGGTAGGAGTTTCTGAAGGTGATGAAGCTACATTGGGTGATGAAGGTTCAATTTGGGTTTGTTTTTGATGAGAGGTGGGTGGAACACCGATGGGGGTTCCTCTTGATTGAGTGGAGTCACTAGCAGACCCCTTTCCTCTGCCTCTCCTAGATGAAGCTACAGTCTTCCTTCCCATTGTGAAAGAGAAATTGAGAATGAAGATGATGAATAGCACTCTGATGGTTGAGCAACACGCAGAAGAGAGAAGGAGAGTGATGAATGAGAAGTAATGAAGCTGCACAAAGGGTTATATATATATTTGAAGCATAACAGAAATATGGAAATTCAAAAAAAATATGACGGTTAAGTGATTTGATAAGTATGACAAGTTTTAAAAATTGAAAAGATAGCTATCATTACTTGCCATAAATATCTTAACCATCCTATAAACTAGGCAAGTGATTGATTTGCCATTATTTTATGGTAAATGACTGAAATAAAATTATTTCCTTCCAAAAGGAAAATATCTTATAATAATCTTCCAAAGATATGAAGATATTATTCGGAAGACATATCAGTGCTGATCTGCTGTTTCCCTTTCCTGATACTTGATTAAAACCACTTCATTCTGTTTCTGGCAACTTAGTTTAATTTCACCTGTTTCTTGCAACAATGATTTTTAATCCTTTTGAGATCTCAAAACATTTACATAAAACTTGAAGGATTTCGACATAGGTATGTACACATACTATACAAGAGAATACCATTCTAACCAATCATTGAGGGAAATAGATGAAGCCAAGGACTAAAATCTAACTAGACCTAGTAAGATTCTTAAATTACAAAAAACTTCTCTACACAAGGGTTTTGTGAAGATTTCAGCTATTTGATCTTCACTTTTGCAAAACAATACTTCCACTAAACCTTTTTCTACATTATCTCTCAGAAAATGATGTCTAATCTCTATATGTTTGGTTTTGGAATGCTGAACTGGATTCTTAGAAATATTAATTGCACTAGTGTTGTCACAAAATATAGGAACACTATTATAAACAACACCAAAATCCTTCAGCTGGTTCCTTACCCACAGTAGCTGGGTGTAGCATGAAGCTGCTGCAATATATTCTGCCTCTGCTGTGGATAAGGCCACTGAGTTTTGCTTTTTAGAACCCCATGATATTAGACAGGAGCCAAGAAAGTGTGCCATACCTGATGTGCTTTTTCTATCAACAAGAAAGACAGCATAGTCTGCATCAGTGTACCCAATAAGATCAATTGCACTCCCTTTAGGATACCACAAGCATAAATCTGTTGTTCCCACAAGATACCTAAGTATCCTTCTAACAGCCTTCAAGTGAGATTCCTTTGGATTACTTTGAAACCTAGCACACAATCCAACAGAAAACACAATATCAGGTCTACTAGCTGTTAGATAGAGAAGGGAACCAATCATTCCTCTATAAAGTGTGGCTTCAACATCTTTTCCCTTTAGATCATTATCTAATTTTGTGGATGTGGGAATAGGTGTATCATAAGCCTTGCTGTTTTCCATGCCAAATTTCTTCAGCAATTCTTTCAAGTATTTTTGCTGATGTATCATGGTTCCATTCTCCATTTGCTTAATCTGCAATCCTAGAAAGAATCCTAGTTCTCCCATCATGCTCATTTCAAACTCACTCTGCATAAGATTAGCAAACTCATCACATAGTACTTGATTAGTAGCACCAAATAAGATATCATCAACATAAATTTGTACTATAATCAAGTTATTCCCCCTGGCTTTGATAAACAATGTCTTGTCTACTGTTCCCCTCTTGTAATCATTCTCCATCAAGAACTTAGACAATCTTTCATACCAAGCTCTTGGAGCTTGCTTCAATCCATATAGAGCTTTGTTTAACTTGTAAACATGTTGGGGAAATAGCTTGTCTTCAAAACCAGGTGGTTGCTCTACATATACCTCTTCCTTCAAATATCCATTTAGGAAGGCAGTCTTTACATCCATCTGAAACAATTTCATATTCATGTGAGCAGCATAAGTAATTAAAATCCTAATTGCCTCTAGCCTAGCTATTGGTGCAAAAGTCTCATCATAGTCAATCCCTTCTTGTTGATTGTAAACTTGCACCACTAGCCTAGCTTTGTTTCTGACTATTGTACCTAGGTCATCCAATTTGTTTCTGAAGACCCATTTTGTACCAATGACTGACCTATCCTTTGGTCTAGGTACAAGATGCCAAACCTGGTTCCTATGGAACTGATTTAATTCATCTTGCATTGCTAGAACCCAATTAGGATCAGTCAGTGCCATTTTATAGTCAGTTGGCTCTATATTAGACAGGAAAGAATAAAAGACACAAAAGTTTTGAAAAATATTTCTTCTCGTTTGAACTCCTTTATTAATATCACTAATGATCTGATCTGGAGGATGAGAAGATTGATATTTGAAACTTTTAAAAGAGAAATCAGTTTGTGCTTCTTCATTTGATTGGGAACCAGCATGATCATGAATCTCATCAATTTCTTCTGAACCAGTAAGATTCATATTCACGCTATTTCCATTAACATTACTTACCTCAGGTTCAGGGGAGGCATCTTCATTCATTCCCCCTGAACTCCTTACCTGTCTGTCACTTGAGGAACTATTTGGTCTTGGTTCCTCTTCTGAATTTTCTTTATTTTCTTCTCTAGGCTCCTCATTATCATTATTTTGTGTAGTATCAAGTGAGCCTAGATCTTCTTGCACTTCATTTAGGGGACCAGTATCATGGTTCCCAGTAAACTCCATCAATCCAATCATTTCATCAGGTTGTACCTGCGCAATCTCAGAAGACATGTTAAATTTATCAAAGATGACATGCACACTCTCCTCAACACACAAAGTCCTTTTATTAAGGACTCTATATGCTTTGCTTTGAAGAGAATATCCAAGAAAGATTCCCTCATCACTCCTAGGATCAAATTTATCAAGTTGGTTCTTCCCCCATCCAAATACATGAAAGTATGCAATATTAGGCTTTCGAGCTCTAAGGAGTTCATAGGAAGTCTTATTTAACTTTGGTCTAATGAGACCTCTATTTAAAATATAGCAAGCAGTGTCCACAGCTTCACCCCAGAAGCTCTTAGGGAGACCACTCTCAATGAGCATTGTTATGGCCATCTCCTCAAGAGTTCTATTCTTTCTTTCAACAACACCATTTTGCTGTGGTGTTCTTGGGGCTGAGAAGTTGTGACTAACTCCCTGTTCCCTACAATATTCAACAAAGTTAGCATTATCAAATTCAGTACCATGGTCTGATCTTACCGAGACTATCTTGTGAGAGAGCTGGTTCTCCACTTGCTTCACCAATGCTACCCACTCATCGAACGTTTCATCTTTTGAATGTAGCATTATTACCCAAGTGTACCTGGAATAATCATCAACCATAACACAGACATATCTATGACCTCTTCGACTTTGTATTCTCATGGGACCACACAAATCAATGTGTATAAGTTTGAAGGGTCTGCTGGTACTCATAACAGTTTTAGGCTTAAAAGAGATTTTGACCTGTTTCCCCTTAACACATTCTGAGCAAACTTTATCTGCCTCATAAGTGATGTTAGGAAGTCCTACCACCAAATCATGAGACCTTAATTTGTTCAAAAGTGTCAAGCTAGCATGTCCAAATCTCTTATGCCAAATCCATTGGTTATTGTCAGAAACAGCTTTCAAACAAACAGACTTGTCTTGAGGAATTTTATCCAGAAAGGTGATGTAAACATCATGCTTCCTGGTTCCCTCACATACAAGTTCACCTGTTTGAGAATTAACTATATGACAAAGATTAGCTTGAAACTCAACTCTATTACCTTTGTCACATAATTGAGAAATACTCAAGAGATTATGTTGTAAGCCCTCAACATAATATACATCATCAATTGCATTTGAAAGTGTCTTACCTACCTTACCTAAACCAATTATGTAAGTTTCACCAAGTTTATAGCATTCATCTAATAAAGAGTCAATACATTCAAGCATATTATCTCTAGCTATCATACTCATGCATATCTTTCCTAACTTGTTCTAAGTTTACCTTGTGTTCGTGTAGCACATCCTTCTTTGCCATTAAGCATTTTGTGAATGTACTGGTTCCCTCTCTGGTTCCTGAGTCAGTGATGTTTCCCTGAATGTTGGTGAAGGCAGTCAAACAAACATTAGAGTTAGGTGATTCCTCATCTTCATCAGACCCTGAATTAGAATCACCCCACATGGCTGCTATCATTGCATTTTTGAAGGCTCGTTTATCTCCAGATTTGGATTGTTTGTCCTTCCTCTTAGGGCAATCTCGAATAAGATGTCCCTTATCTCCACACTTGAAGCAACCTACAGAAGAAGAGTTAGATTTCTTAAAGTTCTTACCTTTGAAATTCTTCCTTTGATCACGAAGAGTTCTTTTAAATCTTTTAGCAATCATGTCAATCTCATCTTCTTCTTCTTCTATTGTTCCCTTAAGAGCTGTTCCTCTGGGTGGTTCCTTCTCAGACTTAGAATCAATCAGCATTTCATGAGTCATGAGGGAACCAATCAGTTGTTCTAGAGATAAAGTTGATAAATCCTTTGCCTCATATATTGCTGTTACCTTGGATGTCCATGCATCTGTCAAACTGCGCAAAACTTTTCTCACAAGATCCTCATCAGAAAAGTTCTTACCAAGAGATCTAAGATCATTAACTATTGTCATAAATCTACGAAAACAGTCATTAATCTTTTCATTTTTATTCATAGCAAACAATTCATACTTAGACATAAGTACATCAATTTTGGACCTTTTTACCTCGTTGGTTCCCTCAAAAGCAAGTTCGAGGGTATCCTAAATCTCTTTTGCATTGCTGCAACCTGAGATCCGGTTTGTTTCAGTCTCACCTATAGCCTGTTGTAGAATTGACATTGCTTTGGCATTCTTCTCTAGCAGTTTGTAATCAGCAGTAACTAGTTCACTATCTTTCTTTGGAATCCTGTTTCCCTCTTCATCTGTCTTGAAAATGATATTGGGACCATTTTTGACAACTAGCCAACATTCATAATCAATTCCCATGATCACATTCTTGATCCTGTTTTTCCACCAAGCATAGTTGTTACCATTGAACTTTGTTGTCTTATTGTCGTAGCTCATAGTGTTCAATTCATGAGTACTCCTACTTGACTTCTCTAGATTTTACTCTTATGAGAAGCCTAGGCTCTGATACCAATTGAAGATTTTAGAGCACTCAAGAGGGGGGGGGGGGGGGGTGAATTGAGTGTTAAATAGTCTTGGCCTATTTTTCTCCCTTTTTCGATCAGTGGGGGGAACCAGTTGTGCTGGTTCCTATTTAGCAGCGGAATGTATATAGAGTAATAAAGGAAGACACACAATTTAACGAGGTTCAACCAACTCAAGCCTACGTCCTCCTACTCTATGCTCTTTTATTAATCTACTTCGAAAAACAAAGAACACAGACACTCAACTGTTTCCCTACTCCGGGAACCAGTTCACCCCACACTCTACTCCGAGTGTGCACTCGACTTACACTAGTAAGTCCTTTTGTGTTTGAACTCATAAACACTCTCCCAGCCTATCAACCCCTCTGTTGAAGGCTTTTTACAGAATCAAACTCTCCTTTGATCTTACTTCTAAAAGCTAATATGAGAGAAAAATATAAGTTCTAATGGTGCTCGTGTATATGACTTAATGAAAGGTTTTTATGCTTAAGTGTGTATAATGCTCTCTAGAGATAAACTCAGTTTTTTCACGTGAGAAGCTCTAGGAATTAGGTTGATTAGATGAGTTTATATATGTGATTACAAAAACCTTGGCTTTCCTAAAATCACATAATCTTTTGAGCTGTCACCTTATGTGAGTTTAGGAAAGTATTTATCTTATTTGACTTAATCATATAGATAGAATCAAATAAGGTAAATACACCTAGTTTTTAGGTAATCAATATATTCTCATCTAATCTACCAATTGCTCAATATATTTTCCAAAAATAATTCTTTAGAAAATATTTTTACAAAATCTTTTCAAAGATACGCAGCTTGATATTCCATTCAGTAAACCCGGTTCCCTGAACCTGGTTCCCTGAATTTAGTAAGTTATGAATTCTGTTCCAGCTTTGTACCAGAATTCATAACATGACTTATCACACTTAAAACACTTATATTACCTACTCATATAAGTCATACTACGGAGCATATTACATGAAAAACTAGATTAATAGTAAAGTACAAATGATCTTCTTTTCATGTAATCCTCAAGACTTGAATCTTCCTTGAATGCTTCATCTTGAGCAAAGTATCTTTCTTCGAATGTCTTCAAAAGGCTTCTATGCTCCAAGTCTTGGAATCAGCTTAACTACTGCACATATAACATGGTTAACATACAATAGATAATATGTGACTGCTTTACAGCATAGCAGTCAAGGAGACAGTTCCAACTTCCTGTGACCTGTTTCCTGTAACTGCTTGTCATCATTCAAAACATCAAAACTTAAGGAACTCAACAAAGGCATAGGGACATTGACGAGGCTGAATGTTACTGCCCTGAAAGGCTAGTCATGACCCAGACTTTGATTGGAGCAAGGATATTCCCGAAGATAGAATGATTCACGTGACCTGCGATCATATTCTTCCATATTAGACAAATCGGTTCAAAGATGTAAAATAAACTACTGATCGAGAGGTAGGAAGATAAGAAAATACTGAAACATTATGGATAAATTTAACATATTGTGCCAAAGCAAGATTTCGGCTCTATTGGAGAAAATGTTATTGAAAATTTATTCTTAGCTTTTACAACACCCCTTCCTTGTTTTCTCATTTTCTTCTGATGTGGGAGCTCCAGAAAACAAGTTGGTTGTTTTTCTCTTAGTGTTTGGAAATGACTTTGAACTTTTAGTGGAAAATAAAAAACCGAGCTCAGGAGCTTGATCTTAAGCTAATATGCCAATCACATGTTAACGTATGACAGTAATTTCAATAACCTTTATGTAATTTATTTATACAAAAATTTATATACAAAAATATATTTTTTTGTTTTTATTTTGGATTATTATATTTGGATTTTTTATTTATTTATACTAGCCTTGATATTACTCATTCGGATCGAACTATCGGACTCGGATCACATTCGGGTAGGATGTAATACAATGTTTGAATTCGACCCATCTCCTAGTCAGAGTCGGAGTTTTTTTAAACGGGTTTGGATCGGACTTTTTTTTCAGATTGAATTGATGTCCCTATATATATATATATATATATATATATATATATATATATATATATATATATATATATATATATATATATATATATATATATATATATATATATATATATATGAGATAATGTGATAACCCCTTAGTTATATAAGAACCTTTGTTATATAAGAACCAATCTAATACCATTAATCTTGTGTATTTAGATGGTTGTGATTCAATCAACATTATGGCAAAGTTGTAGTTTATTTAAGTCAAATTTGGGAGTTGAGGAAGTTTCTTTTTTCCATGATTATTGGGTAGTTTCCTAGATGTTCGTTTATATTCCTAAAAATCAGTAATTTGCCTACTCTTCATTTTACTCCATATTCAAATACGAAAATTTGAATTCTTCTTTTGCTATATTTCATTTTAAATCTACATTTTTGTTGTGTGGTGGTAAAAAAAATAAGGTAATGATTCTTAAACTTTTTGTCGTAATACCATATTATAATACATATATAATACAGTATAGTAGCATTATTATAAGTAAAATGCATGATTATGAGTTTTTGGATTGTTTTAATGGGAAGCAAGTTACGATTTCGTGTTTGTTTACGATTGAATTTGAAGATAATGTTTGCTTATGATTGAATATGATAGTAAATTTGAGTATTAGTAGATTTGTTGAATCATTATATTTTAATTTACGGGTGTTTGCTTTAATTTTTTTGTATGCAAACATAATGATAGCATATATATATAGCATATTATTTAGGACCTTAATGTATATAGCATTTGAACAATAGTTTATATGTTTTGAACATTAGTTTAGCTTACATAGAACAATAGTATAGTAAGTTATTATAGAATTATGATTTAGAATAATAGGATTATATTAGAATTCTAAATCAGAACAATAGACTTATGGTTAGAACAATAAATTTCTAAATCAGAATAATAGAGTTATGATTTAGAACATTAATATAACTAGTCTTATGATTTATAAATCTAAATCACAACGAATAATTGAATTATAAATCAGAAACAATAGGTTTACGATTTAGAACATTAGAATAGTTATTTAGAATAATTGGGGATGTATTGGTATGTAAAATGGACTCCTCTTTTGAATTGCATTAGAACAATTAAATTCTAAATCAGAACAATAAAGTTCTGATTTAGAACATTAGTATAAATAGTTTAGTATAATAGTTTTTATGATTAGAGCATTAATATAGTTCACGACGAATAGAATTATAAATCAGTGTTTATGTATTATTAAGTTTCCTATTATCTCTTGAGGCTTAGCATTGTCTGATTTAGAACATTAGTATATATAGATGAGTATAATAGTTATACGTATGAGTATTATATTCATTCAGAACAATAGAATTATAAATCAGAACAATGTATTTATGATTTAGAACATTAGGATAGATAGCTTAGTACAATAGTTTATAACAATAGAATACAATAAAATAGGTCACTCGAACATATTTGAATATTTTTAGAACATCAATATAATGCATATAGAACACATTAGACTAGAGTTTAGAATAATACATAAATATTTAAAACAATAGAATTAGATTAAAGGACAATGGTTTAGAACACAAGTACTAGAATAAAAGTTAAGAACATTAGTATATAGTTGTAGAACATTAGTATAAAAAGATAATTTTTATAACATTAGAAATATAATACTTTAGTACTATTTAGAACATCAGTATGGAATTAGAACACTTTTGGTATTGTGTAGAACATGACTTATATGATAGGTTATATTTGAATGTACTCTATTATTTTAGTTTAATTATAAACTTATAAAATACATTTCGGAAATTTTAACGCTCTTAAATTATATTCTTTGTAGCGATGAGCATCAACGAGGAATAAAGTGTTTCTAATTCAAATGAGAGTATTTCTCCTGGAGTAATACCTGTATGCACTTTTAGGGGAACAAAATCTTGGATACCATGTTGTTCCAGTGATGTGAAACCATATGTTGGAATGAATTCTCAAATGTTGAAGAAGGTATTTCATTTTATAAGTCATATGCAAATGAAGTTGGGTTTAACAATAGGAAATCTACTATAAAAAGAAGGAAGAATGGTGTAATTAGTTTCTAATATCTTGTGTGTAATAAAGTTGGATATAGGTGTAAACAGAAGTTTGATGTGTAAGACAAGAGAACACTTAAAGAAGGTGTAGATGTTGTCCCAATCATTAGGAGAAGATTGGTGACTCGTGTTGGATGCAAGGCACAAATTGTAATGAAGGTTTGTGATGATGGTACTTATGTTATAACAAATTTCCAAGAGGGTCATTCTCATCCACTCATTACTACCATATTTCAACATTTTCAAAAATCAAGAAGAAAGTTGAGCATCTTGCACAAAAAGATGATTGTTGATAATTCCAAAGTATATATTTATTCTAAGTCATTGTAATATAATAAAAGGACTATTTTTTGGTGTTTTGTTTTAATGATTTTTTTCTTTGTGTTTTTCAGATAAATGTGGGTCTTGTAAAAACCTATAGAATGATGAAAGAATATGTTGGGGTTTATGAGAATGTGGGTGCCTCTAAGTGTGATTTCAAAAATTTCCATAGTGATTTGAAGGCATATATTGAAGGGTCAGATGCCCAAATATTTGTAGATAATTTCAAAAGGAAGAAGTTGATGTGGTCTGCTTTTTTCTTTGATTATCAAATAGATGATGATGATTGTCTATGTAGAGCATTATGGGCTGACCCAATTTGTAGGAAGAATTATGGACTATTTGGGGATATGGTATCTTTTGATACTACGTATTAGACTAACAGGTATGTAGTTCATGCTGATAAACATATATTATATAGTCGAACAATATAATTATTGTATAGTACAATAGGCATGATATATATAACAATTGTTATAAGATTAATTTTACTGTTATTAAAATTAAGTACTATTGTTTTAAATAGTTAATTAAACTTTTCTAATTATTAAGTACAATGTTATATTTGTATAACAGGTATAACATAGTGTTTGGACCTTTCACAGGAGTTGATCATCATAAGAAATGTATAACTTTTGTTGCTGGGTTTATAGCTAAGGAAGATGTAGTCTCTTTTGAATGGTTATTTTGAACCTTCCTTAGAGCAATGGGTCAAAATGATCCAACTTGCTTAATTACATATCAAGATCCAGCAATGAAAATTACTGTGAATAATGTATTTGAGAAGTGTGAACATTGGTTTTGCTGATCCACCAATCAAAAGTGTTTATTTTGCTGATAACTTTACAACAATGTAAAAATTTGAAGGTAATTTCTTGATATGTTGTTGATCTAACACAACAATTTATGGCAGCAGCAACAAAGTTGACAAGGAACTCATCACACACATCAACTCTCTTCTGCTCTTCAATTACAGAAATCAGAGCTAAATTGTTAGGACTTCCATTCTTCAATCCAAACATATTCCTCCATCTTTTGTAAGAAAGCTTAGGCTTCTTCATCCTCATCTATTTGCTCATTAATGAGATGACCTCCAATGGGTAGTCTGTATACCATGTGAACATCATCTGCAATCAATGGTATCTCTCTCCCTTGTGGTAGTACTAATGTTGACCTATCAGGGTCAAAGCTATTGATCAACTTAGCATAGAAACTAGATTTATGTGAGTCTAAGTCCAGGGTTAAAAATCCTCCAAAGCCAATTCTTCTAATCGCTTCCTTGTGTTGTTCAGGAATGTCCTTCAAGACAACAGACATAAATTACTTTGGGGGTACTCTCTGATTTAATACAGTAGTATCATGAGCTTCCTTTCTTTTTTTTCTCTTTAGACTGTCTTACAACAATGTCCAATTATTTCCTTTTTTTCACAACTGATTTTTCAATTTTTTCTGTTTTCCCTTACTTGGATGGACAATAAGAGCTTGTTCCTTTTTGTTCTTTTTCTTCAAAGGTACACTATAAATGATACAAGATATAAGATATACTAAATTATCATAAGAACAATTAGTAAAAATATAGTATAATATATATATATATATATATATATATAAACAACAGTATATTTTTTAGAACCTTAGTTCATGTATTGTTTTTAGAACATTAGTTCATGTACAATTCTACAGAACAATTGATTGTTATGTATGGCGAATTAGAACAATAGTGTATAATTTTAGAACAAAAAGTCATTAAAAATAGAACAAAAGATCATGATTCTATAAGTGGAATACTTGCCAAAAGTTAAAAGACAATATTATGACTAATTGCATATTACCAAAATCCATCTACCAAAATAATAGAACAATATGATATAATAATAGAACATCATACAATAATATAACATCAAAATATTATGTACATTAGGCTATATTAATAGAACATTACTTTTAGAGTACATATACATCGGACACTACACGAGCATATTTATATATTATTAGAACCTTAATGTATATAGCATTTGAAAAATAGTTTTTATGTTTATAACACTAATTTAGCTCACTTAGAACAGAAGTATAGTAAGTTATTATAAATTTATAATTTAGAACAATAGAATTATAAATAAGAACACTAGAATTCTAAACCAGAACACTTGAGATATGGTTTAGAACAATAAAAGTCTAAGAACAATAGAGTTATGATTTAGAACATTAGTATAAATAGCTTTGTGATTTATAATATTAAAAGTAGGCTAGTAAGTTATTATAGAGTATGATTTAGAATAATAGAATTATAAATCATAACACTATAATTATAAATCAGAACAATAGAGTTATGATTTAGAACATTAAAATTCTAAGTCAGAATAATAGAGTTATGATTTAAAACATTAGTATAAATAGTTTTATGATTTATAATTGGTTTATAAGTTCATAGAATGTTTCTTTAAGACAATAATGTATAAAATTAGAACAATAAGTCACGAAAATAGAACAATATATTATATTTTTCCGAACATCTTCACTCGAAAGTATATGTCGATTTCAGTATACACGTATAAATAATAGAACATTATAAAAGAAACTTTTGAACATTATGGTAAAATTTCAGAACATTATAAAAAATTATCTTAATAATGATATTACAAATAATTTTTTGAAGTATATTTTGAGAAAATAAACCATACTCTTCGTTTTCGTCGATTTCTAAATCCACTGGGGGAAGTGATAGTATAGGGGAAATATCTTTGTTAATCCTTTGCTTGGAAAAATTAAGGAATTTTTAGAATTATATCATCATAATATAATGTTTCGAGAAAAAATGAACAATAAACTTACAATAGGTTTTCAATGCTTTTCTTCTTTGATTCAATTGATTTCTGTACAGTGCTCACTTCTTCCATGCCTTTCGTCGTCTTCTCCATTTGTAATGATACTAGAAAAAAAAAATTTTGAATGAATTTTTCAGTAGAAGATTTAAATTTTTTTAGCAGTTCGATAAAGGAGAATAGTGACGGGTTGTAGGATTTGACAAGTTTGGAGAAATTTGTAAAGTCTGCAACTCTGAAATAGGAAGCTAAAAGGTTGCAGCAGTTACTTTAGAGTGTTGCGTATTTTTAGGCACACTAAAGTATTAGAGGGAAAGTTTCTTTTTTTTATTTTTTTAAAAACGTGGGAGCTTTAGCAGTTTCTGTTTTGTTTTAGCAGAAATCTTTTAACACGGTCTAAAGCTATTTCACAACGAATGATCTATTCATAAGCCTTAATGTTCGAAATAGTATACATAGTGTTCTAAATATTAAACACTTTAATGTTTTAAATGTTAGTACTAATGTTCTAATATTATTTTAACACTTCAATCTACGTTTTCTTAGAACATTAATGCGTATGGCATTTGAACAATAGTTTATATGTCTCGAACATTAGTTCTATTAGTCTCGCTTATTGTTCTCGAATAATATCATTTTATAAATTAGAACAATACAATTATGATTTTGAACAATAAAAGTTATTTCACGGTCTAAAGCTATTACACAACAATAGGTAAAATATATCATAACATTTGACACGGTAAAAAAGCTATTTCACAACATTTGACACGGTAAAAAAGCTATTTCTTTAACACGGTCTAAAGCTATTTCACAACAAAAAATTTTATTTTCAAACACTACGTATATAGTCAGACAAAAGGTTAATTGTTTTGAACAATAGGTAAAAAAGTTTAGAACAATATGCTAATATTTTCGAACTCTAATTTTAATAGTTAAAAGGTTTCGAACACTAGATATATATTTAAACAATAGGTTAGCATGTTCGAACAATAGGTAAAATATTTCAAACAATATGTTAATATTTTTGAACATTAAGTTTAATAGTTAATAGGTTTGAACTTTATGTATATATTACTACTGTCATATGATTAGTAAACCAATAATCGGGTCACAAGTTCTTAATATTATTTTATATTCAATGTTCTTAATATTCATTTATATTCGCACATATTCTGAATATTTGTTTATTATTCAATGGTCTGGACATTAATATGAATTTCTAGACCAATGACGTAAATAAAATAGAACAATGTAATAAAAATTTATTACATTAATGTAGAATCATACAATAACATATTGTTGAATAATAAGATACAAAATAAGAACAATAGCATATACATCTAGAACATTAGACACATTATACAATAATAAATACGGATTTTTGCAACATCATATCCAAACCACCATATCGAACAACTGCATACGTATTTCGAAGTGTAGTACATCAACAAGTCAATAAATATGTTGTACAATAATATACCGAATAATTAGTTTAATAAATAGGACAACTACATATGAGTCTAGAACATTAGATATGTTAATAAGCATATTATATTTATAATATGTATGATATCTATATTTAAAACAATTACCCATAAATTTTTTATTGTATTATCTATATTAAGAATATGGCAGTTTTATAGAACAAAAAAAAGAAAAATATAAATATCAATATAAGGTATTTGACCAGAATTGCGGAAATGAAGGGAAGTTTAAAAAAATAGATTGAAGTTGCATTAAATAGGGTTTGTAGTTATTAATAATTGACCAAAAATTAAATTATTCCATTTGAAAATCAATGCATCCAAGCTGTTAGATTTTCTTATTTTAAAGGCTGAAGATGGGTTATTATACAATGAGTTCTTATATATTAAGGGGTTCTCACTAGAACCCGCCTATATATATATATATATATATATATATATATATATATATATATATATATATATATATATATATATATATATATATATATATATATATATATATATAAGGAGTACTAAACAGATAATAATAAGACGATGCAGTAGTTAAATAGTTTGAAAATATAAAACTACGTGAGTGTATATCGTACAGATAATGATGTTGTTTAATCATTCCCACCAATCGATAAGTTTAAGTATTAATTTATGAAAGAAGATGAAGCACTGGCTGCGTTTTTCTATATGAAGTGATCACTAAGCTAGACATAATTCAAAATGCTCATGCTTGAGAGTCAACAACTTCATGTGGTGTGTTGCTAATGTCTTTTCTCTTCCTCACTTGTCTCACTCATTCTCGAGTTAATTTTCTGTTGATTACTTAGCTTAATTTTCTTGGTATCACAGAGGAAGGGAAGTGGCAATGGCAAGCCAAAAGATCTCATCTTTCCTATCTCGTACATTGGCTTCTACTTCACGCCGTTCTCTTTCTCAGCAAGGTATTTTAATTTCTAGCTCAAATTTTTATTACCGTTTTCTCTGTTTGATTAGGTGAACATTTAAGTAACATATGGAGGAAAGAATAAAAGAATAAATAAATAAAATGCTATTCAATATTTCATAGTCTCAATAGAACTTTAGGAGTGAAACAAGTCTAACAATTAATTGCAAGTGGAGGAAATAGGTCTCAAGTGGTGAGATGAATTCCTTCGTCTTTTTGGTCCCTTGCTCGTTGAGGAAATAGGTCTCAAGTTTGTCAATCTCATGTAAGGGTAGTAAGTATTATTTAATGTCGTAACTCAAAATATTATTGTTTGATTTTTCGCCTTTTCATATGTGAGCCATCGTAGTTGTGGTTTGGGATGATAATTTAATTTGAATTTAAATAGAATCTGATCGTAATCCGCTTTACAAAGTCATGAGTTGAATTCGAGAAAAAAGTTTGAATCCTAATAAGAGATGGATCGAGTTTGTATTATGTATTATATCCAATTCAACAAAATCTGAATTTAACCCGAATAAAATCCGTCCATGTTTCATACATACATACATAGATACATACCTATATACATATATATTACATGTATCATCTATTATGTTTGTGTAGTATTTTTTATTTTATTTTTTTACTTTTTAAGAAAATTACAATGTTAGTATGAAATTAATAAAAAAAATAGATAAGTAAAGCATTAATTGGGTCATGAGAAAGGCCAATGGGTCAAATCGGATTTGGATGTCCAAAACCATTAATTGGATTGGATTCGAAGTCGATGTCGTTGGACTCAAATCTGAAGTCAAATCCAATATCAAGATCCAAAAACTTGTCGAATCGGAGTTAGATTTTTTTGGGTCCGAGCAGAGTCCAAATGTCATTCCTAATTGGAGTGCATCGGTCCTTACTATTTTTGTACTAGTAGTAATTTGAACCCTTCAAATAGCATCAAATCAAGTAAAATCTAATGGTACTAAAGAGAGGGATGTTGAATTGGTATTCTGTACTCCGTGAGAGTGACAATTACGTATGTACATGATTAAGAAGTTTCATACTAGTGAAGAAGAGAGATACTTTTTATCATACAAGTTTGATCAAGGAGTTGTAGTTTGTCCATTTTGCCAATTGATTTAACATCCCGGTCTTTATGGTAATTTAAACCCTTCAAATAGCATCAAATCAAGTTTGATCAAGGAGTTGTAGTTCCTCCATTAGCGGGATCTTCTCTATGGCCTTAAAGAGTGGGGTGGCAAACGGATCAGGTCGGGCCAATTTTGTATTCGGGTCACCTATTTTCGATCAGTTATCCCCTAACTCAAACCTGATCCATTTAAGTTTTCGAGTTGAAAAATCCAACCCGGACCAAACACATTTAATTTCGGGTGGGTTCATGTCAACCCATTTAAGTTTTTGTGTCGAAAATATCAACCCTATCCGCTATTTTCGGCTCGGGTTCGGATTGGTTGGGTCAATTTTTGACTCCCAGAGTTGAGATGAAATGGCTGACAAGTTGATAGTAATAGTTTAATTATCTTTTAGGGCTTTAATTTGGGCATGGAGTTTGGGCAAAGTGGTTGAGTAGCTAAGTAAAAAAAATTTAACCTAATTAATAAAGTTTGGTTATAAGGTCATGTTCGGGTTAACCAGACCTGATTTTGACCCAAAAATAATTTTGGGTTACGTGGGTCATTTTCGAGTTGGAATTTTCAACCTTAACCTAACCCATTTAATTTTGGGTCGGGTTCGTGTCAACCCATTTAAGTTTTCATGTCGAAAATCTTAACCCTAACTCGCTATTTTCGTGTCAGGCTCAGGTTGGGTTTTCAGATCGGGTCATTTTTTGAGGCTTTGCCTTATTCTATAAATTTTTGGGTCTTTAAATGATATGATACATTATCCAAACTTTGCATAAAAAGTCGTGTCTTAGTAATTTCTTATCCAAATTTTTAAGTTGAGGTCTTAAATTTTAACCTCTTTAATTTTTTATTTGGAAATCAACTTTAACCCCTTAATTTTCGGCTCAAAATCCGACCCATACTAAAAATACTGGGCACTCTTAGCTCTTAAAATTGGAATTGGAAAGAAGTTGGGTCATAGTATTTATTATCTATGTCCCTAAAAGAAAGCCCCATTTGACTTTCACGGTTTCTAAGATACGGGTTTAAATATTTTTATCTCTAAATTCGTAAGGCAAAAAATTTATGAAAACTTGATATTTTCTAAAAATTGACATTGAGATTCATCCAACAAGATATCACTTGAATATGATGAGCATTTATAGTCAAATTTTTCGAATTTTGACTCTAAATAATAAATTAGGGCTTTCTCTTAAGGATGGACAAAGTATCTAGTATTTACAAACTACAAGAAAAACAATCATAGTATACATCCATTCTTTCTAACTTATTTCTCTTGATTTCTAGATAAAAGTTTGGAGTATGCTAGGCGACCTTGTCATTTCTTTTTCATACTTTAACTTTTGATGCTAATCATAAAAAATCCTTCTAATTGTGAAATTGTTGTAAAAGTATATAAAGTTTTTCAACAATTCCTTATAATGAGATGACCCTTTGTTCGAAACATTATAAGTCGTATTTACAGATGTTTTATAGGTTAAAAATGAACATTTAAAAACTTAAATAGAGTTTGTCTGCTGAGCTGACGAGTACATGCCATCAGTCGAAGCTATGTCCAGAATTTTGATTATTTGAGGAAGGAGATGTAGGAAAATGTCATTTGATTAAGTGTAACAATTGAATATAACATAGACAATTTATGGTGATAACTATAATCGGTTATTTTAGGTGATCAAAATGTTTTGCTAGAAACTGACTATGATTTGTGAACTAAACACTATTATTTGTGAACTAATTTGATTAGTGCACAGCTAATAATAAACCAGTCCTATGAGGTCACTCATATAAATATATGATTGGATTAAAGTGTAAAAGAGGTTAAAAAGCTAAATGGTCATGCTTATGTAAAGTATGGACTAATGAGTTTATTTTTAACATATGGATGTTACTTATAAATAAGCCAAGGTTAAGAGTAAAGTGAGTACTACTACATTTTCTAAGCCATATTCTCAAAAGCTCCTTCTCTCTCAATTTTCATCACCAAGAAAAGCAATAAGAAATCATTCCTTATTCCGTACTAGCATACGTGGGGATTTAATCGTTGCTTGTGGACCAACATTAGAGGAGCAAAATTTAGTGTTCTAAGGACCTCCATATAAAAGTGTGAATTGCTTTAGACTTTGTGAGAATCACACTTCAAGGGTATGTAATTATAATCCTATAATTCGTATTAAAATGTGCCTGAGATCCTATTGTAGATGCAAGAAATTGTTTCTTAAAATTCTGCATTGTGTATCTATATTCATACATGAGAATATGAAAATAATCCGGTATTTGCATAAAATTCTTAAGCTACACTTGTTTCATTTGTATATGAAAAACTTAAATGACATTAATTTATCTGTTTTAGACTAATGTTTTAGCTTCTTCATGCGTTTAGGAAGGACTAGTCACTGTAGAAGGACAGTGAGCAGATACAGCTCAACTGCTGCCACTGAGGAACCTATTACTCCACCAGTAAAAGTGAAGTACACTCAGCTTCTGATCAATGGAAATTTTGTGGATTCTGCATCAGGTTTGCTTTTATAAAGCCACTTATGACTAAAACAGATAAGGAAATTACAAGCTGATCATTAGGAATCACTGAGAAGAAAATCAATGTCGAGTTTGCTAAGGGCGATTGATCAATAATAATTTTCCTTCTATTTCAGGTAAAAAGCTTAAAACATATGATCCTAGGACGGGAAGTTTAATTGCTGAGGTTGCTGAGGGCGATGCTGAGGATATCAATCGTGCAGTTGCTGCTGCTCGCAAAGCATTTGATGAAGGGCCTTGGCCTAAGATGACTGCTTATGTAACTAGCTTAGATAGCTTCATTTATCAATATGTTTCATTATAAGCCAAAGTGAAAGTTCAAGCAATTTAATCTCATGTGTTATTTTTCAGGAAAGGTCAAAAATTCTGTTCAAATTTGCTGATTTACTTGAACAGCATACCGATGAGATTGCTGCCCTTGAGACTTGGGATAATGGAAAGCCGTATGAGCAAGCTGCTAAAGTTGAGCTGCCTATCTGTGTTCGTCTAATGAGATATTATGCTGGTTGGTGCAATATTAAGCGAAGTTGCTAGCTGTTAGCATTGTTTTTTCTTCCTGAAAGGTTTAATTATGTCATGTGTGTTATATTGTTTTTCCAATGGGGTGAAGTTTTGGTAAGTGTTAGAATCTAAATTTGGGTTTTCGATGACAATTATCTAATGTCGAAATTTTTTAGGATGGGCGGATAAGATACATGGTCTAACAGTTCCTGCTGATGGACCATACCATCTGCAAACCATGCATGAGCCTATAGGGGTAGCAGGCCAGATTATCCCATGGAATTTTCCTATTCTCATGTTTGTGTCAAAGGTTGCGCCTGCATTAGCATGCGGGAATACCATTGTTTTAAAGTCCGCAGAACAAACACCACTGACTGCAATCTATGCTGCAAAATTACTTCATGAGGTACTCACACTATGCAAGTATGATTCTACTATTCACCTCCTCTATCTTATTAACTACTTAAAGTGTTTTAAACTTAAATATTATCTTGAGTAGATAATGTGGCCTTTAAAGTGGTGGAATGGATCATCTAAGTACAACTAATTGAGGGGATTTTCCATAAATAACAACATTAGAATTAGTTAGAACCACAGATGGTTATGTACTAAAGTTTTTTATGTTATGCTGGAAAGCTAGATTATGTGTTGTAAAGATTGAAGTCATCAAAGAGAGATAAAATGTGGATTACTAAAAGTCTCAAGTGGTATATATAAATGAAATGTATTTTGAACCAAGTTTGGTGATCTCAACTTAATGGTATATAACCTGCTGCAGGCTGGACTTCCTGACGGTGTCCTCAACGTGGTCTCTGGTTATGGTCCTACTGCTGGAGGAGCGCTTGCCTCTCATATGGATGTGGACAAGGTGATGATACCCAACATCTCAATGCAATAACTATTGGGATAGACCTCATTCACCTCAATGAGTATAAACATAGTTACACACCATGACATTTTGTTTGGATGTCGTTTGTCTCTTATTTGGTTCACAGTATCTAATAAGGTTCATAAGGATGTCCAAGATAATGTCACCAGACTAAAAGGAAACAATTAGTACTGTTCTTCATACTGATTTACATATACTAACTAGAGGTGTTCGAATGGGAGGGTCCCTGTTAAGGACCTTTTACAGGCCTGTTTGTAAAAAGGGTCTAATTAATAATGGGTCTAATGGGTTGGTCTTTTAAAGAGTCATATTTTATTGGGTCTTTAATGGTCAAGTCGGGTCAATAATGAATATATAGTTTTCTACACTTTTAAGCACTATTAGGTAATGAATTATTTCCACATACTTACCGATAGTCCACTACCAAAGATTGGAGTTGATACACGTAAACTATCACCCTCTATAGATAAAAACTATACTATCTTCGGACAGCCCACCCGACCCTAACCGTTTTGCATGTCATCCATCCCGATCCTAATTCGACCCAATGCCTAGGTCTAATACTAATATAATGTTTTTATTGTAGCTGGCTTTTACCGGATCAACTTTAACAGGAAAGCAGGTGCTTGAGATGGCAGCAAAGAGTAATCTTAAGCCAGTGACTTCAGAGCTTGGAGGAAAATCACCTTTTATTGTTTGCAAGGATGCTGATATAGATAAGGCAGTGGAACTAGCCCACTTTGCTCTCTTCTTCAACCAGGTTAGCCAAATTATATCAATTCATCCAGATTTCATGATCAAGACAGAGGTTCATGTATAGGTCATTCTCTCTTGTTTTCTTGTTAGGGACAATGCTGCTGCGCTGGTTCCCGTACATATGTACATGAAAGTGTATATGATGAGTTTGTTGAGAAAGCAAAGGCACGTGCCGTCCAGCGTGTTGTTGGTGATCCTTTCAGGAAAGACATCGAGCAAGGTCCTCAGGTGAGAAAATTGGCAAATAACTGGCCTGGATTATAAATCACATATTTGCAAAGGTTCCTATGCACAAGTCATCTCTGATCCTTAGACGATGCTTGTTTAAATACAATGCCTCAGATTGATGCAGAGCAATTTGAGAAGGTTATGCATTACATTCGATTAGGAATCGAGTGTGGAGCTAAGCTTGAAACAGGAGGAGAAAGGTTAGGCTCAAAGGGATTTTACATCCAACCAACTGTTTTCTCCAATGTCAATGAAGACATGTTGATTGCACAAGATGAGATTTTTGGTCCAGTTCAATCTATCTTAAAATTCAAGTATGTTTCTTTGTACCATTAAGAACCCTATGCTTTTCTTAGTCCAAGACTCAAAGCTGCGTTGTTTTTCTTCCAAACGTACTATAAACTAGTATTAGTCAAGCTGTCAAGGAAACCTTAAAATTGCCGCTACATGTATGCTTGCATGACATACTGATTTTTTTAAAAAAGAAAGTGCTTATGATTGAATATTATATGTCTGAGATATGGTTCGATCATCCTTGCAGGGACTTACAAGAGGTGGTACGACGAGCTAATAATACTCACTATGGGTTGGCTGCCGGAGTGTTTACACAAGACATAGACACCGCCAACAGCTTAGCTCGAGCTCTAAGAGTTGGCACCGTATGGGTGAACTGCTACGATGTTTTCGATGCAGCCATCCCATTTGGCGGGTACAAGATGAGCGGACAGGGAAGGGAGAAGGGTATTTACTGTCTCAAGAACTACTTGCAAGTCAAGGCTGTGGTTACTCCTTTGAAAAATCCTGCATGGTTGTAGAAATCATCACATGTATTTTCTTTGTTGTATCACTCTTGCTTCTTATTATATTATCTCTTTTGGCTTAATAATAAAAGGGAGCCTTTTCTACCTTTATATGATTTCCCATTAATAATAATATTGTCTTTATAAGGCTTTAATTGTTTTTTAATTTTTGTGAATTCACATGCATACGTAGATGAACATACATATTCTGATCTACTTTTTTGAACTACGTACCCTTGTATTGAGAAGTTTCTAATTTATACCTGATATATCATAACATTTTCCTATTTTTATTTTTATACCTAAGTTCATAATGTCTATACCTTATATTTTTATTTTTTGTATTTTTGTATCTTCTGTATTTCTATATCTTATATAATATATATATTTGATATAATAATAGATATATTTGATATAAGAATATCTATATCTTAAATCTAAATATCCTAATATAATTTATATTAGATATAAATTAGCTAGAAAAGCCTCCTTTTACATGTTGGTGCAATAGTATCTGCAAATGGCAAGGAGTTATTGGTACAATAATTTCTTTTGGCATGAATTGCATTTTAGTATAGTAGTATAGCATCCACTGAAAGTGTTGGACCAGGGATCATTAAATATAGACGGAGTTGAATACATATTCGTGTTGCCAAAAAGAAAGAATACATGTTCGGTATGCACCACCTAATCAAAAGTTGCTAAATTTCACACTATGCTTAGACTTAAAATATATTGACTGCATGATAATTGTATGAAATATTAGAAATTTTCATGGTCGTATGAAGAAGGATGGACAATTAGATACCCTACTTAGATCATTATTAGCTCCCAACCTAGTTGCATCATTGCATGTTGTTGGTGCCATACTCCGTACTTTTTAGTGTCGAATTCCAGCTTCCCTCCATTTCATAATCGATATCCAATTATTCATTCCTCCATATATATACCTCCCCATCAATAGATAGAGACTAATAAGAAATAACTTAACCAAGTCTACATCATGCCAGTACCGTGCAGCTGCTTCAAAGATGATGTGATGTTCCTGGGTCAAATGACCAAAATATTGGCGAATAGCACATATCATTAAGAAAAGAGTACCTATAATTACATGAAAACATGGAAGCCTGTAGCTAAGAAAATGTTAGAACCATATATAATTACTGTCATAAACAATACTGCAAAATAACAAGAACAATGTTATCGGGAATAGACTGAGTCGTGGACTATGTCGCTTTCTTTAGAACATTCACGGTACTACCTTAGTTGTGCAAGTAGTTCAGGAATCACCGGATGC
The DNA here is from genome assembly GCA_026401315.1 of Dysphania ambrosioides. Lineage (NCBI taxonomy): Eukaryota > Viridiplantae > Streptophyta > Magnoliopsida > Caryophyllales > Amaranthaceae > Dysphania > Dysphania ambrosioides. The sequence continues at coordinate 20,257,917 of CM048671.1, read as the reverse complement.
TCCCCAGGATAAAACAGTCTCTCGATAATAGTAGTAGTGGACTTGCACAGAACCACTGACCTCAGAAGAACACTCAAAAAATATACTACTGCTGAAGATTTTCGTGGGAGGGAGAGAAAACAAAAGGAAGAAGTGTTTTGTTGTTGTGTGTTTACAATGCTGGTCAGAGGTTGTATATATAGCCAAGGAAGCAAACAAAAACGTTCAGAAATTTAATACAGAATCAAAGCTGATGTTACAAAGTTCAGAAATCAAAATTGAAGTTACAAATCTCAAAAATTAAAACTGTTGGTAATTAATTACAAAACTGTTTTAAAATTAATAAGATAGAAGCTTTATGATCACTCACTTAAGATCCAACCCAACCCACCCCACCCCACCCCAGCCCGGCTCGGCACGGCACGGCATGCGCGCGCGTGTGTGTTGGTTGGATTCCTAAGCCCTTCCTTCTTCCACAAAAGTGGGTAACCCTTGGGTCACACCCAAGTAAGTAACCATAACTCTTTATAAAGAGTTCATGTTTCTCTTATCCCACCAATGTGTGACTCTTGGTTTTTATAAACTTCAACAAGTTCCAACAATTACTATCTGAAATAGTGAAGGGTGCTTGCATGAGCAATAAAACAACATATACGCAACTATTTCGTGCAATTCAGAGGATTGAGCATTTTTTTTTTACCTTTTTTTTTAAAAAAAATTGAAAACTAACCCTCACCCGAAAGTATTTCGAAATATGACCTTTGTTTTTAAACCAATTTCACTGACAACGGTTTTAAATGGGACTTGAATTTACCTAGTATAAAACCGCTACCAAGGACAACAGTTTTTGGCAGCGGTTTTACATTGGTGTTTAAACTTTTTTGATGATGAAAAAGTGGGAAAATGAGGTCTGGACTTGAATTTAACAAGTGTAAAACCGCTGTCAAGGACATCAGTTTTTAAATTTTTTTTTTTTTTTTGTAAAACAGCTATCATTGACAACGGTTTTACACTTGTTAAATTCAAATCCCTCTTAAAACTGTTGTTGGTGACAGCAGTTTACAAACGAAGGTCATATTTCGAAATACTTTCGAATGAGGGTTAGTTTTCGAATGTCAAAAAAAATAGTCTAGAGGATTAGCCGCTTTATAAATGTCTTTTAAAAGCTCTCTCGAATTTCTTCTATGTCTTTCTTCTTTCTTTGAGCAACTGTATCCAAGAATTTGGTGTCTTTGTGGTTGGGGATGGAAACAATCGTCCTTAGTAGTAAAATAAGAGCACCTAGCTCTGCCCATTAACAAGGACTCAATTATGTCTTTCAGTCTTTATGTCTAGCTAGCACAGTAACTGCATTAATTTTTTCGCTACATATCTACTATACTAATTTTGCATTTTGCTTCACTGGTGAGTAGGGAGTAGGGACTGATGAATGAACTCACACTGGATTTCGACTAAAAAGATTTCAAAAAAAAATTTCATTTCAAAGAAAATATTGGCCACGTAGAGGATAGATCTGTTTAAATAGGAGATGTTTCATTAAAGGTCTTTAATCAGTCCGTTTATAAAATGGTCTAATTATTTATGATCTTGATTAAATCGGTCTTTTAAAATGTCATATTTAATTGGATATTTAAAAAGTCAAGTAGAGTCAATAATGGGCTAAACACTATCAGGTAGTGAATACTTTTCACTTACTTGTCAATAGTCCACTGTCAAAAATTGGAGGTGATACATGCAAATTATCACCCTTCATAGATATAATTAAACTTTCTTTAAACCGGCTTGGCCTAGTCTCACTCATTTCGCTTTTTCTTTGACCCAGCCAGCCCAATCCACAAGGTCTATGTCCACCCTGACCCTAACTTAAGCCCAAAACACGGGTCACTAGAGGACAAGTCGCATAACGGAGATCAAGTTGAAGGCGTAAGCCCGTAACGTAAGGTATCTTACTATTCCATTTCGTTAGATTGATATGTAGCTATCTCGTTCGATTACGTCACCACGTATTCCCACTAGAGTTATCATCAACCAACCAATCGAATACGTATACGAGTATTCACCTAGCAAAATATTCACGTTTTTCTTTTTTGTCAGGGAACATCGTAGTTCACGTAACCTGTCGTATATCAACGGACTCAATGTCTTGATCGACATAAAACTTGGGTTCTTACAAAAGATCTGATATATTCTAAATTTATAATATAATATTATTTTTGTCCAATTTTGCTTATTTTTACTTGAAATGCGTTACATTTCTTGTAATATGAAACCGTTTATTTCGTAAAAAAAAAAAATATGTCTCAAGACTCCCATCTTAATTATTATACTAATTGGACTTTGAAATGTTTATATCAGTATTAAATGTATGTTGTTTGAATCGTTAGACCGTCGAATTATTGGTAGTAAAATTGTTTTGCATGGATGAAGGTTGGCGTGGCATTTTGTGAACACTTGGCGTATCTGTACGTGTGAACGACATTGGAGTTAAGAAGACTTGGGTGTCATATGGAGTGTTTAATATGAAACTTGTGAACTACTACCACTATTACTATTACTATTACGAGTAATCATAAGAGTATGGAAAATGACATTGCAGACCTATATTTATACAATAAATAGATATAAACACATTTTTATTTCATTTTTTTATTTAATAAAAGGTGTTTAGTTTATTTCAAGATAATCCGATTTATCTAAGATAGGAAAGACAATCAACTGCCATAAATTCCTTTATTGTTGTTTAGTAGACCAATTTAAGCATTTGCATTATCTCCTTTAATTCCACCAAACATCTCTACTTTCATTCTCTACTCCCTTTGGTATTCATCCTAACCCTACATTCTTTTTCAACCAATCAACTTAACCACCACTTTGACCAAGTCACTTCACACGCCACCACCACATACCACCAGTTCACCATCACCACTGGCGACGCCCCTCCTTACCCCCGATAAATATCTGCCCACTCACCACCCTAGAACCACCCAAGTAGCAACAAATTAAATCACTCACGCACTATTGTGAACCTAACTCCAATATCCCAAACCCAACCACTGTCGAAACCACCTATCCATCGCCAAAAACCCACTCCAACGACCAAACCAACCCTAATCACACCCAAAAATAACCACATATATTCCAAAATAACACCAATTATTAAATAATCACAACACATATCATTATAACCCTTGTTATTAAATAAAATCCAACCTAAAATTCTAGATCTACACAAGAAATAAAGAGAGAGATTGATAAAGAAGCCATAGTGATAAAAATTGGAACTTTAACTTTATAAATAAAAATTGAATAAAAATTAAGAGTGAAAACTCATTCCCAATTAGTGAACTTAGACTAATAATAGGATCCAATAATGTCAAAGGTTGTCATTCAGTTGAATACGGAGTACATAACATTCAACACTACCAATTACCATAATTAGTCTTAATTTTGATCATCCCCATGTCCTTTTTCATGATACATCCCCTTCAAACTTTGCAACTATAATTGGTATAGAATAGTTGGTTTCTCATGCACAAGTCCCCCTCCCCCCTAACCTCACTCTTTTCCATTCAATCTTCCTTCATTTCATTTTCTTATCATCTCCTGCATTTTTGGGATCATATTATATAAATTCAAGTCACCCCATATCATATTATTAAAGACACAATCTTTCTCACTTTTTCTCCTCAAAATTATTTGCACTATGGCAAGCCGAAGGATCTCGTCTTTCTTATCTCGCTCACTTTCGACTCATCTCACTTCTTCTGCTGGTAATTTTTTCAACAATCTTCCCTTGCTTTTCTTGCCCAGATGGTGCCAAATTCTGTATTATTTTTTGTTTGATCTTCTGTTTGATTTGATGGGTTTGTTCGTTTCATTAATCTGATTGCTATTTTATGTAAAATTCCCTGTTTTTCACCCCGAAAAAGGTCTCACTTTCTTCACAATTATGCTGGGTTTGTTGATCTTACTATTTATGCTCTTTGGTTTTGAATCAGACCTATGATTCTGGGGTTTTCTCAAAAATGATGCACGCCTGTTAGAATATTATAAGCAGTAATAACAACAATCGATGTACTTGATTTGTGACAAAATCATGCAGTAATATATATATTTAATGCTTGCAATTAGTCCTTACGACTGCGTGTCGTCAAAACCAAAAAATTTCAGTCTTTTGTCCGGATAAGTACTACTCCGTAATTTTCTTTTATGGTACTGATGTTGCAGTTTCTGGGTTTGAAGAGAGTGATTGAAAAAGAAAGTGACTACACCTTGAATTTGTTATTTTTACATAGAGTTATTGCATATTGATCAAAAGTCTGCATTTTTCATTTCTTTAGCTTATCTCAGTCCTCAGACGCTAAAGTGGACCCACTTAGCCTTACTGTTTTAATCTATGAAAATAATTGAAGATATGTAAGATTTACTGTTTTGACCTGTGAAAGTTGTGGTTATGGGCCTAGTGGCCTTGTGGGGTGTATAAAAGTGTAGGTATCACGAACGCTTGTTAATAGTGAACTGAATGTCACGGTGTCACGTTATTCCTTGTGAGTTGTCTGTCGGCTCATCACAAGTAATTAGACCTTTGAGCCAGCACAGCCGTGCCGGTGCAAAGAGAGTTCAGTTTTATCTTTGAAGGTTGATTGTTTGTATCACCTCTAATCTGCGGTGGACCATTGACAAGCTGTGAGAAACATTAATTACCTAATAATATTTAGAATCCTTGGAAACTATTAATCCATAACTTGACCCTTTAATACCCAATAAAACATACCTCTTTAAACGACCAACCCAATCAACTCATAATTGATTAGACCTTTTTATAAACGGGTCGATTAAAGACTCTTAATAAGGTTTCCCATTTGAAAAGCTCTACCGGTAGTTGTCATGTTGAGGGTTGTGACTTCTAACTTCACAATCACATTGATGTGATTTTAAAGAATGTGATAGAGATTAATATCTATTGAGATGTCACTACTGTAAATTGATTGTGATTTTTTTGGACTACCTTGACCTAGAAGCATGGCATTATTTATAAAGAAGTCAAATGTTGATGTTTTCTAGAAGTTGAGCATCTGGTTCCCGCGTTCTACTACAAGGGCATCTTTATAGATATCGCTGTTCTAAACCGTGTGTTGAGCTTGTGTAATGAGATGTATGGTTTCTGATATTGGTCCTTCTCTATATAGTTGATAAGTACCGGAATTCAGTACTAGGGAAATTGGACAATTTTTGGGGGTCAATTGCAACTGCATCCCACTGTTGTTTATTACCCGTATTGTGGCACTCAAATGACGAGTAGAAGTTCTTGTACGAGTACTAGGAAACACTTGGTGCATCTATTGGTTTCTTAAGAAAACGTTTTGTTTTTGGAGAGCTGCAATTGTCCTATACCATAAAGCCATGCTGCCACAGCTTGGGACTAGATTTTCTTTTTAATTTGCTGTCTTGAATGTGTAGTTTCCAATTTTCCATATTGGAAATTCCAGTTGAGACTCGCTAGACACAAGAAGTGAGTGCATAGGTTGATATAAAGGTCTTGGGCTTCTTGGCTGTTGCTTTAGAGTGCTTGATATCACAGAGATGATAAATGAATAAAAAGATTGGGACATGTGAAACTTGTGGCAATGCAGTAGCTCTAGCATAATGTGGTTTCCAGTAATCATAGGCCAAATGTTGTTTTTCAGCTTGACATACATGACATCACTATTTTGGTGCATCTATAATTGAATCATTTGAAGATGTCGATTAGTTTTGCAATTAGATCGCTGAATGAATTACTGTTTGTGGTTGCTGTATGATTGGTAAAGTATACGATTTATTAGATGCCTGAAGAGAAGAAACTGCCATGATCTTTATTCTTTGATTAGTCTATTCTGTTTGAAGATATTCTATTCTGTAGCTGCTAATCATGAATACATGTGTCCTACTTTGATTTCCTGCAAAACCCATTTATATTCTTTCAATTATCAACGAATTAGTCATGTCTTACCAATGAAAATATGAACATTCTCTAATGTGTGCTTAAGCAGGGAGGAGTAATTGTGTTAGGAGAGGACTTCCAAGGTACAGCACTGCTGCTTCCATTGATGAACCAATTACCCCACCAGTGGATGTAAATTTCACTAAGCTTGTTATAAATGGCAAATTTGTCGATGCAGCATCAGGTTTGTCTGACTCAACTGTTTAGCTACCTGAGACAAATTTGATTAAATTCTGTTACTGATGTTTGTGGTAAATACAGGAAAAACTTTTCACACAGTGGACCCTAGGACTGGGAAAGTGATTGCTGATGTCGCGGAAGGAGATGCTGAAGATGTGAATAGAGCAGTTTCTGCTGCTCGGAAGGCATTTGACGAAGGACCATGGCCAAAGATGACTGCTTATGTAACTATAATTCTCAAATTTTGTGAAGTTATACTCCAATTTCCACATTATGAGTACTCCTGAAGCCCAATCTCACTGTTGATTTACTGCAGGAAAGGTCAAAAATCCTTTTGAAAATTGCTGATCTTATTGAAAAGCATAATGATGCAATTGCTGCTTTAGAAACATGGGACAATGGAAAGCCTTATGAGCAAGCTGCCAAGATTGAAGTGCCAATGGTTACACGCCTTTTCCGATACTATGCTGGTAAGTAAAACCGAATATTGTTCAAGGTTACATTTCTTATACTTTTAGCCCTAGAACTAGTACTTTTGGAGAACTTACTGGAATGAAATTCTGACCTTCAGGTTGGGCAGATAAGATACATGGTCTCACTGTTCCTGCTGATGGACCTTATCATGTACAGACTCTGCATGAACCAATTGGTGTAGCAGGGCAGATTATTCCATGGAACTTTCCCCTTCTAATGTTTGCTTGGAAGGTTGGACCAGCCTTAGCATGCGGTAATACAGTTGTTATGAAGACAGCAGAACAGACTCCTTTGTCTGCACTTTATGTTGCTAATTTAATTCATGAGGTAATTTCATGGAAAAAAACACCGCCTATTATTCTTTAGTGATAAACTTGATTATGTTGGCTTGTGGTAACTATTTATTGTCATTTGTGACTATTTGAGAGAGAAGTATAAAAAGTGAGAGATTTTATGGAATATTATAATTTGTCTGATCAACAAGCCTAGGACAAGAAATTCAAGTCACATCTATCTTGTTATGCTTAGTAATATTGTAATCTCAAACCAAAATTGGCGACTATGAAATTGCAGGCTGGACTCCCTCCAGGCGTTCTAAATGTGATTTCTGGGTATGGTCCAACCGCTGGTGCAGCTCTTTGCTCTCATATGGATGTGGACAAGGTGATGAGTAATGCTTTTTGTTTTCTTCTTCTTTTGGTGCTTATCAGAGTACTATACTTGTGAGAATCCATTTACTGATGTGTCCTCTTCCGAATGTTGAAGTTACATCTCTTTTTGGCCAATTGATAAAATGATAAATGACCTTGTAGATTAAGGCTATTCCCTTCTCTGTAATTTAATTTCTGCAATAGTTTCTGGTAATAATGCTTAGTTGCTTACTAGTCTCAACCTATGCTTTTCCGTAGCTTGCCTTTACTGGATCAACTAGCACGGGAAAGCTAATTCTTGAATTAGCAGCAAAGAGCAATCTCAAGCCTGTTACTTTGGAGCTTGGTGGGAAGTCTCCATTCATTATATGTGAAGATGCAGATATTGACCAAGCAGTGGAAACTGCTCATTTTGCTTTATTTTTCAATCAGGTATGAGGAGAAGTTTCCCATCTGTGGGTTGGTTTCTTTCTCAGGGAAGGTTAGTAATCCTTGAATCCTAGTTGCTATTTAGTGAAATGCTTCTTACTATTTTGCAGGGACAATGTTGTTGTGCTGGTTCTCGTACATATGTTCATGAAAGCATATACGATGAATTTGTTGCAAAAGCAAAGGCACGGGCTGCAAACCGATCAGTAGGAGATCCATTTAAGCAGGGCATTGAACAAGGTCCTCAGGTGAAATACGTGAATATATATTAACGTCTATAAATATTGTCGTACCATATATTTTCCTGGCAATTATGTACTTGGAACCATTAGGTTGGTAGTCATTATGTTTGGTTGAGTTTATGGCTAAACTTTTGAATATGTAGATTGATCCCGAGCAGTTTAATAAGATATTGGGGTACATAAATTCTGGTATAAATAGTGGAGCTACCCTGGAAACTGGAGGGGACAAAATGGGCTCGAAGGGCTACTATATTAAGCCCACAGTCTTCTCTAATGTAACGGTATAGAATTCTAACTTATCTCAGTTATCATCAATCATGTAGCTAAAATTCTTCTATGAGATGATCTATGGCTAAATCTTTATAACTTGCCTCAGGATGACATGCTTATAGCACAAGATGAAATATTTGGTCCTGTGCAATCTATCTTGAAATTCAAGTGAGTATATGCAACACATACATTTAACCGGATCCATAGGGAAGTGTATTCATAAATATACATACATACATACATACATGATCACCAAATATTTTCCTTAAAATATCTTAATTTTTCCCTTGTTTAGGAGCATAGAGGAGGTAATCCATCGAGCAAATGCATCTAATTATGGGCTGGCAGCTGGAGTTTTCACTCAGAACATTGATACTGCTAACACTGTATCGCGAGCTCTTAAAGCTGGTACTGTGTGGGTAAATTGTTACGACATTTTTGATGCTGGAATCCCTTTTGGTGGCTACAAAATGAGTGGGATTGGTAGAGAGAAGGGCATTTACAGCCTGCGAAACTACTTGCAAGTGAAGGCTGTTGTCACGGCATTGAAGAATCCAGCCTGGTTATAGAGTATGAAAGTATTCTCGTCCTATAAATAAGAAGCTATGCTCAAAGCATTTTATGCTATGTTAGTTACATTGATGGAAATTGATGGGTGTTGATAAGATTCTTATCTGTAGATTATTGCAATCGGAACCCTTAACTTGTCGTAATTTGGTTGTCAGCATTCAGCAACATTGTGAAAACAGGAATCAGTCGTGTGTATTAACGATATTCTTTTCGCAGCTACGATCAAATTTTTTTTTTTTTGTTTTGTTTTTTTTTTTGCTATATGATAGAAAAAAAACAAATTAAAGCCTCGTCCTTCCTCCCTTATGGCCTCTATAGTGTATAGAACGTCATTTTGGAGGATATCTAGCGGAGTCTGATACTAGTCAAAGACGAGGAATATGCCTTTCTTTAGCCCAATTCATGGTTGCAAGACAAGCTTCCATTCAGCAAGCAGGAGGCCGCTCTGATTGGTCTCCCTTCACTCTAAAACTCTTGCTTTTTACACTTCCACTCTATGTGTCTTTGTTTCACTCCAACACTGTCGTCCTTGAGTGTAATATTCAAATTATACTCAGTATTAATGTTTGTTAATATTAATAAAGGTTGGTTATCACTGGTGGAGTCATGGAGGATGTAGGTTGGCCAATTATGTTAAACAAAATAATGTTTGATTTTTAATTTTTTAGATCACAAGTTTGATAAAAAAAAAATATCGGGATCTGTATCCTCATTGCCACTTATCTCTCATGTCCTAAGATTAATATTCGGCCCCATTTTATTCTACAAACAAATGTATGGATAGATCTCATCTATGGGCATTGTATGGTATATCTCATCATTGCATACTTTCTGGATCAATAAAGGCTCCAATGTATTCCTTAAATGAAAGCATAGAGTGGAATGTGACCCAAGATGGGGAACAAAAACATAGGTAATCACTAAGTTTACCTATATACCTAAGTCATCAAAAGCAAATAGAATTGAACTTAATTACCTTGAAAATAACCTAAGAATACCAAAATAACTTTAAACAAGGAAGAATATGGTTTGAGAAAGGAGAATGAGATTTTTGGCCAAGGCTTCTTACACTTCCCTTGAGCCTGGTTAAGAAGGGAAAGCCAGTTCAATCGATATTAATAAAAAATTAACATTAAATTTTCGAATATTATTTTAATTTTAAAAGAGAGAGTTTCAAGTCAAAGAAGACAAGGTGAAGAAAGAAAAAATCATGTCTGTTTGTAACAAATGATGGAAGAATTTCAAAAATACATGGGTAAGTGGTTGGATCACATATCAAAAAAAATGCCATAAGATAAAAGAATGTTGTACGAATTTTATGACTTCATATCCAAAGATGCATGCATGGGAGGCGTTTGTAAAGCTACTTACCTCTGACCATCTAGAAGGAACTAAATGTGGTTATTATATGATGCAATATATGTTGAAAATAGTTCTGTCACCAAAAGTAGTGTAGATTTACCAACAATATATATTTGCAATTTCAGCTTTTGATGGATCTTTCTTATTTAATTTACAAATGTGCAATGATTTTTTTCATCGCTATTTTATAAGCAATGTCAAAATATAGCCTTAAATATAATTGAACTAATGTAGTACTATTTTGTATAGTTTTACTGCAATCCTCTCTTCTTAAATGGCTTAAAAATAGTTATATTTGATTTACGACCATGTGGGGTTGGTTATTTATGGATTGTATAACTTTGTGAGCAATGAAATGCCTTTTGTAGGGTCATGTTGTAATGAATTTTGCCTTTCACATATTGTTTTGTGATGAATTTGCCCCTTATAGGGTTTGTCGCGATGAATTTTCTCTTTGTAGGAGAACATGTTGATAATTGGGAAATCATTCAAGTATGGTTTGGACATGGTCAAATTACAAACAGGCCCACTCCGAAGCCTAGAGCTATGATCAAATTACAAACATGCCCATTCCTAAGATTTCAGAAGCCTAGGGTGAAAAAAAAGATGGGACTAATTAACACGTTAAGACTTGAGAACTAAAATACTCAAACTCAAGGTTGGCACCAGAACAAAAATTTTAATATATAAATTTTATATTAAAAAAACAAATATTTATACAAAACATTGTCAACTAGCATTTTTAGACATGTAAGCCCACTTTGAACATATTTTATATCCTTCTTCCTATAGAAAATATTTGGAAGCCCTAGGATTCTTTAGTCCACTTCCATACAAGCTAAGCTTCATATCAAAAAGCCAAGGCAAAATATATGCTTTTTCCAGGAATATGAACAAGTTTCCATGTTAATAGTTGGAATATGCACGTTTCATAAAGATAATCAACAAAACCAAAACCTAATGCCTACTTACGGGTCTTGTATAGAAACTAAGTGAAACATTTTTTGGAAACTGTGATTGCATCAATGTATTGAGAAAAACTGACGTAAAAAGTAGAAAATATCAAGAAAAAAAAATATCTTCATTTACCATCTAATATTATGCAACAAAAATTTCAATACTTTGCCTACCCAGTATAGTAGTATGAATTGAAGTCAAGGTGAAGATATACTTGTAAAAAAAATAAAAAATAAAAAACCAAAAAAAATAATCCATTTAGGCTTTTTTTAGCTATCCCTATCCTCTAATAATTTTCCAAAATGATCATTAAGCACTAATTATGCCCACTGACCGTTTATGCTTACTTTTACAGTAACTAGAAGCAAATAAAAATAATGGAACAATCAAAATGAGACACGCAGCAAAACACCAAGTTCTATACTACACTAGAGACGAAAGAGATGCATTTCACATTCTATTCGATGCATTTCACATTCTATTCGATGCATTAACAGTAAGGATACAAGGGGGTAAGTACCATGAGTGTCATACTATTAATAAAATCAATGCCCAATGTACCCAATAAACATCCTGCTTAGAGAAACCAAGCATGCAGCTCAGTCTTCCATCGTCGTGTTGGGGTCAACTGTTTGGGACTATTCACAGTAATTCCGTAGAATTCGAAAAGTTACACAGATGTGCCAAGCATTGACTGGAAAAAAGTAAAAAAAAAGCTCTGGACTCTTCATCACTCAGTCAAAACTCCAACTAACTTCCATACAGCAATGGCCAATAGGGAGACTAAACCTTAAATATGTGTCTAATTCTCCTATCGTATTCACTTCTTTTGCACACATGCTACATAGTATATGTTTTCAAAGAGATTGGGACAAGTGCAGGTGAACAAACCATGCAAATCTACTGAAACAATCACCAGGTGACCACATCAAGTACAACTGTACAAGGTCATGAAGTAGGTATTAGTAACAGATTTGTGAGACATTTTGCATGGGATCTCCCATGTAAATGTCCCAGGTAATAATCAATGAAGATAAACATATACATGACCGAAAATATCCATTACCTTCATTTGGAAAAATCCATGCAATTGCACGCAAACTCAATACCATTACTTCAACTTAAGAGCTATTCTTTATACAATATAGCATATACTATATCACATTTACTTCACATGTAAGAGTTAATCAGGATTTGCAGAGTAGCAATCTTTGCAATGCACAATCAGCTCGTCAAAAAGAATAAAAAGAATGCAAAGAAGCAACCTTGTAAATCTAGGTGTGCAAGGCTTCCAACCATTCAAAATCAACTTTTTAAGAAAAAAACAAAAAACACAAGGAAGCAGACTATAGAAGTCGGAGAGGTCAGCACAAGAATTAAGATCCCAAAAATTGGTTTGATAAATATTTTGCAGTGATATAAAATTGTAGACCTAGCAATTACCCTCAACTTCAGAGGAACATGCCTCATTTATTCCACATAATGGGTAGGAAACAGTGTCAAAAAAGAAAAACTCACTTGCTCTGGTTATTTATGATCAGTTCATCAGTCTAATGCGCAAAAATGCAATTATGAGCTTCCTAGGTCCCATAGGAAAAGATACTTCAAATAGGAATTAGCAATGGATGTGACTTACCCAAACTATGCAAAATTGAAAAGTATAATATGAATATGGACAACCAGACTCTGAAATAAAATGACAAAATCCATCCGTATGCTCACATCACCAAAATCAGAACACCATTCACACAATCAAAACTACATCTACCATGGGATATTTCAAAAAAAAGAAGACAAATCAGTCGAGTGACCAAAACATCTCAGAGAAACAAAGAACGTGTTTGCAACAAAAAAACCTTACCTGCAGAAGGTCATAAGTGATGTCCAGCAAACTATGCACGAGAAAATGTTATTTTGCTCTGGGGACAGAGCAATTGGAGCAGTACTTTTACCGAGTCGCATGGACAAGCGAGAAATTTCAAGGCCATAAAGACTCCAGAGAAGTATGTAACTATGTTGCGACTCTTAGGTGTTCAAGCAAAGGGGCATGTGCAAAAACTTCCTTTTCAACCCTTTGTGTGCACTTTTAAAACATCAGGAAACAAGCCTTATGATGATTCCTATGGTCCTCACAAAGACTAGGACGAACAGTGACAAAGTTTCATCATCTTCAACGGGGCAAGCACAGTGCAAGTGGTCTACGTAGAGCAGCTTTGTCATAGACGATAAGATTATAAGTTTGAGGGCAGCCAACGTACTGAGGATGCAAATTCATGATGAAACAGCGCTAAGAAGAAGCAACAACCAGCAGATGATGACGCAGACAAGAAGATTTGGAAAAAATGGAGCAGGGTAAGCAGTAAGGGTCGAAACTATGCCGTTGCATCCTAAAAATACACCTCAAAAAAGAAAATATGAACTCTTAGTCTTTCAGAAACACCAACTTCAAAAGGAATACAAGCACACTAAGAAGACTGCAAGTACCTCTAATAATATAATATTAAAAGAAAGAAGACATTAAGATGGCAATCATAACAGAAACCTACAACATTCAGAAAGCTGTTGAGAGAAAACTGATGCAGAGGGGGGAGTTGAGTAATCTCCCTTCACTAACACATCATAGAAGCCATCCACGCCACTGGAGCAAGTTATTAGCAATTCATAGCCTTCAACATGCACAGTACTACCAAAGGTCCCCTATTCCTACAAGTATTATATATATATATATATATATATATATATATATATATATATAGATCCTGAACTGCTTCCTCCTAAAATGCTCCATCACCATTTACCAGCATCAAACTCTGTTCAACAGAAAGATAAAATTTAAAAGACTAGAAGCACAAAGAAAGTGCTAGGAGATGTAATCTACAAAAAGATCAAGTGAAAGATATGGTATTGCACATTGGGGCACAAATACTTGCAATTCTATGCTTTAACTATAAAAAGAAAAAGTTGTGCCATGAAATCTAAACCAAGGTTCAGGGAACAACAGTAAAATGATTCAGTTTTTTATGTTCACAATATGCTACATATATTTTCAAGTCCGACTAAACCACCACTGACTGACCTTTAAAAAAAAAGAAACAGCAATTGTACTTGGACACTCCAAACCAACAAAACAAACTGAAAGAATCTCAACACCAATTAGATCCCATTCTTCACATAACAACTCTTAAATGAAATTAGGGCATATTAATTAACAATCACCAGGATTCAACCCACAGCCTCAGTAACCTTCAGGTCTTTGAAAATGGAATTGAGACATTAAACCTAGCAAATTGCTTATCCAACAACTCTTGGCAGAGAAAAACAGCATTCTATTCCAGGAAAAATTGACATATACCAACAAAAATACTGCAATAAGAAGGTTATTAATTTCAAAAATTTCACATACCCATTAGCATAAGTTGAGGCACGACGAGCACGACGATATGGTGGTGATCTACTGTAGCTTCGACCGCGACGATATGCAGGGGAAAGGCTCCGTTTTCTTGGTGGTGACCTCCTTCCTCGTGGGCTATAACCACGCGGACTATAACTCCTGCCAAATGATAGGCTCATCTAATCAATCATGGCGAATAGAGAAAAAACAGTGCCAAACAATAATCCCAGAGAACTGTACTTGACTCTTAATAGATGCCAAGAAGAAACAGAACACGGCACTACTCTCAAGTATCATCGAAAATCAAAGACATGTTATTGGATTGTCTACTGTCCAATACTTAGGACTCGATCGGATTTATACTGAAATGCAAAGTTGAATAAATGTTTCATGATAACATAATTAACATATTAAGCAAAAATACTGATCTCATGAGCCAAAAGTGAGTTGCAACAATAAACTGGAAAAAAAAAAACAATCAAAGAACAAAAATAAAAGCAATCTCTGAGTCTCAAATGAAAACCTGCGTCCATAACCAGGACTTCCACGATGACGAATAGGAGAAGGACTTCGATGCCGTACACCACCTACCCCTCTTGAACCAACTCGCAAGCGACATTCCCGAGCAAAGTGACCAGGTTCTCCACACTCGTAGCATTTCATATCTTCACCCCCAAATCCACGTCCAACACGGCCTCCACCCCCCTTAGTATTACGGGACAATTCCACTCGCCAGCCATTCCTTCCTGTTGCATGAGCTTGCAAGTGAGTACAAGTACAATGAGCCAAAATTCATACATCACTTACAAAATCCAAAGTACATATTTGAGAACAGATCCACATTGCACATACATATTGTCAGCATTCCAATGTCCATCAAAACCCAAGAAAGATCCAAAACAAATAGAACCCAAAGAACACAAAATGACAAGCACACAGTCGACAAATAGACCTGCATGGCTTCATGACATTACATCTCTCAACTGTCAATAGTCCAGATACATGTATGATGAAAAAACAAAGGAATGATCCAATACACAATGACATGTGCAAAAAAGTTGTTGGCAAGACCCAGATCACCCGAACAACAAAGAATAGAACCGAAGCATTCAACTCAAGAAAACCTCCCCTGCTTAATAATAAGCACACAGCTTGTCATAATCCTACCAAAAAAGTATAACCAATTAATTTTTTACATAGCATAGAAGAGTCAATGACAAAAAGATCATGAATCGTACTAAGTGAGCAAAAACTCCAAAAGAATGGAACATTCAAAAAGACTAAAGAAGCGCGTTATAAACTTATCGAATAAAGCTAATAACTCCTCAAAAATTTAAAGTAAGAATGGAGATACCATCAAGAGCACGAATAGCATCAAGAGCATCCCTTTTGTCATCGAATTCGATAAAGGCATAACCGGGCGGCCTCCGAGCAACCCAAACACTGCATAACGATCATTTCCTAACATAAATACCACCATAATCAAACCTAAAACTGTCTAATTCACGCTAATTTAATCAAAATTAAGGAAAAACTAGTTTCTTGAAAATATCAAAATTGGACCTGCGAAGAACGCCGTATACGCGAAATTCATCCTCGAGGTCGCGTTCCGTAACATCAGGGTCTAGATTTCCGACATAGACACGTGCCATCGTTCTTGCGATTAGCTGTACCTGCGAAAATTCGACGAAATTAACCTAGGATTATTCGGAAAAAAACGAAGAATCGGAGAGTATGAGCGAATTTAAAGGTTTGATTGAGGAAAATAGGGGATGAAATTGATTGGTGAAGTGAAGGAGAGGAAACCTAGGGTTTCGATCGAGAGAGGGGAAATGCCGAGTGTGTCAACTTTTTGTGTAGGTTTTGATTTGGATTTGATAACTGTGTTTTTTTTTTTTTGGAGTTAGGCATTGAACGAATATGGAGCTGTGGGTTTATGAACAGATGGATTATGTTGCTGATCGCATAGGTCATGTTTCCAGGGCCCCACCAAATCCCTGAGACTTACGTTGCCCTTAGCCCCTTATTTATGAACTATTTGACAAAATTAATGTGGCATGTAGAGGTGGTCAGTGGGCCGGTTTAGCCCGGCCCAGCACCAGCCCGACCCTAACAAGCCCACTAACGAATTGGGTTAAGTTCGATTCGACCCGCATATCTAATGTGCTAAATACGAATCCTAAATTTTCAACCCTGACTCGGTTCGATTTGGTTCGCGAAGAAGTTCGATTCGGCCCACAATTCGACCAATTGGCCCGGCCGGCTAATTCGGTAGAAATTCGACCGTTAAACTAGTCGTTGTAATCCCCCCTATATAAACCGATGGAATTCGATTTCAATCCTCACAAAACTCACTTTCAATCTCTCAATTACTACTAATTACAATTAGCTTACTTATTATTACTAATCTTCTTCTTAAGTACTCTCTTAATCTTCATTAGTTATCTTAATTAGTTGGTTTATTATTCTTAAGTTAGTTGTTTACTACTACAATTCATAAGAGAAAATGACTTCAAGAGGCAGATTCAGCGTGAGCAGTTCCTTTGATCATACTACGGAGTTTGCTCAAAACTTGAAGCAACAACTTTTCGATACTCCGGGTGCTCAAATTTCTCAAACTCCAACTTCGCAGACGCGTCTGCCTTCTTCTACTCCTCAAGGTAACTCTTAAACTTCTAATTAATTAATGTTAGATTATTTGATTATGTTAGATTAAGTTCTTGATGTTTAATTAGTTGATAATGTTGAAGTTGAATTGATTAGGTTAGTTAGATTAGTTGATTAGCTATGCTAGATTAGTTGATAATGTTAAAGTTAAATTGATTAGTTGTGTTAGATTAGTTAAATTACTTGATTATGTTATATTTGGTTGATTATGCTAATTAATTAGTTAATGAACTTATGAAGGTGAAGGTGAAGGTGATGAAGGAGGAGTACCTGAGTCTACTCACCGTAGAAATAAACCTTCACCTGTGTGGCCATATTATGAGTAGGTCCTAATGACCGACGCTACTTCCAAGGGAAGAAATTCATGTGTTATTGCTTGTTATGCAAGCAACAAGGAAAGAAGCCAAAAGCCGCTTATTCATGGAAGACCGGTTATGGGACGGAGACATTATCCCGTCACTTGACCGGAGTACACGGAATAAACCTGGATGAAACTGAATCCGCAGACGCAGCTGAATCTTCAAGTCAAACACAACTACATGGGTATATGGGTTCCATGCCCGGAGGAGATATGCCTTTTATGTATAACTGAGATAGGATGATTGATGAAATGGCTAACTTCGTGATTGCTGATGAATTACCTTTTAATTATGGTGAGAGTCCGAACTTTGAACATTTCACTAGAACCTCTTTACAACCTGCTTATAGACGTGTCCTTAGGAACACGCTTAAATGTCATACCCAAACTGCTTATTATAAATATAGAAGTAGTTTAATAGAAATGTTTTGCATTTTTAACGGTCGTATTAGCCTTACTAGTGATACATGGACCTCGTTTTGGTGAACCTTTTCTTTGTGTAACCCCCCATTAGATAGATGATGAATGGTATATTAAAAAACATATCATTTGTTTTGAAGCTATGGAGGAGAGACATACCGGGTACAACTTTAAGGTAATGATAATAGAGTGTTTTAAAACCTTTCACTTGCTTGATAAAGTTTTTTCCCTTTCCTTAGATAATGTTTCAGCAAACACAAAATGAATAGATTATTTAATATCTGAACCAAGCTTAAATTTAATAAACAGTGGAGAGCTATTACATGTTCGTTGTTGTGCACATATTATGAACCTCTCGGTTCAAGAAGGTTTAGCTGAGTTAAGTGACTTGCTTAACCCTATTAGGAGTGTAATTAAATGGATTAGGATTACGACCTTGGTTAGAAGGAAGTATATGGCCTTGTGTAAGGAAAGAGGCCTTAAGAAGAGACAATGGAGTCTAAATACACCGACCCGTAGGAACTCAACATATAAACCGTTAAAAGATGCCATTAAATACCGTGAGGTTTTGTCCATTATTTATAACAAAACCTGAGCGACTCCCAATGAACTTGTTAGTGATTTCCATTGGAATACCGCAATTTACATTCGTGATATTTTAGCAGCATTTGACCATGCAACCAAAATTTTCTCTTATGTTTACGACCCTAACATTCATTTAGTTATATTAGAGTATGTTAGCGTAGTTAACACTCTTAGCGAGCATTTCAACATCGTTCAAATTAGTGATGTAATTACTAGTATGCTAAGTAAATGGTACTCCTACTTTAGTGAATTCCCCGTCATATACGGTATATCTACTATTCTTGATCATGGGGTCAAGACTGTGGGTTTATAAAATGTGTTAGAATTTTATTATAGCGCTTTAAGTTTACAATACGATGTGAATGCCTATATAGAAAAATGTAAAAATGTTTTAGCTGGTTTATATGATTACGAACGGAAATTTTCCATTCTGGCGTGAATTGCAAAGGATATCCTTATAATTCCCGCCTCCTTTATTGCTTCCGAGTGTGCTTTTAGTGCAGGTAGATGAGTACTTGACGAGAAGAGATCCCGCTTATCTCCAGAGTGCATGGAAAAATGCGTATGTAAGAAAGATTAGGACCAGGCGGAGCGTAGGACCCAAGGATTGAGGGAGGAGGACAACGACGAAGAAGATCCTTGGATAATGATGGACACGAGCGAATCAAGCGACAACCCAATAGGTGAAGAAGGTTCGGGGACTGTCCCTAACTAGGTTCGGGTTACGTAGGCAACTTAATTTTGAAAATTAATATTTAATTATTTAATTAAATTTTGATTTTCTAAATTAAGTGCAGGACCTTTCTTCTTACCCCAACCCCCAAAACATGTTTAATTAAATTTTTTTATAAAAAGTGAATTAATTCATTAAGATTTTAGTTTACTTACTTTATTTGCTTTAATAATACGTAAATATGAAATTAGGTAAATATAAGTAATTAGTTTAATAATATATAATTAGCAAGACAAAAAAATAAAAAAACGACGTAATTCGGTTCGATTCAGTCGTGATTCAGTTCGATTCGGTTCGTGATTCAGTTCGATTTAGTCATGATTTAGTTCGATTCGGTTCGTGATCCGGTTCGTGATTCGTTTTCGATTCGGTACCAAATCGAAGAACCCCAACCCTAGCCCGAAACGGACCGACCCACCACCCTGACCGGCCCGGTCCCAGGCCTAGCCCAGCCCGCACGGACCGGACCGGTGGCCACCTCTAGTGGCATGTACTTTTGGTTGTTTTGGTATAAAGTCTATTATTAGATATTTGAAGGGGGCAAATTTTAATTCTCATATTATTTTCAAATTATTTGGCTTATTTTTAGAATTGGATTCTACTTATGTTATTTGGTTCATTTCTACAATGAGTTATTGCTATAACGGTTAGAATTCTTTTTTTTTTTATGGTGCCCAACATTTTTATAGATTGTTATATTTGGGATTTGTATGAGATTTATGGATATCTCTCTTGAATTTGGAAAGGTTTTAATTATACTAGTGACGTTTAGGATTCTTCAAGAACCCATTTATAATACAAACACATTCTTTATTATAATACGTTTTAATTATACTAGTGACGTTTAGGATTCTTCAAGAACCCATTTATAATACAAACACATTCTTTATTATAATACAGATGAAAATTTCCCTAGATAGAATTTCTTCTTTCCTTTGTCTTAATGACTTAGAGCCTAATACCATTGAGAAATCCTAAATCTACTTTAGAAGTTGAACTTGAGATAAGCGAAGGAAATTATTGCTGGTATCCATCAACTCCAACCCCTACATAGAAGGACGTCAATCTTAGAGTGGCAGTCTTTGGAACATTTGGTTTTGGAAAGCCAAGGCAATGCTAAAGGACGACAACCCTAACAACACAAGGGCGACCTTAGATAGGATATGTTGTTGGTGTTGTTGCATATTACGCAGTAAATGTAATTATTAGATATTGCACAATTATTAAGAGATAATATTTGACACGTCAAGAGGCTAATTAAAGAAGGTGTTTGGAGTCTGTTAGATCCTTTGATACTGCTAACTATGGTTATTAGATAATGGATATACGCTTAGTTTTTCCACATATTGAAGAGGAACACAATCTCTTGATTGTTATAGCTCATTGTGCTACTTCTCTTTGAGGATTCATTTGATCAGGGGGTCGTATGTTTTTAATTTGGATATTTAGTTGATATTAATTTTCGTGTGGTAATCTTCGAGGGCGGTAAAGAAGAGCGAGCACACTAAGCAGAGTAGGTGGTTTGGTGGTTGAAATAATATGTGTGAAATAAGCGATAAAAGGGAAAATAGGATCGTTAAATTACTCTTTTATCCCCGTGAGCACCTATCTCTACGTGCTCTCAAAAGTACGATAAAACTGCTATTTGTTTTGTATCATTGTATGGAACTGTGAACTACATAACAAGTATTCAATATGCCCAAAACTAACTAGACACGATCCGTAAACCCGAGTTGATGGCTCTAGAAATATTTCTTAGCTAGTTATATAGTTGATTCAAATAATTTATCACAATTTCCCAATTAACTCTATAATCAATGTTCTACACTAACGTGAATACGTGAATATATACGAAGATAACAACTAGGAAGAACAGATTTGTAGTCTACCATATATGTCGATTCTACATTGCAAATTTTTAATGCAGAGTCCTAGATACCTCAATTCTCAAGTCACCCTCAACTAATCATAAACAAACTCTTAATGCCTTATTTCTCTTTTCCAATCACTTCCCTTTTATAGTATATTACATGTCGATCACTTATTAGGTCTTGTACGACACAAATTGTCATGGTCATGCAATCTTCTGTGGGGATGACAATTCAATCCGAATTCTGAACCAAGTCCGATCTAATTCGAAGGAAAAGTACTATCCAAAACTGTTTAAAAAAACTCTAACTCCGAATAGGAGGGGGATCGGATTCGAATATTATATTACATCTGACCTGAATATGATCCGAGCTCGATTCGAATGGCTAGTGTCAAGGCCAATATTAACAAAAAAAGCCCAAATATAATAATTCAAAACCACATGTTCATACATCATTATAATAGGCATTTTTACTATTATATTTGATGTATGAACGTGTGATAAAATGGACCCATCGAGGTCTTAGAATTTATGATTATCCATGGTAGTATGTGTTTGAAAAGTCAAAACTTGTTTCTTAAATGCTAGGCCAAACAAGGTTAAATTCTTACACCAATGATATTATGCTTGTGTTGTATAATTTTTTAATTTACTTTATATATTATAAATGTATTATAGTATTAGTAATGAAATCAACAAAAAAAATAGGTAAGAAAAGTGCAAATTTTATAATAGATCAAAATTTCAGATTATGATGGAGGTCCGACGGATCGGATAATATTCGGAGATCCAAAATTTCTAATCAGGTCGGATTCGGAGTCGGAGTTCGTAGACTCGGATCCTAAATTAAGGTCTGCAAATTTGTCGAACTGGATTAAGATTAAGTTAAATCCGCTCCAATTCCGATCCATTGCCATTCGTAATCTTCTGTGAGGCAGGGCAATCTTCCAGGACATTACTCCTTCCATCTCCCAAAAATTGCCTCATTTGACTTTTCACGGTCTCTAAGGCACGACTTGAAATGTTTTTATTTTCAAATTCGTACGACAAAAATTTATGAAAACTTGATATTCTAAAAATTTACATTGAGATGCTTACAACAAGATCCCACTAGAATATATATTTTTTTCTTATAACATGATGAGAATTTATGGTCAAATTTTTCAAACCTTGTCTCTATAAATAGAAATGTAACAATTTTTGAGAGACGAAGGGATTAATAATTAAGATGACTATAAATAAATCACATGCGATGTTTCTTCCAAATTCCAAGAGATATGATTACATACTAGTATACTACTTGTTCTACAAAATTTTACAAACAACAACCACACAATATAATGGGTGTTATTTGTTGAACACACTAAACGTTACAAAATTCACAACTGTCCAAAACCTTAATTTTAAAGAGATACTATCTCAATCCCTTTATTTTTGCTCTATTTTCATTTATGGGGTCAGTTTAAAAAGTTTTGACTATAAATTTCCATCATATTATAAGTAATAATATATTCAATTGGTATTTTGTTGGATGCATCTAAATTTAATTTTTTTTAATATCAAGTTTTCATAATTTTTTTCTTATAGACTTGGGATTAAAATATTTTAAATTATTTTTTAGAGACCGTAAAAGTTATACGGGGCAAAAA
Organism: Dysphania ambrosioides; assembly: GCA_026401315.1. Lineage (NCBI taxonomy): Eukaryota > Viridiplantae > Streptophyta > Magnoliopsida > Caryophyllales > Amaranthaceae > Dysphania > Dysphania ambrosioides. The sequence goes on along the minus strand of CM048671.1, from coordinate 20,235,148 downwards.
AATAAGAATAGATAAAAGAACCTTAATTTCAAAAAAGATAGAGTCGATTTGCATAAATTAAGAATTTTTTTTTCTAACAACAATCGTTCTCGTAAGATAACATTCACACCAAACTCAAAATGGATGAAAGATTTGTTCTTTTATTAAGTTTGAGTCTTGATTATTGGTAATTTTGTGGCATTTAATTTGTTTGGGCACAACTGCACAAGAGCACAAGTCCTGTATACGTCTTCACTGATGTGTTTAGCAAGGTGCCGAGTCGAAGCTAGAAGGAAGGTGCGGGCGCTTGTATGTGTAATGAGCGGGCTCTTATATGTGAGAGAGTGTGACTAGCGGGCGCTCATGTGCGTTTTTGCCCAGATATACTCGGTAGTCGGTTTCTTCCCCGGTTTTGTCTCACTCCTCGCAACCCTGACGTTCCTCTCTCTCTACCGCCATTGCTACTCAACTTTCCCCATTGAATCTCAAATAAAACTTCATCAATCCCCTCAATTTTTACTCCAAATCAAACCAAATTTTCTCTCTTCATTCCAAAAATCCCCAATTTAAAACACTAATGTTTCTTAGTGGAAGACAAGGTTGAAGAAGGTGCTTGGGAAGACATTGGAGCAAAGGAGAGTACTTTGGAGTGGATGACTCTTCAATAATTGGTATTAAAAACCCCTATTCCTCCTCTAAGTTTTGGTAATTTCCTGTTGTCCAATATTGTGAAATTGTTTGGACATTGGCTTGCTTTAGCTCTTCTTGGGTGTTATTGATTGTTGAATTGCACAGCATCGTTGTTTATTTGAGTTGTTGATTGTGGTTTGGAAGGTTGTAGTCAATTTCGGTGAATGGTGTAACTTGGCTATTTTTGGTTGAATAGTTGTGATTGTTTAAAAGGTGCTATTGTGTGTTGTTGATAGTGTGCTGTTTTGATTTTGTGGTGAGTTCATTGTTGTTATTTAAGTTGTTACCATTGTGTTTACTGTTTAGTAGATTGTGAGAGGAAAGGTTAACTATATGTTTTCCCGTAAGAGAAGCAAAACATCCTCCTCTTCACAACCCAAGTACCAACTCTCAAATTCTTAAATTCAAACCACCAAATCATATTACGACAAAATCATAAGCCGAAAACTCCTTAGCGCCTGTTTCTGTGACCAGGATGCTATGATTAAACTCAAAATTGATGACGACTTATTTGCTTTGTTCACAAACATCCGGTGGGATGAATTTTTCCTTTTCCACCACTATACTTATGAGCGCCTCATTTTTGAGTTTCTCACTTCTTTAGAAAGGACAACAACCAGTGAGAATGATTTCCAAATCACCTTCCAACTCTTCATCCAACCTCAAACTATCACTTCAAACGCATCAACCAAATTTTCAATTAGGACTCAACAAATGACATGTTTGCACTTGATCGAGGCAGTTTAGGAGTTACAGTGAGACTAAGTGGTGGCGGACCATTACGGATGACTTAGAATATCTTTCCAACACCTATCATGCATCACAATTTATTAACCATTGCCTTAGGATCATTCACCAGTTGTTTGGTTATACCATTTTTGACAAAAATATCTAGGAAAGATGCCTAGGATAAGGTTGATTTGTTATGGATATCAGTTATGGGGAAACAAAAGTTGGGTAGTACATTGAATTTTGGGCATCAATTCCTTCAGTGGTGCCTTAAGCATAAGAGGGATAACTTGACTGGTGATATACACATAAGTGCTATATTACCATCATAGTACATGCTCTAGGATTTGAGGAGTAATGTGCGTTTAGTTTGCTATTCTTTTTGTCTACTTTAGAATAGTCTGGAAGTTGATTGTTAGAGGATGATTGGCATTTTCTTGTTGAAGGTGTTTAGCCTGGGATTAATTCAATTGGAAAACCATTAGTATCAATTATTTGATCGTTTAATTTCTCGAGAGAACTCTTCCCATGTCATAGTCTGCATCTTTTATTTAGTTTTCATGCTAGTTTCTATTTATTTCGTGCTCGGCTTTTCCCTTTTACATTTTGCATTTCTTCTTCTTTTTCAAAAAATAAAAATAAAAAAATTGACAAGTAGTCAATTTTTTCTTTCATTTTGTTTTTTTTATTGCATTGAGTTGTGAATGATGATCATATCGAACACTTGTTAAATGAATTAATGATCATGACCCTTTGCTAAAGCCCCATCTCTTCCCCTGTTAAGTGAAACCCAAAGATTTATCTTTTGCAACCCCTAGTGAGGACATCTTTTGAAGCCATCAATATATTTTGCAATGAGCGACAAAGATCTTTAATTTTTCATGCTTTGATCGAGAACTTGTCCTATGTCTAACCAAGACTACGACCAAACTAATATAGAGAAAAACAAAGGCACTTTTGTATCCTAAATTTTCCTGCAAATCCTTTTCTTCCTATTTTTCTTTGTACATTAATTAATTTTCACCCATTTATTATCCATTTGAGCTTATCTTCTTCTTCTACACAAGCACATTATAAGCCAACAATTTAATTTTATTTATTTTAACCCTTAGTTGTGATGGAATTTGATTGGTGAGAAAGTTTGCATGTTTATTATAAAGGTGAAGTACATGTTGTTAAATTCAAGTGGATAAGCAAAATAGATTCTTGTAAATAATCCTTAGAGTTACTCAAATTTTCTATAAAAAATCATAAAAAAGAAAATTTGAAAAAGTTTAGAAAAGTTTGAGAATAAAAAATTCTAAGAATGGTTCAATAAGTAAGCTTGGGGGGGTCTCATGGTGATTAATTGAGGTGTTGTGACTTCAATGATGGCAATTTAGGTGAAAATTCGATGTTAGAGAAGGCTCCAATAGTTCATCACTTAGGCTTAACACCACAATCTTTACGTTTTTCCTACCTTTATTGCATTACACCCCAAAAGTCTTTTCGATTATAGAGGATTGAGTCATAGTAGGTGTAGGGAGACTTGATCAAGATATGGAGCGGGCATGACAATTAAGATGACGAGTTAACAATCACTTACCCATTCATTTTTACATTCTTCAAACTTCCTTAAGGAGTTATGATACGCTTTTTCGCAAGGGTGGGAGCAAGGCCGTGTGCAAGCCTAGATGAGTGAAAGTTTATAGTCCCCTACTCTTGGCTAAGCAACTTTCATTCATTCCCTCGCATTCTTTAGCGTGTCCTCTCCTACTACTTAAAAAGTCTTAACATTCATTTTTTACACGGTCCCATGAGTGCCCACTCTTTACATTGTTTTTTTCCTTTTCTCTTTATCTCTAAGTTGTACTCTTTTATGCTTGCCTCGTTCTTTCTTCTCTATATGCATGATCAACGATTAGGGGAACCAGGACAACCATTGAGATCAGATATAAATGAAGAGCGTCCATCGAGTGTAAATTTGGCCGAGGAAGATCCTAGCTTAGATTACAAATTCTCTGCCTTTTGAGAGGCTGTAGATTCAGGCTTTACATATTTGCTTGGGGAAGGAGATGTCAGAGCAAAGAAAGATTCTTGGTTTCTTATGAAGTTGGCCATCAACTATTTTCTATGCTTTCTTAAGAAGAAATTGCAGGAGAGATGCAGCTGTACTAAGGGTTCCTCACATGAATATCATAGAAGGATGACATACATGGCTTGGTTAATGTCATACTTAGGCTGCAAGATGTGAAGTATGAGTAGGATTTTCTGGCAAATGTACATAAGTACCATAGTACCATACTAGGAAATCAACTTCACGAGGTTGAGTGTCTTTTGGATTGGCCTTAAAGCATGGTATAGTAATATATTTGTTGAACTCGTTCAGGTTGTTGAATTCTACACTTTCTAGGTTAATTTCTGTTTTCCATTTTCTTTTTACTTTTCTGTTTTCTCTTTAATGTTTTTTAGTTTGTAGTAATGCTAATAGTTGGCTAAAAGAATTCTTTTGCAGTATGGAGTAATGATAATAGTTTGCCATAGTAGTTTACCAATTGATCCAAGCTCAGATCTTGATCCTCTTCCTTTGACTGCTATAGTTAGATTGAGCTACATAGTCTTAGTCCAGTCCTAGAATGAGTGTGCCGTCTGCCCATGCACTTGCTTAATCTAATTAATAACCCTACAAGAAGTGCAACTTGTGACCTAGCAACAAGTCACAGTATGCTTGCTCTAGTCTCACCAGCAATGGTATTAACTTGTTTCTCTAATTACGCTACCATTGAGTGATTATGAACATTCATGAGTGAGGGACGACTTAGGTGTCCAGATGGTTTTGTAGTATTGAAAATAGTCTTTACAGTGATGCTGATAACTATTTCTGAAAGTTTTTATCCAAAATAAAATGAGTAGAGTTGGAAGGCGAGACAGAGACAATCTCTAGTGGTAGCAGCAATGAATTATTAGACTCTGAATGCTGGCTACAGTTTTGTGAAACATTCCTGACAGAGTAAAGGAAATGAGATGTCTATGGAATAGGAAGCTCCATAGGTACAAGAGATCGTTCCTGTGATTAACCTGTGTCCCCTGCATACATGTAAATATATGCTTCACTTTAAATATAAACAACATCCAAGTCTAATAACTTGTTTCAGACTATCAATTTATCTTTGATGTTAATGCCTTTTCTGAGTAGTAACTTTTAATCATTGGTGATAGAAAATGCAGATCGATATCATCTGCTGCACTTAGACTTGCACAATCTATTGGGTACCAGGATTTGGCCATGTATGATTCGGAGGTTTTTCTAAGTTCTTACTCAGTCACACTTGCATTGTTCTTCTAAGATGTGAAAATCAGGTTGAAGAAGACATGCAGGTGTCATTGATGTGTGTGCATTGGAGCTGATAAGCTGAAGCAGCAGAAAGCGTTGCAAATTCTGGAATATGCATTAGCTTTTGGAGTTCAGTTTTACATACCTGCAGCTGGAATCTCGAAGGTTTTGAAGATGGTCTAACGTGTTGCCCAAATTCTGACAAAAGATTTGACCTCCTTGACTTTCATAAGGTTTCATTTTTGGTTTGACCAAACGGGGGCAGAGGGTAAAGAGAGAATATGTCATATGAGATGATCTTAAGAGCTGCCAAAAAAAATAAAAATAAAAAAAGATCGTGCTGAGGAAGTTCTTTACTTCTTCATTCAATTGGTACAAGTTCAATGGTATGTGGCTTTTGTTTAGCTATATAACATTTTTTTTTAGTATTGTATATATACGAGATACAATAAATTTATTATATCTCAATAAAAGTGACTCAGTTTTTGTTATATTGAGTGACTACTTTTACTGAAGATATAATAAATTTATTGTGTACAATAGTTTGTGTTAAATTTTTTTTTTGGTGAGAGATGATGTTCATAAATCATGAGCAAGAAATTTTTGACACTTGTGGATTGCTCGAGGGTCCAATATCAAGGTCCCCCAGCATATACAATTGCACATTACTGACCACAAAATTTTCAAACCAACTTTGATTGGGAAAAAAAAAATAGGGAGAGAATTATCATATTTGCTACCGACAACTATATAAAGTTACCTATTTTTAATCGGGGTATTTAATTATATCCTTTTATATTCTTTCTTTCTTTATCCTCCATATACTAATACATATATTGGATGCAAAACTACGTTTAATATATAATGGTAGAGACCATATTATCCTAAAATGGTAAAAACATGTCATCCATCTTAATACGAATTATATATGAATAGCTAATATCTTTAAAAAAAAAAAAAAAAAAACTCATAATAATGCTTTCTTGGGTGTTTTTTTTTTTAATTTTTTTCATATGTACTAGGCAACATAAACATAATCCATAATATGTGAATCATGCATTGACAAAAAAATCAATAAAGATACGGTGTGACTATTTTTTTTTTTTTTTTTTGACGGGATGATGGTACGACATGTTGATATAAGATAAGGGGCTTGAGAGCTAAGCCATCTAGAATCTTTTACAACCCTTTTAATTGGATCCAAAAACTTTTTAACTTTTGGGCTTGATTAATCCGTACATGCTAAATTACCAATCTAAACAATTTACCAACTCTTGAAAAAAGTAAATTTGTGTTATATAAGAATTTTGATTGACCGATCCCATGTTTTATAAAATTTCGTGTTCGGCTCAAAATCGAAAGCTAAGTCCATCACACCATACTATAAATAATTGGATCAAATTCTTATTAGAAACAATGGTAAAGAACAAATTTTTATGTAAAGAAAAGAGAGATTGAAGTTTTATTCATTGATTAAGTATAATTATGGGGAAAATTTGTTTAAAGTAAAAACTTTCGACAAAGTTGATTTAGTACTGTTTTTTGCTTTAGCATGTATGTATTTCTTAGATTAAAGCCCATAAAAAGTCCAAAACTGTAAAGCTAAGGAAAGAAAGTTGGGCTGGACTGTATCTGAAACTGCAGGGTCTGCAGCTTTCAACTTCAATTTTTTTTTTATATTTATTTATTAGTCTTAGATAAATGAATTCCAAGCTACAAACAAACATCATTAAACAAGTAATGCGTAGAGTCTCTATCCAAACAGCTGTAAATGGCCAGCCCGAACTCTATAATAATGGATTTTGCAGTAGTGGCCCTCACCTTTAAAGTTTAGGATGATACTTATATACTATCCCCAAAAAATTCAGGACAACTCTACCTACAAAATTCTATTACCATTTACGGAGTATTTTAAGTTTGCTTTAGGAAATCTCCGGCTTTAATATTCCATCCGTCGTTCCTATTAGGTAACATTTTCAAAAAAAAAAGACATCATTAAAAATATTTAAATTTTAAATTTACATTAAAATTTACATAGAAAGCAAATAAGAAAAAAAAAATAGAGAGAGTATATAAATTTGCAAAAATTTTATTACATTAATGGAGTAAGTGTCATATTTTAAACTTCGTGTATAGGATAGAAAAATCTCATATATATTGATGTAAAAGGAGACTCCGGTAACATAATATTAGTATTAAAAAAAAAAGAATATCTCCATGACATATGGAGGAAATATGAAAAAACACAGTATTTTCATCTATTAATTAATGCTAAAAGAGAGTATATTGTACACTAACAGTGTTTTTTTACCCGAAAGTTCCCTCTTAAACTTATTATAGATTTGCTAAGTTGTACTAGAGCTGGAGCATGAACCCCACCAGATTTTTTAAAGTTTTCTTTTTAATAAAATAACTTACTTCCCTCGTGAACAAGGTAATGTCACACTCTTAATCGATTGGTTTAAAATATTTACTCTTCATATACTCTATATCAGCATTACAATTAACTTAAAAAATATGTTAAGTAAGCTACTCTCCCTAAGTTTCGTTAGAACTTTAACTTTTAAAAAACACAATATAATATATATCAATCTTTATCAACTTTAAGGAGTAACTTTTATTATATTGAGGATCATTATTACAAAAGACACAATAAATTTATCAAGTCCCGTATATATACAATACTTTTTATTTAAAAAAATGTCTAATGCATTCCAACCAAAAAAAACATGTCAAATACGAAGTATATACGTAGTTATGACATTTCACTTACCCCATCTATTTGGACCCAAATAAGCCAAAATTATTGTATAACTTATGAAGATTTAACCTATTATCTTATTACTCCAATTTATAATCATTTGAATAACATGGGGGACTTTCACTAGCTAAGATGGTCATATTTCCAATTAGCTACAAACGACCACGTATTATACTATTATAGAACATATCGTCATGTTTCGTAACCATGTCACATCACCAAGAATTTTGATTGCGACTTTTTTGGGTGCATTGGGCGTTCAAAAATTAGGTAAAGCCCTTTTTAAGAGGGAAAGAGGGTCCCCCAAAAATTTCATCAACTTGGTTTGGTGCCCACAAAATTTAGGTATTGTGTGCCAAATGGATCCATCGTCTTACATAGTTTTAACTTTTAAGTATAATGTGACATAAGCTAATCCTGTTATTACGAATCAACTACGATAAGTTCACAGTAATAATAACAACAATTATATATTGATTGTGACACATCAATTATATTGAAACCACAATGAGTTAGGAGTTTGGCATTCCATCATTACAGCGCATGCATATTATATGTAGTGGAAAACTATATAATATATCACTTATATCATTAGTCCAACTTGAAGACTTCAACCAACGAGGGGCAGCTGAGCTGACAAGTCATTCTTATATAGTAGTCACATTTCGTAAATGGGCATAAGGATTTCATCTCAATTTTTTCCAACATGATTTTTACTTACATCTATGTATAATAATAATAATAATATTAAAAAACGACTTAACTATTGACCATTTAAATACTCAATAAAGCATAACACTTTAAAATAATGATTCAATTAAGCTCGTAATTAATTAGATTTATTTATAAACGGGCTGATCAATGATCATTAATAAGACCCATTCTATTTGAATAGGTCTATAAATAAGGGCGGGGATGGTAGATTGGTAGGAGATAATGTTAAAGAAGGGGGTTTACCCTTGTTGGGGAGGCTGGGAGCTAAGCAGTTGTTCGCCGCCCAAAGTTGTTGTCTAAGGGGAAGTAGTTGGTACGGAATAGTAAGGAATAGGGAACGGTGATGACTGATGAGATGAGATGAGATGAGATTGTTCCAAAAAAAAATACAAAATCTAATGACCTTTCAAAGCATGATGGAACCACTAATTTGACAAGTCAAACCAATTTCTTCGATAAAGTTACCCTGTCACTCCAAACTACATATAGTTATAAGTCGTGAAAATTTTAAGATGCATTAAAAAATATAAAATATAAAATTTTTATGGACTATTATTAGCTATATAATCATGAGAAATTTTGTTGACTTTTCCTTGATACTATTATCCCATTTTTTCATTGTTAATGAAGGCTCCAAAATATTAGTGAACGTGTACCAAAAATGAATTAATGATCACCAAATTCTTCATTTATATTTGAATGAATTGGCTCTTGAATTTTCAATAATGTTTTCTTCATTTTATAATAACATTGAAACGACTAGGATATGTTACTTATATGTCTTAATTAGAACTCCAACCTCTGTTAGCACCACTAACTAATAGTATCAAATTGGTTTATAGTGATTATTTGGTATATTAATACGGACTTACAGGACATTTGGAAGGGGAAAAAAATTAAAAAGAAAGTTGTTACAGAGTACAAGTGAATTTAGGGTACGTAACATTAAACTATTTTCGTATAATAAGATAAATATTTACTCCGTCTCTTTTTACTACAACAAGTCCAATCATAAAATTCTTTTAAATTGACCTAATTAAACCATAGCATATCTTACTGAAAATTACAATCTCAGGGCATCGTATGTCCTAATCACTTCATTAACATACATGTAATGTTCACAAAAATCACAATAATAATCTTTGACTTATTTAGGTAGGCAGTCCGGTTATGTGAGCCGTACCAGACGTCGTATTCTATGGAATTTTCTCAATCACAAGCCTTGTTCTCTAATCTTCCCCCAATGGCCAAAATCCACCCCCTTAACCTAACCAAAATCTTAAACCGGCCGTACAATTTTTAATGGTGGGACTTTGACTCGTTTGTAGCATTTGACGTTGGCTACATGATATGTAGGTAGGGTGTCAAAATCAAACATATTTAATACGAAAGCTATACGTATCACAAATATCAAACATTCACGTATTCTAGCAGGAATTACTCAAATATATGATACAGATACAGCTAATAATTTTCTCCCTCTTAACATTTTCTTCTTAGATACTTTGTACTATTTTTTCAGATATTTTCGGTAAACAGTTTTATCATTAATATTTTTAATTTTTATTTGAAAATTTATGAAAAATTTAAATTTAAAATACCCATTTGATCCGCTTTGTTGATAAATGTCAATCTTTACTTTACTTCACAGAAAATCAACTTTTAGAGTCATTATATTTTAAAGATATAAAAATAAAATCTTCGTGTAGTAGGCATGCTCTTTTAATTTCTAGGTAGAAGTGTACAACCCTTGGTCCATGCCAAACACTACGTACCAAGTACAATAAAAATAAAATCGACAGGGGAACAAAGATAAGGGGAGTTGTAAATCCTGGCTCGTCGTGCATGCAACAACTTTTTATGTCAAAAGTTGATTTGAATAATACTCCGACTTTAATAATAATATGTACATTATATGTATTTTTAGGCAATATATTATACTGATTTATATGCATGCATGGCAAGCCAAACGTGCGCCCCACATAAGGGGTGAATTGTAGTTCGTTGAACAAAGTCGCCTTATTTCATAATTCATACAAAGATATACTTCAAAAATCAAGTCATAACGGACTAATCTCTACTTATTAATATTCAATAATCATGTGGTCAATAAAAAAGAAACGTCCACCATCTTACCTCTTTTTATTTTATGTTGCGAAATTCTAAACTTTTATGTTTTATATATCGTGCTACATCATACGAAGTATCTGTTCACGTATAACATTTTTAGTAGAAAATTTGTTAAAATTATAAAGATCTGTTCACCTAAAAAAATGACTTTGAAATTACATGACGTCTAGAAAGTAGAATGCCCCTTGTTAATGTTAAATAGATGCGATATAATATACTGATTAAGTAGGAGTAATATTTTTTGTGTGAAAATAGGAATAATAATTAATTTTATTGTGTCATCGTATTTATAAATGAACTAATAATCACACTAAACATAAATTTATATAACGTTAAACCGTAACTGGCCGGCCAGTCAGCCACATACAAAGTACTTTTTTTTTATAAGGGGAAAAGACATAATAAGTTATGACCCTTTTCTATCTAGAGTAGCTAGTTCACATGCCCTTAAAATCGAAAAACGACTTACCTTAACCCAAACTAGTGGCTCTACATAATTTAACTTACCACATGTTAGTTTTTCATCTAGAAAAAGATATGAATCACATGATCTCTCATCACTAAAGCATGTTAAACATTCTCTCCTATCATTAACACCCAATGCACGACAATAATGTAAATCATGTTTACACAGAAACAATAACTATTAGTATCCCATACAAAAAAAACATATATATATATATATATATATATATATATATATATATATATATATATATATATATATAAACATATAAAAGTAGCCGTTAAGCAAAGATAGGACAATGATTATTTATAGAATGATGTACAGTAAAATTAAACGTAGCAATATTAGAATAGGAGAAATGTCTACTACATAAGATAAGATGATTTCGACACTAAATCCGGCCAATATGAACTGCTATCCCAGCCCCTCTTCCATAGAAATCAACTGAAAAAATGTGGAAAAACTTTCGTCTGTGTATGTCAAAAAGAAAGAGGAACAAATATATACGTCATACGTTGTGTAAAACTGATACGAGTAACACCTTATCGCTAGGTCACCTATATAATATGTGGCTTTATGCATCCTTTGAGTGATTGAGTCACAAAAAAATATTTATATGAGTGATTACACTAAGATAAATTGTGATTATTGTGCTATGATGGGACCAGGTGAAAATTAAGGTTTTGTCCACTTTAATGACACCATTAAAGGGTCCATGCCACTCAATTTGCAAGTAAAGACGACCTATAAAGCAAGCAATTATTTGGATGTCAACTAGCATAATTGGTTAAAGTATTAAATGATGATATTAAAGATTTGAGATCAAATCTCATTTACATCAATTGTTAATTTGTCGCTTTTATTAATTGCTTACATAAATAATGCACAATAATCTGATCCAATCACATTCTTTTTTTTTTCTTTGGACATTTTATGATCCAACCATATTCTCCATGCAAGGAATGTATACTTTTTTGTTATCCTATACACTTTGATATATAATATAGAATAAGAATTGCATTTAATAAAATCGCATAATATTTTGGACTATGGTTATTTGTTTATTACTATTGATAAGGCCTGTGTTTTTCTTTTGCTAGCTTATGTGGAATACGTATGTTTTTACCATAAATAAGAAACTAGTCCATTCATGAATTCCAAATAAATTGGATAGACCGGCATCCTAAACCTATATATTATATTTATAATCACGCTCCTTTTAAAATCTTGTTACTATTTTGAAACCTAGCAAGTACAAGTATTGTAGCATGGAAAATATCGTGACAATTTGTTTTATGTACTTGATTTGATTAGTGTTTTGGAAAGGGTCCTACAATCAAAGAAAACAAAAGGTTGGTTGCTAACCCCTCAATCCCTCGTCTCATATCGTACATCACTTATCAAACATTAAAACTTTTGGTCCACACATTTCTTCCAATAATTATTATTTAGTGAAAGGGATGTTAGCATTTTTATAAAGCTTAATTGATGTACACTTTGCTCATATCTTATTTCCTATATATTTCTCTATATTTTATTGTTTTCTAATGGTTCATCTGATATCTTTCTAGTGTTGGATTCTGACTATTGGAATGACGAGTAGCTAACTCAACTAAGAAATCAAAATCCAATTTGATTGCTCTCTAATTTATATTAATTACTGAATTTTTCAAATGAGATAATGGGAAAGGGAATGAATATTCTATAATATTATTCTTTTGTTCCATTCATAGGTTTGAAAATAAATAGTGATGGGGTTCAAAATTGGGCATTGGATGGTTCCTATCCTTTTTCTTTTTTTTTAAAGGTAGATGTTATATAGTGGCATCATACATTCGTACATGTATATGCTATTTAAGAGAAATAAACAGTGAAAATTCTATGATGATGATTTATTTGAGAGAGACTAATCCATAGTTGATGAAGGTACAAAAGATGAAAATGAAAACCCTAGCTTTTCTTCTCTGACCTCTTATTTTTCTCTCTTGGGTTTTCAACTATTGCAATTTTCTAAGCCAGAAATAATTTCTCTTCCATTTGTCCATGTTTTTATTATTATTCAATAAAGCTATATCGTTTAAGTATAATAAGGGCCCTATGCCTGTGGTGGACTTAGTTGAGTATAATGAGTTTAGTATAATATTAGCATAGTATTGTGAATTTAATTTGTTGATAAAGAGTTATGTGGGATTACAAAGGTTATCAATTGGGAGTGTTAAGTATGAAAATAAAATAATTATCAGTTATTATAATTTTTAAAATGAAAAACTTAACTAACATGAATGTCACACTAACCTTAAAGAAAACTAACCTGTCATATATCATTTACATAAAAAAATAAAACTACAAAATATATTATTGTAATTTTTAAAAGTAGTATTATAAATAATTTTATATCATTAGACTCATGTTGAAAAATACTTTAAAATAAGATCTATTTTTGATATACTTCAATGAATTTGAAAATTTTCTATTATTGCAAACTACTCCTTGGTTTATTTTTTGTTCTTCCTATTTGCAATGGTTTAGATTTTAGTGTCATTATTTGACCCTAAATTCTCTCCAATAAATAACCAAATATGTAATTGTGTGGGACTTAATAGAGCAATTCATTTCAACGAACATTTTTCAAACATCAACCTTTTACAGTTTTAATTATAATTAAATATATGTTATAATGAAGATTTTTTTTTTCTTCATAATTGTAGTTTGCGAGTTTCTACACCAGAACATTGTCTATGCCTAAAGTAATTTAATTTACAAATTCACAAAAATAACATTCTATAAAATATGATACCTAATCTATATGTACTTCTATTGAAGGTAAGAATTATACTTTAACCATAATATTAAGAGATTATATACGTTTTTACATGTAATGGAAAAAATCGAAAAACTCGTGCAACTACAATGTGGAGTAATATTCATTAAGATTTCAAAATAAATAAATTCATTTAAATGGACACATAAAAAAAAAATTAACCAAAATGACGCGACTAATACATGTACTAAATTCTGAAGTTGCGTTGTGATTATCCTACAAAATTTGACTAAAACTTAATAGACCTCATTTAACCCCTAGTTAAACAATGGTTGTTACTTGTTAGCCATGCAAGGAGCATTGGAAAGCATACCCCTTGCTAGAATTGCAAATTTCCATTTATACAGTTATACTAGTATACTACTATGAATTAGATTTGTATCGTTAAATATACTGAACTAGGTTTGTTTCACTCATGACTTAGCTAAGTCGAGTAGGCGTTTTTTAATTTTCTTTCGTAATGTTCTTTAGTCTGTTTTTCCTTTGATGTCAAAAATAGATACTGAAAGCAATAATGAAAATTTATAGTTTTAAAGATATTTTTAGAAAGTTAATATTGTTTTATACGACAATGACCTTAACTAACATCTATAGGGGTTATCAAATCAATATGCACACGATGTGTATGACTACATGACTAGCTTATCATGTCTCTTCCTTAATGCTTCTTTATATCGTGGGCATATTTATCAACGGGGTTACGGACTTACGGACTTACGGGGGCTGAGATGTGAAGCATACGTCAACTGTATGCAAGAATAGTCTGATCAACAAAAACTGCAAATGAGATGAATTTTTGTATCAATATTTAAAATCTCTACTATTATTTTGTAGTGGACAGTGTTAGTTGACGTTCAAATATAAGCTAAGCTTGTAAAAGTACCTTTTATAAGAGTAATATTCATCGATAGATGAATGGAGAACATGGAAATAGAAAAAGAAATTAGTAGTTTAAAATGCTAAAAAAAAGATTCATACATACATTAAACAGATAAATTATTAGAATGCTCATATCTTAAAAATAACTTATATATATTAAAGTAATACCTTTGATAGTAAGCACAAAAAAATGAAAAAAAAGTATTAGTAGAATATAAATGCATAAAAGTAGAAGAATCTCAACAACTACATTCCTTAAAAGTGAAGATTTAAAAAAAAATCTCAAATAGCTTTAGACGGTTGGAGAGCTTATGAGCCGAGTTGAGCTCACGTTTGGCTAAAGCCGACTCGAGCTCGATAACTCAAACTCAAGTTTGACTCAAGTTTGAAAGCTCATAAGCCAAAAAACCGATAAGCTTGAATTGGTTTTAAATGGGAATCATTATTGAGTTTATATATATCAATTATTGCCTCAAAACCATCTATCATTTTTTTTCAATGTGAGACTTTGGATATATATATATATATATATATATATATATATATATATATATATATATATATATATCAATGTGTTTTGGTTTATATATCAAACCATCTTTTATTTTATCTCAATCTTATATCATAAGTATATTTTTATGTAAATATATACTATAAAAATAAAAATTCGAGCTCGAGCTTTTCGAGTCGAGTTTTGATTTGTTCAACTTAACTCATCAACTTATTGAGTTGAGTTCGATCTCGAGTCAAATCGAGCTTAGATCGAGTTTTGACCAAGTCAAATTCAAGTAGCTCGACTCAATAAGTACACCTAGTAATTAATAGAAGAAGGCTGGTCAAATATTTAGGGTATAGTCATTATCTTAGTAAATAGTAATATGCATTTGTAGTCATATTTAATTGTTTTTTTCTGTGTTTAGCAAATTCGTAAGAAATTGAAGTCTAACAAGGTCAACTTGCCTCCTTCATAGGCTTTGTTTATACTGTAAACTGGGATGGATAGCAATAAGATCAACATTCTTTCACTTTAGACAAAATGGAAATGTTAACTCTGAACACGCTAGAGTTTATTTAAAAACTGAAATAGATGTAGTCGATTCTTTGTTTTGTTTTTTTTTTTTTTTGGGTTTTATTTTGGAACTATGATAGGAGGATAAAAATAATAGTTGACATTGTTGATGCCATTAAGAAAAGAGATAAAACTAAATTTTACTTTTTGGACATTACTACCTCAGTTTATAATAGAGAGATAATCACTTACCTCCGTAAATTATATGTCATATTATATTATTATTTTCATGATCGGGACAATAATAGCATATTATTTATGCGGTTCTATTTAACTTCTTAAAATTGGGCCTTGATTATTTTATCCGGAGTATCTGTATATTTAAACTAATTCTATATCCCACAATCTTTTTCAACACCCCCTCAAATCTTTAGCATTTTCTTTTTGATAAATGAATAAAGTAGGCTGACCCCGAGACTTTATCATGATCCACATACGAATATACGATTCTGTGTATAGAGTCATGACATCGAAATGGAATCTCTAGAATGTTTTTGCCCATTGCCCCATTTTGTCACCAAATTCTTCCAAGTTCAACAATAGACAATAGTAGCTCATAACTACATTAGGCATTAGAATCACAGTGCACTGAAGCTACACAAGTTTGACACCAACAAAGATATCTCAACATCAATATTTTGTTCCGTCCGAAGAGTGAAATGAATTGAAATCTAAAACTACAGATGCAATTCCTCCGCATCCACTTATTAACATCAAAACTTTGAACAGCACTTCTGCCACTTTAAATCTCTCTTAGCCAGGTTGTCTACTATTCAAATCTCTACATAAACATTTGTTATTTTTCTACTTACAATTACAATTACGAATACAAAAGATCTTATATGCATACGGAATACAATAAGGTTATTGTATATTCAACAACGAATTACCCTTCAATACAATATATCTCAGTAAGGTTAACAAAGTTATATTAAAGGATAACTTTGTTGAGGATATGATAACCTTATTATATCTCATGTGCGTATAAGATTTGGTATTAACAATATAGTCGTAAGAGAAGGGCCCTACCAAAACCAACCACAACAGTTGGCATGGATTAATCCCATATTGTACACCAAAAAAATCTCGAAAAACTTGTATGAAACGAATTAATATCGTACAATCCCTTGGAAAGAAATCTAAATCATGTAACACCGTTTAGTCTCCCAAATCACGTAATAATGGTATTGCTAGGAAGTAAATTAATTTGTAAAATAATGAAAATAGGGTGTCACGGTCACCAAATCATGATATGCTTAATAAAAATAAAACCCCATTTCTTGACTGTGTGACTATGTGTCTATGTCCATCTCACTCATCTCCTCACGCAAAATATTCCTAAAATCTGCCTCCTATTTTTATATACACTCTGATTTCCAAGTTCTTCTCTACTTTCTCTCTCTAAAATTATCAACTGCTCTCTGTCTCATTCTCGTTCTCTTTCTAAAAAGTGTGTTAAAGCTTCTGTGTTTGTTTGTTCAACTGCTTTAGAGTTTAGACATACCTACAAGAGAACTTAAAGTCTTATGCACTCCATTCTCATAAATAAAAAAGAAGAAAAAGAAAAAAGAAAGAATTAAAAAGTACTCTGTTTTGACATAGAAATTGTACAATACTCCGTATTCTTGAAGTGGGTACTTGATAGAATCCCTTGAATTTGCTTCAAAAATGATATTGTGGCCTTTTTGAAGGAGTTCATGATGGATCCAGAAAGTGGGCTTTCTCAAAATCAAGTAAAGGTAAGTTGATTTGCATGTTTTTCATATAATAATAGATTAATAATATAGAGCCTACCTCAAAAAAATATCATTATCGTTGATTTGTTGGTAATGCTAATGGTATTTTGTCATTGATGATTGATCATGATGCAGAAGAAGGAATCATGGAGGCAAGTTTTGATCTTGGCATATCAAAGCTTGGGAGTAGTGTATGGAGATTTGAGCACATCCCCTCTTTATGTATACAAGAGTGCATTTGCAGAAGATATACAGCATTCTGAGAGCAATGATGAGATTTTTGGGGTCTTGAGCTTTGTGTTTTGGACTCTCACTATTATACCTCTACTCAAGTATGTGTTCATAGTACTTAGAGCTGATGATAATGGTGAAGGAGGGACATTTGCTTTGTATTCTCTGCTGTGTCGACACGCCCGAGTCAACTCACTCCCTAATGGCCAGTTAGTAGATGAGGAGTTATCTGAATACAGGAAGGACGTGGTTGTTGTTCCTACTGAAACGAGTTTTGGGTCAAGGCTTAAATCTATTTTGGAAAAGCATAGAGTCTTGCAGAAGCTTCTGCTTGTGTTGGCCTTGATCGGTACCTGTATGGTCATCGGAGATGGTGTCCTTACCCCTGCTATTTCTGGTAAGAATTTACCTGTTCTGGATTTGAAAATTTGGGGGGTGTTTAGTTTTTTGGGGAGTCAGTAAAGGGCAGTGATGTAGTTGGGATTTTCCAGGTCTCTAGTACCAATTCTAAGACTTGACCAATGAAGGATGGGTTTCTAATTGTTGGATTTGTTGTTTGATTTTTTATTTTTTGTGATTGATTTTTGCAGTTTTCTCTGCTGTTTCGGGTTTGGAGCTCTCAATGTCACATGAGCAACACAAATGTAAGAATCCTGGCTTTTATCTTATCTCTTACTGTTTTGAATGAAAAAGGATCAACATGAGAATATTATTGTTAGGTTGAGATTAGGACTTAACAGTGTTGATTATGACCTATGAATATGATTTAGTATCAGGGCATATTTTTGTTATGTTAGATACCATAGAAAATTGGATCGTCAAATCAGTGCTAGATATGCAGTTAGGTTGTAGATGCCTATGAACTCTGATTTCCTGGCTTTGTTTTTCTGGTATAATCTAACTAGAAACTGTGTCAATCTTTTCTAAACATGACCTCATTTTCTGAAATTCTTTACTTTATGTGTTAAGCTTTTTGTATACTTAGTGGATTAGGTGCCAATTTTACTAATCTGAGTTTATTGCCTCAATTTGTCCGTAACTTTTATTATATGAGGGGAAGATCGAAAGACTATTAATATCCTACTTGTATTGATTCACTAGTGATCTACAGTTGCTTTCAATTGGAAGTATCAACTTTAACACCCATAAAATATAGTCAAGTGTGTGACTGTGTGATTTAGGTATTTTTTAATGAGCAAAACGTGTCATTTGTCATTTTTATTTTGAAACCTAGCCTGTTTCTTCTATTTGACAGCGCCTTGTGTAATGATATTTATTCAAGACTTCAGAATTAACATATCTATACTGAGTTGATCGGTAGAATACATATGCTATGAAACACTCGTGTGGCAAAACTAATGGACTTACTGGGATTTTATTTTAAGAACTCTCATTGACCACTGACCTCAAACAAAACAGCAGCCATTTTGTATAATTCTGAAGGGGGGATGTTCTGAGGACGGTGCTTTCTAATTTTCTTTACCAAATTGGATGTTTGTGCTTGGATTTTAATCTTAAAATTGGGAGTGTTGGAAAAAGATGCATCTTCTATGAAGCAGCTGGTCTTTCACTGTGTTAGATAAGTTTCAACTAAAGCGACTTTTGGAAGTAGCTGTATCTTTCTACCTAAGTTTTAAGCTCAAGATTCACAATTCTAAATGAGATGACCATTCATTTTATCAGGGACTCCTTCCAATAGCATATTCTGGTTTCGGATGATGTTTCACAATGTGAACAGGGCTTGCACCCTTTTGCTTTCTGTCAATAATGAAATTCATTATTTTATTTTTGAAGTTCTTTAATAATACAAATGTAGTTCCAGTTAGAATTTTAATTACTTTGCAGTCTGTAGGATCCGCCCCAATTTTCTACTTTTACTTAGCTATAGTGATTCTGTGTCTTGAACAATTTTTTCAAGAAATATGTCAATAAATGATACTCTATGTGCTGAAGTTCAATATTCAGCTAAAATAATCATATTCCCAGAAACACTATGAAACGTAGATTCATCTGTTTTCCACTTTTAGGAAAATGATAATAATGTTTAAACTTTGAAGTCTTGTGAAAAACATTACAGTGTAGCCTAAGTGCATTTATTTTGTCTACCACTTTGAGGCAACAAAAAACATGCTGATTTCCATTTCAGTGATAGATAAAAACTTGCTATAGCACTTGGATTTTGTAGGACTGATTTATTTGGATTCTACTTGTATTACTAGATTTTCGCTTCTATTAGATCTTTACCTCTAAAAGCTTCATACTCCCTTTGCAAGGCAGATGTTATACTCCCAGTTGCATGTGTCATACTTATTGGCCTGTTCGCTCTCCAGCATTTTGGGACCCACCGAGTGGGATTCTTGTTTGCGCCAATAGTTGTGACCTGGCTTTTCTGCATCAGTGCCATCGGTTTGTATAATATTATACACTGGAACCCACATGTTTATCAAGCACTCTCCCCCTATTACATGTTCAAGTTTCTGAAGAAAACACAAGCTGGGGGTTGGATGTCTTTGGGTGGAATTTTGTTGTGTATAACAGGTAAAGAATCTCTTTAGCTTCAAATAAGGCACTTTTCATAGCCCTTTTTCTTTTCTTTTTTCTTTTGCTGTGTTGAATTCACAATGTCAAAATTTTCAAATACAGGTTCAGAGGCTATGTTTGCTGATCTTGGGCACTTTTCACAGTCATCAATCAAGGTATATCTCGAACTTCAAACATTCATCTTTGTATAAACTTCGGCAAGGGCAGTGAAGCGCCATTTTCAGCTGTTATTCTGTCCTTCCAAATTCAGTTGACATTTCTTCAAACTGCTTTATGAGATGTGATTGGGGGGAGTAGTAGTGACTTTAATTTTCATCTTACTATGACATGTTATATTATTTCCACTATTTTAGCCTAGTAGGTACTTTGATTTTAATCATTACTTGACATGAAGATTTGCCGACTTTAATGAAGATTTGCTGACTTTGAATGAAGATTTTTATTGTTCTATATAAGTGTTTTCAAGCTTAATCTTTTGGAGGTTTAACTTTTCTATACTCAAACAATCTCTATGCAATTCGAAATTGCAATCTGATACAAAAATCTTTGAACCACAATTTATATAGACACTTCCTTGGACTGCTTTCAAAACCTAACTAAATGCTTTACCCATATCACTGTGATAATCCCCAATATAATATGTTACAGATTAGTCTAAAAATGATTTATTTTGTTCAGATTGCCTTTTCTTTTGTGGTGTATCCGTCGTTGATTCTTGCTTATATGGGTCAAGCTGCCTACCTATCGAAACACCATGTGATGGCTTCTAGTTACCAAATTGGATTTTACGTATCTGTGCCAGGTAGCTATGTTTTCCTGATTTATTAGAATTTTCCCCAGAGTTATGTTGATTGAAATCTGCCCATGAAATTTATCTGGCAGAAAAATTAAGATGGCCAGTGCTTGGAATAGCTATTCTAGCTGCTGTTGTTGGCAGCCAAGCCATAATTACTGGCACCTTCTCAATCATTAAGCAATGCCAGGCCTTAGGATGCTTCCCGCGAGTCAAAATTGTGCACACATCTTCTAAGATTCATGGGCAAATATACATCCCAGAGATTAATTGGATATTGATGATATTATGCCTGGCTGTCACTATTGGTTTTAGAGACACAAAGCGTATGGGCAATGCATCAGGTATGTTTTTCAGGTTTTCACAAATATCATAATCGGACTGATATATTTTTTGATGCTCCTGGAATTGAAGGCTAAAAGGTTCATGGTTAAAACAGGTTTGGCTGTCATTACAGTAATGCTTGTGACGACGTGCCTAATGTCACTCGTTATCGTCCTTTGTTGGCGGAAAAGTGTCTTTGTAGCACTTGCATTTGTTATTTTCTTTGGCTCCTTTGAAGCACTATACTTCTCAGCTTCCCTGATCAAGTTTCTTGAAGGGGCTTGGGTCCCTGTTGCCCTTTCATTAATCTTCATGGTTATAATGTACGTTTGGCACTATGGAACCCTCAAGAAATACGAGTTTGATGTCCAAAACAAGGTGTCCATCAATTGGCTTCTTAGCTTAGGACCTAGCTTGGGTATTGTACGAGTCCGTGGAATGGGTTTGATCCACACTGAGCTTGTTTCGGGGATCCCTGCAATTTTCTCTCACTTCGTCACCAATCTTCCGGCTTTCCACCAAGTCCTAGTTTTCTTGTGTGTTAAATCGGTCCCCGTTCCACATGTAAAGCCTGAAGAGCGATTCCTTGTCGGTCACATTGGGCCAAAAGAATATCGGCTTTATAGATGTATAGTGAGATATGGGTACCGTGATTTTCACAAGGATGACTTTGAGTTTGAGAATGATCTTGTGTGTAGCATAGCAGAATTCATAAGGGGTGAAAGTAACAAGATGAATGGGTTGAAGGATGAGTCAGACAAGGATAACGATGAGAAGATGACCGTAGTTGGAAGTCCCTCTACTCATGTAGATGGGATAAGGATGCGTGAAGACATGGATGAGGACAACAGAGACTTACCGGGAACTTCTGAGCTAAAAGAGATACTATCTCCAATTATCACACCAAGGAAAAGAGTCCGGTTTTTGTTGCCTGAATCACCAAAGATTCAGGATAAAGCTAGGGAAGAACTTCAAGATCTAATGGAAGCTAGAGAGGCAGGAATAGCATACATATTGGGGCATGCGCATGTAAGAGCTAAGCAAGGTTCAAGTTGGATTAAGAAGCTTGTGATTAATATAGGTTATGACTTCTTGAGAAGGAATTGCAGAGCGCCTTCTTATCCGCTTAGTGTTCCTCATGCATCAACTTTAGAGGTAGGAATGATCTGCCATATTTAGTTTAAAGTTATGCATGCATCATAATTTTGGGTATACTTTGTATATGATGTAATTTTGCTTTGTATATGGAATGGTCACCTTGTTTTTGCATATTTCAAAGGGGACAATAGGAATACTGTCCAGAAAAACTTCATATCTGCAAAAAGCGTTTGTTATTTTTGATGGAAGTAATGTGCAAGACCATAAATTTAGTTCCTTAGCATACAGCTTAGGGGTGAAGAGTTGAAAAACGAAATGATACACTTATTTCAGACATTAGTAGAAAATACACTCAAAATTCGACCAGACTTACCTCTTCAGAGTTTAGAGTTTAGAGTTTAGAGTTTAGAGCATCGTATCTCCAATAATTTATCCCTAACGTGAATTACTAGTAACACTTAAATATCTAGGACCAGATAGAACATTCTCTCTTTTTCGTTTAATGGTCTAGTGGGGCAGCAATCATTTGACAAAACATCCAAGTAGGTTTGTGTGGCCATTGTTTCTAACTTTCTTGGTTTTGCACTTCAAGGGCTTGCTTCTGCTAACATAGGAACTATTATTGCATGATTTGTGCAATGTCAAGAATTAAAAGCAAACATGGATGACCCCTTGTGTTTCCCAAGACTTAACATCAAGCTTGAATGACATGAATCTCATCATTCAATTGCACAATTGCTTCGAAATATGCCATGTTATGATAAGCCTCCAAATTTGAAGCATCTACTTTGTCTTGCTAACTTCTTACCACTTTTCACCTTATTGTCATCCTAAAAATACTTGGTGTTGCCCTTAAATTCTTTCTAATCTTTTTCGGTATGTCCCATGTAATAAAAATAAAGTATACTATTAAATTATAAATCTCATATTCCGTATTTTGCCCTGCACGTCTAAAATGTCAGAAACGGACGTTGGACCATGTAATCAAAACTCACCCTTTCTCATCTCCTTTGGCTGGAAACTTGACTTTCACCTTCCCTTCTTACGCCTAAAGGTGTGGGTAGACGATAAATTTATAACATAGCTCTTGTGGTCGATGACAAGATCTTATCTTAAGAGAGGCCCCATCTCATTACTTAGCCCCTTTATAGCGAAAGGAACACCTATTTCCATCAGATCTGAGTCATGTATACACCTTGCATCTGCTTATATGCGACTTGTAATTTGTAAAGCCCCTCTCTTTTTCAGCTTCTCTTCTTTGAGGAAGCAAATTATTGTTAAGACTTAAAATGGCCTTATATTTGGAGAGTATCTTGTTTAGGTTGTCTATTGCAAATTCCATCACTTCTACAGCATCGCAAATGATGACCATCTTTCATGGGCTAACTCGCCTTCCTGCTCCATGACACAAAGTTGCTTGCACCGTGAATACTTCTCCCATTTCAAAATATTTACGCGATCATTTTGCTTTTTGCACTATTTATGTAATGGTGTAATTATTTTGATACAAGGGTAATAATGAACTAATAATAAAACCTTAGATAGAGAATTAGTATCATGCTCATGTAAAACAACACATTCTCATATATATAAAAAACACAGTTTATGCAACACGCATGCCTAACTGAAAATTATACACGTACTTCATAAAGTTTTCAAGATTCACACATCTTATGAATTATGTTGATTCCTTATTCAATATAAAAATGATATTCTAAGTTACAACTTAAGACTACACACCTAGAAAATATTAAATTCGAGGTTCAATGAATCATTGACGAGATTTCAATTTTTTTTATTTCTAAGCTTTTTTAAAAAAAAATTGCAAAAATAAGCTACTTCCCAAACTAATTTCATAAATAAGACAATTTTGCTTCGGACAAAAATCGTTATCCCATGCAATGATTTGTAATAAGTTGGAATAGGGGAATGGTAGAAACGTGGGCCAAGGGAAATCGTTGTTCTGGACAACGATTTCAATCAGGTGAAAATCGTTGCCCTGGGCAATGATTTCTGGCTAACTGAAAACCTGACTGAAATCGTTGCCCAGCCCTTGGCCCACGTTTGATTTTGGAGCAACGATTTTCTTTGAGCTAAACTTTTTTCCATTCCCCTAATCCATCTTACTACAAATCGTCGTTTGGGGCAACGATTTTGTCTTAGCTAAATTGTTGCCTCAGGCAATGATTTTTATCCGAGCCTAAATTGACTTATTTTTCAAATTACTTTGGTTATGATTTTTTTTAAAAAAAACTTAGAAAAAAAAATTCCGAGATTTCCACAAGTGGCGAAAATGAGATATATATTAAAAATTACTCCCTCTGTTCTTTTTTGTTCTTCCCATATTCCCCATCCGAAAATTTCAAAATGTTGTTCTCATTTGGAATCCTTCTATTTTAGTTTAATATTGTGATTGATTGAAAAAGTTTGATGGTTATGATCACTATCTATGTGATATGTATCCCATTGGTTGATTTTTTAATTGTTTAATGACATAAACTTTAGAAATTTTACTACTTAGTTAATGCTCAACCCACTTGTATTATTTTTAATAAAATATATTCTTAGTTTTAGATTAATTTAAATTATTTTATAGAATCTTAATAATATTTAATATTGTATTGGTTTCTTCCGTGATTCCAAATGGGAAGGAAAAAAAAGAACGGAGGAAGTATGATATTAAAAAATTAGTCATAGAAAAAATTGAACCATAGAAATAATTAATCATAAATTTTTTATATATTAAAAAATTAAATATTATGATACTATAATTTAAAAAAATGATTAATTGATGAGAATAATTCAACCTTTGACAGTTTGCTAATAATGATTCAGCCTTTTATTTAGTTATGAATAATCCTACCTTTGACCCCGCCTTCATTGACTTAGTTTACTGGTTACCATATTCATTATGGGGTGACGCATGGCATTGGTAATTTTTCCTTCTAAACTTAAACTCATTGTCCTAAACACACCAACCCAACTTCATCACCAACTTCTTCGTCTCTCTCACCCTCTCTTTCGTCTTTACTCATGTGGTGCAAGTTTGATGATTAAAATGTTACACTGTGCGTTATTGACTTGAATTGAAGGTGTACTTTTTTAGCTTTATTATAATTTTGCTGAAATTATGTTCAATAAGTTTGATAAAATGTCGACATTTGAAGTTTACTTGTGGGTAAATATATTAAAAGTTTGTCGAACTTGATGATTATTTGTGGGAAATTTCCTAAATTATTTTTGATGAATTCGGTTTCGATATAAACACACTAATGAATATGTTTCCCGTTTAAATTTGTTTTGAAATCTATGCAAAAACAAATGAAAAGAATAAAAAACATAGGGTGTAATTACTAGGGTCCTACCATAGAAAAAAGAAAATGAAAGCATGAAGGAGGAAACATAATTTAAGGAACAAGATATTTAAATATGTATTCAACCCTCCAAATTTATTCATTAATTAAGGTGTTATTGAAAAAGAAATTTAATAAGGAAATATAACTTGGATCAATTGAAAATAAGTGTTTCTTTTGACTCCTAAAGTGGGAAGCTAAACTTTAAAAAACATTTTAATTTAACTACTTGTCTATAAATGAGTTGAATGCACTAATTTCCTAGGTTTAAGTTCCTTAAAAATGTCATTATCATACATCCATTACATGATGCTTTTATATAGTCTATTTATCTATCTATCTATTTATATATCTATTGCTTTAAAATTCAAAAATAGAAAAGTAGTTAAACTTTAGCATATGAACATGCATGTTCACTACTGAAGTATTTCCATAATATATCATACAATTTCGGATATATTTCTTTAATCCGTTCATTTAATATTACATGCCCCATTTGTTTTTTTTTTTTATTTGATGCAGAAGAAGAGAAAAGATCTCCAAGACATGCCCCATAAGTTAGATAAGTAGGATTCACAAATCAAACCAATGACCACACACTGAAGTCGAGGTCCAACCATCCAAACATAAAAATAACTGTCATTGAAACATATTTCATATACTGCACGATACATTTTTATTAAAAATTAATAATCAATTGAATATCAAATTAATGTATTGAAATTTTTTGAAATACCTATTGTCAAATTACCAAATACATTATACTTTATATCATTTAATTAACATTTCATTCTACTTTAAAGAACATAAATTGCTAGTGCTTGCTGCTTACAACTCTCTTTACGTAAAAACAATTAAATCCACAAACCTTGTTGAAGATGGCTGGAGTGGCTACCAATTCAAACCAATTCAACTAATTAAGCTCTTTATTGAATAATATACAATACAAGCTTGTTTCTTATTCTAAACAAACTAAAATGTTCCCCCTATAAATGCACAATATACATATAATATGAGGGATAACATGAATACAAAGTACGAAACTAAGGTAAATTGGTATTATCTTCGATAAACACATTTAGAAAAAAAAACAAATAAATAAAAAAGAGTAATTTTGTGACTATGCTCTTGAGAAATAGGCAATAATAAAACTAAGACATTTTCACTTAATTTGAAAGCAATAAATATAGTGTAAAAAATGAGTGTAGTATGTGTAACTTAAAAGTGCAATATGAATTTTTATGATATAAACTATTATAAATTCAATATGATCAATTATGGGCCTTATGGCATATGTTATAGTATATAATTACCGAAACGAACTAAATTGCATGCTGCAATGCGAATAAAATATTAAGCGCAACAACTGTATTGACATTTACATATCAGGCAAGGCCCAAATAAGTGTCATCGACACACCCTCGTCAATGTGAAGATTGATTCTTCATAAAGCAACAAGATTTTGAACATAGATATCTAAACATATATAACATGTAATTAAACATTGAAAAGAAAACCAACCGGTGGTATAATACTTCATCCTTTAAGCATGAGGCTAGGGGTTCAATCTCTCCCATGTAGGGGTGTCAAATCGGGTCAACAGGTTAGTTCTGGGTTGATCCATCGTGGGTCGGTTCTTATCGGGTCAATTTTGCCTATCGGGTCGGGACATTATCGGGTCGGGTTAAATCGGTTATTTGCTTGGTTGGGTTCGGGTCGGGTCAATGTCGATTCGGGTCAAGGTCGGTTCGGGTTGTATTCGGTTCGGGTCAAGGTCAGTTATAGTACAATCGGGTCGGTTCCTAAACGGGTTATATTGGGTTATTTCGGATTCGGGTCAAGGTCGGTTCTGGTAAAATCGGATCGGTTCCTAAACGGGTTATAGCGAGGTTATTTCAAGTTTGGGTCAAGGTCGGTTCTGGTAAAATCAGATCGATTCTTGAACGGGTTATTTATGGTCAAGGTCGGTTTTGATAAAATCGGACAATGATGATGGTTAATTCATAAATTGGACAATGATGATGTCGATAAGTCATTTAAAACAAAATATTTATGAGGTAATGATTATTAAATGTGTATTATCCTATCAAACTAGTCAATAACATATGATGTTAAGTTTATATATACATAAGAACTTGTAATATGTTTAGTTTGAATCGACAATGACAAGTTTAGTTTCAAAGTTATTAGATATTAGGTAAAAAATAGGTCTATCAAGATTATGTCATATTCATGTATATTCAAATTATTAACACATCCAGTGAATTCGGGTAACGAATTGTTATAAATCAGGTTATATCGGTTATGTGTCGGTTTCAATCGATTTTGGGTTCTTTTCGGGTAGGGTCTGTAACGGGTTGGGTCTGTATCGAGTCGGGTCTGTAACGGGTCGGGTCTGTAACGGGTCGGGTCCCTAACGGGCCGGACACGGATTGGGTTCGGGTCTTTGTCAAATGGTTTCGGGTTAACTTCATATCAGGTTGGGTCGATTTTTGGGTCTCACTTTTCGGGTCATAATCAGGTCAAGTCCGAGTCAGTTTTGGGTAACTTATCGAGTCGGGTCTGATTCTGACAGCTCTACTCCCATGTGAATGGAGCAAACTATTTGGCCAGTCCCTAACCGCTTAGTGCGCGTCCCGCTAGGACAAAAGATTAGTCCTCTAAAAAAATAATAAACAAAAGGGACACATTATGAAGGAGAATAAAGGGATATTGGAGGAAAGATTATGCCAACCGTGATTCACTATAAATTGAGCATAAATAAACGGAATCACCTACACTTCAAATCTAAAAAAACCATCATTAAAATCAAACAAAATTAACAAACTAGACAACTACTCGATTTTGAACCAAATATAACATTTCAATTAATTCAAAGAACAATTGGAAGAAGAAAAAATTCATATAAAATAAAATAAATCAAATTATCATCAAAATAGAAAAAAAATCAAAGAGAGACAAACTTTAGATCATGCCCTAGTATATATATGAAAGTAATCATACCAATGCAATAGATTGAATCCAAACAGAAAATGAAAATGTAAGCAGGGGAGAGAGTTAAGAGGCAAAATAAATAAAGTGGATTGAGGGAAGTTTTAGTTTTTGATTTTTGGAGGAAAAGTAGACCTGATCAAATTGCGGGTCGGATTGGGTTCAGGTCGAGCCAAAAGGTTGGTTTGCTACCCATTCTTTGGGCCGGGTTTTCGAGACGAGATTGTATTTAGGCCTAAAGTTGTTGTCCATATCTCGTCTAAATCGGGTTTTTTGGGCTATTTTAGTATGCAAATTAGTTAAGATAGCTTACCTTTGGGTCACCAAGAAAAGGCATTGGTGTTCCACCTTAATCAAGTACTACTTAATTACAAGGACATGTAAAATAAACTCATAAACATGACAGCATACTAGTGTTAAATCTGCACAATAATACTCACAAACCTCCATTTTAAGCAGCATCTCCTTTTTCACTGCTATCTCTCCTCACATTATCATCAACATCTCCAACTTACAAAATAGAGAAACATTTACATTCTGCCAAAATAAGATAATTAGAAGCCCAACATATAAAACAAAGAAACTGATCTAGGCAGATATTAATTTCCCAAAGAATACATAGGAAGTCCATAATCCTTTAACCAACCTCCCAAAGTCCAAGTTTTCATATGATCTAACTCAGAAGGAAGCTACTTGAGAAACTACAAATAGAGCCAATATCAACATCTCTATTGCATCCTATGACACATATCACTAGTATTAGTATATTTCATTTTGCACCGGTGTATTAATTAGGAGTTAAAAGGACATGCTAATCTAATCATGATAATATTGTAACCAAAATAAAAAGACTCATTGCGCCAAGTCATGGAGAGTCCCCTGTGTAAATTTTTAAAAGAAAGAGGTAGAAATTACGTGGATGTCAGTTCAGGCCGGACAATACTACGCAAATCCATCCCAATATTTTTCAGGCCAAAGTCAAGTAGCCCAAACCCTAATTTGGGGCTAGTTTTTGGTGCCCAAACCTGGACTTTTTTGGGTTGGGCCGGGTCGGGCTAGCAGGTTGGGCCATTGACTGCTAGATTTTTTATACCATTTTTTTCTATAAACTTTTTTTAGGGTTAAAACACTTAAGTAGTGATGAATTTCGAACAATTTTAAATTTGTAAAATGAGTTTTTTTAGTTGGGGTTTAAGATCATCGTGGTTAAAAGAAATATTTTTATTACTAAAATAGATTACTCCGAGTATTTGTTTCGTAAGAAACACGTCAATAAATGAATAACTTTATGTATTAGTAGGTTCTCTCGTGCTAATAATTTCATGAGATAAAATAGTTAGCCAATTTGCAACATTAAATCCAAAAAATGGAAGTTGCATTAAATGAATAAATGAATAAATAAATAAATAAAAAGACAAAAGGTGGAATTAGGAAGAGAGGGCCAAAATTAGCAGGGCTATGAAAGTAAGAAGATAAAGATTGTCCAATTAAAGAACAGATGAATTTGGCCTTTGAGGCCAAAGGAGGGACCTGTGCTCATTTAGACCACGTGGATTGACAAGTGTCAAAGTACGGTCCATCCGGCGGCACTAGGAAATCCAGTGGGGTTTTGACAGATAACGAGTGGGACCCACGAAATGGATTTGCTTCTAACTTGCTTACTTGGCATCTTTCCATTGGTTAGAGGAGGGTGGGGGAATTAATTTGTGGTTTGGGAAACAGAGAGTGGAGAAAATGGTGTAGGCTTTCGTGTTGGTGCGATTGATTTGGTATGGCTTAGAAGTGTTTAAAATTATACACATTATTCTTGGTTTTTTACGTGCAAGCCATTTTCAATGTTTTTACTATCTTCATCAAATCTTTGTAAGTACGTATGTGCTTATTGATACAAACTAAATTAGAGGCACTGCCAGTCTGCCCATCCTATACTTGTTCTTTCCCCCTTTTGCCTACTGATATTACCGATCGTATCCGTAATTTTTCTACCAACAACAAAAAGATAAAAACAATATACTATTTTAGGTACTTGGTCCTCCTTGGCAAATTGATTGCATCATCGCTAACATTTCTGTCCTTTTCTAACAGTTCTACAACTAATCTGTTCAACATACTTATAGAGAGACAAACCGGACAACATTAAATATTGGACGCCTAATAATGAACTACTTAGATATATTTTTTTTATAATAGCTATTTTTTATTTCACGTTTTCGTGTCTGATATATTAGGAGTTTTTCTCATGAGGAGGTCTCCCGGTTCAAAAATTTACTTACAATTTATTTATATATTGAGTTTTACATATATGTGTATATGTCATGGTCTAGCCTCTTCCGGATAAATAAGGTTTTTTCATCAATGTACCCTACTCTCTGTAACTTCAAATCAATTGTATCGATATAACTAAGAAGACGGTGGAATTGCCAAAAAGTATCAAGGAGTTTTGCATCCATAACTTGGCAAATTCAAATCACACTAATATTCTATACGTATAATTGTATTCTTTTTAATGGCGGAGGAAGAAGAAAAAGACGTTTATAGCTTATTATGCATGTCTTACACTATAGGCTCAGTCCCTATTTTTCTGGGATGTAAACGTTTTCCATAGTTTAATTGGGAGTAGTACAGATTTTACAATATCAATATGCTACAGATTTTACCTAATGTCGACATTCAATTCATGTATACCTAGGAAATCATTTTTTTTTTTGGCAATTCCTAGGAAATCATTATTGGACCTTAGTCTCCTAGAGCCTACAAATTTTATTATCATATCAGTATATCACTTGGTCGACGTCGTAACATAAAAATTTCCTTGCCAAAAAATGTAAAAAAAAAAAAATATTTTTACGTTATTCTTTTTTTTTTTTTGGACATCTCGTTTTTATGTTATTCTAACTTCGTGTATTTTTCATAAATTGACTTAATGAACAGAAAACGAGATCAGATATAAAGAAATAATAAAAAAATTCATAACTTTCAAGTCAACCCAATGCCTTATTCTACGCTTATTCGAAGTAGGAGTTAGAACTTGGAAGTTAATTCATAAAAAAATTTACTGGGAAAAGAAAAGATCCAACCAAAAGAATTATAGTGCATGTGTTCCTAAAACATTGGCCCAATTTGATTTTAAGGTTTCAAATGCATGACTTTAAATTTTTTTATCTCTAAATTCGTTAGGCAAAAAAATTATGAAAATTTAATATTAGAAAATTTTACATTGAGATACATTCAACAAAATCCTACTTGAATATATATTCTAAAACTATACTTGAAATAATAAAAGATACTTTTTGAAAACAGAAGTTACTCCTCAACACAGTATATGTCAATTTTTATCAAAAGTAAGAAGTTAACTTTAATTTAAAAAAAAAATACGTACCTAAGTTACAGTCCCACAGACGACATAGATAAAAATGTACTGCGCTATACGCGAAGCAAGTAGCACTATAAAAGAAGATAACATTGTCAATGTACACTATTAACTAATCATTTATCGTCACTATCTTGGAAGCATGCCTATCCAGTTAACTCAGATCAATTATTAATGTACAAGTAGTACTAGATATATTATTAAATCTACAAAATAAATTGTCATTGTATATTAGGGATTGAAGTTAATTATATATATTAATCTCGTTGTCAATCAGCCTCTCTATGCCCACAAGTCACGATTTATAGGTTCAAGTTTGAGTAAATTTCTTACGTCTCTATCATAGTGTCAATCAAATTCGTGTCTTAAATTAAAGAAGTTAAAGATGACTACGTAGGTAGAGGAAATCAAGATTAACTTAATTTTCTTTACTTAGTGTACGTAAAATACATTGACAATAGTTAATAATATATTTGGTATGTGGTAATAATTCGTGAGAATATGTGCTAATAGTTTTATTTTTCATATGTAAGTTTGTGAATAGAATCATAAGTCATTAGTTCATTACGCGTAAAACATCACACACGAGTATCTAACATTGATAAACTAAGAGAGTGATGTCCATTGTATAAGGCTAATAGATTACTTTCCTAATTGTCACATGGTTTTAATATGAGTCTTGTAAAGTAGGCTTTCTCTACTCCAAATGGGTGTAATTCAGACCCGTATTGAACATAAATGAGTCATTCCCCAAATATCTCATATCCTAAATTCATTTTCGTTGCCATTAATGAATCAAGAGGTATTTAATCGTAATAATTTATGAAAAAATTATATATTTGTACATAGATGCATAGAGATTATATTGATGAATATATTTCGAGATGGAAGCGTAGAGTTTCATATTGACTAATTGTTATCGATTAGAATGAGTTAAATCGTTTGAAATTAGTGTTAGTTTGTCCATAACATTAAAGAGTCTAAGTTTTACTTAGGTTTTGAAATCAAGATTATGTAGGTTAAATTGTGGTTGTTATTCTTGAGAATATTGGCTATGTTTAGAGTCTTAAAAAAATAGTGTAAGCCAATAGGAATGAAAATCAAATGTTCAACAATAAGATCGGTAAATATACCTACATATTTCGTATTAACTAATCTTTCTCATTATTCAAATATTAATATTACAATTTCGAATCAATAATATAGACGTGAATGCATTCACGTACAAACATTTGTATCGATAGTAAATAAATGAATTATTTACTACCTAAATTGCAAGATTATTGTGTAACAAATAAATTAAAAACATGAATCTCATTCATAATTTCTAATATAAAGAAAACAAAAATGAACATCAAAAGTAGTTAGGCCACGATGAAGGATAGGAGTAGGTAAGAGCAAGCAAGCAAAGGGTAGGTATGTAATAAAAAGCAACACAAAGGGTCAAAGTCAAACCCACATCAAAATTAAACTTGATCCAAAAAATAAATAAAAAAAACTTATCCAAAACCAAGGTTTAAATCTAACTATGGTAAACCGTATAGTTTGTTCAGTCTCTCTCTTCCTGAGTCATCTTCAATTCTTCATCTGTCTTCCTACACTTCTCGACGCTTTACACTTTCTCTCTCTTAGAAAAAAAAACCCGAGTATCGTAGCGTCAGTTTGTTCACGTTGCTTAACTTCCCACACTCTCTTTCCGCCATTTTCTGGTGAGTCAACTCGTTTTCTTTCTCCCCTTTTCACCTCTTTTGCTCTTCCTTATTTCTCTGATCTAAATTCTTCAACTTTTAATTTATTTGGTTAAATTATTTATTTTTTTCTTATTTCTTTTGGATTAAGTTGTGTTGAATTATTTTGTTGATGAAGAGAATAGTGATTTTTTTTTTAAAACCCAGATCTTTATTTGTTCAAATATGATGCAGAAATTAGTAAATTTGAGCTATTTATGTCTTACTGTGATTTGCATAAAAAAATCTGGGTTAAAGTTTCAATTTTTATTTATTGCAGTGGTTTGTCTGTTTTTAGTATGTGTCTTTGTATTTTATAGGATTTAGTATGGTTTTATTGAAGAAATATATGGAGTAATTTTTAAGGAAGTACGAATTTTTTATGGTCTTTTTGTTTGAGTCTTGGTAATATCTGTATAATTTTTGGTAAATTTTTTGGGTATATTAGTGATGAGTTAAATAATATTATAGTTTATGGAGTATAGATTGTTGATTGAGCAGGCCACTATCAAAATGAAAATATCCCTTGACCGAAAAATAGAGTATTTTTTAGGAGTCTTCTACTGGTAAAAATGGTGAAGGAGTCTGAGAATACTAGTTAAAAATGAACATCTAATTAAGGGTTGTTTTTGTGTTACTAGGAGATGAGAGGGTTGAAGTTTAGTATATAGGTTGAGGTTTACTTTATTTTGGGCCTACGGGTGTGACATGGGGAAATGTTATGAAGTCCAGAAACTTGAAATCCGAATGAAATGCACTATATTAAGGAAAATTGATTTTGAAAGTAGTCTAATGGCCCTGATTTGATCTCTAAGGCTCCGAAAGTATTCACTGATGATTGCGGGTATGGTAGTACAAGGCTGCAAGCTGTGTATTGTGTGTTTTTTGATTTTTATTGCATGGTTTGAGTGGTAATCAATATCAAGCACTCGTCATAGTTGACCTGACCCTTTTTTATGAACTTATAGTTGTGCCCTTCTTTCTTTCCGAACCTTATAGATTACAGTAGCTTTTTGATGGCCTGGCAAAGGCTTTGTCAACGCCTTTAAGCTCTGTATACATGGAGGATATTGTGTGGTTCACTGTGTTTTATTGCCAGCATACTGTTCTTTTTAGTCTTGGTTCCTGTTTCTGAGATGCATCTGTTGGTGACTGGTTTGGTGTAGTTTGACCTTGTGCTGCAAGTTGGGTGTGATAGCTGAATGATTTTTGTGCTGCATCACTTAGTAACCATGCTCTGCAAATCTGTGGAATTGAAAAAATCTTTAGATGGAATATCTTTTTTGATGCCTACTTTTGGTTCTGCTGTAGATCCTTTTCTATAATACAACTTTATAATCCCTAGATATTGTACATTGGTGTTGGTACTAGTGTAAACCAATCTCAGTGGTTGCTGCGTGAAAACTTCTGTGACTTTGGTTATTAGGGTTTGGTTTTGTATTTACTTTGAATAGTTCATGGAAAGATGAAAATGGTGTTTCAGCTCATGAGTGGAAATCTGTGGGGAATCAGTTGTACTTCTGTGTTCATAACTCCCATTTCTCAATGGTCACTACCACCATGATTTTCAGATTTTGTAAAGATAATATCTTTGCATAGTAGACCTTCTGCAAAGTTTCAGTTACATGAGTCAATTTTGTTGACTTAATTTTCTTTTAGTAAATTTTTCTGGACCTATGTGCATCCATTGACAACATAATGAATGAAGGAATAGATTTGTTGAGGGCTGAAGATTAGTTAATCCAGTGACTTACATAGCTATACGCTAGTTGAGGTATCTCTATGAAGTACGGGTTCTCACTAGATAGCCATCCCTTGTACCCGATATATTCCCATAGTGGGTAAGATATCATACTTCAATTAATTGTGTGCTGTATACTTTTTAATAATTTTCAGATTTGCTGTTTTCGATCCCTGTATTAGTTTTTGAACCCTTTGCATGTCGGTGCAAAATATTCATTAGATAGAAAATGTGGTTGGCTACATAAAGTTGACTCTTAAAACGGTGAGTGGATAAAAGGGTTCAGTAATAGCAGTATATTGTCCATTCTAATATGATGTCATGTCAATCCTACAAGGATCTGACTGCTTTTGCGAACTGTGACCCATGTTATTGAATACAGGAGGATTGCGGAAATTTTTATATTGTAAATTTCTCTTTTTTTTTGGTCGTATGATTGAATGCTTGCTTGGTTGCTATAAGAATTTACATATGTATTGGAAGAGGCAGGAAGAAGGGGTGGGGGTAGGCGTGCTTGTCATTTACATGATTAATTTTAGTGTTTTTACAATTTTCGTGTGTCAACACTTTATGTAACCCTTTATTGACTTATTTTTGACAATCATCAGATCACCTGTATGATTGAGCTGTCTAATAGGAGCTTCTATCATCCATGGGATCGAAATCGTATGGAAATTTGCTGGGCCTCGTCTCTGGTGATCTATTGGATATCCCTTGTACACCTAAAACTCTTCCACGGGTAATGACTGTTCCTGGGATTATCTCTGATATGGATGGTCGTGAAAGTAGTGATGATGATGTGGAGGCCTCAATTGTTCGAGAGAGAACAATTATTGTTGCTAATATGTTGCCTCTTCATGCCTCTAGGGATACCAAAACTGGAAACTGGTGTTTCACTGTAGACGAGGATTCGATTTTTCTGCAGTTGAAAAATGGATTAGCACCCAATACCGAGGTTATCTATATTGGTTCCCTGAAGGCTGATATTGATAATAATGAGCAAGATGAGGTTTCACAGAAGCTTTTCAAGGAATTTAAATGTGTTCCTACTTTTCTGCCCCAGGACCTCCAGAAGAAGTTCTATTATGGGTACTGTAAGCAGTATTTATGGCCACTTTTTCATTACATGCTACCCATGTGCCCAGACCACGGCGATCGTTTTGATCGCTCACTCTGGCAGGCATATGTTTCGGCTAACAAAATATTTGCTGATAAAGTAATGGAAGTCATAAATCCTGAGGACGATTATGTTTGGGTGCATGATTATCACCTCATGGTCTTGCCCACTTTTTTAAGGAAAAGATTCTATCGAGTGAAGCTGGGATTTTTCTTGCATAGCCCATTCCCTTCTTCGGAGATCTACCGAACGTTGCCTGTAAGGGATGAAATCTTGAGAGGCCTTCTGAATTCTGATTTAGTGGGATTTCATACCTTTGATTATGCCAGGCATTTCTTATCATGCTGCAGTAGGATGCTAGGATTGGACTATGCATCAAAGAGAGGGCATATTGGATTGGATTATTTTGGTCGCACTGTTTACATTAAAATTTTGCCTGTCGGTATTCATGTGGGTCGAATAGAATCTGCTTTGAATCGTCCTTGCACGTCTGTCAGAGTCAAAGAAATTCAAAAACAATTCAAAGGGAAAAAAGTGATTGTCGGGATTGATGATATGGATATTTTTAAAGGCATCAGTCTGAAACTATTGGCCATTGAGCAACTACTGCTTCAGAATCCCGAGTTCCAGGGCAAGTTGGTTCTGATTCAAATCATTAATCCTGCTCGAAGTTCAGGCAAGGATGTGCTGGAAGCAAAGAAGGAGACATATCTGATTGCAAAAAGGATAAATGAGTTGTATGGTTCTCCAAATTATGAACCTGTAATTATCATTGATCGCCCTGTTCCTCGTTTTGAGAAGTCAGCGTATTATGCTGTAGCTGAATGCTGCCTAGTGAATGCCGTTAGGGATGGTATGAATCTGGTTCCATACAAGTATATTGTCTGCAGGCAGGGAACGCCTACCTTAGAGGAAGCTTTAGGTGTGGACCCAGACACTCCTCACACCAGCATGCTTGTAGTCTCAGAATTTGTAGGATGCTCTCCTTCTCTCAGTGGTGCCATCAGAGTGAACCCTTGGGATATTGATGCTGTGGCTGAAGCCTTGAATTTGGCTCTCACAATGCCTGATTTTGAAAAACAGTTACGACATGAGAAACACTATCGATATGTCAGTACTCATGACGCAGCTTATTGGGCACGCAGCTTTGTGCAGGATTTGGAGAGAGCATGCCAAAACCATTATAATAACCGGTGTTGGGGATTTGGTTTAGGGCTAAGTTTCAGAGTCGTCTCTCTTTCTCCAAATTTCAGGAAGCTAAATGTTGACTATCTTGCCTCAGCGTACAGGAGGACCTCTAAAAGAGTTATATTCCTGGATTATGATGGTACTCTTGTACCACAATCAAGTATGAACAAATGTCCAAGCCCAGAAGTTATCTCTGTTCTGAATGCCCTTTGCAATGATCCCAAGAACACAGTGTTTATTGTCAGTGGTAGAGGAAAAGATCAACTTGGCAAATGGCTTGATCCATGTCAGTTGCTGGGAATAGCTGCTGAGCATGGGTACTTCTTACGGTAAGTAGGAAATTTCAAATTTTGATACTTAAAATTTAACGAATTTTCATAATAATTGACAATGATGGCGGAGGATGAACATGGGCATTGGTTCTTATCTGGTATATATTTGGGAGGGGAATTGGAGGATGAATAGGAGTGTTGTAGAGATAAGGGTAATAGAAGAGATTATGTTTACAGGTTAGGAGCAAGAAGTTAACTGAAGTCAAATTTGAAAATCAATAGTCATTGCTTGGTGTGGTAGTGCTTACTCTTTAGGATGGCTAATGGTAGATTTATCTGTAAAAGTTTGTACTTCAATTTGATTTTCATAAATACAGCCAAGTATCCACAAAGTTCTAGTGCACAATAGTTCCCCTGCTCTGGAAGTTTCACTTTGGTTTGCTTCAAGCTGACTTTTTCTTGCATTTTGCAGGTTGAATAAGGCCGCTGATTGGGAATCTTATACTGCAGAGCTTGACTGGAAAGAAATTGTTGAACCTATCATGAGATCATATACCGAAGCAACTGATGGCTCTAGCATTGAGACAAAAGAAAGTGCTTTGGTGTGGCACCATCAATATGCAGACCCTGACTTTGGTTCCTGGCAAGCAATGGAGTTGGTGGATCATCTTGAAAATGTGCTCGCCAATGAACCAGCTGTCGTTGCTAGGGGCCACAACATTGTTGAAGTGAAGCCACAGGTATTGTGTTGGTTTACTTGTTCCTCTTCCCTTTGTGCCATGTTCTCTTATATTAATTGATCATTTTTTGGTTTAAGCAGGGTGTTAGCAAGGGGCTTGTTGTTGAGAAAGTTATTACAATGCTAATTAATGAAGAGAAACGACCAGATTTTCTTGTGTGCATTGGGGATGACCGATCCGATGAAGACATGTTTGAAAGCTTGTTGAAGTTTTCAAGTCCCTCTACGCCTGCACTCCCTGAGCTCTTTTGCTGTACTGTTGGACAAAAGCCTAGCAAAGCGAAATACTATCTTGATGATACATCTGATGTTTTGAGGCTGCTTGGTGGGCTAGCTGCTGCTGCCTCAACACAAAAACATCGGTATAATCCTCATGCTCAAGTCTCGTTTGAAAGTACTTTCTAGTAGACCGGTGTGTGCTCGTAGTTATATGCCCAGTGTGTATACGTCAGAAATAGAACGCTGTCTCAGGATTCTCTTCTATGATGGAAAAGTGGTGCCTAGCTGTAGTGTGAGAAGAATCACCAGGGATTTTCACCTACAGTTGCTCTTTACTGACATCCTGTGATCTCAAGCACTTTCAAATCTTTTGACATGTCATCGGTTACTTGTACATGGTGACAGTATAGTAGTTTTACTACAGGAAGGGTCCTTGGATGCAGATCATCTTCCAATTGTGTGGTTGCTTTAAACTAGCACCGGACTCCCCATCAAGGTGTACAGCATTGTCTTTTGATGCATAGGTTCGTTCCCTTGTCTCTAACAAAGTGATTTGGATGATCATGAACAAAAACATAGGGATATCCGACCTGATCTTTTAGAGAGGTCAACAGGATACTCATTGCTAACAAAAAAGGCTTTAGCGGAGATAAGTGGTTTCTTCTGCAAGATCGAGTTTCGGCGTATTAATAACTTGATGTGCTAATTGTTGTTGGAATAGGATTGTTGTATGTTTTGCCTTTGTAAGTAAAAATGTCTTATACATGGAAAATCCAGTAGAGACTCATTCGTAGGAAAAGCGGCGTCCTGTTCTTTTTACATAATACCATTGTCGTTTTTGGTTGATTATGTGCATCAGTGCATGGCTCAACATCATGCTTGAGCAACTTGTGCAGTGACCTACTGACCAGTGACTGAAGAAGCAGTTGCTTATCCGAGTGGATGATAGATGTAACTATGTAAAGCCTATATGCAGGTCCACATGGGGAAAGACATCATGCCTGAGTTCTAGGCTGCACATGGTTATGCTATAAGATCTGATAGAGATATACGCTCTTTTGTCTACGTATGATTCTTATGCTGGAATGCATTATCCAGGGGTCTAAATAAATTGTCCTTTTTACCCTTGCTAGGGTAACGTCGGTTTCGCTGAAAGGATATGTCGTGTTTGGCTGATGGGAGATTTCGATTCTCCGGAAGCCAGATTTTCATTTCTTATGCAAGGTTGTAAAAGTGAAGCTCATTTTCCATTAGGATGAAAAATATTTTCTTTTACAAATAAGCTGTTACATTAAAAATTATACACTTTGATTTTTATGTTTGTTAACGTACTAATTTGACGATTTATATTTCTAATTGATAATTATGAAAAAAATTTCAATTTAAATATAAATTAGAACTAATCTACTATCCTTTCATATGATTACAAATATTTGTTTATATATGATTAGAAAAAACTCAACCAAATCTAGTATTTAAATGTGTCAAAGCTAAAAGTATTGTAATTTTTATGAAACGAAAGTTGTATTTAATTTGTCTTGATTGTAATGGGATCCTACCAGAAAAAATGAAGTAGAATTGCCAATTCCTTGAAATTAAATTCCCGTGGATCATAAAACTTGGCTCAAAATGTTTTCTGCCTATGAAATATTGCCGAGTGTTGTAGGAATTACCCAAATCTCTTTTTTAATCTATACAATTTGTCCTTTTATGTTTGTCATTGTAAAATTTTAGGTTATGAAAAGTTTATATCCTGAACATACTTTGTATATATAGAGCTAGAGCCAAATGTAGAAGATGTCTTGTGGCTAGGGGTGTTTATAAACAGTTAACCGAACCGTTTAAGACGTTTTCGTAACTGAACCGTTAAGGCATCAATTTATTATTTTAACAACAAATGTTCGATGAATAGTCATAACATGTCAAAGTATATGCTCTTCTAGATTCAAAAACTAAGTAGCGAAAATCAAAGCTTTAAAATTTGGAGAACAACACAAAGTATATGCCATATTTTTTTATCCCTCCATGGACGCAGAAAGTTCAGGGCCATTGTGCAGTAAATGTGTTATGTTGAATCTATCCCCTACTGGCGCAGTGTACTCGTCTCATAAACATTGCTGAATTACAATTGATTGTGAAGGATTTTGTAGCAGACTAGTGGGAAGACGAAAGCATGGTGTTCGTGGCGGGGAACAGCTGGAGGATAGTGTCTGATGTCTGTGGCTGAGCAAGAAAGAAAGACTTGGGAAAAAGTTTCCACTTTGGATGGACGACTGTAGAACAGTGAGACCATTTATATTTCTAAATTCTAATTGATAATTATGGAAAAATGTTCAATTGTAAATATGTATTAGAACTAATCTATTAACATTTTATATGATAAGAAATGTGTTGTTTACTTCTTAGTAAAAAAAAAAAAACTTAGCCAAGTTGAGTATGTAAATGTGTCAAAACTAAAAGTAGTGTAATTTTTATGAAACAAAAGTTGTATTTATTTTGTCTTATTATAATAGGATCCTACCAGAGAAAATTAAATTAAATTGCCAATTCCTTGAAATTAAATTTCAGTGGATCATAAAACTTAGCTCAAAATGTTTTCTGCCAACGAAATATTGCCGAGAGTGTTGCTGGAATTTACCCAAATCTCTTTTAATCTACTTTCGTATACAGTTTGACTCTTATGTTCATCATTGTAAAAGTTTGAGTACTAATATCTCTAATACAAAATCTTATATATACATTGTATTCAATAACGACGAAAGTAACCATTTAATATATATTGATATAATATAAAATATATCTATATTGAATCTTGTTAGATTTGTCTAAAAGTATAATTTATTAATATGTAAATTATATATATATATATATATGTATATATATTTTACATTTTATATTTATAAATATTAAAGTTATAATATGAATTTTAAAAATTGTACAAAAAGTAAATGTGATAAACAAAAGGAAAAAAAAAAAGTAACAAAAGACGAGGATATAGAGCCAAATGTAGAGCCAAAGATTGAGACTGCTATAAAAATCGATATCTTGAACATACTTCGTATATATAGAGCCAAATGTAGAAGATGTCTTGTGGCTAGGGTGTTTATAAACACTTATGAACCGTTTGACTTTAACGGTATCACAGCAGTTAGCAAATAAATCTTCCCAACGGTTAAGGCACCAATTCATTATTTTAACAATTTAACAACAAATGTTCAATGAAAAGTCACATGTCAAATTATATGCTCGTCTAGATCCAAAAACTAAGTAGCAAAAATCAAAGCTTTAAAATTTGGAGAACAACATATAAAGAACAATTTAATTTATGCAGCTTCTCATTCTCTGACAACGTAGCATATTCACTAGCAGCGTAACAAGTACAAGCAGGCAACTTACCAGCACTAGCTAATTCCTCCCACAGTGTACGCAATTCACCATAATAGTCAATTACTAACCGATTGTTTTGCTTACACTCTACAATCATATGCTTCAGTTCATGAATACGAGGCCCATTACTAAAAGAGTATCTATCACGTAGATCATCCCACAAATGTTTCACACTCTCCGGCAATGTAACAATCCGACGAATCGAAGCATCGAGGGTGTTATAAATCGAAGAAACTAGCATTGAATTAACATATTCTAATGTGCCAAATCAGGAGATTTTTCATCAGGTTTGTATATAAAACCATCAACAAAGCCTAATTTATTCTTTGTCCGAAAATTATTACAAATAGAGTGCACTCATTCATCATAATTATTGCTCGTTAATGAAATAGGACTAATAACCGTATCTGTACCTTCAGAAGGATATAAGTAATACGGAGTGAATAGAGCATAAGTCGGTACAACCACGGAACAAACGAACAAGCATAGCAGAGACAACTCAAGTTGAGCACAAACGATCAAGAAACGAATGAGCACAACAAAGACATAAAAAAAAACACGAACCACAAAAAAAAAACAGAGGAAACAATCGAACGAGCATAGCAGAGACAAGCTGTACACGAACGAACACCAGGAAGAAGACCGAAAAAACCTAACTTAGATTGCCCTTGATACCATGATAAGCTAGAGAGAACTAGGACAAAATTATTGTACTTTCATTATGGGAAAACACCCCAATATATATAATACACACACCCTTTCAAGGTTACACTATGATTACACCCACGTAGACTCCTAAGATAACTCAAACTCCTAATATACACTAGAGATAAATATATCCTAATAACATACAAATACGAAAAGTAAGGCATTGTCCTTTGGGCTTGAGCATTGCTTGATTATAGAGCCATATTCCTAATTCCTCCATGGATGCAGAAAGTTCAGATCCAGTGTGCAGTAAATTTGTTATGTTGAATCTATCCCCTATTGGCCCAGTGTACTTGTCTCATAAACATTGCTCAATTACAATTGATTGTGAAGGATTTTGCAGCAGACGAGTGGGAAGACGAAAGCATGGTGTTTGTGGTAGGGGAACGGCTGGGGGATGGTGTCTGATGTATGTGGTTGAGTTCGACACGAGAGAAAGACTTGGGAGAAAGTTTCCATTTTGGACGGACGGTACGACTGTAGAACAATGAGGACGACTGTAGATCAATGGGAGAAAGTTCACCAGGGATTTTTTCTTTTTTGCTTTTTCTGGCTAATCAACGGTTAAACCATTAAGATAATTATTTTATCGTAATCGTTAACCTCACTTAACGGTTAGGTAACCAATCCGTTGACAGGGACTGATTATGCACGATTAACAGTTATAGTTGATGGTAAGGCATGTGGTCTTTGCTTCAACTAGGGAAACAATTGAATTCTGATTTCGAAAGAAGTGTTAGGACTTGTATGGTTTCACCATCACAAGGAAGAGCGAGTATTCTTACAAGTTTAAAGCAACGGCTTCTCAATAGAGTACGTGCTATGGAGCACCATATCTTTTTGTGGGGTTAGTGAAAAATTATGACGCTACTTGTTTGGTTGTTTGCTAGTTGCTCTACTAGAATTTCATATATGGAAAGGTTTAAAGTTCATTTTACATTTCATCATTGATATTGGAAATTGAATAAGACACATGAACAAATTGGACCCTACTTTCGTAATCCTTGCAAAACAGTGAGTTTCATGTGTAAGCTCACACCTTTTGTGAGCTGAAAAGTGAGGATGCAATAATGAAAAATAATCTAGTCACTTAATATTTTAGAGGGTTATAATCATATTAGATAAATATCTAATATTCCCTAATTATAGGGTCATAGTTTTTTTTTTTTTTTGGCC
This sequence comes from Dysphania ambrosioides, assembly GCA_026401315.1. Taxonomy (NCBI): domain Eukaryota; kingdom Viridiplantae; phylum Streptophyta; class Magnoliopsida; order Caryophyllales; family Amaranthaceae; genus Dysphania; species Dysphania ambrosioides. Next base: position 20,190,886 of record CM048671.1, on the reverse strand, counting down.
ATTCGATTCATATGTGTTAAGATTTTGCTAATACTAGGAGTGTATTCTCTTTCCCTTAAAAAAAACAAATTCAGATCCAATAAGTTCAGATAAGTTATACTTCCTCCGTTTCTTTTTGTTATTCACATTTAGAATCTATAAGTTTTAGATCCAAACTTTTATCTTGAATTTTTCCTAATCTATAATAAAAAAAATAAAAAAATATAATCATATAGGGTCTTAGAAGATTCGTCTCAATGTATATTTTTCAAATATCAACTTTTTATAATTGTAACAAATACACAATTGAAAATATTTAAAATTTAAGTTTTCTTTGGGATTTGTGCAAAAAATGAGAAGAACAAAAAGAACGGAGGGAATATTAAGGTTCAATAAGTTTTAATCAGGTCTGATTAGGTAATATAAGTTTCAATTAAGTGTAAATTACTTTTAATAAATAAATATTTATAAAATTTTAGTAAAATTTTAAAAAAAATTATGACTACTAGTACATTATAGTTGTATTGGCATTACCAAATTATTATTTATTTATTTATTATTATTATTATTTATATTGTTATTATTATATTAAGAGAAGTATTACTCCATACGTTCTTTTATGTTTGTCCATATTTTCTAAATGGGATGTTTCAAAAGAATGTCAACTTTGAAATATTTACTAATAATAGCATAAGTTTTGGACAAAGTACTCTCATTTTATTTTATTTTCTTTTATTTTTACTGGCCCTTTTATCTTTTTTTTAGCCAATACGAATATTTTGATTGTTTTTTCAATAAATTATTAACCTCACTATCTTTATGAGAAATCAATGAGATACCTCCATTTTAGTTACTACTCAAAAGTGGACAAATATAATAAAAAAAAAGATAGAACAATAGTTTCTAGTTAATAATAAGATAATAATTAGTAATGGCTGATTAATCAATATTCTTCCATATTAGTAAATTATTATTAATAAGAGGGTTAGTATCTATTATGTAATACTTAAGTTTTATACTATATATAGATCAAGCAATTATGTTATTACGTAGTACTACAAATGTAATAATTCTGGACAGATATCAATCATCATCATACTATTACTACTCCTAATAATAATAATAATAATAATAATAATAATAATAATAATAATAATAATAATAATAATAATAATAATAATAATAATAATAATAATAATAATGTGTTACCAACCATTCTTAAATAATTATATCACGACAAATTAACTTCTAGGTAGTTCTCAATTTGTTTACAATTTTTCAATTAAAAAATTATGAAAATCCTAAAGACTAAACAGTTTCAAAACCACCTAATGAGTTCAAATTAGGATTAATAAGTTTCAATCATATATAATAAGTTTCAATGTCCAATAAGATTTAATAAGTTTCAATATGCTCGATAGGTCCTATCAGTTCAGTCAATTCTAATTACTAGTTGAGATGAATTCAATTTAGATAAGTTAAGGAATTTTAAAGTGAAGAGAACACATTCCAAATTCTCCCTCTATTTCTTTTTATTTTCTCATTTGAAATCTATAGATTTTTAGAGTCAAATTTTGACCATAAATTGTTCCTAATCTATAAAAAAAATATATGGAGTCTTAAAATATTCATCTTAATATATATTTTTTAAATATCGACCTTTTATAATTTTTAAAAACACACATTAAAAATATATAAAATTAAATTTTGCTTTGAAATCTACGCAAACACAATTCAGAAGAACAAAAAGAGACAGAGAAAGTACTAAACATTATAAATATCTCGTCTACATGTTTGTCAGCCAATGAACAAATAGAAAAGACCGAGTACTACTTGGTATAATTAATAGAGGTGTTACCTTTTATGAAGCCATTCAAAGTAGGTGTGGCAAAAACAATCAGGACTTGAAAACCCGATCCGAAAATAGCGAGTTATGATTGAGATTTTCGACACGAAAACTTAAATGGGTTGACACAAACCCGACCTGAAATTAAAAGGGTTACGATAAGGTTGAAAACTCCAACCCGAAAATGACCCACGTAATCCATAATTATTTTTCAAATCAAAATCAGGTTGGGTCAACCCGAACTCAACCTTATAACCAAATTATATTAAGTATTACTTGGCCAGTCACCCATTCAGCCCAAAACCAAGCTCAAATTAAAACCTTAAAAACAATTAAACTACAACTGTCAACTTGTTAGCCGTTTCATCTCAAATCTAAAAGCCTTTTTTTTCCAGCCACTCTATTGAATAATCACATCTCAAGGGTGACAAAAATCGACATGAAAACTTAAAAGGGTTGACACAAACCCGACCAAAAATTAAATAAGTTAGGTTTAGGTTGAAGTTTTCAACCCAAAAACTTAAACGAACAAGGTTCAGATTGGGGATAGCTAACATGAAAGTAGGTGGCCTAAATACGAACCCGACCCGACACGACCTGATCCGTTTTTCACCCCTAATTCAAAGTCATTTTTACATTACTTGGGACTTTGGGAGCGATCTAAAAGACTAAAAGGGTCGTTCTTGCCAGAAGAGCAAATAGAGAGGTCTAACTATAAACTTTAGATAAGATTGCTCCTACTAAAAAACCGTCAGTCCACTCACATATTTGATATTTCCATACTTTTGTAAGGTGAATTTATGTCTTTCTTAATTACTTTTTAAAATGGAATATTAATGGTCATTCACTCGGTCAGTCTTACTGTCTTAGTGCTTAAGTGCTTAGGTAGGAGTCTGGATTTTGGTCACGTGGAGTCTCAAAGCCATTACTTCCAATATTTTCAATCACTGTCATCCAGCCATCCTCAGCATTCAGCAACATGCCAACATGGACCACCTTTTCCCCCTTATCTTAACAGAATATTTTTTTTTTCTTTTCTGCTTAGACTTCCTTTTTCGGTTTAATAATTTCACTTCCTCGTCAATCTCTTTCTATGCTTTCTCCCTTCTTTAAATTATCTTTTTTTATATGAAAATTTAGTTAAAAATTTTTATACCACCAACAAGGAGGTCTTTTTGCAATTTTACCTCTTACTTTCCACAATACGTCACCATATTTTCTTTCTCCTATATAATTTTTTAATTTTACATTATATTTTATTAAATATTGAAATTATAATTTTGCTACACATATTATCATCTTAGTTTTAATTAATTAATCAAGATTATCATTAATTATTTCACTAAATTATGAATTTAATATTTTTATGATAAATAATATTGATATAACTTAGAAAATTATAAAAAATTTATTATAATAATAAGCACTTAAATGATGATTTTGAATAAATTAGAGTGAAGATAGATATTATTAGTGTATCAAAATATAGTAAAATAAGTATCTATTGATAAGCTAAAATTGTGAAAATTTATGAAAACCTATATTCAAAAAATCTACAATGCATTCAATAAGATATTAATTAAATATATTATTTTTTATAATATAATAAAGGAGAGAGGAGTACACTCTACTCGCAGGGAATGGAAGAGAAAAGGAAATTGGGAATTTCCTTACTTGGCGAGAAAAAATCACGTTAATGCATATGTTAGAAGTGGGTTCTCCAAAACGAAAAGAAGAAGAAAAAAAAGGCAGATCATGTTGGGCCCACTTCTTGTGGGTGTTTGCTTGAGTTTATCTCCCTCTCTTGTGAGAAAAATTTCCTATTCACACTCGTAAAAATTATGTGGGTAAAACTGTAAAAGTAGCTTATATAATGGGAAATTGGGAATGCTTTTAGAGATTACAAACTCATAATGTACTTGAGTTTACATGTTCAGATATAAAAAATGTACTTGAGTTTACATGTTCAGATATAAAAAATGAGTGAATAACCTGGATTATGTAACAGCCTATTTCATGTCGAATTCTTTTATTTATTGGGAAAATTTTATGATGTCATAAATAATCATTGTATGAAGTTTTCTAAATTATATACAAGTATGAAAATAAAAAAATAGCTATTTTTTTATAATAGTAAGAATTGTTTTAATAGTAAAAAAAATACTTATTTTGTAAAAGTATGGTACTTTAGTTCATTTTACGTTGTGTTGTTTTGATTGTTAGGTCTCGATTTTCAATCAAAAGGCCATGTATTTAAATAGTTATAATTAACAATGTTTCTTTCTAATTGAAAGGTTGACATGAAAATATCTCTAGTAAGAGAGGAGAGTATCATGTGACATATATACTTTATTAGAAATATTTTTTAATATTATTATGAATAGATTCATCAAATAGAGTTTTTGGTAGTTTTGTGCTATATGTTATGCGTGATAGATTCATAAAAAAAATTATTAACACATTGTTAAGATTATTCTTTTAATTTTTGAAATTCATTCTCAAGTGAATACCCAATATTCAAGTGCAAATTATCAATTCTAATAAAATGAAATCCATATTTTTTTTTCATTTTATCATTCTCCTATGCAACTATGCAAGTTAGGAAGTTTGACAAGTAGGCCGGGAATCACCAATAACCATTAATCCATTCTTGACTGCTTAGACGTAGAGAATTACATATTGATACTAAAATGGTCAAATTATATCAAACACTTGGTTACATAAAACACCAACAATCACCTTCACATATAATACTCAAATTACACAAATGCATGACATGAGTCGACACATGAAATACAGAAGTATATGATACACTTTGGTCCATCACACATCCACATCCACATCCATATCCATATCCATCACTATTTCACACAAACGTCGATAGAAACATGGACAACATGGTGATACATACATGATGAATAATACATGATATAAGCTGGTGAACCGAATGCATCACATTACTTGGTGACGTTACCAACAAATTATAGTGGTGTTTTCCATGGACAATACTACAGCAGTAGATCTATATACAAAGTCAAAAATTAATGACGCAAATCATATAAAAGCAGAGGCGGTGGCTTATACGGCCTAAGGGGTATGCCCCTCTCTTGTCTCCATGTCTCCTCTTCATTTATTAGTCCACTTTCTCCAAATTTCCCCCATTTTTCCACGCTCGCTTACTCACTCTCTCACTCACTTCCCTAAGCTTTTTTCCTCCCTCTGCTCCAATAAAGGATCCCAAAAAGCTACAAAAGAAATACAACCTTTTTCCTCAGATTTTCATCAAAATCAAAAATTTAATAAAACCCAATTCAGATTCTCACTTTATCTCAATAGGGTTTTACTCACAATGCAAAGAACCACTTGAATTTTTCTGGGTTTTTCCCCTTTCTTTCAACGACAATGAGCAGTAAATTTTTAGTGCTGTTCCTCTCAATTTTGGTGCTGTTTTCTGGATTTTCTTCAGTTTCAGCTTCGACCCCACCTGCTAGTATGTAACCCAACTTTATTTACCCCTTCAGTTTCTTCACATTCTCATTTTTCTCACAATTTTGTGGTATTTTTCTTTGTTTTTTTTTTTTTTGCAGAAATTGTTAGTGGGTTTATCTCAAGTTCTTTGGCTAAGTTGATGAAATGGGTTTGGACACTCAAAGTCACAACCAATATTGGTCAGTTTTTATTTTTTTGAGATCCTTTTTATTTTTTTTGGATTTTTGCTACTTTTTTTTTGAGGAAAAGTGTGGGCTGTGTTTGTGTGATTCACTGATTGAATATTGTGATGATGTTATGGTGGCAGCAAATTCAGGGCGTTCAATGATGAAATTTGAAAGTGGTTATGAAGTTGAGACTGTGTTTGATGGGAGTAAGCTTGGGATTGAGCCTTATTCTGTTGAAGTTTTGCCTGATGGAGAGCTTCTCATTGTTGATTCTGCTAATAGCAATCTTTACAAGATCTCCTCTTCACTCTCCCTCTGTAAGTGCTAAGTTTTGTCAGTTTGCGGTATTGTATTATAATATTGCAATTTTATTGTTGGGTTGATAGTTGATATAATATTTAGAAGTACTATTAGATTCATGGCTCTATGGTTTTAGTGGTATGGATAGTCGAGGGCCTGTTTGGTATCATTGCCGGATTTTGTATCGTATTTTATTCCTATTGTGCTGTTGGGTTGTTGATTTGCTTTGGATTCCAATTTTGATTCTATGGGATGGTTTGTTTCTTCATTCCTTAATCCTTATGTGCATGCGGTGACGTGTACTTGTGAGCACATGTGCATGTGCTTTGTTTATTTGGGTGAATCCTAAGTGTGGTTTATGGTGATAATGCACTAACGCAGACAGTAGACCTAAGCTGGTTGCTGGATCGCCCGAAGGATACTCTGGACATGTTGATGGTAAATACAGGGAAGCGAGGATGAACCATCCTAAAGGTGCTGCTGTTGATGACAGGGGAAACATTTATGTCGCGGATACTATGAATATGGCGATCAGGAAGATCAGTGAATCAGGTATGTCAGACACTCGTAGATGGAATTATATAGCCAGTTTGTGGATACAGGATACGAAGAACACATTGGAATCAGGATGGTTCATTTGTTCTATAATACTTGGATTCATACTCCTTTTGTATGAACTAAAATTATAAATAAAGAGAGAATAGATCAAATTTTTTTAAGAAGAGTAATGTGGCTTTTGGTCGTGTAACTTCTGAATGATTATGGGATGAGTTTGAAGCCCATTCTGTGAAATGCAGAATGTTTGAACTAATTGAACTTTTAATTCTAGGAGTCACAACAATTGCTGGTGGAAAATGGAGTACCAAAGCTGGTCATATAGATGGACCGAGTGATGAAGCAAAGTTCTCCAATGACTTTGATGTTGTCTATGTTGGAAGCAGTTGTTCCTTGCTAGTTACTGATAGGGGGAATCGGGCTATCAGGGAAATTCATCTCCATTTTGATGATTGTGCTTATCAATATGATAGCAGCTTCCCTGTTGGTAAACGAAAGCAGATTTATTTGTTCTAGTTGAACTGTCTGGTGACTTTGCTTTACCTCATTATTTCTTGTCATTATCACAGGAATTGCTGTGCTTCTTGCTGCTGGTTTTTTTGGTTACATGCTGGCTCTATTGCAGAGGCGGGTTGGTTCAATTGTATCTTCTCAGAATGTAAAACCCCCATCTCTTCTGCCTATTTTCGGGTGTAATCTCTGCTATGCATGGATTTGTTAAAAAAAATAATGTAAAAAGCCTTCATATATTGAGTTGTAGCACTGTATGTTGATAGTAAAACATTATTTGACATGTTCACCTTATCACAGGATGGGAAAATAATAGAAAACACTCCATCCAGTCCATACCAGAAGCCTCTTAAATCATTAAGGCCTCCATTGATCCCTACTGAAGATGATACAGAGAAGCAAGAGGAAGGGTTCTTTGGATCCCTAGGGAAGTTGCTTGCCAATGCTGGCACATCGGCCATGGATATAGTTGGTGGTATAATTCCGGGTTTGAAAAGAAAGCCAGTGGCGTATCAATATAGGAATCAGGGACAGTATCAGCAAAACAATACTTGGCAGTCGCCAGAGAGCTATGAGATACCTAAAGAAGAGGAGCCTCCTTCAATTGAAACTAGAGCACCTACCCCAAAGAAAACCTATGCCTTCATGTCTAAAGATGCAGAAAAAATGAAGCAACAGTTGAGACAAAGCCGTGCTTTCTACAGTGGTTGGGACACAGAGTTGCAGCCACAGCCACAGCAGCAGCAGCAACAGAAACAGAAACATGAGAAGCATCAGCACCGTCATCAGCATCACTCATCCATCCCTCAGATTTACTACGAGCAAAGCTGTGAGAAAACCAACGAGATTGTGTTTGGGGCAGTCCAGGAGGAGGGACAACGTGAAACAGTCATTAGGCCTACCGATTATGCCATGGAAGCGTTCAATCAGCGAAATTTCCGATTCAGAGCAGGCTACTCCCGCAGCTTATCATATACATAAACCAGATATTTAATTTGTTGGCACATATTAAGTCGTACCTATTATCATTCCTTCAAAAACATTTAGATCAGTATGGTAATCCTTTTTTGGAGTATTGGGGCTGTATTTCACTTGATGGTTGTTACACTATTAACCCATCATAGCTTTTTGTTTAAGAAATGGCATCCCTATGACTATTGGTTAATTGAAGTTACTACTATCTTGTTCATTATCTATCTAAAAGTGCTGTTAATAAATCTTGTGATGCCCCTTTCTCTTTCCACAATTTCCAAAGGGGTAATGTCTTTTTTTGATGACTTCTGATCCCAAGTATTTGGAAAGTCTAAACTCAGGAATGTGTGGGAGGACCCCCCTCTCCTTTCCTCTCAAATCCCAAGTACCCATTTTGGCCTCCTTTTTAAAACTCATTAAGTACAAACTCATTCACTCAAATTTCTTTTTCCCACTTTAGATACACTGTCAGTGCAGTTATTGGTTCATATTATTCATGATGACCTTACTGCTAAACATGGGTTTGGGCCGTATCCCGTAAGTTTACTTACAAAGTTTAAGAGGGTTATATCCTAAAATCACTATGGATAATAACGTAGAAAAACAGGGTTTTCTTATTCATCACAGTTCTTGATGAGTTGATGTATTTTTGTTTCATTTTACCAGTTCTCAACATCTAAAATTGGTGTCTTAAACACTGAGTTTGTATGTATGTACATCACAGTACTCGAAGAGATTAATCATTGTCTAGTTCAACCTTTATTCAATTTGTTTCAAAGATTCACATTCTTTAACTTAACTAGTAGCCAAATACTATGGCAACTAGCAAAAAAGATATTGGAATATTAATCATAATGGCATGCATCTTGTTTTGGTGCATTTTATATTCCAGATTCCCGAAAAGACCATACTACCAGTCCAGCATAATTAGCATTTGTTTATGAAGAAATTGTCAGATTTGAGTGCGTTATTGTCGCAGGAATATGTGCTGAGAAATTCCACCAGTTTCTCACTGTTAGATGCTGCAGTTAGATGAAAAACATTCATGCTCACTATCCTTCTCCGCCAGCCAGTCAGCCAGATATAGGGTAGGGTAGAATGCAGGTCTTTTTAAGTACCTTTTTTTTTTCCTTCACTGTTGCCTATGGCTTTTCATTATGGGTTGTTCAAAGTGTTCATAATTTAGTTTTTGAAAACTAAACTAAGGATGCGCGTTTACAAGACACATTGTACAAATCCCCGAATTTCGTTAAGAAAATATTCTTTCGTCCCTCTAATATTGGCCCATTTTACATCTTGGATTGTCTCTCAAAGATTGCCATTTCCTTAAAGATTTTTCATTTTGGGTTCTTCCCTCAAAGATTTTCCATTGGTTCTTAAAAAGTTACTTTTCATATTTGGGCAATATTTGGAGAAAGAGGGAATATAAGTTATTATTATTATTATTATTATTATAACAATAATTATTATAAACTCAAAAAAGACAATGTCAAACAACCTACATATAATTAGTGGGAAGCTGAGATACAATCTGAGCACCAACTCCTCTACTATAACAAATCATATTATAGTGAAGATATGAGCAGCAACACGTGCCCCAATGTCTTGAGTTTTTGAGAACTTATGGATCTGCTTCAACAATGCAACCGCCTTCTTATCTAATTCCCCAAGTATAGAGAAAGAGAAAGGAAGGAAACCATATCCAATTGTCCGACAATTGAATTCGTACTTAACCCGCTTCCGTTAAGCCGCATCAGCCACAACTATTATTATTATTATTATTATTATTATTATTATTATTATTATTATAAATCTAAGGTGTTCCTTGTCAGTCAAGTTTGATTTGATTAGCATGAAGTCATTGTGATAACTTGCATTGACAGTCCATGGTCGCTAGGCCCTAGGCCGTTTACTGTTAGACGTAAGATGTGTTAATCCTTGAAACAAAATTATACAGGCAATCAAAAATATAAAAGGTCAGGTAACATGCCATAAGTTATTATAAAATCGTCTTATATCAATTTTTTTCTATATTGGACAAGGATAATATAAATCCCACATAGATGCTATTATTGGAGGAATACCTTCGTTTGTGTGATCAGGAAAGTTTGTTTTTGCCGATTGCCATTAGGAAAGTTGCTTGAAAAGTTGTATTTGGTTAGGAAATATGTATATCAACCGCTAGGGCATATAAATATAGCCTACATGATAAACGATGTATAAATAACCTAATATAATCAAGCTAAGCCATAATATATATCAGTTGTCTTGCCAAGAGTGTAAAGATAAAAAGAACCGTACTTTGTCATGTACTCATGTATGGCAGCTCAAAACTTTGGAGGAGTGATATTCAACAAACGGTCTCGTGTGAAATAAGAAATTTGGATCCTAAAATTTAATAACATACTTTGTATAATTTTATTTGCTTGTTCTAAAAAAATTAAGTAATAGAAAATAAATAACCTATTGAAAAATTTAATTAAAAATAATAATATAATCACATAAATCATCAATAGTGTTAAAAAATAAAAATTATTAATAAAATTTTAATTTAAACAATGTTATGAGCAAATTACTCCATAAAAATTTTTATTTACCAAGTTATCTTATTATTATGACCATTTCTCTTCATAATATTATGAATACTTATCATCACAAATCAATAAATATAGTCAAAATGCAAAATATTAGTCCACATTCTAAATACAACGAATTAATAAGATGTCATTTCATTAACAAAATGAGAAATAATGATAACTATGTACAACTAATATACAAAATAATTGGTTTAATTTCTTATAGTTCTTATTGGTGTCATAAGTAACTATTTTAGTTAAACGTTAATAATTGGATAAGTATAATGACAATATTATTTTGTATGTCCTATTCAGTTTTAATAGATTGTTACTTATTTTTGCTTATTTTTTTTATTCATGTGAAGTATATATATAACATGAGATTAAGAAAAAAAAATTGAACGAACAATTATGAAATATGCGTTTGGATAAATTTGTCATAAAAGGAATCAAACCCATGCCAAATCACATTAAAAACTTCATACAAATGAGACCATTTACCAATGAGCTACTTTAATTAATATGAAAATTTACACATATTATATTTATATCCCTTTTATTTTTATCTTAACATTAAAAAAATATAGGTCTCATGCGTTATGTCACAAGCCAAGTGGCTTTTATTGCAAAACCAAACAATGGTGGTATGTTGTTGTTCAATTCTGGAACTAGAAACATGTTTTTGAAGGTTATGCACAAAAGTGTGAGTGGTGCAGGACATAACTCTTCGAAATCAGTTGGTTATAGCTAGAGAAGTTTTGGCTTATGTACGATCTTTATTGCTGTTTTTTTTTACAAAGATTAAAAATCAAGTGTGTGGAACACCTAACATATGTGTGAAGAACACTTAAATCTTGATTGGTGAAAGATTGCACACACATAGTTTTCTGCCTCGTGGGCGGTGTTCAAGTAAACTCATTTTGATGCTTAAGATTAATAGAATCCTCCTAAACAAGAGTGTATTTTTAGTGTTTACTCAATATATAAAAGAATGTATAGTGTCATTTCCATAAATACGGTATTTAAAGGCCATGAATGAACAAGCGGTGAGGGGCTTATGTATCATGTATGCCATCGTGTTAGATTTGTCACGACTTAAGGCTATAGAATTAGATCTAATAACTCATTCTCCTGTGCTTCGACAAGCTAGATAATGAGTTGTTGACCATGGGGCTCTTGAACGGATCTAAATTGCTTTGAACCCATGGTCTAGTAGCAGACCCATACAATTTGCCTCCCAGGCCATTAGTTTGTTGGCAGACTAATGGGTATTGCTTGATTCCATTCAAAATCGGTCATCGTGACAAAATAGTTTGCCCGAACTTGAGACCATTAATTAGACTAAGCAACTTTGGCAGATTGTCGTACTCTAGTTTAGATCCTCTAAGTAGGGTCTTAGGAAACTCATTCGATAAACTGCTTAAAGCTCTTACTTTTTTGAAAGTTAAACCATTCTGAAAGCTCTCAAATTTTGTGGAAAATTTGACTTGCAACTGCTACCTTATTGGGGAAGAATGTTCAATTGCCCCACTCTCAAATTTACGAGATTTTAGGCCATGATTCAAACTTGAATACGGTCGTTGAATTAAACTCTACAAATCCACCCCTTTGATGGATGTTGAGAAATCATAAGGAGTTTTCACTTCAAACTTTCTCAGCAGACTTCCTCTTTTCTCTTTAGTAATTTCTTTTTTTTTTCGGCCACCTTTGTCATTCACAACTCTACTTTTAGAGTCTTATTACCAAATCCCTTTCTAATTCTCAAGGTAATTTCTTTTCTTTTCTTCGAAGTTGATTTGGTTATGTCAGAAGACGTACGCCATCAATCATTGTGTCGGGTCAATACTAACTCCCTAGATTCAATGGTTGAGGGAATCATTCCGATTCATAATAAAAGAATTTTATCTCTATCCTCATAGAGTCTGAACCAAAAAATGTATCTAAGAACTGTTTATTTTCCAAACTCCTCAACTAACCGAAGGCACAATGTCTATGTTTAGGTAAATTGAGCAAACTTTCCTAAAATTTTTAGTAACTCATAGTTGCTAGGTCCCCTTCGAACTGAAATAAACCAAAGAAGCAAACATAACTATTATGGCTAAAATTACATATCTTGAGGATGAACTCAGTATTAAGGTTGCTGAGCTTCAAACTAGTGTTGCCTCTAAGCGTGATCTTTAGCGATCCCCCTATCGGCTCATTATATAGTGTATAAGTCTACTTATTCCGTATCCTTGAGACTACTCTTACTTTTAGTGTGTACGCCTGTGCCTATTCCCTTGCTTGAATCTATTGAAGGAGCCAAGACTACTGAGTCTACATCCAACCAAGATTAGGCTAACTTAGCCTTGGATGAATATTAGGCAAGCTAAGAATTTGGGAGGCTGTTTGCATCCTCTTAATCTTCCACTGGGTCTTCATGAGCTTTTTGTTGCCCACTTTGCTTTCTTTTTTTTTTTGGTGCCTTAGCTCTCAATACTTTAGGATTTTTTTTGTATTATAGAGGGCTAGCTTATTAACTAGCCAACCAAGAGAATTTGGTCTCAAACGAAGACTATGGACCTTGAACAATAAAATATCAAATACGTTGTGTAGCCAAATATCTCTGGCAACCTTGCAAAGAGGTAATGAATTATCGTCCTCCACCGTCTCCACAATTTGGGTTCTCATTCTTCATAATAAGCAACAGTTGAACAATATTTTTAAGACTCTAGATTGCTATGACAACCTCTCCAAAGAAAGTGGTTGATCTTTGGAGACCCTAATCTTTCCAACAATTCACCACAAAGACCCATCATAAATTTTCAAAGGGTTTTCAACTCTTTGGTACCTTTTCTTAATTTGAGTTGTTTATAGATTTTTTTTTTAGACTTCTCATGCTAACGATTCCTCAAAATCATCAAACTCAATCACCAACTTTTAATGATTTCATAAGAACAAAATCACTTGACCAAATTGGTCAGTATAGAAAAAAATCAAGTTTGACCTAAGAAATGTTTCATTTATCAAGTCAAATTCAATTTAAAAGTCAATTTTGAGTTGAATTTGTATTTAATAGCTATTTAACAATAAATTGAGAGATGATGTTACGACTCTATTTTTCTCAAAAAAATTAAAATATTCATATAGAGTTGCTCATGATTATATTTTATTTATTTATTTTGGTTTGTTTTTACAAAAAAAAAAACACTTTCAACCTAAAAAAAAAAATTACACATTACAGTAGACCTTACCTGACCCAATTCCAGACTTCTAATAACCTATTAACCCCCATGCTCATAAGACACACAAACATCTTCGTGCTTATCAATTTTTCATATTCTTCAATAATCTTCAAAAATCACAATATATAGTTTACCGAATGACATTCAAACCTAGTTAAAATTCTCGCTGAATCTGCAAAATTAGCTCAACTCCGTCGAAATCTCCCCCCCCCCCCCCCCCCCCCCCCCCCCCCCCCTATTTGTGCCTTTCTCTATCCTTGACTGTCACAACCCTCAGATCTCACTGATCTCTCCACAATCATCCAGTCTGATCGCTGCTTTTCTGCTTCCCAGATTTGGTTCTAGCTCTTTGAATTTGTGATTTTTCAGCAATCAAATCAAGAATTCTTCTACTCTGGACCCCATCATGAACCCCTTTTCATCTGGGACCCGTTTGAGGTGAATTTCTCAAATAGCCATCTTTTAATTTTGGCGTATATCAAGTTTTGGACCGTTTTATTTGATGGGTAGTTGTGTTGTTGATTTTTGCTACATTATTGTTTGTGAATTTTATGATTATAATATATGTTTTGGGAAATTGTTTTGATTAGTTTTGTAGGTTAATGTGTGATTGGAGGATGTAAAATTGATATTTGAGGGTTCACCGTAGTTGAATTTGCATCCTTTTTCAGTTAGTTTATTTGATTAGTTGATGGGTTTGGAGTTTGATGGATTCTTGAGGGCATTTTTAGGTTTCTGTAAAGATATGGTCAGCGTTGGGGGAGTGATGGGTGTCAGATATTGATTGTAGTAGGGGAAATCATGTCGATGAATCATCTTGATGCGGCTATGGATGTGATAATTTATCCCTGGGGGATGGTGTTTTTGGTGTTGGATAAAGGAGGGGAGATTTAAGGTGCTAATTTTTGCTTCAGTTTTTCCAATAATTGAATGGACATGAAGGTCTGTGTACTATCATTCCTCTAAATCACGAATCCTGTGAATAGTGATCTCGAGCACTTCCCTATTGGGTTCTTCTAATAAGTCTAACACTAGAGTGGCAAAAATGCGATCCGCTAGTCACTGGATCAATGTGGTCAATGGCTAAAAGGGAAATTTATATCATGATGACTCCGTTATAGTAGGGGTACATTGAGTTATTGGATACAACGCTGCATTGCGTCTATTTTTCCTGTGACTTTTCTATGATTCTAACCAGAACATTTGGATGAGGAGCAGATCATCATCTGTCAGTGTGATCAATGCAGCTGTTATCAAGCTAGGACAGACAATCTGGAGGACAATTTTAGTGTTAGCAGATTATGCATTTTGTGCTTACTGGAATTGTTAATAAGTTTGCTCCTGTGGTGTTAAGGGGGCTATGTTAAGAATTTGGAGGAAAATAGTAGAGTTCACTTGTATCATAGTTTAGATGTAGTAGGACTGTAGCATAGTAAAGTGAGTGTTTCATGTGGATATGATAAAATTTGGAGTGAAATAATTGATTTTACTTATATCAAAACTAGATGAAATAGGGTTGTAGCAGTCAAAGTGTTTTTCCATCAACCATTGAAAATGGATGATAATAAATAACATGTTGGCTTGATTTAAATGATAAAAATTTCGTAATGTGTGAAACCTTTGGACATCCTTTTCATATACGGTGTAGCAAGTAACCTAAGGGCGGCACGTTAAATGGTACTGCTATCTTATTGTTTTATTCAATTGATGGTTAGTTTTTAGCTGCAGGCATTCTTTTAGGGATGGGTACGATATTATTAAAAAGTTTTAAATTATCAGAATCATTTATCTGTCATATTATTATTGGTTTCTCAGCAAAGAGGTAGATGGGGTAGCCAAGATAGGTAGATCATCAAAATGATAAGAAATGAGTAAAATATGGGGTGCTTGTGGGTGCTATGGGTGACAGAATGGGGCTGCGCCTGTGCTCACTTAACCTAATGCTTTTGACTTTTACATTCTTTATGCATTATGCTCTATCTATTGTGATTTTGATGTAATGAAAAATATATTCATTGAGATCTTGTTGGATTCATCTCGATTTAAGTTATCAACTTTTTATAATTATTAGTTATTGAAATTTGAGAAATTAATGTTTAAAATTTGGGAAGTGTAAAACTTTACATGTTGCAATAATTGTGGAAAGGAAGTATGAATTCTAAATAACTTATGTCATTGCCAGATTAGTTTGGTGTATTGTTATCTAAACAATATGATAGTACTTCGCCAACTATATTTGAAGCTTAGAGCGAAAATTCCTCAGCTTGGACAGTTGGACCTTTTCCCCTTGCAATTGTCTTCAAAGTCTCAGATTTTATTGTTTACAAAATGAATGCCCAGCTCAATCCTTCTCCCTGCGTTTTCTTATAAATAGACCTCGTGGTCTTGAAATCGATGCGTATAAATTATTAAGTTGATTGTGGCTTGCAGTTCTTGTTTAGAGACTAATGGGTATCAATTAGTAAGCTGGTTGAAAGGACTCTCGTAGCAAACCTTTCTAATTTATGCCATCCCAAATCTGTTATTCCCTTCATTATATGATTTTGATTACATAAGGATTTGTATCAAATCGTACTTTCCTTTTCATTTGGGTCATATTCAATGTTTTTAATTCAGCTGTTACCCATGTTCCAGATTTCTAGTTTGTTCTGGATGAATATGCTTTGAGTAAAAAGATTGGAAATTCAGGGAGTCACTGAGGGAGTCAGAAGTAATTTACTTTTCTTTTTTGGGGGAAAGATGGTCATGAGATGTAAAGGCTGAGTGTTGACAACTTTACAAGTAGGACAACAGTTGGAGATGTCTAGATTCTAGAGCAGGGGTTATTGATTTTTACTACTCTGCAAGCACTAGAGGTCTGAGTGACTTAAGGCAGTTTCCATCTATTCATATTAATTTTTGGGAGATTTGGGTGGTAGAGATACTAGAGGATAAATGATATCTTTTGGGCAATATTTGTCTGAAGTTATGCAGTTTCTTTTTATCTGGTGGTTTGGTTGACTGTTGAAATGCTGCCACTTAGCTCTGGCATATAAGGCATTTGTTTACTCTAAGGTTCTAAGGGGAAAGGGCTGACAGTTATTGTGGAAGAGATATGAATGGCACCGTCGTCAAGTTTTGTGGTTGCAGCAGTAGTGTTTCCAGTGTATGGTGGTGGTTTGGTCATGTGTGAGGATTTTTTTTTCTGATCTTTAAGCATAGGCATATAGCTTGTATGGGTCTAATCATACTGGATCCTAATATTTTGCAAGTAAACTCCCTATTGTTAATATGATGTAATGTTGTATCATTGTCTGATGTGGCAGTGTCACCTTTTGTTGTGTTTGTGGATATAGCATAGGGTTTAGCTTTAAGGGAATCTATGTCTTTATGACTTTCTTTACGTTCTTGTTAATCTAATTCTGATCATACAGAGAATATTAGCTTGAATTTTTCAATAAATCAACACTTATTGGAACTAAGATTCCCCCCTTAAACTAAGATATGCCACACGGTTCTTTTGTAAGTACATGGAAAGTAATGTCAGTATCTCAGTTCATTTGTTTTGAGATTCGAGTTTTACCCATTTTTCCGTCTAAGTCGCATCCTGTGACTTAGTCTGGCCTCAGGAGAAGAAAGTTGATGCCTTGATTGCGCATTGAGTTGTAGTATACAAAACAAGTAAAGAAGATACTCTTCTAACGAGTTAAAAACTGTACATAATTAGATGACAATTTGTCCTCTTTCTCTAACTAATTTTATAAATAGATAATATTTTCTTATATAAAAAACTCTACATGATTTCACGTGTTCTCTCTCTCTCTCTCTTTCTCTCTTATTGATGATCATGTTGATTGTGCTATACTTTGCCTTGGAGATTAAGATTTTCATTCTACTATTCTTTCAGCTCTTGGGTGTTTTTATTTTCTTGCATGTAATTGATCTTGAACCATGCTATCTGAATGCAGGGACATGATTCGTGCTATACGTGCTTGTAAAACAGCAGCAGAAGAGCGTGCAGTTGTCAGAAAGGAATGTGCAGCTATCCGTGCTGCTATTAGTGATAACGATGCAGACTATCGGCATCGGAACATGGCCAAGCTCATGTTTATTCACATGCTCGGTTATCCAACACATTTTGGGCAAATGGAATGCCTCAAGTTAATTGCCTCTCCTGGATTTCCAGAGAAAAGAATAGGATACCTGGGACTTATGTTACTTCTTGATGAAAGACAAGAAGTTCTTATGCTGGTTACAAATTCTTTGAAACAGTATCCTGATGTTATGATGGTTTTCTTTTATTTTTGGTATTTGAATTAATAGACTATATTCAATATATGTGCCAAATTTTATTATTTCTGTAACTACTATCCCCATAGTGCAGCATCCTTGACACTTTTTAGAGATCTCAACCACACAAACCAGTACATCGTGGGTCTTGCTCTTTGTGCTCTTGGGAACATATGCTCTGCTGAAATGGCGCGTGACCTTGCACCAGAAGTAGAGAGATTGCTTCAGTTTCGGGATCCTAATGTTCGCAAGAAAGTAAGATATTGGTCGTCTTACAACAGATACATGTCTATTTTTTGGAACTTGTACATGTTCAATGGTCTAACTGGTGTCTGACTTCCAACTAGTAGGCACATCGTTGCATATGGATATTCATTTCTTCTGAACATTGGCCCTCAATGCCGAAAAATATTATATCATTGGGGTATTGTTGACAGTACTATAGTACATTATCTTTATCCTTATTCTAATAGAAGAACAGAAAGAGATGAAGGTGTTTTCATTCAGTTAGTCATTTAATAATGCTTCAGTTTATGGTTCATTGTTGCTTGCCATCATGATTCCTTACTACAAAATTTATCTTGTTTGGTCCTGAAAACTTCATCATAAAGTTCCTTTTGGGTGTTTCTTCTTGGCAAATTACTGTTTGGTTTCTGTACCTCCTTTTTAGCTTTGACAAAAGTTCGTGCAGCAGCAACTGTCTATGTAGCTTGAACAAACGCTCTTTCTGTACTCAAGTCCATTAAGAAATAAAGCTTGAAGCTATATCCTTGCATAATTTGTAATAAAATTAAAATATTTGCTTCTGCAAATTATTTATAGTAATAGGCATGAATGTCTTGTTCCTTGAGATGCTGTCATAAGCTGAATAACAACTTCGATATGAAACAGGCAGCACTCTGCTCGATTCGGATTATAAAGAAAGTTCCTGACTTGGCAGAAAATTTTATAAATCCTGCTGCTTCTTTGCTAAAAGAAAAGCACCATGGAGTCCTGATAACTGGAGTGCAACTCTGCACGGATCTGTGTAAAAGCAGCGAAGATGCTCTTGAGTACTTCAGAAAGGTGATTTTTTTTTCATCCTGCCATTGTTAATATTCTGGAGGTTTATATGTATAATCAGTGAATTTCCTTGAGTACTAGACAAATTTGGTGTTGTCACTGTTGATATTGCTTGATGACAATGCACAACCTATTTTGTTTCTATTTAAATAATCGTGCTACAACTTCTTGAAATATTTTTTTTGATAGGGTCATAGCTCTTTGTTATGGAAACCGTTTGCTGTTCAATACGTTGTGGACATTTCTGATTCTTCTGCTTGTACCATGTATATGTAATACATTTTTGTCGTCATTCACAGATTTTAATTCTATCGTGTTCTGATAATTTCTATAAGTTGAGAAAAGTGGTATGACTAACTTAATCATCTAATTATATGTGAGTTTGGAAAATTTTCAAAGGGGGTTTTCGTATTTTGTGCAACATTCATTGGTCTGCACTCTGCAGTATATGAATTGTTAGTGAAAATCAGAGAATGCCTTGTTTCTCATGTGTATGTGCGCACATGTGTGGGGGTTATGGGGTGGGGGAGGAGCTCCATTCTGGCCTGTTTTTCTCGAATTAATTTGGGTTTTTTGGCCTTCCAGAAATGCACTGATGCTGTGGTAAGAGTTCTAAAGGACCTTGTTAACAGTCCATATGCTCCAGAGTATGATATTGCGGGAATTACAGATCCTTTCCTCCACATCAGACTACTGAGATTTTTGCGTGTTTTGGGTCATGGTGACACTGATGCTAGTGACTGCATGAATGACTTGCTTGCTCAGGTTGGTTGATTACTTGCTTTTTTTTTTTTTCTCTCGTAAATGTTAGGTCTTCGATGAAGGTTGACTAACTAAACCTGAACTTTATACTACACTAAGATGGTCACCTTCATTTTGTGGAATATTATTAGAGCTTTCTTGATGGTCATACTTTGTTTTGTTTCTTGTTTGTTTATATTTTCCTTTAATTTGTTCTCTCATGCTTCTTACTGGGCATCAACTGACCGTTTCCCATCATATAGTTACCATATAGAGAAATGGCACAACATGTAATAAACTTAGTGAGATGAAGTATGTGACCACCTTGTTGGCATATTAGCTCCACCTTATACCACGGAAAATTTGTTCCCCACTATTTAAAACTTTGCAAAAGTAGTTTTTAGCAAGTTGTGACATCTTTTATTGAGGCAGTAATTAGAAATGGAGGAAGTATTATTGCGAAAATTCTGTGTCAACTCATACTTATTCACTGATTTGCCTACCTTTGCTCCGATTCCCCATTGTCGTTTGTTTGTTCCTATTGAAAGAATGTTTGCTCCTATTCTTTAACCTTGTCATCTTCATGACTTCTTGATCATTATCACCTCTCTACATGGTATTGCTGACACCAGGGTGGGAGCCCGCTGCTGCTGCTGGGAAATCGAGTGATGGAAGATGGGGTTGATCAATGGAACAGTAATTGTATTTAGATTGATTTAGGGATTTTATTGTGGCCTTCTTTCGAGAGGAAGGTGCTCTCCAACACAATGTACTCAACTTTTTGTATATATTCCTTTGGCCTCAAGGCTCCTTTAAATACAAATCAGTGTTCCCTACATAACAAACTCCTAACAAACTCCTTGTTACATATTCTAACAAAATAATTACTTTAATATTCTAACAGAATAATTACTTTAATATTCTAACAGAATGGTAATTGCCTTATATACTATAGTAATTAAAGTAGCTTAAGATTCTTCAGCAACTTCTTCAACATCTTCTTCGCTTAAGTCTTGCTTCCTCTTACGCCTTGCATAAGTCACCACGCTATGAGGCCTTAGGACGGCCTGCAATACCCCCTGCCACGAGTTTCACCTTGTCCTCAAGGTGGAAATCAGGGAAATGCATGTCCATGTCCTAGTAAGATTCAATCCATCCATTTAAGGCTCTTGGCCTTGCAATCGGTTACGGACACCCAAAACCCTCTCCGGACGAACTTCCTATACTAAGTCAGAGGTTAGCTGTGGTAAAGGAGAGGAAATCAGGTTCTGACCATGCGCCCTCTTAAGTTGTGAAATGTAAAAAACAGGGTGAATCTTAGAATTCTCTGGTAGTTGCAATTTGTAGGCCACTTCCTCTATCTTCTGAATCCCTTGGTATGGACCATAAAACCTCGGGGAAAGCTTCTTACATCTCCTCTCTTGCATGTCTGCTGCCTATATGGTCGTAGCTTCAAAAACACCCATTCCCTTAACTCAAAATGCCCCTCACGTCTCTGTTTGTTTTCATAGAGCTTCATGTACTCCTGAGCCTGTAACAGGTGTTACTTAAGATCGTCAAGGACCGCATATCGCTTTATCAACTGCTCCACCGATGTGGAACCCTAAACAAACCGGACAATGCGTGGAGGATCCATGCTATAGAGAATTTTGAATGGTATATGCTTGGTTGTAGTATGAAATGAGGTATTATACTAAAACTCTGCCCATGGAATCCAAGAAGACCAAGACCATGGTTTGCCACTAACAAAACACCTCAAATAAGATTCTACTCCCTTATTGACCACCTTTGTTTGGCCGTTGGTTTGTGGGTGATACGCTGTACTCCTTGCCAACTACGTCCATAGCATCTTGAATAATTCACTCCAAAAAGCATTGAGAAAGACTTTATCTCGATCTGAAATAATAGTAGAGGGCATGCCATGCGGCCTAACTACTTCCTTAACAAAAGTTTGGGCCACTATAGGTGCAGAAAAGGATGTTTCAAGAGTATGGAATGGGCGTATTTGGAGAGGTGATCCACCACTACTAGAATCGTGTCTTATCCTCCTGATCTTGGTAGGCCCTCCACAAAATCCATGGAGATGTCCTCCTAAACCTTGTTAGGCACGGGCAAGGGTTGAAGGAGATCCAATGGACTGGTTGTACTTGCTTTATTTTGCTGACAAACCAAACATGCCTTCACATATGCAGCTACATCTCGTTGCATTCCTAACCAATACCACTCCGCTGCTAGATGTTGGTAAGTCTTCAAATCCCCCACGTGGCCACCTATTGGAGAATCATGATACTCCCTCAGTAAAGAAGTTGTGAGAGTAGAACTTTTGGGAACCACAATTCTATCCTTATACTTCAATACCCCATGATCCAAGGCAAACCATTTTGGTCCCTTTCCTCCCCTTCTCAATGTGCTACTTATTTTGGATAAAAATCCATCTTGTTCAATGAGAGGTTTGATTTGATTCCACTGAACCCCGCAGACTATGCTCAGGGATGCATAAGAATAGGGCGTCAACCACCATATTAGAAGGACCCGACTTATATTGAATTTCAAATGAATAACCCATAAGCTTGCTCACCCATTTCTGATACGCCTGTCCTATCACACGTTCTAGCAGGAAACGTAAGCTCCTCTGATATGTTCTTACGATAAAGAGTGTTCGGCTTCCCAAAACCTTGCTAAAATACGCAATTGGATGATCTCGTTGCAACAACACTGCCCCCACCCCATGTCCACATGCATCGGTCTCCACTACAAAAACTTCATTTAAGTCCGGCATGGACAGGACTGGGTTCTGGTCATTGCTTCCTTAAGACACTGAAAAGCCTGAGTTGCCATGTCATTCCAGCCATAACAATCCTTTTTGAGTTGCTGCGTAAGAGGTTGGGCAATACTTGCATAGCTCTTGATGAATTTTCGGTAATATCCAGTCAAGCCCAAAAATCCCCCGAGTTCCTTAAGCTTCGAGGTAGTGGCCACTCTAACATTGCCTGGACTTTTCTAGGGTCTAGTGACACTCCTTCTTTGGACACGATGTGTCCTAAATAAGCCACCCTTGCTTGCACAAATTCACATTTTTTCCGGTTTGCATATAGATAGTGAGCTCTTAACACCTCCTAAGTGAGTTGCATGTTCTTCCCAGTCCTTGCTATATATTAACACATCATCAAATAACACAAGAACACACTTTCTTAGATAAGGTCAAAATACTGTATTCATCGGCGATTGAAAATTAGCCATCATGAGTCTGAAATGCTGTTTTTGGCACATCTTCCTCTCGTATTCGAATTTAGTGGTAGCCTGACTTCAAGTCGAGCTTAGAGAATACACAAACACCATGTAGCTCATCCAGGAGTTCATCTATCATGGGTATGGGAAACTTATCTGGCACTGTACACTTGTTAAGGGCCTTGTAATCAACGCAAAAAGGCCAAGACCCATTCTTCTTCTCGACTAAAGGGACAGGGGTGCTGCAGGGGCTTGAGGATGGTTGTATAATCCCAGCTGCGAGCATATCCTTCACCAACTGTTCGATTTCATTTTTTGATCATGCGGGTATCTATATGGCCGAACATTAATTGGGTCGGTATCCCCTTTTAATAGAATAGTGTTCTATCTCCCTTATGGGTGGAAGTCCCTCGGGCATCTGAAAGACATCTCCAAATTCCTCTAGCACTTCAGTGACATTTCCTTCCCCTTCCACTCTCTTATCACTCATATTAAGCTTCACTAAATACCCCTATTTCTCCTTCATAAGAGACCTAATCATAGCCTTCAATGTGATACTCGAACGGCCCAAGGAAGGGTCTCCTCTCAATGTGATACTCTCATCTTCCCATTTGAACTTCATGACCTGAGTCTTCCAGTTTGTTGTTACTGCCCCGAGCTTTTCAAGCCACTAGATTCCCTGGATAACATCGGAGTTACCCAACGACAATATGAGAAAGTCTTCTACAATAGTAAGGCCCGGAAGTTCCAATATCAACCTTTTACACTCTCCATCCCCTTGTACCGCTTCACCATTGCCCAATGTTACACCAAACCCATGATTTCCTACTATAGGAATTTTTAACTCCTTGGGCTGGAGTCACTGCCATTAGGGGGTGCCACGAATGACCCGGAGTTTGTGATTCAAATTTCATGGTTAACGCTGCTACGGTGGCATGAAATTGTTGGGTTGTTTTTTCCATCACCTCCACCGTATGCCTCGCTAGCCTCTGCTCCAAAGCTTCCAACTGTCACGAGCTCACTAATTCACCCAAGTCGTATGCACGTGGCCTACTGTCGAAAACACCCGTTAGTCGATCAGTCAAGGCTTTCGGAGTATTTAGTTATTCTAAGAGATGGCTACGAAAGATAAGTGAGAATGATGAAGGCACTTAAGGATGTAAGGATGTGTGCGAAAGGTGGTTGTATTGCTTGGAGATAGCTTTACAAGTGCTTGAAGGCTTCTTGGATGCCTTGAACAAATGAGGGGAGAACTCTATTTATAGGCCTCTAAGGGGAGGGACTAGAACATTCCAAGTTCTAGAAATCTCTAGCCTTATCTACAACATCCTAAGACTCCCGCCTAATGTAAAAGCCTCTAAAACATCCTAAACAAATCTAGAACCTACATATGTATAAGTGGGCACTAGAGTTCCCTATAAGCTTCCAGAGCCTCCACGAACTTGCTGTGCACCAGGAGATACTTGTGGGGCCCATCTGCAAAATCTGATTGGACCATTAGATTCATTGGCCCAAAAAACAGTGGACCCCCAAGTTTGAGCCCAATCAGAGCCCGTTTGGCCCAAAAATCTGATTGGACCATTAGAATCATTGGCCCAAAGGGTTCACTTTGGCAAAATGGCTTTTGCTAAATAAGCCTCTTTAGGGGGAAGGCTGCCGTGGGGCAGGCGGGGCGTCCCAGGCGGGGCGTCCCAGGGGACTCGTTCTGCGTCGCTGCCCATGACGCGTTGCCTAGTGGCCCGTCCATTGCTTGGGATGGTGGGAGATGAGTCGTGACACAACGCTCCCTTAAATGCCTGTGTGACTTTGGAATCCTTTGACGTCGGAATAAAAAGTAATACAAGCCTCAATTATCAATTTATTAAGCAAATGAGTTTAAGGTAAGGGCTTATAATTGCATGGTCCCAGACGATATTTAAGAAAACAATTATATTTCTTTTGCATAGTTGTCTAGGACCATACAATGATTTCTTGTTGGATTAGGACAAAGATTATCTATAGCTAAGCTAGGGATGGAACTCATGAACATAACCAATGGACTAGAGACAGTTAAAATAGCCTTAAGAAGGCAAATAATTGTTAAGTTGGTTGGGATCTTGTAATAGACATTTGATGGAGAACCTAATTAGGCATAGTCTGCACTTGATTTTTCGGCTCTGATATCACTTGTAATAGATTGATAATTGAGCTGAAAATTAAAAGAAGAAAACTAAGTTGATTGAGAATCTGAAAATACAGTAAAATGAACCGTTAATTCAAGCGTTTGAGAGGCTTGATTCCCTCCTAAGACTACCCTAAAGTGCTAACTGATTCATCACAATACTCAACATCCTTTCCCCCTCCCTCCTTAGATTTATAGAGTTACTACTCCTCTTAAGTGACTATTTTCTTCCATAAGTTGCTAATACCAAGCCATTCCCTAAACTACCCCTCCCTCATATTTCAGTTCATTACAAGATTCCTTGGCATTTTTTGATGGAAAATTTTTGTGTAGAACTGATCTCCTAATTTGTTACTAGACTTGTTCTATTTATGTTTTCTGAATTGGTTTTTATCCTGGAATACTGGATTCCGTGTCATATCAGGAAGCTCCGGTTAAAAGTGAAGCAAATGTGTATTCCTTCAATTCACTTGAATTTCATTTTTTTGATGTGTTTCTGTCAAGTTATGTTGATCACTGTATGAAATTAATCTAAAAAGGGACTGCTTCTTTGCTCCTAGTTGGAGGCCTTGGAGCTAATGTCCATTTTAGGAGTTTTGATTACATGTTAGAAGTTTGGTCTGCGTAAAAGTTGATTTGGACTTTTTAGTTTATTTGGTTGTTTAATATCTATTGATTCTCATCTGTTTTGGCAATGGCATGGTAAATAGGCTGCTGTTTGTTTTTATCAAACTTTATGCAATATGATGGAAAAGAAAATCCTTATTCTGATTTATGTACATCATCTTGTTAGGTGGCAACAAAAACGGAGTCCAACAAGAATGCTGGGAATGCTATTCTTTATGAGTGTGTTGAAACTATAATGAACATTGAAGATAATAGTGGTTTGCGTGTACTAGCCATTAATATTCTTGGAAGATTTTTATCAAACAGGGACAATAATATTAGGTAATTTTTACTCTTTGTCCATAGCTAATGTGTATTTGTTTCTAATTATGTGATAAGCTTTCCTTATTTTTTATTGGTCAATTTCTACTTCGTTTGTTCCAAAAGTTTTTCTTAGCTAACTTTTAGCTACCTATAAGGAATAAGAATGGCTCAATGTGGTGATATTTTCTCCATTTGTTCCAAAGATGTTTTCCTTTAATAATCTTTAGCATTTCGTCGTGTTTTCTTTCTTGTCTCCTTAGCAACTTGCATAGCAAATACTATAGAGTATTAGTTTTGCATCCAGCTTCCTATATTCTAAGCTTTACGAAAGGCTGTAGTTATCTGAGGCACAATGTGTGGATGAATCCTAACAGAAGAGAAATCACATTTGAAAATCTGTTGATCTATGCAGCTTGTGTTGTAGACTGTTTACTCCTTAAAACTTTTTACGATTCAGTAGCCTTATAAGCGCAATCATGCAATTCTTGCTTCCAAATCCTGTCGCTAATTTATAATGCGTTCTTAATGAAAGTCTTTCCCTTTCTGAGAGGATGAAAATGTTTTGAGTGACAAAAAAGTTTCTAGATTATGCTCTTTTACTTGATTTGTTGTCTTGGTGCTTGTAAGGCTGTATTAATTGGTTATATTCATTTTTTTACCAGATATGTTGCTTTAAATATGTTGACGAGGGCCATAAATTTTGACGCTCAAGCGGTACAGAGGCATCGAGCAACAATTTTGGAATGTGTGAAGGTATGTTCTTCTGGTTTCCGCTACTTGGTTTGCTTGCTACCTTTGATGATCATGTATTCTTCTGAACAAGTTTGGCTTCCTCAGTTTTTTCTTATATTATTTGATCCTGGAAGAGCCATTTGGTTGTTAGTACCCTCACCAACCTCTATTTACGTTCATTCTTAGGAAAGAGATAATAAACATATCTTTTTATCAACTGATTTTGTACTTCCTCTTCACAATTTAGAATTGGAGCTCTTTGATTGTTCTTTCACTTTATTAGTGGATACTCAATAAGTGCTCAAAGACATCTGGAGAAGGAAAGGTTGACAGATAATAGAGCTGAAAATAAAATTTGACCAATAGTAGAGGTCTAAATGACAGAGATAAATTGACTTATACTACTGGGAAGTAGAACAATGGGAACAGTCAAAAGATAGGATTGTGATCCTTTTAATGGCTCATGTTAGTAATAAACAGGGGCTGATAGTTGAAGGTCAGCTGCCAGCCATATCTATTGAGAATATCTTAAAAGTTATGATTCCTATCTCAGGTTCTCCGAATACCATTTATTGCTTTATTAGTATAGGAGTGATGTTATTCAAAACATTGCGTGCTGCTGTATCATAATTGCTTCATGTGTTGTTCGATAAGTGCACAGAGGAGGTTCTGCTGTTTCATCAACTTCTATTTAAATAAAGTTAGTGACTTCTCTATATTTTAGCAATAGAATCATTGGTAGTCATCAAATTTTTTACATCTGTTAAAAAAAATGACTTCTGAGTTCTAACCTTTATTCCTATCCAGGATTCAGATGCTTCGATCCGGAAAAGGGCTCTTGATCTTGTGTATCTTCTAGTGAATGAGACTAATGTAAAGCCTTTGACTAAAGAGCTAATTGACTATCTGGAAGTTAGTGACCTTGACTTTAAGGAGGACCTTACAGCCAAAATCTGTTCCATTGTTGACAAGTAAGTATATTTATCCAATGAGTAATGAAGCACCTTTTGTTGTAGGATACCGCTATTAATGCATGGTTATTGTTCAAACATTGTAATTTGCATTTTTCTATTTGTGTCTTTGGAAATGATTTAACTGCTGGCAAGTTATATAGTATATACAACTATTTATGCATCTGTCATTATATTTAATGAACTAAAGCCTTAAATTCTGTCGAAATGATTTAGAGACTTATATTCGACGTTCTATCATTCAATAAACCATGTTTTATGAGAGCTGGCCTAGCTAGTGATTTTGGGAACCTTGTTTTCTGCTTAATTAATTGGACTTCTGCATGCACTGGAACCCCCATATGTACTAATAACTTTATTGATAGGATGAGTAAGTATATTAATCCAATGAGTAATGAAACTTAGGACTCAAGTCTCTAAATCAGTTCAACAGAATTTGTAGTCCATGCCCAACAAGCTTAGGACATACTTGGTAATCACTTATAAGGTTCCCGGTAATGAACAAGTCTCCACTTGGGAGACCATAAAAGGGGAATTGGGCCAAACAATTCCTTCAAAATAACACATCATGGATCGCTCGTGATAGGTTGCAAAGCCTGAAGCACACGTGGACCATCCGTGAGTACGTGAAGGAATTCATGTCTTTGATGCTCAACATACATACTATGTTGGAGTTGGACAAACTTTTTGTCGAGACTAAAGTCGTGGGCACAAACAGATTTCACACTAGATAAGACCGCAACAAACTCTTGCGTCTTCCTACTTACTGCATCAGGCACTTGATTATGCCGTCCTCGTTTATGCCGTGAAGTCATTTTCCTCAAGGAATTTCATCCCCCGTGCTTGCTTAGGCGAGAGAGTTTACTGTGTTTGGAAGAAGGTGTTGGCTACATTTGTTTAGGCAATGCATAACTGCTAACATCTCCTTCTCATGCGTCGAATATTTTGCCTCCTTGAGTTTTCGTCCCTTGAAAGCTACTGGTCGTCCCTCTTGAACCAGAACCCCTCCAATGGCTTGATGCATCCATGTGCAACTCAAATGGCTTGTCAAACTCAAATGCATTACCGTCTTTATCTCATCGAATGCTTTCATACTTTTCTTGACTAGGCCCACGTCTCGCCCTTTCTTAGCAAATTAGTGAGCGGTGAAACCTTTTGAGAATAACCTTTAATGAATTTGTGATTATAATTGGCTAATCCCATAAAGGATCGCAAATACACCGAGGATTCATAGCTCGGAAACAGTTTTGGGTGTACACCAACTCAGAAACCTTTTGAGGTTGAAATTGGAATTTTATGATTCATAAGTGATAGTAGTGTAATCTTTTATTTCAATCTTATCCTTTTGTTGTAAATAATGCATGAAATTCTCTATGCTCTTAATATTCACTTTGTTATAATTTAAAAGTGATTTTGAAGAATGAGCACTCATCTTGGCACTCTTGTCTTATAGCTGTATTTTGGTAGAATGTTATGGAGTTTGGATGATGTTATATCATTTGATTGTTGTTATTGTGTTTTAGGTTTTCACCAGAGAAGATATGGTATATTGATCAAATGCTGAAGGTTCTTTGCGAGGTATGCATTTGCTGCTTGGTCACTGTAATGGAGTTTTTAATTAGGTTTGGGTTATCTTAGGTTTTATTGATGATGGGGTATTCACTCCTTTTTTTAAATGAGATTCCCTTTAAAAGTATCCTTCTTAACTAGCCCAACATTCAAATAGAGAGAATATCTACTTACCCCACCTTACTCTATCATTCTTAAGCCATTTCTCTCTTCCAATCTACTTACCCCCATCTTTTTTTTTTGTTTGGGGGGGGGGGGTATGTATGCCTGTATTCTTCATTTCTCCAAAGCACTGATCATTGTGAACGCTTAGTAGGCTGGCAATTATGTGAAGGATGAAGTATGGCATACCCTTATTGTTGTCGTAAGCAATGCCCTCAATCTCCATGGGTACACAGTAAGGTCCTTGTACCGAGCTCTTCAAGCATCAATTGAGCAGGTATTGTCTTTTTTTTTTGAATAAAAAAAGTGTTTCATATGTGATTCTGTTTGTTTTTTGCCTTGTAATAACACTTTACTATTGCCTGGTATTCATCTATTTGTCAGGAAACTCTTGTCAAAGTGGCTGTTTGGTGCATTGGGGAATATGGTGATATGTTAGTCAATAATGTTGGGATGCTAGATATAGAGGACCCAATAACAGTGAGCTCATTCTCTTCTATTAGTCTTTTTGGTTTGAAATATAACTCTTTTGCCTTTTCTCTTTCTAGGTGTACTACCTCTATTGTGTTGCAGTTTTTCAGGAATAGGTTTCCTTTACAAGGATCACATTGCAACACCTTTACGTGGTTGAGAGTTCTAAGACTGCGTTTGAAGCAAAATTTACCTTCTTTTCATGCTGTCTAGATCATTAATTAGCATTAAGTTTCAGTATGTCTAATTGGTCAAAAGTTTAAGCATCCTTGCGACCTTGCCTGTGTGCTATATTAAATTATTCCATAATTTGGAGGGAGAGGGTAGGATTTTGTTTGGTCATCAAAGATAGCCACGGGTTCAATCCAATAAACATTATTTGAATGGAAAAATAACTATAGTAGATTGGGGGTATTTCTTTGCTGAAAAATATCTTATTTTCCTATAAGGTGATCAAACACAGTACAACAAGCTCTACCTAGTTGTCTACAAATCCTTCAGACAAGTTTCTTACTGCTTGAAAGCTTCTGGTGGAATTTATTTTTTGCTGAAGTTCCCAACTGAATGATTAACTCTTCTGCATAGTTCTTGTTGCCATAATGAGGATTTAAATCTTATGACCAGGCCTACTTTTGTTGCCAATAGTCGATTTTAAATGGCGGTGACGCCATTGGAATCTTTGATTGTGCTGTTGTGCAATTAAAGCTGTACCTTGCTATCCTTCCTTAAAATAATTATTTCTATCCAAATAAAGCTGTGTGCCTTCGTCTATGTGTCTTTAGTCTGTCAGTCAATTACCTTTCACATTAGTTCTCGTGTAAGCAACCTCCCTACAACCCCAGGGGTAAGGTACTCTACATCTCGCCCCTAACCCGCTTAAGCTGGAAGTCTTGCTTATGATAGCTGGGTAATGGTATAGTATAGCTTTGCATGGGCAGAAGTATTCCTAAAATGGTAAAACACGGAACATCCAGGCTGTGACATGCTATGGTTGCATGAGTTTGAGTGTATTTACTTTTCTATTTGAATTTCCATCTTTTACACTATATCTTGTTCTATATGTGGGTGTCTGTTCAAAGTTGGTTCAATGTTTTGAGGTTTTTGAACAGGTAACCGAATCTGATGCACTGGATGTAGTTGAGAATGCTATCAAACATCACAACTCAGATGTTACTACTCGAGCTATGTGTTTGGCTGCTCTGTTGAAGCTTTCTTCTCGTTTTCCTGCTTGTTCCCAGTAAGTGATTCTTTTTGCTAAATGTCTTGACTAGCCTGAAATCCTTTATTGGTTGGCTATTATCTTTGGTTATGGGTGATGAGTTTGAACATTGTCATCAAGCTTTAGCTTGCATGGCATGTTAGCTGTGCTTCCTGCAGAAGAGTCCCAAGTTGAATATGTAGTCCTCCATCCCCTTGTGGGATAAGATGGCAGTAATGGCTTCGGGTTGAGGGTTCAGAATAAGGGTATATTTTGTTCTTGAGCTGGGGTGACCTGTACTAAATTTAAAAACTTGAATAAAATATGCTGAGGGATGTTGTGTTGCATGAGCAGTTTCTACTCTTTCCCATACCTGAAAATTTTGTGATATCTTTTTAGTGTGGTGGCATTGTAGTTATATGACTAAGACCTATTTTCTTAATGCTGTACGCAGGAGAATAAAGGATATAATTGTGCAATACAAAGGAAGCCTCCTCCTTGAATTGCAGCAGAGAGCTCTTGAATTCAATTTAATTATTGAAAAGCATCAAAATATTAGGTAACTCTTGGTGTTTCATTGACCAAAAACCTTTTCTCTCTATGCACTTTCTTTTTGGACTATAGTTTAAATAAAACAAAGAATGTTGAACTCACAAAGCTGCTAAAATAATCATCAGATCTGCATTGGTGGAAAGGATGCCCATTCTGGATGAGGCAACATACAATGGAAGGAGGGGTGGCTCTTTGTCTGCAGCAGCTTCAAGTTCCAATGGGCCTTCTGTTAATCTTCCAAATGGAGTTACAAAGTCTGTTGCTCCCCTTGTTGATTTACTTGATTTAAGCTCGGATGATGTTCCTGTTCCTAGCTCTTCTGGGGGAGGTGATTTTCTACAAGATCTCCTTGGTGTCGACTTAGCACCAACACCAGCACATTCAGGTTAGTTTTCAGATCAAGAATTGAGTAAAAGTAATATGAAATTAATTTTCCAATAGGCTGACATTTTAACCTGATAATGCATGAATAATTGAACAATGTGGTTATTCTCTTAAGGGATGGTGAATTTCCTGTTGAATACTTAAGATAACACCCAACTCTTTCATATGTTGTTGATAAAGGATAATTATATATGCAAGCATGTTTATGTTAGTCTGTTCTCCATTTAAAGGTACACTAAAGTCAGGAACAGACGCCCTCTTGGATCTCTTATCAATTGGGAATCCTCCTGCTACAAATAATACATCAACTCCAGACATTTTGTCCTTAAGCTTAGAAAGCAAGAGTTCTGGAGCACCACTGGAAAGTTTGTCATCAATTTCATCCATGCCTAAACTAGTATCTTCTCCCAATGGAGCTTCTCCTATAGTGGATTTATTGGATGGCTTGTCTTCCAGTCAGCCGACATTAGGTATGGTCTTCTTTATGTTAAATGTGTTTGCAATGATCGCACACCTCTTTGCATTATGCTGATTGTTCTTTCCAATATCAGAGATTAATGGTCCGCAATTCCCATCAATGGTTGCATTCGAGAGCAGCTCCCTGAAAATGACGTTTGAATTTTTAAAATCTGCCGGAAGCCCACAAGTTACGTCAATTACTGCTACTTTCACTAATTTATCAACCAACAATTATAATGATTTCCTATTCCAGGCTGCAGTTCCCAAGGTAAGAGATGAAAAGTATCTGTGAACTCTGTGGTTTTGCTTCTACATATGCTCAGGCATGCAAGTCATAATAATTATTAATTTGCTTTATTGGATCTTATGTCTCGCTCTTGCTGATTTGAAAATTATTTTACTGCTTTGTCACTTTACCTCTATTTAATGGTTTTTGATGCCATAAAATTAGGACACATGGTTAAAAGTGTGTTTTTTGAATTATTACCAGTTTAAAAGTGCTATGTTCAATTATACCTGTCCATATTATTCGTCCAATTTAGATCCCATGCCTGAAAGTTGTTCTTGTATTATCATCACTATCAATATTTCTGGATACAGTCTACTGATACATGTTGATGTTTTTGTTCTCAGTTCCTTCAGCTGCACCTTGATCCTGCAAGCAGTACCACCCTTCCTTCTGGCGGTAATGGCCCCATCACTCAGACTATGCGAGTTACAAACAGCCAGCACGGGAAGGTAATATTGGATTTCCTTTTCCCTACTTATCCTGCTGTTTCTGTTGGATCCAAAATATCATAAGCTTTTTTTGCCTCCTTCCAACATTATCAGTCAGTCATGCATAGTGTATATTTAATTAAAATGTCTGGATGGAAGTGTTGTTGATGCATTTTTGGACTCAAAGTATAAGGTCTAATGGTTAAAGAAGCATAGATTGTAAACTAATGAAGCTTAAGCTTTGCATTTTTAGACTCAAGTATAAGGTCTAATGGTTAAAGAAGCATAGATTGTGTAAACTAGTGAAGCTTAAGCTTTCAAAATCTTCACAAAATGTGTGTACTATGCTCTTTTTGTAATAATTAATGCGCTGAGCTTGGTATCGTTCTTGTTGCTTTTGCAAATTGGAACAATGTTCTGACATCTGAAATACATGAACATCTTTCCTAAATGATGATGACAATGGAATTTCTAAACCTCATGTGTTGACAGCTTGGCGTTTTGGCTTTGGCTAGTACCTTTTACTACCGTTCTCATACATGTCTATGGTTTAGTTCCACAGTTAGATTACTGAGTTCTTTATCTGATTTCTGAAGTTTTTATTTTGGGAGGAATGTGATTCATATTATTTTCCTCAGAAACCCTTGGCAATGCGCATAAGAATAGGCTACAAGGTAAACGGAAAAGATGTTTTGGAGGAAGGGCAAATCAGCAACTTCCCACGTAATTTGTGAGGTTCATTGTTCATCTGAATCTTTAAGGTGCAAAGGCCGAAGAAGTTGCTGGTTCAAGCAGAGTGACTTCACAAGTCCCTGAGTTTCTTTCACGTTTGGGCAATATTTTCTTTGAATTCTTCCAATGAATATGAATGTGGCTCATGCGTATCGG
Organism: Dysphania ambrosioides; assembly: GCA_026401315.1. NCBI lineage: Eukaryota > Viridiplantae > Streptophyta > Magnoliopsida > Caryophyllales > Amaranthaceae > Dysphania > Dysphania ambrosioides. The sequence continues at coordinate 20,156,774 of CM048671.1, read as the reverse complement.
GATTTGCTGGATGTTTAGGTCGCCAAGTGTTGTAAGTTTTGGGTTTGCTCATTCTTCTTTTACTTTTCTCCATTATACTCCTTCTGGCGGTCCATGTACATTATGTTTTGATTCTTAAATGTATCGAAAATGTGGAAAAATGAATTTTGGAAAATTGTTTAGGCGATGATGATATATCTCTATGTTGTATCTGGAAATCTGGAAATGTCCAGCTATTTTTTTTTGTTGGCTCTTTTGAACCTCATTGCTCAAGGCATTGTTGAGTACTTGGGGCACAGATTTGAGAAATAGAATACTACCTGCATAGCTTATGCCATTCTTTGATCTGTAAATTGTGGCATTATTTTCTGCATGATTTTCTGATTGCTCAGCTCTGATGTGTGAAAGACTGAAGACTACATTCATATGGTTTACAGAGTATACTTTTTGCCATTTTGTCCATAATTACATCCTTGAGTATTTTCTACTGAAATGTATAATTGCACCTTTACTGACTGCAAATGATCTGAAATTCCGTTTGACGTTCACTTATCCACCTAACAACGATTCAAACTTTCTCGGATAGTTCATTTTAGCATCTTCCTAGAAATGACTCAGCTCAACTCAAAACGTACTTGGCACAGTATTCTCTCCTCAACTTTGTGGAAATCTTGCAGATATCCTTTTCCTCTTGGATAATTCTACCCTTTTTTAAACTTTTCTCACTAAACTATGGCTTCTTGTTAATCAAACTACTTTCTGTCGTCCCTAAATATTGTCATATTTCTATTTATAGAATTAAATTCGAAAAGTTTGATCATAAATTTTCATTATATTATAAGGAAATAATATATTCAAGTGAAATTTTGTTAAATGCATCTAAATGTAAATTTTTAGAATATAAAGTTTTCATAATTTTGTGTCTTACGGATTTGGAGATAAAAATGTTTAAAGTCGCATTTTGGAGACCGTGAAATGTCAAATGGGACAATTTTTAAAGGATGGAGGGAGTACTAGCTAGAATGCTGATGCAGAACTTCCACAAACTTCATATTACATAGATAGTAAATGATTAAACCATTTTATGGGTTAGAAATTCCTTTAGGGTATACGTGCAGAAGTAGTTTCATTATTCGAAAATTAATTGGTAGCTAGTGAAAAAACTGCCCATCACATATACACGAGGTAGTCAGCTAGTCTTTATTGGCAACTCTATTCTTCGTACAACATTACAACTATACAAGTCTTTTATGTAACTGAAGATACAGGGAGTCGGGGAACAATTTTTATAGAGGAGGCCGAAGAACAATTTTTTCGTGGAAGTGGTTAGTTATCTTTCTTACACGCAGAACAAGTTTAATTGAGCACAAAACTCATCGTTGTTCTTCTAAAAGGGGTTACTATTGACTTAATTGTATAGAAAGAAGAAGAAATTTCTCTTGCATTGACGGGCACTAAGGTTTTTGGGAGTTAAGTATAAGTGGCTTGATACATGAAATGTATCAAATACAAGGTACTATTTTCTAGATTAAATAGAATGCAAAAAGTTCTGTTTGTTAAATAAAATTTCCCCCCTCTCTTTTTTTTTAGTTTGTCCATTCTTTTGACGTGTAATACTAAGAAAAAGTAATAAATTAAAAGCTCAAAAAGGGTTAAATCTCGGGAAATAAAAAATCAAAATTCCGCTTAAATCTTTTACTAGGAAAATCAGGATTCATTGCTATTTTGACACACGATAAGGTTGTCAATATTTGTCATGTGTCAAAGATTAGAAAGGCAAAGAAATTATTTTCGTTATATTACGCCTTTAGTCTAGTATCTAGTCGAATTTCGATGGGAAAAAGGGGTAAATCTATACCCTCACCTATATTAACTTGTTACAGAATACGAGAAATACAATAGTGAAGACATGAGATAACATAGTGCTATGAAATTAATGAGGTGAAAATATAAAACAAGTAAACGAAGGGAGCAATTAATAACTTCAAACATATCTCTATCTAGTAGGATTATTGATGTGATTTCTATAAGCAACCCTACGAAATCCACGTGATTATTCCCTTTTGGTTTGTTTTGATTGATTTGGTGTTGTTTGAATCAAAAGACCCGCAAATAGGATGGATATCTCTATGAAATCCAACACCTCCTGAAATGAATTTAAAGAATTGTTAAATTCCTTAGACCACCTCTAGAAAACAAAGTATTTATCCACTTAGTTTCAATACTACCTCCAGAATTGAATTAAGCAAGATTTAAGAACACGTTAACATACCACCAATTAAACGTTCTAACAACTACGTCAAAGACAATTTCATATAGTTTGGTTCATGATACACATCATATGTAGTCTTATAGTTCAATGGAAGTACTAAATTACCGTTTTCTTAATATCACAACAGTTTTTCCACGAACACTTGGCAACCAGGCCGTTTTTCAATCCATAACAGTGGATTAGAAGCAAGTCTTCGACGTCGTCAACTAAAAATAGAAATGTCTGATCTGAATCAATGATTTTCTCTCTCGATCATAAACCACTTGTACAAACAAAAATCTTAATGACGCAAATGAACAAAGATCTTAACTATATAGACAAAGTAAACTTTTGCAACTTTTATTGTTGTTAGTTGCGTTAACAAGGATTATATAAAGCCATATGCTAACTATGTAACTCACCACTTAAACCACAATCATATTCATCGTAACTATCCTAATCTATCTACTGGTTCTATGTTTATCTCTTCTTAGCCATTAGCTCAAACAACTTATCTTAGCATCCAATATGCATGCATATAATACTATGTCTAATATTTTCATACTTTTTCTAGCATCCTTGTTCTTCAAAATTCCTAACTCAATCTTAGTTGAGGCTCAAAAGATACCTATTTCTAAAGGTGTCTACAAGGTCAATCTCATTCATCGTGATTCACCACAATTTCCATATTACAACTCTTTGATGACACCACAAGAGCGCCTACAAAGAGCACCCCTAGGATCTATATCCAGAGGCCATAACATTCACTTATCCTCTGCATACTATGACATTAATGATGATGAATTGTCTGCTTTGATCCCATGGTGGGGATTACCTCATCAAGGTTACTCTTGATACACCAGAAGTTGAATACTTAGTCGTTGTAGATACTGGAAGTGACCTTATATGGGTCCAATGTTCACCTTGCGATAATTGTATCCCTGAACAATCTCCACTCTTTGACCCAACCAAATCTTCGACCTTTCAGATAATCCCCTGTACTTCCCAAGCTTGTAATTATCCTGATCTACCTATTGGTTGTCTTTTGAGTAATAATACAACTGACGACGAGTCATCGCCTTGTGCATATCAGGCCTTATACGAAGATGCATGGTACACAAAGTATTGGCATCCTAGCCACAGAAACCATGCATTAGCCTACCCTCTCCTGATGCTATCTCAATAAGTCTTTCTTTTGCAGTTTTCGATTGTGGGTTGGACCAAGAAGGTCGACTTGGAATCAGAGGAGAAGGGATAATTGGGCTAGCCGGCTAGGGACAGGACCATCTTCGTTGATCTCGCAACTCGGTCCAAATATCAACAAGTTCTCCTACTGCTTGGCTCCCCTGTCTTTAGGGGTGACAAGCAAGCTAACCTTTGGAGCAGATGTATTATATAACAGGCCTTGGAGTAGTGTCAACTCCCTTTAAAACTTCACAAACTCCTACTTTTTACTACTCTCCCTCCATGAAATTAGCATCGGGGATAAAGATAGTCCGGTCCAAGTGCCGGTAGGCGAAGACATTGTCATCGACTCTGGTACCACTCTCACAATGCTTCCAGCTAGTACCTATGGTGGCGTTAGGGATGCTTTGGTGAGCACCATTGGGCTTAGCACGGTACCTAGCCCATTGGAACCTTACGACCTTTGTTATAATACTCAGTCGTCAGACTCTGCCGGGCAGTTCAGTCCTCCGGAAGTGGAGTTCCAGTTTGAAGGAGCTGAAGTTGTGTTGAAGGCAATCAACACCTTTAGAAAAATTAAGGATGATGTGACTTGCTTTGCAATGGTAGCTACAGATAGTACCTCGCCTACATTTGGGAATATTGCTCAAGTTAACTTCCAGGTTGGGTATGATTTAGATGCAAAACTAGTTTCTTTTGCTCCTGCAGACTGCACCAACAGTTAGCTAGCTAGGCATTATCATTTTCCTAGCTAATATTTAAGTCATACTCTTTTTTATATACATCGTATTTATATGCATGACTCGCTTGATTATATTCTATTTCTTGTTTTTAATATTCTCCACTTAATCGAGGAGAATTGTATAAATGATAGTCATACATGCAATAAATATATGAATGTTGTATCAAGAAGATCATCTATCAAGAAAAAATATGTTTGTAGAGAGTTTATCTTAGCCATTCACTCAATTACTCACTCATAACCACTGCATCATTCTTACTAATCAACGAGCATTCTTGCGTCCATTTAATGATACATGTGTTATTATCTTCTTCCTTACAACTTTTGAATCCAACCCAAATAGGAGATAGAAGTTTGATTTCCCATGTGTCTTTTGAGGTTGATCTTATCCTCCACGATTCACTACTCTCTTCCAACTATGACTCTTAATTGACAATACAAGAGCGCCAATGGAGAGCAGCCCATGGCTCAGTCTCACATGGCAACAAAAGTCGACTGTCTTCTTCATACTTTAATGAAAAGGACCTTAAGACGGATGTAATCCCCAATGGAGGGAATTATCTCATGAAGATCTCCATTGGCACCCCGCCTGTTGAATTCACTGCTTTGGTTGACCCTAGGAGTGATCTAATATGGCTCCAGTGTTCACCCTATTAGCGTTGCAGCAGGAGTCTCCGGTCTCCATTATTCGACCCAACCAAATCTTCCACCTACCGTATAATCAATTGCACCTCCCAAACTTGCAACTATCCAGATTTTGATAGTGGTTGTATTCCAAATAATGTCAACAATAGTGAGTCATGTATTTATACATCCATATGTGGAGATGGAACAAAGAGCTCTGACATCCTAAGTACCAAAACCATTACCTTCCCTTCAGCTGATGCTACACAAATGACTTTTCCTTCCACTATTATCGGCTATGGGCATGACCAACAAGGTCGCCTCGTATTAGGCCCTATTATTACTTAGGTTATAAGTATGCTTAGTGGGCTTTCTATCTAGGGCTCTACTGATACGTTTTATATAAACCTTGTTTAATCATGAATACAAACCAAGGGATTCACATCCTAGCACCTCGGTATCCATGGAGATGGAATCGGTCTCGGGCTTGGGGCATTATCACTAGACTCGCTATTGGGCGCAAAAATCAACTACAAGTTCTTCTACTGCCTGACCCCAAATTCTTTCAGTGTAGCCGGCAAGTTGAAGTTTGGAGCTGATGTAGCAAGCCCTGGAGTAGTATCAACTCCCTTTACCACCCAAGACCCTCCTACATTTTACTCCATCACTCTCGATGGTGTTAGCGTTGGGAATACTTCGGTATCTGGGGGCCAGGATATGATCATCAACTCTGGTACCACTCTAATCTTCCTACCAACAAGCATCTATGACGACATAAAGACTGCCGTGAAGAGTGCTATCGCGCTTAGCCCAGTGCCGGACCCGAACAATGCTTTTGACCCTTGCTACGAGTCCTAGCCCTCAGGTGTTCCTGATATGGGGTTTCATTTTAAAGGGGCTAATGTTATGTTAAAGGCTGTCAATACTTTTAGGACATTACAGAATAATTTGACTTGTCTAGCAATTGTACCTGTAGATGATTCTCTCCTGTTTGGGAATACTTTTCAAGTGAACTTTGAGGTTGGATATGACTTGAAAGCAAACCAAATATCATTTGCTCCTGCCGACTGCACCAAATCCTAGATCTCATTCATCTTCAACATTTTTAGTAGCTCACTAGAGTTACAGCTATACTAAACTACTAACTACACTAGTATTTCAGTTGATGTATGCTTTCCTTGATCAGGTTTCATGTGGAAATCCATTTCTGTTTTTGTTCTACTATTTACTCCATTGAACCTATAATTGATGTTTATGTTAATTTTGTAGTCATTAACCAATAAGCACGGAATTTTTCTGTCAGATGACTAAAATACCAAGCAAGAAGAACAATGTTTAATTTGAGTTTGATTCAGTTGGAGCCTGAAATCAGTTCTATCTGATCTATTCTATCTGCCAGTTAAATCAAAGCTCCAATAACAAGCAAAATGAAAAATTTAAGTAAAAAAAAAGTACCTGATCAATGCTAAATTAAATTTGCACCAAACTGGAAGAATGGACACCAAAAACTCTGCTCGTTGCACTTGTTTACTAGTGTATAGAGCTGAAATATGGCTTAAAAGTTTGGACAACATTTATTCCCTTACAATCTTCAAATTCAGCAATCTCCTCCAATATGTAGTCCACAAAATCATACGCGAAAGTGGTAGACTTGACAAGGATGACCTGCTTTAAGAGCTTTTGCTAGTTGGATCTGTGCTTTCATCTTGTTTCCTAAATGCAAGGTATCCAACTGCAAGGTGTATAACTGCAACTTATAACTGTTCACGAGGTGGGGGATCCATTCCCACAAGGCTCAATAAGTCAACATCCATTGTTCCAGAATGAGGTTTCTTCCAAATCCAAAGTCCATTAGCATCGTAGTAAGATAGATGGAACACGCCATTCAGCAGACCGATAATAGTCACGTACTATGATCTCCCATACTAGTTGTATTCAACTTAGCATACTTTGAACATTAAACCTCAAAGAGACCAAAGTTCACGGCTGCATCTCACAATGAAAAAATGACACAAGGAATCTGGTCCTTTTGGAACCTTAACGATGGCACCCTGCTTCTCCTAAGGAAAGCTTACTCCATGTTGTCTTACAAGAAGTAACCTCTACACGAAGAACGATCCATCCATGGCCGGATTAGATACCGCGAATTCACCACATGAAAATCCCAGGAGTAGTAAGCCTCCATAGAAGACATTCTTATCATGGGGTTGATTTTGTATAATTATCTCATTTTCAACGATAATTTATACATAAATTCCTAATTTATATTTGATATAAATATATCAAGAGATATTTTTATAATTTCATTTATTACCCCATATCATAACCACTGTTGATAGTATGTTCCTAATTAACAAATTTTGCCCGACTAAAACACTACTTAGTTTTTTTTCAAACAAAGATTAGTCAAAAAATTTTGTACTTGCCCTTCTTTTGGATGTAACCTAAAGATCAAACCACAAAAAGCAACTCTTTCCAACTCTTAATTCTTGCTTTTGTTTTGGTTTTATTTTATTATTGTAGAAAGATTTATGAATGCTAGCTTATCATTTAGGATGGTAGTTGAAGTGAAGTGTAATCTCATCTGCCGTATGTATTTTCAGTTTTATATAGGGGTGGCAATGAGTTGGGTTCGAGTTGAAATATATCAATCCAAATTCAACCTGTTTATTAAATGGTTTAAAAATTTCAACGAAACCCAACCTAACCCGCTATGGGTTCAGGTTGATCCAACCCAATCTGTTTAATAAGTAAAAGTCATTTGAGTTTTTAATTTTTCAAGTTTTAAGCAATGTAAAATAAAAATCTAAAATCTTAACATAGTCTTAATACAACTAAATTGAAAAGCTTGATAATATGTTAAGAAGAGGAAGAGAATATTGAGAAGTGAAGAAGAAGACGTGAAGAGATGAGAAAATGAAAAATTGAAGACTAAGAGAGAATAGGCAAAACGGAAGAATGGAAATAGAAAGTAGAAATTAAGATTGACTAGTGGTAATTATGACTTGAGTTTATGACCCGTATTAATAAAACCCAACCCATATATAAAAATCAAACCCAATAATAAACAGGTCGGATCGGGTTGGAAATTTTAGCCGACCCAACATGTTTATTAATCGGGTTGGGTTGACCCATTAAATTAATCGGGTTGAAACTTTCAACCCAACACCTTAATAAACGGGTTGGGTTCAGATCAGGTTGGAAGGTTGGATCAGTTTTTACCACCCTAGTTTTATATTGTAATTTATGGAGAACTAGAGTATGCTAATATAACCTCTAGTGTATAATCCGGGTATACGAAAGTATAGAACTTGAAGGTGATTGTTTTTACTTCGAAAGTTGGTCTACGAAGGTAAATTGTATTTGAAATATAAGTTTGATGAGTTAAATTACATATATATTACTATATGCATTCGTATTCGAAAGAGTTTGCTTCTTGAAATGCAAATGTTGAAGTTAATACACTCGATCATATATTTATAGTATAATTAAATTATAGCTATTACCATATTTATGAATTAACCCAAATTTATAAAAAAAAAGTTATCTTGTGAACTAACTCGAAACTATCCGATATGATCCAAGAGAATACAATAAAATAGTCAAATATAATTATAAATCGATATTAACATGTCATTAATGACCCAATCCAAACCTAACAAGGCCCAATCCGAATTTTAACTGAAATCGAGACAACTCATTACCATAAATGATCTGACTCGAAATCTACTCAAAATAATCTGCTATAAACCCATACGGAATCCGATTCAAATTGACTCAAACTGATCTGATTTGAATCCAAACCGAATTCAAGCAAACAAATAGTTGATTCGACCCAACCTCATAGTGACCTGATCTAACCTGACCCGAGCCGAAAGGCCAAAATGACTCGATTTAGATAAGCACCGATACGCGATGGATCAACTTAGTTGCGACCCATGGACCAAAATTCATGAATATATTGTCTCATATTGATCATAGGAATCATATATATATATAAGTCCTATCTTATAAAAGGCTAAAACTATACAAATTATATGACAATAAAAAATATATCATAAATAAATAGTAGAGTGTTTGTTTCACTTTTAATTGACAATAAAAAATTAACATAACATAAATACTAGTGTTTGTTACTTGCTAATAATATGTGCATAGACCTATTCTACCCAAACATATATGGCAAGTGAATATCCCGTGATTGATCGCCTCTTAAAAGTGACAACAAGGCGTTATCACTTTGGTTTGAATAGAAAAACATTATTATATAGATAACTAACACTTGTTGTCTCTGTGTCCACAAATTGTTATCTTTAAAAGAAATGAAAGGATATAGTAAAAGCCCATATCCTCTAAAAATTTTGTCCTTGTCCCTTCAGAAAGTGTTGGTTTAGGCAGCAACCATGATGCTGCAAGTCTTCTGTGTGTGTGTGCAGATAAAATTGTGAAAGGTAACTTGGTGCGACAGGTTCATGCCCTGAAGATCAATAAATGCATTAAAGTTTTAATACACTCCCTCCGTCGTCCAAAATTTGTCCAATTTAATTAGTTTTTATACGAATTTTTTGGTCAAAATTGAGCTATATTTGGGGACGGAGTGATATTAATTAATTAAGACCAAAAGTTTGGCTAGTTGCTTCAAAATCTCTTGTTGGAGTCATGTTCAGAAGATGCTAATAGAGTAGCTCCATTATATCTTTTGCCTGTTTCGAAAGACGTTTGTGTTTCTTTTTATAAAATTGAGCCTTTGGAGATCTTTTGCAAGTGGATTGACCAATACATAAAACCACTATGCTTGGTTGCTTACAGGTCACAACTCACAATAATACCTTAGGCGTTCATTTATCCACCCACCCAACTGAGGCTCAAACAATCTTGCAGTAATCAACAATCCAATATGCATTTGTTGGCCAATATTTTCATACATCTGTTAGTATTATCTTCATCTTTATGCATAGCTTTTGAAGCTAGACATTATCCAATATCATACAATGACATATTCACGGTTCATCTCATCCACCGTGATTCACTACTCTCGCCCTACTACAACCTTTCCATTGCACCACAAGAGCGCTTGAGGAGACCATCCCTAGGCCTAAAATCACGCGGCCACACTACTCACCCATCCTCATATTTGATCCCTAATGGTGGGGATTATCTCATGAAGATTGCCCTCGGCACCCCGAAAGTCGAAATTTTAGCTGCGGCAGACACTGGGAGTGACCTCATATGGGTCCAATGCTCGCCTTGTAAATCTTGCATCGCAACAAAATCTCCACCCTTCAACCCGAAAAACTCTTCAACGTTTCATCAAATCCCCTGCACTTCTCCATCTTGCAACTATCCACATATGATGCAGGGTTGCTTGCCAAACAACGCCATCAACAAGAGCTCATCACCATGTTTCTATGAGGCTCTATACGGAGATGGAACACAAAGTGTTGGCACCCTAGCTAAAGAAACCATTAGCTTCCCCTCCCCTGATCACAGTATTTCATTAAGTCATCCTTCAACAATTTTTGGATGTGGGTTTAACCAACAGGGCCAAATTGGCATCGATGGAGAAGGGATAATCGGACTTGGGGCTGGCTCATTGTCCCTAATCTCACAACTTGGTCCGCACATTAACTACAAGTTCTCCTACTGCTTGTCTCCCCTGTCTTCCGGGGTCCCAAGCAAGCTAACCTTTGGGGCTCATGTAACGAGCCCTAACGTAGTATCAACCCCACTTATAACTGGACATCATACAACCTTTTACTACCTTACACTCAATGGCATTAGCATTGGGGATAACACGTCGGTTCCTGTAGGCCAAGACATAATCATCGACTCTGGCACCACTTTGACATACCTACCACCAACCATATATGGCAGTGTTAAGACTGCTCTGAGTAGCGCGATCAAACTTACTCCAGTGCCTGATCCTATGCAGTTTTACGACCTTTGCTACGATGTACGGACATCAGGATCGCGTGGAGGCCTTAATGCTCCTGATGTGGTGTTCCATTTCAAAGGGGCTGATGTTGTGTTAAAGGCAACTAACACCTTTAGGACACTTAGAGACAAACATGGTTTGACTTGTTTGGCAATGTCTTCAATTGATGGCGCCCCTGTCTTCGGGAATGTAGCTCAAGTCAACTTTGAGATAGGCTATGATATACGATCAAAGAAGGTCTCCTTTGCTCCAGGGGACTGTACCAAGCGCTAGATATCATGATTTGCTCTATAGCATAAACTGTGTGTACTTTCTACTTAATGTATGCTTCCCTTGGCTTGATCATATGTAGTGTCAACTAGTTTTTGAATTCCGTATGAGTTGTTAAATAATTTTTTTTTTTTATAATATGCTAGTGTGGTTAAAATGTAAGTCATTTATCCAAATAAAAATACATATAGATCATGTAATACATTGTACAAGATGTTTATTTTATGAAAATTGTAAATAAAAATGTTTTATGCATAGACAATGGCCAAAACATCATTTTATGACTTTAAAAAACTCTCAAACTAAAATTATGAATTGTACGTTTAATTTTAGCCAATACTTATGGGCAAAATATTTTTAAAGTTTGCTAAGAACACAAACAAATAAAAATTGCAAAGCACGAATAAAAAAAAAATCAGACAAAGCATAAGAATTGCTCTCTAATTAATGATTAGAAAATCATCTCAAAAAACTAAACAACTCTTTGTGATTTTCTTCGTGTACTTTGATACAACTCATCAAAGTATTTATATAGATGGTATAACACACCATGTTCCTAAATGTTAGGATCTAGATAACACTCTTAGATTAACTCTATCTTATCAAGTCTATACTTATCCTTATCTCAACAACCTTATGAAATATCCTAACAAGAGTAGACTTAATCATAGATTTGATGATTAACTAACAATTTTACATACACATCACACAAGTTTTTGGACAAGTTACGAAATCTTTATCTTTTGGCTCACTCTACTCAATTTTTTGGTCTATAATTACTATAATTTAAAAGTTGGTGCATGTCTATATTTGTTATTTAGAATTATGAGTTACAAATTTTACTTGTTAATTTAAATATTATTTGGTTCGTGTGATATCACGTATTTTAAAAAAATCTATTGTACAATAATATCAAGGGTAAACCTTTTTTTAGCGATGATCAATGTTGTTAGAAAGCAATCCAACTATGACCTAACCCAATTATGTTATAATCTCACTCTTAATTGATCGTATGATTGTACTGGCTGATAACTTTCATTAGGGTGTGAGACATTATAATTTTGTTGGAATATTAAGAAAAGAGAAAATATAGGGAAAAAGTTAGAAGTTAAATAAAAGGATAGTGTAAAAAAATAATTTAAAAAACTTTGAAACATGAAAATAGGGAAAAGTAGGTTTTTGGTGATAAAATATTAATTTTGTTAGAAAATATATTTGTTAATACTTCAAATATTAAAGCATTTGATGTTAAGTTGTCTAGTTTATTTCTCTTAGAGTAGCGCGTGTAAAATCTTAGATTGTAACACCCCGGTAATTCTCATTTTCCGAAAACCAAACCTGTAGCAAACTATCGGTGTGCTACCGCCACGTGTTCAAACGTTAAGGCTATAAAACAGAGTTTTGCAGCGGAAAACCAAAAGACTTTTTGAATTAACATTAAACGTAAAACAAATTCCTAACATAACAAATTGGGACTACTACGACCCTTACTGCAATGTACCAAAATAACTTTCAACTCAAATTCAAAACCAACAGTCTAAAATCAAACCAAATAAACGTAATGTATTATGAAATCCCAATAAAAACAATGCTCCTTTCAACCCACCCATGCACGTATGCTCGTATGAATACCTGTCAATAATGATATGCTCCCTAATAATACAAATGTAAGTATTGGATCATCACAATGTCATTTATAGGCAAGAGCCATGACAAAAAAAAAATACACAAAACACGTAATCAGCAAGATGAGCACATACTGATTACAAAGTATAATGGTGAAAATAATAATTAAATAAGAATAAGTATAGCATGCAAGAACGTATCACACAATATCTTACTCAACTGCTATGATAAATTAATTATTTACTTGGATTAAGCAATAGACAAGGTTGTCTCTCCCATATGTCCTGATTAGGACATCAAACAGATAAAAAATTTATGCACTCTCGTCGGAGAGCATCAAAATACAATAGAAAAATCCAGATGGTAAACGAGCGCGACTGCTTCACCATAACTAGATGAGATCTCAACTAACCCCAATTTTAAATTTAAAACTTTATAAAAGAGAGACTCGTAGATCACACGGCCTCCAATAAAAGCCACGGATAATATCCCGTGAAACTCAAACCCCTGATTGTCAATACTCTAGACGTGCACTAACCCAAAGTTTTATTGCTTATCCTCTTTCTCTTTACATGATTTATTGTTTAAACTCAATATACACAATCACCACATCACACACATGCAAACATTAAAGTTACACAATCAATCTCTGTTATATTGTAATTTTTAACCTTTTAATTTTAATATCAACTGTTAAATCTGTTGAACAAAGTCAACTACCCTCGTCATTAAAACTTAAAAAGATTCACCTTTACTCCCATCATACTATCAGTAATGAAAGAGTAATAATAAACAACCTCATGGACTAATTAACAAATTAATACCAATTTAATAAATCACGATTTCTCACAAACAATACCAAAACATGCCCCTAATGTAAAGAACATGAATTCTTTCAAATAGATAACCAAACAATCTCATCCAAAAGGTTCCCTAAACATGATACTAAGTTTGTATTTCACCCTAGATCATGCTCCTAAGGGTAACATTCTTCGTAATTTGTACGTACCTAGAGTAAAATACACGGGTGGCCACTTTCCTTACTAGTTAGCACCTTCTACAAAGTCCTCTCATACACCAAATTATACAACCTAAATTAATACATCATTATCCAAAATTTACAGCAATCCTACTAACTTTTCTAGGGTTTTAAAATAATTACAAAACATCTTTTTAAGTTTCCCAAAACATAATCTAGTATCTCTAACACAATACTACAACTATTATTTGAAAACTCATTAAAATATATGTTATAAAACTCTATTTTTATAACTCTTAAAATCTAAAATTTTGTATTTTATATAGTATACTCAAATTACTCTCAATTGTATCATAAAATAATCTTAATTTAATGTATATACTAATAGTATATACTTTCAAACATTAACATGAACATCTTCAACAATAACCATGATCTTTTATATATAATATTCAGAAAATTTATTTCAAATACCTTAATATTAAATTTTTAACAAAATATTTTATACTATAGTCAAAATTTCGTGAACTAAATACTAGTATAAGAATCTAAGCCTTAAATCATGAAAACTAATACTTTTATACCAAAATATATGATCATAAAATATGAAAATTCATTTAAATAACAACCCCATAAAATTTAACATAGATGATCCACCAAATATTTAAGATTTTATATGAAAATCAAAAGCCTAGTATTAAAAACTCTAATTTATGGCACTAGCATGCCTAGGCATTAATATTTATGCATAAAAATCTTATGAAACTAGTAGTATGCACAAAATAAATTCTAAAATATAAGATTTATACACTTTCAATAAAAATTTAACCCATAATAAAATCAATACAAAAATCATATAAAAACTTATTAAACATATATATTAGGGCATAATAATTAAGGAAGAAAAGAAGAGAAAACAAAGGAAAAAAAAGAGGGAGGAAGGCCGGTGGCTCACCGACGGTGGTGGACGACGGCAGGGGAGAGGCGGTGGCAACTGGGCTGGGTGGCAAAGACTGAGGGTGCACAGCAAGGAGAGGGAGAGGAAGAGTGTTTAGGGTTTTGTGAGCTTGTGAAAATAAATGGGATTAGGATTAGGTAGTATAGTTTTAATAAGAGAGTAATACTAGATTTAGATAGTTTAGTTTTGATAAAATAGTAGAACTAGGTTTAGGCAGTTGAGTTTTGATAAAATAGTAGTACTAGGTTTAGATAGTTTAGTTTTGATAAAATAGTAGTACTAAGTTTAGGTAATTTAGGCTTAGTGGGTTTCTTAGGAAAAATAAAAATATATATAATTTGTAGAAAAGAGTTTTAATTAAAAAGAAAAAAATATTTTGGAAATATGTATGTACATATATGTATGTATATATATAGAGTATATGTATTATATTAATGCATAGTTAATATTTTCGATAAAATATAATCGAAATCTCCTATTTTTCAGGGAATTACATAGACTTTTTGAAAAGTTAATTAAATCGAATAGAATTGCTTATGGGCAAATTATGGCTCTATATCCTAATTCACATATCATCCCCCAAATCCACTTTGATTCAAAATCATCAATGGATCTATGTCTTTCATGAACTTATAACAAAGAAACATTTGCTTTGGATATGTCCTTTTGGTATGTCCATTCACTTTATCTCTATTTATGAGTTTATTAAAAACCGTTTAGGAGTCTTTCTTTAAAGAGTTATTATTAAAGACAATTTTAAATGGTATTAGTTCTCAACAATCTCAAAAAATATTCTCTAGACAAATGGTTAATGTTTTGTGTACAACTGGTATTAGTTCTCAATAGTCTCAAAAATGTTAAAAATTATACTCCCTCCATTTCATAAAAATATTCATGGTTTCTGCAGCTACAAGACCAAGAAATGGTATTATTAATATAAGTGGAACTCTTTTTCCTTTTAAAGAATGAGAGAAAAATAATAGTAGAGACAAAAGTGTTATAAAATAGTTAAAGTAAACTCATGTAGTGGCGTAAGTGATGATAAAACAAATACATTCAATTATAAAACAAATAGAGTAGAAGGACCCGTAAACAATAAACAGAAAACTTAGTGAAATAGAGAAAGTATAATCCGTATTTAATAATCAAGGACCTAGTTATAATAAAGGAGCTAATATGTTGATTAGTTGTTTTGAAACTGATGGGTACTTACATTTTGAAGATCAATTACCTTTCTCTCACACCACCTTGAAAAGGACCTAACTTTAAAGCTCATGTTGGATTCTTCTTGCGTCAATTCTTTGTTTAGGAAAAAGGGAGGGATTCAACCTTCTTTTTTGCTTTCCTTTTCATCCTTAACTGTTCTAAGGAGTTAGCCTTCACACTATCATCACATTACGTACTGAAACTCTATTGTTGACGATTGAAGACTATAGGACTCATTTTTGGTTCCGACTTCAGGACTTCCCAATGTCTGAAATACATCCGATTTCCCAATTTAAAGCATCAAACATGAACTGAACTCGAAATCGTATTACCTAAGTAGAGCCTCGAAACAAAATAAGATCAAAAACACATACTCAAAAATTAAAACCACCAAAATTGTTACCAGTGATTTGTTAATTGACAATGGACAAGAATGCAACTCAAACTGATATGTAACTGAGTTACTCCATCGAAATATTCATGAAAACCCAAAAACCATATCAAATTTTTAGTCATGCAACTCATGACTCTCGGGCCGATTGACTAGATATGTCTCAAATTAGTGTGCTAGAGGCAAATCATCGAACCACTGGCCAACTGAATCAATGGTTACACAAGAACAAATGGATAGGCCCCAATCACAACTGGCATACTACTATACAGGTAACAGTGATGTAAAATCCAAACTAGTCGATTTTTCATCTGAACCATTTTGGACTTCATTGGTAATAAGTGATGGGAATTCTGATTTTTCATCTAATGCTAATGGCTCCATAAAGGAGATCTTTTTAGCTAAATCCTTTGAGGAAAAATGGGGTGGTCCATTTTTGGTTGCATGGATCGTTGATTACTATGCAAGGGTATTCTAGTCTTTTCACCTTGGGAAACTAGAATAAGGAGTTGAAGGAATTTTGTGTAAAATAAATAAAAAAATATTTTCTTATTTTAATTAATTAATCTGGTTTTAAACTAGTTAATTAATTAAAGGTAGTTAGTTAGTTAGTTAAAGGAGTTGGGTAATAATTGGTTAAACAAAATCAGATTGGCGTGTGGATTTGATGGGTTTATTGAGGTGGAATGACATTTAAATGGGAAGATTTGTTGCTATTTTATGCATGGCATGATCAAGGGGCAATTAGGAATAATTAGGAACGTTTTTTCCTTGGAGGGGATATGCGAAGTTGGAATTTGCATGGAAATGGAAGTAAGCTGACCAGATTTGGGTGTGGGACCATTAGGGGAATTTAGGGAGATTAAATTTCGTCCAATTAAGTGTTAATTGGGGAGATTTAGTTGCTAAATTAGGCATGGAGATAAGGGAAATATATGGGTTGGAAAAATCAGATTTGATTCTTGCATGAATTAAGGAAAGATCTTGACTGATTTGATTCTTGCATGAGTTAAGGAAAGATTTGGACTTATTTTATTCCCTTTTAATAGATGGCATTTTTGGTGAGAATTATGGGTAAATTGAAGCCATAAATTAGGGGATTTGGGAAAGATTTGATCTGATTTGATTTTAGCTTGATTTAAGGAAGGTATGATCAGATTTGCATATCTTAAGATATTCTTTTGAATATGGTCGAAAATGGGATGGAAATAAATCAGATTTTCTGATTTTCTTCTCAAACTCAATTAAGAGATTTGAATCCCTTAAATTAAGGGATTTAATTTAGTTAATTGATTTGTTCCTTAATGTTGGGCATTTTTATGGCAAGGGGGTTGATTGAGCTGATTCTTTTGGGCATAAATAAGGGAATAACATGGAATTATGGGAGGTTTTGGATGGATTCTTGATTAGGTGCGTCCAAGGCATCAAAGGAGGGATATTTGCTGATTTTCCTAGTCTAAATGACATGTTTAATGAAGGGAAAGAAGACCTTGGTGCATGGAAGTTCTCCTTAAGTTATTAGCATGAATTAAGGATTAATTCCTTAAAACTCTCACACATTTTTGGATAGTTTATTTTGACCTTTTTGGACAAATTTAAAAGGGGAGTTACTAGGGTTTTGTTCACTATAAATAAGAGATGTATGTTTGTGTTTAAAAAAAAAAGGATGAATGAATGAATGAATGAAGTTTGAATCTTGATATCTTTACTTGCAATATCATGTATTGAGTTGCTTGTGTTTTTCCAAGAGTTTTCTTGAAGAATTTGAGTGTGAAGTTGAGTGTTCCTTCCATCCAAATTTCAGTAAATCAATCCACAAGTTGAGTGTTCCTTGTTGAGAGATTTGCGCCTAGTAAAGAAGTGAGTGTTCCTTCTTTACATATCCTAGGAGTATAGGTGAGTGTTCCCTATTTCCTAACCTTTCTTTTCTCTTCTACTTTCTATCAAAATCTGTCCATTTTCAATTCTAAAATCCCACACAAACTTCTGTCCATTTTCTTGTTAAAACCACATCATTTCTTTTCCTTTTAAAAACCTAAACACATTAATCTTTTAGTCTATATTATCCACAAAATTACATACCTTTCCTAGCCTATTTTCGTGCATAATTCACACTTAAAGCCTACGCATTTCATCATATAAATCAAAACACATTTCTGTCCAATTTGAGATCCATTTGTTCTAGTGAATTCTAGTGTTCTCTCACTAGTTTTTACATCAAACAGTCTTCTAACTTGTCCAGGAGGGAGTCATTTTTGTTTCTTTCATCAAATGGACATACATTTACTTTTGGCTTAGGGGAAGTTGTTTAAGTTTTCTGCTAGTAGGCCCTTATCATCTAGACTTTGCAACTAGTGCATAGTGCATCAGATCAAATCAACCTGAAAGATTAAAAATATTTGGCAGTTAAAGTGTCAGCCAAAACTGTGCTATAGCAAGTAGACGCCCCTCAGTTGACATAAATAAGTATTGGAGCCCAATTAGTCTGCTAAACTATGTGATACTTCTTTTGTACTTCACATGGTTTGGTTACCCCTACAGCTCAGTGGCATACTTCATACTACACTACCTTCAAAGTTAACTGTCGCATTCTACCAACCCCTCATTACCTCATAATCAGATTGTTAGTTCTAAATGAACATATTAACACTATCTTATTAAACGACTCTTAGTTCTAAATTGACATATTACTTTCTCACACTCGACTCGAGATTCGATCTTTAATAAGGGTGGATATTGTAGACAAACAATAACATTACTACGCACTACAGATAACGCTTTTCAGGCAATCTATAGTAACATATATGACAACTATATTCCGCCTGAGGGAGTAATCGGCAATGATCACAGATGACATGGTGATTTTAGCTAGACCACCCTAATAATTTTCCCAAGTTTATGAGGCGATCTTCTTAGTTCTTAGCATGTAATGTTACCCCCAAAGTCCTCGTCTTGCCACAGGAGACATGACCAACTTGAACATAATAATCCACTATCTTACAATATCGTATCATTCACCTAAAAATCTTCCAATCACAATAAACAGTACATCATAACACCTAGACCAAAAAAGGTAGTTTCACATAGTACTCGTTATACTAGGGAGTTGGATTCTTACAAGAACTTTGTACTTCCAAACAACTCAGAACAAAGTAATGAAGATTTAGAATAAGTAATTGTGAGCAAATTATTTTATCCTAATGACATATTGTATGAGTGTATGAGTTGGGTTAGTTGATAAATACAGTTCACGAGTGGTTGATATATCTAAGATTAGGTCAATTGTCATAAACTTTCCGACAAGACAAATCCAGAAAATACCTATTGTGATGACCACACATTTTGAACACTTCAAATCACACCAAAGAAGCAACAAAATTCCCCAACTCCCAAAAAGATAAGCCAAAGCAAAGGGTAACATACACATAGACAAAGCAAATAAAAATGAACTATTATCTAGAATTAATGATCATGTAATAAAACCATGTCATCATCTTATCAACATGAAATTAAAAATGCAAAAGATTATATTGACAAGTATGAAAGCAATTTCTTCCCCAAAAAGCTTATATTTCAGCTTCATCAAAGCGAAAGTTACACTGCCATTAGCCTAAAAGTTGAACTAAAGAGGAACATAATTCACATCTCAGATAGCAAAACTCAGAGAAAATTAATTGAATACACATAACCAAAAAAAAAAAAAAAAGTAAGAGCCTAATCTGAGACCATTAGCATATAGGTGGGTCAAGATAAAATGATCAAAAGTTTATAAAGTTTTTTTTAAAAAAAAAAAAAAGTAGAGATACCTTCATCATCGTGTAGCTTGACCTTGACCTTTATCAGTCCAAGGCAAATTCATAGTGACAGGAAACCCACTAAATTCCGTATTTGTTGGATTGCTAAATTTGCCCTTCTTAGACCACAACCATATCTTTGACACAGAAAGGCTCTCAGTTTTGCTCCCAATATTGATCTTCCTAGCTTCAGCATCCCCAATATTAATACCATTAGCAGTAAAATTACCATTTTCACCATTCCTACCCTTGACCATCTTCAATTCAGTAGCATCATTTGAGGGTTTGTTTGGACATAATGCAACTTGTAAAACAGAACCAGGAACCACATATTGGTATGAACCCATTGAAAAACACCTCCTTGCATCTAAACTGCTACTGCTTGGCTCACCCACATCAACATTTTTTCCACTTTCCAACACTTGTTGTCGCTGTTGTTGTTGGAAAACTACTACTTCATTATTGTTACTTGTGCTCTTAAACTTGCCAAGTCTAACAGGAAACAGCCTCCTTTTTTCAGTAACAGTCTCAATCTCAACACCCTTCTCCACATCCCTCAAATCTTCGAACTCAAATACCGGGTTTTCGAACCCGACCCCGGGGGTGTAGAGTGCACCCCTACACAATGGACAAGTAGAATTGGACAACAACCATGTGTCAATACAATCAATATGAAAGGCATGACTACATAATGGTAACAACCTTAGCTTGTCCTGCTCAGAGAATTCACACAAACAAACAGCACAATCAAAGGGCTCCTTCAATCCCACAATCTCCTTGTATTGGAACACAGGGAGTGCATCAATGAATGCTTGGTCTAACCCTGAGTCATGCAGATGGAACAGCTGCTGCAACTGCCTTTGAAATGCATCAGAACTTGACATGTTTTCTTGGTATCTGTTGGATTGGGAAAAGGTGGAGGAATTTGAAGATCTTTGTCGTACAAAAAATCTGACACACAAATGAAGGAGCCCAGATATGAAGAAAATTACTGCTAAGATGATTATGATGAACAAGATTGCAGGGCTGATTTTACCACCATTAGGGGTGGCAGGTGGTGGTGGTGGTAGAGACGGCGGCGTTTGCGGCGGTGTGTCAATAAAAGATGACATTTTGACAAATTGGGCATTACCCAAAACTTTAGGTTATTCACAGAATAATGAATTCCACACCATAATGTCATAGATTTGGGGGTTTACTCAAGAATCCATTTTTAAATACATGATTTCTGACAAACCCAGATCATAATTTTTTCTGAAAATCCCACCTCTTTTGGGTGAAATTTGCACAATAGATGCAATCTTTGACCTCAAGCGGCAGTGAAAAATCACTTCTTTGAGACAAATACACACTACCCAACTCAAATTTAAGGGGTAAATTTTCAGGAATTGCAGCAGTAAAACCTACCTCTCAAACTTGAAGTTGAATAAAATCTAACGCTTGAAGTTGAAAAAAATCTAACGCTTGAAGTTGAATGGGGAAGAATTGGGGAGACAACCCTAGAAATTGATCAAGGGGTAATTTTAATTGCTTTCAACTTTCAAGATTCTTAAGTTTACATATTTTTAGGGAGTGAAGTAGTGGGGAGAAAAAGTTGGGGGAAAATCAAGTCTGTGTGTGTGTGTGTGTGGACTGGGACTGGGGAAGAGAATAAGTAGCCTTCAAAAAGGAAGGTTAATAAGGTTGGCCCACTTTTGCGCTTCCATTTCTAGGATAGCTGACTAGCTGAGTTTCATTCTAAAAGTACAGACGAATTCAAAATTATATTACATGACCACATTTTTATACTTTAAATTTATAAAAAGATATATTAAAATTACTTTACAAATAATATATGAAGCAATTCAAGCAAATATGGTGCAATTTTTTTAATACGAATAAAATTGATTATGATACAATGTACTATTTTGTTTCTTTATTTGTCACATTTACTTTTTGCACAGTTTCCAATATACATATTATAACTATTATATTTATAAATACATATTTTTAAAAAGTATAAAATTTATATATTAAAAAATTATATTTCAAGATAAATCTAACAAGATCTTACATAAATATGTTTTAACTTATAGATATATCAACAAAAAATCATAGTTTAGTTTCTCACTCCCCAAATGAAAAATTAAAAATAGGATAAATAAAAATAAACGGATGGAGTAATCCGTAATATACACTAGTTTAGATGTTCAATTTCATACTCCATATAATCTTAAGTCGTTTGTAAGTATTAATGTCGCAAATACCACATCATTTTAGCATTCATTAAGGATTTAAGGCTCAAATATTGTTATCATTTTATCAACATTGTTCTTATATTTGGAGTCATGAAAGCACTTAGGAGTACACAATTACAGATTAATTTAGCCAATGGTTAGTAAGTAAGCAACATACTAAAATTAGAAGTTTCAAAATTGAGCAAGTCAGTGAATTAAAGTACTTCAACCTCTCATTGATTCAACTCACTAAGTTGCGCATAGAAAAGACTGATCTTAAAGCTTTTTTATTTTATTTTTATGAATGTCTCTATAGGATATGGAGTACTTTCCTTTGTTCCCTATCGCAAAATACTCTCTTTGTTATTACTATGTCTTCATAGATCAAATAATAATATTAAGTTAATTTTAGAGAAGGAAAGAGAAATAAGTGTAGAGACATAAATGATATAAAATAGTCAAAAGATGAATCATATAGTGAATTAAGTGATTATAAAATAATTATATTTAATTACTATGAAAGAAATAAACTAGAAAGAGGAAGAATTTTTGGGACACCTTTAAATTAAAAAAAGTATTAACTTTGGAGCTCGTAGTAAGTGATAAACTAATGATGGAACTATGAAATTTACATAGTTTTTATTTTTGGATAAAATAAAAAGTTTATTTATGAATTGCATAAGTTATAAAAAAGTTTTATGCTATTAATTACGACTCACAATTCAAACTTGATTTTTTCCCCCTCTCCTTCCATCCACCATATCTCTTTCATTTATTCCTTTTATTAATAAATTTTCTATTAAGAAAATAAATAAAGAAAAATAATTTTAAAAAAATATTTCTCTTGAAAAATGATTTTACACGAAAAACTTCATCAAAACGAAAGAGCCATAATCATCTCTTTAATTATATTTAAGTTATATTTTTTGACATTCCAATCATAAAATTTCTTGCGGTGGAAGAATAATGTATTGTTCATTTTTCGTGGAATTTAGTTTGAAAATGGTACGGTATGGTTTAAAAATACTTGTTAGTTTTAGAAGGTTCATAGGAGCAGTGGAAATGTGAAATGGGCTGAAAGTAAACGAACATGTGAGTATGTGATAGACAACTTGAAAAGGACAATAGCTATCTTCAATTGTTCATCTGATCTGCTTTGGATTTCTCAAAAGTTGACCCCTTTTGCCAAAATCCAATATCCCAATAAAGCAACTATGCCCACTGCACCTCTTCTCCTTCTTTCGCTTTCCCTTTAGTAATTCAGCCTCTTTCTTTATGACGGCCCTTTCGTGCTGACCAACGTTTTAATGGGCCTAAACTACATCACCAACTATTTAAGTTGTTGAAGTTTCGAATTCACTAGGTACTGAGCTGTCAAATCGGGTGTCCAAAATTACTTCATATCAATTTTAGTTCGGGTTAATTTCAATTAAATTTGGAATAGGTTGGTTTTAATGGTTAATTTTGGATTCAGGTCGTGTTCAGATTGGTTGAGTATTGGGTTCGAGTAATGTTCAAATGGGGTGAGTATCCATTTTGAGTCATGTTTGGAACAAGTAAACCTCGGGTATGAGTCAAATTCAAACCAATTCAAACTCGATGTTGTGTCAATTTTTAGATCAGCTTAGTCTCGAGGTATGGGCCTAAACAAAACGAGTCTTTAGTATGGGTCAAGCTTGAATAGGGACATGTCCCATATTTGGTGAGTTTAGGATTCAGATAAAATTAAGATTAGATGAATTCATATTTACTTTAGGTCAAGTTTTGATCAAATGGGTTCATTTCATTCACATTGGACAAATCTATGATTTGGGTTAAATTAAATTAAATAAGCCTCAAATTTAAGTCATATTAAGATCATATTACTTTTAAAAGTCCATGCCTATTTTGGATTTAATCTTTTATTATTTAAATACTTGGCCGTAGCATATAAGAATATATACTTTTCTTTTTTTTTTACACGTATTTTTTCACTTGTCTGTTTCTTCTTTCACATTTGCCAGTACAATAGTGCATAAGTTTAACAAAATATTTCAAAATATGTGTAACTATAAGTGGTAAGAGTTGATAATTTAAAAATAGAAATTGAGATATGTTGAAACAAATTTCTTTAAGTATAAATTGTCAAAGATGGTGTGAGAGTAATGTGAAAAATTATTTAACATGACTAGTGTGTAAAAGGTACAACTATTAAAAACATAAGAAAATAAGTACAAAGTGATTTCTAATAATTATATGTGCTTTAGTATCCATTATTACTCTGCATATGAAATTCTGATTGTTAGACTCTCAAGTCTTTAATGTAAATTGCATATGGAGGTATAACGTAGTAAGGTTATGTAAGAATTTAGCATAATAATTTCAAATATATATATATATATATATATATATATATATATCCTAAAATGATTAGATTTTAAATTAAATCAAATTAGATGAACTTGGTTAGAATTGGGTCGAATTAAATTGGATCTATTATTATCAGGTGGGGTCAATTACTATTTTTATCGAGTTAAATCGAGCGTTGTTTTGTAGTATCTAGGGTTAGAGTTATGAGATTCAAATCGGGTGTTGTATTTTCGGATAGTGTTCAGATTAATGTATATGCAAATCCAGTCAGATATCGAATCAACATCGGTTCAATTCGAAAACCTAATTTAGCAATTAGAATGAAGCCGAATATTATAAGGAAAACAAAATAATAGTGCGAAAGGGAATTGAACCCAGACCCTAGCACATGTACGGCGGCTACTCAATGGTACAGTTGGTGATAGTAGACAATGATAAACATAGGCCATGAAAAAATCCAATCAATCCCAAAGACAATCGGAAAAATAGCAAGTGAAATTCGGTAGAATAAATAATTCTTCATTGCTTACAAATGAAAATTTAAGTCTGATTCGTATGATTGTATTGCGAGATGAGCTTCATTCATAGTATTATTACTATACATGCAGATCAGCCACAAGAAGTCCCAAACTTTTCTGTATGGAATTTCACAATGTATAACCAGCAACTCCTTGCGCGCCCTTGTAAGTGTAAACACGAGTTTGCCACTGCGCTGAGTAATTAATATTCAGCCCCTAACGTCAAGGTTAAGTCACATTCAAGTTTTTCACTCTATAAAAAGAGGTGAACACACAAGGAAAAAAATATATGATGTCATCAGTGCATTTAGACGGGAAAATAATACGTAATAATGTAACGCATATTTATTTTTGGAGGAGGATGATGTTAGTTGAATTTTGCTTTAGTTATAATTATAGAATATAGATAGATGAGGAGGGGATGCAAGGCTTCTACATAAGGAGGTAGCAGGGTCGAGGCTTTAACTATATATTATTTATAGGGTCTTGTACGTTTAACTTCTTAAAATTGGGTTTTCTATTCAATAAATTAAATACCTAATTTTTATTTGATAAAAAAAAAATTCATGCCAGGTTTCCACTTTTATTTCCCAAAATATAAGAAAATTGTTGGAGTAAACTACACTTTTATGTTATTATACAAAAATAATATGAATATATCTAAATTTCGTCGAGCACTCTTCTCATGCCTAGAACCGCCTCAAATTCTGAGAAGAAAATAAAGGGGAGAAAAGAAGGAAATAAAATAAAGGGAGAAAGAGAAGAAAATAAATTCCAGCTAGCCACACTGCCCACACGTGCCAAATCAACACCGCAAAACCAGATAAACGGCCAGTAAACCACTACATTGTGGTCTCGTACAATTGAATTTTTTTTAATACGGTAGGTTTTGACAAATTTTTTGAGAGAAATTTTCTTCATTATGATCCCATTTTAAGTTTAAGTTGTGCAATTGGCCGATAGTTAAATCTAGCAATTAATAGTAATGTTTTTGATGTAAAGAGAGCCGCGAGAGGCAAGATAACAAATGATGTAGACGAGATTTGATTCCAAGTTTTAGATTCCACCCATTAGAACTATAATCAACTAAGCTAATTGTCACGTATAATTAATAGTAACGTGTGACACAACAACATAT
This sequence comes from Dysphania ambrosioides, assembly GCA_026401315.1. NCBI lineage: Eukaryota > Viridiplantae > Streptophyta > Magnoliopsida > Caryophyllales > Amaranthaceae > Dysphania > Dysphania ambrosioides. The sequence continues at coordinate 20,130,613 of CM048671.1, read as the reverse complement.
ACAAAAATTACAGGCTTGTTGAGCTGTATATGCCAAATTAAAGACGTTTGTAATATATAAACTTACCATCAAACTATTTATGTATAGGACCACAGCCCGTCTTTTCCTACAAGTTATCACAAAATACAAAGCAACGCAATAGTACCCACAAATTGAAAGAGGGTATAGCATTTGAAACTAAAATTGCATAGTTTTAAATTAGACCTGTTCAACTGGATGGGGGCCCGTTAAAGGCCCTTAATCGACCCGTTTGTAAAAGGGTCTAATCAATAATGGGTTTAAAGGGTCGGTCTCTTAAAGGGTCAAGTGTTATTGGGTTTTTAATGGGTCAAGTCGGGTCAATAATGGGCCTATAGTTTTCAAGACTTTTGAACACTATCAGGTAACACGATGATCCAGTACCAAAGATTGGAGGTGATTCACGTAAAATATCCCCCTCTATAAATAAAAACTATACTCTCTTTGGACGGCCCGACTCGGCCCGTTATACATCTCCTTTGGCCCGACCCAACCCGGCTCGTTTCGAACCTTCTTTGACCCGACCCGGCCCGTTTTTCTTGTGACCCATCCCGGCTCTAACCCGATCCAATGCACAGGTCTAGTTTTAACACTAAAATTCACTAACATGCATTGGGAGTATGGGGACAGCTTAGTTTGGAAGTTGTACTAAAAGATTAAAGATGCCCTTGTTTTCTTTAGACAGAACACTATAAAGGGCACTTTGTAAATTGTAAGGCGACAAAATTCACTGAATCTTCCCATATTATATATACTCCGTAATTGTTTCATCAAGCAGTATTCATTCAACTCACGTGCAGACTGGTGTAAAGTTTTTAATTGGGTGTACTATTTTTCTGAATTTTTTTTATTACATTATCAAATTAGAGTGAAAATGTTGAAATGGGAGCTCGAGCTACTTTGATTGTTTAGTGTCGGTTCTACAATTGTGCTTTATTGTGAGAAAAAAGTAATCAATAGTTGGTTCTATCATAAATTCTTGTCGTACTAATTATATTATTATTTATAATATATATGAATCTTGTTATACTACACATTTATAAAGTTGCTCTTCATGAAAGAGGAATATTATTACGAGGAATTATTTTGAAATAGAGGCCTATGAAATATTGTTGTACACATCTCCACTTACTTGTCGATTTTGTCTACTTGCTAGTGTCTTTTGGAGGTCAAAGTGGTAATTGGTTACTTCTCCCTATATAATTGAAGTATTAAAAAGATAAAACCATAATAGGTCTCCTTTGTTTTGGCAACACAATGAATTGTCGAGTAAAGAATGCGTATGCGAGAAGAGCTGGTTGTCTTATTTGAATGGATCTTTTGACACCATTTGGTGTAAGATAAACACAACTATTGATACACAATTAATAGAGATTCATCATACATTAGAGACATCAAGACACGCTCATGATCAGGCAACTCCCATTCTAGTATTTGACCGGTTGTACATCTCATTACCGTTTGTCACTATTGGTGGAGAAAATGAAGCGAATGAGGTCATTAAGCAACGAATTTTACGAGCTCCTCTGGGTGTTCGCATCGCACAACTCACGACATAGCACGTGTGTATCTGATTCACGATGCACTCGTTAATGGGAAGTTCTTCAAATTACAACAAGTACACCCCTTTTGAAGAACATTGGAAATCAAAGAAGGAGATCGTAAGTACAGTTGGATGATCCACGTTTCCCTAATCAAAATGCCTAGTTGTTTCGATCTCTAGTCGGTGAGGTCGCTGCTTCGTGTTTCTACTCTCTTACACTCACACCTTCATCTAGATAAGTTCGTTTACGTTCATCGTAAGCCTAGGTCTAGGTACGTTGTCTAACCGAGCAAGAGCCAATCGTGGGAGTACTTTAGCCGAGGACGTGATAGAGGGCATAGTTCAAGTTATGGTCATGTCCGATAGTCGATCTCGTTAGTGAACATGTTTTGTACGTCTTCGTTACAATTGCTTTATACAAATATTGAAATACTTGTTTCCTTAATTATATATGATTTCATTTTGTTTCCTTTTCGTGCATTACATGCACATGGTATGTCTTGAGTTGTACAATATGTCAAACCTTAACGTTTTTTCATTTTATAACTTCCATTTTAATAATTTGTCATCAAACCTTAACTTTTTTTTTCCTTTTCTAATTTTTTCTTAGTTAAATGACAACATTATAATTCCACATAAAAAATCAACTGGAATAAATTATTTTTATTTATGCTTTTTCATAAAAAATTTCTAATTTATTGAGAAAGTTTTGCAAAGAAATTAAACTGATAAATCAGTTTAATCTTACAAAATATGTAGATTTATCTGTTTAAAAATATTTTTTACACTATCTTTTGTCACTTATCCCAACAAAATTTTTGACACTTTTATTTTAAGAAAGAACCTATACATATTTTAGTATATCTCTATTTTTACTATAAAAAGTAAATATCTCACTTCTTTTATATTATATTCTATTAAATCTACATACATTTCCAATAAGATGATACTTGATAATCAAACGGCAACTTACTACGTAAAAATTACATGTATTGACAAGTGTTAAAGATCATTTGAGACGGAGGAAGTATATGTCATGGATACCCAAATTTTTCAGGTAAGAAAAGCAGCTTTAAATTCCTTCATTCAAGATTCCAAAAGAACCTAACTACGTTTAGATGCTTAAGCTACTTTCGATTTAGTCAAATTTCTTCATCAGAATTATGTTTGGTATTTAATTAGTTATATATAAATATGAGAAAAAATGTATTAGTTATTATAAATCAAAATATTTTCAAGACATTACTCAATAAACTAAATACTCTTATTGAAAAGTATATTTGTTATTAAAAATAAGTGTTCACTAAAATTATGCTTATAATTACAATGCTTTAATTAATTTACTAACTTAATTATTGTGCTTACAAGTTCTAATTGATAAACAAGCTGAATATAATTTGTACATTGCATATAAATTAATAATAATAATAATAATAAAGTACGCAGTACTCCATAGTTAACAATGCTATTATACTGAGTACTATAGAATCTAAGACCTTGAAGCTGTAATATAATAACAACATTAGAGCTTCAACGTATTGGATATGATAAAGTTGGAAACTAATACTAGAAAAATAATAACCCTAATTTAAAGCTTGATCGAGATTTTTCTCCCCTCTCTTTTCGGGTTGAAAAAATAATGTAAATAATAAAAGTTATTGCTATTATAGATATGTAAGTATTGTACGTGATTAAATTAGTCAGAGATGGGATGGGTAGAGTTTACAAAAAGCTTGGAGTAGATTAATTTGCAACCTCAAGTGCAAAATGTAGTCCGCTGTTCGTAGGAAAAGATGGTTTAGCTGCTGCACCCTTTGGCCACCAGGTATTATTCTTTGCAACTTCTTCACCTTCCTCGACACCAGTACTTGTGATCGTCGCGACCACCCCTTGCACCGCCGCTGCCTTGTCGTGACACGAGACATTGTACGTGTACAAGAGCCTTTTCTCATCAAACGCATCGTCGCTGGTGGTGGTGGGGGGGTGTTGGAGCAAGCAAGCCTAGCTTGTAATTTAGTTATTGCTGGCTAATAGCTAGCAACGTGAAGATGTGAAATTTTGTTGTGTAGAGAAAGGGTAGGAGGGTCGTGAGGCTTATAAATGCCCGTAGCACCGTTGGGGAGAGGGTGTTAGTCCCATGTGAAGCCATCCAAGTTGTGGACTTGTGGTCATGGGTAGATGGGACATCTTTTGGCCTCAATAAGTTACCAAGGACAATCTTCAATTTTACTCTTTTGCTCAACCGTTTCAGGGTAAGTAATATGGAGTACATTTTGTTTGGGCGATGAGTTTGAAATTAGTGTGGGAAGATTTCATGTGCGCATTCCATACAATAAAGTTATTGTGTGGCCGACGAAAATTATTTCTCAATACAATAAAATTTATCCCTCAATACAACAAAAGTTACCCCTATGAGAAAAGATATCATGATTTCAATTGATAAACACTAAAACATGTTCGAAAAGAAAAAAATTAGGTATATTACTATATTGTACAAAAGTTACCTCTTAATAAAACAAAAGTCATCTCTCAAATTAACAAAAGCGACTTTGTAAAGAATTGTCGTTCAAAATATGATTTATATATCTTGCTTTACTAGCTTTTTTGTGAATTGGTATTATGCATGAAATATGGACCAAGTTTTCAATATGTGTAAGGTTTGACTAAAACTTTGTATCTCTACTGTGGATTAAAATAGTACACAGGACTATGATAATATTGCCTGGTTTGTTTGGTATAATTACCAATTGATGAGACCCCTTTTAAATCATTATTAAAATCGTTTATTTCAACTTCTTGATAATATATCTAGAATAATGTACGTAGGTTATAGAATTTTTTTTACGATTTGAGTATAATTTTGTATCGAAATGAAATTGGTCTTGCCGGGCCTTATAAAATTTTTGTTTCTGAAACTCTTTTTAAGTGAAAATTAGCGGAAAAAGAACTAAAGTTCATAATAATTGAATTGATCACATTTTTATTCTTAGTGTAAGGTTATAAATTTAAATTTTATAGGAAGTACGTAATATATAATATACTTTGTATTGTTTAGTAGTCTGATTTATGTATATAAAAATAAAAACAAGCCAATTAAGTTGAATATTGCTATGTAGAAAAATCCGCGCACGTGTCTGACAGCTCTCGCACGCTGACGACAACCACTAGTTTAGTTCAGTTACAATCACGAACTGGGTCATCAGACAGTTTGCTTACTCAGAAGTGTTCCCCATCTCACCTTCTTCTTTCGCTCAACCTCCATCTAACTGTCTATGTTAAATACACATCTGTAATAACTCCCGCATTATTCTTCGATGATCTGCACCCCTGAATATGGCACAAAATTTTGAATTATTAGTGTATATTTAAGTAAAGTTATTATGTACATATAAGGCACAATAAAGTTATTATGTCCCGTTAAAAGTAAGGTTTAAATATGACAAAAGTTACCCATATTGATAAAGATTGACATATGTTGTGTTGAGGGTAACTTTTGTTATATAAATTGGTCATTTTTACTAATAACGCAATAACTTTATTATATCTCGTGTGTATACAGTATTTTTTGTATGATTAATGGGAAAATCTTTGACTAAACCAGCTAGAATGGGTAGATTACAAATATAGTTCGATTTGGTATAACTTAACTTCTCTTCTGTTAGACGGTCTTATTAGGTAAAACCACTAAATACAGCATGAACACGACGACTATTTTTTAAAGAGTAAAAAACTTATGTACCCAGATATATAATTTACCTCCAAAGACAAGATATTTTGTAAAGGAACTAGAGAGGTTCAATTCTATTTTCAGCATGCCATTGCAACGACTACAACGTCAAAATCAAGCTTTAATCCTAATAAAATGGGATTGGTTATAATGATCAAGAATCTATCTTGCTTGATTATCAACAAAAATGTTCATCTTCCATGATACTAAGGTAGAGTGCGCTTTATGTTATAATTATGTACGAACGTCTAGTGCAAGTAGCTTACTTTGCTATTGATCTTGTAGACTTTTGCCTGAAACAGTGTAGGTTTGTTCACTCAGCTTGCTTAATTTAGCAATTAAGTTTGCTTTATGAGAGGAAATTACCAGCCAAAGTTCAACTCAAAAAGCATATGTGTCTAATACTCAAAGTATTTGAATAGTATTATGGAGAGACTGTTATATTGGTAGTACTGTAGCATTAATGTGTGCTCATATTCTGAATATATTGGGTACTGATTATTGTTTTTGAATTTGATGGTTCTTAAAGACTGTGTATGATTGAAGAAAAAAGTACTCTCTCCGTCTCGTTTTAATTGTTATATTCGACTTTTTACGGTCTTTAAGACACAATTTGAAACGATTTTTTCTCTAAATTTATAAGATAAAAAATTATAAAAACTTGATATTTTAAAAATTTATATAAAGTTGCATTCAACAAGATTTCACTTAAATATATTATTTGTTAATAACATAATTAGAATTTATGGTCAAAATTTATAAAGTTTGACTTCTAAATAAAAAATGTACCACGTATAAGAAACAACAGAGAGAGTGTTAAATAGTATAGGATAGAAAAGTCAGAGCAAGTTCAATAGGTTGCAGCGTTTTAGTGATTATGATTTGACTTTCTAAGAAATTAGCCATAAAGCATCAATCGTCCCAGGTTGCGACTAGAGTTAATTGTCAGGTTTAGAAATGACAGCAAAAGCTGAAAAGATTTGCAATATTTTGCTGCCTAAGGTTGTGCTCTCATTCACATATGTCAATTTTAGTTAGAAACCGAAGTAAGTTTGGTTTTTAGAAGTATTTAATTGTGCATTTTTACTAGTTTATGGGGGGTTTTCTGTGGTTGTTATGAAAGGAAGGAGGGAGCGAACTAAACTTCCTATGGAGTTCTAGGAGTAAATTAAGGTAGGGTGTTATAGCAGCAGTCTTGAACTCAAAAGTTGGTCATTTAGGTCAGTTGGCTGTGATGTGTGACCACACAGCAAAATTTATGTGTATGTTGTGGCTCATATTGATTTACATGTCATTAACTTGTTTAGGTTCTTTTTATTAATGTCCTTTGGTCGAGTTAGGGTTGAGATGGATCACAAGCAAAACAGGCTGAGTCAAAAAAGATCTAAAACGGGTCAGGTGGGCTGGGCTAAAGGAGATACATAACGGGCTGAGTCGAGCTAAACCATCCAAAGAGAGTATACTTTTTATCTATAAAAGGTGATAGTTTACATGTATCACCTCTAATTTTTTATAGTGGATCATCGGCAAATAAGTAGAAATAATTCATTCCCTCTTGTGCTATTTAAGAGATGGAACAAGTGATTGTGGATCCAAGTGGTGTTGGGAAGTCCAGTATGATCAATGCATTGCGCAGCACTGGTCATTCCCCCAATCTTATGGAAGAAGGTAGCTTGCTTGATCCTGTGGGTTTTTGTCCCTCTTATTTCCGGGAGTCTCATATCTTGGTGTTTCAGATGTGGCCTAATGGCTTAAGCTTTCCTCTTTTTGTCAACAGTCAGATTTCAGCCAGCAAATGGTTTGAGGAGCAGCGAGTTGGAGAAGTTTCAGCAAGAAGTGGAAGAGGGAAGCACACAACTTGCCACATGTCTTTGCTGCCGTTGGCTGGGGATGGATATCTAGCTGATACCCCAGGGTTCAATCAGCCTAGTCTAATGAAAGTGACAAAACACACCCTTGCACTGGCATTACCTGAGGCAGCTGTTTGCTCACATTAAATGTAGCATTGCCATTCCATCTTCTGTATTCTCTTGCAATGTTGTTGCCTACAGTCGTTGATCCAGAAAATTCTGAAAGAAATCAAGATAAGAGAGGGATTCCAAGTTTCCAACTAAGGACTATGGGAACAAAAAGGGAGAGTGATGTCAGGTTGGATCTTTAAATATGTCAGATAGTTTATCATCAAACAAATATATAAAATTTGATTGGTGCGTTACTCATCTTGGCCTTCTATATTACAGGAACAAGGTGGGTGGTACGCTAGCTAAGCCAAAACAGGAGCCTGAGAAGCATAGGAAGCAATCACGAAAGAAACTGAGCCAGTCTCTATTCATTTGAGTCCCTTCACGATGATGGTGGGACAGTAATGCAGCAGAGTACCCTTCACGATGAGCTTTCCTGTATTCATTTGAGTCCCGAGCAAAGCTGTGTTCATTTAAGTCCCGAGCTTTCCTGTGGGATAGTAATCCAGCTCGCTCAAGCTTAGGCTCAAAGCTTTGTCCAAGCCAAGCTCCGGTGGCTTCAGCCAGCTAGGCCAATAACACCCCTACTAACTTCACATACATCCTAAAGATCAATATTTCATTAACCCAAGAGAAGACTCACTAGAGGATTTTGTACATACCTTTTTCCTGAACTTTTCTAAATGCAGCATAGTTCATTAATTATATACAACTTTACTTCCGGCACAAAACCATCTTATCTTAATTTCCTTAAACCTCTAGGCAAAAATAATGGCAATAAGATTGACAATTTGACATGTCATAGATCACATAGTTCACAACTTACTATTTTCTTCTTTGATTTCATTTCTGATTGAGGTAATATGCTGATGCAGCATGTAGAAAATTAAACTAATCTTCCAACCCTCGAGTAATATGGTCATAGCAGATAAGAAAACTCCACTCAACGCTGCACAAGTTTACAATTCATTAATCTTACCAACCCTCATTATGCAAAAGAAAAGACCAAATCTAAGCCATCTGGAACTTTATGAATCATCTTGCTTCACTGCTGAGTACAGATCAATCAAGTTACATCTCTCGCAAGAATTTCTAATTTAAACTGCTTAGAAACTAACTTGAAATTTCAAATAACAATATCATTCTAGACAAGATGACATACATTCTTGAGAAAGCAGAGTCACCTAGTACACCATGAACCTAACTAAGAAAAAGAAGAAGAAAAAAAAAAAAGAAACCTTATGCAAGTCCATAAGATTTCAAGAAAACCAATCAACATAAACCAGATACCACAGAGTTTCAAAGCACCCCTTGAAAAAGAATTCATTACTTCCTCACCAACCTTTCTTAGCCCACTGTAAACTCATACTGTTCCCAAAGAACACTAGCAGATAATTCGTCTAAGAAACAAAAGATCATTTTCTAAGACATTGTACAAAATGACTAAATTTTCTGTTAAGTATGATTAAATAAGTACATTATAACCCCAAAAATTCTGCCTACACATTGATCAAGGGTATGGTTTCGAAGCACTTCTACAGGTTGAATAATTTGACCTATATACTAAGTTCATAGATATACCCCAAAATTTGCCAGCATTTTACAATAACCAGCAGAACATGTTAAATGAGATCATGCCTAGAGTTTTCAACGTAATGGTCTAAAAGCTATCCATATAAGGTATCAATTCATCAACCATAAGAAAATCTCAATACGATGAATCCATAACAGACGAATTTGTACATGCTTTCTAAAGAAGAGCTCTGAAAGTAGCATTCTCATAAAATTACTCTACAATTAGCAGAAAAAAAAAAAATAAAACACAACCATTGTGAACTCCACAAACCACAAAGTTAACTGTCACTTGACATAAACAAACAACCTTCATGCTTCATATATTTTCTGCTAGACGTTACACAACTCTTTTTTGATTCTTGTCAAAAGAATATGTTTGAGTCATGAGACTGTCCATAGGTAGTAAGTCTAAGAACTTGCCTTCCAACTCCCTTAGGTCGTAACAAAGAAGCCAGCCCCATCAGAAACCTTATCACCCCGTTACAGAGTAAGCAAAAGCTGAAAGCATATGTATCTCCAAAACAATTAATCAACTTATGTCTGTGCAGAATGCAGATCAAAGCCGTAAGACGCTGAAATTCCAGCTTTATCAGCTGGGCAATCAACTATCTCAAACAACTCAACACAAATCGAATGACTTCAAGACTAGAAGACGCAAAAAGATTCAAATAACTTATTGACTAACCACTCTTCATACTATGTCATCTCCATTAATATCAGATTATTGTTTCTAAGCCATGGAGATGATTCATCCAAGTTACTAAGACAATCTAAGGATAGGGTATAAATGCTTATATGCTTTGCAATGAAGTGAAACATTGCACCAATGATCCAAACATTGAAAAGAATTAACAAATTGAATATCCATAAACTTAACAAGATTACTACTGTACCAGTAAGCAAAAAGTGTTCGAAGTCCTGCGCAGCAAGATCTTATGAATCTAAAACTCAAGAAGCAAACAGCAAATCTACTTTGAATTTCATTATTTCAATAACATACCCAAACGCCCTACACTCATAATTCTGACTCCACAACGAGTCATCTCTCAACTACAGGACAATTGATAATACAGCTACATGAACATATCACATCAACCAACCCATCCAACTCGCAATAACCAACCATATCATATCAGAAAGCAGTAATCATCATCATATTAAAAAAAACTATAAAAATCCATAATATTAACTCATATAATCAACCAAAATCAACACTTTCCGTCTCGAACGAACAAAGTGAACACAACATCATAGAAACCACAATCCATCCGAGAATTAGTATCAATTTTTCTACTTTTGCTTGATATTGTTCTTCTTCTTACTTCCAGAAGAAGGCAAAGCAGCAGGAAGTGGCTTAGGATGTTTATCAGCCTCAGCAGAGTCAAGCCAATTGAGAGGATGGCGGTTATACCAAGGCCAATTCGGGACGATGATGAGAGCAGTCAAAACGACGCCGCCTGCGTAGATGAGAACCATCAATTGGAAGGATCCGATAACGTAGCCTGTAACGAAAGCGACAGCTGCTGAAACAAGGAGAAGGATTTGCATCCATTGCTCCGCCACTTTCTGACCTTGCCAATCCATCTTCTACAATATGAAACCCTAAAAAATTGGGGAACAAATCGATTGAATCCCCAATATAAGGGATCCGATGGTCGGAATTTGAAGAGACAGAAAGCCGCCTCAGGTTGAGAGGGCCGGAGAAATGACCGTGGATTTGCAGGTGAGCGGAGTGTTTTACTTGATTTAAAGGTAATGGGGAAAGCTTGTGGGTGGGACCCTTCTCGGAGGGAGGTGGGTCCCTTTAACTTTTGTTCTTTTATACTATTGAATTAATACATCCAAAAATGTCTACAGTCTTTCTACCTAATTCTCATGAGAGTAATAAAATATGCAAACGGATTGGGGTTCAGGCGTTCTGCACTTTTAGTAAGTAATTGAGGGAATTTCTGATAAATATTTTATACTCCTTTTATTTCATAAATTTATTTCCCATTTTCTATTTATAGGATTAAATTTTTAAAAAAAATTTAAGATAATTTGAGAAATTTCTTTTGAATCATATTAGTTTATTGGTGAAATTAATAATAAAAAAAAAAGTATTATATACATTTATTAGAATATTAAAATGCAAAAATTACAGCCAGCGTAAAATGTAAATAAAAATAATTTAATGAAAACAAACATCAGCTTCACCAAATCATATGAATAATATTTAGGAAAATTACATTGTAATATTTATTTAGACACCCCATGTTTAGTAAAAATATACCAAGATTATTCAATCAATCCCATATTTTTGTTTAATAACATGAAATGCACTTTAAATTATCATGTCGGGATAGTAAGATTATTCAACCAATCAATCCTTGAGTTTACTACATAAAGCAAAGCTCAAAGAATTCAACCGAAACAAAGGTAAATTATTTTTTTGGCAAGTTTTTCGGAAGATAGATTTAAAAACCATCACTTTACTACAACAGCCTGAGTATCTTCTCTACACTGAATGTATCCTTTCCAGATTGATTTCATAATACTTCTTCTATAAGACTATAATTGTGTACATGACAGAAGCAGCAGCAGCAAGGGTGCATGCTATATCACGTTTAAATGGAGACATATTAATGTCGATAATGGATAAAGGGCAGTGCATTAAAACAACTTTCACAAAAATTGCAGGTTCACTTTCTTCAAAAAACACTAGATATTTTCCGCTCTCCATGAACAATAAGGTGGCTATGGAACCCTTAGAATAGGTTATCCAGAAGAAAAATCTCGTCTACAAAACCTAGATCACAACACAGTGTAAGATACCCCAAAACTGGTTTCAAGGCTACAGCTATGATATGCTTAGAACACTCCGAGTCTTGTTAATTCTTCTTGCTGGTAGCCAATTGTGATTCAGGCTGCACACAACAAACATTCGAGTAAGAAGACTATAAAAACTGAGATGAAATATATAATAAATATTACTACCAAGTATTGAGTGTAAGGATGGATAAAAGATTGGAGTACCTCCTTCCTAACTGCCTCTTCCTTCTCAGACAAAGTCAACTCAATGTGGCAAGGGTGAGACATGTAAGCTGTGGAAGAGAAAACATGGTCAGTCAGGGGCCAACACCTTCGACCGTAGACAATCATTAAGAACACCACACCATCAAAACTTACGGTTGATACGCCCATGAGCACGGTAAGTACGACGCCTTTGTTTCTGGGCCTGGTTAACTTGGATATGGGAGATGTAGAGAGAATCTACATCCAAACCCTTCATCTGCAAAAAAGATTAAGGAATTAGTATGATCCAAAAGATTTGCATTGACATAAAGTTAAAGAAAGCTCAGAGAAGGCATACCTCAGCATTGCTTTCAGCATTCTTCAATAGGTCAAGGACGAATTTCGCTGACTTCACAGGCCAGCGACCTTGTCCATTTGAGTGTCTGTTCTTAGCTTGAGCAGTCCTACCAACACCTCCGCAGAAACGACGGAAAGGGATAGCCTGTTTGTGAGCAAGGACATCCTCAAGGTACCTCTTGGCCTTGTTCAAAGGCATCTTTCTAAGAGCAAATGCAGTCTCCCTGGTGTTCTGTAAGATAGAAGCAAAAAATGTCAGCAGCAGTTTATTAATGATACATCTACACAAAGGCAGCAGGGTCTTCATCTACAAGATCAAGAATTTCAACTCAAATACAACAGGAATTCAAAACATTCAAGGACAACTAACAAAACCAAGACAGGATACCATAAAAAGTACCAAAACAACACAAATGTGACAAACAAATACAATATTATCCCTACCTAATTGAGATCCATATTTATGCTAAGCTTGAAGCACCCCTTACCTATAACTTCACAAAGGGAAAAAAGCCCAACACAGAAGGCACATGCAAATATGATAACCAAGGACAAACACCAATCATGCATCTTTAAACCATCACTGGTAGTAGAGTAATCCGAACTAAAGTATTTATCATCCAAATATACTGCATGGACAAGAAAAACATGCATAAGATTTGACCAAGACTCCCTAAGTTGCACATTTTGTGATTGATTCAGCTATACCTATACTAAATCTTATGCCACTGAACAGAACAGATATTCACCTGATCATGGTGCATTTTAAATACCCTGAAGTTTATGGAAGCCCCATTCTGAAATGTAACAGAGCCTTCCTTTTTGCTTCAGTTTTATTCCTAGCTATACACATAGAATTAGTGAAAACGCATACTACAAGTTCCATACATTAACAAAACTGCATCAGATCTCTTAAAGTGCATGTCCCATCATTTACTGAACCTTCAGCCACTAAAAAAACAGAGGCTCACCCAAGAATGATGAATAAATAATATCCCTGAAGTTTACGGAAGCCCAATTCTAAAGTAAAATAGAGCCTTGCTTTTTCCATCAGGTTCAATCCAAGCTAAAGAAATGAAATTTGTGTTGATAATGCACACCAAGGAATTTCATACAATCACATAGACTGTACTCCACTCCCCAATGTGCATGTTTCATCATTTACTGAACCTTCAGCCACTAAATAAAACAGAGGTTCACCCAAGAACAATGCATTTCAGTTTTCCTGAAGTTTACGGAAGCCCTATTTTTAAAACATAATAGAGCTTTGCTTTTTTCATCAGGTTTCATCACAGCTGACTAATAGATAACACAGTAAATAAAGCACGTCATGCATAGAACCGTATACCACACTCATTAACATAATTAGTAATCCCGACAGTTACGAAACTACCATCTACAGCAATGATTCACAAAGAGTAATGTCCAGTTTCTATTCCCATCCCTCAGTATAGCAGAGCTATAAATGCAACAGAGTCCAACACTTTTACCTGAACCCAACCCAAATGACAAAACAAGACATACAACCTGATTATGTTCAGGTAAACAAACAAACCTCGAAAATACAATGTTAGCATCACAAACGAAACCGATTGAGTAATCTCAATGATTAAAATGTAGCATCATTTACTGAACCTGCCATCATAGAAAAGTCAAGTGGTTCACCCAACAATGCACACTTGATTTCCCTGAAGTTTACGAGAGACCCATTCACATTGAGGCAATAGGACCCTGCTTTTTTACATCAGGTTTCAATATCACATCACACAAATCAAACTTAACCTAAACTAAACTAGTTTTCATTCTTTTTATAAGTCTCAGCAATCCAAAAACCGTCACAATATCATATCATACCAAGAGATATCATATAATTGCATACAACAGTAACATATTAATAATAATGAAGTGAAATTATAAAAGCACCTTAAAATGGCATCTGAGATCTGAACCCCTTGCCTTGCATGCTGTAAAAAGGAAGAATTTTTAATCAGAAAACCATGCGAAAGTACTGAAATTGGAGAGAAAAACGAAGGAATAATAAGGATAAAAGGTCTTACATTTAGTGGGATTATCGGGTTCTTTGGAGTACTTCACCTAAAAAAATGAAGAAGAGTTAGCAGAGTAAATGAGGAAGACATCAATAACAGAGCATGGAAGAGAGAGAGAATCACCATATTTAGGGTTTGGAGGTTTGAAATGGAATCTGCTGCTGCTGCTCTCAAACGAGAAGTAGGATTTTATACGGTATGAAGATGAAACCCTAGGGCTTTATGGGGTTTATACCCTATTTTTGTTTGGGTTGGGCTTTGGTTGGATGTGGGCCCAACTGGCATTCAGACTTTTAATCTTAGCATGTCGATGAAGGATGAATTGTTCTATACAAGCTACTTGTATAGTTGTATCATACATTGTATGGGGTGAAGCCGTATCAACTTATTTTCATAACTTATTACTTCGTACACATTATTATTAGAATCTTATCAGATTAAATTAGACTTTTATAAGTAGAAAGTCCTTCACTTGTTAACTCCGCAAGCTTCCTTCAAACTTTACGAAGGAATTTAAATCCAATGAGAAGAAACTTAAACGCAATAAACTTGAGCTTTTGAAGAAATTATACTTCCAAAATGAGTACTACCCCTTAGGTTATGGTGTAGCGCTTTCATGTTTGTCATGATAGCAAACTTTATGGGTACATAGGTTGGGGTGTAGCGCTTTGATTCTCATGACTATGCCACAACTCGATTTTCATGTCATGTTTATGAAGCATTTTGATTTTCCAAGTTTGCTTTCATGACAAACATGTATTTATTAGGCGGTCATGTTAATCTTCGTTGTGTGTGTGATCCAAAGGGGTTACTGATAAACTGTTACATATGATTAGTGGTGTCAATTTGAACTGTTAGAATAGGTTCGATCTAGTACTACTAGGGCTGTTACTGTTTGGGTTTGGTTGAAATGAGTTAATAGATGCTTGCTGGTCAAGTCGAGTCAATAATCAATTCGGGTTTATTCAATTATTTGCTTTCGGGTCTAGTTTATAAGGGTTTAGACAATTTTTTTTGGGATTAGATAGATTTAAAATCATTTATTATTATAGTTAATAATTATGAATTCCTTGTTTTCTTTTGACTCTTCTCATAATGAATAAAAGATCCATTTGAGTCAAAATTATGTGTATTGAATTGTTTAGTTGTCATTTCACAATTTCTCATCACTGATAAACTTCTTTCTTACTTCAAGGACTGACTATTCAAATGCAAATGATCTCTCAAACTCATACGCTAACCTTAATACAATGATGATATCGTTGAGTTGCTTTGTAAATGCCAATAATGTTTATAAAGGCGGTCATTAGGATCGCAGGGCGTGGTCCGAGATGGGCTAAAGGGCTTGGATACAAAATCGATCCTTGTAGGGGGTAGAGTAGGCCAGTTCGGCGAAGCTTGACCCACAACGAGCTAGGTCACGAGCTTTATTGGGACAGTTCGAGTGGGCTAGATAAGTGGGTTTAATGGGTTGAAGTGGGTTTTATATGGGTTGAAGTGTGTTATGTATTAATGTTCAAATATTCTAGCTTAATTTTAATAAAAAAAATCATTTGATAATAATACACCAAATATTTATAGCTAAATTATAAATATTTAGAATCATAAAATATTCATATATAAATATTATCATAATTAGTAAAGACATCTTTAAACCTTTCTAAAAAATCAAAAACTAGATTTATTACGTTAAAAGTTGTAAAGTATGTGAATGTCAACTAGCTTAATTGATTAAAATATTAGAGGGAGGTATCCAAGATGTGGGATCAAATCCCGTTTACATTAATTGTTGTCTTGCCATTTGCAGCTCTCTTTACATAAAAAAAAGTTATTAAGTATAATTTTTCATTAACTAAAATCTAAATTGGCTTGTTCTTATATTCTTTATCTTGTGGTTTGTTGCCATGTCGAATAAGTTTCGAGTTGTTTATGGGTCATTTTTGCTTCATAGTAATTATGAATGACATGGATGAAATCAACTTTTGGGTTTCTAGCATATCGGAATTGAACATGTTGGCTTGAATTGGGTTAAGATTCGCTATCAATTGAATCTTGATAAAATTGTTCTTGGGTTGAATCAGGGTAGTCACATCACAAGTCGGTTTATTATTAAGTTGGGTTATTAACAATTAGAGTCAATTCAAGTTAAATAGATTTTCTAGTTGGATTGGATAGGGTCAAGTCGAGTTAAAGATTTCATCGGGTTATGGGTTTCACCCATGGATTGTAAAACAATTTGGATTAGTTAAGATTGGAGTTGTACAATTAGATTTGCAATTCAGATTAAAAATTGACTTTTTGATACATGAGTAGTAAATTTAAGGTAGAGGGAATAAAGTTTGTATCACTAGGCAAGTATAAGACCAATTATACGAAGTAATTATTGTGAAATTAATCTCTCTGTGACTTGTAACTGGAAAAGAGGTTCACAGTATTGTACATACAAAATAAAATGGGGTTTTACAGATTGAAGTTCCCATGGAGAGGAAATGGATGTACTTTGTATACCAAATCATCGATAACAATGAAGCTGTAGCATTTATTTTTTGTGACATCAGGATAAAATGGTCAGTACTATATAGAAACTAGCTAATTTAACATAATATTAAGAACAAAAAAAAAAAAACAAACTAATTCTACATTGTCGAGCAACATCATGAACAAATTTGAACTTGTATCTATCAACCTTAACAACGGAACACCATGAGATGATTGTTGCAATTATCACTTGGAGAAGCCTTTTTAAAGTTGCAGGTCGCCCCCTGCAAAGTCTTGAAAAGAATTGCAGAATTTGTAAACACCTTTTAAATGTTTCTGGCATAGGCCCAATTTAAACTGTGGAGAACAGCAATAGCTTCGACATGGATAATGCTATGTTTACTGGCTGCAAAAAAAAAAATGTGATCCTTCATTTCTGTGCTGCCCCACGTTTTGAACTAAAATGTGTAACTGGACATAAAACTCGTATAGGCAACTATGTCCACCCAATCTGGGAACCGATGTTTCACCTCCTTGGCTGACTCCATCAAGTGTTGGTCTAGGGCCGCAACATCTACTCTTAGAGGTTCTGTACTATTTGCCTGCAACCAAAAATTTCAAAGACCAGGAAGAACTCAAACCTTCCACAATTCGATTAAGATAGAAGCAACTTTTCAAATCTTGATAGGAAGCTAGCACAGAAAAAGTCTCAAATCTAACTTATAAATATTCTAACTTCGAGTTCAAAGGGTAAAGACAAGAACTTGGTATCTGAAAGCGTCCTCAATACCACCAGTTGCTATAGAAATACAGAAATCAAACGGACAATGAAACAAACATATATCAAAGATTTTCGATTACCTCCAACCAGAAGGCCCATTTTTCATAGCTGGCACCACTAAGTCTACATATGTATGAAGGAGGTCCACCGTCAATTGTTTCCGGTGCTGCAGACAAATAACAGATGAAGGTTTACGCAAAGATGTTAAAACATTATAAAAAATTTAGAAGTATTACAAGAGGACAAGGGGTCACAACAAACATACCTGGTAATGTCTTGTCAGCAAATGACCAACCAGATAATGGACCAGTAATATTAAGAACTGTCACCCAAACCTCTTTCAGAGATCTGGAAATGAGATAAAGTGCAATATCTTGACATCAGTACAGGAATGACTAACATACTCCAGAGAATTCATGTCAACAGAGTGGATCAAAACTCTATAATATTTTGGACTCAATAAATCTAATTTGCCCCACAAGCCACCCCAGCCCATTTAATGGACTATAATAACATAAAATCAAAGAATAGTTTAGTAAAACTCAATGAGATAGCTAACATACTGCAAAGAAGTACTTTTGGTGATAGTATTATATACCTAAATGAGCTATGGCTATGGCATGCATTTGAATCTTAAGAAAGGGAAGGAGATTTTAGTTTTTAAATGATAATATTTATCTGCATCATCAATGTACAGAAACTGACAACACAGCCAAGCATACCTACCCTCAAAGTGGTGGCTGACTGGTTTGTTTCTAATTAGCTTAGTAATCCCTTTTTATCACTATTGCAAACAGAACTAAATTTTAAGCTCATTAAACACACAGTGGAGCACAAAACAAATGTAAGTTTAACATAATAACAATCAAACCATCAGTACTGCAGATTGACAATACAGCACATTTTATTTAATAAAACATTTTGCAGGTAAAACCAAAATTTAATAGTAATAATACAATACTGATCAGGTTTGCACTCACCCTAAATTTAGTTCCAGGTGAACCTTTCGAATACCAGCAGCAGAAAACTCTTCTCGCTGAACAGTTGACAGATAGGGAAAAGAACTATAATGTTTCAAGATTTCTTCATGTCTGACTGGGAATTTAAAGCTTTGTGAAAGTAAATTTGATACTGGGAAAATTGCCTGCAAATAAACAGCAAGATTTACAATACGTAGATGAACTATTTTGTAGAATAGGAGTAGGACAGCTGGCAATTTATCATGAAGTTCAAAAAAAGTAAAAATAAGCTAAAAGAGAGATTTCACCAGGGAAACTACTGAATGAAAAACTTCTATAGTTTCACTCTCTAAATGATGGGGGGACGGTGGTTTAGGTTGATGTCTTCTTCAATGGATATAAAATTTGAAGAATCTTGCATATTAAGCATGGGTCTTACTGAAAAATAATAATTTATCAAATTTAGAATTTCCAATGGAAGCACATATTAATTAGTATCTTGGTTATTACTTTACTAATAGATGCCCAGTATCTTTTTTCATATAAATTTAAAAAAAAAACCAGGCCGCTCTGGGATTACCTAGTTACTCAACAATCAACAAAAGTTTAGTGTGAATTTTACTTTACAAACACTTATTAAAGCCAAATAGTCAAATAATAAAAAAGACATCAAGCAATTACAGCCCTAAAGATTGCAGAACTTACATTCACGAAGTATTAAGAATGTGAGTCTAGCAATTTAGGAAGCAGGCACCTCAATTTCCATTTAGCTATATGTGCACCCATAAGTACAAATCTCCAAGACTTTAAATTGTAAGTACAAATCTCCAAGACTCTAAACAGTATAAAGATATGAAGATAACACTAATGCAAAAAACTTGAAGCTCGAATGACTAAAAATTGCCCAAGAAAAATTTTCTTACAAGCCATCTATCTCTCGTGGTCTGGAGAGAATATTCTGAATCAATTTGCGGATGTTCCAACACCTCTTGAGCATGTTTGAAAAGAAAAGATAGAGAATTTGAATCTACTACACTAAATTCATAGCTTGAGTCCAAAATCTGCATTGCATCTGTTGGAGGGAAACAAACTTCAAAATTGAATAACTTACTTTAACAAACCATATTCAGTTTATCAATAGCTTTCTAAGTTTGCTATGGTATTTCCCAAATGATACAATATAAGCAGGATTGAACACATAATAAAATTCTGTTTCATTTACTATCCCAGTTTACTAATTTACCTGTAGTTAGGATTGCATGCTGCATTACAACCCTTTTAGGTGCGTCCACATTGTAAGGAAAGAACCTTGATGAAAGAGCCAGGGCAAGCACACTAAGCTGCAGCAAGGCTTGCATTATAGGAGACCGAGCTAACCAGTAACCAATAACAGGTAGTAGCGGACCCACACACAAACTAGTTACAACACCAACCACTGCTGCCACGACAATATCCTGCATATAGTATCCTGCAACCAAAGAAAAAGGTACATTGTCTTATAATGAGGACAATAGCCTCTGTCTACAGCTCATACAACCAATTCACAGTGAGGATGATAGATTTC
Source organism: Dysphania ambrosioides (assembly GCA_026401315.1). NCBI lineage: Eukaryota > Viridiplantae > Streptophyta > Magnoliopsida > Caryophyllales > Amaranthaceae > Dysphania > Dysphania ambrosioides. The sequence continues at coordinate 20,110,608 of CM048671.1, read as the reverse complement.
ACAACAAAATCAAAGACGTTTCAATAAAGAATAAAACTTGAATTGAGGTTTCTTTAGAGAGGTTTAATTTAATGCTTCCTCCGTTTCTTTATACTTGCACACTTCTCAAAACACGCTTACCAATGCACATTTTAATTGTTAGTATCTCTAATTATATATAAATAGAAATTATAAAAAGTTGATATATTAATCTAACCAGATTCAACATTACTATATTATTTCATATGGATAATTCACCTACAATAAAAAAATTATTATAGTTTCTCATCCCTTACCCAACAGGTGATTATAGCACACCTAACATTTCTGAAAGAAAACTTTACTTGTCAGCACTACTCCAGCTTCCTCTTTCTACTGAGACTTTAGAGTCCCAAAAAGCCACGAGCAATATTATAATCAAAGCTACACAGTCCCTGGCTCCCAGCATGTTTTTGCAGAAAAGCTATAGCAATAGAGTACAGATCAATGTCGAGCTTTAAATGTCAAAAGACAATTTAGAAAGTTTTATTCCTGGCATCATGGCTAGTAGTCCCTACTCTCTCCCCTCACAAAAAAAAAAAAAAAAGAAAGCAAGAAAAAAAAAGTCTCATCTGGTTTCAATTGACAAGATATAGGAATCTAAGTGATTTTTAAGTAGAGATGTCTGCACCCTATCAGCATTTCTCTTAAACTACAATCTAAAAGTCTTTCCATTGCTTTTTTTTGTATGGGTCGGAGTATTAGGCTTTCAAGGAGCATGTTAAAAAGATGAGTGTAACAAAGATGCATATGTTAAGGTAGATATGTAGGAATACATCGAAGGATAAAATCAAAAACGTGGATATCGAAAAAAAGATGGAGTTCCAAATATTGAAGATAAATTAGGGGAGAATTAATTGCGTTGGTTTGGGCATGTTAAACACCAAACAATTGATGCACCAGTAAAAAAAAAGGTGGAGAGTTGAGATAATAGAGACCTCCAACGAAATAGACCCAAGATAAAGAAAAAATAAGTTTAGAAGAAAATGTGACCCTAAATAGGAGATAATGGAGGATGAGCATTTTTGTGGATGATCACGAATTCTAGGTTCATAGAACTGACCTCATCTTTTTAGGATCAAAGTTTGGCTTTATTGTTGTTGTGGAAAACTTGAAAAGGTCAACTTCAACTAGCTTTTCTCTTCTCAAAATTCCCACCCCTATTTGTTGAAGTAAGAAAGCAAAAGAGAGATATTCCAGTAAAGACAGGAATGACCAGCCAACGACAGGCAAGCACAGTGGTGTAGTGAACAAATGAATGACCTAGAGATGACATAATCAAAGTCAGATGAGATCCTTTAAAAATTTAATCACCAACCCAGCTGGCAACAGAGGGGTAAGAGGGGCCTGAGGCCCAGAGTCTACCACAGTTTTTACTTTCTTTTTCTTTGGATATGAATGTGTGTGTTGTGTCTGTCACAGGCGGCCAGCATTGCATTCAAAGCAAATCCGTGGTATGAGCTTTCTTCTTTGAATTTGCTTGGATGAATGTGCTTTATGCTATTGGTGATAAACTGGCCGCCTGGCAGGGAGGTATAATATATGGTACCCTGTGCCAGTGGTTAACAAACTTGAGAAGCACAATGAATTGACACCAGTACAAAACTTGTACAATATTTTTCCAAAATCATACAGCTTACTTGAGAAAGATGAACCAACAGCAGCACAAAAGTTCTACAATGTACCCCCAAAATGAAAGACTTGGTGCCACTTAAACAAGATGTTCCATAAACAGAGCAGTACCTAGCAGAAAAAATACAAAACACACATGGATATGGCAAATTGAACAGGAACAACATGAATACCAATGCCAATCTAGAAATCTAGTGAGACAAACATTTGCAAATCGCAATTATGCAAAAATCTTTTCCAAAATGTTCTTTAGTGTTACTGAAAAGGTCCAATTGCATAAGCAAATCAGATATTTTTGATGTAATTTTAGGTAGACTAGATCCTACAGTACAGTTGAAGCCTTTTGGGAGTTGTTCTTACAAAATAGCTACTCCTTTCATCTCCCCTTTGGACATTATCCAACCCCTTCTAGACTAAGTCTAATCCAAATACCTTCAAATGACAATTAGGTCAAACGCATTGTTGCCCTTCCCATAATAGAACAAGGAGATACAGAGGTCAAACGCATTGTTGCCCTTCCCATAATAGAACAAGGAGATACAGAGTTCATTCTCCTGATGCACGGGACTGAAATCTTCCCTCATATCCCTTGTCTCAAGCAACCACCTTACCTCTTAGCATAATTAGTTATCTTCAGATTTAAGCCACCCACCCTAAGCTTAGTTAGAACTTTGATCCAACTATTTAAGTGTCCTACTGTTATGGCCAAAATTTTCCAGCATAAAATTTGGTAATTGTCTCGGAGTCAACTTCTTATTTCTCTTTCAAAGCCCAATCAGGATATGGATATAACATACAATGACAAACCAACCAATTTAATATCAATTCATACTTACCATAGGGTGGTGGAATTGATCCCATCATACCCATCTTCTCGATCAAGAATTGCGTAATAAACCCCCCAAAGTGGACTGAATATGTTAAACATGGCAGCAATGGAAGCATATAGATCACCACTGACCTACAAGAAATTCATAAAATATCAGGAAATTAACACACAATAGTTAAGAAAGTGAAGCTGTATCTATATACATCAAAACTTCAACGAAAGCAATATTAACCTCAATGAATGCTCACGATTAGAGAGAAATTGTACACATATCCAAGCCAACAACATGGACACTGATGCAAAAAAGGACAAGAAACCCCCACCAAGACCCGCAAGAGAATAAACCTGCAACAAGGTGAAGCAAGCAAACAAGTAAATATCTCTAGAAAAAATAAGGATCAGCAATTGTGTTTCCCAGGACATACCGTAGTTAACAGAGCATAAAACCCAAACGCTCCATAAAAACCTACATCATCAATTTGTGCCTGCAGTAGTTAATGCTGATATTAAGTGACTATCACATATATTGACAATAGAACAGTACACACAGGTTCAATCCACTCTCAAATGTGCAAAGAGAGAACTGAAGTATAAAGCTTCAAAAACCATGTTTGCCAGGAACTTTCCCGGAGAAGAATGACCGAATACAAGAAGAAATAGAGCATACAGTAAACAATAAGCATGACAGGACTTTCCTATGGTTTCTAGAAGCAGCACTATCTATACACTACATCTAATAAAAGTTAATCAAAAGGATCAATGTTATTCCACTTAAAATGGACAGTTTGGAATTATTTCAGAAACTTGATATACTGAGACTGCATCTCCTCTACAATGACAATTGGCCATGATTTGTACTGCCACACACAACTGTTGGTTCTTTTAAGTCTACTTTGGGGAATGAACTAATAAAAAAAAAATCATCACCGTCTGTAACACAATTTCATCAGCTTCAGGAGCACCACATCTTATCAACAATGCAAATGTTGTTCAGTGTACTCTCTGTCAACTTCATTATGAGGATCATGCAACAGTCATGGTAATTTAAAAACAGACGCAGTGGAATAAGAAAAGTACATTTAAGTGGACAGATAATTTGGGACAGAGGCATGGAGGGAATGATAACAGCTGAGCAATAAGCAAAATGACTAAACCCACGTTTGATCCGAATTTGACTTGAACAGAAGGGAAAAAATCTCTTCTAAATACAAATTTTTTCTTTTAAATAAAACAAAATTTAAATCCAGGAAATAAAGCCTTAGCGGTTGACTCCAAATCAATTACTGACCGATTACCACACTGGGAGAGGCACAATGTCCAATTTGAATCCAACACACTTCAACCTGACTGCTTTTTTCAGATAATACTGCCTATATTACCAAGCAAACTTACTCCTCTCTTGCTGCACACTAACAACCTTGTTACTCAGACTCTTCAGTACCCGTGTTGGACTCTCGGCACCATGGGTTTGGACAGTTGACACTTGATTTTGGGCGAAACATATGGAATTTTCTCATAACTGTATCCATACAGGGAGTAAGTAGCAAAGCTCACAACTCACCTCGTACTTTCTACCTTTCCTTTTCTTCTCTCCCTCCTTGACCTCACCCCTCTGCCATTAATGCACAATAATGTGAATAACAAACTACTTAAGAGTCTGTGTAAGAAGGCTGTAACACAAATAACTCAAACCTCAAAAACAAGGCTCATTATGACAGTCCATTCATTGCATCTGGTACAAGTAACCGTATCACTCTTTTCTCCTCCACTCATTCTTTTTTCAACACAACAAAGTACTCTAATTCACATCACTTCGTCCTTCTATCTTCCCCCCCTTCCATGCATTCATCAGATATGGGAAAATTTGGGAATACCATTATGAATAAATATTTTTTTAACAAAATTATGTATCAAATATCTTATAAATATTATTGGCTAATTTAAGACTTATATTCCCAATTTCTTTTTCAAAATTTTGAATCTCAAGTATAAATATTATGGAGCTAGATGACATAGTTATGTGTGGTTTCCATTTCCAGTTGAAATGCTAAAGTTGAGTTTTAGGCTCAAAGTAGGATCTAGATGAGATAAACCAAAAGGTGGGAAAACTCGAATAATTGGATGAGATAGGAGTTTATGGGGTCCAAATTGAACCAGATTCGAAGATCCAAAAATCTATCTCGCTGCCATCCATGTTGAGCAATAAACAAGCATTACCAAAGGAATTAGCAGTTAGGGCACCAACCAAAGCCAATCCATCTTCCTCTCCGACCCCCTCCATCAAGAATAAAAGAAATGAAAAAACTAAGAAACCGAAGATTGATGGAAGCACCTGTATCGACACTTTCTGAACTGACATGTCTTGAAAAAGATGAAAGCATCTCCACAAATATCTTGGTATAAGCAGACCAACAATAGAGCATGGGACGAACATCATGTAAGCCAGACAAGGATTAGCAAACCTGTTAAGTATAAAGTTAATAAACCAAGAAAGGGAAGGTCAATGAAAATTCAAGATGAAGCACATGAGACCACCCAAGTCAAGATCAAGAACCAGTCTTGCCAATTAAAAATCTCAATCTGAATACTAGATTTTGACCTTTTAAACACCAATGAACAGTTTTCCTTTACCCATTATGCACCAAAATCTGCAAGTCTTACTGGAGAGAAAAAAATCCTAAACAAATACAGAGGGCTGCTACATCCATTAGATTGATACACATTCAACAAATTCCTAAGATCCTAAGTTAGCACTCAACCTGATTACATCTGTTCTTAGACAAACATAGAAGAAAGAGCAGGTTGCAATGCTACTTCCTTCCATTATCAGGGGCTTCCCATTATGCAATACTCCCTACCTTGATCAACAGACTCAACACCAACCTAAATTCTTTACTTGCTTCAAACTTAAGTATCAGAGGGAACTTATCCACAATATTCATTCACCAACTACTTAATAAAGTGCTTTTCTTGATTGTCATGAAGGAACAGGCAAAGAAATCTTCAGCAAGTCCCAAAGAACCCCTAGTGCTAATTTGTAACATTAGTTCCAACATACAATCCCAAAGAACATAAGTTTTTCTAATCAAAAGCAGACATTCAATTAATGGTTCTTTTGATAACATTAATATGAAATGACCACCTACCAGTTCATTGCAAGATTAGAGAAAAGCAGTCTTAAAACTGCAAATACCATCGGAACAATGATTGACATTATGATTGCAATGAAGTGTTGCAACATCCCTGCAAAATGTAGGCCTCAACACTCAGCATTATCACCCAAAGTTCCAAACTCACTTCATACATACAATCTTTTTAGACAGATTATGAATTTTTGAACTCAGATTATCATGAAGGCTGAATATAGACATATTTTGAATGAAATTCATGACTGAAAAAACGTTGAATACCTTTCAAGAAGTCAAAATAGGTTTTACAACAAGAACTTATTCCAAAATCTGCCAGATGTAAGATGATTGGCGCAACAAGAAAGATAATAGCTGGAAGAATATGGAGAACTGCAGCAACACTATTGGGGTAATAAACCTGAAAAATAATTTCGTAACAAAGCACGGAGCAACTTATCAGAATAAAACATCAGTCATGCATTCTCATGCTAGTGTAAAGATCTTGATGAAAAGGAAATAACGTCCTATCTATTTATACCATGAACCATGTCATATAATCAAAGAATATTGCCCGTTTATCATCAGTTCCTTCAGCAGCAGATTCAAAATATTGGCGTTCACTTGCATTCCTTAACATAGAGGAACTAGCAAAGGCCCTGACTACGCTAAACAGATTGTCTCCACGCGCTTGGATGCTTCCAGGTCTGGTTGCAGAAAGTAACAAGACTACAGGAGTAAGCGGTAGCATAGATTATGGGTCACAACAAAAGGGATTATAAACCGAAGTGGAAAATTCTTATTCATACAATAATCTTTCGAGTGTATCAGAGGAAGTGTGATAAAAGTAACCCCCAAGGAGAAAGATTACGTCAAGTCCAGGAATCTTCCCATAATCTTGGGCAAATATTCTGTAATCAGTGTCACCAGGAATAACCCCAAAAACATCCTGCAACGTAAGTATGTTTTAAGAGCCATTTCAATTGAACATGGACAGAAGAACAGTATAATTGCAAAAGGAGCAAAAAAATTTCCATTCATATAAGCTTTATCCAGTGAATGGGTAATTCGTAATGGTTAATTTGATTGAGGCTGCATAAACAAGTTTTACCTAATGTCAGTTTTAGAATACAGACCAGTCCAACTGACATAAAAGCTACCCTAGAAAAGTTCAGACAAAATAAAAGCAACACGCATTAAGGATTAAGATGACGTTGCATAAACATATTGTTGTTGTGCCACATCTCAGCAGAGAAAGCAAAGCTAAGTCTTCATTTACCTGAGCACTACTCTGGGCCATAGGATATACAGCTGACTGAGCATACACACGAGAAGCCCAAGATCCAGGTCCAGATTGGCAAACTACATCTTTACATGGAGAAAAATATCATAACTCATCTGGTTCTAGGGAAAGGAGAGAATATAAATGAAAGAAGACAAATCTATAAGAGTATCAGTACCACAGCATCCTGCAAGTAGATAATACATCAATAGTTTCAATTTCAGTAATTGATACTTGAAGGAAGAATTTTGGAAGACCAAGAGCAACAAATCAAAAAATCTTATCAGACATGATGCACACATATGGATGGTGAGGTGCAGTAGGTTGATACCCACTACAAACCTTCAAATCAGTACTGCCCCATCCACTACAAGCAAGGCGACCATATCACTGCCTGCTCTATACCTGTGGGCTGTGGCCTGCAGCAGGGTGACCAAAAATTCTGACTAACCATGGGTTACCCATTCCTAACTTAACTAATTATCTCAATCTACTTACACTCACAACCGTATTTTTGGTATTGGAGTTGGGTTGGGTTGCTTTTCTTTTTCTTTGGGGGGGGGGGGGGGGGGGTTGGGGGGCATAGCATAACAAACTAACAAGAAAGTATGCACATAGTAAAAATAACTCCCTCAATCCCCCATATAAATGTATGAATAGCCAGAGAGGAAAAAGATGGTGGATGAGTGTGGGCCCAAGTTCAGAGAAAACATAGCAGAAAAACTTACTTAAAGTTAGAAAGTATACTTAATATGATATGGATGGAGAAATGAATATGGCCAACGGTGACATCCATTTTTGGTAGATATTAAGTTTTGTAAGGGTTAGAGGGAGAATATCACTTATGCCCACCTGAACACCTATTGTACCATCGTTAATGAGCTCCACTCATTAAAATACAGCAATGACACATGGCACAATGAAAAGTAAATTGAATGATGATTTTCCCTAATTAAAGTTACGCATAGTCCTATTACTCCTAAAAGATAATTACACATCAACTTCAAAATAGTGACATTAGTATGTCCATGTCAGTGATCTTAAGAGAACCCCAAAGAATCCCTAAAATTATGTGACTCATGGATGGTTTACCCAAAATTCTTTTGGATAATTGGGGGCTTCATAAAGAGCCCATTTGTCCTAACAAAGCAGCCAAATAGAGCAAACTGATTGGATAACAATCACTGCCCAAGCAAAAAAAGGCAAGCATACCTGTGTACCTCCTTATTCCAAGGTAATCATGGGCATAGGGTAAGCTAGGGATCCCAAGAGGGCATTCACTCCTACAACACTATAAACTATCCCCTCATTTTATGAAAATGGGAGAAGGCATCCCATAAAGAGCACAAAAAGTTTTTATCCCATACGCATAGGAGTGAATAATACTTCTAAGTTTTTGTAGTTGTTGATAGATGACCAAGACATAAGGTTTACAAAATTCAAACTCCTATAACAGATTAGTTCTAAATGGAAGGGGCATGGAGAAAGCAAATTAAAAACAAGGAGGAATAACCATAGATCTTCCAAGTTTCAATTAAGACGCAATACAACTCTGAACTAGTCTCACCATATAATAAGTATAAAGACTGGTAATCAAAGGTAAGATAGGATATCTATGATATTTTGTTTACGTTTTAAAAGATACTTTCTACTTCCCAAATTCAAATTTACATTCTTAGTAGGCTATTCCAAGATAAAGTTTACATTCTTTATAAACCTATTTATTTCTACTTTACACAAATGTTTGGATGCAAAACCTAATCATCCCTTTTCTTGATCATAACCACATGATTCATAAACAAGATTCCTACCAAAGAGAATGTACAAAGAAACAAAAGCAAAAACAAAATTTACTACAGAAACAAAGTAGGTATTATACCAGGACCGCCATTTCCAGACGCTTCTATGTTTATAAAAGCACCAATAGTGTCACGCCATTTATGCGTGGTTATGAAACCATGTGAACCCTGATAAAATCTCGACAAAAAAAAAAGGAAATGAAATTTGAATTTTTGAGTGTGGTCAGTACTTTTTTAAAAATATGTTTGATTTCAACTATATAAGCTGTAGTAATTCTTCATTTCCATGCAAAGATTTGATTATAAATTTAATAAGTTGTATCAATAAATGTTTATCATACTTTTATAAATAAGGTACTGTATTCTAGTCTCTTGAAGTGGTAAAAGAGATGACAAACATGCACCATGGAAAAATAGATCGAACCATTTTAGAGTTCAAAATATGCTTACCAACATAAAAAGTTCTTCGGCCCCATTGAAAAGAAATATGATTGGATGAGGAGAAACCCAATCAGAATCAATGGTAAGTCTTGCTAATTCCAACATTGATGCTACAGGTCACAACAAATTAAGTTATATTCACTAGCTGATTGTCAGAATACATTGATATACCTCTTAATCATGGACATACCAACACAAGAACCACAATCAGCAGCTCCAGGGGAGTTAAGAGTAGTATCAAAATGACCATTTACCAAAACTGAAGCATCAGTTTCTGTTGAATTAACTGATGATATTCTATTAACACAAAGAGAAAATCATCAAAAACTCATACTGCATTATCTAAACAAAAAAATTGTAAGCCAAAAGCACCAATTGTACCTCATGATAACATTGGTATGAGCTCTATAAGCCAAAGATATGCTGTAGCCTAAAAACATCATGTTGAAAGACCCATTAACCATACTTTCCTCAACATCAATCCTGCAAAATAGTATATTTTTATAATGACCTTAGTTAGGAAAAGACGACATTTCAAGAAAAAACAAAGGTTTCAAAATTTAGATTCTTAATTATTTTATATATGCTTGTTTGAAAGAAAAAAAAACCCAGTGAAAAGCATATGGCTTCATTGGATTTGGATACACTGCTGTACAGGTGGAAAGTAATAGAGCAGTGTTGATTGACCTCCCTTTCCCCTAAAACCACCAACCAAAAAAGCTCCAATGTGGATAGTGGAAGTGGTTTTTATTGGTCAGAGATTTAAGAAATTACTAACTTATTCTACGAGCTTCTCGGTTAGAATTGTATGTTTCAACTTATTGTCAATTGTAAATGCAAGGTCATGACAATAATTTCTGCTAGAAACTATTATGTCCTCCCGTAATCAAGGTCTTCAAAACACATGAAAGAGAAAGATGGGAGAACTAAAAAACAAAGGAAAAACCGTCAATTGTCATAGACACAACAAACACTTTCCCTCTCCTTAATAAAATCTCACCCTACTCATCCAACTTGGAATAACAAAAGGTAACCATTACCCTTCTTAACACATCAAAGCAACATTATCATTCACTATCAAGGTTGTGATAAAGTGGGGAGAGTAACCCAAACACAGGTCGTTTCGACTGATTTGTTTGTAAGATAAAACATTTAAAAATCATCATTCCATTTTATTCTCTCCAATCCAACATGTTCTCTTGTCTAGATTTCTTTCTATATCTAAAATTAACTTTATAAATTCTAAAATCAACTACTCAAGAAGAGAAATGGGAGTATCATTATCATAATGGACGCTATACAACATAAAAAAGGAATAATAATAATAATAAAACAAAGACTCTGATCAATTTCACATCACCAAAATCAACAGATTTCTTAACATTACACTTAAACAACATATAGTGTGAATCAATAACTACAAAACTGCAAAGACTCGAACCACAACGAAGCAGCGAAATTTCCTCAATTCCTGACTAAATCGATATGGGTAGGCCTACCGCCATAATAATTAAACAACCACGAAAAAAATATCAGTCCGTATAATTTATATATATCCACAAAGAACAAGCAATAAATCCATCATTACTACTCCGTATAATTACAGACCAATCAACAAAATAAAGTAGCAACTATAAACAAACCTCAAATTCGAATTCCCTCGATCCTTCAACAAATTCAGCTGCTCTTTTATATAATCTGCAGCTTGTCTCAAACCCGGGCGCCCTTCCTACCAATCATAAATCCACAAAATCACGAAAACTCAAAAAAAAAATTGTTTTACAAAAAGAACGAACCTGGCGGCCATCTATGTCTTGGGTTAGGACGCGAAGATGGTGAAGAGCTCGGGCTTCGGAGAATTGATCGAGTGGGGCGTCGATCCCGAGAGGTTTGATGAACTTCATGTGAAGAACAGAGTACACTAACACTGACATTAACCCGTACATTATTCCTAATGATATCAGTAATTTGAATGCAGTTTTCTCTTCTGGTTTCAGTCGGAGAATCGCCATGGATGCGAAAGAGAGAGAGAGATAGGGGAACAATCGTAGAAGATGATCGAGAAATTGGAGATAAGTGACGTGAATAAACCCTAGAAATATGGGGTTCAGAGGTGGGAAATTTTTGAAAATTGGAGGGTGTACCTTTTCTGATTGATGACTGATGAGGCAGTGAACTTCCACTAAGGTGTCTGATTAAGTGGGCCATCTACTAACTAATTCATCAAATGGCGTCTTAATCTTAATAAAGCTTTATGTATTAGTATTACTATGTACTCTTCTTCATCTTTTTAAAATAATTGTTTGTATAAAGATTTAAATTTTTTAAATGAAATATGAGAATTTAACATGATGTTACTATTTAATGTTGATAATTATAATAAAATCTTCATTATCCTTCTAGAGTTTTATAAATATATTTGTGCATCCAAAATACTCTCTTCATTCCTTTTTATTCTTCCACCTTATAATTGAGAAAAAATTTTAAGAAACGTCATCCACTTTCATACAATATTTTATAAATTTAACAAGTGGGAACATATTCAATTGGATATAGCAAAGTAATATTATTTGATATATTTTAAATAATCTTATTATATATAAGTAGGTGATGTGCAAGAATCATAATGTAAAATAAGGATAAATATAAATATTTTATATCGAGAGTACTAGGGAAAAAAGTGTACTTAAAAAAGATTTCAAATAAAAAGAACATTTAAAAGTGCGAATATTATTTTAAAATGGATGGAGTATTGAAATACATAACAATATAATGATAAGAGAGAAATTTGACAAACTTTTCGTACCCTAATTTTGATGAAAATTGTATTTAACTCATAGACAATTTATTTTGGTCATTCAACCTAAGACGTTACTAGTTTAAATATTTACAAAGTACAACCAATAACGTCATCAAGGTTAGGAGACTTGTCCTTGTTACATTATTAGGTGAACTTAATATTTAAAGACACTCCGTAGAATAATATTTCTGTTAAGTATAATAATGAAAGGTTCATGCATCATAGGAATTAGAATAAGATTAAGTGATTGTGTGATGATTTTCAATATACAGTTGCGTCAGTTAAAGAATCTAATTCAAGCTAACAAACAATGTACAAAACTGGAACTTTGGAGAAGTAGACATATAATGAATGTCGCACAGTTACATACCGAGGTCTAGAGTTTTACAGAGTAGTATGACAATTAATACTTCGTGTACATTAACAAGTGTATTGTGTATTGTGTATTAAGCTTCAACTTTATTATCTTTACAACAGTTCACAGTAGAAATTCGTGCAAAGTAAAGAAAAGGGAGAGGTTGTGAGGCTATTTCATCTCCAAGTTCATTCCAAAAAATCTAAAGAGTGATGAAAGGCATGGGTACATCACTACATCTGACTGTTTTCTGTATGTGTATTACAGAGTAATTAAACACACAAAACAAATGCCTCGATATTTTATGTGCTAGAAATCTAAATGAATACTGCAATGCCAGTAATAACCAACACTCATTGGATCTAAATTAACCAAATACTTCCACAAGAACCTAATAGCTATAAATAAGTGTTATAAATAGAGTTCCTCAAGAACCTAATAGTTATAGAGGTGTGAAAGCATCTAATTGGATGCTCATATAAGATCAACTGTAAGCTCTAAATACAGCACCAGATCTTAAGCTTGACCAGTGTTCAATAGTACCATTCATAAGCACAGTGGAATATGTCAAATTTATGGGAATATGGAGTAAGCCAGTGAGATGATCCTTTCCTTACTGAAAATAGATAAACTCACATCTGGAGATAGTCAAATAAACAGAACTAAATGGAGCAGGGTATTCTTCTGTGATGAAATGCAACCACTGATGTCTGGAAGACACCCCCAATGCCTGCAAAAAAATAAAGACGACGACAAGTTTTTAGCTCTCGACCCTGCTTCACCTCCATTGAGTGTTGGGCATCAGCAAAATCACACTTGATCTGGACCATTATGAAAACATATTCACCAGCTATAAGATAGATGTCAGTGATTATAAGCCAATCATACAAATATTAAAATGCCTACAACCATTACTGACATATCTTCTTTGATTGAACGTATTATAATCAATGCTAAATAACCATCTTGATTAAAAGTGGAGGGAAATTCAACACTGAAACGCTTGGAATCTATCTGACAGAGTCGCACAACCTACAAGCTTTTTTTGGTCAAACCACTAGTCTGAGCTCTTCTGGGCGTCTCCTATCTATTACTCTCGGATTTTCATTCTTCAATTAAAATGGTCATTCTCCTTTCATTAGAAGTTCCTTCAGATCTATTAATAACAAAAAACATTTCCAAAGATAAAATTCTCAATAAGGAAGAGAAGAATGGATACTGGATAATGATGACGATAAAGTGAAGGCAGCTTTATGCATAATTGGAAGGCTGCGAACACTAAAGGCGGAAATAAAAATTCTCTAATCAATACACTGAAAGGGGTGTGGAGTCCCCATATAAGATATGGACGTTTATAATCTGGACAAAAAAAACTCTGCATTTCTATGTTTTCATAAGGAGATGACAATATGGGAGTTTTACAATATCAACAATGGTATTCTGAAAATTTATTTTGGTTGGGGTGCTCAGGGAGAGGGGGGATATCTTCCTTTTAAAGGGATATCTAATGCAGAGGAACAATAAAACCATTGGATATAACGTGGGCATCTTTGTTAAACTGGACAAGTCTTATATGGTAATTTTTTGGTGGACTATGAGATTCTCAATTATATGAGAAAGAAAAGATTAGGGTCACATAAAGGGCTACTTGATGCTCAAGCTTGATATCTCTGCAACACATCAGAGTTCAAGGGAGAGTTGTCCAAGAGATGATGAGAAAATGCAGATTGATTTTGAAAGAAGATAATTGAACCATGGGGTGTTGGTTTGGGGTCTTCGGAAAGCTAAGAGAAACAAGACCCTAACCCTCACTCTGATTCTCCACTCCCCCCACCCCAAAGGTTTTACGTTCTCATTCCCCTAAGCATCCAATACACCACCACATCCCTATAGGGCTATGCACCCTCAACTCTGACTAGTCTCATCACCTTCACCGCCCAACCCTGCCACCACCCACCAGCCAATACAACCCCCTATCACCACGCAACCACCATGAAATCTACCCAACAACCTACATATCAAACCAACTCACGACTTTCATCTACCCAAACGGCCAAACATAAAAACCACTATGAAACTCATCCACTGCCTTAAAAACCCACATTCGGTTAGGTATATACTATGGAGATGATATATATGAATACATGTAAGAGATATAAGGATTAGGAAGATATATAAGAGGAAAATAGGTCGTCCATAACTTACCTATTGAGTAAGCTGCAAGCCACAACCTATCTAAGGAATAGGGTACCCATGAATAAGAAAAATAGTGCATCCGTAGATAACCCGTGGCTATCTCCTTTGACCACGGCCAAAATGTGAGAGTGTTTGTGCATAAGTCCTTTTCCTAATATGCCTCTTATTTATGACCTAGTATATATATATCTTGTATGAGATATAATCATTTATCATATCCAAAAAGCTAAAGAGTGATCATGGAGAGCTTTTGTACTAATGAACATCATGATTCCTTGTACAAGTTTGTGGTTTTGTTTCCTTCTCTCAGGCAAAAGGTAATCTTTACAAAAGTCAAGGAATATTTGAAAACTGAGAAGTTGGAGTTGGTGCACGCATAAAATACCTATAACATAACATTTCAGCTACCAAGTCTTCCCTCAACTTCCAAATGCATCTAAGCAATTGATATCTAACACATGCGGAATAAAAGATTAAAAGCCGATCACTCTCATATAAGTGGGTTGTCTAAACCGAATAAAATCATTCAAATAAATAAAACATAACCCATGCGTAAGAACCAATGGGCCATCCTCAACTAGATCCCTTGGAGGCTCACGATATTTCGTCACTTTCATTGATGACTTTAGTAAGAAAGTATGGGTCTATTTTACGAAGCACAATTTCGAGGTTCATGAAACTTTCAAGAAGTGGAAAGTTAAGGTTGAAAATCAAATTAGGAAGAAGATCAAGTGCATCAAGTCTAATAATGGAGGAGAGTATGAATTAAACGACATCATTTTTAAAGAGGACTATTCTAGGGAAATCTTGACAAATGGAGTTGTGGAAAGGATGAATAGGTCAAGAGCGAGAAGTATGAGGATACATGCAGGATAATGCGGTTAGTGCAACAACATTTTTAATAAACAGAGGGCTATGAGTTCCTTTAGAATTTAAGCGTCCTGAAGAGGTATGGAGTGGTAAAGAGGTTGAGCTTTGGTACTTGAAACTATTTGGTTGTATCGCATGTGTTCAAAATGAAATCCATAACAAGTTAGATCCAAAAGCTATGAAGTGCTACTTTGTAAGGTACGATTACGAAAAATATGGGTATCATTTTTAGGAGCCAAACGAGAGGAAAATCATCAAACATTATGATGTTATGTTTGATGAGACTAGAATGTATAAGGATGATTATGGTGGTAAATTTGAGACTACCGAGCGAGGAGGAGTTGATAAGGAGATCGCACCATTGGATGAAATTTCTGAAGTAGATGTTCATGTTCTACAACATAAAGTGCAAGCTCCATGACAATAGGATGATTCTCAAAGATGATGACTCGCAAGATGATTAAGATGATGTCTTAAGTGGGTTTTTGACTCCTCCACTAGTTCACCTGTAAGCTCCACTCGTACAAAAAAAATTGTCTCTTAAGGTGATGAGAAAGTTCACTAAAGTGCTTAGACCTCCTAATAAATATTCATCTTTATTGTATTATTTGTTATTGACTAATGCCCGAAACCTACACAGAAGATGCAATTAATACAACTTACTCATTAAAGTGGGAATTAACCATGAAAGATGAGATAAGTCCGGAAAGATAGCACTTGTAACAAATGGATCTTCAAATTAAACCCCACGGAAATGTTAGGTTCAAGGCAAGATTAATAGTGAGAAAGGTTGAAGAAAGGCATTGACTACAACGAGATATTTGCTCATGTTGTGAAACTTACTACTATCATATTCTGTTATTTATAGTTATTACTAATTATTTTTGGAACAAATCGATGTGAAAACAGTCTTGGATGAAGAGATTTTTATGCAACAATTAGATGGATTCAAGATTCATGGTAAAGAACACTTGGTGTGCAAGATCAAGAGAAGTTTGTATGGTCTCAAGCAAAACTCCTAGACAATGATACAAAAAGTTTAATAACTTAATGATGAACAGACAACGATCATTGTTGTTAATTTCAAAGGCATGTTAACAGTTTTGTTTAATTGTTTTTGTATGTTGATGAAATGCACATCGTTGGAAATTACATGGAGGTTGTCAATAATGTGAAGAAAGAACTGCCACCTAAATTTGAAATAAAAGATTTGGGTGAAGCTAAGCAAATTTTAGGAATAAAAATCTCTAGAAAAAGGTATGTTGAAGCTAAGCTATCTCAAGAGGATTATATCAAGGTATTTTCTATGTTCAACAAGCTAACCCATGAGTTTGCCACTTCTTACTAGTTTCATATTGACAAAGGAGTTCACACCAACTAATGAAGAAAGAAGCAAATGGCCACTGTTCCTTATGCTTTAGCAGTTAGTAGCTTGATGTATGTTATGATCTTTACGAGGCCAAAAATTGCTTAGGCAATGGGAGTTGTGCTCTAACCTAGGAGAGAGATATTAAGAAGATGTAAAGTGGTTGCTTCGGGTATTTGAGGGGAACTTCAAATATAGTACTTTGTCTCTAGAAAGGAAGTAAAGTTAGAAGTGTTCGTTGATGTCGATGTGGCTGGGGATCTTGATTAGCAAGTCTATTTTTGGGTATGTCAACACAGTTGAGGGAACAACGACTAGTCAGAAGTACAAGCTTCAAAAGTGTATCTCTATGTCTACCACAGAGTTCGAGTATGAGGCGATTAAAGAGCTAGAATGGCAAGTGGTTATTAGAAAAGATGATGAGGAAGCAAAAATGAGTTATGCTTTATAGAGATAGTCGAATTGCAATACATTTGGCTAAGGATCTTATGCTTTATGACATGATCAAACACATTCGACGACGATATCATTATATTCACATTTGTGGTGGGTGGTTGGGTATTGTGTCTAAAGAAGGTTGATGGTTTGAAGAATCTGGCGGATATATTCACGAAGAAAGTAATGGTGTATAAACTAGCCTTTGGTGATTGCAAGATGTTGTGCTAGAATGAAATCAAGGTGTTATTGATAATGGTACGTTTGCTTTTGGGGTGTCTTCATTTATAATAATCTCCAAGTGGGTGGGTATATGGTATGAAGATGTTATATATGATAAGAAGCATAATGATATAAAAGAGGTCGTCCACATCATACTCATGGAGTAGGCTGCAAGCCATAGCCTACCCAAGGAGTAGGCGGCCCTGTGCATGAGAAAAAGAGTGCAACCAACCATAGGTAACTCATAACTATCTCCTTCAGGCCACACCAACAAGTGAGAATGCTTGTGTATAAATCCTTTTTCCTAATATACCTCTTACTTATGCCCTAGTGTGTGTGTGTGTGTGTGTGTGTGTGTGTGTATCTTGTAACCTTAATGAGATGTAATTATCTTGGGGATTGATTTTAGAGAACTTTTGTACACCATTATTGAACATCTTGATTTCTAATGCAAATTTTTAAGTTTTTTTTCCTTCTCTCTAGCAAAGAGGATGTTTTTCCACGTAATTCTTTGTATCTCTTGTCTCCTATTCTCAATGATTATTTTCCGTTGTTTTATTATTGTTTGATCATTGTTTGCTAGATCGATAGTCAATTGTCGTGCCTTACACAATTGATATGGAAATTTGCACAGCATCATGAAAATAACCTACCCACTAGCAAAAAATATTCTCAAACACCACGAAAACCCCATCTCCACCACTAATATAGTTACACTACCATAAAAGCCTACCAGCCTCTTGCAATTAACCAAAAATTCTAGCAGAAAAAGAAAATTCAAGAGGGAAATCAGGAAATAATACCTCTTGATATCATTAATCATGGCTATATAAGATCAACAGGTCAAGTATGAGTTGTATGACCTCTAAAACTTGATAACGTGGTTGCTTAAGGGCTAAAGCAAGCTGGTGGTCAGGGGGTTGTTGATAAGAGGAAAAGAGAGAGATAGATGTTTTGAACGGAAGCAATAGCAGCAGGAGGGGGGTAAGACAGGTTAAAAGAGGAAGATATAGAGGAGCTCTACTGCTCTAGGGACTAGTAAGAGAGGGAATGCTTGCCCAAACAATACCTTATATTAAAGGGTTTTTCTTTCCTTTATCGATCCCTTTCTTGATTTCATTCCTTTTACCCTATACAAACCAAAAAATCCTAGCTGTATCTTCTTTAATAGATGAGGAATCAAGATGCTGGAATAAACAACTCTTTCCAGAAATAGTGACCCAATGGTAAATGAAAGATCTTCTAAGGGTCACAGTTGCCAGAATGAGTCCGGAAGACATTCTTGTGTGGCATTTAATACAAACTCATAGTCCCTTGCTCCACCCTGATGCATTACCTTAAAACTTCAAAAAGCTAAATAAATAACAATTCATCCGCACTTCAAACATAAGAGCAGCAACAATAACTCCTCATCTTAGTCATTCTAGGCTTCTAGCCTGTAGCAACTAGCTCTTTTAACTTGTTAGATAGTTCAGCCTCTAGTTATACTATCTGTTATAACAGATGCAAAAAAAATTAAACAAACAATCAAGACAGCAACACACAGGTAAAGAAATTCACTAAAAATGTGTTAGCTACTACATCCCCGGACAGATGAGAGAGTGATCTGTTGGGCTTGTTAGGATTTTTAAGAGCTCAGAGTACAATATAAAATGACGGACTAGGTCTTACCCTTCATAAATTTTAAACTCTAGTTCCAAAATGCACAAATAGAATAGGCCTAAAATAGGAAGATTAGGGGCTAAAAATTAACCCAAGCCCATACACATATCCATACTCTAATAAACAATGATAAGGCACAATCACTAACTCGTGGGACTTTACATTGATTAATGTAAAATCCTTGGTTTAATTCCATTCTCAAAAATTAATGCTAAGTTAGGCTCAGGATGCAGCTCCTTGGCCTTAAGAATTTAAGAAGAAAAAGGACAAAAGATCATTTGCTGTAGTTCCTTTACAAGTTTACAATATTCAGTTAGTTCTACCCACACTTTCTTATACTTAACTTGTGCAATAATAATTAAAGAAACTAACAAATCTACAAAGCATGTCATAATATTTATAGAAAAACCTCAAATCACCAATAGGCTGTAGCAAACTAATAACACATTACCACTACTAGAATAAGATCACAATTCCCTTCATATAACAAAAAGTATGTATCAATTACCTTTTTGTCAAACAAGTTTGTGTTTCTTGTTTCAAAAAGCTACTTGTCAACTCCTCTTAGCCACTGCCAAGAAAAAATATAATAGTTAATAAGACATAATAAATACAGCAAAACCTAAAACATATGATTCCATCCAATCAAATGATAAGCAAGAGTAGCAGAAAGAGATCATGGGGATTCATAACTTGTGCCATCACAAGTAATTTTTTTGGTCCAACAACTGAGCAGCTTATCCATACAAAGATAGCAGAAAGACAACACAATTAAGCCAACTAGGTAGCCTAGTTTACCAGACAGGGAAAACATTCATCCAACTAGGTAGCCTAGTTTACCAGACAGGGAAAACATTCATCCAATTTTTTGAGTACATGGATTAGGTTCCTTAGTATCATTTCAAAGCTTAGTAAAGTCCAAACCCTGCTATAAAACAAAGTAAATCCTGACTGAAATCCACACAGCACTGTTGCTAAATCTTGTAGAAGCTAGGAGGCCAAGGAACGTCAAAAAACAAGAGTAAGAGTAATCTGATTTTAGTTGAGCCCATACCCTACTCCTATTTAAAGCCAAGGCCATAAAAGCATTTTAAGTGTCATAAACACATCTGCTAAATAAGCCTGAAAGCCAGAACACCAAACATCATAATCATCTTCTTGAAGCAGTAACAGGAGCCAAATCGAAATAAGTAAAGCCAAGACGGTATTTAGGACTGATTTATACTTGCATATCCTGAAATTACAACTAGACCCATGTACTTTGATCAGCTATCTACCATGTGTTAATTCACATAATATGATCAACTCATATCAGAGTCAAGAAATAAATTGCATGACAGAAAGCCCTGCAAATTATAGGCCTAGTCCTACATACTTCGTGAATGAGAACAACAAGAGAGAGATGAGAAGACCTAACTGGTTCAGTAAATTGAGCTTGCCCAGCTGCTGCATATCCTCCAGGAGTAGCTGCTCCCTGATATCTTGGAGGATCATTTGGCACCGAAGACCCCATTGGTCCAGCAGGCCCTAAAAATCCAGTTGGTGGTCCAAACCCAGAAGGTCCAGCTGGTTGCTGAAATTGTCTTGGTCCAGCTGGTTGTTGGAATTGTCCTTGGCCTGCTGGACTTGCAGACGAGGAAGTCTGGGGATGAGATTGCTGCCAATATCCCTGCCTCCTCTCCTCAAGGAGCCTTTCAATCTCATCTCTACGTCCCTCATTTTCAAATACTTCTAACAGATACTCCTGAAGTGAAGGAGTGACACCAACACCATACCTCATGATCTGACCAACCATATTCGCACATACATCAAATGCACCAACAGCACCCAGGCCCTTAATGACAATTTCATATGTAGCTGGATCAGGTTTTGGATCCCTTTCCCCCATTTTAACCAAGATTTGTGAACATTCTAGTGCTTTATTATTCTGAATCAATTTAGCAAACCATCTATCTGCATACACTGTGATCACTCTCAAATTTGCATCAACCATTAGATCAAACATTTGCAGGGCATCATCAATCCTTTGGTTCTTAAAATAAGCATCAATAAGTGTTCTATAACCAGTGACATCAGGGCTCAATGATTTCGACTTTAGCTCAGTGAAAAACTCCTCCGCCTTGTGAATCATCTCATTCTCAGCAAACCTAACAATAATATTGTTATAACCAGCTACATCCATCGCAAACTGCCTTGACCCCATATTGGTGCCTACCTTCTTAAAAGTGCTAACAGCCTCTTCAAACTTCCCCTCTTTAAAGCACTCATTCACCATTATATTAAAAGTATCTGAATTCACCGCCTGAAAATTAGGTGGAGTATGATTATCAAGCATGAAATTGAACAACTCCCATGCCTCTTTCTTCTTCCCATACCTAAGCAACACCTCAAGCAGCACATTACAAGTAGGAGGTGTCATCTTAAACTGACGATCAAGTAACGACCTATACGACTCCATAGCTTCCTTCCCTCTCCCCTTATCAAAGAACCACTCCATAAACGTAGCATTGATGACTCCGTCATACACAAGACACCTCTCCTTAAGCTCATCAAAAAACTCGTTCGCCTTATCAAAGTCATTCAAATCCAAATACCCTTTAATCAAATTATTATATACAATGGAATCAGCACCAAGGCCTTTGTTAAGCATTTCCCTAAGAAGATCAACGGCCTCGCCGATCCTTCCTACATCAATCAATCCTTTAGTTAAATGTCTAAACGTTACAGATGAAGGACTAAATGGGGCCTCAGCTAGGATATGTTTATACACTTCAAGACCAACATCAACCCTCTTACACTCACAATGCGTAACAATCAAGAAATTGTACGAAACAATGTTCGGCACGATATTCGATTGATTGAACATAAATTGGAAGAGAGAGACAGCATCTTCATACCTCTGAGCTCTGTACATTGCAGCAATGATGGCATTGCAAGTGAACACAGTGGGCCGGGTTTTCGAGAACACGGCATGTCGGGCTAAGATGGCGGCGTTGTCGAGGTCTCCGGCGCGAATGAGGGATTGGACGCCGTTGTGGAGATTGAGGCGGGGGCCGGTGAGGGCGGAAGTGGTGTCGGGGAGACGGCGGGCGTTGGGGTCAGGAGGAGGACGAGGAGCGTTGGGGTCGCGGCGGAGGGCGTGGAGTGGGGGTTCTATCCGTAGGCGGCGCTTTCGACGGCGGCGTTCTGCTGCGGCTTCTTCGACTGAGGAGAAGGCGAATGTGCGGGGGTGGAGGAGAGAGAATGATGGGTGAGGGTGGGAATGAAGAGAGGTGGTGATGGTTGTGGCGGCGGCGAAGGGGGTAGTTGTTTTGCGGCGGATGGAACGGAGGAGGCGGCAGAGAGTCATGGCGGTGGGCGTTATAAAGAGAAATAAATGGGTTTCAGAAATGTCGATGGCTGTGGTTTGTGCTCTGAAACAGTGAAACCTACGCTGAACAAATGCTACCACTGTACCAGTTTTTTAAGCTTATTAACGAACATAATGCAAATTACTATAAGAGTCTCAAGATTAGTTGAATTTCTCATTAGTCGTTACTATCGAAACTTTACAAGTATTATCTAAAGAGCTTAACTTTTAATTCTTTCATCATTTTGAGCAAATCCTTTCAACTTGTCTTAATAATTACTCAATTTAGAGTCGTAAGCTCAATAATAAAAACTAGCAATTCAATTGAAGGTATAGTTAATACCTTTTTCCTCACTAAGTATTCATATAAACCAAATCAATTTTTTTATGAAGTGTATTAAAAGATCTACTAAAGGGTGTTTGACAACTGATTTCTTAATTAGTTTGGACAATATGATTTGTTAATGACATACTCGTCATTGATGTTGAGGAGATTATAAGTGATCAAATATGGAGTTTATTGGAATAGTGATGATCGAAGTGTACATGGTTAAAACCGACAATCCATAATGCTACTAAGATAACTATTACTAGGAGTTTAGTTAAAAACTCTTGTTAAACTTGCAATGTTCAAAATACACTTGAAAATAACATGTCATCTTTCTATTTCTCTTTCATCACTTTTATCGCTTCACCCACTTTCCATCATTTTTAGCCCTTTACGATTTTGGACAAAGTTGTCCCCGTTGAAAAATCGTTTAGGTTAAGTTTAAGAATTACTCAAATTGAAGTTGTGTTCAATAGTAAAGGCTTATAAGCGAGCTGTTTCAATTGAAGGTGCAATTATAATTCTTTTTCTTTAAATTTAACCAAATAAGCTTTGCGGTATGAAATAATGAAGTTCAATGATATTTGTTAAAAGATTAGTAAAATAATACGAAATATTTGATATAGGATTATTTGACTAGTTTTGATAAGATGATTTATTTACGGTAGTATATCCCTAATAATAATTGAAGATTCAAAGTTTATGGGACTACACTATCAATCCATGATGCATGTACTATATACTACGTGAGACCCAACTATACATGGTCCATAGGTCAAATTACACTCCCCCCCCCCCCCCCCCCCCCCCCCCCCCCCAAAAAAAAAAAAAAATCTTGTTCTCCCATACCAAGATACTAATGTGGGAGAAGATCAAGGTTCTGACCAAATGACCCATTATAGGATTTGGAGTTCTTCTTGTGGGTGTTTTAAATAATTGAAACTGAAAAACACAAAGATACTTGGATTTCATATGCAAAACACAAAGTTTATGAATTTCTTGAAGATTGAATATAGTCTCTTTTAGATACAAGAAAAGATAAGTTGAGTTGACGTTCATGGTCAATGAAATGTATTTTGTTTCCTTTTGTATGATATAAATCATGACTTTTTGAATTGAAAAAGGAAGGAAATAGAAAAGAGAATTTTCCCTAAGATCTTATCTAGTCCTTACCAGCCCAGACAAGACCGATGGGACCGGTTCCCTATCAATTCTATGTCCGACTTTGCTTCACATGGCGTGTGTGCCACGCATGATTCATAAGATTCTATAATAGCATCAATAGATTATTTCACTTTGCCTGCTTCTCCCATAAATTTCACTTTATAGGCCAACACTAATTTGCCCTCGAAAGTCTATCCACACCATATATGAATTTGGAAGAATGACTTGAGTTAATATGAAGACTGGTATTCTAATAATGGATTTGTTCAAAAATACATGTATTGATGGAAAGCTATTGGAAAAAGATATTGCAAAGAAAATTCAAAATATATATTAGTATGTTAGCTTTTGTTGGAAGAGCCTATAAAGTTCATAAATAAAAAGCGGGCAATACATTAAATGGAGGGAATATTGTGTTAAATCTTTTGTGAATCCAAAAAGTATTGTATACACACGGGATTGAGGAGGTAACTTTTTTTATACCGAGCGATAACTTTTATTGGGGACATACCGTGTGTACACAATACTTTTGTGAATAAAAATGGTTTAAACTTAGGTGAAGTTGTGCTATAGATAAAAGTTGTACTTGCTAATGCCTTGTTGAGAGAATAATTTATGTCGATGTTCATTTTAAAGGGAGACAATATTTGTATTTGAACGACTCCAAAAATTAGTTTGACTAAAGTTTTTGATTTACAACGTTAGGACAGGATTGTGAGTATTTCATTCATTCTGAAATTTGACCCATTAATATAGTCAGGAAAACTAAGAAGAATTAGAGAAGCAGATTAAAACCTGGAGTGAAATTTTACAACTTTATAAAAATTAAATTTGAAGAGTGATTGGTAGAGTAGTGTCAACATCTAATTATAAAGAAACAAATCCATAAAAAATGTTCACATATTAAGTGATAATGTAACCTTGATATATGTAGGTATTAGTATATATCATTTCAATTCAACTCTATTTAACTCAAGTAATACTAGCTAGTATTAAAAACTAATTATAACATTTGACACTTTATTTAATGCAAACTTATATAATTATTTCACTCATTTTGATTGTTTTTCACCGCAATTTAATCTTCAAAGTCCCCAACATTATGAACATAAATATGATTTAAGTAAGAATTTCACATGCAACACCCTTACTCCATGAAACTACAAGTCTATTACATTAGAATTGCATGACATCAAACTATTTATGGCTACGAGTTAAAGATAAAAAAGATTCGATAATTTTAGACATGTTGTAGTAGGTGTTAAAATCACTCACAATGGCCTTGGGTGAATCACTTTTAACTAGTTACTCAATGGTCACAATTTCACGTATGACACTCAACAAATCAGACATTTGACACTCAAATCCAAACAATTGAGTCATTAGCCATTACTGATTTCTTCTCAACATTGGAGTCCAAAAAACCTTTTGAGCCCACAATGAGTGAATCCAAACCCATAAAATCACAAGAGTGAAACAAAAGAAAACATCTTGATCGCATAAAGCACCCCACCACACCCCACCCCTCATCCCCACAGATGTAGCTGTACTAGTAGTAGCCGAGTGGCGAGTTCTGTAGTCTATAGGCTATAGCAGGCGGCAGCAGAAGAGCAACTGATAAACCGCACACATTCTTTACCCTTTCCTACAATCCCATCAAAATCTAACTTCTTCTTTACACTTGTTCATCCTCCTTTTTCTAGTCCATATTTTAATCCAACTTCACCAATCCCTGAACTGCTCCATTTCTCAGAAGTTTCACCCAATCTCAACGGCCTATTGAAATTCATCCCCAATTATGATTTCCCACTTCCCCAAGTGCCCGATTTTCTGAGCAAAGATGGGTAAATGTGAGAAGCAGATGTTCAAGAAAGCAGGCGTATATCTTGCATTCTTCATCATTTTTACCATCACTTACCTCTTCTTGATCGGATATGTCGATCTGAGCGGGTCCCACCTCTCCCCATTTCTCCAATATCTGCCACCCACGTCCAGCAGGGTCCCACCTTGCCGGAGTCTGTCCCCATTGAGAGTTTACATGTATAATCTTCCTAGGAGGTTCAACGTTGGGATGCTCCGGCGAGGGAGCTCCGACGAGAAACCGGTGACTGTTAAGACGCTGCCTCCGTGGCCGGCGGTGTCTGGGTTGAGGAAGCAGCACAGTGTGGAGTACTGGATGATGGCGTCTTTACTTGTTGGTAGAGGTGAGGAGAGAGAAAGTGAAGGGGATGAAGAAGAGGGGACGATGGAGGCCGTGAGAGTTGAAGATCCAGAAGTGGCTGATGTATTCTTTGTGCCGTTCTTCTCTTCTTTGAGCTTTAACGTATATGGACATAATATGACTGATCCAAATACTGAACATGATAAGCAGCTTCAGGTATGTTCGCAATTTGATGGGTTTCAGCTTGATTATCATTTTGTTTCTTGTTTATATTTATATTGGATTGCTTTGAATTATATTTAGTTCAATGTTGATGGCTAGGGTGTGTTAAGTGTGAAAATTTTACTCAGTTTGTCCTAATTGGAGTGGAATTCAGCAGTAGTTGGAGTTGGTTTTGTTGTATTGCTAAGGCAATGATTGTTTCTCTTACATTTGATTGTGGGTTTCGCCTGTTTTTAATGGTTATAGAGTTTTTTTTTTATTGGAGTTGGTTTTGCAGTTGGAAATGGCCAAGGCTATGATTGTTTCTCTAAGATTTCATTGTTGGATGAATTGTCGCGGTTTTCTTTTTATAGAGTTTATTTATGAAGATTGATAGTATTTTTTGGACTTGGACAGTTGGATTGCTGTATTTTGATGGTTAAATTCTTTATTTGCTGAGAAATAGATTGAGATTTATTGGTAGCGTGATTAGTTTTTGTTCCTATAGTTGATTACCATGATTGTTCCTTGCTGAGAGGCAGATTAAGAGAGTGAGATTGTTTCTAGAAGTATTGTGTTGATTACAATTCCTGACTGTCTCAATTGGTTTAAGGGTAAAGCTGCTTATCTTGTATCTTTGAAGACCCCGCCTTGATGTAATCTGTGGTTTGATATTTGATGTTATCTTGACTCTTGAGTTAAATGTGGAGATCTTGAGTGTTATCCTGTTTGAGGTCTCGTAAATTCTGATGGTTTGGCTCTTATGCAACGAGTTTCTCGGTGAGCAATAGGTTTTGATTATGTTCCATATCTTCATGTTATGTAGTGGTGGAGTGGAAAAAAGTGGGAAGTTGAATAATGGGATATTTCTTTCTCATTTTTTTTTGAGGGAAAAGGTTGGCTATCAAAATAATAATGTTTGTATAGTCCCATACAATCAAATCGAAGATCCAAGAATGGAATATTTTTGTTCCCTTTTGGTTTCACTTTCTTGAGTTGGGGTGAGTAGCTATGGGAAAGATTTGTTGCTTACACTAGAAATTCTCTGCCAGTACTCTTTTGATGGGTAATCACTTGTCAATTGAACTAGGTTCTTTAGTATTGTGAGAGTTTATGACTAATAAGCTTTAATACAATCTTAACCTATGCCTAGCCCTATGGAACCTATTTTGATGGGCAAGCACTTGGCAGATTAACTACTCCATAGGTTCTCTAGTGATATAAGAGAATTTCTTTTGGTCTTGGATGTGTGCTATGATGCGATGGTCAAGTGTCTACATACTAGGTCAAGGGTATGAACCCTAAAACAACCTCTTTATGAGAATAATGGTAAGGTTGCATACAGTTGGACCTTTTGGATTGGGTGTGTGCTGTGACAATGGTTCTCTTAGTGCTTTTCTTAGTCCATGAATTTATTTTAAGAGCTTCCTAAGCTCCATTCTACCACACGTCCACACGCAAGCATTCTTGTACATTGATAGTTCATTACCAAGCAAAACTGCTTCTTAATAATTTAATTTTTATTTGAGTTCTAATGACGAGAAGGAATGCCCATGTTTTTTACCATCTTCTCTTTCATCTAGCTCCTAATGTTGTCTACAAAGTGTTTACCAACTTGCATTCTTGGATTTAGGTTGATTTATTGAAGTTTTTGAGGGAATCTAAGTACTGGCGAAGGTCAGAAGGCCGAGATCATGTCATCCCTATGCATCATCCAAATGCTTTTAGGTTCCTTCGGGAGCAGGTCAATGCATCAATTCTCATCGTGGCAGATTTTGGTCGTTATCCAAAGAGCATGTCAAATTTAAAGAAAGATGTTGTTGCTCCATATGTACATGTTGTGGATTCATATACTGATGATGAAACTCCTGATCCCTTCAAATCTCGCACCACCCTGTTGTATTTCCGTGGCAGGACTGTGAGGAAAGATGTAAGTTCCACTTCAGGCCAGTATTCATGACTCTCTTGAAAATCTTTTTATGAATGAATGGTAAGGGGTAGTTTTGCTATGTCCAGGAAGGCGTGGTTCGTGCTAAACTGCAAAAGCTTCTGCAAGGTTATGATGATGTTCACTTTGAAAGGAGTTTTGCCTCAGAGGAGAGCATAAAACTGGTACGTCATTCCATCATTAACGATCTCTCTGAATATCTGGGTGCAAATAAATGTTGGGATTGAAATGGTTGTGACTCTTGTGAGGGACGTTGATTTGCTGACGTGCTCCCTAAAAAGTAGTATTATCTGAATCTAGGAACCATTAATTTATGAATAATAGTCCCATACAAATGGTAAATAGCTAATTCTCATTGATGTCCATTGGTTCCACATTTTTTGATGCACATCAATGATACTCATTGACCATTTGCCTCTAGAAGTTAAAAATAAATAAAAATATGACAACCCTGTATTACTCTCATACAAATGAAGTCTTGTGAGGTGTATATGTGTGTCCCTGACCAATCTAAACTTGAAAGTAAAATATAATTCTGGAGATGCCTGCATTCTTAACACTACAGGCTAGGAATTAGCTGTTGAAATTGGTTAGACATGAAAGTCTAGATGCGCTGTTTGGGAAGCTGGCATAGAAAGGCAGCCTACTGCAGAAAGAGCGACAATCATATTCAGTATAGATGCAGTTCTTTTCTCACCCCGACTTCACCCAAAACATTTTTATTCTTTATTTTTTCAGGGAGGGTGGGGATGGAGTAAACCTTGGCATTGCTGCTGGTTAGATTTTTATGTACTTGAACGGATATCTTTATTGTAGCTAATACATCTTGTTCTGACAGTCCACAAAGGGGATGCGAAAATCTAAGTTCTGTCTGCATCCAGCAGGAGATACGCCTTCCTCCTGCAGGCTATTCGATGCCATAGCCAGCCATTGCATACCTGTCATCGTTAGTGACCAAATTGAACTTCCCTATGAGGACGAACTTGATTATTCTGAGTTCTCTCTCTTCTTCTCCACCAACGAGGCACTTCAACCTGATTACTTGATCAAGCAGCTTCGTCAATTCCCAAAGGAAAAGTGGCTGAAAATGTGGAACAAGCTGAAGAATATTTCTCACCATTATGAGTATCAATATCCCCCCAGGGATGGCGATGCAGTCAATATGCTATGGAGGCAGGTTAGGCATAAACTTCCTTCCGCGAAACTTGCTGCTCATAGAAGTCGAAGGTTAAAAATCCCTGATTGGTGGGGGAAGAAAAGATAGCTGGTTTGTAATTTGTACTTTACTGTACTTAATTTTGTTTGTACAGTTCCGCATTTACAGTTTGAAAATTCCCTTGAAAGGGGAATCACATAGGTTATTTTTATACTTCGTATTACATGATTTTGAGGCTGTGACATATAGTCTGATCCATTTGTCTGTATTCACTTGATTCCTGTCCAGCGTATGTAGGCCGTATTATTGTGCTGCATTTTGATGGCACGTCCTTTATTAAAACACCTGAGGTATAATCCAGACTGTCATGTCTGACTTTTGGTGCATTGTTACAACCAACATTACCATTTTTCCAGGATCACTTTTCTCTGTGAAGGCAAAACAAGCAAGCTAGGCATTCATTATTTCTAGCTTTAAATAATTACTCGTATATAATATGAGGATATTTTAAGTATATTCTCTATTAATATCTATGCAGGATTAGGAAGTTATTATCATCGACCTGATTAGTATGTAAATATTAACCCCTCTTCGTCTAACTAGCTACGGTACGTTCTACTCCGTCAGCATCATGATTCGTGGCAGGATTGACAACAGAGACGAAGAGCAAGTCAAGGGTCGTTATAGAGTTAATATTGAAGTCGGGCGAAGCCCTAAAACCCCCCACAATGGAGTCGGAGGCTGAGCCTTGGTCGACGAATGATTACCTACTCTGTAGTGATTTCAGTTGATGTGATTATATTTTGATTAGTTGGCAATATATGTTGGAAACTAGTGCATAACCAAATGAGCATGAGCAGCTCAGGGAAATTCGACTTACTACTGTTCAAATCCTCATCTGTATTTACTCCGTATTTAATCTTTAAAGTAGTGTGAATGTACATTTTGCTATGATGCATTCTCTTGGCAAAACTTTGATAAATTATATTCCGTAATTACATTGTTAATTTTGATATTACCGCGGCTTATAATCACCCTGTTGCTAGGTTCACTCTCTCACATAAAAATGCTTACAAGCTCTGCATGAGCATATGAACAAGAAAATGGAAAGGGAGAAATAGGTGCATCCGAATGCATAGATGCTCTACCTTTTGTATGACCTTGGATAGTTGATTTATTTTTTTTGTTGATTTTCACATTTAGTGATATAGTTGTTAAATATGGTTGATTTGAATGGATACTGAAAACACAGGACTTTATTGGAAGTTCATCAGCAATTTAGCATGAATGGGTCTGGTCCAATATACAATACAAAATCATTAGTTTGAGTTACGAGGTAGATATACATTGGCTCCTTAGTTTTCTGATTACTGTCAAAGAGAGTTTATAGAGAACGAGAGTGAGGAAAGTTATACTGCAGAAGCAAATAGGTTCTAAATATGAACATGCATGGATGAGATCGAATTGGCTGAATTGCATGGGGAGTGCTCGAAAAATGAGGGCATTCAGTAAAATTTAGACGTGGAGTATTCAACAAGAGAAACAAACTGTTCTAATTCAATTTAACATTTGAAATAGTAGGAGCTGTGTTTGATTTTACACAAAGTTAACTGAAATTTAAGAGACTCTGATTTTCTGAATTGAACAGTTTGGACTTGTGGTCATGTTTTCATACTTCCACTTGATTTTCTCTTTCGCTCCCATACCTTTCTTGACAAGTACACATTGAATTTAAGCATGGTAAAGATTGAGCATATATATTGTTGTTGCAGGTTATAGCGATTGACATGAACAGCGACGCCTATGAGGTTGGAATGTTGGATTCTTTCATTGAAAAGTCAGGAGTTGATCCTAAGATTGAGTTTGTTGAGGGTACTGCCTTGCAAATTTTGAATGATCTCCAAAGCATTGTATGACCCTAGTTTTGAATATGAAACCATTTCATCTCATCTTATACTTGAATGATACATATATGAAAAATTAATCTTCTACGATTAATGTGAACAATTTGGAGGATTTTACTCTGAATATGCAGGGTTAAGAAGGGAGATTTGGGTTTGGATGCTGATAAGAACTACTAAGAAGAGCAACAAGAACTACCATGAAGTGTTGCTCAAACTCGTCCAAGTTGTAGGAAGCTATTGCATATGACATTACCCTTTAATTTGGTATGGTTCTGTTGCATTTTCTGTTGTCAAGTTTTTTCAAGATGTTGATCAAGAAAAGAAGTGTCCGCCAAGGATATTTTAAAGAACTGTGGCTTTCTTGTAAAAGATCCTCGAGTTGAATCCGCCCTTCTTTCAATTGGAGATGCTGTCACTTTTTGCAGGAGAAAGAATTAACTGGGAGTAATACAGTACAAAATACCTTAGTGTTTACTTTCCATTATATTGTATATCTCTTGTAAAGTTTGAGTCAGAGAAATTAAATTTTTATGACATTATAAGAGAAAGGAGCCCAAGTTTTAGTAAGCCTAGTTAAGTTTAAGGCTTCTTTTAATGACACAAATCCACAATAAGACCTAGGCATTGTGTCGTGCCGTGTCGAGCACTCGTGGGCCATGTCTGGTGTATCTACCTTCTGGGCGAGCCATGCAGTGCCGTGCCTATAATTTTAGTTTTTTTTTAACTTTTTTAAATACTCAATAATTTGGAGTGACTGGTTTTGGACAAATGTAATTACTTTTGGGACAATTATGTTTAGTTTTCGGACAATTGTAATTAATTCGGAAAAAATAATTGTCTCTTTCGTCGTGCGATCTTGGGAGCGGTTTTTGGCGTCTAACTAATATTTGAAACACACACACATTTCAAGAGTTTCAGGTTTCACATTTGTTCATTTGTTGTCCAAAACTCTTCTAGACAGACTAAAAGCTCTTTCAGAGGTACCATATGGTACTTGAATAGCGAAAATATCGCGTGCCATCAGTGTTAGAATTGGATCTTCATGTTTTGCCTTTTCTACCATTCGAGCTTTTCATGAAGTCGTAGTTCAAGTACATCTGCAACTTTAAAACGTTGCTTTGAGTCTTCCTAAATGTTTCACATTTGTTCATTTGTTGTCCAAAACTCTTCTAGACAGACTAAAAACTCTTTCAGAGGTACCATATGGTACTTGAATAGCGAAAATATCGCGTGCCATCACTGTTAGAATTGGATCTTCATGTTTTGCCTTTTCTACCATTCGAGCTTTTCATAAAGTCGTAGCTCAAGTACATCTGCAACTTTGAAACGTCGCTTTGAGTCTTCCTAAATGTTTCATTACTTGAAAGCTTAAACATCATGTTAGTAGCTTGTGCAAATAAACCCTTCGCCCTTTTATTTACATTTTTGGATGCGAAGCTTTGTAAATTCTATTTAAATTGATGATGACGAGGATGATGGATGGCATTAAAGCAATAATGCATTTAATAATGCTCAATGTCTCAAACGACTACACTCACAACACTGAGGCGCCACTGACATTAAGTCAATAACATACAACAGCTAAAATTCGGGGGTGCCTCGTGCCACTGGCGAGCCGCTCGCCGTGTTCGGGCAGAGCTCGTGCCATTTCCTCATAGCGAGTTTGTGGCAAGACTGGGCTCATCTCCTCGTGTCTCGTGTCCGGCCGGGCTGACGGCGCGTGCCCTATTTTCCCACTCTTCCTCCCTTGACCAACATCAGTTTCACTACTTGGGTCTGGTTTTAGACAACTAAGCCGCTCTTTGGTCTGATGTAGCATTGCACAACTGAATGATTAGTGATTTAGTGCAATGCCCCCCTTTGATGAACATCATAGGTTGGAAAGAACCGGAAACTGTTTTACCGAACTTTGACTGAGCCAATCCCATATACCATACGATTTAATCATACCCCCATCTTATTTAGTCAAACAAACCACCAAATAAGTTGAACCGCTTCAGAAAACGACAACCAAAGCACTGAACGAATCGACAGTAATCACACTAACCATCCTCCACTCTTTCTAGTGCAGACTGCAGAGCCAACAAATCATTCCATTGAACAATTTCAGTTATTTCTTTATCAATGGGCGCTCAGAGAAACAACCTTGCACATCCCTGTACTCGTACTACTCTCTCTCTCACTTCCCTTTTTTGATTTTCTTGTTTGATTGATTCTATACTGTAAATGAATTGCGAAAGTGTAATTCTTTGAAATTTCTCATCTTGATCAATTGCTTGAATATTAGTGATGTGATATTCTGCTCATGATTGAAAGGATCAATGAATTATGTGATGGTATTTGTGTGCAACTGTTTATTCGTTGATGTTTTTGGTATGAAATGTTCAAGTTTTGATTAGAGGATGAAACTTTGAGGAAGATACAAAGATTGTAATGTGCTTGCGTTGAGGGTTTTGGTGCAGATAAGAGGATGAATTTTCCAACAAGTGACATTTTGGAATGCTTAGTTGGGAAATTTGTGATACCTGAACTGCATTTTCTAGGAAATGTAGCCATATTGGTGACTTGGTGAGAATGATGCATTTATATTGCATTCTCATTCTGACATTGCTTACTCAAATTCTTCACACATTATATTCGTCGATAAGGACATGGGAGATGTAAGTTTAACTCAATTGATTATTAATCTTGGAATGCCTTGCTTCGTAGAGTTCGAGCTGTGGTGAGGGAGCTCCGTCTGAGATTAGGCCAGTTGATCTCGGATCGGATTTTTGGGATTTGAAAGAGATGTTCCTTTGCTGGACCTTTGCGGCAAAGCAAGAAAGTTTTTTCCTTACTTGTAGTGTACAGAATTACAGATTCAGGGAATGAAAACGGGTCTTGAGTGATCGTGATTAGTGATTTAAGACCTTAATCAACTGTGAGTTTAGTAAGTTGCACTCTGTGATGGCGGCTTGACTACGGTCTAGCTCATTGATTTTACCCTTTGCCACTTAGTAATGATTGTAAACTCTAGTTCTGAGTTAGTGCTCTCATTTAATTTTTCAAACATGTCAGCTTTTATTGCTGTGGTTTTCTTCATTTTGACACCAAACTATACAAAGTTAGGAACCATGTTATTCTAAAAGAAAGGTTTCACAAGTTCTCTTTGTCATAATCGTGAAAGTGGAGAGATTTGGTCTTACAAGAAGCAGTACGCTATTATTTTTTTGAGTCACATGAGATAGTATATGTTTGTCCCTACCTTTGATAAAGCAAAAGTAGCATAAAAACCCATTATTCCAAGGAGATGTTTTTATTGATTTTGTTGCTTGGTAATAGGCAATAGCACTATATAACTTTTTGTGAATAGCACTACTTTTATTTGGTTGTGAGGCAGCTTAGTTTCTCTACTCTTCTTCAATCCTAGGATTTTTAGCAACTTTGTCTTTGAATCATTTGACTACACAATACACATGGTTTATCATGTCTCGAGTTTGCTTGGGTATCAAGGATTCAATGTTCATTTGTAGTCTTTTTTTTTATATCCTGAAGTCTACCACAGGTCTACAGCACAAAGGACTGAAGTGTTGAGCCATGCCCTTGTTGGCTTTCTCTAAAGTGGAAATTCATAATCAGATGGATATATGTTCTCTTGGTATTAGATTGTAAGAGTGCTTGTTCATTTCTGATGGTTCTGCACCAAAGTCAAATTTCCCTTGTGTAACTGTACGGCAAAGATCTTTTCGACGATAGTGATCCCCTGTTGATGGCTTTTGATTGTGATTTTTTAACTTACAAGTGTGCGTAATTTTTGCTTCTTCTCCTTTCATGCTGGTGCAGGAAACTCTTTGCACAACAACTTAAGTATGAGACTCAAAATTGCATGGCATTTCAAACAGTGTTTTGTAATTTAAATGTTCATTAATATTCTTAGTCTACATGTATATCTGAGGTAATTAGTCTGCTGTTCAAGACAAGAGTTGAAGTTCTGCTTCTCTTGTGTCGATAGTGCAATATGTGGAACACCAACATGGATAGGCAGAAACTCACTTGCTATTGTTTCAAAAGGAAAGAGTCCTATGAACGTATATGCATTAGCTTGACACCCTTGCTGGTAAAAGCCCTAATCAACTCTGTACTGAGGGATGGGGCAGATTGGGCATATGTTTTTTTTTTTTAAATAATTTGGGCAGGGAAACTACTGGGAAAGGAAAGAGATCGCATGCGTTAGGTTGGTTACATCTTCTTTCGTCCATTCACTTTTTATGTTTGACAAAATGAAGTGAATATCTTGCGTATTGTTCAGGATTGTACAAAGCAGATTTTTCTGAAAAGTTTGTTGTTCTTAAGCTTGAAGATTCTTTATATTATCCTTCGTCTTTTTATTCTTTGGTCTGAGGGATAGGGTTAGGCTGAACCTTATACACAATATGTAGACTTTGTGTACTTTGCAAATATTTTTTTGAGGCGCTTTGCAAGATGCTAGACATGGAGATAGTTACTTTCATCTTCTATCGAGGTTTTACTTCACATTGGTGTCAAATTATGCAATTTCTTGAAACAGGAACAAAGACTTAATAGGTTAAAGTATCGAATGAAGATTTACTTTGATTCTTCGAGATCTGACCACCAGGTACGCACCCATTGATAGAGTACACCTATGTGGTATGAATACATGATTTAAAACTCTATCAGGCAATTTACAGCAATAATAATTATTGAGATGTATATTTAACCCTTGAACGTTGTTAATTAACATTTACTAGCCTTTCTGTGCTTTTTGTTGATGGTTTTGTATTGACAGGAAGCTCTTAGGGCCTTGTGGTATGCTACATACCCTGATCAGCAGCTCCATGGTTTAATATCCGAGCAATGGAAAAAAATGGGATGGCAGGGAAGGGAAGGGATCCCTCGACTGATTTCAGGTTCCTCACTTGCCAGCCTTCCCCTGTCCCTCTCATATGAAATCCTTTATCTCATATGGATGCCCTTTCTGGACTTTGATATTTTCTATCTTACTATTGAGCAGAGGAGCTGGCTTTGTTTCTTTGGAGAATTTTCTGTTCTTTGCGAAGACATTTTCTGTAAGATCCTTATCTGGGTTTAGATAGAATATCATTTTGCATTTAATGGTCTAGGAAAATGAGAAGGCATTTTATTTTTTGAGAATTCCTCTAGGTTACAGGTGTAAAAATATAAAGGAACTGTTCAGACAGTTCTGTGTATCCCAGAGTATAAACTGAATTAGTAATGAGGAATTGTGTGGCATCTTCTGCCATTTACTTTGGATGTTAATTTAATATGTTCTAGAACTTTTGATGCAGGATGACTACTATGCTTTCTACTGCCACCTTTCCAGTGATTTGTGCATTTCCTCCTCCAAAAAACTTGACTTTTTGCTCTTTTGAAAATTTTCAGTAGACCCATCCTTCTTCTTCCCCCCCCCCCCCCGGTTGCATGCCTTATATTGCCCTTTTAAGGGAGTAACATGTAATCAAAGACTCCATTTAGTTTCAGCATCTTCTATGTTGTTGTTGCAGACATCTTTTCTGCATTTAGTGAAGAAACAAGGTGGAGAACGTGCAACATGGGAATATCCCTTTGCTGTTGCTGGAGTAAATATAACTTTTATGCTCATTCAGATGCTCGTAAGTAGAAATAAATGGTATCTTGATTTTCTTTTTTTTGAATGATTCCTTCATTTGTTGTTGAGCTTCTTACGATAATTAAGTTGGTGTGCTTGCTCTTCAGTTCGATAAAAATCTCATTTTTGACGCATCTTGACTATCATTCTTCTAATACAGGGAAAAGGCCAACTTTCGTTAGATCTATGTTCTTGCAGATGCTATCAGGTAACTGGTTCTTTTCTCCCAAGACAATTCTATTAGTAAATCATAAACTTCAGCTATTTATTTGATACCTTAGGTGTTTCATGACTATGCGTCAAACAGTGGGCTGGTTTAGGCACAGTGTGTGATCTATGACCTGCTCAATCCACCTAGCTGATCTATGACCTACTCAATCCACCTAGCTGATCTATGACCTACTCAATCCACCTAGCTGGTTCAAACCACACCAGCCTTGCTCTTCTTTCAAAGAATAACCTTGTGATCCACCAGGACCAGTCCTTGATCTGGGTCAGCCAGGCTGCTTCATTAACCAGTCACAGCTCACCCCACCCACCTCTATGCAAGGCATATTCCGTTTTAGAGTCTTGTCTTTTGAGTCATTATATTGTATCATATCACAGGCTTGTGTTAATGATACTAATTACAAATCTGCTGTCATTTCCAGAAAACGAATGGGCCTTTGATTTGCTGTATTGTGTAGCTTTTGCCATTATGGATAAGCATTGGCTAGAGAAGAATGCCTCGTACATGGAACTTTTGATGGATGAAGTATTAGGCATTGAAGACATGCCTTCAGTTAACCTACTTAGCTAGCCCTCGGAAAGTATTGGCAGGCTTTGGACGTCGATTTCCCATATTTCGGAACACCTAGTTGCTAGAATGATGCTTCTAGCTTCACCTTTTCTCCTGCAATTAGGATCTCCAAGTACCTTCTGCTTAGGTTGATAAATAAATTCTGATTCTAATAAATATACCAAGGCTTGTTTTGTTTTTTCTGTTGATGCATATGACCTCTTGCGGTCAAGTTGACGCTGAAAAACATTATGCTGAAACTTATGTCTAGAGCACAAAGTTGACATGGAAATTTATGCTAATAGTTCTTTGTATCTCGTCCTCTTCTGTACTTCTTTCCCCCATTTTAGCTCAAGCTAAGCACCCAAACATTAGTCCATGTATCGTTCTTGTACAAAGGACAACGTAGTCCTTTGTTAAGGATAAGTACCTTACTCATACCTTAATCCTTAAGATTTTTGGTCTAATATGTGGAGATCCAAGGGGCCTCTTGGCTAACCCTACTACTAAGCAACTCTAGTTTATGGCCAATCCCTTTAAGAATAAGTGGAATTGCTAAGGAATTCCTTGTCTCCCTCATAGGTTTTTTTGTGACTAGTAGAGCTCAAACTTGTAAACTTACAATATAATTCTCTATCACCTCTATTTTATTATTTTATCTCATAATAGTTTAAATTTATAAAAAGAAAATAAAATAAATACATTAATAATTTCAATACTTGAAAAGACAATAAAATCTTACCTTTTTTTTTAAAAGATAAAATCTTACTTAAAACAACAACTATTTTTTTTTTTTATTATTGCACCTGATCATGTTATTTACACACTAAACATCCCCTGCATCAAAAAATTTCCTCAATCAATCACCAACACGAAATTCGATCTTTGAAACAGTGATATCCCTACAATTTAGTTTAATCGCGGAAATCAATGAAAGTCTTGCATAGAGGGGAAACTGCAACATTTCTTGAGCAAACACTGAACTCAAAGGGTGCCGTCGATGAACTCTGCTACACCAACGCAGTTATAGGGCCATCTGCCATCTGCTAGTTATCTTCTCGCTCTATCTTTCTTGTAATCTTGTTCTGAATTTTCCCCCAATAATTGCTTTAAAGTTCCTAAATTTGTGTACAATTTTTGGTCTTTAGAAAAGGGGTTGAGCTCGAAATTTATGGGATGAACAAGTTGGTTGATTATTAGCTTAATTGGTTGAATTGTTTTGTTGGCTTGGTAAAGGTTTGAACTTTAATATTGTTGCGGAACCTGAAATTTGTTAGTGGGCTTAGCTGATTGGCTGAATTTAGAGCTAATTGGATAAATAAGTGACTTAATTTGCTGAAGAATTAGATTAATATTGATGAAATTTCCTGTTAATTTGGTGAGGTTTTTGTGCTAGTGTGGATTGATTCTTGTGGCTTTTGGTGTTGCAATTGTGTATTTCTTGTGGAAGTGGAGTTACTTATGTACTTGTTGTCGTTGGCAAGGCTGGTCGTTCCCTATGAATCTATGATTTACATGATGGGATCATCAAAAGTGAATTCTTGTGCGCGTGGGCGCTTGTGCAATGTTTTTCTTCATTTGATGATTGTTTATAAACTTTGAAAATAATTATGCTGTCGATTTAATCAAGAAATGGCGTATAATGCACCTAGACTAAAGAAACCAAAGCCAACTGCAAAGCAACCCAATCTAATCAATCTTTATGTTGAAGAAGATGAGATATTGAGACATTTCCTTTGCTATATAATTTTGAAATATTAGGTAATGTTATGTGTTATTATTGTAACTTTGCAATGTACCCCACTTTATAAATCTTGTATCTGCTCTTGATGTTTCATCTTAATTGCGTGACTTGTGTCCTCAGAGGATGCAACAAAATTTAATGGTGAGTTGTTATTCCGGGAGACCTGATTCGTTTCCAACCAAATACGAACGTCAATATGCTTCAAACAAAGCAGAAAGTCAGTGGCAATGGGATAGAGATGCTCAGCAAATGTCTCCTCAACTCTATAATGATGGTAATTTCTCTTTTCAAGTAATTTGACACTCATTTATTTTTCCCTGTTCTGACATTTGAATTATCCTTGAGCTTATAACTTGTGAGTCTCCTGTAAATATGTATCGACCTACCTCTGTCTTTTGATCAAAGTTTGTTACTTATAATGTAATGGATCTAAAAAAGGTTAATGATGGACCTCTTTCTGTTCTTCTCTAATAAAGCTAGTTCAGTGGAACCAGGAAACATGATTTTGAAGTTTGAAGATGAATTACAAATTTTTTCATTGATGATTGAGATGTTTGTAGTCTTGTCCTTCGTAATGTTTTGGAAGTCTAAAACCTATATACAAGTATAAAAGGGAAACCTTTAAAATCTACAGGGACTAATGGGTGTTATGTAGCCTAGCTATGAAACTATTGTTCATGATCCTCTTGTTTAGTTTCAATGTTACTTGAGCTTTGTTCACAAGTTTGTATTGCTTCAATAACCACCATCTTATTTGTATTATTGTGGGGCATCTTACTTAATTTGTTTTATCAAAAGTTGTTCTTTTTAAATAAATGAATGTTTATCCAAATTTAAATAAGGGATTAACAAAATTGAAAAGGCTTGGGAGGCCTGAGGCAGCCATTTAATGATTAGAAATTGACCCTTGTTCAGAGTGAACCCGTTTGTTGATCAAGCACCAAAGCTATGTCATTTGTCAAAAAGACGATTTGAAAAACTTGAGCTTGAGTTACTCATTTTATGTGTGAATTTATGGTCTTTTTTTTCTTTTTCTGAAGGTGCTTAGATGGAATCATCTTGTAACTATGGTAACCCATCCTTGTGTGTATTTGTTGTCTTATGTGACATCAGCCATGAAAATTTTGAACACCATGACTTAAATGTGAGACCAGTAGGTACTTGACAATATGAATTGTACGTAATACATGTTACAAAATCACCCTTGATTTGGCAAGTTTATACACCTCACACATGTGAGACAGTATTGAGCTTACACTGTGAATCTGGTTGGGTATAGGTGGTCAATGAACAATTACAGTGTGTACTGGCTTTATAGTCCCCAAACAGAAAGTTGTCTTGAGTTCAATACTCAAACATGATCTTGTTGTAATTTTTATTACACATAGCTCGTAACACAATCTGATTTGAATTATCTTCCTCTTATTTCTAACTTCCCCTTTTCTTTGTCAGAGGTGCTAATACACATCTTAACCCCCCCTCCCAAAAAAAAAAAAAAAACTCATACGCACACATTCTAACTTGTTCTCTATGGATTACACTTCAAATTTTGGATTCATGGGCAGACCTCCTTGTTCTGTAACTTTTGTACATAATTTTCACCATCTTTGGTAGTATCATTACCTCTTCTGACAGTTATCACTTTATAAGGTTTATGACCAGTCAAAAAGACTTGTAGAAAACAATTTTATTTGGACTTCTTATTTTTAGGAAGGGGAGGGAGGGAAGTATTACATAGTGCTCATGCTGGGGTGTCAGGCATATGGGAATACATTCTTGAAACTGGTTTAATGTATTGGAAAGCAAATTGACCTATAGATAGTCATTCAAGCTGATTAAAGATGTAGGAGCTATCAGCCTGCAACAGCTTCCTTACAGAACATTAGCCATTTTTTTGTGGAATTGAAAGACAGCATGAAGCTGCTAATACCTATTTATGATAAAAGTTCTGGTTATTTGGCTATTGCACATTGAGTTTGTTGTTATGCTGGCTCATTCTTGACTATTCTTATTGCACTGGCTTGTTAGTTTTCAATTGCTGGAATTTAGTTTTAAGGTAGGTCAAGTACTCGATTTGCACATGGTCTATGCCAGGTCCTTAGGAAAGGAAAATGATATATAGTTGAAAGCTTGTCAATTTTTATGAGTACATCAATCATGTTTTTAGTTACCTTACAGTTTTGTTTTGTGTTACAAAACTGCAAAACTCAAGAACTAGAGTATATTACTTAGTGCTAGGTGAGTTTTGGTGGTTGATATTAGATAGACTTGTTGCATCAGTAGAAATTTCTTACACAGCTTCTCTCTACTCCTCAAAATTTCAGGTTTGTCTGTTCCACCTTCACACACTGGGTACCAACATAGCTTAATAGGTGGATTTGTAATTAGTGTTTCCTAGAAGTTGGTACCCGATATCTATTAAGTGGTTGACCAAGTAGAATCCCTTTATTGCATTTGTTTTTTACTTTCCTCCCTTTTATACTCCCCTCTTCTAATATCTTTTCACTAAAATAATTAGTTGTATTTCAAAGGTTTGCCTTTTGATGATCAATTCCCTTAATTATTCAACCAGCTGGGTTCTTGTACTATCTTTATCTCAAATCTGTATTTTCCTTTAAACATATTGTTCTTTTCGTTTCCAGGACAAGGAGGAAATGCTGGTAGATCATACTACCCTAATCAGATGATAGACACAAAAATGGTTTCAAACCATGAGCAAATAGTCCATACCCAGGAGCAAGATATGGAAGTTGGATATGAAGACAGTCCAACCCGTCAGACTTTGGAAAGGCTTGACCAAAAGTCCCATGATGATATTATGAATTTTATGAAAGAACAGGATGTTGCAGAGGATGCAGAAAATGCTAGACATAGAGAGGTGAGTTTGATGTCGCAATTTTAACTCTTTCTGTAAGGATTATGAATGATATATGTCAATGCTATTCAAGTATTCATGGAACCCTTTTGATTTTTGGTTGAAGACTGGAAGAGGGCCTGGAATTTCACAAAGAAATGTTGGACTTGCTCAGAAAATATGGAGATCAGCTGCTTTGCTAAATGCAATAATACTTTTGTCTATTGGTTTGAGTGCTTTCTCTATTGGATGTTGTGAAGGCAACATAACAGTGTGTTGTCAATCTTTGTTGGGTTTCATAGAGGCCTATTAGTGTTTAGCATCCTTTCTGCAAGAATTATCATCTGTCAGTGCACCCTAGACAATATTGAGCTTGTACAGCTAATCATAACATGAATTTGTCATTTTGAGGTACACTTGCTGCTAAGATCTTTGCCCTAAGAATCAGTAAGTATCAATAGTTCATCACAAGTCAAGTTATTTTTTGGAATTCATTTATCAGTCTTCATTCTGGCTCTCTCTCCAACTGGGTGTTTCATAATAGAACTTTCAGCTGTAAAATCCGTTTGTTTAACTCTGGACAATGATAGCTACTTTGTATTTGTAATTGTCCTTGTGCAATTTGAGCTAGCATCCTCAAGAGTTCAAAATGAAGTAGTGTACTTCTGCGTTGTTGCTTGCTAAGGAGCTCAGCTGGGGGATTACAATACGTTTCCCTTGTTCAAACAGGGTGTGCTATGAGTCTGTGAACTGGACTGGGTAAAACTGGTTTTACTGGCTCAAAAAGTTCTTAGGATTAATTTGGCAAATTGTGTTTGTTATTTTACTTATATTTTTGTCTCTATGTCATGGACTGATGGAAAAATTGTTGGATACTTCAGAAAATTATCGAGATAAATAATCAATGTCAGGAAAAGTTATCTGCACTTCGAGCTCGTTAAGCTACTTGGAGAGAAGAACTTCTACGCAATCCCAGGCACGCTTACAGAAGCACCAGCTTGTTAGTGTGAGTCACTACCGAAACAACAGTGGGCTCAGTGATATGAATCAGGGTCAGCATGGTTACGGAGCTCCAGATCTGGTCCCTGGTGAACCTCATCGGCAGTTTGGTGGCAGGGTAGAGTTTGATTCTTACAGACAGCATCAAGAACCATATGGACGTGGAAGAATGCAAGGAGCTGATACTAGGGTTCCAACTCCTGGGGGTCGAGTTTACACTACCGGCCAACACTATTACTGATAGCTTCTTGAACCTTTTCATGAAAATATTAGACTAAAGACAGTTGGAGTTCAGGTTTTGCTTTTGCTTTTGCTACTGCTACGTGGTGTATCTTTGTGGCTCAGGAAACATCCACATCTTCCATGGCCAATGTCAAGTACTTGGGTACTGTCGAAGATTTTTAGGCCTATAATGATGGTTCATTTTCAAGTGTTTTCTGCGCTTTTAGCTGTTGGCACAAACGCACGATCACTTCATATAATAGGCCATACCCTGTCTTGCTCAACACAAAAGAACAACCCTTCCAAAGGACTCCCGTGGAGCATGTGCTGGTGAGCTGGTCATTTCCAAATACAGCAGCTGAACAAATTTCAGAAGTTTTCCAAGTGATGGGAAAATGTTGCAAAAACAAAGAAAAAACAGTGTACCCTACACAGGTACAATCTTGCAGACATAGCAGACTTGCAGCTGCTTAGACGGTATAATGATTCGGTAATTAAGTATTTAAGAAGTGTGCAATGAATTTTGTGGCTGTAGAAATGGATCTTGGCTCCTTTTCCCAAGTTATAGAATTCAAGAAGTACCTCATCGTTTGGAATTTGGCAGAAACTCATTAATAATCCCTCAAACCAAGTATAAGTCAAGGCAATATATTTAAACGTGAGAGTATGACCTTTATTTTATTGGACTTGTGTCTCTTCTTTGGCATCCAAAAGAAATTAAAAAAAAAAATTAATCCACGTGATATTATTATTAGGGGTGTCAAATCGGGTCAGCGGGTCGGTTCTTATCGGGTCAATTTTGCCTATCGGGTCGGTTTCGGTTGGATCGGGTCATTATCGGGTCGGGTTAAATCGGTTATTTGCTTGGTCGGGTCCGGGTCAGGTTCGGGTCGGGTTGTATTTGGTTCCGGTCAATGTCGGTTCGGGTTGTATTCGGTTCGGGTCAAGGTCGGTTCTAGTACAATCATGTCGGTTTCTAAATGGGTTATATCAGATTTGGGTCAAGGTCGGTTTTGGTAAAATCAGATCGATTCCTGAACAGGTTATTTCGG
This sequence comes from Dysphania ambrosioides, assembly GCA_026401315.1. Taxonomy (NCBI): domain Eukaryota; kingdom Viridiplantae; phylum Streptophyta; class Magnoliopsida; order Caryophyllales; family Amaranthaceae; genus Dysphania; species Dysphania ambrosioides. Next base: position 20,066,090 of record CM048671.1, on the reverse strand, counting down.
GTCAAGGTCGGTTTTGATAAAATCGGACAATGATGATGGTTAATTCATAAATTGGACAATGATGATGTCGATAAGTCATTTAAAAACAAAATATTTATGATGTAATGATTATTAAATGTGTATTATCCTATCAAACTAGTTTATAACATACGATGTTAAGTTTATATATACATAATAACTTGTAATATGTTTAGTTTGAATCGACAATGATAAGTTTGGTTTCAAAGTTTTAGGTAAAAAATAGGTCTGTCAAGATTAGGTCTTATTCATGTATATTCAGATTATTAACAAATCCAGTGAATTCGGGTAACGAATTGTTATAAATCGGGTTATATCGGTTATGTGCCGGTTTCAATAGGTTTCGGGTTCTTTTCGGGTCAGGTCTGTAACAGGTCGGGTCCCTAACGGGTCGGACACAGATCGGGTTCGGGTCTTTGAATATCGGGTCAAATCGGTTTCGGGTTAACTTTCGGTCGGGTTGGGTCGGTTTTCGGGTCTCACTTTTCGAGTCATAATCAGGTCAGGTCCGGATCGGTTTCAGGTAACTTATCGGGTCGAGTCTGATACAGACAACTCTAATTATTATAGATGGGATCAAAGAAAAAAAATTTAGTCCTCGTGTTTGAAATCATTTGCCACATTGTTATCGTATACAATTATATTTTAGATCGGATAGAAGAGTCAGTGCTCTGGTTAGGGTCCCATAAAACTGTAAAAGGCATAGAAAACAGCAAAATGTAACGGCAGAATTATTCCTTTACGTAGATACTGCCAAAAATTGCTCGTTACTCTGGGTAAACATTGCCTTCAATGAAATACTAAATTTTAGGCGAAAAGAATGCTAATTTTTACTTAAAAGAGTTATAAGCAGAAGGTTAAAATTTCACGGAGACGGAATTTGATCTCAAATTTTAGTTATTATCGTTTAAAATTTTAACCAACTAAGTTATTAGTTAGCATAAACTAATAATATGCTAATAGCTAAAGATAGCTGACTAAGATGACATTATTGGTTGAAGTCTACTATAGGTAGGATGCGCTTATCATGTATTAATCATTGTAGCACTAATAATGCATTAAAGTATTCGGTGGGAACCCGTGGGGGTTGTGATAAGGAAAGGTTATCATTAACACACTTTTATCAGCAAATCAAATCAAATTACTTATAATAATTAAAGTTTGATTCATTAGGTGGGGTGGATGGGCTGGATTAATTGCTAGAAATTAAACATACTACAATTACAATAATATTCACTAAACTAGTATTAAAAAAAATATTCACTAAGCTACAAAAATAAAACTAGATCTTTTCCACTGGCCTAATCAAATGCTTCTATCAGACAATTTTGCATTAGACATTTAGACTTAGGTTTTCTTTATTTTGACATATAGACTTAATTTTTCTTATGCTCAAACTTAATGAAACCAACTCTAATATATATATATATATATATATATATATATTTATATATATATATATATATATATATTATTAGTTAAAACAATATGGAGAGAGCACATAACCACTACACTTCAAGACTCTAAAAATGAGAAAGGAAGCATCATAAGTCTACCTAAGATATCTTTCCATAATCTTTATACCTACTATAGCTCCAAAATGAATAAATAATGTTGACAATGTAGGCTTGTAGATTGTCTTGCATGGTTGACACTTGACAACAGTGTGGTTTACAATTGCCAATAAAATCTCTGTAAAGTATTGAAGACATTGCTTGATACAACAGTGTATTACTTCGATATTCATTATATGACAGACAATATGAACAATTTAGAAGTGAAAAGTAACCTAACCTAAAACTTAATTTAGGTTTTTATGAAAAAATGAGTCAAATGTCAAATAGGCAACCTGGGAACTGTAGCAAACAGGACAAAAACAGGTCCAATTTGTCATTTCCTTCCCCATTATAAGATCTATAGCTGTATCTCTAATGAAGAAAATAATATAGACATAAAACAAAAATATGGACATAAATATACCTCAACAACAAAACACAATTATTCATTGGGACCCACCAGTTAGGAATACTCAAATCATAAGGTTATATCCAAAATTATAATCATATATGGATCCCACCCACCACTTTGGATCCTTATCCAGACTAATCTAATATTAGCCCTTAAAAAAGCCAGTACAAATTTAGACTATCCCTCTATCATAATCCACCAGATACTAATCATAAATAATGTACCAAATTCTTCTGGTAAAACCTGCTTCCAAAAAAAATAGAAGAATCTCAACCCTACTGATTGTATTGGCATTAAAAAAGTTGCAGCAAACCCAACACCATTTTTTTATACAACCAAAAATCATAGGAAGTAATATATAGTGAAGGCAGTTAAATGCCAAACTGATGACAGGTTAAGCTTGTAGCTGAAGCACATCCCTCTTTTATTTGTTGTTCATTGCTTAGTTAAGTACTCCAACCTGCAGAAAAGCACAGCAACCAGCACAATAACATACATATAATAATACCATGTAATGTGGAAAAAGAGGAAGCTGTTGAGGGAAAGAGACACTGACCTTAAAAAATATATACCAAATTTCAAAATTTAATTGGAAAGTGAAAGTGAAAGAAGAAGAGGAAGAAAGGAACATACAACTATGAGCCAACCTTAAGCACAAAGCTTTAGTTACACCTACTGCTATTCATTCTTTTCTTTGAAGCAAAAGTCTCAAGCCCTCTCATCAGAGAATTCACACCATCTTTTTGGAGTTGCATTATTTCCACCTTTTTTAGCCTCCATTTTCAGTGTCTGTACAAATAACTATAACAAACAAACCAACCAAAAAAATCTTGGTGTTAGCTGTGTTACTCAATGGGGTCGATTCAGACTCCGACACCAGTTCGTAGCTCAGGGTTACTCGAAAACTCATGCGGGTATCTGCTGCAAGAACTGCAAGCAAGTTTCTTTTGCTGTTATATTTACTTGAGTTACCCTTTTACTCACTTTTGACTAGTGACTATATTTTGATGTTATGTATTTTATTGGTGCAGATGATATGGGATGAAATTGGAGAAGATGAGTTTGAGAAGGAGAAAGTGTTACTTGATATTGAACAGGAGTGCCTGGGGGTCTACAGGAAGAAGGTTGATTATGCTAACATGGCGAGATCGCGTCTACACCAGGAACTGGCTGAATCTGAGTCTGAGTTTACCCAGCTTCTTCTGTCTCTTGGCGAACGGTCTCTTCCTGAAAGGGTATATATTCATTTCTTGTCTGCCTTAGTGATTTTGAGATAGCATCAACCCCACATAAACTGAAATGAAAGAATAGGATGAACTGATAAGTGATAACAATTTATGTGATGAAAAGAAAACTGTCATCTAAGCAGGATAATCAATAGACAAATACTCTGTACTCTGTAGTAATCATAGTGAATGTTGAGTATAAGTTTCTTTGTTCAGTGGAGGAAACTCTAAAAGCTAACTAAAGAGCAGAAATCCTGCAACACATTACTCACTGCATGTTACCCTTTGTAACAGACTCACAAGGGAAGATTTAGTACTACGATAAAATAAGCAACAGAAATTAATAGTATTTAATAATTACTCAACCAAAATTAATTGGTTTGGCCTAAGTTTGATAGTCTTCCATTTAGTCATTGAACACATGTGATCACTCAGATCAGGCACATCCTGCCGAATACAAATCTTCTGGTGCACTAAGCTAGCTAGATTAATCGTAGGAATACTTTTCTTTTGCATTCACAATAATCTAGTAGGATGAGAATTATAATTTTGGATGACATAGCTGTTTCTTACCACAACAGCCGGAAAAGAAGGCAGGGACTCTCAGACAACAGATAGATTCACTTACCCCCGCCTTAAAGGAGATGAGGCTAAGGAAAAGAGAGAGAATGAATCAGTTCCAAGCAGTTCATGGACAGATACAGAAAATTAAAGCAGAAATATCAGGTCTTTCAGAATTTGATGAATCTGCATCAGCTTTGAAAGTCAACGAGAATGATCTTTCATTGAAGAAACTTGAGGAGTACCAAGCAGAGCTAATGAAGTTCCAAAATGAGAAGGTACTGAAATAATTATCTACAATAAAAAAATATACTTCCTCCGTTCCTAAATGATAGATTGCATTTCATTCTGTTGAAGTTTAAACTTAAAGGGATAATATTGGACAGTTCAAAGGTTTGTTTAACACAGAAAGTGGCCTATAATTTTGGGATGGTTTGAACCAGAAATGTGGCCTATCATATAGGGTCGGAGGAATAGCGTAGTTAAAGAACAGAATGTGCTTAGCTCAGTACTAAACTTCTTCATTTAACTTAAAGAGAAACAGACTCCAAAAGGTGGAAAGGTATAGTAGTCAAATTCATGATCTGGCTGCATTGTTGGGAATGGATTCCTCAATGACTATCACAAAAATTCATCCAAGCTTAAATGAGTTGTGTGGTGGCATAGCCAAAAATATAAGTGACAACATTTTGGCTAAACTCGAGGAAACTGTGAAGTCTCTCGACGAAGAAAAGCAAAAGCGGATTGAGAAGGTCAGATTACCTCAGCCTGCCAAATACCAAGCTAATTTATGTGTTTTTTCCTCGGCTAATAATACCAGTCTGCCTTTGATGACTATAATAGTTGCAACGTCTCTGTCATTGCAGCTTAATCATTTAGGCAAAGCATTGTTAGATATGTGGAAGATTATAGATACACCAGAAAGAGAGCGTCAGCAGTTTTTCCATGTCGTTAATTTATTGGTAGTCCCATCTGACAAAATAACAAAACCTGGAAGCCTCACCCCCTGCATCATTGAACAGGTTAGTTTGTGATTATTTTTAATCATTCTAGGAGAAAATTAAAAAAAGGATCCCCCACAGCTCACTAGGTGGTTTAATAATGTTTCTTACAATGTCAAGGCTGAGACAGAAGTAAAGAGACTAGATGAGCTAAAAACAAGCAAGATGAAAGAGCTTTTCCACAGAAAACAGTTTGAGCTTCATGAGATATGTAGTAGATCACACATGGAAGTGCCTTCTCCCTCTGAAATGGAAAACATCACACACCTTGTGGACTCAGGTAAGAGATCACTTACAAATTTTCAACCTAATGAAGTACTAACTTGCCAAAACCCAAAATTATCCGATGGTCTGTTAAACTCTGATATCAATAAATGTGGATAAAGGTACAATTGATCTTGTCCATCTCCTCAAAAGCATGGATGAACAGATTGCTAAAGCAGAAGAAGAAGCTTCGAGCAGGAAAGCTATAATGGAAAGGGTGGATAAGTGGATTCTGGCACGCGATGAAGAACGGTGGTTGGAAGAATATAACAGGGTAACTATCATTAATATAATCCAACAAGTCATATGGATATATGAAGACCAACCCTGAGATTTTACTGATTGTAGTGATGCTAATGTGCCTCCAGGATGAAAACCGATATTCAGTCAGCAGAGGTGCTCACAGGAATCTAAAACGCGCAGAACGTGCGCGAGTTACAGTCACCAAGATACCAGGTACCTTGAAAAGGTTTTTGAATGGATTCTCTAACATTATATCATCATAGAATACTTTAACAATTATGTCATAATGCTTATGGAGTTATTTGCACCAAAACTCTTGGAAAAGACTCACATCACCAGCAATCAACAAATCTGAATCAGAAACTGTTTTACTTCTTATTAATGCAGCAGTTCTTTAGCAGGACTTCAGACATCCAATAGATTAAAAACATTTGCTCAAGCTTAAAAAAAAATGATCATAGTACAAATCTATAATAGTATACTACGGAGTACTAGTTTGTGAAAAAGATTCAGTCAAATCACAAGGTTCTCATACAAAAACTTGCGTGCAGCTTTGATGGATATGTTGATCTCATTGACCAAAGATTGGGAAGGAGAAAGAAATAAAGTGTTTTTATATGATGAGGTAAGAACTTCACTTTTGATCAACTTTTTCATGATTTACTATTTGGAGCTTCTTTATAATAGACCTGAAAGTAATACTACACAATCAAAGAAAACAATAATCACAGAAGCATATTAAGGCTACTGTGTTGTGGTTTCAGGCACCTCTGCTAGCTATGTTGGAAGAGTACATTACATTGCGGCAGGAAAAGGAAGAAGAGAAGCAAAGACAAAGGGTAAGTTTTAATAAAAATGAAATGATAATGAACATGTAGCAAAACTAATGTAGATCATGGTTGAACACAGGCCATTATAATTCACTTTACATGTCCACTCCCAAACGAACACATGCATGCACACATACGCACAGAAGAGGGGATAGCACACATGAATTATGATGATATCAGTAAAAAAAAAAAAAAAAAAAAAAAAAAAAAAAAAAAAAAAAAAACTACACAAGTAGGAAGACTCGTAACAGAAATAATGGCAACTTGAGATACTAACTTGAATGGGGCCTTGTTTGATAATTTCAGTTAGAAAAGAAAAAAGTAGCAGCTGTTCACAATAATCTCTCATTGAGCCCTAGGCCAGGCACCAGTGCTCGACGTGTCCCAAACAGGAATTTAAATGGGAGTTTCAACAGTGCATCCCCAACAAACAGGAACCTGAACGGAAGTCCTTCAAACAGGAGACTGTCATTGGGTGCACAAACAGGATCGAACAGCTTCAACCCGCGGAGCCAATGCACATCATTTATGCAAGAAGGAATAACACCATTAAGACAGCAAATGTATGCTCAATCTGAATACGCTTCTCATCTAAGAGATGATACAGCCTCAGTTGTGTCCACATTTTCCGGGCCCTTATCTCCTGAAATCTGAGAGCACTCACAGAGTCACAGGAAATACATGCGTGTAATGTAGCATAGATCTCATGGTTTTGTGCAAAAATAATATCAGAAGTTCTGATGAAAATTACCCCCCCCCCCCCCCAATTCTTCCCCGTATACTTTTCTAAAGTATCCTGCATTCAACCAGGAGGAGATGTACGTAGAGAAAAGGAAATGTTTGTAGTGTGTCATCAGACCAGTGTGTGTAATATAGAGCTTTCTCTTAATCTATATATCTATATGTGTATATCAATGCATGCGTTTTATGTAAGTGAGGCCATGGATGCTATGCGACACCTAACACCAGGATACGCCACATAATACTAAAACAAAACCTCAGCCTTGAAACACTTGATTATATGTGTCAAACAAGGAAACTCCCTACATATTCTAAGTAGTATAGACTCGAAGTAGGTATATGTGAGTGCTTTGCCCTACGGATTCCACCTTTCCCTCTACAAAGCCAAATAGGAAACTCAACCCGCGACTTTATTTTATACACTACGTGTCTATAACATCGCTAGGGGTGTCAAATCGAGTCAACGGGTCGATTCTGAGTTTACCCATAGCGGGTCGGTTCTTATCGGGTCAATTTTGCCTATCGGGTCGGTTTCGGGTCGGGTCGGGTTAAATCGGTTATTTGCTTGGTCTGGTTTGGGTCGGGTTCTATTCAGTTCGGGTCAATGTCGGTTCAGGTTGTATTCGGTCAGGGTTATATTCGGTTCGGGTCAAGGTAGGTTCTAGTACAATCGGGTCGGTTCCTAAATGGATTATTACGGATTCGGGTTAAGGTCGGTTCTAGTAAAATCGGATCGGTTCCTGAATGGGTTATAGCGAGATTATTTCGGGTTCGGGTCATCGATTCCTAAACGGGTCACTTTGGGTCAAGGTCGGTTTTGATAAAATCGAACAATGATGATGGTTAATTCATAAATTGGACAATGATGATGTCAATAAGTCATTTAAAAACAAAATATTTATGAGGTAATGATTATTAAATGTGTATTACCCTATCAAACTAATTTATAACATACGATGTTAAGTTTATATATATACATAAGAACTAGTAATATGTTTAGTTTGGATCGACAATGACAAGTTTGATTTCAAAGTTATTAGATATTAGGTAAAAAATAGGTTTGTCAAGATTATTTATGTATATTCAGATTATTAACACATCTAGTGAATTCAAGTTACGGATTGTTATAAATCGGGTTATATCAGTTATGTGTCGGTTTCAATCGGTTTCGGGTTCTTTTCGGGTCGGGTCCGTAATGGGTCGGGTTTGTAACGGTTCAAGTCTTTAACGGGTCGGGTCGGGTCTGTAACGGGTCGGGTCCCTAACGGGTCGGACACGGATCGGGTTCGGGTCTTTGAATATCGGGTCAAATCGGTTTCAGGTTAACTTCAGGTCGGGTTGGGTCGGTTTTCGGGTTATCGGTTTCGGGTAACTTATCCGGCTTAGATTGTGACATCAATAAGATAACATTAATACACGTTACAAAATTAGTTCGGTCCATTTCTCAATTCTCTTTATCAAAATTAGGAGACTGCCGTACCACAGAACATTGAACCAATATCAAGATCCCTGTCTAATGATCGACCACTCTTCATTGCAATTTGCAATCTGAAAGGTTGACGGATTTGGTGGGAGCTTGGGGAATGGGATTGGTGGAAAAAGACGGCTATGGCCTTTTCTTTCTATTTTTTTTTGGAAAAGAAATCATTGAATATTTATCCCAGTAGAACTAAACAAGGGGAGATTTTGTATGTATATGAGATCAGTTTGTATGTATATGAGTTACACTAAAAGTTACCTAAAATAGTATAAAGTTATTTTTAATATAATAAAATAAAATATTGGGTATCTTATATAAAAGGAAATATGTTGGAAAAAGATATATTTAGCATTTCTTACTCTAGGTCAAACCACCACTAGCATAGAGTAAATTGCCCATCTAGCAATAATAGTAGAGTTGTCAGAATCAGACCTGACCCGATAAGTTACCCGAAATCGACCCGAACCCGACCTGATTATGGCCCGAAAAGTGAGACCCGAAAACCGACCCAACCCGACCTGAAGTTAACCTGAAACTGATTTGACCCAATATTCCAAGACCCGAACCCGATCCGTGTTTGACCCATTAGGGACCGACCCGTTAAAGACTCGACCCGTTACAAACCCGACCCGTTACGGACCCGACCCAAAAAGAACCCGAAACCGATTGAAACCGACACATAATTGATATAACCCGATTTATAACAATTTGTAACCCGAATTCACTAGATGTATTAATAATCTGAATATACATGAATATGACCTAATCTTGACAGACCTATTTTTTACCTAATATCTAATAACTTTGAAATCAAACTTGTCATTGTCGATTCAAACTAAACATATTACTAGTTCTTATGTATATATATAAACTTAACATTGTATGTTATAAACTATTTTGATAGGATAATACACATTTAATAATCATTACCTCATAAATATTTTGTTTTTGAATGACTTATCGATATCATCATTGTCCAATTTATGAATTAACCATCATCATTGTCCGATTTTATCAAAACCGACCTTGACCCGAAATAACCCGTTTAGGAATCGATCTGATTTTACCAGAACCAACCTTGACCTAAACCCGAAATAACGTCGATATAACCCGTTCAGGAACCGACTCGATTTTACCAGAACCGACCTTGACCCGATTCCGAAATAACCCAATATAATCCGTTTAGGAACCAACCTGATTGTACTGGAACCGACCTTGACCCGAACCGAATACAACCCGAACTAACCTTGACCTGAACCGAATACAACCCGAACCAAACCGAACCCAACCCAAACCCAAACAAGCAAATAACCGATTTAACCCAACCCGATAATGCCCGACCCGAACCGAAACCGGCCCGATAGGCAAAATTGACCATATAAGAACCGACCCGCAATGGGTCAACCCAAAACCGACCCGTTGACCCGATTTGACACCCCTAAATAATAGTCCTTATGCTAGCAAATTATCAATGTCTAAATGGCGCTTCTGATTTTCCTGTAAATATTACACATAGATTTGATGGAATCATATTGACCTTGGCCCTTAGATTTTTATCATCCCAAATCACCTACTCTTATAGTCTCACGATGAATGCATGATATTTTACGTATGTATAGTTAGATTATGTCTCGTTCTTTTTATTTTAAGCCCCTTTTCGTTGATTCCCTGTATATATAAAGGTAGTTTGGTGAGCAAAATAAAAAATACTCGTGTCATCACTCTGCGCGCCAAAACATCCCAAAAAGCCAATGTCAAAAAATTAGGGATTCCCGGCGTTTAGCTTATTCGCCTCGCCTCCAGTTTCAACAACTGACCGCAGCCCAAATCAGCAGTTCAACAATGGAGAAATCCTCCTACTAGGCGGTTCACAATTCATAAACGATGCAGAATTCGCTATACTAGGCGGTTCACAATTCATAAACGACGCAGAATTCGCGGAATCCCTCAAACTTTAACGTAACTTCATTGTTCTTCCGTTAAATCTGCTATTCATCTTTAAAAATTTTCCCAATTGATTTCATTTCCGTTTGATTATTGATAGAATTGTGTTGAATTTTCATGATTGTTCAAATTTTTAGGGAATTATGTGCGTCGAATATTTAGTTTAGTTAAGGCAAGTTCCGTGTTTACTGATCAATTTAATGCAACCGAGTTACACATTTCGTGAACGCTCTCGAAAACCTATCACTAGGCTTTTTGTTTCATAGGTGAATATTGACATATTGTTGGCTAGAAACCTAATTGAAGAAGGATAAACTGAGTGGATTGAACTCGATTATGAGTGTTTATGCATAATCATTTGGAAATAATCGTTTTGAGATGTGGTCGATTACTTGATTTGCATTAAATGCTCTTGTGAGAATGTTGTTAACTTTTTTTCTACATGCATTTTTACTTCTCATTATGCATATTTAAGGGAGGAGACGTATGCAGTGAGTATTTGACCTACGCTTGGTAATTCTTCTTTGAGAATCGAGGAGAGAAGGCCGAGTTCATCACCGTAACTTGTAAGGATGTCTTGCGTTTTGATGTGTAAGTCATGTACTAAACATTACTATGTTATAAGTTATAAGATTGAATAAGGGTATTATATTTCTTATTTTTTGATTTACAGAATAATGCTCCTATTTATACTACTTGGTTAGACCGACTATACATAAAGAAACCTACTCCTCTTATAATTATACTTTCTTGTATAATACTATCCTATTTATATTATACTGCATTATCTACACTCCCCTTCAAGTTGGTTATGGGGTCACCAATACCCAACTTGTCTAAAATAGCTTCAAACGCATGTGATCCGATTGCCTTTGTTAAATCTGCCATTTGATCTCTTGATCTCACATACGGTAGACTCACCACTCCAGCTTCCAAGTTATCTTTGATAAAATGTCTATCTATCTCTACATGCTTCGTTCGGTTATGCTGCACAAGATTTTCGGAGATGCTACTTGCAGCTTTATTGTCACAAAATAATTCACAGCTAGATTCTGATGGAAACCCAAGTTCCAACAACAGTTTCCTTAGCCAGAGAACCTCAGCAATTCCTTTTGCTATTCCCTGAAACTCCGCTTCAGCACTAGACATTCCAACCACCTTTTGTTTCTTGCTTCTCCAAGTCACAAGATTTCCTCCAACCAGGGTGAAATATCAAGATGTAGACCTTCGACTATCTTGATCTCCAGCCCAATCATCATCTATATAGCCCTGAAGACGTAGGTGACCGTTTCTCTTAAACATAACTCCCCTGCCAGGAGTTTGCTTAAGATATCTAACGATCCTATATACAGCTTCCATATGAGCTGCTTGTGGTTTATGCATAAATCTGTTCACTACTCCAATAACATAAATTATATATGGTCGAGTATGAGATAAATATATAAGTTTACCTACGAGCCTCTAGTATTGACCCTGATCTATCACCTCATCTTCCTCAGTTATCTGTTGTCCATGATTAACCATCATCGGAGTATCAGCAGGTTTACAGTCTATCATTCCTATTTCTACTAAAAGATCTAGAACATACTTCTTTTGAGAGATAAATATGCCACGTTGTGACCTCAGAACCTCAATTCCGAGAAAATACTTTAGATTTCCGAGATCTTTCATTTCAAACTCATGAAACAACCTTTCTCTTAATGAGCTTATTTCATCCTGGTCATTCCCTGTGATGACCATATCATCTACATAAATAATGAGGCACGTGATCTTTCCCCCTCTTTGCTTTAAGAATAAAGTATGGTCAGATCCACTCTACTTATACCCAAACTTCTTTATGGCTACCGTGAATCGTCCAAACCACGCTCGAGGAGACTATTTAAGCCCATATAAGGCTTTTCTCAGTCTACAACCTTCCCCTTCTGAGAATTCTTGAGAGAAACCTGGCGGTGGTTCCATGTAAACTTCTTCAGTTATCTCACCGTGTAGGAAATCATTTTTTACATCGAATTGATGTAGCGACCATCCTTCATTTGCAGCTACTGAGAATAGCACCCTTATTGTATCAATCTTCGCTACAGGTGAGAAAGTTTCAGAATAATCTATCCCATAGACTTGAGTGTAACCCTTGGCCACAAGTCTTGTTTTATATCTCTCGATGCTTCCATCTGTTTTGTATTTAACTGTAAACACCCACTTGCACCCTACAGTCTTCTTCCCCTTTGGAATAGTGCACTTATCCCACGTTTCATTTTTCTTGAGAGCGTTGATTTCACTCTCCATGGCTTGTTTCCATTCTTCCCTTTTTAGTGCCTCTTGGGTTGTTCTTGGGATGATGGTAGTGTATAGTTTGGCTTTAAATGCAAGAGCTTTTTCTGACATTCTGCTGGATTCTTGACTCAAAATTGGGTACCTTGATCTTTGGGCCTCAAACTCCGGATCATATCTTTTCGGAGGTATTCCTCTTGTACTCCTCGGGGGTAACGTGTACCTGTCTTCTCGGGCCTTTTCTGCTTCTATTTTATGATTAGGAGAATTACAGTCAATAAAATTAAAAGGTTGATCTAATATTACCTCGCTACTAGGATCTTCAGACCGGAATATCGGACTTGGTAGTGGGAAAGATTGTATACTAGTGGATGCCATCTCGATAGCGTTGTTGTCCTGTTCTATACTACTTCCCCCTGAGTAAGTTAGCCAGCTTAGACTCTTATCCGAACTCTCCCCCTAATGTCTAAGGTGGTGGTAATGATAGATATCTTCAAAGAAGTCACAGTCCATTGTAGTATAAATATGATTCGTAGTAGGGTCATAGCACCGATATCCCTTTTGATGTACCCCATATCCCAAAAACACACACTTGGCTGCCCGGGATTAAAATTTATTTCAATGTCGTTTTGGAAGATGGACATAGACAGTACATCCAAAGACTCGAGGTTGTAAACAATGGGTAGATAGTGTAGGCATGTGTAAGGAGAGGGTGTCAAGAGGTGTTTTGTATTGAAGACTCTTTGTAGGGAGGCGATTAGTTAAGTAATTTGCCGTAGCGATAGCCTCCGGCCATAAATGGGTTGGTACACATGACTCGAGCATAATTTCTCTGGTTATTTCAAGTAAAGTGCGGTTTTTCCTCTCAGCAATCACATTCTGCTGTGGGGTGTCGAGGCATGTGGTTTGATGAAGAAGGCCATGTGTCTCACAAAAGGTTTTCATGGTGCTGTTAACATATTCTCTACCATTATCAGTTCGGAGGGTATGAATTTGGGTCTGAAATTGGGTGATAATCATGGTGTAAAATTTTACGAAGACATCATATACTTCACTTTTATGTTTTAAAAAATACACCCAACTTATCCTAGTGCAATCGTCTATAAACAGAACATAATACGCAAATCCATGGGAATTAGAGGTAGGCGCAGGACCCCAAACATCAGAATGCATAAGCATAAACGGTTTTATAGAACGACTAATACTAGCAGAGTATGTTTATTTATGGCTTTTTCCCAATACACACGATTCACAGTCTAATTTTATTTTTTTTCCTTTAAGAGAAGGGAAAAGATACTCTAAATAATCTACTGATGGATGTCCAAGCCGGCAATGCCATTTCCAGACCTTTTGGTCTACAGATCCATGAACAAGCGCTGCATCACCTTGTTGAAATGTCCTATCCACATAGTATAGACCTTTGTCCTCAGTACCAAGCCCAATAGTCGTCCTGGTCCGACGATCCTGCACAATACAAGAGGTAGGTTTTATTAGCACTGTACAATCAAGTTCTCTTGTTTTGTGACTAATCGACAGTAATTTATGAGATAAGCTAGGTACAAAAAGACAATTTTCTAAAATAAGGTTTGACTGTAATTTGACAGTTCCTGCGCCCTCCACTGGTACACATTCCCCGTTAGTAGTCTGAATTGTTGTTTTATGCGGTTTTGTCATAGAGACAAAGCCTGCCAGGTCATAAGTCATGGAGTCTGTGGCCCCGCAGTCGAAAATCCACTCCGAGTGATTTGCATCCACCTTTTTTTGGGCTTTATACCCAGCCCCTGGCCCTGGCCCACTGTTCGTAGGTTTCTCCTGGGCTTTATACTCAGCCCTTGATACTGGCCCAATGTCCATAGATCTGGGATTAGACTGTGATGCTAGGGTTTTGTACGTAGCAAGAGGCGCCACCTCTTGCTCTCCCTATTTACTTATTTCACTCTGCTTTTGCTCCTTTTTATTCGCCCAATATCTGACCTCTTGCTCTCCCTCTCTACTGATTTCACTGCTCTTCCTCCCTTTTATTCGCCCAATGTCTGCCCTCTAGCTGTTCGAGGTATGTTGTGCGTCTCGATGCACCATTTCCCCATATAGTTCCCTCTTCCCTCACCTCACTCTGCTGCTCTTATTTATTTTTCTCTGGTGTGTTTCTCACTCTCTCGTCACTTTCCATTATCTCACCATTTTTCCATGGCTCGTCCTTCCTACTCTTACTCGGTTCTTCCTTGTTACTTATTAATTCTACCATACCTTGCTTGGTTTTCTCTGATTTGGTGTCTTCCTTCACCGGCAAGTCCTCTGTACTTCCAGGCGGTGCTTCTGTGAGTTCCTCCTCTCCGGTCGGTAAGTCCGTTCCCTTTACATATGATGCACTCCCCTTCTTTGCTTCTTCTTGAGCTTTGGTTTGGGATGGGTTTCTGCCTGTATTTTGCTCCTTTTTGCGGGCTTGCAACTCGGCCCACCACTCTGGGTATCCGACGAGTTTGAAATAGCCAGTGTAACACCCCGATAATTCCCGTTTTCCCGAAACCCAAACCTTTAGGAACTATCAGTGTGCTACTACCACGTGTTCAAACGTTAAGGCTATAAAACAGAGTTTTGCAGCGGAAAACCAAAAGACTTATGAAATAACATTAAACGTAAATCAAATCCTGATGTAACAAACTGGAACCTCTATGGCCCTTATTGTAATGTACTAAATAACGTTTACCTTTAATTCAAATCCAACAACTTAAGACCAAATCGAACCTAACATAATTTATTCCAAAATCTAAATTAAAAGAACGTTTCTCTCCAACCCGCCCATGCATGAATGCTTGTCTAGATACCTGTTAATAATCTGCTCTCCAATAATACAAATGTAAGTATTGGATCATTACAGTGTCATTTATAGGCGAAAGCCATGACCAAAAACACACAAGACACGTAATCAGCAAGCTGAGTACATGTGAATTACAAAGTACGACAGTTGAACTGATAATCGAATAACTATAAGAAATGTAAGAACGTATCATGCAACATTTTACTCGACTGACACGATAAATTGATTAATGATTTGGATTAAGCAATAGACTAGGTTGTCTCCCCCCATGTCCTGATT
The DNA here is from genome assembly GCA_026401315.1 of Dysphania ambrosioides. Lineage (NCBI taxonomy): Eukaryota > Viridiplantae > Streptophyta > Magnoliopsida > Caryophyllales > Amaranthaceae > Dysphania > Dysphania ambrosioides. Next base: position 20,050,449 of record CM048671.1, on the reverse strand, counting down.
AGGACATCAAATAAATAAATAACCCATGCACTCCCGTCGGAGAGCATCAAAATACAGTATAAAAATCCAGATGGTAAACGGGTGCGACTCCGTTACCATAGCTAGATGAGATCTCAACTAACCCCAATTTTAAGTTTAAAACTTTATACAATAGAGACTCGTAGATCACACGGCCTCCCAAAAAAGCCACGGATATACCCTGTAAACTCCAACCCATGATTGTCAATACTCTAGACGTGCACTAGCCTAGAGTTTTATTGCTTATCCTCTTTCTCTTTAAGTGATTTACTGTTTAAACTCAATAAACACAATCACAGCAGCACACAACAGCAAATATTACAGTTATTCAATCCATCTCTGTTATACTGTAAATTTTTTTAACTTTTTAATTTCAAACTCAACTGATAAAACTGTTGAATCAAGTCAACTACCTCGTCATTAATACTTATAAAATACACCTTTACTCCAATCATACTATCAGTAATGAAGGAGTAATAATAAATAACCTCATGGATTAATTAACAATTAATACCAATTAATAAATCACGGTTTCTCACAAATAACACCAAAACATGCCCCTAAAATAAAGAACATGAATTCTTTCAAATGGGTAACCAAACAATCTCATCCAAAGGGTTCCCTAAACATGATACTATGTTTATGTTTCACCCTAAAACATGCCCCTAATTAAAAATAACATTCTTCGTAACTTGTACGTACCTGGTCTAAAAAGCACGGGTATCCACTTTCTCTATTTTTAAGGACCTTCTACAAATTATTCTCCTACGCCAAATAATATAATCTAATTCAATACCAACAATCAAATTTACAACAACCATACTAAAATTTCCAAGACTTCAAAATCATTCCAACTACTTCCCAAAATCACAGGTTAGCATTTTAAACGAAATTCACTCAAATCTACTAACACCCAATACAATATTGAAGTCAACAATGCAATATTACTATTTGTGTTATATATCAGTGTACCCACTTAATCGTTGAGCTAAGTAAATAAACAAATTTTGGAATGTTGACTGCTAAATTCTCAAAACTTGTAATTAAAATAACCATCGATGACATACAGACCTACGATATTCTACTATTCACAATGTCATTTTCATGAGAACAACCGTAAAGCATCTCCTAACTTTATGATGATCATCATTAGCAAAATATTGGCAAGTACCTCATGTTATAAGCAGTAGCATATCAATAGCATATCCATAAGCAGCATCATATCACATTCATGGATTTCATTAAATTAAACTCCCCATATACCATGTAGTAGCATGTCCATAAAATAATCCATGAACCTAATTCCCAATACACTCATACAATTGTGAATCTCAAATTCACAAATTTCATTAAATTAGACCCCAATATTTCGACCTTCACCGAATCAACACAACATATCACCACACTAAAATAATTTCATGAATTCATACCCATCAAATTACAACCCCAAAACAACAATCAAATCACAAATTAACAACAATAAATCACAACCCAAACAATATAAACAACACAATTATATAATTTAATCTCATATACATATGAATACATAACATCAAGAGAACCAAAGTGAAACAAAAAGAGAAGGAAGAGGGAGGGGGTGGCGTGCTCACCGGCCGACGGGGTTGTGCGGCGGAGCAGGTGGCATGGTCGGGGCAGGGCAGCGGCGGTAGAGGAGGGGCAGCGGTGTGGGATGAGGAGAGGCTCTGCGGGGTAAGGAGAGGCTACGGGGTGGGGAGTTTTGTGATTCTTTTTACTTTGTGTTTTTGTGGGAGGGGGGGGGGGGGGGGGGGGGGGGGCTTTCCACGGGGTAGATTAGTATGGGTAGGTTTAGTTTTTTTTTTTTGACTTTGAATTGATTTTGTGAGATTTTAAGTAGTAGGGGGGTAGTTCTCACGGGTGGGTTTCTTTTTTTTTTTTGTGTTTAGGTTTAGGTAAAATGTGTTTAGGTTTAGATAAAATGTGTTTAGGTTTAGATGAAGTTCTTAGGTTTAGATAGTAAGATAGAACTTCGGGTATTATAAAATTTGAGTAGGATAGGATTTCGATAGTTTAGACTTAACGGGTTACTTAGGAAAATAAATAATAACAAAAATAATTGTAGAATTTTGGGGGATTACAGCCAGCCTTGGTATGTCTCTTGCCCCCACAGTGAGTACACTATAATTTTGACTTATCATCTTCCTCCCTTCGAGTCTGTGTCTTTCCAGATCTTGACTTTAAGGCCAACCCACTACCTACCCCTGGCGCGTCTGATACGCCTTCCCTTCTAAGGATACTTCTCCTGGCTATTTCTCTCCTTATGAATGCATAGGCCTCTTCAACAATAGGTATGGGTTTCTTGTTTAGTATATCCCTTCGATCTGCATCAAAGGTGTCGTTTATCCCAAACAAGAATTGGTATAATCTGTTTGTCTGGAGTATTTGATTGTATATGTTTATATCCTTTGTGTGTTTCATTGGGTTCGGAACTTTCCTGTCGATTTCTTTCCAAATTGTCACCAGATTGCTATAAAAAACTTCGATTGAGTCATTACCTTGTTTTACAGTGTTGGCTTTTACTGTTAGGTCATACACATGCAATTCATCGATTCCACTTGTGTATAATAGTTCAATACCACTCCATAAGTCTTTTGTTGTTGGATAGTCCAAGAATTGATTGATTAATTCTGATGAGATGTTTTCTATGATCCAGGAAATCACAATCGCAACTTGTTGTGTCCACCTTGGGTATTCTGGCTATCAGGCGTTGGTGGCGGAGCAATGATATGGTTGAGCTTCCCCCGCCCGCTGATAGTCAGGTACATAAGTTTGGACCACTGAAATGTAATTATGATGGTTGAGTTTTTCACTCAACATTATGGTTGATTGGCCACTCGTCTCATAACCAATCTCGTTGGGTTTTAATTGCTGAAGCAATTGTCACAGTTGGTTTACTGTGACTGGTAGATCGGTCTCTTCCTTCTTGATTTCATCTTCGTTATTTGACATTGTTTAGGTAAGGTATATGGTAAATGATGATGGGCTTGATTTGTGTGATTTCTGATTGATGAAAAACCTTGGCCCTGATACCATATAAGATTGAATAAGGGTATTGTATTTCTTATTTTTTGATTTACAGAATAATGCTCCTATTTATACTACTTGATTAGACTGAGTATACATAAAGAAACCTACTCCTCTTATAATTATACTTTCTTGTATAATACTATCCTATTTGTATTATAATGCATTATCTACATAAGTTTTAATCATTTTTAGCATATCTTGTTCGAATCCTCTGGTAATTAGCGCGACAAATAGGGTGAATTGAGACCAATGGCGTATCTAAGGTGATTTGAAATGTGGTAGGGTTATGAAATCCTCTGTTTGAAACTGGTCCAAAGGTGATACATTATGAAGAACGAGTTTGCATATTTTCCTAAGCATGGTATGGGGGGGAGTGAATTAGGCAACATTAGTCATAATGACTCATTTCTATCTATGGTCATCCCCCTTATATCGATCATTTCTGCGACAATGAAGACTGAGGGATGCTATATACTATTAAGACCTCTACTGGCTGGAATTACGTACTCGATCAGGACTTCCCTTACTTTACATGCACACCAAACTACCAAAGTGATGCGAGATATTTGAATATTATTGGATATTTTGTGTCTTTTAGTCCAATTTGGAGTTACCGCTATCAATGCCAGTTTCAATTGTAAAAGGGTTATCTAGGTAAGGAGCAAAGAGTTTTAGACACAGTGGTTGTTGCAACTCTTGCAACTGAATTGAGAGGGACAATCTAAGACTTGAGTAATGTGCCCTTTCCTGTGGTGTCTATCACATCACGAGTTTATGATATGAAGCCTGTCTTCTTTTCTAGGTTGTGGTATGTCTCAATCTGGCTTAGACTGAATTAATTGTTTCATACACTATTTTTCTTATTAGAATTCTGAAACTGCATATGTTCATGATGTTTTATGGAAGTATAACATAGCTACTTCGGATTTCTTATAGGAGACTCTTCATATATTTTGTCCTTGTCTGATCATCCTATGCTTCTCGCTTGCATCTTCTTGGGCTGGTCAATCTTGCACTAACTGTTTGTGCATATCTGCAGAAAAAGACAGGAAAATGCAATAGATTTTCATAACCTCGATCTCATGATTAACCATGCGGGTCAAGGTGACCGAGTATACTCCATATTTTAGAAGATATATATATTTTGTGTAAATATTTGACTATATCTTTTATATTTCTAACGTAAATCCCTTTGTTGTAGCAATCCTCTAATCCCTAATTGTAGCTAACTTCATTTCGTATTTGATAAATTGTAAGCCCTAAATTATAGCTTGACCTTATGCAGTCAAGTCATGTATATAGCTAAGTTTATATACATGACTTGCCTGCATAACGTCAGACTATAGTTAGTATTGCTATAATAAAGAGATTTACATAACAAATATAAAAGATATGGTCAAAGATTTTATGTAGAATATGAATATATTATAACAGTGTAAGTAGTGTTATACTACTATATTTACTTAAATCTGATTTTATTTTTTTCATGCTTGTTTACTAATGTTTCAAACTTATGTAACATTTCAATATCATGTATATGTTCTGTTCTGTCATAATATGAGTTATATTTTCATACACTCAGTTTTCGCAAATGTTCGGGGGGCAGGGACCCTTGTTAACCTAATTTATGTATTCTGACTCTGGTATTCCGCCTCTCTTTTCTCATATCAATAAATTTGTTCTCTCTCGGCCTAAGGACATAGCTAACACATTGTTAGTGAACCATGTAAATTCTTTGTGACTGTGTGATCTTTATCTTAGTTTAGCGTTCTTGCATTCATCACGACATGTTCTTTCTGTGCATGTTTAATGTTAACAGGGGCATATGCATTTTGTTTTTGTACAAGAGGCTGTTGTATAAGCACATTATGGATTTTTGACTGGATGCTGCAATTAGGCCAAATAGTAACTTCGTAGGGATTCATTATTTCATTTGCATTATTAGTTAAAATTACTCATTCAATGCTATTGTCCATTGCAGATTGAAAGAGTTTCTATTATTTCTATTATAATATCCTGTTATCAACTCCAAAATATTTCAGCGACGGATTAATTATCTACCAGAAATTCTCTTTCCCTAAAATCCTATGCTCCAGTGACTTTCTTTTCTGAGTACGAAGAGGCTGAGAAGAAGCCAGATTCTTGTTTGTCTCTATACTTTTGTAGAAAGAAATCTTACCAAACCACGACTGGCAAAGTACACTCCTCTCTTTCTATCTTTACTACGGAGCAGTTAATAATTTACTTGATTATTTGGAAATGGTGGATTGGGTATCGGCGTGGATGCTGTCTAGTACTATGATACTGTTAAACAATGAATGGTTAACACAACATTCCACTTTGTTTAATTTTTCTTATTATTTTCTTGGATGCGCAGCCTCTCCCACTTCTCACTCCCAGAAGGTCCTAAGAAATCGTTTTTTCTGTAAAGATGATTTGCTTTTTTTCTTCTTTGGATTTAGTTCTTTTTTGCAGGTGTCCTTTCTACTGTTCTCAAGCGGCTACTACACTTTTCCAAATATCAGGTATAGATTATTGAGTAGACACCGATCAATTCCAATTTGAGTCCCGAATATGGAGAAGTTTTCTCTACAATGCTGTTGGATGAACTCGAGAACTCTAATTAAGATGACACTTACTCCTGATCTTGCTAATCTAAATTTGCATGTGGTGGTAAGCTGCTATAACATGTAGTAATCTGACCTCCCTTACTATCCCTGCACAGATCAACAGATTTCACACAAGCAAGACAAAGGCAAGTTAAACCAGAATACCCACGAGCAAGGTAGCTAAATGATTGCAAAAGAAAATGTCTACTCGCTTTCGAATCCTACCTGAGTCACTTGGCTTCTTTTTTTACCTATTTGTCGTTGACTATATATATTATTTGGTAGATTTTGAACTCATAAAGCCAAAATCCTAGGATTGCCACTGTTTGGCTCGTATGTCCCTCTAATGTTCATAATGATGTTTGTTACTTTGATGAGTTTTTTTTAATAATGTTTTTGTTGGGATTTTGCCTTGTGAAACGCTAAATGCCACCCTTAAATTTATCATTAAAGCCTGCAAATTATTTACGGCTTTACCATTGTTTTAATTTTCACTCATTTTACTCTCTCGCTTTCTCTCTCTAAAACTGTTTTTGACATTCTTGCGGAACATTAATCCCGTACATGTCAACGCTTTCGATTATCGTAAGATTCACTCTTCGAATTCATATATTATAATAAAAAAAAACTTTTTAACGCTGAAACAAACCAAAACGCTCAAAATGGGTGGTTTGACCATGGTAGAAATACCAATACTGGATGGTTTAACCATGTTTAAACCTCCAATTTTGGGTGTTTTGGTTTGTTTCAGCGTCAAATTTTTTTTATCATAATATATAGATTCGAGGAGCGTGAATTTTACATTAATTGGAATCGTCTACATGTTCGGAATTCATGTTCAGCAAGAACGAAAAATGCAGTTTTAAAAAGAGAAAGTGAGGGAGTAAAAAGAGTGAAAATTAAAATAATGATAAAACCGTAAATAAATTGCTGACCATGAGGACGGGGATGAATAAACCTCCAGCCTTTAGTAAAGTTATTAACATTGTAAAGTAGAAACTAACGGAGGAGAGAGTATCCACGTGCTTTCCTGGCTTTTCTTTCCTCGTATTAATTATTGCTAATTTTATGTGGTCCCATGAGTGTAATCTACTGCTTTTACTGGCAGGTCCCAATCAGTTACATCTGGTGCCACAGATTGTAAAGGAACTGTCGCGGTAGATGTGCTTCAGATTCGGCCATCATCAGATATTAATCATAGAATGCTTTCTCAAGTTAAGGTTTATTTTGGATTTTATTTCTTTCAAATGGAGTCATGATGCTTATTTTTGTGCTGCCCTTAATCCCTTTAAGGACCCCAGATTATCTTGTCTATCTATGTTAGAAATTTTCATCCATTTAAAAGTAAGATGCCTAATGGTAGATAATTTAAATAATGGTATGAAATCCTTTTCTTGCACTTTTACTTTACCTTAATTATCTAGATCCCACATATATGTTGAGAAAGTTGCGAAGAAATTGTCTGAAGTATTCATTCATTCATTCATTCATTCATGTCTTTGGATTTGCGTGATTATATGCTAGGAAATAGGCTTGAGATGAGCTATTTAGCTTAATCTCGAAAGATTAAAATGCGAGTATATGCTTTTGAATTTTTTGATGTGTATAGATATGCAAAATCATTTAGGAACAGTGCCTATTATTCATGAAATCATGAATCTCGTATCCCTGTACCATTGTCCGATTCTAGTCAAGTTATATCCGTATATGTGTTAAATTTTGAATGTCAGCTTGTCTGACCCTTGGATAAGTATTTATGAGTCTGGTGCACCTTCAACCAATTTTCTTGCGATGCTTACTACACTTCATTCTTTGGGTTATTAACAAAAATTGCTACTGATTTGGTGTTTAAGACTTTTAAGGCTCATGCATTAGATACGCTGAAAATGTGTTTGGAAATATGTGAGTATCTTCATAAAATTTTCTGACCCAGGAAGGTCGTGTACTCGTTTTTGTTTATCTGACCACAAACGAAGCCCTGGAAAAAGGTTACATACAGATGAATGCATTTATTGGGTATGACGCGAGTTTTGTTACATTGTTTAGGCAAGTCTACTTTGGGAATAGAGTGAGGCTTAACCCTGTCAATTTTCAACTGTGCCTTGTTAGTTGTCAGGCATTACCCTGCTTCAGTGCTTCCCATACATTCAATCAGTATCCTTGGCTGGCATAATAACACAAGTCAGCTGTGTGCACCTTTGTCTTTTAACATTGTTGGTCCCAAATGAAATGTCGAGTATCTTTGAACATTGTCTGGTTGGCAAATAACATTTTGAACATGGCTTTCTTCTAGAAAGATTATAAAAACTTCTGAAGATTTCTTCAAGACGATCGAAAATAAGTGCTTATAGAACTTTGTTATAGGTTTTTGACCCATTTAATTGGTACTACACAATACACATTGGCTGAATAGCGAGGATCTATATGTTTAATTTGCTTGTAGTTATTCTAATTACTTAAATATTACAGTTCCATGTATAGTTGCATAGGATGTATGACAATGGCAAATATAGAAAGGTGTCCTAAGCATATCCCCTGACCATAATCGTCTCATTTTGACAAATATAGAAAGCCAGTCCTTTTGCATTAACAAAAATAAAAACATGATAAGGCAAAGCAGAAGGGTTAGTGTAAAATTATGTCTATTCTGTAGGACTTTGCTTGGCCGCATTTTAAGCACCGTCTTTAAAAGGATGCATTGCCTGAAAAAAGAAGGTGATCTCTGCTAATGAGAGACTGGTAGATCCCCACTAAGTATTAAGTGAGGAACATTGGCCAATGGCGTGTTGCTGTTAAGTTATATAATTGGTGACAGAAAATGATTAGGTGATGTCGAGGTGAAGTAAAGATTTGACAGCAATTCATAATTGAGAAACTAATGTGGTATCGAATCGAAGAAGAAAGAAATGATTGTTGCAAGCGGAAGTTGATGAGTTTCTTCCTCACGTGTCTAGGCCCGTTTCTGACATTATAAAGGCTTAGAACGAAATAAAAATTGTATGCCCTAAAATTTAATAGTATACTTTGTATTATTTTTTTATTTTATAAATAAAAAGTTAAGAATTGGTTTCATAAAATAAATAAACTATTGAAAAAATTTTGATTAAGAAAAATATTATGCATTATAATCACATAAATCATTAATAGTGGTAAAAAATAAAAACCATTAATAAAATTTTTAATTTATACAATATCATGAGCAATCCATTTCATAAAAGTTTTTATTTACCAAGTTATCTTCTTATTATGATCTAGCATTTGAGTTGTAAGTTGTGCCAAATTTGTTCAAACTAATGAAGCAATTTCACTATTTGAAGATTTTGAATGAGTTTTTGATGAATTTGGATAAATTTGGAGAGAAAAGTGGTGGGATTAGGTGAAAGAAATAATAGTTGAACGGCAGATAAACAAGAAGGGCAGTAGATTAGGGTTGGGGGTGGTCCTGATTCCATTTCAAATGATGTTGCATATTAGATGTCTGTTGTACTCCCTTATGTTTTCAAAACTCTTGGAAGTAATTATTCATTTATTCTTGAATATGCTTCGTATATTAACTTATCAATGACAATGTTAATCATGCATACTCCTACTTCTTTTGTGAGAATATATTACAGCTGACAGTGAGTCGGATTGAGAAAAATTCAGGTTGAATGTGATTCATTTCGTATTGATATTTGTCAACACAACCCCAACCTAATTCCTCTAATGGGTTGAAATTTCAACCCGACCCAATCTGATATTTGTCAATCAAAACTCAACCTGATTTGAACAATAAAATAGTCTTAAAAGTCATAATTTTCCAAGCATTGAAGCAGTTAGGCAGAGAGTAGGAACGAAGAGGAGGTGAGGTAGAACGATGAGAATGAGAACTGCGACCGAAGAGGAGGTCAGGTAGAACGAAGAGAGTGAGAACTATGAACAAAGAGGTAGAGTGAGAAATAAGAACGAACAAGTAGGTGAGAAATGAGAAGTGAAAGCCAGGTTTGATCTATTTAGACAGATGATTGGGTTGACCCGACCCTGAAAGACACAAACATTTCTGGGTCAGTTAGGCTAAAATTTTCGAGTTAACCAACCTTTTTTTAATCAAGTTGATCATGTCGAAATTTTCAACCAAACCATCTAGTAATGGGTTGGATTCAAATCGAAGTGGGTCATGTTTTTTCCAGCTCTAAAATATATAAAAACTCTTTACAGTGGTACATTAGTTGGGTAACCATCCTTTTTTGTCTCATATTTGAATATTGTTATTCTCCCCTTTCATTAGCTTATAATCTAACAAAGTAACAAGAGAGAGGTACAATAACAAACCTTGTAGATACTCCCTCTATATTTTTTTTTGGCTCATTTTTTATTTTTATTCGTCTCCTAAATATTGTCCTATTTTCTTTAAAACTTTTCATTTTGGCTTGTCCCATTAACGATTTTCCATTTTATCTTTAAAAAGTAGAATTTTGTATTTGGAAAAAAAAAAAAGAGTACAGTGGGAGTAGGGCTTAATCCATGTATGTTGAATAAAAAAATAAACATTTATTGCTAAACACTAACTACGTTTACTAGAGATAGTATAGATTTAACTATGACCAACTACCATCTTTATTGTACTTACTGGGGAATATATTGTTTTCCTATATATGTGTCATCCAACTAGGCTATCCTCTCAAAAAAAATACAGTTCCAACTCCACACAATTCTACTAGCTCAGAAGAGCATAGAATTTACCGTGATGAATTCCATGATGGCTTTTCTCTTTAAACCTCTTAGTCCTGAAACCACCCAGCAAACTTTCTTTGCTCTCATCTTGTCTTTCTTTCTCTATTTTCTGCAGCACTTATGGATGGTCCCTGGAGGCTTCGCGTGGCGAAGTTACAGCCTGAATTCCGTCTCGAAACTCAGGGGGCCATCAGGCTGGCCTCTTTTGGGAACACTGCCTCAGATGGGTGCTTTGGCTCATCGTAAACTAGCCACTATGGCACTTTCCTTGGGCTGCACTAGGCTCATGGCATTGAGTTTAGGCACCACACCTGTGATCATAAGTAGCCACCCAGAAACTGCTAGGGAAATCTTATGCTCACCTTCATTCTCAGACCGTCCCATAAAACCTTCAGCTCGTTTGCTAATGTTTGAACGAGCCATCGGGTTTGCCCCCCATGGAACCTACTGGCGCAACCTGAGGAGGATATCGGCAAATCACATGTTCTCTCCAAAGAGAATTTCGAGCCTTGAAGGGGTTCGACAATGCCTAGCAGATGCAATCTCGGAAAGTGTAGTGAAGGAAATGAAGATAAGAGGAGTTGTGGAGTTGAGAGGGATATTACAGGGAGTCTCTTTGAAGAATATGTTAGAAAGTGTTTTCGGAAGTGATTTGGGTAGTGCAGGAGACGAGTTGGGGCTGATGGTGAGGGAAGGCTATGACTTGATTTCTGCATTCAATTTGGAGGAATACTTTCCTCTTGGTCTTTTAGACTTCAGTGGAGTGAAAAGGAGATGTCATAAGTTGGCTTGCAGGATCAATCAGCTTCTAAGCCAAATCATTAAAGTTAGGGTGGAGGATGCAGACATTAAGACAAGATATGACTTCTTAAGTGTGTTGCTTTCTTTGCCTGATGATGAGCAACTAAGTCATTCTGATATGGTGGCAGTCTTATGGGTAAGCAACACTTAGCACAATAAAAATCAACAAATTACACATGTTTGACTCGAGTTATGGATTTATGATAAAACCATGCATTGCAAATGAGTTGGCATTGCTGATAGGGTAAACATTTAACCTTTAAAGTAATCTGCCCTTAATTTTTGGCTCATATCTATTTATAGAAACAAAGTTCGAAAAGTTTGACCACAAATTCTTATTATTTTATAAGAAATAATAAATTTAATTAAATGAGATTTTGTTGGATGATCTCAATGTAAATTTTTAGAATATCAAATTTTATAAATTTTTACCTTACAGATTTAAAGTTATTACCGCGAAAAGTCAAATGGGGCAAATAATTAAAAAGAACGTAAAAACTAATTACTCCCTCCGTCCCATTTTATTTGCTACATTTGACTATTTACAGTCTCCAAAACACAATTTTACATATATTTTTTTCTTAAAATTTATAAGACAAAAAATTATGAAAACTTAATATTGTAAAAATTTACATTTAGATACTTCCAACAAGATCCCACTTGAAAATATTATTTGTTATAATATAATTAGAATTCATGGTCAAAATTTTTAAACTTTGACTCCCAAAATAGAAATATAGCAACTAATATGGGACGGAAAGAGTATATAAAATACTTTAATCATATTCTAGATACTCCATTATGTTAACCATGGTTACTTGTGAAGTGTATAATCATTACATGATCTAAAGTTGAAAGTATTTTTATATTTATCATTAGGTCCCATTCTGTCAAGAGTATGGTACAGATGTCCTGTGTCCATATGCTTATTTCATGTTGCTTTGATGAATTTGCAAAGTATATCTTTTTTGTTTCTTTACCCCTAATCCCAAATCTTTGCTCGGCTCTTTTTCTCAGATTATTTTTGGTACAAAACTATAGTTGAGATTAGTGTGCTTTGCTTTTACTTTTGTAGGTTCTACTATTATTGGCATACATATGTTTTCTTATTTAACAAAAATCATTCATCATTTTTTCCCCTTCTATAATGCTGCATATATTGGACTTTGCTATAACATTTTGTATAATGATTCCCTTTATATCAACTTTTTGTACATATATATTAGTGTTTGCATTATTTTTCTATCAAAAGAATCATTGTTTGGAGGGCTGATTAAGTCACAAGAACTATTTAGTTTATGTCAATAATTGATCAGATAATGTATTTTGCAGGAAACAATCTTCAGAGGAGCTGACACAATAGCCACTCTTCTTGAGTGGGTTATGGCTAGAATGGTTCTACACCAAGATGTCCAAGCAAAGGCTCAAGAAGAGCTAGACATGTGCATTGGGAACAACCATAGGCAAGTCCAAGATTCAGATCTTCAACACCTTCCCTTCCTTCAAGCCATAGTCAAGGAGGCCCTCAGGCTTCACCCACCAGGCCCTCTGCTATCATGGGCCCGCTTAGCCATCCACGATGTCCATGTTGACAAGGTTAAGATTCCAGCTGGCACAACCGCGATGGTCAACATGTGGGCCATAACCCACGACCCAACCATATGGGATGATCCATGGGCCTTCAAGCCCTTGAGGTTCATCGATGAAGATGTGTCAATCATGGGTTCGGATCTTAGACTTGCACCATTTGGATCTGGCCGTAGGGTGTGTCCTGGAAGGGCATTGGGCTTGGCCACCGTCCATTTGTGGTTAGCCCGAATGCTTCACCAGTTCAAGTGGTTGCCAGGCCAACTTGCATCCGTTGATCTTTCGGAGCGCCTGAGGCTTTCACTTGAAATGAAGAAACCATTGACTTGCTTGGTGGTTTCTCGTAACAATGGCATAAAAGTAACTTAATCTATCTCATGATTTCCATGGATGTGATTTTAGGTCGAACCAGTCAAGGTCTAGCATTGATGAAAATGAGAAAATACTTACTATAAACCGTAAGAGCTCACTAAAGTTGAAAGTTAAGACATTGTAATTTTATTAGAATCACAAAGAACGATCAGCAATCAGTCTGAGAAGTGTAGTTTGTTGCTATAATATAACCAATAATGGACTTATAAACTGAGTCTTTTAAGTATTGAGTAATATAAGTGCTTTTGTAAGCACTTATAAAATTTCATCCCCCTTCATTCTAATTATCCCGTTAGTTGCAACTTGCAAGTCCTACAACAAAGAAACTCAAACACCTCGTATCTTTCTTGTTAGGATGATATGGGTGTCGAAAATTTATTTTTTTAACCTTTTTCTTTAAAAAAACCATAAATAACCTTTATCTGAAAATATTTCGAAAAATGATCTCAGGATAAGTTTGGGTATTATTCGTTGCAGGGGCAACGACTTTGGGCTCTTTGATTTTAGGCTGGACTGGAGTTGATGTTGTGGCCTATTGAAATGGGAGCGACTTTACCTTATGGTTTATATATATATATATATATATATATATATATATATATATATATATATATATATATATATATATATATATATATATATATTTCCTTTGGATCCTCCACCTTACCCAAAAACTTGCTATAAATAAATTAAGAACTGGCACAACTCTGATACGCCTAAATACAACTCCGACATTTTTCAAATCCAACACAAATCATTACTAAGACCTCCAAGTCAACACTTGTCAAACGTAAATCTTCCATAACAATTTTAATCCAAATTATCAAATTAAAAAATTATTTACAAAACAAGGATAGAAATGAACCAATTACAACGAACAATAGTCACACTTGGCTAGGTGTGAAGCCCACTCACCATGCATCCAAATGGAAATTTAAGAGATGAGCGGGTGAACTCGAAAGCGTACATGGTCATCACAAGACTCACAAGAGTCATAACATGAGGGGTCTAATGCGCGAGGGCATATCTAATGTTTCTTGTGGAGCAAATTGAGGCTAAAATGGTTGTACTCGTCATCGCTATAAACCTCCGGTGCACGTCTAGATGACTATGTCTGCGAGGATTTCGGCCACTACATTTTCTCTTTCCCTAAATTTCCTACTACTCTCCACAATTAAGTGATTACAACAAAATATCTACTTCTACTCATTCCCCCAAATTCGCTGCTTCATTCTACTCATTTTTCCAATTTATTCGCTGCTTCTACGCATACCCCCAAATAATTCCATCGTCATCGCTATTTTACGTTGTCTCAATCGGAATTTATAAGGTGAGAAATATTCGTTATTGTTATTCATATCAATTGTGACGATTGGGTATGTTTTATATTTAATTGTCGGGTTTGACTCACTTCTTGATTTAATTTGAATTATCTCTGCTAATTTGGTTCCTGTTTTTTTTTCCATTGCTTATATTACTTAGGCTGCAGTGCTTCTTTTACTAAGTTTGGAGTTAAGATTTTAATGGTATGATTAGTTATTTTGGAAGTTAGAACTCTAAGAGTTGTTACTTGTTAGGTACTCGAAGAGTTATACTTGTAGCATCAAATTTGGTTTCTTTAAAATGAATCATTGCTGCAAAATCTTCCTTTTTCTGTAAATTTAGTCAATGTGGATCTAGATAACACGCAATGTGTCCTTGCTCTTGATGATTATGAGAGGGTTTGTAATATTTCATTTACTAGGATAAGTTTGATTACACCGGCTTCTTAAGGAGATGAGATGGACGAAAAGATCTCTTCAAGAAGATCCCAATCGATTATCACGGGTCCAATTCCTTTGGCCCACATTGGCTATCCTAACCCAATATAGTGGCCAAGTATATAAAAGATAAGTCCACTCCATACTAACTTAATACTTGGGATTAAATGCTTTATTTATGATCTATGTAAAGGTACATTCCTTCTCTATGAACAAACACTAGGTCTTAAATGATTATTTCGATCTTGAGCTCTTGATTGACTTAGTATCAAAGAGTGTTTCCTCGAACACCAGCTAACCTTATTTGTTTAGGTACTTCCTAGTTCCCACTATCGAATATTGAAGGAAGCTCTTTAATTACTAGGACCTGTTCAGCAAGTGCATTTAGAAGGATGGACTTCCAACTCTAGGGATGAAACTTAAGGTTTTCTATTCGTTAATCAATCTCGTGTTACAAGTGTACATTCTAGTTGGACCTATAATCTATTAGGGGTTGGAATTGATCAATGAAACACATACTAGTTTAACTAAATTACGGAGAAGCTATTGTACGAAGTATTATTCTTGGTAGTTTTATCCATAGGGGTATGAACATTACCAAAAAAATTTCACATAAAACTTATTCTTATTAGACCTGTTCAAATGGGTGGGGCCTTGTTTAGTATTCTTGATCATCCCGTTTGTAAAAGGGTCTAATCAATAATGGGTCGGTCTTTTTAAGGGTCATGTTTTATTGGGTCTTTAATGGTTTTATTGGGCTAATAGATTTCAATACTTTTAAACACTATAAGGTAGTGAATTATTTTCACTTACTTGTCGATGATCCACTATTAAAGATTGAAGGTGATACATGTAAACTATCACCCTCTATAGATAAAAAAAAATACTCTATTTGGACGGTTCGGCCCGTTATGTATCTTCTTTGGCTCGTCTCGTTTTTCTTGTGACCCATCTCGGTCCTAACCCGACCCAATGCACAGGTCTAATTGCCACAGGAAGATTTGCATAATTTCCACGATGATCATAAGCAATCAATTTTCATAAATTAACACTTCCCCCTAATTTAGTTGATTTGATTGGAATTTAGCGCTTAATCATTGATATGTATTGAGTTGGAGTGAAAAATCTATTAGACCCTACTCTGTAAGTGATAATTGTTCGTTAAAACTTTGACTAGACATTGTAATTAGTGTTGTTGCATTAATATTGACGTGTATCGTGTTGAATAACTTGAAATTGTTGGGTACCAAGATGAACTAATCATGTATGTAATGAATGTACAACATAAGTCCTTAAAAACTAAAAGAAGTCAACATTATTAATCGAAAACTACATATATCAACGTTGTGGCATATTCCTTCCATCTAACTAAGTTTGCAACATTTTTATATTTAGAGTTAAAGTTTAAAAAAATTTACTATAAATTCTCATCATATTAAATAAAACAATATATTTAAGTGAGATCGTGTTGGATGCATCTCAATATAAATTTTTAAAATATTAAGTTTTCATAATTTTTTGTCTTATAAATTTAAGATATAATAGTTTAAAATCGTATTTTAAAGACCGTAAAAAGTCAATAAACTTGCGGACGGAGTGAGTACTTACATCAACCAATGATAAATATTAATGTAGAGAATCTAATATGAAGACTCCACCTTGATGTATATGTTTTGTTGCTTATGGTTGCTTATATAAGTATGAATGATGGAAGTCAAAATAGAGTAAAAAGCCCCTATTAATAAACTCTCGTAACATGTCCAAATATATACCATGCAATATATGTTCATAGTTGATTGTATGTATTCATAATTGATATATATATGTTGCTTTATACGTTCCTCACCTCACGTTGTTTTTATCTTATACTAACGATTCATCTAATAAGTTGTTGTTAGTGGATAATGATTAAATATTTTTCAGATATAGCAATTCAAATTAGTTCCTTAAATAAAGGAGTTTGTTATCCCATGGACTTCAAGCATTTGAATTATTTCAAACTCTATCAAGATAAGGTTGAACAATCTTCAAAGTGGTCTTCCTAAGTTTATGGAGTTGAATTGAAGATATGCTAAGTTGAACAAAGTTTGTTAGACGTGCTCATATAGAAGAACTTCAGTCATCAACTGAAATTCGAGTCATACGGATATTCTGTTACATTTCAAGCCCCTGAATTGGTCGTCAAAGCGAAAAATGTGGAACAACCTTGAAATGGTCAGTCAAGAGCATGAAGCAACGGCATTTTGAATAAAGTTGTTATGAAGCCTATCCGTTGCACTTGTGTCTATATAAATAGATTGAAGCTGAAGCATTGTAACAAGAACAAGCCCTCCAACGAGATACACATTCAAGCTACAGCAAATTACTTTCCTCTCTAGTGCTTACTCTTTATTGTAATTTAGAATTGAGAGAAAAGATTACAAAGTATATCTTGTGAGTGAAAAAAAAAAGAAATATCAAAAGAGAGATATACCTTGAGTAGTAACTATAATACTCAAAGGTTCAGAAAAAGAAAGGAGATTTTTATTTCTAGGAATTGAGACGCTAGAGTGTAGCTAGGGAAAGCTACGGTATAGAAGATTGGGTGATAATCTTCGAAGGTGGATTTAGATCTCTAAAGGAGGAAATAAAAGTCGTTAAATCCTAAGGGTAGGAAACCCTAGGCGGAGACGTAGGCACATTGCCGAACTTCGTAACAAATACTCGTCTACTTTACTTATTGCATTTACATATCGTTTTGCTTTACCTAATTCATTCATCTCGTAATAGCCTATTTTGTTCAAAAGTCTGAAACATACTTCAAGCCCTTGAAACCTGTTTTAATTATTTTCCGCATCTCAAAACCCGTTTCAAAGCCTTGAAAGCCTAATTCGAAAAACGACCATACTCTATTCACCCCCCCCCCCCCCCTAGAGTATATTGATCTTATCCTATCTCCTATTGATTCTTCATAATACTTCACCCTTTCTTCTTTGAAAAAAAAGGCGAATCTGATACTTCTCTTATTAGTGACTTATGATGCATTAACTTGTGACAAAATCAATGTAAAACGTAAAAAGCTAATAGAACTCAATCACTTTTCACAAACATCTAATCGCAACACTTTTTATTCGGACAAGTTAGAAAATTGAGATTACTCCAACTCTACAAATATATTTCCTTAGTATCGTATTAATAGGAACATTATTCCTTTTCATGTGTTTGTGACTAATCGCAACATTTTTTGAAGACTCATTTCCTTCTTAGACAATGCATTTCTTAAAAGTCATCTATAACTATTACTAAAGCAAAACATCTGCTGACATTATTCTTAACACGTGTTAAGTTATTATTAAAAAAAATTCCCCCTTTTTTTAATGATTAAGGCATCTCCTTTTTTTCTACTTTACATTAATATTAGATTGAAAAATATTATACATAGAAAATTATGTGACTATAAAACTACCTTTATTTCTTTCTTTTATTTCATGTTTCATCTCTACCTTTTCTATCATAATTTTTCATTTAATATGATAAAAATAATTATATCAATTAAAATTTCTTACAGTAATATAATTTTATAAAACCTATAAGTTTTCACCAATAAATGAAAATATTCTTATAATTTAAATATTTTACAAAAATAATTTATTATCAAACCATGCAATCGCAGTGAAATTATTTAGTTTTCTCATTAAAAAAGAAAAACCATACTTTCAACATCCCAAAAATTTCTTGCTTTTCATTTGGTTCTTCATCCCTAAATCCTTTGAAGTTTCCTTTGATGCTGAGTTTTTGTCTTAAACAACATCCTCTTCAAAGCTGATATCGCATGATGGTATAAAATGTGCATTTGCTAAGTATAAAATGTATAAAATGTGCATTTGCTACTAAAACTTACTGGTAGGTGACTTGGTTCCATTATGCAGTTATTATGAACTTTTACAGTTTCATAAGCTAAACATAAAATCTATTTAGCCAATATAATGCTGGTTAATCGAGTATTATTGATTCCATTATAGGGTGTCCTACGACTTGTTTGATTAGAAATAAGTTTCGGCTTTCATATTTGAGCAATAAACTAAGAAAAATGACTTGCCAAAACTCAATTCCCTCATTAGAAAGAAACAAATTGAACACAGTGCAGAACAGAAAAACTGAGACAATGCGGTAAATTTTGGCACTGCCATTAACCATTTTCTGAACACTCTAACAGTAACCATAAAACATTACCACCTTACAGTAAAACAATGATCACTTTCTCTTTACTTTGTTGCACTAGCTAGCCTTTTGTCTAGGTTTGAAGCTTCGGAGCCGCACCTCTCTTTGTCTCCTCCAACACTTTTCCCAGTATCCACATTAGCAGTGGCAGCCGCAGCACCTTCAGTCTTATGTTGATGATATCCCAGAAGAAGTCGGTCAACATGGTCTCGAATTCTGGCACTTTAGCATACCCTGGGAAGTAATTGATGTCAATGATAAGGTACCTGTTGTCTTCCCTTGCGTCTCTAATCATGTCGAAATTGAAAAGATGAAGCTTGGAGGCCTCCCTCAATCCTTTTGCAATGCTGAGAATGAAACCCAAGGAGGGCATCTCCGCATTTTTAATGACTGCATCTTCATCCTCAGTCACGATGCTTGAAATTTGAGAAATTGGCATTATATCCCCTTGTCCTTCGATTTGAGCCGCATCAGAAACATGCAAGTCGGGCAATGACCTCCTTTTGACGCACTTGACATGGTCCCCAGCCACATAAACCTTAAACAGGACCCCTCCATGGTTCACAAACTCCTGCACCACCACTGGTCTTTTCACTTTCCTCAGCCCGTGGGAGCTGAGAACTAGGGACATCTCATGTGACTTGGCAGACAGAGGTTTGGCTATCACTGGAAAACTCAACTTCTCATCCATAGTCAACAGAGCTTCTGCTCCATCGTCATCTGTATTGATCAAAACCTGTTGAACAAGTATAAACCTCCAACAATTTAGATATCCAACAGTTTGTCAATTAACCTATCCGATCTTACTTCAGGGATGAGTATGGGGCTGTAAAGTGATTCCCACCTGTTTAGGTATTCCAAATGAATAAACTCCAGTGTCTGATTGCATGACTGGAACAGGAAGAGGAAGATGGTTCACCAGTTCGAGCATGGTAATGCGGTTGTTGAGACACTCTACGTCGCTGAGAGGATCAATAATTAGAGTCGTGGGGTGTTTAGATTTGAAGACAGCCAGTTGATCATTCCAGTCTTCCCCATAAACCTTGTGGACAAGGCAATCGATGGGGCCCTGTTCAATGAGTGGCTTATCGATATGAACTGGAACAAGATGGATTCCTCGCTCTCTAGCATGTGCAACCAGGGAAGGCTGGAATACGGTCTCTACCTTGTCGGAGGGCATGGCGTATCCTATGGTACCAATAAGCTTCCTGCGCTCGGACATTATTATCTATTGATGCTTCTTTGATTTTCTGGTGGATTGAGAAACAAAGCTGCTGAATTACAATTATATGGAACCGATTCGGAGGAAAGAAGGAAGGTACCAAAGAGTGGAAAAAGGTAACATATGCCTCGATTTATATCTGTCAGCCTAAAAGTATGAGCTGAATAAAATGATGCCAATTCAAAGCTTCTATATCAAAGTTGGTTGACAGTTTCTCATCATACTGAGAGGAGTACGTTGAATTAGAAAATTATATCTTCCAATGAAAGACGAATATTCTTAATTATTGTCATTGATTAAGTCCTTGTTTTCTTTGGTTGGTTTAAAGGGGCAACTGGTTCTACAAAATGGTCTATTCTACTCTGTCTAGTTGCAATTTTTCAAATGATTTCTACAAATGGCACCCAGAGAAATTCAAGCTTAGCCAATACAAAACACATGTTCATTGTTGCCCGGAGTTGTAACCTTGTGAATTTTTATGCCCTCATGTTTCCTAATGAATATAGTCTATCTGTCCCTTAATGTTTGCTATATTTTAATAAAAAAAAAAAAAAACTCTTATGAAAATTAATCAAATGGACAAACATTAAATAACAGAGGAAGTAACTGCTTAGAATAACGGGACTGATGACAAGGTAGAACAATGCCCTCATATTTCAAGTTTGATATTAGGACACCATAGTGTGAGATTTTTAGTATCATATAAAGAGGAGATACAAATATACAATTACCTCTTTTCTAGACATGAATATCTATTTATTTGGGTGACAAGTGATTGTTATCGTTTTATAATGAAGCCTCCTCATGAGCTAAAAGAAGTTAGCACTCTTCTGAATCATGATCTGGACACGAATTCATTTCAAAAAATCAGCATGGTTATTTTTACATTAGGAAGCAAACATTAAGTGCCAATAGTTTAACTTCAACCCTATTCTGTTGTTCACTTACCGAGTATTTTATATCCATTCCAATTTTATTAGATTTCTTGTCTCCAATTAGCCAATGGAACACAGAGTAAGATTATTACATTAGTCCAATTGAAACTTTGTTGTAATTGCATTGAAATAAATAAATTAGTCATATATACTACTACAGACCTATTTACTTTGGTGAAATATTCACAGTAATTGTTTACTCATTTAAACCCAAATATATATTTTCATATACTCACTTTGTCTCTAATTGTTTGTTCCATTTGACTTTTCGCGATTTTCAAGACATAACGTTTTTATCTCGAAATTTGTAAGACAAGAAATTATAAAAATTTGATATTTTAAAAATTTACAATGAGATGTATTCAACAATATCCCACTTGAATACTTTATTTCTTATAATATGATGAGAATGTTTGGTCACTTTTTTAAAATTTTGACTCTATAAATAAAAAAGGGGCAAAAATTAAGGAACAAAGGGAATAGAACGTTACCTATAAAGAAAAAACATATTCTCATAATACATCATGGTCTATCTTTTCTAGAAAAAAGAAAAAAAAAGCTCAAGAAGATTAATCCTAACTAGCATGAGCATCCCAATAAATTACTCTCTTTATTCCTAATTTTTTGCTCTATTTGACTTTATAATCTTCAAAATCTAATTTAAAATGATTTTATCTCCAAATTATATTTTGTGTATCTAATAAGATCTCACTTGAATTTATTATTTGATATAATATGATGAGAAATTGGATAAATTAAAAAGGTTTTGTGTGCACATGAGATAAAATAAGGTGATTATGACCAACAAAAGTTACTTATATTGTCAAAATTATCCATTAATAAAACGAAAGTCACACTTAAATAAAAAAAGCCACCTTTTAATTTAATAAAAATGACTTTATAAAGTATGTTATACAATATAGTTTACGTGTCTTACCTCTACTAAATTTTTTGTGATTTTTTAAACTTTAATTTTATACATAAAAATAGGGGGAAAAAAAACGGAAAAAGAAGCAAAGCTAACAAAGACCACTCTCTAATAATTTACCAAAAAAGCCATTAAGAACTCCCTTATTTGTACGGAGTTATTACACATACGACGCCGTAATGCATTCAACAATCCTTCAAGCCACGCGCGAAAAAATTCATAAGAAAAGCACACCACCTCTCATTGGTCATGTCAAACCACGAAAACACGTGTCGAAACTATAAATAGTACAAGTAATTCACATTTCTCTCTCCGCGTGTGAGGATGGTAAAAATAAATTCAACTGATTCCAAAAAAATAATAAAAAAAACGTATACTACTTATCTTCTTAAAGGAGGGCAGGAGGGGTCAGCTTCTACTTTGCTCCTCTCTCTCTCTCTCTCCTCTGAAATTCAGACAAAATACACTCTCCATTTTCCATTCTATTCTGATTTTAATTTTTTTTTTTTAATTTCCATTTTCATATTCCCTCTCCCTGTTTCTGTTTCTACCTTTGGAGGGAAAACCTCAAAACTTTCAAATCTTAAAAATTTTTGAAAAAAATTCAAATAAAAAACAAGATTTTCTATGTTCTTCTTCTTCCTTAAATTACTGGATACAAAAATAGGGTTTTTGTATTCTCTCCCCTAAATTGGTTGGGTTTATTTGACAAGCTGAAATTCGAGTTGAGGTAATTCTGAATTAGCTCATTTCAGCTTGCATTTCAAGTTTGAATCTTGTAAATTTCTCTTGAGTTTTTGAAATATTTTTTAGGGTTTTTCTTAGGTACATTCGAAGCTTTGATATAATGATATCGCTAGTAATTTTTGTGATGGAGTTTCTGTTGTTTGCATGATTTGATAGATGCATGATTTAGGTAGCTGTATTTTTTAGTTAACTGGGTCATCGTTGATTCATGTTGGGTATGAAAGTGTATTATGTCTAAGATTTGGGATAGTATTATAAAAATGATGAAAATTTTAGGGTTTTTTTTTTTTTTTTTTTTTTGGAGGGGGGGGGTTTTTGGAGGTATATTTTAAGCTAGGTGTTGGCATTTTGGATTTGTCTTTGAGATTAAATGATTTGGATTTTATTCGTGGTAGATCAGTTTCTGGGTCTTTCTGTTGTTGATTAAAGGCTTTCAGTTAGTGGATTTGCTGGTAAGTTGGAAAGAGAGTATATGTTATTCTAGCTGGTTTTGTGATTGAATTATTGCTATAAGAAGATGGGAAATGGGTGATTATTTAGCTTTTCGAGGATTTGAATGGTGTAAGTGATTCTTGTACTCTTGTAGGCATGTAGAGCATTATATCTTGCGCATTTTTCAGTCTTGAATTTTGAATATTGGTGATTAGTTAAAAGAATTCTGAGTATCTTGTTATGCTCCCAGTTTTATTTTGATTTATGTATATACCAACTAGCGAATATGGAATAAAATTGTTTATAAGGAATGATACGATTCTCTTGTTATGCTCCCAGTTTTGTTGTTGATTTATGTATTTATATCAATTGACAAATTTCTTGGCAGGCAAATTTCGAAACTTGATCAAATACTCCGTATAGAATTGTCTTATGTCACTTATACTGTGTACTGAGTATCATTAGCTGATTGTTTTTGTAGTATTGTTTTACTTTAGTATGGAAGAAGGTACTATGTTAGAAGTTTATCTTATGTCAAGTGGGATATTCATATTATATGAGAGTGGTCTTAGTGTATTAACATGAACTTGATACATTTTCAAGGTCTTTATTGTGCAATGTTGAGTCTGGCTATCTCAATCTTTCTATATTTTTTTCGCTGTGTTCGGTAATTTCATAAGAGATCTTTGGTTTTGCAGTCGATTTTCATAATTGGATACTGACGGGAGTGAGGTAAATAAAAATTAAGTCCAAAGCATCTTGACTTTGGCAATGCAGACCAAGAAGAGAGTGTCCTCTAAAAGTACGGGTCGAGAACCTTCTAGCACTAGAACACTGAGATCTCAGAAGAAGTTATCAGAAAATGTTCCGGCTGTAGAGAAGAAAGTTGCTGAGTTCATTACCTCATCCGCTAGAAAATCTACCTACGGTAAGGAAAATCCCATTTCTTGCTAAATATACAATGTTTTTGTTGGCATGTCTTTGCCACTGCTCTGTTTGCATGTTCCTGCTGTTGCTGTCTTGCAACATTAGTATAATTTTGTACTTAAAAATGCAGCAGAATTGACATCAATTGACGCATGATGTGATACATAGCATGCGTCATAGATAGTAATTTGCTGGCGTTGAGTTCATTCATCTGATACTAGTCTTGCATTTGTCCAATTTTGTGTTTTGTATTTCAATGTCTCAACCTTGATAGGTAGCTTCTAATCTGTGATAACTGATAAACTGGCGTCTGTGCATGATTTAAGTTGTAGCATGTGTCCTTGTTTCATTGTTGGTTTATAGTATTGCGATGGTTGTTCAAGTCAGATGCATGGATTTATATCATTTTTTCTAATATGCATGGATTATCTTGTAGTCTTTTATCTCCTGAGCTGTAAGGAAAATTCCATATCAAGTGTCTCACAGGTCATTTTATGTGTTACAGAGTACAATGTGATCTTTGGTTATCATGCTAGTCACTCGGATTATCTATTAATACAAATGCTTTTGTGCCTTCTGATGGAAGCTCTCAATTCTTAGTTTATTTCTTTGGGGTGAACCTTTGTTGGTACATGCTCTAGTAAATTTGTTCATATGTAATAAATCTCTTTTTCGGGATGAGAGTTTGCAAGTGTTTAGTGATTTGGGATTTGTCAACTCTTAACAGTATACTAATGGCTTATTCCTTTTCTACCCCTCTCTTCTGTTTCTTAAGCAGTTTGGTGGTACCAACCAAACTCATACACATATTATTGTAACATCTGCTGATGTACTTCATAGTAGGGCTGTACCTTCCTCATGCGTCAAAGGTGATGCTGTACCTGGTTGTTTAACTCCCCTCTATTTTGGTTCAACAAGGAGTTTACTGTGATCTGTGCAGTGACCTGTAGATCTAATCATGCTTTTATGCATGTTCCCGAAAACATAGGCCTACTGCTGGAGACCACTCTTGCTCTGCCGCACCTCCTGAGGTATGAGCCACCCAATAAGCAAGCTTTTACAGAGAGCAGCTGGGCCAAGGAGAAGATTTTTTCTATAAAGTGACCTGTAGGCTTCTTATCAAGCTTTGGTTTTGATCTCTAGGTTCGTCATATTCTCCTTAGGTTCCCCTTTTACTTTTAGATTTGGCCAAAACTTAAAAATAAGAACACTCTAGAGTCTAGACAGCTACCGAAGCCATATTTTCTGAATTACCAAATAGTTCTAAACTTCTGATTTTTACCTGGATTATCTCATAGGAATACATCTTTTATAAGTTTTTGTTTCCAAATTCTTTCTCAAGGCTATGTCTGAAAAATTAGTTTTAAAATGTGTAATCCAGTTTATGACCCAGACATGGACTTCTTTACTTAAGGAGCTGCTCAAATTGAGTTATTAGTTTTGTTGAAACCTAGTAAAAGTGTCAGTTGCTTGAAGACAAATCATGTCAAGTATGCTAAGGTGAGCTTCAAACAGCTATTGCAGTTGAAGTCAATGTTTTGCTGAAAGTTTCAGAATTAGACTCTGGAGAGGAAGAAATGTTTTAGAACAATTTGCTGAAAGTGGTTAAGAACTCATGTATCACCTATATAACTCTGCATATTCCTTATTATCACATAAATGAAGTCAGTAAAGTACAGGATGGAGAATGGTCTTTTTGGGTGCTACCTTCTGAATAATGGATTAATGGTTAATATTTTGTGTTCCCTCCCTGTGTTAGATGTATTGGAAAATGATATCTTACGGTACATGCTATTTGGTACGGAGTAGAATATAGGAAGTAAAATTTCTACTTGGAAGTGGAAATGTTGTTTGGCTGAACTTGGGATGTATTTCCCATTTAGGGGGTCCTAGGTAATCAACTTCCTCCATTTGTGGGAAGTTGAACTTCTTGAAGTGTGACTTCCCTTGTTTTAGCAAACCAAACAACACCCTCCTATCTCCCAATTCCTAGAAAGTGTCAATTCCCATGGTATTTCACTATTTCATGTCAACCAATAAAGGACTAAATTTAAAAAAAAAAAAAAAACACAAACAGATGGAAAAGGCTATGAACAAAAGTCAGGAATTAAGTGTGAAGTAAGAGTTTCCTATCTCCCCTTCTGTCATAAATTTATCATCTCTTATCCTCATTGCTATCCAATGCTACTATATTGTGAATCAAGAGTTTAACAACAAGATTTTGTGTATGAAAGATGTGCGAGTCTAAAGAGTGGTTGGTTGGGTTTTAAGGATCCGAATATATCTATCATCTGGTCCGATTATTGTCCAAAAATTATCAGATTTTGTCAAAACTCAGTGACTGATGTATTTTCTTCAGTTACTTTAGTGATTGCGTATTTTATTACTCTGTAAAGTGCATGCTAATAAATTATATTAACACAATTTGCAAAGTAGTAAGGTTAAGGGGAAGGAACAATTGCTTGGTAATCTTGTTGGTGAAGACATATATATAATTGTGCTCAACTTTTCCATAGGAACCAAACAATAGTGATTGCAAATAGAGGTTTGACTTGGCTGTTGGTTATTTTCTATGAACCATAACACTAATGGAAGGATAATAATGAAAGCACTTATAGATTTTCAGATGGTCAAAAGCTTTGGGCTATCGTGGTGTTGGTTAGCTTGAGTATGTGATATATGTGATATGAACTTTAAATTCTTGATTCATGTTTAACTGCTGTAGTTGAAGACTATTACCACTTCAAGCCTTTGAAACGTCTCAGACTTTGTTAGGTCAATCAACAGATCTTTGGTTGCATAGTACTGTTTAGCTGCATCTTGGGTGTTTGTTCTAAAATTAATATCTGAAAGATGGATCTCTATTAAGATGTCAGTGAAGACTTTTTTTTTAACTATTTTGGCTCTTTGTATTGTTGGAGTGCGTTTAATTTGGCAGTTTTTTGTCATTACTATTAGTCTGATGAGTCTGTCTGTGCCATTTAGTATCTAATTACAATGGTTAGATAGTACAATTCCTTGTATATTCAGTTCATATATATTATCATCTGGCTCTTTTGACTTCAGGTAAGGCTGTAGCTAAGAGAGATGTAGATTCTGCTATTGTAAGCTTGAGCTCGACATACAAATTGTTACAAGATGATGTCTGCAATGTGTCTTTGGGTTCTGATGATGTTAGTAATGGTTCTACAGCCCTGGAGGTACTTTTCGCTGTTTTTGGTTCTTGTAATGAGGTCATGATTGTTTCA
This sequence comes from Dysphania ambrosioides, assembly GCA_026401315.1. NCBI lineage: Eukaryota > Viridiplantae > Streptophyta > Magnoliopsida > Caryophyllales > Amaranthaceae > Dysphania > Dysphania ambrosioides. Next base: position 20,022,884 of record CM048671.1, on the reverse strand, counting down.
TATCCCCTTCCTCTTTCTTTCTTCCGCGGTGGCTTGCGGGGGAGGTTTCTCTCAACAATTAGCTTGCAATTATCTGTGTGTGAATGTTCCATTACTGTGTGTCTTAATATTACACTTTCCTCTTTCACCCTGGGGATGCTTGGCATAACTCAGTTTTCCTCCAAATAATGGTCAAGGCACATGAATAGACTCTGGGAAATCATAGCTTGTCATGTAGCTAAAGTAAGGCCAGATGATAATATATATGAGCTCAATTAATGCGACTCAGTAAGTTATTGGTCTCTTTATTGGAAAGAATAGCCCAGCTGGAGCAGAAGACCTCTGACATTTCAATAGTCTGTTTAATATAAATCATTGGGGTCTCATCAGGCAAATGTTATGCTGTGTCGATAGAAAGAGAAATGAAATAATTTAATACAAAGTATTTGTGTGTAGGCAATTTCAAAAAGTACTGCTAATTTCTAGAAGATAGCCACTTTGGACTTCTTCAAAATCATTATCTTGTCCATAAAGACCTGAGTTTTTTTCCAGACATTGACTTAGTATCTACTTATTTTCATAGGAACGTAATGAGGAGACTACTCATTGTGACTCTGGTACTATATTCTCACCATCATTTCACTTGTCAAAAAGTGCTGGGGATGATATTGCAGATGCAGGTGAGTCCTAGATCTATCCAAAGATACAATTCTTCATCTGCTGTATATGCTTGTTTTGGGATAAAATTATATGGTGATAGATGCAGTACTTGGTTATTTATTGTGCTCATATGCCTTTTCAAAGAAAATTCTTAATGTGCAGACACAAATGAAGCCTGCATGTCTTCAGAAGTCTCAGCAATTTATCTTGCTATGAAAAACTCAAAATTGGAATGCTTAGACGAGTATGGACAAGATTCTGTGATGGTTGATGCATCCGTGGAGGACGAGGAGTATTATGAGGAATTTGATGATTTTGATCCGTACTTCTTTATAAAGAACTTGCCTGAATTATCAACAGTTGTTCCAACATTTCGACAGATGCTGCTACCTAAACAAACAAGAAGATGTCCCCCAACCACTCTTGTCTTGGATCTTGATGGTATTTAGCTATGTGGATAAAAGTATAATATGTTGCGTGATGTGGTTTCCTTATGTGCTATATTACTTGGCCTCTGGAATTCTCATCAACATGGGTATATGTCAATTGTTAGACTCAGCTTTTTCTGAGGAAAAACAATAATTTTTATCAAACATAGATTATCAAATGTCTATATCCCCAGTGTACTTGAAGTAAAGTGTAGAGTCTGTGCAACATAGCTTGTACTATGACTTTAGTGTACCAAGAGCTTCTCAGCATTTAAGACTTGCATTATCTGAAAACAAACTTCTTTTTCTTTGCAGAGACCTTAGTGCACTCCAGTCTTGAACCTTGTGGTGATGCAGACTTCACATTTACTGTTAACTTTAATGAGAGGGATCATACTGTATATGTCCGATGTCGTCCCCACCTTCAAGATTTTATGGAAAGGGTTGCCAGCCTTTTTGAGATCATTATATTTACTGCTAGCCAAAGTATTTATGCTGAACAGCTTCTCAACGTGTTAGATCCAAAGAGGAGGGTGTTTCGCCATCGTGTATTTCGTGAATCATGCGTTTATGTGGATGGAAACTATTTGAAAGATTTGACTGTTCTTGGTCGTGATTTATCACGTGTTATCATAATTGATAATTCCCCACAGGTATTCATTCTTCATTAAGCCTGATTCCCCCACCCCTTGAATTCCGGCCTTGTGTTGCTCCTGGAATGAGTTCTATTCTAGTAATCTGAAAGTTTTTTGTTTGTTTTAGTTGATAAGCTTTTTTAGAAAATGGTTAATTGAGCATATTTTTTAAGCCGACTTTGTAGTAGTCGTAAATTCTAAGGCAGATTTTGTACTAGTCAGAAATTCTAAGGCAAGTTGATCTTTTGCAGGCATTTGGGTTCCAAGTCGACAATGGTATTCCCATTGAGAGTTGGTTTGATGACCGTTCAGATCAAGAATTACTGCTGCTACTTCCATTTCTCGAAAGCTTGGCTGGGGTGGAAGATGTCCGGCCATTGATTGCCCAAAAGTTCAATCTGAGACATAAAGTAGCTTCAGCTGTGTATCCATCTTCAAACTCAAACAGAGGGGATCCTTTTGAAAGGTAAGCCTGGCTCCTTGATTGTTTGGCTTGGCTGCAAGAGCATTATTCTCCTAGACGAGTGTATTCTTCTGTATCAAAGCATGCCTATTGTAATCAAGTAGCTGATGAAAAAACTTACCAGGCGCTCGACATTGTAATCTCCTGTCAAACATTTGTAATTTCCGATTCATCTGAGCTCTATGTTTTCGGGCGCAATCGGATGATATAGGTTACCATGAACTCCTTATACATGTTTTGAGCAATTAATAAATCTTGTTCCTTCTGTTATGAGTAGTTTTTTTTGGTTCTCCATAAGGTGATAAGCAGTATGAATAAATTATCAACTATTGGAAAAAAGTTGTTTGTAACATGGGCATAATCTGTGGTGCATTTGAATCCTTTATAGCCCATCCGTAGTAGTAGTGCATGACTGCATTCACTCTCAATAACTTGGAGGGGGACTGTTACCAGTGAAAAAGCTATACGCTCTCCATCAAGGAACAAACAGTCATGTACCATATAATGCTTACGATCTAGCATGAGTGGAGCAGATTTTGAAGGAAGAAGGCAGGATATGATTGTGAAGCAAAGTCCTCAACAAGTGTAACAAATTAGAAATAATTAGGATAAATTATAGAGATAAAAAAATTCGGTTATTTTAGGTGATTATAATGTTTTACTAGAAACAAACTATAATATGTATATTAAAATATATTACTAACTATAATCGAGTCCTATGAGGTTACACAAATAAACAAGTGATTGGATAAATCTAAGATATTTATGTGAGAGTTGTAAGTTGATTAAATTAGGTGATTGATCATTTTGAGTCACTTTATTATTATTATTATTATTATTATTATTATTATTATTATTATTATTATTATTATTATTATTATATATGGGGTTGAAAACCCTGATTGAATTTGACAACACTAGCTTTTGTTTTCTTTCTCACATTACTCAAAAACCCTAAAAATCAATCAAGAACGGTTCTTGATTCCGTACTAGTATACGTGGGTAATCCAATACTGCTTATGAACCAATACTAGAGGAACGGCATTTGACGTTCTAGATTCTCCGAAAACGTGTCATTTTGCTTCGAGGAATTCACGCATCAAGATTGTGTTATACTATACTGATAATTCGTATTATTATATGCATGAGATCCTGTTTTAGATGTTAAGAAATCGTTTCTTGAAATTCCGCTAATTGCATCTAAATTCTACAGATTGATAATCTAGAATTGCAAAAATTATAAGGATAGGTAGCCTAAGAGCTAAACAAGATTGAGATGAAAAGTTTAAGCCATTTGGAGTGTTGGGCAAGTAAGGCATCTAAAGTTTGTTCAACTTAGATTGAGTTTGCATAATATTTTATCTTACAAGTTTAGAGGGGGAAAAAAAATTTAAAGTTGTTTTTGAAAACCGTGAAAAATCAATTGTAGTAAACAAATAGGAATGGAAGAGGAAACAACCAAGATAGTAAAAGTATCTCAAATCTAATGTAATAGAGTTAGAGACTAGTTATAAGTAAAATTTCTTAAATATTGCTGTCATAAGATCTTAGAGACCACGTAAAAGTAAAAGGAATGTTGAAACTCAAAAATATAGAGAAAGCATTAAATTTTCAAAAGAAATGGTCGAAATCTGAAATCTTAATAAAGAGAGTACATCAAAATTGGTGTGCCCTTTTTCTTCTGAACTTGTAGAGGAAACCTTGAATGAGTTTCCTTGAAAAAATGTAGATGCAACCGAAAACTATTCAATTTTGAAGTGTTTTGTTTACACTGCCATATGGCTTATTAAGTGCTTGGAGAAATTTTAGACAGTTTCACTTCTTTTTCCTTCCATTTTCTAAGGCTTCTTGACTTCCTAACTAACATATCTACATTCATACGTACGTTTCTATATTTGCAATTCTCGTAGGCTTTTTTTTAAAGGCTATACAAAGACGTTAGCTCAACATAGATCTCTGGCATAATCTCCTACAATCATTACGATTTAAGTACATTTACTCCTTATTAAATACAAATTTTGTAAGTTGGGGAAGATTAAGTAGATAGTGTATTAATCAACAAAAATGGACTATATGGTATAAAAATAAAATCTAACAAACAAATACATAACCATTCAAGTTTTTAAACCCTTTCTTTTACAAAGTAATTAAATAACCGGATTACACCATATTTATAAAGATTATTGCTTAATTTGCCTCACATTTCAAGGTAAAATTTTCTCGTGTTTCGAACCAATTGATGCTAATTTCAAGAAAATTTGGTAATGCACCAAAATTTGAAAAGGAAATGAGACTAAACAAAATTAAAAGATACGGAAATTTGAGAGTGGCAAAATCCCAAAAAGGGTTGATATTTGGATAAGTGGCTTTAATATATCACTTTTATTCCCATCATAATCCTTTGTTTGTGTTGTTCTCTTCTTCTTTTAAAGATTGTTCCATTTGACTTTATATTGTTTTCAATACAAAACTGTAAACGTTTTTATCTTCAAATTTATTAGACAAAAAATTATAAAAGTATTGATATTAAAAAAATTACATTGAGATGTATCCAACAATATCATACTTAGATATGTTATTTTTTATAACATGATAAGAATTTGGTGATAAAACTTTTTTGAACTTTGACTCTATAAATAAAAATGGGACAATTTTTAAAGTGTAATGTGTAAGAAAAAATGAGAAAAAAAAATGATCTATAAAAATACGAAGAAGCATAAAGAAAAGGAGTAATTGCATGGCACGTTAGTGGGGTAACAAATATATTCTTTGTTAATATGTTATGCGAAGGAGGTGACATTTTCATCTTCAAGCAAAGAGAATAATTAACCTCAATTTTTAACCATTCTTAAGGATATGTTACTTAGTCACCATGCATAATCACGAGGTTGATATTATTGAAGCGTCTAAAAGAAAAAGTTAATGTCCCCATTTTTATTATTATTATTATTATTATTATTATTATTATTATTTTATATATATATATATATATATATATTGCTTGATTAAATTTATGTCTTAAATGTGAGATGTTAGTCTAAAAGCGGAAGCAAATGGGATGATTATACCTAAGTGTGTGTAGGGGAAAAGGAACCATCATCATATGCTAGGATTTACCCATTTATTGGCAACTAGCCACTAAAATTTGAGCCTTTAACATCAACAAAAATTATGTAGACAGTACCCTTATTTTTATGGGACAAATTCACTTAAGTGCAACTTCTACCCATTTGTTAATTGTGTATATCTTTCACCCAACATTATCGTATGAGTGTAGTAGTTAATTAGGATGATCTATTATGAAGTACTCCCTTAGTTTTTTTTTTCTTTTTTTACTTGTTACATTTCTATTTTGGGAGTCAAATTTTATAAGTTTTGACCATAAATTATAATTACGTTATAACAAATAATATATTTAAGTGAGATTATTTTGGATGCATCTCTACGTAAATTTTTAGAATAATGAGTTTTTATAATTTTTTATCTTACAAATTTAGATAAAAAATCGTCTTAATTTGTATGTTATAGACTATGAAAAATCAAATGTAACAATTAAAATGAGACAAAGAGAGTATATTAATAAAGTTTGCTTTGGTCTAATGGTTTGAATTGTACCCTAACGAGATCAGTGACGGAACATTCTGGAAAGTCCTACCAAGATTGCCAATTGGTATTCTCTTTTAACACATAGGAGTCAAATTTTAAACATCATAAGTTTGCCCTAATATGATCAATAAATCATCAGCCTATACATTATGAAGATCTCATGCTAGCTTATCTTCACATATATACTTTTGAAATTATATAGTCGGGAATATTTACCATGATTATGCCTCCGAATTCCCCCAGCATGGTGGATTGGCACCATTAAGAGCTGAGAATTATATTGCATGCACCCTTTAATTAAGTTCCATTTTTTTCGTTGGTGTTTCTAAAGATTCGCAATTTTGATATCTTAATTACTTCTATTTTCTTTTCGCAGACAATCTTTTTCTTTGAATAATTAAGACACCAACATAATTTTAGTAACAAAAAAGACCACATATTTAAAAATAAAAAAATAAAAAAATTTGCAACACGTTATCCTTCTATTTTATTACAATGTGGATTTTGAATTATCACGATACAAATATTATAGTCTGTCTTATAAAATATAGTTATTAAAAATAACCTACAAAAGCTATTTATTTTTACCAATAAAAATGATATTCTTGATCATGAAGTAAATAGTTAAAGGTATTATTGAGGGAACTTCGATGTCAAAGTCACGTATTTATTATTTCTTTTGTTCCTTAAAGATTACCCCATTTTAAATTATCTAGTCAAATTTTAAAAAGTTTGAGTATAAATTCTCACCATATTATAAGAAATAATATATTTAAAAAATATTTTGTTGGATACATCTCAATGTAAAGTTTTAAAATATTAGGGTTTCATAATTTTTTGCCTAACGAATTTAGAAATAAAAACGTTTAAAGCTGTTTTTTTTAAAAAAAAAAAACTTAGCAGGTTGAAAATAGGAAAAAGAAGAAAAACAGGCAACATAAATAATTTTGACGTTGTGAAATATCCAAGGTTGTTGGGCAGTGTCAGAAGCATCTATAAACGGACTGTACTGATCTGCAAGTCTTCAACCAAATTAGCCAATACTTCAACTACTAACCTTTAAATGCTCCTCCTGCTGAGTGCTGACCATTATCACTGCCTCACTGGACCACTCATCTTTATCAATTTTTTTGGGTCATTAAATATTGCTTGCATTTTTCAAATACAATCTCAATTTATCTTGAAATTGCTTAGACTTTCTTCTCTCCCTTCAGTGAGACCTTAGATCCCCTCTTTTCAAAGCTTTGCTAGTTTTTCAACATTACAATTCCTTCTTTCTTTTAACACTTGTCTACTTTTTTTTAAAAACCCATAAAAAAATAAAAAAATTTAAGAAAATAGAATCATTCCCATCGATAACTCTTTTTTTTTTTTTATGTTATATTCTTAACTTTTAAAATTATCATTCCGAGATTAATAATAACTTTTACCTAATTATTTTTGGCAAATATATCAATATTACCCTTATCCTTTGATCTCATCCAACTGGGCCTCACCCTATCGGAATCTTCCAATAATCCTCCTGATTTGGGTACCAACTGTTAGTATATATATGACGTGGAGAGTGATCCACACGCACCAAACTCCATTCAGCTACTAACCCAGCAAGTTTATTGGCTTCCATAGGAACAAGAAGGATGGTACTGACTGTTCTTTGAGTATTACAAAGCTGTTCTTTGGGAACCGAATCTATGACATTAAGTGATTAAGTAGGTACATGATGAGGGTGTTGGGTGGGTGGGGGAATGAGAAAAGAAGAGAAGAGTAAAGAAAAAAGTATGAGAATAATATTAAGTATTTTCACTGGAAAAATTAGGTAAAAGTTATTATTAATGTCACAAATGATTATTTTAAAAACTAAAGGATCATTGTTGATAAATGTTTGTTTTTTTTCAACAATCGAATCAAATGTAAAATTAAAAAATTGAGGGTTATAAATCAAAATGGTCCAAAAAAGAAAACGAAATTGATATTATAGATTTATTTATGAAAATTCCTAACTAATAGGTTACGTAAACTACTTAATACTACATCGTTCTTATAACAAAGTTCAATTGTATGTGCAGTTATGTGACAAGAGACAAACTTGTACTCGTACATATTTTTGACATTAAATTCACCTCTTTGAAAATATTAATGGTTATAGTTATTGCTTACGTTATTACCCACGATTATCCATGCACGTGTTCTTACAACAATGACCATAAATAGGGAACAATTTTGTATAGGAAACATCTTTAGCAATATTTAGTTAATGTGATTAATCTCACTTCTTTTGCATCAATGACTGAGAATTTGCGAGGTAACTATAAAATCCAAGGTTACATAGAAAAGTTCTCTAGAAATTTTGAGGCTAGTTACTCATGTAACACCAAAGTGAACTACGTGGTGTATCTATATTTGGACCTAAGAGAGACAAACGGTAAGATTCTAAACTCAAAATTTACTGCTGTAAATAAAATTATAAGACAATTTGACAGACTCTGATCTACCCATGCATACGTTACTACGGACACGAGTGTCATGTATAAATTCCACTCCCACGACGTGTTTGAGCCAATCTTTGAGATTTATCAATTCATCAGGAAGTAAGTGAAAAAGATAATTCCATAATAATCGCCTCTATGATCCTAATATCTACATGAAAATTGTAAGCTCTCCAATTAATGTACAACTGTAGTTGTATCTCCAAATGTGATTTGTCTTATTAAACTTTCAAATGCACCCTTAAAGTTGGTATGATTTTTCTAGTACGGCACCAGAGTACCCCCTTTTTTCCAAATATACCTAATGTCTTTTTACTTATTTTTCAAAATGGTTTGATTTACTCTCTTTTCCATCCTCCTACTATCAAATTCTAGTTGGCTCCCACACATCGACAACCCAAGTGCAAACTGTTGCATTCGCCACTTCTCTCCCCTTTTTTCCTACATTTTTTAATATTGAAATTAATGCATTAAACTAGTTATCATACAACATTTAGTACAAAAATCAACATTAAACAAATACATAACAAATTAAATCAAATAAAGACATCCTTCATCAAAATTCCAATCATTAAGTAAATCTTTCCCGTACATATCCCCTAAAATATACATCGTTGTCTAACAAACAACCTGACTAGATGTGAAAGCCATAAGAATGATAATCATAGGTCTACATCTGAAAATTTAAAATTTATTGTGATCCCGTTTTAACCTTAGTCAACAAATCAATCTTACGGTTATCTATTAGATGAAAAAAAAAAAAAAAAAAAAAAAAAAAACGGTAAGAAGGATAGAAACTAAAAAAAGCTCCTTCAAACTTAACGTTAGAGGTGGGTGGGGTTTAAGAGAAGAGGGAGGGAGAAAGAGAGCTCAACAAAAAAGCACACCTTTATTCCTATATGAAAACACTACCTTCCCACACCTTACCGATCGATCTGTGGTCAATTCAATCCCTCCCAAAAACAAACTCAAGAACATGCTCTTTTTTGACCAACATCACGAGAAAAGCAAAAGACAACACACCTAGGAAAAAATAAAGAGGACTATTTGCCACAATGATTCATACTAGTATCTATTTTCATAGGATGCCCTCTTTTCCCCACATTATTACCTAATACATCTTCAAACTTCACAACTGGATGTCACCAATAATCACACCCACACCCACACCCGTGATTTTTCCGCGGTTATGGATATTAAAATAGCATATGGTATGGTATGTGAATACACAATCAAAATTCCTAATAGTTTCTAACATATTGTAACAAATAAGCTAGCTAAACAAGGGAAGAAACTAACTTCTCTTGTCCTCAAAGTTAAATGGCGGGCTTAAGCTAAATTCATGTTTGGTCATTCATCCAATCCACTTACCTAATATTATTCTAGGTTTTCTCTCCTTGGGCGTAACCATTTACTACAATGTCACATCCGCAACTAATTCAACTCATTTTCTTTTACACCCAAATGCAAACTAGTGCTCCTCTTTTTTTTTGGACTACAAAAGACAAGGTAGTCGTTGGTGATTCAAGTTTTTTGTAATTAAGCCAATAAGCTAGCTTTTTGAATAATAATTAAAAATAATAAGTACACCAATATCCGCATAAGCCAACTAATCCCTTCCTCTATATACAAAATTAAGAAAAAAAATCCCCCTTATAAGGGATTTTTTTTTTTAAAAAAAAATTCCGGATATTTTCGATTCTTTTCCAAAGTTTAACACCCAAGTTTTGATAAAAAGAAAAAAAAAATATTATTCCCACCTTTCTCATTTTGAAACAAAATTTCCTTTTCCTTTTTTTTAATACTTTTAACATGAAGTTGATTTTCCAATTTTACCCTCCCACTGTAACCACCCAACCAAAACGTCGGAACTCCAACTCATGTTTGGCCGTCACAGTTACAGGTCTGCCGCTGCGTTAACGTTAACTGTCCTCATCATCCATATCCATAAAGTTTATCTCACCGTCGTCGTTATCATTGCCATCGCCGTTATCTTCGCCGGCGTTGATGTTTTCTTCAACCCACCTTGGTGTAGGAGCGCACTCTCCCTTATGCCTCAACTTCCAATCAAGTGCTTGACACGCACGGGAGCAGTAATTGACGGCACCACATACCGAGCATCGTCGAAATTCGTGCTTACGTGTCTCCGGTCTACCACACCCAGAGTGAGAGCATAGCCTCAATCCCGGTCCAGGATAATCCTCCCCGGTCCAAGCGGTGAACCACTCTGACAAAAAATTGTTCGCCGGGTGAGCTTCGGGAGCGGGAACATTACAACCAAAGTCACTCAGCAACGGGCAACCGATACTCCCGGCTGTGGTGGTTGATAAGAGGCGATTCCCGCTTGGCTGGGAAGAGACGAAACAGGAAGGTGAAGTAGAGCACGTGAGAGCCGCGGCGAGCTCACGTGCGTTGGCTTGAACAAGGAAACGACGCCCTTCCGCAACGTTTTGGCGGACACCATATCCGTCCTGAAGGCAGTGGCCTAACTCACGGAGTGCATCAACGTGACCTAAGAAGGCGGCACGTGCACACAACGCGACACCCGCGCGTAGGTCTTTGTCACTCTTACTACCTCCACTGCCGTTGAATTGGATCACCGCTAATGAGTACAGAGCTTGCGCGTGCGAGCTAATCGCTGCCTTAGCCATGAGCGACGCGCCGCTGCCTCTGTTTTGCAAACAGTAGAACCGAATCTGTATTACAAATTCATCAAAAGAATTAGAAAATAGAAAAATGATTAAAATAGAAGAAAAATGAGGAATACTAAGGTTATAGTAGAGGAAAAAGAGGAGATGAGTACCATGCCAAGAGTGTAGGAAGCTTCCACATTTCCAGCGTCGGAGCAAGATTTGAGAAACCGATGCGCGGATTCCGACCAATTCTTCGCCTTAATTGCAAATGTTTTCGGAGATGCTTTTGATAGTACCATTGAATTCAGACCTAATCCGTTCAATCTCTTGCACCTACGCCACAAATTCAATCAAATTTCAGATTAAAATTTTCAAGTATTTACAGATGAGAGAGAGATACATATAGTACTATTTGCAGATGAGAGAGATATACAGTAGTATACATACGTGATGAGGACGTTGACGAAATCGGCAGGACAAGAGGCGGAGGAACTGAGCTTACAGAGGATAGAAACGACGAGATCGTCTGGTAATCCGTCGAAAAAGTCAGAACCGCCAGCGTTAAATTCGGGCGAGATTTTCACTCTTTTCCGGCAAGGCACCGGATCTACTCTCTCTCTAAAACTGTAAATGAAATCATTATTATCGTTTTGAGGGGGCAACAACGATCTTTTATTGACCTTAACCTGGTTTTGGTTGTGAAAGGAGAGAGTGACGGTGGTTGTAGCGGCGGAGGCTGTGGAGGAGGCATGGATTTTAGGATAACATAGTCCTCTTCTTGTTCTCATTTTGGAATAAAGGTATTCACAATATTAAAGGCTTTTCTCTCTCTAGACGGAGGAAGGAATGCTCACACACACACAGAGAGTCTCGGGAAGACGACGACGAGGAACGAGAGAGAGCGCGAGGCTTATATAGGGAAGATTTGGGCCTCCATTTTCTCAGTAAAAAAAATAAAACTAAATTATAAATTTAATAGAGTAGAGTAAATTAGGAAGGTGGCTGTAATTACGGATTTGACCCCTGAAGCCTGCTCTGGATTTGCTCAGCTGTACTTTCTGAGGTGAAACAGAAGATTTTTTTAACTGGGTCAAACGGGGTTGACTGAACTGGGTAGGATAGTAAGGAGTATGATTGCCTTTTCTGCTTCTGTAGTTCTATAACAGTTTGGAACAACATTTTTGAGGCATTTAACTTACCTGTCAAATTGTATTCGACCCCTAATATTTGCACCAAATATTGGAACAGTTCTAAATTCCACTCGTAACGGTTCACCCACACCGATTATTTCTTCTTCCCCGAATTATAGAATTAGACTTTATAAAATTTAATCATCAATTCTCACTATATTATAAAAATTATTTATTTTTAAAAGTTATATTATTGTATAAATACCAATGTAAAATTTTAAAATATAAAATTTCATATTTAGAGATAAAAATATTTTAAATCATGTCTTACATACCATGAAAAATCAAATAGGGTAAAAAATTTGGGACAAATAGAGTATTGAATTGACTTATACTATAGGAAATATATGTTTTAGAATTAATACTCTATTTGTCCCAAACTCGAGTAGGGTAAAAAATTATCTAAAATATTTTTCCTACAGAGTATAAGTGAATTCAATACTATATTTGTCCCAAAAATCGAGTAGGGTAAAAAAATTAAAGACAAATAGAGTATCGAATTCACCTTTCAGATAATTTAGTTCATTCTGTGTATAATTAACATTGCAAACATTATTCTATAGGAAAAACATTGCCAAGCCATGGAATAAAATTTGGTTGAATATGAGTCAAGATACTATGTGAGCATCATCACAATTTGCACTGATGTCGCAATAGTTACCTTGTTAGATAATTTACCATTTGCCTATTAAAGTAATTACAAATATCACAAATATTCACTCCGATTTAGAAGTGATTCTTTTAATACACTGCGATACATATGTATATATATTTTTTCCTTGAATGAAGAATATGCCATATTCAAGTCTTAAATTGTTAGAGAAAGAACTCAAGAAAGATTTAGCCATATTTATTTCCAAAATGTTGATGAGAAGCAATAGAAGCACTAGCACGTAGCGCACTTGTTTGGTTTATAAAATCAAAACTGCCAATGCAAATAGGAATATTGACAACAAAGATTAGCTGATGATCCACCGCAAATTTGGGCCCCGCCTTTTAATACAGAGAGAAAAGACTAGGAAATGTATAACTTGTTCATATATCGGTCCCATGGAATATCTAATTCGGGTTTTATTCATTCATTTGTTCTTAGATGTAAAATTTATGAGCTTTGGCCCATACTTTGCTCCCCCCCCACCCAAAAACAATAATATAATATAAAGTAGTCTTATTTACCTACTATTTTTTTTTATTATTTTTAAGAATAATGTTATATACATCTGTTGGAATTCAAAAAGTATATGGGATATAATAAAATAAAATGTCTTCAGTAAAAGTGATCATCGATAGAATAAAAGTTACTCCTCAACACAACATATGTTAATTTTTATTTACTTTGAGGGATAATTTTTGTTATATTAAAGGGTCTCTTTTACTAGGATAAAATAACTTTATTGTGTCCCTTGTGTATTCAATACTTTATGAAAATTATATTTAAACATTTGATATACCTTCTTATATAGAAATTATTTGAAAATACAGGCTAAAAGCACGCCCAAATAATTTATTATTAATGTTTGATTTTTTTTAAATCTCTTTATTAACAATCCTAATAATTTTTTATTGCATTTTTCTATTTAAACAAATTCGGCATTTTAATTAAAAAAGAAAAAGAAAATACTTAAATTACCATCATCAAAGTTTATGCTAGGCATCTACGAAAAAAAAGGCAAAAAGTAGAGGAAGAAGCTAAGCAAACAGAATTAGCTATTTGCAAATCATGGTTTAAGTTGCTAACACGTTAAGCCAAACAGTATCGAATTGAAATTCAAGGAGCTAAGAAAGGGAATAAAAACAATAACTATTGGAATGACTAGAGAATGGTTCTTTTATTTCTGTTAAAATATTTGTTGACCTTCAAATATCATCTTCATGCAAATTCAAAGTTCAAAAACTAAATTAAAATTTTGCAATCAGTGTTTTTTCTTGGTAGATATTTATCCAAAGCATTATTTATGCAATTACACAAGGATTATTTTCAACTTTTTTCTTTTGAATCTCGTATTAAAAAAGTATTAAAAAAAAGAGAAAAAGAAAGCAAAGTATTCCACCTAAAGCTAACACCTAATTATCTTTAGTAAATGTTAGAGAAAATTTGAAATGAATGTAAATTGGTAATTAATTGATCACAAAATTTGCTCCACTATATATACGATCTACTTAAATTTAAAGCTAGGTTGGCTTGTAAGAAGATTGATAACAAAGACCTCGTGGAGGTTATTGGGACACACGTTGAATTATCAAAAGTTAACTTGATCCGAATAATCCATCTAAACCTATAATGATTTGAATCTGATTTGCACCCATTTTATATATGAAAATGATGACCCGTAATCTGACTTGAACTAAACTTGATATTACTGACAATCAATTTGACCTAATACTTTATGATCCAAACTTGAACCTAGTACACCCGACCCAATATAAATCGGCAACCAATTTGAACCAACTTGACAATAACGCAAACACGAAATGACATTCGACTTGATTATAACCTAGTTAAAAACTTATTATAACCCGATACAAGCTGTTACTGGCCCAAACCGTGATGATTCATAACCTGTTTTATTTCAATCCATTGTTGACTTGACCTATTAATGACCCAAATAGTAAGTTTTATTTCATATAAACCATTGGATGATGATTGTTTCCATAAATAACCCTTATTATTCACATAGTAATCATTAAATTTTTAGAATATAGATTGATAATGAATTTTCCCAAGCTTGTATTCGTACTCGGTAACATCGACCAATCTAGATTAATGTGTGTTAATACCAGAAGGTCAGATAAATGCACCATAATGTACTGATCGTGCATGGTAATATTTTGAACGGTACCCACTCCCTCTTCACATCACATTCTTCCAATACCTTAAGGAATACCAGTGAAATTTCTACTAGGGCAATCCTTTAAATACTCTTCAAAGGGTTATGCTATGCATAATTTTTAGGATCGTAGATAAATATTTAATGTATATTCTAATATGAAAGTAATCTATAATAAATTAGCGTTATTAATTATTTATTTAATTTATCTTTTCACTATGGGACTCTTATAGACAACTCTAAAGATTGTATACAACATACATTTTCCTTCTTTACTTATACCTATAGTCACTTACTAATCTTATACTCCCCATTATATGTAGATATCATGATACAATTATTGCTCCACAATATATAGAGTGTGGGCAATAGTAGTAAGTTCCTACAAGGGCCGATCATTTCAACTCCAAGTCGGATTAAGGATCATTTCAACGCTTATCACTTAACATTAAAAATTATATAAAAAATTAATAGTTTAAAACAATACATTGAGATAAACCTAACAAGATTTCGAATAACTATAACTTTTCTTAAAAAAATCAATTAAATGAAATTAAAGCAATACTTGTGAATAGTATAGTAGCCAAATGCGTGGAACTAAAAAATATTGGGGGAAAAGACTAAAATCATACTTTTTGAAAAGTACATAACTTAGGTTTAGTAAAAAAAATATTTATCCCCGTAGAAAAAAATGTAATTGTTAATTTGTGACGGTAACTTGCCAACGTTGAACTGTCACCTTACTAAAGAAAAGTTTGTAAAAATACGGATAATTTTTGAGGTAAGAATAGAAAATAGGTTCCAAATCAAGCAGCCTCTTAAAAAAGGCATGCTGATGATAGAGTTTGCCCTTGCCCACTTTATAAGTTATATATCCCTAAGTTTGAATTAAATATATTACACAAACTGAATAAATTTCAAACATGTCATGAAGTTGATTAGTAGTTTAGTGGTTGTAAAATAATACAATACTATGATACTATAATTTTATTAGATTATAGGTCGCGTAAGATTGTAAAATGCTAACATGGACTCACATCGCCGTAATTTTACTAATTCTTGTCAGTTGTCACATCAATAACGACGATTGTCTTGTGTGATTCGGTTTAACTTTGCTTCTCACTTCATTTATTTATTTATTTATTACTATTTTTGTCCTTTTATTTTTGCCTTATTCTAATTTTTTGGTTAAAGATACAATTGTTTTACTATTTATTCTCATTATGTTATTATAATTAATATAATTAAGTAAGAATTTATTAGATTCGTATTAATGTCAATTTTTAAAACATTAATTTTTAGTATATTTTTTTTGTTTTATGTAGTTAGAGAAAAAAAACATTTTAAGTTGTATCTTAAAGATTTTACAAGATAAATAGAACAAACATTTGAGGGACAGAGAGAGTACTAAATTACCAATTACTAGCTTCGTTTCCAAATTTATCTTATTACTCTGTACCGATTATTTTTAAAGTTGAGATTTACATTAACCTCAAATGTATTTGATTAGCTAAATATGGACTAACATCACAATAGGACAATCAGGTATTTTCCACTTATGCTACATTAGATAATTTTACTTATTTTTGATGAACTCTTGCATATCTTCCATAACTAAATCCATTCTTTGCTAAACATAAACTACACTTCATAGTATTTGTATAACATAACTTATTTTGCTACATTCATTTTTTTTTTTTATCGGAACTTTTTTTTGAATATTTCTTTTAATATAATTAAGTTGATGTGTATATCGAGTTATATGGTTATTTAACCTTCTACTTATATAGATCAATGTTACATTGGTATTGTAACGAAATAGAATAGTACTTAAAGATTAATCGCTAAAATTAAAGAAAAAGCGGCATATTAGCTACTCGTACATCTTTCTACAAAACTATATTTTTCGTTTTATATCAATCTACAAAAATAATTATAAGCTACGGAGTTCTTGATTAGCTACTCACTATGTAAGTTAGCTCTCCTAGGATTTGTAGGGCCTATCAAATTTTTTTTACCTTAGTTTTGAACTTTTTCATATTACTTTAAGAAATAAAAATTTTCAATATCCTTACTTATATACACTTCACATACAAAATATTTCAAAACATAATTATTTGATATTTCTTCCTTATTATAATTATTCAATGACTTACTTGCATGATTCTTTACGCAATTTTAAAGTGCATGGTAATCTAGAAAATGATATAGGAAATTTGGAGGGAGCTATATAATTGACATTTTTTTTTTTATTGTCAATAGTTTGACAATAAGGCATGATGCGAGATCAATGTTTGACGTAAACATTGAGCGGGCCACATAATATAATGTTGGTTTTAATTAAAAGGAAGGTAATATATGGTGTATAAAATTTATGTCACATGACGTATAAATGTTTGAATAAATGCTTTTTAATATATTAGTATAAATGAATTTAGGAAGTAATATGTTTTTCCCAAAATAATAGTATGTATAGAGTATAATTTTGAAAAAATTAGTTGTTCAATCGATGTTATTAATGCTTAATACGGAGTAACTCTTAATGTTCTCTATCTAATCTTCTAAAAAGGGCTGCATTTACAAGTTCTTTTAAAGATTGATATTCTATAAATTTATAATTGAGTATTTTCTAAAAAAATTATAATTATAATATTATTTTCGTATAATGATTGACAATAATGTATTAACTTCGAGAATAATTGTCATTTGTGAACATTAAACATCGAAAATTGTGGATGAAAATAATTTTTTAATTTTTTTTTTTTTTAACATAAGCGGATGGAAGTGGGCAAAAAATCTCTAGTTGATTGGATTCTCGAGCTTACATGATTGCTGCATCATGCATATGGGAGTTTTATGTGAACTATCCTCGTGAAATATTTTGACTAGTATCAAAATATAATGCGTATAAGCAACGTAATTATTAGATGGTTTAATCAGTCATGTTTTTTGAAATAAAATGCTTTTTTTTTTTAATGATTAGGAGAAGCTAAAAAACTTCTCAACGGTCTTTTGAGTGTGGGTTTTAAATCCCCGATATTAAGATTAGAAGGTGAAAATTTATCCATTAGACTAAACTTAGCTAAATGAGATATAAGATGACTTATAGATGAAACAACATATAATATATGTTTACATGTATTCAACTATTTCAAATTGCATATTTTAAAATTTGATTCATTATTTTGCTAGCTATATTATAAGTGCCGTCTAAAATGATGAACTAAAGGAAAAATCCGATTGTACTTTGTATACATGTTTACTTTATAGACAATATAGCATATTTGGATGTATCTCAACACATAAAGTATAATACAATGTTGGACTAAGACTGATAACAAAAGAAAAAGCTTATCTAAAAACCGAGAAGAGAATGTTGTGGCGTGAAGAATATCACTGCCCTAAAGTCGAATTTGCCTTGCACTCGTACACACGACCTCTTGGCAATCAACCCCTAGGGTTACACGACTTCACTCGAACTGTGTACTCTGTAAAAGTGAATTGAGAACGATAGTAATCCAATACCCGAAAGTGTTTGTGAATATTTTGAGAGGAAAAATTAAAAGCAAAGCTCAAAGGCTACGGTTTTCTGGCTGCTAGCAAGAATGACCAAAGGAAGGTAGATATATAGAATATCTAGGGTTTTTGAGGAAGGAAAGTCAGACCTTAATTTACGGGTTAATAATGTAACGTTGCCATAATGAATTGAGCGAATTAAGGAAATGACCAATGCAATAACGGCAAAGATATTATGACCGTTATTAACGTGTAAAAGATTTCGACCAAAAAATTAGAATCATGTATAAAATCTCGCCCCACCCCACCCGTGCACATGTCACGAACACAAACCGAACCAGGCCGGGCGGCAGCGCGCGAGGGGTTTCCCATTTCTAGCCCATACTACATGTTTAACAATATTAAATGGAACTCACCTATATAAAGTGAACTAAACTCCCTTAAATCTTCTATGTGGGACACATAGAAGTATAAACTATGAACATTACTCTTTTGAAACAACACTTAGGAGTATTATACCCATTTATCTCCAACATACAATGATTTGAATAAGGAATTTGCGTATGTGATGTTTGAATTTACTTTGACCTTTAAAAATTAATCCAATTTGTGTATTCCCACATGGGTTAAATTCTTAAATAATTTATTGTATGGAGTTGTATAACTTATGATAATAATAATAAAGGAAGATATTTGATTTCTAATTTAAAGTACCACATTTTTTATGCATCATATTTACTAAAAACATTTGTTTTCATTTGATATTTACTTCTCTTAACTTATACTCTCCGTCCCTTGATATTTGCCTTATTTTGACTAAAAGTTCTTATAAAAATGATTAAATAAGACAAATATCGAGGGAAATAAAAGTAATTCGTACTTATCAATCTAAGTTAGAGAGTAAACTTAAAGTGGTTGATTGTGAAAAAGTCAAGAATTGAGAAATCAAAGGAGTTGTGGAGTGAGGAAGAAAGAATTGAATATAAAGCTGCTAAATTTTGCCCGAATGGTGAAACACGTAAAGCATAATATCAGAACTCATGCCGACGTGGACGCAAGTAGTGATGTAGACTATTCGTGGCATCCTTGTTGGGACCCATCTGTCAGTCTGTCTATCCTTACTCAACCTGGCCGTAGTATGGTTTTTAACTTCTTTTTATAGAATTTTCTTGCGAGTAAAGCGGACAAATTAGCTACTAATCTACTATACTTAAAATGAGTGTCTAGTGTTATTTTATTTTTCGGCCGTTTTATTGTAAAAAATTAAAAATAAAAAATCTTCTCACCTTCTTTGCTTCTCCTATCCCCCGTCTTTTTCTTCCCCTTATTGACATTTTACTTCCAATTCTCTAAGGGATGTTTGGTTCAATATTTTGGAATGAATTTTAAATTTATACCTTTTATTGGACTAGTTTGATTAAGACTTCGTTTAGTAGGATGTAAAACGTTTTTCTTGAAACTGTTTTTCCATTTACATTATCTGCTTAGAGTAAAATATAGGATGTAAAACTTATAATGTAAATTCATTTTACACCCTATTGAAAATATTTTTTTTCAAAATTGAGAATAAAACAATTTTACATCAATTTACTCCAAAAAAAATACCAATTAACAAGCAACTCACGCATTACCAACTCATGCATAGAGATGGACACGGGTCGTACCGTGCCCGTCATGGACCGTGTCAGCTCGTGTCTGACCTCTTGTCGTGCTGTACCGTGCCTAATTGTGGTGGTGTCGTGCTGTGTCGTGATACCTTTCCCTAAAACTCGACCAATGGCCCAGCACGACCTACGTTCTTGGTGTACCGTGTCGTGCCTCGTACTTACCTAATTTTTTAACAAAAAATAAAAATAAAGTATATAGTAGAATTGAAAAAAAAAATTAGATAATATAAATTATATTATAAGAATATAATCATATTATAAGAATATAATCATATTAAAAATAATAGTAATATTAATTGTACTAGTAATAATAATAATATTACTACTAATAATAGTATTAAATAATACTAATAGTAGCGTGTTTTAGGCTGTGCTTCGTGCCAAATTGGCGTATTTCTCGCGTGCTAGTGCCTAAATTTTTGTTGTCATCTGCAGCGTGACGTGTCGTGTTATGATTGTGCTCATGTCGTACTGTGCCAAAAGTGTGCCTGCTCGACCTGCGTGTCGGCCCAGCCCATGCTTAGCTCTATTCACGCATTCTTTATTTCTTATCATTTTGGTAACCTCTCTCTCTATCTGCTCCACACTTTCTCTCTATTAAAATTTGGGGTAAAAATCCACAATTTCTTTTCATCTTCTTTGAATATCATCAATTAAGTACGTTTTTTCGAATCTCGTGTCTTGATTATTAAATTATTATACTATATAAAGAATTTAAATAAAATTTTATCCATTTTAGTCGAAAATAAAAATAAATAATCTAGATTTCTCCCCGATTCAATTGGACCATGAAAGTTTCTCATGAAATGTGGGCAATCACCAGTTTATTTGAAATTAGAGTATAATTTTTCTTTTTGTTAGAATTTAAAATGTAAAAGTACAAACTATTACATTATAACCGGTTGATTGGTTTACCTGTTTGATTGTGAATATATTTACCTGTTTGGTTGATTTTCTTATTCGATTGTGAATACTCCTTTATAAGTAGCTTAAGGTCTTTTTATAATGTTGAACCAAATTTTTTAGGGGTTTATGGAGATATTTTATATAATGTAATGTGTTATTAGAAAATCAGAGAAATATATTGTAGAATCTATAAAAAAATATTTGTTATAGCATAACAAATTTAGCTAATGACAAACAACTAAAAAATACAACGAAAAAAGGTTAAAAAATGACAAGAGAATACAATTAGAAAAGTTAATAAGAGTAATTGATTTCAGTTCAACTAAACAATGGAAAATGTTTAAATGTAAAATCATTTTCCATGCAACTAAACAACGGAAAAGTTCCATGAAAATGAGTTTTCTACCGTAAAAAGTTTTCCATGGAAAACCATTTTCAGTTGAAAACATTTTACGCCCTACTAAACGGAGCCTAAGTATGAATGAAATTACAAATTTACGGGGCTCTATCTTTTTTCCAACCCTTTGAAATTTCATATCCATCATAATCCAAAAGATTTATAAGGTATGACCATTTGAATCCATACTCTTAAGAAATAAGAAATGAACTTCTATATACCATATCATTCCTGAATGGCAAACCAAACGCCCCTAAAATATTTTAAGAGTACTTTATATGTAGTATTCTGCCCTAATAAAACTAACCTAGTTAGTTCATATTATTTTTCTAATATTTCGTTTATATATATTCTAAGTATCACTTAGCACATTCATTAATTTTTTGACTGGAGAGTAATGTATTCATTTCATTTCATTTCATTTTCTCCTCTCTTTTATGCAATGTGTGTAGATTATATTGAAATGAATTTTCACTTTTCTTTTAAATCACACCAATTAGGGCAATTGCTACATATATCACATTCATTGATTTTTGACAGGAGAATACTATATTTATTTCATTTTCTCCCCTCTTTTTATGCAATGTGTAGAGATTAGATTGAAATGAATTTCATTTTTCTTTTAAATCACACCAATTAGGGCAATAGCTACATTTATAACAAGATCAACAGTGATAACTTGAACTAGTTGTTTGTAACAAATTAAATACAAAATAGTTGATTTAAATTTCTTTTTATCAAATGAAATATACATAGTACTTACTACATGATGGAGTCTTTACCAATATATCCTATATCTTATGTACATATATTATTATTTTAGTGTAGAAATTAAAGTAATACGAGCAAAACCTAAATCCTTTGCTTTGTAATTGCCACATGTCACCTTCTTACCGTCTTATCGTGTGTCTCATCTTTTATGAACTTATACCGTTACATCACTCTTCGATTTATTTATTTATGATTATTATTATTGGTTCCGTGTGCGTCTTTTGTGTCAATTTCACACTATGCTTCAATTCTGTTATGAAATTTGATTACAAATTATAGAATTGTGCACCCCTAGTTTCCCACATGAATTGTCATTGTATGGTTGAATTATATCATAAAGGCTCCAGATTTAATTTGGAGCTTTATTGATCGAGTTATATCATAAAAGCTCCATAGTTGGAGTATAATGGATCAAATTTGGCTATGAAAGGCAATTAAGTTGGAGTGGTTGTGTGGTGGGAAGGTTGTTATCATGTCGTGCGTAATGTAGGCTGCAATGGCTGGTCGGGTTTTATAGTGGGCTAGCGATTTCGGTATCGAATCAGATGTCTTGATCGTCGTATTCACTGATCTCTAGCAGATTATGTTGCCCCTACCTCAAAGGCTCAAACTCAACTTCACTACCTTTTCCTCTTAATTTCTTTGATTTGATAAAAATCTTGCCTACTTAATACGTGCACCCCTTTTATATCACTTTCAATCTCTAGATTTATTGTATTTATTTTTGTTAATATTATTCTACACAACATTTTTTTTCCTAACTTTTCTTCTTTGTTACAAATTTATATTTTGAAAGGACACCAACTAGTAGGTTATGCTATATAAAATTTTTAAATTTTATGTATGTACTCTTTAAAAAAAATTGAGTTACAATTTATTGACAAATGATCCATTTACAAGTTCTTTGAAAGACTAATGTAGAGATAATATAGAATTTAGGTTATTCTTTGACATTTCGTTGGGCCCATGGTCTAATGTTCATCATTATTTAGTTAGAATTTCTTTATTAATATTAGATTAATTTTGAATGTATATTGAATTATATAAGCTTTGATGAATTTGTTCACATTTATCCTGCATACCCCACAAATAAAAGAATAAAGAAATAAAAGTGGCATTGATATTTCCAGATCAATCGGAGGAGTACTATCATCTACTAGAATCCGTCCACAAACTCAAAGTATCCACCTAGTCTGTTCATAGTTTTGATTTATGTGGAATATTTATATGACCATATAGTTATATTGGAATATTTGATTGATCACTATCATTTCTTAAATTTTATTTAATTAGTTATAGTATAAGTATGTGCAACACATGACACGGGTCAAAATACTACATTGAGTTAATTGTCAAACTTTTTTTACTGATTACATAACACAAATTTATTAAAATCATACTTTTTTAAACTTCTCACGCGTTAGTACAGGCACATATTAGTTTTCGTTAATTTTATAAAATCAAATTTCTTATAAAATAATGAAACAATTTGGATAATTTTCCTTTCTCTCCCCTTCCTAAACTTGATAATGCCAAAATATAATTGATATGGGGGTAGTATTCTACTAATTTGTATATGTCATTAGCAAAAACAATATGTTATTTAAATATTATATCACACAGAACATTATAATTATTTGTCTCTAGAACCAACTTCAAAACATGCTGAAACTTATCCAAATCTTACAAAGGAAACTAATAAGACCTAAGAAATCATTAGGTAAAAACGAAGTTATATAATTAGGTTAGTTGATAGTCACTTTAATTAGTACTAATCAACTAACTCAAGTCGGGTTGTATGACTGAAATAGGAAACTAAGAATGAGATCACATGGATTCCATGTGGAGCCAGAAAAAAAAGGACAATCTAGAATAATTTGACACTATCAATTTCTTGAATTTGGATCATATCATAATTTTCAACCGTTAAAAAAAGGGTGAAGAAACTTCAAATATGTAATGGTAAGTCCGTAAGTTTCCCCTTATATTACGTTTCCCAATTACACAAACAGTTGTAGTTAAAGATATATGTTTGGTTTAGCATAGTTGCAATCTAGCTAGAAAGTCTTAGTTCCCTGCTTTGGAGGTCTCTCTTTATGCATCCAGAATATATACACATTTGGTTGGTCCATCTTGGTCCCCCATATCCTATGCTAACGTCAACTTTTTTTTTTTTATTTTATTGGCCAGAGTATCTAGGAGTAGTTCCAATCAAATTAGCATTTCATTTTGATGGGACTGTACACGTTTTTGACCTACTAATCACTTAATGCAATATTACATCTCGTTCTCTCTTTTTATTGGATACACATTAAGTTGGTGTTGGGTATTAAATATATGTATGTCATGATGTATACCTATGTATATCAACAAAAGATCTTGAATATACATGGATATTCCAACAAAAATTTTCCCTTAATATAACAAAAGTTATTTATCAACATAACATATCTTAGTTTTTATTCACTCAATTTAAAGAGTAAACTTTGTTGGGATACAATACTTTATTGTATTTTGTGTGTATACATGATTTTGTGATATACCAATTATCTAATCGAATAAAAGCTCAAATTGGAAGTACAATATTTTTTCAATTTTGATGAAATTAGAAGGGCAAATAAAACAAATACAAAGATAAAACTAAACAAAAGCCAAAGATTAACCAGTTTCTACAGGAATCGTTCTAGTTAAGGCCACATCACTTTAAAAATACGATATGGGTAAACTAACCAAATGTACATTCTCTAAGACTAGCCATTACTTGTGTGTAGACTTGAGCATTGGGTCAGGTTAGGGCGGGATGGGTCACATGCAAAACGGATTGGGCCAAAGAAGATGAAAAATGGGTCGGATCGAGTCGGGCCTAAGGAGATGCATAGCGGGTCAAGTCGGGTCGGGCTGTCCAAATAGAGTTTAGTTTTTATCTATGGAGGGTGATATTTTACACGTATCATCTCCAATATTTGGTAGTGGATCATCGGCAAATAGGTGGAAATAATCCATTACCTAATAATGTTCAAAAGTTTTGGAAATTATTGGTCCATTATTGACCCGACTTGACTCATTAAAGACCCAATAAAACATGACCCTTTAAGAAATTCACCCATTATTAATTAGACCCTTTTATAAACGGACCGGTCAAGGATCCTTAACGGGCCCCTTTGATTTGAACATGTCTACTCGTGTGAAAATTGTCGATAATTTTGAGATTATACAAATTAAGTAACATTATAGCTATAGTTGGACTACGACTACAAAGAGGAGAAGCGTATATATAAGAAAAGATTAGATGGACCATGAAAGTAGTAATTTTGACATCGACTAAAAACTAATTGGAGCATAGAAAACGGAAACGGTCTTGATCATATTATTACTCCCAATATATTAATCACCAAAAACTTTTGGTGGTTTGGTTGCTTAATTTATGAGCATGAGTTAAAATCTATGTAAAGTCAAAAGAGTGTGAAAATCTTGTGTTTCCTAAGAAAAAAATATATATAGTAAAGGAAGAAGAGAAGATCTGGCCTTTCGATTGTTTAGCCAGAATTGTCTATAGGCTATAGTTGTTGGAATGGGTTTAGGGTTTGATACGATTGTAACCAAATTTTATTAGTGAAATAAGGTCTTATTTAGCCTCCATTAAATTTCCATGGTCTCCTCTATCTTATAATTGGAGGGATTTTGTTAATTTTCCAACCAAAGCCTGACTAAGTTTACCTTTCCTTTTCAAATAAGCCAGGAGTTGTAGCTGCCTACCCTTTTTTGGTTTTTTTTAATTAGTTGCATGGTAAATTATTAAATTTGGCCCTCATTAATTAAGATTTTCATTTATTTTCTAATTGAATTTAGTTTGAAAACCATTGCCACTATTTATTGTAGCTGAAAGAGTACTTCCTTTGTCCCCATATTAATACTTTGTAGTAAGATCCAACTATTTATGTTTTCTTTTTTTTTTTTTAACTCTTTATTGAAAATGTTGAACTTTGATCCGTAGATTTGATAATCAATGTCTTGGTGATTAAAACTTATGCTCTTATTTATGCTATGTTTAGTTCATCTTAAAAAATAACTAATTAATTTAAATAAGTTTTAATTAGTAAAAATTAGTTATAACTAGTAAAAAAATTTAACCAATTAAAATAAGGTGAACTTAACATGGCCTTATATACTTCATGTTTTCAAATACGTATGTACTTTTGAAAAGGAACATTACTACAATAGTTCAACATTGTAAATAATTTTGTTTAAAAATATATTATTACTCAAAAGTTTGAAAAGTTAGATATCAATGTATTATTATGATTGTAATATCTCTAGTTATTGCTTAATTTAAGAAAAATAAAAATAACAGTTACTTGCCCTATTGGTCCTTAATTTGCCGACGATTATATTGCTATAACTCTAGTACTTGTTTAGTTGACACAAGAAGAAAATTCCAATGGAAAATGTTTTCTTTATTTTTTTTATGAGAAGCTAATTTTCTTAAAACTTCCTAACAAATTTCCATGACTTTTCCTTGTTATAAATCTAGCACTTGGGAATTTTTCACTTCATAAGAAATAACGTAAAAAATATATTATCTCTATCTCTTAATATTTGTCCCAATTGATTATTTTTTGTGAGAGCTTTTTGGTCAATGAGGTAAATATTAAGAGACAGAAGGATTACTAATAGAAGTTTTAAGTATAAGCCACTTTTCTATTATCCCACAGAAATTGAAATTTCACAAAGAAGTTTCACTTTCCCATTTCACAATTCTCTTTACTTCCATTTCCATTTAATTTCTTTGTCAATATATAAAAACCAAACAAATATCTAAATATATGTCAAAATTTATAGGTTCAATTTCGATATTTTTTGCACCAGTCAATTATGTGCGATAACTCCTTGCGATTCAGAAGTTTTACGTAAAAATCACATTTAAGCTGAAAATTTCAAAAAACACACAACTACAACACCTAAACAAAAGGCATCTTATTTTTAAAGGAAAACCATGAAAAATGGATGAAATTTGGCACAAAAAAGTTTCAAGTGGCCGTGACAAATACAGAAATGGGACCCCCACACTTAATTACTTCAACGTTCGAGATATTTCTGGATTTGGATTAGGCATAGAGTTAAAACGCCACGTGGCGTGCTTACATAAGATGGATTATCTGATGAGGAGATGATAATGTGGATTAGAAGACAAAGGGTGTGGAAGCAGGAAAAGTGAGATGTGGTGACAAGTCGATCAGTACAGTTGACGGCTATATCTTAAGATAGGGGAGTAAAAAAATCGAAGGCAGGGGTGAAAGGCGTGATCTTGAAGCGTTGTCTCATTATTTTGAGGAAATAAAGGTGATGCCAATATTATGAATCTAGGATGTGCCTTAGGGTGGGTGGATAAGCATGTCTAGCTATGTCTTTTTCAGTTTGTACTGTCTTTGAAAATTCCTATTCCAAACAAATTTGGATTTTGGTCTTGTCTTGTAAAGAGTTATATTGCCACAATTGGAGATTAAAGTGGTTTAGAGGTTTTAAATGATTAGTCGGATCTCAATCAAGTTTAGTTTGGTTAAAGTTTTGACTTTGGTATACTCACCTATTATAGTTAGAGATGGTACATAGTCTATCCCATATATTTTATATTTTGATTGTATTCAATATTTTTCCATGGTCGATTTTAAACGGTTTATTTGCTAAGCAATTAAGGTAGAGCAAAGATTTTCACAAAACATTGTACACTACTTTGTACTTCGTATTTGCCTAGGTAAATTTATTAGACAAATTATTTCTGATGTTAACAGAAGAAAAGGAGTACATTAATGGATCAAGATTAATCTATTAATACAATATAAAGTCCAAGATCTCTTTAGACTTGGAAGAAAAAAAAGAGAACAATCTTAATTAGGTGAATAATAAGCATTGCTTATATAGTTATGAAAATGCCACGACAAAGCATGCATATATATTGTACTTTGACATGCAAAAGCGGAGCTCCACTACGCCCTACGTCAAAAGATAACTTTGACCGGAATAATTTACCAAATAACGTCATTATATATATATATATATATATATATATATATATATATATATATATATATATATATATATATATATATATATATATATATATATATAATAGTCTATATGCAAGTACATACGGAGTACATACACACCAAACTTAGCGTCTAATTAATCTCAACCTTAGCTTAAATTAGCAACTCCAACATTTTATTAACGCATCAATGGATGCTTTGAAGTTTGTGAATCAAAATCTAAATGTCATCTTTGTTTATATATATATATATATATATATATATATATATATATATATATATATATATATATATATATATATTTAATTTTTACTTTGGAGTAAATTAGACGTGTAAATCCATGTGACTATGTTATGTAATAGTAAAAAGAGCAGGCTTCTACCATAAGTTAATTGCACGTCTATGAATCAGATATGGAGATCGATGTGAGTCATGTTAATATGATGAATAAGCTCTAAATTCGATATCAATGTTGATTAATCATATATAGGATTATAAAACTAGTGTATCAATTGCTGTTCAAGAGTTAAAGTGCAATTATAATTTGGCGTAGCTGATGATCTTTTCCATAAGCTTAATACTTCAACTAGACTCAATCATATAGTTTTTTGGAATTGAGTGTGGTCAAATTTCAGTTTTTCATTGGCAAAATAATTATAGTTCGTCTCAGCTGCCTTAAATCTTGTTGGAATGCATTGGGGGTTAAAGATTGTTGTTTTTGTATATTATGTCGCCACAACTCGAATAAATATATTTAGGCCTTGTTCTCTACAGTTACGTTTGAAATACTTTGTAGATCATATGTTCCAAGAAAAATTAGTTTTGATTCGTAGAAAACAAGTTGGTATCATATCAATCTCTTATTTGAGCAACATTATGACATAGTAAAATAAGACAATATAAATTGTAACCTTTTTCTTCGGAGATGAAGACTAAGAACTCTTATGCCCAAATAAATTAAAAGTATATATACGTGTTTTATTACATCAAGTGCAATATATATTGCATGATACACTTATTAATCATTTAAAATAAAAACATAGTAACAATTTTAAAAGAATGTGACGTTATTTTTAACACTATATTTCTATTAATGAATCAAAGCATCACAAACCAACAATTTTACCGTACTCATTAAGGTTTTTGTTCTTCCATTTAATTTTCGCCCTTTCTTGAAAATATTGTATCTTCAAATATATTTATTTAATTTTAATAGTCACAAGGACAAATATATAACTTCAATCATTCGATCATGTCAAAAAAAACTTCTACCATGTTCTTTTATAATAACACGCATATATATTTTTAAAATAGTTTATTTATCGAATTTGTTATATGCATAATAAGCACTTTACCCTTAACTTGATACACTTTCTTCTAAATTTTACACATCAGTTAGATGATGAAATAAAATCCAAGATCCATACGTTTATTAAAAACCAACTAGTCCATTGTGTTCATTAAGACCTTCCTATTTTATTGGTTACTTGGTTCAATTCAATGGCTGATCATCCAAGAAATCAAACTATTGTTGATGGTATGTGTCAGTGTTTTACAAAATAGTTGGTTGTGAATTGTGAGGTGGCCTGCAAATGGATACGATGGAGAAATGCATGGGCAAAAAAATCATAGAAAAATATTGCATACGTTACGCCATATATGTTGTAGTGTATCACAATTCACAGTTCATCACATTATTCATGCAATATATACGAAGTATGAAAAGATGGGATCATATATTATAAACTTATAAAGCTGTCTCACAAGTTACTCAAAACTTTTCATGAGATAAGAATCAGTTTAGTATGCAGCTATGAAGTTTTTATTGTGAAAATGTGGGACCCAACAATTTGTTGGGAGGTCTGGGGAGCAAATCATCTAGTGGTTGGCTTCTCAACAGCCTAAAAATTAATTGTTGAATTACGTGGCACAATTGAATTGCACAAATGAGCTGAGTAATAGGGCTCCAAATCTATGAGAGCAAGCCACGTAGGATGATAATAAACTTGAAAGGCTGAAAATTAAGTTGTGTTGCAAGATAACAAGACACGCCAAATTGAAAGGTAAAGCTTGATTTTGAGGGATCCACCATATCATGTCACCACCTTATAAGCGGCCGTGATTTTTACAAACCGTACTCTTTTGGGTTTGGAAAGGTATCATTTCCACCTTTTCATAAATTTATTTTGCTTGATTCTATCAATTTGATTACTTCTTCCAGCTTTAGCCTCAAAGTTTTTAGATATATCATATATATATATATATATATATATATATATATATAAATCATTGGTACATAGATAGACTATAACCAATACGAAAGGTCATGTAAGTTGTATTAAGAGATAATTTTTATTATATTAAATTGTTATTTTTACTGAAAATACAATAATTTTATTGTATTGAGTGTATACAATATTTTTGTATTTTTTAAATTAAGTTACAGGTGGATACATCTTTTAGGATAATTGGCACATATACAAGAAACTTACCCCTTCATTTTTACCTTAAAACAAAAGTAGGGGACTTGCTAGATTATATGTGGATAACGAACCCGTCTTGACATGTCTTCCCTACGCGACATAACAAAAGATTAGTACGTACCCATGCTCAGTCCGCCACAAAGGATAATACCCATTAGTCCGACACAACTCACGGGTGGAGCGTTAATACAATACGAGCTGCACGACCTATGCATGCATTAGTTGTATACTCCACATATTTCAGGAGATTTTCAATTTTTTTTTTTTTACTGTTGGAGTGGATTTACCTTAACTCAAAATGAAATTAAAAAAAGCCAGACCTATTAAATGAGCATAAAATATCCAAAGTCAAAGGAAAGAGGGGGTGGAGATGCAGACTCACAGGACGCAATCACGCAAGGGTCTTATAGCGTAGAAATCTGTCAATCTTAAGCTTCATTCCGTACATGGGGAGCTGATCGAGAACTAAGAGAATCTAACTTCAGTTTTTTTTTCCATCTTTATAATACTATAAACTCGGAAGTGATCGAATGAATACGAATACGAATACAAATACGAATAATAAAAATAGAATAGCATACATAATATATTAACGGGATTGCATTAGGGAATTTCAGGAGGGGACAATCAGAGGATGTTGCTTGACGCATTTGCATTAAACTTTCCTCGTAAACTGAGTTCTTTAATTTTTGAGTGTGAAGCTACTTTGCTATTTTTGCTTCAGCGTCGTCAAGCATGTGACTCTTTGAGTAGGGTTTAAGCTAGATTTACCCCTCCCCT
Organism: Dysphania ambrosioides; assembly: GCA_026401315.1. NCBI lineage: Eukaryota > Viridiplantae > Streptophyta > Magnoliopsida > Caryophyllales > Amaranthaceae > Dysphania > Dysphania ambrosioides. The sequence goes on along the minus strand of CM048671.1, from coordinate 19,991,412 downwards.
TCTTGCATCTCGGTATATAGCTGATTAATTATATAGTATGCTTCATAATTAATATGCATGCTCATTGTATAAGTTTTTAATTAATTTTTTATTTGATGTTTAATCAGTATAGCTAGTTGGGTTGGCTTATATCCACATGCACACGTCCACTTTTTGTTCCAGATTATATATATAATAAGCATCTTTGGACTTTGGTAATTACCTCATTTCTTGAATATTTAAGTTGGTTAATCATCATATTAACGTATAGATTGAGCATGTTGTTTGTCTTCCTCATTCTCGATCAATTATAAGTAGTAACAAATATTTGTTTTTTTTTATATATATGGATTGAACATATGAGTAACAAATAACAAATATTTTTATATTTGTATATACGGATTGAATATATGAGAAACACAGTGAGTAAAGACGTGGGTTTGACTGGTCATGTTGACATGTCAAAGAAGAGGAGTGGGAAATCTACAATATAATGTTAGTGGCAGTGAGGCAGATTGATCGACTAAAAAGGGCAAAAGGCCTAAGCAGTGGTAAATGCACGCCAAACGCACGGATATCGCTGACTGTAACGTAACATTAAGCTTAAGCAACCAGCAGTCCAGCAGTTCAGCACCCTTAACCTTGCCTTTTGGCAAGTACTTTCTTTTCATTTTGCTTTGCTCAAATTTCATCATTATTCTCTCATACTTCGGTAGAGACAATAATGCAAGATCTTACAAAAACTGTCCCGACTCCAAACAACATGAACTACAATTTCAACACTTAAATAAGATGCTTAACTTAAAACCTGATCTGATTATATGAATATTAGAAGTTTTTAGAAGACTCTAAGAACACTCTTAATTGCTTTCAAACTACTCTCTTCTTCTTTTAAAGAAAGTTCCGTTTTCTTTTTAGGACGTCTCTAAAAGATTGCCCTAATTCTATTTCAGGTATACTTTCTCCGTCCCTTTAAGAAAGTCTCAATTCTTCCCTTTGGTCTTAAAAAGCAAAACTCGTACTTAGAGCTTTTTTAATGGACGGAGAAAGCATTATTTTAGCCATCTTATTCCAAAATGGAATTTGAGGAGTAGTATTTTCTATATGGTTTTCTCAACTCATGTTCATAGAATTTATCTATATATATTTTAGACAATAAATCACCAATTATCTTTAAAGAATCCACACACGTCTCACATAGTCGCGTGTATAACAAATCCAAGGTACACAACTACACAAGACAACAATGTAAATAATGTCGATGAGGTTATATGTATAACAATAAAGTTGCCTAAGATATTATGAGTAACGTATGGAATTTTTTAAAAACTAAATTTAGACTCCGTGTATAAATAATTTCAAAAATAAGTTTATATAGGTTTGGAGGAAAATCATTGTTACATGTTACGATTTAGCCATTAAGAAATCGCTAACCCTAAACAGCGATTTTCATATATTTTGATCCGAGTCAAATTTGGGGTATTAGCCTAGAAGCGAAATATTTACTTAAAGCAAAATTGTTGTCATGGGCGAATAATTTTCTAAGATAATTTTTTTTTCTAAGTGAGGGGAAATAGTCAGTTGGGACAACATTGATATTCCCTCACTTTCTTTCTTTTGGGCCAATAATCTAGACCAATTCATAATAATCTAAATTATTGCCTTGAACAATGAGCCAAAATAACTTATTTCTATAGTAATCTACCAAAACAAAGTAAAAACTCAATCATCCACGAAAAGCAAATTTCTGTAGTAATCTACATTTGAACCAAAATAAATTTGCATGATTGTATGGCATGATATTAAGTTTTAAATATGATACAATTTAATCGATTTAGTGAGGGGACTTCGAGAGTTGCATCAATGATTCAGTTTATGTACTCCGTAAGTATTGACGTAAAAATGTGGTGGGAAGAAACAGAGTAAAACCTAATTTGACCGTGGAAGCAACAAGCAAGTGGCGCAATATCATGTTGCTTTTTTGCCAACAAAATTATGCCCTTCTTCATCTTTACTTTATTTTTACATCCCCTTGTTCATCTTTAGGTGCGTGGTAATACTCCTTTGTTATAAGAATATCAGGTAATACTGTAAAACAGTAAAACAGTAAAACTTATCCCGTTCACATAGCCATAGGATAAGATTGTCCTTATCATTCGTTTACAGCAAATTATACTTCATACGAAAAATAGTGATAAGGTTCATGAATCTTGATGTGGATCGACCGACTCAATATTAATGTTTCTTGTTTCTAACGAAACCCAACTCTATTTTTTTTTTTTATTACCAAAACATCCTCATGTGTAAGTATTCTAATCTCGCAATGATATACTTAGTGGGGATATAGGATTTATAATAATTATTATTATTTTATGGAAATTAATTAGTAGGGTTAATGTTAACTGTATCGTTTACACCTACCCTAGCTCATTGTTGTTTGATAACTATTCAGCTCAAATGTAATATACGTCACAATAAAATATTGAATCAACTCTATCATAACGATATTAGTGCCGCATATTCACAAAGTTAATCATTCTCAAGTGTTATATATAGCAAGCAAAACTAACTCCTAAACATAATGTTTGGTGTGCTCAATTTTCCTTTCATACTACTCTGTAGTTGATTCGTGATTCATACTATTTGAATTACAGCTTATTTCTAAGAGTAACTAATCAACCACGTTTACCTAGCTTGTATATACGAGTACATAATTTTATTTCTTATAACAATATGAAAAATCGAACACAATAATAAAATAAGTATTTAGTATTGAGAAAAGTATGAATTAAATTAGTCTTAGTTTTTATATACTCCGTATTAAATGCGATGTCAAGATGTATGTAAATCTTATTTATATTACGAGTAATATTTAATTAATGCCTAGTCTTATATCCAATATTTACTTTTGGTGCCTAATCATCACAGACTAAATGATTTACAACGTACCTACAATACAGCATTAGATGGGACATAAATTTGGTTGTAATACATGATTACAAGTTAAACCAAGTTGTATAGAGATTGATATATAACTCCATTAGTTATAATATTAATTAGATTATTATCAAAATTTAAGCAACTAATAAGCAAGATTAACTTTACGAATCGTCTAGTGTTTCTTTCTCATTGATAGCATATAGTAAACCAACAATGCAACTTGATATATAGTTGATGAGTCAAAATCATTGCTCTAATTCTTTTTCCATGTCTTCGAAGACGATTCACCTACTTGTTTGACTCGTATCGTACTTATCCAAAGTGTTTGCAACTAATCAAGTTGCTAGTTTGGCCGTTGAAACAGCAAAAAAGTTGTTGGATTAGACACTAAAATTTCGAGTATATCCATTTATAAGAATGAAAAAAAAAAACAAATCAGGCATCATTTGCTCTTTGGATCCCATTATATAACGTTATCAATTAGGTGAAATTTGATTGCATGAACAAAGGTAAGTTGAACTTTGGAATTATTAATAATAACAACCCATTCTACCCTAACGGCTGCTACGTTGTATGTTCATGCAACTATGCAATTCAATCTTTTCACCATGCATAGAGCATTTAAAAATAAGTGTCGGTTCCTAATACAGTACGTATACGTGGTTTATTACTCCATATAATTTTGCCATACGAGTTAAATTATGTAATTATTAGTGGAGTCAATTAACTTGTTTGCTTTGCTCCAACGGCTCTCTTTACATCAAAAAAATTATGTAACTAATAAGGTCTAAATCCCTTGGACCCTCGCCGTGACATTAGACAAAATTTCTTATTCGGGATGTAACAAAATTTTCATGACAAAAAAATGAAATTAAACTAGGTACTACTTTTATAATACATGACACATTATTGATAAACTTTCTCATTCTCTAATCATAAATTATATGTGTTGGAAATAACGCTAAGGAAGGTGGGAGAAGGAAATTTTACTTTGTTTAAATTTAAGTGTTTACACTTGGTTGTTTGAAGTACATACCCTATTGTTGTGGGCTAGAAGGGGGCATCCCCATGCGCGCCGCCATCGCTGTCTGGCCGGTTCGTTTTCGTGTTTGTGACACGTGTGCGGCGGGGTGTGTCTACCTTTTTGGCAAAGTCATAATTGACGTTCCAATGTTATGAGATTGTTTAGTTACGAAGTCCACAACATTGTTTTGACTCAGTTTTAAACGTTTCTAACTGCTACTGATTTTACTCAACATTTATTTTCGTGTCTTAATTCTCTCTATCAGTTATAGTTCTCTTCATCTTTAAAAAAACCACTCTTTGTGGCTTTAGAAAGACATAAAAAACATTGTTCTTCTTCTTCCTCTCCCGGTTTTCTTCTAAAGTAATTCTAAGCATATTGTGAATTCCTACCTATCTTTTTTAGTGCACATTAAGAGAGTTTGATGTGTTAAATCTTGGGGGGCAACACCATCTCTGATTGCACCATAGTTGGGGCGTATTTGCTTCTAAGACAGTGTTCCTAACACGTCACAGCATTACATAAATTAAGAAATTCTGCCCACATTTCAAGGTTTTTGTTTCTCTGATTTTGCAATATCCTTACCTACAATACGCTCAGTGAGTTGAGTGGGCTAGGTCAATGGGTTGAGTATACTAGGTGGTTTTAAAGAATTGAGATGAATTTCAGGTGAGTTAAAGTAAATGGGTGGATAGTGCACCCGGGTGTACCATGAGCATGGTACACATGTTCAAAAACGCAATATATATAGAATAATACGCAAAAAGAAATGTACATTACTTGTCTTAGTAATGTACAGAAGTTACAACACACAACCCATGAGTTTTTTGATTTTGGGAAAAGAAACATCATTTCACTGTGCAATTGTTGCGCTATAATTATGACAAAGAATAGATAATTTTGGCCATAACATATATACTTTAGATTTTCATTGTTTCCAAAGTTTTTTTTTGAAAGAAAATCCTCTTCTCCCTTTATTGAAACTCTAAGTTTAAACCCTAAAAAAATTAGAAAAAAAAATTTAAAAGTTGCATATATACAATGTATACATTTAAAAGTTGCCGACTTTTCAGTTTTTTATGGTTTATGAGGTGATTTTTTTTTACATGAATAATGAATTTGATTGTTATGAATATTAGAAATCTAAATAAAATACATTAAATTTGAGTATTATGTACATATATAATTTTTATATTAAAGTTGAATATCATATACATTAAACAATTTATATAAGTTATGGACAAAGAAAGTCATGTTCATTGAAATTATATACGATGTACATCAAACTTATATAAAATGTACATTGAAATTGTATCAGAATTGACGTTAGTAAACAGTAACTCCCTCAATTATTGAACTTATATAAGATGTACATTGAACTTATATAAGATGTACATAGAAATTTTCATTTTTGGGAAGCAAATCGTCATTATATAAGATATACATTGAACTTATATAAGATGTACATTGTATACATATTGAACTTATATAAGATGTACATTGTATTTATATATGATGTACATTATATTTATATAAGATGTACATTGAATTTGATTGTTATGAACATTATAATTCTGAATAAAGTACATTAAAGTTGAGTATTATGTATATTAAATATTTTATATATTAGGTACATTAAAGTTGAGTATTATATAACATTTTATATAAGTTATAGTCAAAGAAAGTTATGTTCATTGAAATTAAACACGATGTACATCAAACTTGTATAAGATATATATTGAAATTGTATCAGCATTGACATTAGTAAATAGTGATTCCCCAGTTATTGGACTTATATAAAATGTACATTAAAGTTATATACGATGGACATTGAACTTATATAAGATGTACATTTCCGTCATTATTCTTCTCTCTTGAACTATTCAAATAAGTGCAAATTTGTTTCAAATTCGAAAATGTACTGCAATCATTACACTTTGCTTCTGGCATATCCCCGAACTGTCATTTTCTTTGTTTGCTCCGGTCATTTCACCCCTTTTCATTTCACCAATGTTATTTCCTCCTATTTGCATGAGCACCCATTGCCATCTAGGACAGGTGCACCATGCTTCCCGTGCACTCGGGTGCACTAGTCCAATGGATTTGGACTAGGTTAGCAGGTAGGTAGGCAGGGTCAGAGGGTCAAATGGGTTGAGCCAATGGGGTGGGAAAATCTTACAGTTTTAGACAAATTTTTCTTAAATTAACATAATAGTAAATAATTTACTCTAATAAAAAAAAAAGAGGAAAACGTTATAATTATTGGTAATTAAAATTCCATCTAGAATTTTCCTTTATGATATATTATGAAATTCGGATAGAATAATAGAAGGCAGAATTCAACCGTTTCAAGGAAAAAAAAAAAAAAAAAAAAAAACTTCATGCCAACGCTCTAAGAGAAGCCAAGTGTAGGCTCATAGGCAATTCACCAAGACTAGAAAAGAAAGATAAAAATAATAAAAGATGACAAATATAAAAAGTAGAAAATAACCAAACCTCATAAGCTTTAGTAGGAAGCAGTGTTAATTAAACATGTACATATTCATATAAAATAATGAAGACAAGTCGGGCACAAAGTAACGTAAGACGCCCATCATTCATTCTTAAGTGACTAAAATAACACAAGTTATAGTATCTATATAATCCCACCAAAAAAATAAGAATAATACTCAAATGTAGGGATTTGAGAGAATTTAGCGTAACGAACCATAAATGTGGGCAATTAGAAGAGGGAATTAAGGGATGTTGCTTGACGCATATGGTGTATGCTTCTTATTTATCAGTCTAGAAAGTCGTGTGGAATCCCAGTGACTTTGTGCACGACCTCTGCTTTACTTATTTGGTTTGAGTAATTACTAAGTTGTCTAACATTCTCTGATAATACTCTTCTTTGGCTCTTCTCCCTTTGGTATCAGCCTAAGCAATGTTGCTTACTATATTTGTGGGCCGCACTTGTTGTCATAGTAAGTTCCTATTGCATTTAATTTTTCTAATTTTTAAGTGCTTGAGTTAAGTTAGCTTAGTTATGGAGGCTTGTCATAGATTCTCAGTCAAAGTTGACTTGTAATTATGTACCTAGCTTCTTCTCATTGACGCAACTTTGGGCCTTTGGCTGGACATTTTCTTACGCTTGGGGCAATCCTCGTCTTGTTGTTTGTGTCTTGAGGTTAGTCTCCGTAACAAAGTCTCAATTTACTATTTTATTATGATACCGTTTTCTTTTAGGGACATAGAAAGTAATAATTACAAATAGTGAATTAGACGCAACTTTGGCCTTTGCTGGACATTTTCTTATGCTTGGGACAAACTTGATCCAGTTGTTAGAGACTTAGGGTTCTCAATAAGAAAACCTCAATTCACTATTTTATTATCTTTTAGGGATAGAGAGAGTCATAATTACAAATTTTTTATGTTTTATTCTTTGCTAATCAGATTTTAAAGTATTTAGAGAGAAAATTCGGTAATTAAATCATTATCTCTTCTCTATGAATAATATACTTTTTATATAGTTATTCAATAATTAACATACACACTCACTTTAATTAAGTGATACTATATGATTTGATATAGTAACTATGTGCTTTGTTAACATTTCTATTAAAAAAAAAAAAAAGCGGGTTGCCCAAAATTTCTAAAATTACCCATATTTAATATGTGATGATCGAGGAAAGGGTTGTTACATAAATAAATAAATTTCTTTTGCAAGTATGTAGGGAAAAAATTCAACTCCCACTTCTCTCTTTCAAACATTTGCCTCCAACAAATTTGTAGGGGCATGATTTTTATTTTTTCTATGAAATCATGTGCTTTATTGAATTAATCAGTACTGAGTACATCTGTTTATACCGTGGCTACTTATTGTCCAACGGAGGGTTTTTTAGGGCTTAAAAATTTCAGCGTATTTCATCAAATAGTTTCTGTGAGAAAGTCATGCATGTCTTAGCTACCTAACATCAGTTTCCCAAAATTCAAGAGTAATTTACTCGCTTAAATACTTTATGGCTTTTGTTTCATTTATAAGAATCACAAATGAATTAATGGACATGCCGTCTGTAGAAATTTAATGAGGGAAATTTCGTACTCCTTCCTGTCTTTTTCATATTTCTAATTTTTAAAATGGGTAGTTTTATAAGTAATTTTTATTTACAATCTTTATTAATTTTATCCAAAACTCTTGATAAAAATAACCTTGGTTGAAATTGTATTTCGTATTTGCCTTCAATTTTCTTGGAAAAGGAAACAAATGCTTTTAAGTATTGCTCCACTACCTATTAATTGATTGTGTTTATAATTATTAGATTCTCTTCAATTCCTATTTCTATTTTTTGTTAAGATTCACACTAGAAGCATCAATAAACTACGAAGGGAATATATAATTTTTATTACCGTACTTGATGTATAACATCTCCAATCTTCTCAATTTAGTTGCGAATAAAGAGTGTTAAAGAAAAAAAGAAGAAGAAGAAGAAGCAAGTGGCAGCCATAATACTCCATTTTTCAAATTTTGAAGACTAGTATGGACACATACTAGTCTAATATTCCCGTATATTGACACAGACACGTACTAGTCTAATATTAATAGATTATACATATTGTTTCATTCCTCTAACCGCCACACTACCATTCTTAACTTGACACATCATCATCCACATGTATTGAAAACTTTTTGTTAGTTCTTTGTGATCTTTAGATTATTGCAAATTTTTTAAAGAATTTCAAAGTAAATTTAATGATTCCGGCCACCTCAAAACTTGGAGTTGTATATGGAAGGCCACCTTTACCTCTAAAGGCGTTTAATTCACGTAATAAACTTCATAGACGTTTGAAAAATCGCATTAATCAAAAAACAGGCGTGGCAGAGAGGGCATTTCAATTACAGTTAAGTGTGAAACAAGAAATATATAGCACTGCCCACATGTTTAGTCATTCAAGCAGATCGAAGTAGCTTAACTTCTCAAGTGTAAGAATGCAGATTATGCTTATACTATTACCAGCATAAGATTGCTTTTTGCCTACCATTTTTGGAACATAATCTAGGTTAAAAATTAAAATTACCTTTACGTGTATGGTAAGTGAAGTTGTTCTCATGGTAATATTTTGTATCTTTTATCTATGCTTCTTTCTTATATTATAATATAACCTTTGGGAGTTTACCAAACACTAGGTACTAGTAATTTTTCGATCTCCTTATCTATATTATTACTTCGGTCTTACTTAAATATGGAGTATAATTTATAATTGAATCTTATCTATATCATTTTTCATTTGTGTGGCTCTTTGTACATCCAATTTTTTATAACATATTATGATATTTTAGTTATATGTTTTTAATATATATATATATATATATATATATATATATATATTATATGTAAAGAGTAGCAAAAAAAGGTAAAATTGGCTTGGAAAGATTAAAGAATAATTAATTAGTTAATGATATCAACCTTTATTTAAAAACTTTTCATTAGCATGATAATTCTTTCATGCTGAGGTGTTTTTGTTTTTTAAGTTTAAGAGTATTAATTATCAAAGGAAAGGTTTAGATTCACCTCATACGGAGTACCAATTACCATCGCTGCCTTTTTGTGAACGGAAAGTTTACTACCATTTCCACGGAGTAACTTAAAATATCAACCGTTTAAGAAGTCAATCTTTCATCCACTAAACGTACGTAGGCAGAGTTAGTTGCCATAAATTTACTGTCAAATAGCTGTTAATGTTTGAAAATTTCCACTTTTAATTCCACACTAGTTATTGGCTCACAGTAATTTCTCCGAACTTCTTATATATGTAATTTAAAATTATATTATATTTGAATAAAATGTAATTGGAATATAAATTATTCATATATTTTAAATAGTGATCAGTAGGAAATATATATATATATTTTTTTTGTAGGCAATTGAACCTAATTATTTGTCTAAATTGATCATTAAATTCTTCAAAGTATTAATAATGACTTTTTTTTATACTATTTGCTTGATGTTATTAAATTAGAGATTTAAAACATTGAAGTTATCAAGTTTATAAGTATGGGTTTAGGTAAATTTTCTTATTAAATTAATGTCATTAATTATGTTGAATCCAACCTTTATTCATTTTTTATATAGAAAACAATGTTGATTAATGTAATATAAGATGACGCCATGTTAATGATAAGTAATAATGACATACACTTAGATAAAATAATATTTTGTAGTTTGGAGTTTTGTAATGGTATAAATAATAAATTGAGTAAAAAGGACCGAAATTTGATCATCACGAGTAGGCTCAAAATAATAATTTGAGATTTTGAGGGCGGACGAGATGGACGTCTGGACATGCATTTTGGCGGAATGCTACTTTGCAGCACAGGCAACCAAACATACACGTGGCCCTCCTACTTTGAGCTTTTGTCGGGAAATCTTTCTACTCCGTATATTATTTGTTAAAATTAATTTCTACTTACTATAGCTTGTTTTTGTTATATTCCGTTTAAAGTTGTAAATTATAGTTACTGGATTTCACTATTACTTTCTTCATTCTTCCTATTTTTTTTTTTACACTATTTACGCAGGTAAAAATATATGCAATCCCTCTAATATTGAAGGTAAAACCGACACCAAATTCTGGTTAATATAAAGTGATTTTTTTTTTTTTTTTTTGTGTGCAAGTTTAGTATAAAGTGATGATCGAGTTGCAATAGGTAGCGGAATGGTACAATGAAGAAACCCCGTAATAGTATTAGTGCACCCACATACTTACCCTACGACAAAAGGCATGGTATGTATCCGGCTACCAATGCGAAAATGCATATATGGTTGGTGTTTCTTATGTACAAACCTTACCAATTTATTTTAAAAATGATTTGACGGTTCAATGAGAAGCTAAACGCCAATATATATATATATATATATATATATATATATATATATATATATATATATATATATATATATATATATATATATATATATATATATATATATATAGGTAATTTTAAAACCTTAACTCATCATCAATTCATCAACATCACTACTATGCATGCCATCTATCATGTGTTAAACCCACCAAGGTGCATGCACTTTTGACTCGATAATAATGATATACTTCTCCATTGCAAAGTCATCTTTGAGAGCTCCTTCTCATCCAACATAATTATCCCCCTGGCCACTTGTTATTGGGGTTATATACATTCTGAATTTATTTCATTTTGACATGAAATTTGCTAAATCTTTTTAATTAATTGGCATTTAATTTGATCGATCATCGTCCTCACAAATTTGATCACAATAGTAATAGTAGAAATTAGACTCTAGCATGATTGTGATTTATCTATATTTGGGATATCTTATGATGATTAAAGGTTTTCCAATCAAGAGCTAATTATGTTAATTAGGGAGCCGAATAGCTCGTTGATGACGGGACGCTACCAATAACATAGGCATGCCAAGATTTGTTTATTGTTATTCAGAGATTAGAGTGGGATTAGGTGATTTGTCAAGCAAAGAATTGCATCATGAAGACATTATAATATGCAACGTTCTGATGTTTGGCCGGTGTCTAACTTAATTAAAAGATCTCTAACTAATACGATGGCCGGCAGCTAACCTGTATTTTACACATGAGAAAATTGTTGGAGTGAAAATATATTTGTAGGTTAATTGTAAAAATTAGGAGTTCGTATGAGAAGTGTTTAAAGTCAAATAAAAATATGAAAATCAAATGTTAATATGTGTCATAATCTTTGTTTACAGAAGATAAGGTTACCAAAAGTATAGTATAGGGTTACCATAATTTCTTCAAGAAAAAAAAAAACCCTTTTTTATCCAAGATAATAAGGTTTAGATATCATCATTTGGAGTAATTTAACTTTAATTTAATTAAGATAAATTTAATGAATCTCTCTTATCTAACTAATTAAATTAGTTCTTAATGGAAATATTGTACTAAACAACACATAAATTCATCTTAAATTCTCATCTTAACTCGATCCGTTCATAATATCTTTTATCTAATACTAAAAGTCTAAAAGAAAATAATATTAGAGAGTTATTCCCTCCACAAATAGTTAAACTATATATAGGGAGTATCATGTTAATGGTTACATTAAATGAAAGTATAAGTCCCATTATAAATAGATAGATAGATACGGAGTAGATAAATAGATATAAATATATCTTTAAAATCGACTACGAGAGAGGGATTAACTAATGTATCTAAAAAATAAAAATAAAACCTCTCTTAATTACAACATAAATATGGAAGTCAGCTAATGGACAAGTGCCCTCGTGGGATTGTGATAATCATCTTTTTTTGGGCTACATAATATTCATTATTACTATTATTATTATTATTATTATTATTACGACTTATTATGAAAAAGAAACACAAGTAAAACAAGTTATCAGCCACAAACTTGAACGTACGCAAACTAAACTTGCTCCAAAAGCTTTCCCACAATAAGAATAAGTTGCGTAATCAATTTTGACTATATATTAAGGCTATACGTTATTGACTTTGTTTTAATTACACTCAGCTCACATCCTAAAAAGATAATTTACTTAATAATCATTAGTTCGAACTTCGGTGCCAAAAACTGTTCAAGTGTAATATACGTACTTTCTTTAATTAATTAGCCGACAGGCAGTCGTAATACATTTGTACGTAATTTTGTATACTTGTGATTATTATTATTGGCTGTTTTCGATCATTCCATGGGATGAAGTTGGAAAAGCGCTATTTAGAATATATATATATACATATAGTGACGGTAGTATTATATGAAATTATAGATGCGTAAAGCACAGATGACAGGGACAAGCATACCTAGTTAAACATACATCAAGCCATTATTCTCAGTAAATGCTAATTAATCATAGTATGGGAAGATACACTTGACTATTATAAACTATATAAGATATAGATTGTGTAAGCATTGTATTTATATAGTACCTTTCATTTAGAATTTAGAGTAATGTAGATTATAAACCCAAATTTTGACTACGAATTCTCCTCAAAGTACAAAAAAAACAAATAGGAAGTACAAAAAGGAACGAAGAGAGTATTATAAATTGGTATTATATGGTAATATAATCCGTAAGTTGCATTGTAATTACTCTCGTTAGGTCGATTCTCTTGGATTGTTTGATCAACGATAGCAATATTTGCACTTGTTAATTGATTTTAATGAAACAGACTTAATTATATGTTTTTACTATTTTACAAAAATTAATTACCAAACAAGTCCCTATCGCAATTGGGAAGTTTTGTGTTATATTTTCATGTTAACGTCTTAAGAATGAAATTTAGGCTTGTTTGTAAGAAGGAAAATGACAAATTTATAGTCGTCACTTGAGAACTTGTACAGAGGTTATGGAGATTAATCTTTGGAGATCCCAAAAGTTACAAGGATCATAGGGTCTCTCATGATATTTGTTAAAGAGGAAAGGATCTTGACTTTTACGAAATATATTTTATAATGTTGTTGTTTTTTCAACCATAGAGATATTAACATATTTATTTATACATAAATAATAGTTTATAATAGACAAAACAATAATCCTTAATTAAATAAAAACCTATTATATGAAATTACCTATTTCAAGTTAATATAATGAATTTTGTTGAACTTATCTTACTTTTGTCAGACTTATTTTTAACTGCTAATCGAATCTCACTTTTTTGCTGGACTTGATTTATTTTTGATAAAAACAATTTCAACCCTTGAGATTATGTAATATTTTAAGAGATAGATTATGATGTACAATAGGAAGGAAAAGGACCAATAATTTACATAAAAAAAAAAAATAGAAAATGGTACTTTCCATAAACAATAAGATTATGTGTTTATTTGGACTTAAGTAAGATTAATTATAATATAAGGAGGAGAAAAAATAATTATAAAAATACTCTGTATTTTTTAGGCGGTTATGTTTTATTATATAGTATGAGTAATGGACTGATAGATTTCAAACAACAATTTTTATTTTTGGTAAGGACTAAGGAGAGCTTAAACTTGATCTTTGTTTAAGAAAACAGAAATACTTACGAATTAAGCACTTCATGTGAATTAATATCCATTGACAGATTAGCCTTTTCACCCTAATCATGTCAATTAATATTATATACATATAGTTTGTCACCACTTCATGCATAGAGAAATGCATCAACTCACTTGAGATTTTCATGAAAATTAATATGTAATTTCATATAAAAAGCCTTTTATTGTTATTTTTTTTTTTTTTAAAAAAAAAGTATGTTATTATTGGCTACTAACTACATGAACTAGCCGTCAATATAAGATAATGTGAAGTTAATTTCTGGTTTTTCAATCTGAATAAATAGAGTTGTTAAGTATGCACGCCAGACCTAACACAAACATTGGGTACAAAAAACTGCCTACAATACTACAAAACTAGTGTTTTATATATTTGTAAAAACAAGAGGAAGAATTAAAATTAGAGAAATATTAGTAGTAACAACTCCGTACATACGTTAGTAAACTTATATATAAAATAATGTTACGTGCCTATTAATCAGACAAGTTCATGACAATGCAAGCACAGCAGACAAAAAGTTTGCTCATCGACTATGATCATATATTCCTGTGGAACGCATAGAATCGACGTAGGCTAGTACCAAGTACTAGCAACTAGCAACTGCTCTAGCTAATTTTTCTACCCTTTTTTTTTTTTTTTAATTCTTCTCACTTTTAATTAACAACATATCCATTGCTTTTCATTTTTTTTAGTATCACTTTTTCTTAGTTTTTAGTCTTTTTACTTATCCAAACACTCCAAAGAGATTCATCCTTTTTTTTTTTTTTTTTTACAAGGAAAGGATAACATGAGAACGGAAAAGAACCCTATCAATAGGGTTAAATAATAATATTGAAATTAATTTATTTATATAGATTTTGAAACTTTGCATTAATCTAGTATGAACTTATACAAAAGTGTCAAATTGGCCTAAAATATGGATGTTGGTTTATTATTCCGATTAAAATTTTGGTTAAGTGTGACACATATTAATCTGAATATTTATGACTTTTTTGCATACATTTCCTAAGAAAGATGGTGTAATTGACTTCCACCATTAGCCATTCTTATCAGGAAGCCATTAGGGCTATCGATTGGATGACAAATGAGTCACCTTGAAAATAGTCTTCCCTCAAAAATTATCTCATTTCTATTTATAGAGTCAAAGTTCAAAAATATTTAATATAAATTCTTATAATATTATATAAAATAATATATTAAATGTGATCTTATTGGATGCATCTCAATATAAATTTTTAAAATATCATGTTTTCATAATTTTTTGGAAAAATTGAAATGAAAAATACAACCTTTGACCCATCTTATCCATAAAGGCCAACCTTTATTTTATGTCTTAAAAATCCCACATTTGCATGTTTTGTATTTTAAAGGGTTAACTAAAAAAATGATCGGTTGTCAAATAGGTCATTGTGATGATGTGTCGTTTAATGACCACCCAGCCCCTCCCCTTTGTTTTTTCTTCTTCAAATGTTCATTATCAGAATAGTACTTGATAAAAGTTGATCACTCACAATTCTTCCCCCGTCCCATTCTGTCAAGAAAGTTCCCAAGGCCTTCATCCAGAACACAAAATAAAACAAAACACGAGGCTTTATCAGAGTTGGTCCCACCTTGGACCTACTTATCATCATCCAAGTACCCGCCATCCATATCATGGCAAACCAAAAGCCGAGGTCTTTGAGGTAAATTTACATTCCCATCGCAAGGGGTTAAAGATTTGTTAAAAAGGTAGTGAGATAAGTCTGAAATATGATCTTGATTTGGGCTATTCAAGGGTTTTGATTGGGTACAAGATAGGATTGGACAACTGAGATGGGTCAGATTTTGGTGGATTTTCTAAGAGTAGGGTTTATGATTTAGGGGAATGAGATTGAGATGTCATGACTGAGAGAGGGATGAAGGCTGAAAGTTTTGACTTGATTGAGAGGATAGGTTTTTTTTTATTTGATTAGGGATTCACGTTTGAAGAGGGAGCAAAGAAGGGGGTTAAGAAGTTGAAGAATGATGACGAAGAGTGACATTGTCGTTGACATTGCTTCATCTTACTCTCCTATTCCCATTTGCCATCCTGTCTGTAAGTACTATTGGGTTATGTCAGCTTGATTAGAGCAATGGTTCTTAATCACACCCAAAAAATAAAAAATAAGCAAAGGAACAAATTAATAAATATAAGAAAAAAATAAGGAATTGAAGAAGAACTTACTTGTGAGATAATAATGTTTCTCCAAATTGATGAGAAGTAGAGAAGACGATGGACGAGATGAGAGTGGACTCAGTAACTTAGAAAGAGTTATGGAAAGATAAATGTGAGGAAGATGAAGATATAAAGTCGAATGAGCCGTTTAACAGATAATCGGTTAAGAGTGTCTTTAAAATACGACACATGCATAGGTGGGATGTTTTAGAAATAAAATAAAGGTTGACCTTTACGAACAAGATGGGTCAAATGTTGTATTTTTCATTTCAATTTTTCCTAATTTTTTGCCTTACAAATTTGGAGATAAAAACGTTCAAAGTCTTTCCTTAGAGACCACGAAAAGTCAAATGTGTCAATATATAGGGGACGGATGGAGTACATAGTAATACCTTCTCCCAAATTCCACCTTCCTCGAGAAGAAAATTTTAGATGAATCCCTGGCTTAAAATGTTCTCTAAATTTATTTTGCCTCACATTATAAAATACAGAGTTTTACAGGAAAGAAGTTATCAAAGTTTGAAGCATAATAATATGAACACAATACAAAGTCTTTTTTTTTTTTTTTTTAATCTTTCTGACAAGTCGTTGTTCATACTTTATAGTATTGACCAAGGGATATGCAGTTGGGAATCCGGCATATAGAAGGGACGATCAGAACCTAAAGCCCAGATAGATCAGGTGACCAGTAAGGCCCACATTTACATTACATCTGAAAGACTTGTCAACAACCATAGCACGTTAGTAGCCCAAGTAGAGGACTCCATCACTCCAACTGTCAATCTGCTTTCTCACAATTCGTTTCATGCTCCTCCCCTTCCCAACACAGGCATAGCACATTAACGCTTGCTTACACGTTTTGCAAATTGCAACTGCAGCTTAATAGTAAACATCATATCTTACAGGAGTATTCTATTACTTTCTCTATTTTTTTTTCTCTTTTCATTTAGAAAATTTTAAATTTTGGAGTCTAATGTAACTAAAATTCTCTTCATTCTACAAGAAAAAATGTAATTATCTCGGAATGTTGATAGATTCATCTAAATATATATTTTCCAATATATGAACTTTTTATAATTTTTACAAATATACAATTTAAGATTTTTAAGATTAAAGTTCGCCTTGAAATTTAAATAAAAAAATAAACAAAAAGTAACCGGGGAGTATTTGGTACCTCAGACATTCAATACATTTTTACAAGATTCATATAATTCATATTCTTATTTCTATAGATCTTCCAAAAAAAATATACTATATGGTTTTCAAATCTAGATTGGATTATGTGATTTAACCATGCATTAGGGATAACTCATGGCATTCTATTACACAAGATATTTTAGGCTGTTTCTTGTATTAAAGACACTGGTCCTCTGAAACTAGTTGTCAAGTAAGTAATGTAAATTCATAGTTAGTCCATTTTCACAATGCAAATCAAACCTAAACTTTGACAGCTTATGCTCATCATGCGAAGGAAGCAGCACATATAGCCTATAATATGGGATGCACCCCATAAGGTAAAACCTTGTTCAATTCAATTAAGGTGAAGGGCCCCATCAACAATATATGTTCCAACAACATTAGCAGAAACAATAATACCACATGGTTCGTACCTAAGACAAAGGTGGTTGTCTCACCTCTGCAAAATGCTGGTTGATCATGAAAGAAAATCTCAAATTACGCTTACTGATCTAATCCTTGGAATTCACTCATCCCTAAAACTCTCACTGTCTATTCATTAGAATTTTTGGAAAAGCTCCTCAAAAAACAAATCTCTGCTTCCTATATACTTAAACTAACCCCACCACCATGTGATGAACTATAATTTGTTAAATCTACTCAATTTTAATCCCACAATTTCAAATGGATAATATCACTAATGTACTAAAATTTTGAGAGCATTGTAACAACTTCATGTTTGTTGCCGTGCATTAGTTGTATGAGCGTGTTTTAGTTACTACCACTCCATCCCTCTTTTTATGCATGTGGTGTTGTTTTTGTGTTTCTAAGTTCTTTAAATATTACTATGTAATTGATAAAATCATACATTAAACTCAACTGCTCCGTATCATAATATATTTGTAATTTCAAAATGCTCAAAGGAACTCAAAAATGAAGTAAAAACAACATTTTGAGAGAGTTACAAATAAGGAACAAATTTAAAAAGACAAAAACGACGAATAAAGAACACTTTTCAAGTCCCAAAAGACACTAGATAAAGTATATGATATCTCCTCTTGAATTGTTTTTTTTTTTTGTCAGGGGAGTTGCAATTTTCTAATATGCACTCACTAAACCTTATACTATGAATAATCTCGTTGGCTTTGATTGCTCATTCGAAATCCTGACGGTAAAATGCATTGTATTGATCGTATTTCATATAAGTTCATATCTTAAATAGTCTCTTTTTTACCCAAAAATTCTTATAAAAAATAGTTAAACGGGATAATATTTAACGTTACATCCTGGTAGGTATTTCTATGTAATATTAAAAGACAAAGGTACTTCCTTTAGAATGAAGAGAGCATTGTAACTCAAATTCCCACGTAAAAGTCGGAGTTTTCGACACAAACCAAGCAAATAGAAATAGAAATAGTAAGAGCCACAAGTTATGAAGAAAACCGACCCCAGCAGGAACAAAAAGAGCAGTGATAGGACGACTTAATTAAGGTAGCAGACAAGAGGAAATGCAGATAATTAAATGCGGTTCAGCTTTAATGTTTGGGGAGAGTCCAAATTAGCAATAATAGCTGCCTAATGTGCAGTAGCACTAATGCAAATTATTCACAAACAAACCAAAGTCACCTGCGTTTTTCTTTCTTTTAAGTTTCAACACCTTTCTCTTTCTCCCATGCAAAGTCAATTATGCCCACAAAAGACTCAAGCCTTGGCTTGTTGACTACGCTAACCACAGCTGCAGGAATGACGACTGTCAGATACGAAGGGGATTATGCAAATGGCGTTGTTTGGCAATTGGCGTACACTGTTGCACTGTTGATACGGCGTATGAGTTGCTATCTTGTTCAATTAGCTACGGGTTTAGTCAATGGTTATATAAATTTATTCTTCTTATTCCACTCAAAAAGTCGATCAACAAACTCACCTTTAGTATGGGTTTCAGTGTTTATGAGTTTGTGACTTCTTTATGCACTAATTAAAAGCTCATTCTTCGTAGTAGATAGTTGTTGATGACAAATAATAGTCTAATTAGGATTAAATAAAATTGTGATTGATGATTAATGGTGCTTTTTTGAGTGATTAAATAAAATAAATTCTACGTCTAATTTATTGATTTGTTAAAATTCTTATCTTATTAATTGAATTGAGCTACTCGAATATGATTCGATCAAAATTCAACTCGAAATTGAATTCGATTAAATAAGTTAACCAGTCGAGTTGAGCAACTCAAAATTGAACTCGAAAAGTTCTTGAGAAATTTAATTTTTTATGTATAATATATTTTACATATAATCATATTTATGATATTATAAATTTTATTCTCACTTTCGAATACAGAAAAAGTAACATTAAATTTTAAAATAAATGGATGCAACGTATAAAACATAAAAAATCTTGACTATTGGTTTATCAAACTAATTTTGTGTCACCAACTCAATGCAATTACTATGTCAAGAAAAAAATTCCTCCCTGCCAAGCAAGGATACTAATGAGACAAGACAACTTGCGAGCTACAAAAGATTAACTTTGTCAAAAATATGTCAAAGCTTGACTTGAGTAAAATTGAATTAAACTTGAACTCAATGTTGATAAATTAAGCTGAGATAGTTAAACTCCACTGTAAAACTTATTTATTATTGATAACAATATGAGTGTAACAAGGAAGACGTTTTAGAGCTTCTTCGATCTGACCAAGGAAGGGGAGCAAATTATTGATGATGTCCTTCCACGGTTAGAATATCTTTTAGGTCATGATTGCAATCTATGCTGAGTTAGGATTTTCATAAAACATGCATCATTTGTTAAGATAATATGATTAAAATAAATAAATTAAGGTACTATGATAGCTTAGCACATGCGCTCTAACACGAGACACAAAGGAATGAAGTTGAGGATGAAAAGCATCTTTCTAGTATCGTTTGTTACAGTATAATATAAATTCGATTTGACCTAGTTTGTTAATTATGTATGTGAAACTTCAAAATAAAATCTAGAGAAATACACTCCTTTTTTTCCGTCCCGTATTCCTCATTGAAAATTTCGGAAAGTTCTTCTCAATTAGAATCATTCTTTTTTTATATGATATTTTATGATGTAACTAACCTCATGAGTATTGTAACTTTTTTATTTTATAGATGACTTTTTTTTATTCACAAAATATTAATAAATACAATTAGTTCATTTGCATTACTTTTGATGGAATCTCGATCCTTCCACTTGATTTATATTTAATGCATTTCATATAATATTTCTCTTTTTAATTACTGTCTTGAGTTCTTTCCTAATTCCCAATAAAAAGGAAAAAAAAAAAGAATAGAGGGAGTAAATATTAGTTTCAAAGACTCTAACCATAGGATTTAATTCAAGTAATTCACTGACCAAGACGTATATCTTATTACGCATGTACGTATCCTATCGTATTACGCATGTACGTATCCTCATTTAACCAATGTGAATCTTGCTACATTCCATTCTAATAAGCAACACACGTGATGTTATGATCATAATACGATCTTTTTGAGTTAAGAAGTTATTAGCTCAACAAAATATTTCACATGTAATGCTGGATGGAAATTTGTAGTTCAAGGAAACCAATGTCCGTTTTTAAATAAAAGGGGAAAAGAAATTAAGGAAAAGTTGTGTAGTTGTGTGTGAAAGCCTCTAACACAAACTTAATAATAAGTCGACTGATGACCAATGATGCAAAAAGTTACCATGGTATCGTTATAAATAACACATTTTGTAAATTACATTGTTACATATTACTAAGTGTTTGAATTATTTGGTAAGGGATTTGTTCCAATTTAACCTACGTTTTGAGTTTTAATCTGTTGGAAAAGTTTATCTTTTTACCCAGTTCGATTTAAATTTATATTAGTCGAATTGTGGTATACTCTTACAGTATCAGGTGAAAATACCCTAAAAAAGAAAAGCAAGTGGCGTCAGAAATTCATTCAAATTTTAGATATCAGATCTTTTGTATGAACATGTGGGGTTGTGGTGATGGTGTATGGGTGGTCTCTTTTAGTTTACCTTCAAGGCGAAACAAATGAATGGTGGAAGTGATGATTAGTGTCATATATCTAAGTAAAGGCCAAGATTTTGCCATAGAATTTTGAATAAGCTTTTTGCCAAGCAAATCATGTCACTGTCATTCTCTTTTATGGATAAAGTAACTTTGAAATTAATATGCAAAAAAACATTGCTTGAACATAAAACACCATAGTTTTAGACCTGTTCAAATGGGAAAGACCCATTAAGGATTTTTTATCGGCCCGTTTGTAAAAATGTTTAATTAATTATGAGCTTAAATGGATCGGTCTTTTATTGGGTTTTTTTATGGGTCGAGTCGGGTTAATAATGGGTCAATAGTTTTCAAGGCTTTTAAACACTATCAGGTAATGAATTATTTTCACTTACTTGACAATTGTCCACTGCCAAAAAATGGAGGTGATACAGGCAAATTATCAGCCTCTATAGATAAAAACTATACCCTCCTTAAAAGGCTCAACTTGACTAAGTCTGTTTTGACTCTTTTTTGACCCGATCTGTTTTACATATGACTCATTTCAACCTTGACCTAGCTGACCCAATGTACATGTCTATATACTTCTATAGTCAAATGTTTTTTTAAGTGAAGAAGATAAGGGAATTGGAAATAATCTTTTGAGTGTTAACATACTCCGCGTATGCCCGACTCTCCCCCTTCCTTCTTCATAAGAATTGGAATAAAGTGAAGTGTGTCCTCTAACATGTCATTGTACTCCCACATATTTGGTAAAGATGTCATGTCACTAACTCACTACTCACTAGTGATGGTAAATGGCCTTAAAGGGCCACTTAGTTTTTGGGGGTGAACTGATCTATAGCCTTGTGGGCCTGTCTAGATCTAGCCTAGTTGTTCGAAAACACTTCGTATATTTTTTTTTTGAAAAAATAACATGCTCTGACGTAACTTTAGAAAATATGAGAATATGCTTATATTATCTACAATACCATACAAATTAGTCTCTAAGGATTATTTATCATCAGTGTAACGCAAATTTATAAGTACTGTCCAAGGAGATTCGGGCCTTATTTGGTAACAAGCAGATTGGGAAGATTTGATGGGCTGGGCCATTTTAGAGGGTTTGACCTATGCAAACCGCTAATGCGAGTGTCTAGTAATTAGAGGTTAGGAGAAACTAGTTCAATCAAAATCGCTAATCTGATCCAAATAGAAGTGTTTTGAATTAGAGGGTTGATGATCGCTTGAAAAAACACATATTTACTCAACAAGAGAAAACAAGCAAAAGGTAAATTAAATTATGTTAAAATCTATAGTGATTATTTTATACTATCAAAACATATACTAGCCCACCTCTTATTCGCCAAACACTTTTAAAAATACAACTAATAAAATCCATTCATCAAACCCTAATAAACAATATGCTTTTGCATGCAACTACCCTCTAATTACTAATTACGAGGCGTCAATCTCAATCACTCTCAATAAGCCAAATTGACACATTTTACTCTACTTTAAAATGCAGAGTACTGAATGACCAAGTAGACCATTTATGTCATTAACATTCAGAAATCATGGATCATACTTTCCTTAATTGCACAATAGTAAATTATTTTTGGAACTTAACTATAAGCAATGGATATATTGTTCTATCTTCCTATCTTTCTTGAAGGACACCCTCACTGCACTAAAAAAACATACAATTGCACATTAGTAAATATTTTTGGAACTTAACTCTAAACATTGTGTTAAATTCGGTGATTATGGAGGGTAGTAGTGGTGGAGAAAGAGAAGGAAAGCCATTGAAGTTGTTGTGCACAGAGCAAAGAGAGGAAGAGAGATAAGAGTTTTCTATTATTGTTTTATCACTAAAATGAACAATTATAATGTATTTTCTATTTATACTACTATAATTAAACTACTAAATCATAAACTCCAACACCCCCTTCAAACTAGAAATGGTTGAACACAAGAAAAAAAAAACACAATAAACAACCATTTCAAGTTTGAACCTAAAAAAAACACACACAAGAAACGATCTCTATGGGTCATAAAAGATGATCTCTATGGATCACAAAAAAATTCCTCTATGGACACAACAAAATGACCAACTATGGGTTTCAAAAGAAATATCTCTATGGGCACAATAAAATGACCAACTATGGGTCTCAAAATCAAAGCCTTTATGGACAAATGACCAACTATGAGTCTCAAAGCCTCTATGGGCACAAAATTGATCTCAAAGGATCACAAAATAGAACATTCATGGGTCATAATAAAAACACTGTACATTTTGCAGCTCTAATAACTTTGCAGGATCACCTAAAGGATATTTTAATATGAACAAAGGGACCAATCTAACAACCTCTTCATTGGAAAAGAAGTCAAACAAACCATCACTACCCATTACAACAAAGCGATCAGATCTTGAGATTCTGTGAACATTGTCAGAAGGACATGCAGAGACATAAGGAGGACTTGTTAAATTTTGAACTATGAGAATTCCCATCAGTGCATCATTTAATACTTTCTTCTTCAAGTATCCAACACCAAATGCATGACTAACCTTCAACTTTCCTTTAACTTTTCCTGCGGTAATCGTTGTAGGATCACCTCGATGATTTGATATAAGTATATATCTCTCAGCTTCATTATCAGTAGTATGAATATCTGTAAGTTGGATTGTTTTTAGTTTTACAGTCTCTCCAACATCACAGTCATCGCTCAGTGTTACAGCAACAACTCTATTAACAACAATCCAACAACAACCAGTTGACTACAATACTCCAACAACATCGATTCCATTACGTCCATATGCAACAATATCATGTAAGGATCTCTTCTCCTTCACACAATTTGCTAAACCATGCTTAGTGTAGCAAGAATCATTTTTTTTTTTACTTTCTTTAAAACATGTGACTGAATGGCCCATGACCAACATCATGCTATAGCCCAACAATTTTCATTGTCTGTGAATCGAAGTTTTTGATGCCAAGCTCCAAACCTTTGTATTTCTTGAGTTTATTAACAGCTTCACCTGCAAGATGATAGACTCCAAGAGAATAATGTTCAAACCGAGAGTGCACAACCCCTGGGAAAACCAGGTGCGTGACTCCGAGCTGCTTAAGATCATGAAGTCTCTGAAATTGCTCAGTATATATGAACTTCTGCGAAACTTCATCAGCGACGATGTCTCCCATTGTAGCTTCAAGTGTAAGAGTTTTGCAGAAATTGGAGAGTAAAAGTGAAGAGAGAAGTGTCGTTCAATGAAATTAAAGCAGCATCAAACTTCAAGAAACCACAAACAAGCAATTACGCACCAAACTTCAATAATCGCAATCAAACAACGTCGAAGAGCGTAGAAACACGAGAAAATTTGCTTCAATGAAGAATTTAAAATTCTGAGCCGACTTGGTTATGGCTGCTCCTATTATTGTTGTTATCACTAAAATGACCAATTACAATGTATTGCCTATTTATAATACTACAATTAAGATACTAAATAATGATAATAATAATAGTGAAATATTAATTTATTTTTTTTAAAAAAATTGCTACATAAAACTAATAGAAAAATTGACCAAGACTATCACACCATCCAAATGGTGTGACTGCTTAGCCTACTCATTTTATGATATTAGGTATAGAGATTATGATTTTATTTATAATAATTATGATATTTGATATAGTAATCTTAGGTTTATATAATATGATCTCAGGTAAAATAAATATAATCTCTGGTATAGTGATTATAATCTAAAAAATAAAGCTTGTGATATCAAGTAAGGAAAATATAATTTTAGGTATATAAAATATTATTCAGATCTAAAGATTATGATGTCAAATATATATCTTATGATTTTATTTATAGAAACTATGGTTTTAGGTATAAAAATTATAATCTTAACTCAACATTGTACATAATATTTGAATAGAGTTGTATGACACATTTAAGAAATTCTAAAGATGATATAGAGATTATGATCAGCAAAGAATCTCATATATAAAAAAAATATAATTTCAAATATATAAAATATAATCTCAGGTATAAAAATTAGGATATCATATATAGAGATTATGACATCTAAGATTACAATTTCCTAAATAGAAATTATGAGGTATCAAGTACTTTTATGATCTTAAATGAAAGTTTCATTGAAATTATTCTTTTAAGTTTTCAAATTATTATCATCACTACTATCATACTCTTGCCTTCCAAAAGTTAACAACATTGTAGATGCCAACAACTACGAAGTACCAAAACACTCGCATCATTCTTGGGCTAGAGCTTCGGACACCCGAACTTGGCTTTAAAGCCATCATCGCTGCGACTTTCACCAACTGCTCGACCAAACAATAATCAAATTAATCCCAATCATCTTTTTCAGGGCGATACACATGTCCCAATTCTGGCTTTATAGTGGTTGATATTGGGGTTTATTGGTCGACGTTGGGGTAGAGCGAGTGAAGAGCGTTGATGAGAGGAGTGTTGGGATGCGATTGTTGGTGCGACGAAGAATTCAGAAGGTCGAGAAATATTGTGTATAATTGGAAAAGTTTAATGGAGAAATTGCAGAGAAGATTGAAGAAGGAGGTTTTGGCGTGGAAACTCCATATTTTTCATTTGTTATTATTTATATGTTCGTTGTCTTATCAGTGAGATAATGAAACAAATCACGTATAATACCAACTATATATAAACGGAATATTTTATTGGTCAAAGAGAAAAATCAAAAAGTTATTATTTATCAAGAGTACTAATAATGTTTGATTTTTGACCATATTTGATTCAATAAATATTTATTTTCTATTACCCTAGTTTGTTGTAGGAAGAAACAAAAAGAAATGTATAACTTTAGAAAAGTATTTCATGATTGGTTTTTCATATAGATGGTATGTTAAATCTTCTTAATTCTGTTCATACTAATTGATGTTAAGAATGGTTAAGCTCTAAATAAAATGGTATGAGATGAGTATGATCGATAATTCATTGGGTGGTAGGATAGAATTTAGTTTTATCCTTTTGTATCTACTATGGACTGTGTTTGGGATTGGATGTGAAATTCATATCCTTTATAGAAGACCTAATTAACTGGGATGAAAAATTGTGAGGTGGGATAGGGGAAGGGGAGACTGGCATCCCCATTCTCCCCATCCATGATCATTTATATTAACTAATGTAAACTTAAATAAATAATTCTAAAAATATTATTTGAACATTAAAGTATTGACCAAGGGAAGGAGGATATTATTGAACCTGTGAAGTAATGTACCTTTTTAAACTTTATGACAACTCAATTATAATTTATTTTACTCTTTGTCTTACTTAGAATCGACGTATAAACAAATGATAATGGTAGGAAAACCTTCTTGCAACATAGAACTAATTAGGATATAAATTAATTATATTAATTGTTATTAAACTTAATGTTTTCTAGAATAATATATATAAGCTGTTTCATCCAAATATAGCATATATCTAAATGTTACTAGCTCCATATCCATTTCAATTAATTGTAATAGTAGCCTTATCACATAGTTAAAAAGTAAATAAAAGGATGGGAACCTATTATGGATTTTACACTCAATATAAAGAATTATTAATGAGGGTGGTAAATGGGAGAGAAATTAATAATAATAATAATAATAATAATAATAATAATAATAATAATAATAATATTAAAAAGTACAGGCAAGTGGAAGAGAGAAATTGTAAAATAATGATGCTTTATTTTCAAAATAAGAAGTGTTACAAATAATTGAAAACAAATGAAAAAAAGTGTTTTAATTAATCAAAAATAAAGTTATTATACTCATATCACTTTATATTAACAAAATAGTAATTTATTATTAGCCAATACAGATAAAATCTATAAAAAAAATTCAATAATATCTTTATTTTTTATTAATTATAACACTATGATTATTTGCACTCTATATATACTAACTTTGGCTTAAATTTTTTTTACTAGCGTACAAATCCAACTGTAATCGTGTAAAATGTTGTTAGATTAGTGTTAATGAAATTCTCATTATGTAATTTTTTTTCATAATTCTTCCTTGTACATTATATTTAAGGTGAAAGTTACACATTGATTGATGTATTGGTCAAAATATGACAATTAATCTGAAATAAAGTATTTTTATATATAAACTATACATTGGCATGGGCATAAACTAGTAATTTCTCGGTAGCAACTTAACATATCGCAATTTGCACCCCAATTTTTTTTTTTAAAAAAAAAATACTTGGTATGTTTCATCTTTGTATTTTTTTTCTTTTGAAACTGCTTGTATTTTATTCAATTCAATTCAAAACCACTCTAGCTGCTACTTCCAGAAGCTACAGCAGTACTACAACAGCCTAAAAAGGGTAATTACAACTAATTCCTAGGTTATTCAGTAAATGTTACAGTGATTAAGCAGAGAAAATTGTCAAGTAACCAACTTGTAGCTAATTTCAAATCTTATAATAAGGGTTCTGAAGGTGAACCAGTTCAATAAATTACTAGTAATTAGCTTGTTGAATATACTCTATCGGACTAACAAGCAGTTCCAGCCATCAGTTGCATTTTTCTTAGTACTATGCTTCAGCTCAAGTTCTCTTCATACTCTGTAGCTTAACATAGAAAGTTTACTTTGTAATGTGTACATTCTCTAAACAAGTTAGATTGGATTGAGGCTCCTCAATGAAGTATATAATTTTTTTTATTGTTTCAATATGAATTCCATGACTGTTTATTTACATTACGATTACACCATACAGAAAATGAGAAAAGCATAACACAAGCACAACATTTCATGCTGTTGGTCCAAGTTTCATGCTTGTCAACCATACATGTTTTATAAATTAAGGGGAATATAAATCTAGTTTATTCAAGGTTACATCACATCTCACAATCTCTCCCCTTTTGAATAGAAGAATTTCAGTCAACCACAGTCCACAGGTAAGAGTTGGCATACTCTAAATTTTCCTAAAAATTCATTAGCTAGCAATAGTTGACCACAAAATATACGTGATACAAGCATCTAGAGCTTCCATGTCCAAAATTCGCTGGAATTCTCATTAATTTCCCAAAGTTACAACATAGAAGCTACGTTACCAAAGGATTAACTAATACTCCACGACTTTAAATGTTAATATTCTAAATATTTATATTAAGATGTATTTTACAAAATCTCCCTTGAATAATATTATTTCTTATATCAAGAATTTATTGTCAAACTTTTCAAATCTATGAATAAGGTAAGGGAAATTTTTGGGTAACCAAGGGAGAAGTTTCATAATTCTATAGTTCTATGACTAAGCAAGCAAGATGATCATGAGTAATCAATATAATGATTATGCTCGACAAACTTCAGCCTAACACTAAGTTCTAACCATATAACTTCAAATGCACATCGATAATTCAGATCTAAATATGCCAATTATAATACACACCATTACACAAATCAGTAATAGCCACGGAATAAACATTGGTGTGTGAAATATGAAACTTTCTAAGAATTAACTACAAATGCACGAAGGCACACCATATTCATGTAACAAAAACAAGCCATTATCCTATGCATAACACTAAGCACATGAGTAACATAAATAACACAAGTATACTATTCTCAAATCATCACAAAAATAAAATTCAGCCAAAAATTACGACCTCAATATGTATCAAAATTTTAGTTACCACATTTACTAAGTTAAATTACACTATCACCTAAAGGCGGAGAAATTCAGCACATACCTATAGAAATCTCATTTATATCTCTCAGTATGTCAGTATGATGAGCAACATATATTACATATCCAATAATTAAAAAAAAAAGGTATAAAATGAGACTAAAATATGTACTTATAATAATAAGGTAACAATTTTTTTTAATAGGGGCGGCCAATACTATTATTAGTATTTGGAGGACGAGCAATGAGCCGAACCGGAAGGGGTCGACCAGTACCAGAACCGCCACATTTAGAGCAAGAAGCCCGACCCGAACCACCACACGAGCGGCAACCCACGTCACCATCAGACCACCTGTTGCAAAAGCAGGTAACCCGGCCCGAACCATTGCAAGATGGGCACCTTGGGAATGGACCAGCCATTGTATTCTGGTCCATCACTGACTTTACAATAGCTGCCCCGGCTAACACACTTAGACCCGATGCTAACTGGGTCAGAACCAAAGGACCCATTTTTTTTTCCTTCTTCTTTAGAAGGAAAGCTTGAATTGAACAAATTTGGGAAAGAGAGAAAAGATAGATTGAAAGAGTTAGTATACGATAATGTTTTTTTTATTAGGAGGTGAATAGAGATGGTGAATGTGGTGAGAAAGTTGGACACGTTAGAGAAAGAGTGTAAGGAAATCTAAGGAATGGACGAATGGTATGGAATGCAAAGTTGGATTTGATTGGAACGGGTTACATGGAGAACTCCTACTCCACAATATTTTGGAAGAGTTGTGGATTTTTGTATTTGTGTTTTTGGCCTTGTATTTTTATTATTTTGGCTATGCAACTTGATTACTTTACCACCTTTTTGTGATGGAAGATAATATATAACTATACATGGCCAGGTTCGTACGCCGATTGAGTATCCACAATACGCTTTTAACACGACATGCCATGTCACCCAGCACGACACATTATCTATGGAATGGACATCAAGCCAGGCCCCGAACAACACCAAAAAATTTAGACACAAGCACACAAACTACATACCAATTCGATAATACGCACGACCTGTAGGCACGCTATTATTTAGTTTTATCTAATAATAATATTATTATTAAAAGTAGTTATAATATTATTACCACTACTATTAATATTACTATTATTTTTAACATTAATATTCATATAATTTAAATTATTTAAAATTATTTTTTTGATTCTATTACGTAATTTATTTTTATTAAAAAATATTAGGTCAGCATAAGGCACGACATGCCCAAGGCATGTGGGCTGTGTCAGGCCATGGGCCGAGTTTTAGGGAAATGTAACATGACACGACACGACTCGGGATCGGATCGCCTAAAGTTCGACTCGAGCTCGGAATTAGGCGAGCCCGAACCAGTCGAGCCCAAATTTTACAAAAGCGAGCCAGATCTCGAGCTCATACAATTCAGGTTTGAGGGTTCGACGAGCCTAAACGAGCCGAACTTAATTAAGGGTGTAGTTGAAACTAATCTTTAAATAGAATCGAGCTTAATTACTCGAATAAAACTTTGGCAAATTCGAGTCAAGTGACAAGCTTATACCGAGTTGAGCTGAGCCATGAGCTTTTTGTCGAGCCGAGCCCAAGGTTAAATTTTAAAACTCGGCGAGTCACGAGCCTGAGCCCGAGCTTTATGAGTTTTAGGCGAGCCGAGCCACGAGCTTCTCGAGTTCGGGCTCTACTCGGCTCGTTTCCAGCCCTTGGCATGACAAGACACGACATGACACAATAAGATACTAGACACGAGCTGGCACGATCCACGGCGGCCATGACACAGCACCATACGTGCCCATCTCTAGAAGATATAATGTAGTCTCGTTCCTATTTGTTTACTATATTTATATTTTTAAAGTAAAAGTTAAAAAAATTAATTTTAAATTTAAATTATATTATAACAAATAATATATCCAAAATGTAATCTTGTTTGATTTATATTAATGTAAATTTGTAAAATAACAAGTTTTCATAATTTTTGCCTTACAAAATTAGGAAAAAATATTTTAAATTGTGTTTTAAAGATCGTAAAAAGACAAATAGAGTAAACAAATAAAAAGGGAAGGAATAATCCTGCCTTATCCATTTTGTGATTTGTGGGAAATACATTACGTCTTTTGCCATTTTCTCGTGTTGGTATGTGGGATACAAATCTTCTAAAAAAATAACTTAAAAAATTTCTTTGTAGGAGTGTATTTTTAAGCGACTCTTGGAGTTTGTAAAGTTGTCTATACAACAAAACCCAGTATTAAATATGATTTTTAATATGATTTTGTTTCTCATGTCTACACGTCAACTTCATCTCTTCAATTCTAAAAACGACAATTAAAAAATAATATCTTTGTGTTTGTATTTGATACGTTGAAGTTAAAAAGAATCACTACAATCAACTTATGAAACTTTCGGATGCTGTGATTACCTTATGCCTTACGCTCTTGCCCTTTAGCCCTTAGGCAGTGTTGATTGTAGACAAATTGCTTTCGGATGCTGACAATGTTTAGGTACAGCAGACAGCAAAACTGAGTTAACATAATGAAACTTTCGGTTTACAGATATATCCAATGTTAAGGAGCTTTTTGAATGTTGAAGAAGTATGACAACTGCAAGAGGTGAGTTCTTGAGAGCTCATGTAAATCTGAATTCAAGATCACAAGAGGAAGAAGACTGGGCAAAAGTGGAGGGAAATTAAAATAGAGAGAAAAATTAGAAAACAGTTTTATGTAATATGTATTATGTCTCTTACAAAAGTTATGTACATGTATTTATACTCTTGATTTTCTCATCCAACATATACATAATAATTTTTCTTATGACATTGATCATTGTTAAATACTGTAATTCTCCCTTGGTTGGAGAGTTAGCATTAGCTATGTATAAATAGGTAAATCACCCCCTCCTTAAGCGAGAATTAGCGTCCTCATGTTATATGACTTGATCCAAATTCTTAGGCATAAGACATTGCATGCTTGGTGATTGATTCAGCGAAGTGCTAATTTGCTGATAACGTGATGAGCGTATTCAACAATGTTTATTCTCTATTACATCCTCTATGTCAATGAGTAAATTTTGCATTGGCAAATGGCACACATAGTCAGGAGATTCGTGTTATTATGAGGGAAAGGATCAGCGGGAGATGGTAAGCTTTGCCCTTTAGATGAAATGTGTGAGAGAAAGTAAGAACATGTACATTGTTCACATTAAGTGTTTGGGTAATAACTCAGGGGAGATTATTAGTACAATTGATCCCAATTCACATGTTGATAATGGTAATATTGGGATATGTCGGCTACATGGTTCAGTTAGTGAAAGTGATAAAGAAGCACAAAGACTCAAGTTTGAAGAACTTTAAAATATTAGTCAGCACATCTATTAACTTGTTTTTAGTAACTTGAATAAAGGAATTCAAAATAGAAAATCCTCTTCGTAAAACTTCTATGTTTTTCATTCATTACATTCAAATATTAAACCAACTAACTTTAAATTTGTCTGTCCTGATTAGATTTTGAAAATGCAAGACGAATTCAAAAAATTTGAGAGGAATCAAATTAAATATGGCTTCTTGCTCTAAGGTTAGAGGTAGGGCTGAATATAAGCCAAGCTAGCTCGTTATCTACTCGGGATTGGATCGCCTAAAGCGAGTCCGAGCTCTAGCTCAAGCAATTCAGGCTCGAGGGCTCGACAAGCCTAAACGAGCAGAGCTTAATTAAGGGCGTAGTTGAAACCAATTTTTAAATAAAATCTAGCTTAATTACCCGAATAAGCCTTCGGCAAATCCGAGCCAAGTAACGAGCTTATACCATGCAGAGCCGAGCCACGAGCACTCGGCGAGTCACGAGCCTAAGCCCGAGCTTTATAAGTCTTAGGCGAGCCAAGCCACGAGCTTACTCGGCTCGTTTCCAGCCCTAGTTAGAGGAACGATCAATCATTGGCACTAAATGAGTCTAGGAATAACTTGGATGAACTTGGTACAATAGTGAAAAAAGTTAAGGCTAGTCGCAGAGTAATTGATATAATAAACCTTTTATACGAATACCAAGCTTGAAGCAATCAAAATTTTAATTGCATTTGTTGCTTGTATGAGTATAAATTCTTAAATGGACGTAGCCTTCTTGTTTCCATATTCATTTTAATTTGCAATAAACACGAACGAAGTTAATGGCTGAGTCAAACTCCAAATATTTAACGTGTAATGAATATGGAACAAAAGGACATAGGAGAGATTAATATAAACCACATATACTGATATACCTATGAAAAAATAATATTAAATGATTCAAAGTTCAAAACTTACAAAGATCACGTTAGAAAAATTAAAAATTGTTGTCATTTGTAGATCATTTCAAATTAAAGCTGTTGACTAATACTTCACATAAATATCGTATTAACATAATTAAAGACCAATCACAATACACTAGTGTAAATTTGAGCTAAATTTTAAAACTAATTAATCTTAATAACACTTGAAGATTTGAATTAGGAGTAGTATTCTTTAGGAAAATCACTTCCAAAATATTGGAAACTATGCCCAATGGTGAAGTTTAAACTTAATTAAAGAAAGAGGGCAAATCAACACAACACAAGGGACATCATAGAAGATGAAAGTAAAAATATTTCAAATATGCAAATGATACATCATGGAAGATAAAATCTTTGATTAATATACTCTATAGTTTATAGACTTTATACTATACCCCTCCATTAGCATATACTCGTATATGATATCAAAACACCCAATTAAACAATCTTATTTCTAGAGCAATCGAATGGGGACAATCTTGGGTATTACGATATGTAAATACTAAATTGTAGGTTACAATATGAATCATACCTAGCAAAAATTGGAGCTACTACCATTATTTGGAGGGATTTCAAAATGCCACAATCTTCCGACTCCTCCGACCTTATGCTTCATACACAAGAACTCCTTAGCAAACTCTCTCTCAACCTTCCTGTCCACATCATGCAAAAACACGTGCGTTGAACCCGCCCGCGTCCTCGCTCTAGCCATCACCGCGGCGGAATAAATCGCGGCCATCCTCCCTGGCGCGTCGGGAAAATACCCTCTAGGCGCGTCGATCATGATTATGTCCCACTCCTTGTCATATACTTCATCTGGTAAGTTCTCCAAGGCTAACGGGCACTTCCGATTCCCCTTCAGGAAGGCCCTCCCAGGGAGGCAGTCAGGCTCATCCCTGTAACTCGCCAGTAGTCGGTTGGACTCCTTCAAGCGCGTGCGATACTTCACCGTCCTCGCGTTCAAGAAAGGGGCGTCCTTGAGTACAGTGGTGACCCACTCAGGGGTTTCCTCTAGGAATAAGGTGTGCCCGTTTGGGTTGAGTGAGGCCCACATGATGGAGTCGTAGCCCAGCCCGAATACTAGGA
This sequence comes from Dysphania ambrosioides, assembly GCA_026401315.1. NCBI lineage: Eukaryota > Viridiplantae > Streptophyta > Magnoliopsida > Caryophyllales > Amaranthaceae > Dysphania > Dysphania ambrosioides. Next base: position 19,956,971 of record CM048671.1, on the reverse strand, counting down.
AGTTGCTAGGCGCGAGTTTTTTGAGGACGTTGAACGACTGAGTGATCTCTTGGCGGGACTGTTGTGGGGTAACCTTTGACGTGGCGTAGTGTAAGATCGCCTGGAGTTGGATCGGAGTTGTTGGGCTTATGAGAAGGCTTGGGGTTGTGTGCTTGGGCGGTCGGAGGTTGAGTAAATATGACGGCCAGTCACGGTGGCCCACGGTGAGGACTGCAGACATTAAGAAGGCTCCGGTGATGAAACTTATGAATGCCACGACGGTTTGCCGCGGTCTGTCGGTGGTTGATCCGACGTCGTCGGTTCCTGACTTCATGTTTTATTTTAGATTTTGTAGTCTCACTCAACTCACTCCCTCACTCAAATTTAACCGTTTTAAGTATATGAGTATTTGATGGGAGGATATAGAGAGGTGAGAAGGAGGACAAGAAGAAAGGATTTCAATGATTTTTATTTCTTTACATGGTATTATGGATCATGCGGTAAACTATTGTATAGTAGTAGTAGTAGTTGTGTACCATAATTTATTGTTTTATGTGCTTTGTTGGTCTTGTATTAGAATGAATCAATGAAAGAAACTTGGCCTAATCCATTGATTCTAACTACGGTTTTATTTGGTTGGGGGAAGGACGGGAGACTTTGAACTTTTCCATAGGGAATAATTTGGTTGTATTCCATTTTGAATTAGAAAATATCTAATCTCGGGAGATATTATTATACATACTATCTAATAAGAATAATATTGTCCTTTTATAAGGAAATAAAATTAGGAATGGGAGGCCCAAGGGTTGAATTTAGTGTAACGGACGAACAATAAAAGAGAACTCTCATTTTTCTAGTCGTGGAATTAGCGTAACGGATAAAATAATATAGGTGAAGACAACTTGTTCAGTTTATTTTCATACAAAATGATTTATGCTAACCTCCCATAAATTTATACTACTATACTCAACTTTAGTCACTTTATATGCTACAATGAACTTGAGTTAAATTTAGATAACTTTAAATACGTTATGTTAATATAATTTAAGACAACATATCGCAAATACAACATAGCTTAAATGTGATGTTACCTATTCATAAAGCGTGACAATACTTCGTATCTAGCTTGACTTGTAAGGAAATAGCATATCAACGTACTTGTGAAATTTAAATTTTATATATATATATATAAAGTTTATTTTTTACTTTTTTCACAAAGTTGTGAATTTAAATTATATGTTTTTAAAATTTATTCTTTACTTCTATTAAGTAGTATGAGTAATTATTTTATTTTCAATAAACTATGAAGTATCAAAATTATTGCAAACATTACAATGTTGTAAATTGTATAAAATGTAGTCACCGCTCGGTCTGGTAAAATTATTTTAGTATTTTTTTACAGTGATGTAACTAGTTGATATTCGTTATTAAAGTAATTATTTATTGCGCTTTTTTCTTTAATTAAAATTTTCACAATCCCAAAAATCAAATAAATGGGAAGTATGCATGTTTTTGGTCACTATATATTGGTAAGAACTAAAAAGGATATGGAATGCAATGAAACCATGTCTACTAATCAACTGTTGTCCAAACACACGAGGTGTTGCTTTGATTAAGAGTACGATATCTTAATATTAAGCTTTGTATGTAGAGAGGACTTTTCATAGTCATTCAACTTAGGAAAACTGCTAGAAAAAATATTTTCAAAAGGTAGGCAATAAAAGAAAAATGTGACCAACTAATCTTTGGTTTTGGCTAACGTCTCCATTGAGCAGGACCATCCATCTTTGAACTGAAAGGTGGCTATGTATCTATCTCATTTCTATTACACCATTATTATATTACATGAGATCGTCCCTTTCCGTTGTCACTTTCTCGAGGAAAGAATTCAAAGTAGCTAAGAGTCATTACTTTTCTCATTGTCTCTCATTGGTAAGAAGATTCCACCAATCAGTCTATTACACATTTTGAAACAAATTTCAGTTTGAAGCTCAATGTATTGTAAATGATCTGAATCGAGTGGGGTAATGCCTTGTTTTGTTTAAATTAGGTGAGCCGAGCTCGAGTCAAGTGTTTAACCAGACTCAAATACCTGTTAAATCTCGAATGATATTGTTTTGTGAGTAGTTATGAATGACCTACTTATTAATAGAGTTGAATTTCTAAATAAATACTTATTACAAACGAGGTTTATGTGTAATTTAACAATTAAAAAGTTCATAATAGTAATAATAAAAATATACATTTATAATAAAATGGTTAAGAAAATGTAGCCTTTATTTAATAAGAATTAAAATCGAAACGCATATAAACAACAAGCTTTAAAAAGGGTTCAAACTTGACTGATTTATTAAAAACATAAATATAAAATGAGGTTTATTGGCATTGGAGTTAAAATTGTTAATTGAACAAAAGTGATGGCCAATAATCTGCAACTTAAACATATTAGTAAGATACACCGACCGAGACTGGTAATAAAGTGATGCGGAGTTAACGCAATTATCATGTTTAAAAAAGGGTAAATAATCAACTGTTTAGTAACCAAATGGTGAAGTATGAATGGTTGTCAAGGATCTCTTTGATATTTGTGTGCTCCTCTTTCCACGTTCAGATGTAAACTTAGATAGAGATGACACGTGTAGAAAATCTACCGCACCGCTATTAGGACAAAAGTCTCTTTCCGTACAGTTTGCCGACCATCAGCTATGACTCATGATTAAACCCAAAGATCCAATTCATTTCGTAAATCTACTGACAAAAACAGACAGACAATAATATATACATTTGTTGCAACGTATAGCTCAAATTTCAAATTTCAAACTTAATTTGTAAAATACTTACTCCCATTATTTCTAACTATTTACCTTGTCAAAATAATAGAGACTTTTGCTTATAATTTTTTTTTTTTTTTTTTTGGCAAAGAAAGCTGAGAAACCAATAACATCGCCAGCGCACTATCCGTACAAAGTAAAGAAACCCTCTGGATGACTTATAACTTTATGATTAACTAATTAAATCCTATATTTTATAATTGATTAGTTTATATAAAATCGACAAATGGTCCTTCTATTACTGGGCACAAAAACTGCATAATTAATTACATCTATCTTATTAATGAACATTGATGACTGAAAACAGTACAGTGAGAATGTAAATTTATGAAAGTGTTTGATTTAAGATAAATTAACAAATTACGAATGGTAAGCCGTATGTCACTGTATCACAAACTTTAAGGCCAACTTAAATCAAGGAGACAAGGATCCTCTAATTTTGGGAAGATCTAGTGCAACAGTTAAGTCCAAGGTCTTTTCCAACCATTGGATTGCCTTTGTTAATTAAGCTTGGGAACTTATTCCATCTGCGAAATTGGTGAATCAATTTTTTTTTTTTTTTTTTTTTGAGTATAATCCATATGTATAAATAAAATATGACTCCTTTCTTCTTATATATTTTCTCCATTTAAGTTATATGTTTTTTTAATTTTTTTTTTGGGTAACGTATGTAAAATTGAAAATATTGTGGAACTAGATGGAATGCTACATTTAATTTATGGTCTTCTTTACCAGTTTTTATACAAATAAAAATAAGAGAGAGAAATTAAAAACGAAATTAAGGTAAGTAAAATGGAATGAAGAAAGTAATTTATAAGTACCAATATAGTCACTACACTATGATATCGTAATACTCTATGAAAAATAGTAATAATCCGTAGTTAGATAGGAGTACGTTATAGAATATACAAAAAACAATGATCAAATTGCACCAATAAAGTTGAATAGATAATATATGAGCCTATAACTCAACCATTGTTACGTGTCATTAGGGTATATTTAGAAGCTTATAGTTAGAAAGCCCATAATTAACTAGACTATACATGTACCACATGGGGCCAAAGTACGAGTAGAAGACATTGGATTAGGCTTAACTAATATATGGTCCATCTTGATAGCACTTGCTTTTCTTTTTTTTTCGCTATAAATATCCTATTTATGTCCAATGAGGCTTTAAGTTAAAGGATTGTATAATTAAAGGAAGATTTAACGCCAAAAGTTGAAGCTCTAAATTCATTGTGAAAACACTAAAATACACATTATTTTAGGAATATCTCACTTATCTTAAATTAAAATTAATGAATCAAATACATTAGTTCATTTCCTTGGAACACTATCTCCAAAACTAGTTCACTCTGTTCGTGCAGGCTTCATCAACGCACATTAGCGGTATCAGAACTTTTGCGTTATGGGTTAGGATTCTACCAAATAAAGCAATATATAAAATAATCTAAAATTTCAAATTCCCAGAACAATTCGAGGGTCCAAGTGTGCAATTATAACTGAATATGATGAATTTTCAGGTTTTAAAAACGATCTATTACATCGTCGTCCTTAATTTGAAAAAAATAAGTTCTTTCTCAATAATTGTGACTAAACTATCATTTAATAGTTGATTACCCATTTTGTTACACAACTTATTCTTCATATAAGCTATCGAAGAGAATACTCTTTCCACACTCGCCATAATTAGAAAGCATTGTAATTAACTAATTATCAACTTAGAATTTAATAAAAGACAAAGTAACTACGAAATTTGTAAATTTTAGAACATAACGACGATGTCCTAGTTGTACAAGACTGGGAGTGTGGAAGGTGGAGACTTAAAGGTGTGAACAACTTGTGGATCTTGGATTCACGAGAGGCTTAAAGTAGAGTTAAATAGAATTTAATGTTTACTCGTAAATCATAGTGGACTTCTGGATTCCTACTTTCCTAGCTTGTATAGGGCACTTTTGTGGTGATCCTTAATGGAATAGGGGGATTTAGGTAACAGATCCTCCAATGGACAATGATTTTATCGTGAATCGCTTAATCAGTAAACCACCAATGGTAAGAGCATGAGAGTTTGTTGCTTGGTGCCTTACTTGTTAGAAGGTAAAGATTGAGCATAAGCGTCCGCAGGGTAAGATTCAACCATTGGAAATTCCTAGTTGGAAATGGGATTTAATCTCTATGGATTTTGTAGGAGCTCTACCTAGAACAAGGGTCGGTAATGATACAATTTGGGTGGTTGTAGATAGACTCACTAAGACTGCCATTTTTATACCCATGAAGAGTACTTGGACGATGAACCAATTAGGAAAAGCTTATGTGAAATTCGTGGTGAAGTATCATGGGGTGCCTAAGGATATTGTGTCGGACAGAGATTCGAGATTGTTGTCCAATTTTTGGAAGAGTTTGCAAAAGGCAATGGGAAAGAAGTTACTTATGAGCACATCATTCCACCCCACTACTGACGGTCAGATTGAAAGAACCATTCAAACCTTGGAAGATATGTTAAGGCAATGTGTGATGGAGTATCAAGGGTCATGGGAGGATTACTTAGACCTAATCGAGTTTTCTTATAATTACTTATAAACATAACACATTTTGATGGTTTTGCCCCTTTTCATTTTCTCTGAATTTCTTCAATCGGGCTACAAGAACTTGTAAACACGCACGAAAAATTGTTACGAAATTCGGAATCCCTGGATATTCTGAAAGAGTCGTCGCCGCCGCCGCAAAATTATGTAAGTCATTAGCAATAGTGGGTGGCATCCAATAAAACTAATAATAATAATAATTTTTCTTATTAATTATTTAATATAGTTGTATTATGAGTTAATTGATATAATTATTATCGAATATTATTAATATAGTTAGTATCAAATATTATTAATAATTAATAAAATTAATTAGTATCGAATATTATTAATATAGCTGCTTATTAATACAACTAATTAGTAACGAGTTTTGCTTAGTAATATAGAGGACCAGAACGACCGATCTTGGTGGTCGTGTTGTACAATTCTGCCTTGGGATGCTCCTTCAACTTATAGTAGACCAGTGGAGATTTCGCAATAGCACATATAGGGACATATAAGCATTTTATTCGTCTCGACCTGTCTCATGGGTTTCCAGTGCCACCGGTTTATTACATATGGAATCGAATACGCCAACCAAATGTGGATGGGTAGGATATTTTGTACCAAGATCGAGGTTCAATTATGAGAAGAACTAGTTGCGTTCATACCATAAGTACAATTTTATGTAATTGACGTATTCATTTTCGTATAATTATTATATATATACTGTGTTCATCTTGTATAATTACTGTATTCATGCTATATAATTGTTGTATTCATATTGTAAATTAACCATCATTCTCCACGGATTCCAACAATCACCTACTACCACACTCCACCTCACGACTAGGTGGGAGGACGTTGTGCGCGCGTATAACCTCTGGAAAAATGATAACCTGGCATTTTTCTACCACAAAGATGACATCCTTTCGCTAAGGGTGGTTGATCCTAATGGTGTCGTGGAAGGGTACTCTTTATAATTTTCCATGATTTTGTGTAATGCGGGTTTCCAAACCTATTAATTCAATTTCACAATAACTACAAGCAACCAATCCTATACTACATCATTCATAATAACATAATTCCAAACTTCAAAAATGAAAATAATCCAATCAATAATATAAGCCAAATACAATTATACAAAGTAATATAATAGAAAATCACTAAAATATCTATGACGACGCGTTTCAGTCCTCGAAGAGCTGCGTAAGGTGATCAACATCCCTTTGACTGACTTCGTTTAGTGGAACCTGCCCACATATGAATGGGTGGCTCACTTGTATTACCCTGGCTATCCACTAGTAGAAAATCTTAAATATGCGACGGGGTTTTTAGTGACATATGCGGCGTCAAAAGGCTAGCAGCAATATAGATAACAACAAATTAATCTATTTAATTTGCGGCGTAAAAAATACACCGCATATTATTTACCAATTTGTGGCGTCACCTAGCCTAAAACCGCCGCAAAATTAGCCATACATTTGCGGCGTCACCTACCCTACACCTGCCGCGAATTGGCCAGTAAAATGCGGCGTCACCTCCCTAAAACCGCCGCTAATTGGTAGTTTTTTTTTCAATAAATTGACTTGTAATATAGGAATATGCGGTGGGTCTTGGGGACACCCGCCGCATATGAGTTTTTCTTTTTTTTTTTGGAAACGCATTAATCTGATCCTTACAACGCCCAAATTTCAAATTCAAAACTTGCTTATTACATTTGCAATTTCTGCAACCCAAGATACATATATACACATGATCCATCGATCTCTCATTTATGCGTACTAATAGGGACGTAAAAACAACCATATATTAAGTGACATCAAAAATACAATCCAATTAATGAAATTGATGTATAAATTACAAAATACACAAGAATAAGGTAATGTACAAAATCTAAAAAAAGTTATATGTCCAATACTTTGCAAGTTTGTTGCGGACGACGTCGATTTCTTCGTCGGAGAAGGGCTCCTCGTTGAATCTTTTGCATACCTAATATTGATTAACATATCATTAACGTGTATATAAAATGCAATGCATATGAAATTGATGTATTAGAAGTGTTTAAGTCACTTTCTACCCGAACCCGATCCCATTTGACCTATATTGACTCACATCGATGTGTTTCAAGTGTTTAGATCACTTTCTACCCGAAACCGATCCCAATTGACCTATATTGACTCAAATCGATGTATTTGAAGTGTTTAAGTTGAGTCCATATCATCCACACAAATAGGACAAACTTTCTTTCCCTTCACCTTATACCCCGACAAGTTTCCATAGGCTGGAAAGTCATTAATGATACAAAATAGGATGGCACGGAGAGTAAAAGTCTCTTCAGCATATGCATCATACATTGATATACATTTATCCCACAACAACTGCAAATATTCAATAAGGGGAGCAAGGTAAACATCAATGTCATTCCCAGGTTGCTTAGGCCCTGATATTAGAAGCGATAACATAACATATCTACACTTCATGCATAACCAAGGGGGCAAATTATATATCACTAATTAAACTGGCCATGTGCTATGTTGACTGCTTAAGGTACCAAAAGGATTCATTCCATCCGTGTAGAGACCAAGTCTTATGTTCCTATTTTCCCCGCCAAAAGCCTTGAAAGATTCATCAATTGTTTTCCACTGGGGAGAATCCGCAGGATGTCGAATCATCCCATCTTTCTTCCTCTTCTATGCATGCCATCTCAAATTCTTTGCATCGCTCTTAATTGAAAATAAACGCTTGAACCTTGGTATTATGGGAAGGTACCACAACACCTTTATACTAGGACCTTTAAAATCCCCACTGCAGGCTCTATCCCATGTGGGAGTTTGTAACGTGACTGCCCACATTTAGGACATTGAATGAATTTTGCATACTCATTTCGATACAATATGCAATCATTCGGACATGCATCAATCTTATTATACTCTAACCCAAGGGGACACATTAACTTCTTGGCATAGTACGTGGATATAGACAAATCATTACCCTCTGGAAACATGTCCCCTAATATTTTCAATAAGGTTGTGAAACTAGTATCAGTCCAACCATATTTCACTTTCAAGTTAAACAACGTTGATGTGGCAGACAACTTAGTGTATTTAGTACATCCAGGATACAACGGTTTCTCAGCAGCCTCCCACAAACGCTCAAAAGTACGAGATTGACTACCAATTTGATCCCCAACCCCTTCAAGCATTTCATCTATTCGATCTTCATCACTAGGGTCATTATCCTCCAATTCATCCTCCCCATCATCTTCCTTCTTGGCATCAACATCTTCAACATCATCATATTCTAATTGGCCATGATGGTCTAGCTCAACTTGATGAATGGGAATTTCATTAGAACACGACCCCATGTCATTAGAAGCAGGAACCTCACTATGCCATACCCATACGTGGTATTGTTGCCTAAACCCACGGCAGATCACATGGTCCCTCAACTCTCTTATACTACTAACTGTATTAACATTATCGCAATCAACACAAGGGCAACACACCTCATCATCTCCAATGTTATTTAGGTGTTTCAACACTTGTCTACAAAAATCCTCAACTCCATTCATGAACTCTAACGAAGCATGATTACCATACATCCATTTTCGCTCCATAATTTGTGTTATGCCCTATTTAACATGTAAGAGATTAAATAACAATCTAATTAATACTTAATTTACGCATAGTTATATATATAATTGCACTTAAGTAGCTTACCAAAAATAAGGTTAAGCACTTGATCTATAGTTTAATTTACTAAATTCTTCTAGCGATATTATTTCTGTTCTATGCTTTGTAAATCACTACAGATTCTACAAAAAATTCGGCAGAGTTTCCTTTGTAAATCCAACATTTCCCAATTTTGAAAATAGATTTCCAAACCTGTTTATATGAATTTATTTACAACCATAACCAACACAATGTCATTTTACATCAAGCATTCCTTACCTTTCTTTTTGTTAGTTTATTTGTTTTATCGTTAAGCTTCAGTTTCCTACCTAACTTGATCCCTAAATTCATCAATATCCATTATGGAACTCTTCAACTACAATTCATTCCTCATCTCCAAGTCTATTGCCAAAAATCCCTCTTACATCATCATTCATATATATTCCATATAGAATAGCCTCGATCTACTCATATTTCAAGAATAGTCTTCTAATTTTATTTACTAATTTTCTATAAACTTTAGACAAGAAGGCTGAACATATCTTTACTTATATAATATAAGGTAGAACATTACAAGCTATAAAGATTATATTCCTCATATATACATGCATATACATACAAGTGGTGCGAGAAATTAAAGAAATAATATAGAAAAGAGAGTTAACATACAATAACAATGGCAGAGCACTGTGAGGACGAAGGGAAATTTGTGGCGAATGAAGTTGCTCCGGTGGAATGCAAGGTTCGTGGCGAAGCGTAGCGTCAGTGGTGGAATGCGGGATTTGTGGCGAAGAAGAGCTAGGTTGGAATGCGGGGTTTGTGGCGAAGTAGAGTAAGGTTGGAATGAGGGTTCGTGGCGAAGTAGAGCTAGGTTGGTGGTGGGGCTCAATGTCGTATTCACCGGCGTCATTGAAGGCGAAGTAGAGTTAGGTTTTGCAAAATTAAACAATGAAGCAGTCGGCGTGGGGTTATGTTTTTAGTGACATAAATATGCAGCGGGCCTATGGAAGTGACGCCGCATATTATTGAGGAGAGAATTAATTTGCGGCGGGTATACTTAACTGACGCCGCATATTAATTGAATTGTGGCGGATCTTAACAACTGACGCCGCGTATTAATATTATCAAACATTAAATTGCGACTTTTTTGGTTTTACGCCGCAACTCTTTAGCCGCAATTGAATATTATTTTACTAGTGATCCACTGCACACAGTAATAAAGTTAGCATATATATATAACCAAAATATGAATAAGTACGAAAGCCAAGTAATCGACAACTGATTTCCAAAGACAATAATAACAACATATAACTATAATCCCCAAAAACAACTAAATAACAATAATATCAATACTCCTAAATATATATTATTAATTTTATAAATAAGATCAAGAAATATTGTTGAACTAATACATACTAATAACAATAAATACTCATAACATACATCATTACTATATTAATAAAAAAAACTACAACTATATTAATAATAATATTATTAATATTTATTATTATTAATATTAATCACTAATTAGTAATATTAATGTTAATGTTAATTTTTGTACTAATATTAATTCTTATTATTTGCATTATTATTATTATTAATATTAACATTAATCCTAACAAAAATATTTAATATTTTATTAATATTAAAATTACTCCTAAGCAAAATTATTTAATATTATGAATACTATTATCACTCTTAATCAAACTTATTATTAATATTAATTATTAATATTATTTACATTATTATTATTAAAATTCGTACTATTAATTTTTAACCAAATTCATACTAATATTAATATTAAATAAATTTAATAATTAATAACGAAATTAAAAAATACAGAACTGGCGTCCTTTCCCAATCTTCTTGACATTTTTGAGAGTGAATGTGGAAAATTAATGTGGAAATGAAGGGAATGTGGAAAATTAATGTGAAAATGAAGGGAATGTGGAAAGTGTAGGTATAAATAGGTTAAGGGAAAAGGGGTAATTTTACGATTTATTTGTGGGCTTTAGCTGGATATTTACGGTTTTCGTTTAGAAGTTCACAAGAGCATGAGTGAAAAACTTCATTCCCAAGGGTAAAATGATGTATTGGCTTTAAGATTCAAGAGTTATAGTAGAGTAGATCGCATACGCCAGAAGAACAGTGGTGCACAACATCTAGCACCGAGCCAAACTGCTGAAGAGGACTAGAGGAGACGAGCAGTGGATGCGTGGAGCACTGAAGCACCGCTACCAAAAGTAAAAGGGGAGTGGGTTGTTACTTGATGAATTTGAACCTAGGTCCCTATGATAAGAGTAATAATGTCTTACCACTAAGCTGAGAATTGCATATCCATGAAAAAAATATTTCAAAGGGTATATAACATTTTCTTTTAAAACCGCCAATGTCAATTAACCCTCTCAAGAAAAGTTCTTTCCAAGGCCCATTCCAGCATCTTCCCTAGGGCAACCCAAAATTGATTCTAATTCTTGTCGTAATTACCACTTTAAAATTTCCCTTTTGTGCTGATTACTTATTTGTTATTAATGTGGAATTACACTTAGTGACATGTTTATGTCCATTTCTTGCATCATCTTTATTCAAGTTTCCCATTCATATTTTTAGCAAACTTTATGTCTCTGTTTTTTTTGGTATTTATGCCATCTTTCCTTAACTTGTTTAAAGGCTGATTATTTGCTTGCAGTTTCAGGACCAGACGAAGCTTCTTCCGCAAAAAGGTCACTCATTTGCATCTTCGGAGACACGACCTGCAAAAACAAAAAAATTCCTCCCTTACTGTATGACATACCTGCGTTATTCTTTAACATACTTATTCAGTTCATTGATAATGTTAAAAGTCCATAGAGGTGACAGACATGGTTCACAAATTTTTTTTATTTTTAAGCCAAATTTTTTTAAAAATTCGAAAAATAAACTACTGATTAAATTAATTTCAAAAATAAGTCGAATTTAGGGTCGGATATAAAAGACTACCAAGGCAGCATTATATCTAATAAAAAAAGCTACCCAGGGCAGCGTTTTGCATAGGGCTGGATTTGGGGTGGAATTTCTGGGTCATGCAAAAACGCTGTCGCTGCCATGGGTAGCGTTATCTTAAGGCCCCAGTTTTTTTTTTCTTTTTCTCCCTTCTTCCTCCTCATTTCTTTCTTCTTCCTCCATTCATCTCCTGTTCTTCGACGGAATTTCCTCCATTCCTCTTCATTCCTTACACACAATTTCCACTCAATTTTCATCGTGAATTCTTCCATTTTCTTCCTTTGACAAGGTACGTTTTTAATTTAGAGTTATTTTAAGTTTTTTTCATTTATTTTTTTAAAGATTTTTCATTTTTTTTCCATTTTCATGTTATATGAATTTTGTTTTTTTCATGTTAAATTATGAATTAGGAGTTATGTTAGTTTATTTTTTTTAATTTTGTGAATTATGAGTTTTTTTTTTAATTTCGTGAATTAATTTGAACTATGTGTTATTTTTTCCAATTATTTTCGTTTTTATTTTTGTATATACGTGAATTATTTTCGGTTTTTTTTTGTAATTTCATGAATTAATTTGGAATTATGTTACTTATTTGTTATTTTTCTTAATTATAAGTATTTTTGTTATTTTTTATTGTTAATTATTATTAATATTTTTGTAGTTTATATGTCAAAGTATTTTAGTTTAGGTTAGTATATGGATTTAGTTAAGTGAACTTTTATTTTGGTTAGTAAACCATAAATTAGGTTAGTATATTAATTTAGGTTAGTTGATAATTTGAGGTTAGTTTATTAGTTAAGGTTTTTGTATTAACTTATGGTAGTTTATTAATTTAGGTTAGGTGATGATTTTAGAGTAGTTTATTATTTTAGGGTAGTTTAGGGAATGATTTTAGTGTATAAAATTAGTTCACTAATTTAGGATGGTCTATTAGATGAGTTTATTTATTAAGGTTAGTTAATTAGATTTGTTTAATATTTAGGTTAGTTAATTAATATAGGTTATTTTATTAATTTTGTTTAGTTTATTAAAATAGGTTAGTTTATTAGATTAGATTACTTAATTATTTTATTATAGTCAATTAGTTTATGTTAATGTAGGTTAGTTAGTTAATTGAGGATAGTTTACTAGATTAGTTTATTAAGTAAGGTTAGTTTATTAGATTAGTATATTAATCAAGGTTAGATTATTAATTTAGTTTATTTTATTATATTAGTATATTAATTAAGGTTAGTTTATTAATTTAGTTTATTTTATTAGGTTAGTATATTAATAAAGGTTAGTTTACTAAATTATTTTACGTTATTTTATTAATGTAGGTTAGTTAATTAATTAAGATTAGTTTACTAGATTAGTATATTAAGTAAGGTTAGTTTATTATATTAGTATATTAATCAACGTTAGTTTATTGATTTAGTTTATTTTATTAGATTAGTAGATTAATTAAGGTTAGTTTATCAGGTTCGTAGATTAATTTTAGGTTAGGAATTTAGATTAGTTTAGTTTAGGTCAGTTTATTAGGTTATGAGTTTAGATTAGTTTAGGTTATTTTACTAGATTTAGGGTATGAATTTAGATTAGTTTATCGTATATTATATTCTTGAATATCATTGAATAGTTTTCGTTGTTGTAGGCATCATGAATACCAATGTATACCCACTGTTATGTCGATCGGGTGGAATATTGATAGAACAAGATAACACAGTTGGGTATGATGGTGGACAGTGTAGACCTGCCGTGATTAGTGTTGAGAACAGTTTCTCCGATATTGTTGACATGGTATTCAGTTTGTGTGGGTTTGATAGACGGTTGGTGGAACTGAAATTGAGAATGAAATATCCTATTGGGTCGTCGACATGTATGGTATTGCCATTCACCGATGACTATTCTATTAAAGTATTATGGGTGTGTATTCAAAATTATCCATAATCTGGCATTGAAATATATGTCGAGCAAGTACCCTTACCTTCTTCATATACTGGATTAATGGATATCTTATCTCAACATCAGCCCTTTTCAATCATTCCTTCCACAAGTCAAATGCATCACGTTGATAACTCAGAACTAGCTACTTCTAGTGTGAATCCATTAAACAGTACGTTTCTCAGAGATGGGTTTGGGTATTATCTTTATGGAGAAAGGACTGGCAATCTGAGGAAGGAGTAGAGGAAGAGGAAGTGGATAAGGAAGCGGAGAGGGAAGAAGATGTAGAAGACGGGGAGCCCGTTAACCTAGATGAAGAGGAGGACAGTCAGTTAAATCTAGAGCTAGAAGTCGGGACTGGTTCGGAGGCCACCGAGCTTGAAATTGAATCTAACATTCCATATTACAATAATTTGTTAGAGTATAAAGAGGACGACAGTTGGACGATGATGGGCCCACCATGTAGTGTTGATAATGAATTCGTTAAGGGAATGGAGTTCACTAATAAGAGAGATCTCATTGAAGTTGTCAAGATGTAAAGCCTTAAGTCAAATACATCGTACCGGTGTCGAACGTCGAACACTAGTGTGTTGGAGCTCGTTTGTAGTAATAAATGTGGTTGGAGACTACGTGTTAGGCAGAAGAGTAGCTTACTTTCATTTTGGTGCATAACCACATACAAAGGTCCACATGCTTCGTCCTGTGTTAGTGGTAGTCAGAACCGAGGAGTTCACCATCTTAGTGCGTCACTGATAGGCAACTTCATTAAGGATTGTGTTAGAGCTGATCCACGTTGAAAGTGACCATAATTATAGAGATGGTACGTGGGAGATTCCACCATACCGTACCATATCTGAAAGTATGGTATGGTAAGCAAGTCGCAATAGCAGACATTTACGGCAATTGGGAGTCCTCTTATGAACGGCTGCCCCATATTATGCAAGCACTAATGGTTACTGACCCTGGGATGGCCGTGGAGTGGTGTTACAAATTAGAGAGTCTTGGTTATAGGGTGTTCCAGTGGTTATTTTGGTCATTCAAACCGTGCATAGAAGGGTTTAAGCACGCACTTCCCCTCATTGTCATCGATGATATGCATTTGTATAGAAAATACATGGGGAAGATGCTTAGAGCAATAGGGGTTGATGGGAATAATCAACTATTCCCCCTTGCTTTTGCTCTCGTCGTGGACGAGAACGAAGAGAGTTGGATCTGGTTCATGGCATGCATCAGACATCGTGTCACGAATAGAAAAGGGCTATGTGTACTATATGATCGTCACCTGGGTATTATTCAGGCTATGAATGACATTTATAGTGGTTGGACGCCTCTAGATGCATTTCAACGATTCTACATTCGGCATGTTTCTTCGAATTTGAACACCCACGTGAAGAATGCCTTAGTAAAGAAAGCATTCATTAGAGCTGCTTTCCAGTGGAAAACTTCGAAGGTCGACAAAGCCCTTAGACGAATTGCTCAGGTGTCCCCTGAAGCTGCTGAATATATCCACGACATGTCAATTGATAAATGGTTGCTTGCTTACGATGGAGGACATAGATATTGATATGCGACAATGAACATGGCAGAAGTGTTTAAAGGCGTTATAAAGGGAGCTAGATTTCTGCTAGTTTCAGCAATAGTAGAGCTGAAGTTCTGCTAGTTTCAGCAATAGTAGAGCTGACGTTCTACAGAGTGAACAAATGGTTCGTTCACAAACGAGAGATAGGTACGGAACACGTAGCAGCAAACCAGCCCTATACTCTTTACGTTCAGCAAAGGATTAAACTTAATGGAAGTAAGGCCAAATTCCACACTGTTGAGCCGAGGTGAAAGGTTGGCATGTAGGGGGGGGGGGGGGGGGGGGGGAACGTTACATGGTACGTTTCGGAGACGATACCTGCACGTGTTACAAGGTCCAAGTATATCACTACCCATGTTTTCATGTGTTGGCCATGTGTTGTGAGTTTCACGTTTCTGAGGCACCATTCGTTGATCTACATTTCCATAGTATGGCATACATGCACATGTACCAGCCCCAATTCCTCCCACTTCTTGATGATACGGTGTGGAGACCATTCATAGGACCACGAGTTATTGTTGATGAGACTCGAATTCAGGCTAGGGGTCGTCCACGATCTAAGAGGTTATGAAATGAGATGAACGACAACACAGACCAAGGAGTCACATGCAGTGTTTGTCACGTTATTGGACATAATAGAAGAAGTTGTCCCCAGAGACGAGCAGTAGTATAGAATTTTAGGGTTTTCATTTTGTACTCTTTAACCCAAATCAACTAGGGGTCTTTTATGTTATGCATATTTCCACTCATTTCTTATTGCATTTATGTAAAGAAATTAATTTCCAGTTATATTTTCTTATTATATTTATGAAAATATATATTTTTTTCGATGCTTATTTGGACGAACAAATATGGAACCAGGACCAATTGACAGTTCTATTCTCAGCCTACTACAGACACATTGTTCCCAGGCACTATGGACTGGAACGTTAGATAGTGCGTCTACGCTTTACACTCGCCACCACTCATTTGAGTGGCTTGTCGATGAGAGAGTTCTCCGGTATGTTCGACGTGCTAGGCTTTACGGGATCCATCGGTTGCGGTCGTTGCGCATCGACCGTGGGCTCGTGACAGCCTTAGTTGAGAGGTGGAGATAGGAGACACACACCTTCCACCTACCTGTTGGGGAGGCCATGATCACCTTATGTGATGTGTGCATCCTAACACGACTATCATCTCCCCACCTGCTGGTGCCGTGGTGGGGTCCACTGTGAGATTCAATTGGTTGCATGATACTTTCGCCCATCTTTCGCCTGCGAACGCCCTTGATATGAATATTCTGAGGTACGTGCGGATGTACTGCTGGCTCCTCGTTTCTTGTGTACTCTTTGCGAATAAGTCGGGGAATGAGGTGTAGCTTATATACTTGAACCTGTTTGACTGACCCTAGGATAGTGTAGCTAGTTATAACCGGGGTAGCACAGCTCTATCCTACCTGTACCGAATGATGTGCTGTGCTTCTCGAGTTAGACGGGGTCGGGCAACAGTTGAGATAGCAGGGCCACTAGTCATTCTCCAGGTATGTATGTTCATGTCTTCATTCATGTTAAACTAATAAAACTATACAACTAACTCATTCCATTTATTTCACTTACATAGCTTTGAGCGTGGGAGCATCTCACCGTCTGTCGTCCGACCATACCCAAACGACGCAGACGAGCTCAGGAGGTCCACATTTTCGTCGAGTCAGGCCGTGCTGGAGATGGAGAGCCTTATGAAACCAGATGGTTGGTCGACTGTGTTACTCGCGTTCACCTAGCAACTGGGTGAACTATCTGCAAGATTTACTAGATAGGATGACAGATGAGCATGTACTATTCCAACTCATTAGTAATTCGTACATGTACTTTATATAGATTTATTTTCAATATCTAATGTTGAACTGTCATTTATAAATAGATGGTATGAGATTCGTATCCCGAAGATGAGAATAAAGAGGACGAGTGGCGTGTCATTTTGCCACTCGTATGTTTTGAGTGCGTTGAGTTCCATTTGCCGACACGAGTGGTGCGGCAATACGGATCGCGCCAGGTCATACCCCCACTTGTTGACACGAGCAAGGAATTACACAAGGTGGACCAGCGTGGGAAGGCTGGAGTCATTTGGACGGACGAACACCGACAATTTATTGACGCGTGGGATAGGCGTCTATAGTCCGTAGTCCAAGTCGATCCGTTTGAGGGAGTTATGGACTACTTCAATCCATACTTGGTATGGTATCGACGTATCACTAGGCGGTTCATTAGCTTTTTCTTCCGGCCGCCTGTGCCACATTTTTCTCCTGCAGCAGTGCCGTTACACATCGTGGTAAGATTTCTAGCCAATTTAATTGTTCATTTATATACAGTACACGACTAACATCATTTGTATTTCTTTTTTGTCATGTAGACTAAGGATCTGTTGCAAATTCGTGATTACGTTCACGACTCCCGAGACATGTGTCCTCCCATGGCGGATCACGTGTAAGGTCTCGTCTAGGAGAGCATGGAGTGGATACGACATCTTTACCGACTTTGGCCGTATCCATTACAGATAAATTGCGACGCATCCACCCCCGCTACACTCTTCACTATGCTGGAGACCCTTAATATCGAGATGTCTAGTCAGCATTACACTCAAGGTCAGTCTTCGTCATCGGCTTACACATCTCCAGAGGCCCCATTTGCACACCATTCAGAGTGGACCCAACAAACACAAACTCAGAGTTCGTATCCTCATTTGGACATCATTTTCGAGGAGCAAACTCCGAGTCCAAACTCTTAGGGCTTATTTCATTTTTCATTACGTTATTTTATATTACAATTTGTTATGTATATAACTTAAACTTACTTTGAAACATTATACATTTTGAATTTCAAACTTCATAATTTGTTATGACCTTCTTCCGAGTTTGTGTTTATTTCGATACTTATTATTTGAACTTGTCTTTAGAAATTCACATTTTAATTCATACGTATTTAAATATTGATGGAAAATTATATATTGTATTTAATACGTATAAATTTACGGCATGTAGGAAAAAAAAATCAATTAGTAAACCACTGCCAGGGTAGCGTTTCTTTCTCACCCAGATTTTCACCCTAAAACCCAGCTCCATGCAAAACGCTGCCCTGGGTAGCGTTTTTTATTAGCTAAAACGCTGCCTCGGGTAGCGTTTTAAAACCGAACCTAAATTGACTTATTTTTGAAATTATTTTAAATAGTAGCTTATTTTTCAAATTTCTTTAAAAATTTGGCTTAAAAATAAAAAAAGAATTCCTGATAGGGTGAGTAACTTGGGCCATAAGTCCCAAAACTTATACTTACAACAAAAAAAAAATCAATAATTTCCCTTATCCCTCTCATTTCTTCCTTTATATTTCTTATCTTCCTAAGTTTGAATAAACGATAAGCCCAGCAAGCATTGTTCAAGTAATGCTAAAGGTTGTGTTAGATATATATGATGTTTAGATTGGAGGATCTTAAAGGGTAGGGTATGGTATGGAGAGGAACAAGTCTATTTTCCTTTTTTTGGCAAACTATATAGAAGTTAATGTTATCCTCTAAAAGAAGTATTTTTTACACACCGGACACAATAGAATTATTGTGTTTTCAATAAAAGTGACTCGATAATATAACAAAAGTTACCCTTCAATACAACATATGTCAATCTTTATCAACTTTGATGAGTAACTTTTGTTATATTATAAGGTCACTTTTACTAGGGTGTCCCGTATATATACAATATTCTGTGTATTGTTTATTATATCATATACTTCATATGAACTTGAGATTCTAAAAAGGGAAATTTCTATGATAAATCAAAATGTGAATGAACTCTTCCTCCCTGGATCGTGCTAACAGTCACAATTTTTGAAATTGATCTAGAGACCATGATGTAGTAATATGAAGCAACAAGTTACAGTAGGGCCCTGCCAAAAATAAAAAGTTACTGCAGGACATATACATATCCTAGTATGTTTTTATAAAGTTATTGTTTCTGCTGAACTTTCTTGGTCATGACTCATGAATCATGATTTCCAAGTATAATACGTCAATGAGATGAAAGAGTATTGTAGAAATAAACAAAGGGTTAATGAGCAATGTTTAACTAAACGATGAACTTCAACAATTTTGCAAAATTCGATGAATTTTACGTAGAATTGGCAAGTTCCAAGAGATTTGCTTTGAAGGAAGAGAGAGAAAGCAGCTGTCGTATTGGAATTGTAGAGTGAAAAAGTGAAAAAATTATTACCTTTACTGATAGGTGTTTTAACTATTATGTCTTTAAAATGCATGAACCAATTGTGCAATTTCTCTCATTTTTTCCAAAGTAGTGTGAACTATGAAGTGCCTAAACATTCTTCTAATAGTAATTAACCCTTAACCTCAACTTCGGTACTTTTGTGTTGAACCATGTTTGACAAGAATCTATCTATAACTATTACTAAAGCACAATTCCCTGACATCCTTCCTTTCCCGAACAGATTATGTGTCACTTTTAAGTAAAATATGTTCCGCGTAAATACTTTGATGACATCGTTATTCATTTTTAATTAATTTATTTTATCTCCTTTAATAATATCTAATTGACTAACTTGTTCTCATTTTACACCCTTCCCAAACACTTTAACTACACTTTCTTATACTCGTATTTTTTTACACTTTCCAATAAGGCGCTCCTCCTAACTTTCATTTTGGCTCCGTTTAGTATGGCGTAAAACGTTTTCAACTGAAAATGGTTTTACACGAAAAAAATTTTACAATGGAAAACTCATTTTTATGAAACTTTTCCGTTGTTTAGTAGCATGGAAAATTATTTTTACATTTAAACATTTTTCGTTTTTGGTTTAATTGAAAATCAATTACTCTTATTAACTTTTCTAATTGTATTCTTTTGTCATTTTTTAACTTTTTTTACGTTGTATTCTTTAATTGTTTGTCATTAGCTAAATTTTTTATGCTATAACACATATTTTTTTTTTATAAATTCTACAATATATTTCTCTGATCTATTAATAACATATTACATTATAAATAATATCTCCTTAAAATCATAAGAACCCTAAAAAATTTGGTTTAACATTAAAAAAAGACCTTAAGCTAACTATAAAGGAGTATTCGCAATCAAATAAGCAAATCATTCACCACAGGTAAATATATTTGTAATCAAACACATAAACCAATCAACTGGTTGTAAAGTTATAGTTTGTACTTTTACATTTTAAATTCTAACAGAAAGAAAATTTCCACTCTAATTTCAAATAAATTGTTGATTGACCACATTTCATGAGAAACTTTCTTAGTTCAATCGAATCGGAAGGAAATCTAGGTTTTTTTCCTGAATAAAATGGATAAAATTTGTTCAAATTCATAATATAGTACGATGATTTAATAATTAAGACATGAGATTCGTAGAAAACATACTTAATTGATGATATTTCAAGAAAATGAAAAGAAATTATGGATTTTCCACCCAATTTTGAATAGAGAGAAAGTGTGGAGTAGAGATGGGGAGGTTTGTTACCGAGACGATGGGAAATAAAGAATGCGTGAATAGAGCTAAGTATGGGCCGACACGCGGGTTGGGAAGGCACGCTTTTGGCACAGTACGACATGAGCACGGTCATGGCACGACAAGACACCCTGCGGACGTCAAAAAAATTAGGCACTAGCACGCGAGTGACACGCTATTATTTAGTCTTATTTAATACTATTATTAGTATTGTTATTATTATTATTACTACTACAATTACTATTACTATTATTTCTAATATTATTATATTCTTATAATATCATTTATATTATCTAAAATTATTTTTTTCAATTCTATTATATACTTTATTTTTATTTTTTGTTAAAAAATTAGGCCAGTACGAGACACGATATGGTTACCAAGAACGTAGGCTGTGCTAGGCCATTGACTGAGTTTTAGGGAAAGGTATCACGACACAACCATAATTAGGCACATCACGTAAAGGTGGCCATCAGTCCGGGCCGAGCCTGGAGGGACCGGGACCGGATCGGTCAGGGGGACGGGCAGGTCTGGTTCAGGGTTGGGGTAGGGTGGTTCGGTACCGAATCGACCCGAATCAAAAACTGAATCATGAACCGAATCAAACCGAATCACGAACCGAATCCAATCAAATCACGAACCAAATCAAACCGAATCACGAACCGAATCACGAACTGAATCGAATCAAAACGAATTACATATAAACACATTTACAAATTAGAATAAAGGAAATGTTTATGTATATTTACCTATCTTCATATTTATGTATTATTAAAGCAAATAAACTAAGTAAACTAAAATCTAAATGAACTAATTAACTTTTTATTAAAGAAATTTAATTAAACATGTTTTGGGGGTTGGGGGAAAAAGAAAGCGCTTGCACTTAATTTAGGAAATCAAAATTTAATTAAATAATTAAATATTGATTTTTAAAATTAAGTTGCCTACGTATCCCGAAGGAATCAAAACCCACGTAGTTCTGTTACGTACCTCAAAGGGTGCCTGTGCCTAGCCTAGTCAGGGACAGTCCCCGAACCTCCTTCACCTGATGGGTTGTCGCTTGATTCGCTCGTGTCCATCATCATCCAAGGATCGTCTTCGTCGCTGTCCTCCTCCCTCAATCCTTGGGTCCTACGCTTCGCTTGATCCTAATCTTTCTTACATACGCATATTTCTATGCTCTCCGGAGATAAGCGGGATCTCTTCTCGTCAAGTACTCATCTACCTGCACTAAAAGCAGACTCGGAAGCAATAGAGGAGGCGGGAATTGCACGGATATCCTTTGCAATTCTTGCCAGAATGGAAAATTGCCGTTCGTGATCGCGTCACCACTTAATAATTGAAAACTTAGCATCGGTTTCATGTTGGTAAGAAAGATATTCATTAATATTATAAAGTGAAGAAGAAGAAGAAACCGATGTTTTTTTATACCAAGTGTTGGCTGCCATCGCATACCGAAACTTCTAATAGACGACGATACATTTTGGTAAGGTGCATAAATAGAAGCATAATGATCATATAAACCAGTTAAAACATGTTTACATTTTTCTATATAGGCATTCACATCGTATTGTAAACTTAGAGTGCTATAATAAAATTCTAACACGTTTTCTAAACCAATAGTCTTGACCCCGGGATCAAGAATAGCAGCTATATCGTATAAGACGGGAAATTTACTAAAGTAAGAGTACCATTTACTTAGCATACTAGTAATTATATCACTAATTTGGGTGATGTTAAAATACTCACTAAGAGTGTTAACTACGCTAACACACTCTAATATAACTAGATGAATGTTAGGGTCATAAACATAAGAGAAAATTTTGGTTGCATGGTCAAATGCTGCTAAAATATCACGGATGTAAATTGTGGTATTCCAATGGAAATCAACAATAAGTTCATCGGGAGTCGCTCGGGTTTCGTTATAAATAATGGTCAAAGACTCACGGTATTTAATGGCATCTTTTAACAGTATATATGTTGAGTTCCAACGGGTCGGTGTATCGAGACTCCATTGTCTCATCTTAAGGCCTCTTTCCTTACACAAGGCCATATACTTCCTTCTAACCGAGGCCGTAATCCTAATCCATTTAATTACACTCCTAATAGGGTTAAGTGAGTCACTTAACTCAGCTAAATCTTCTTGAATCGAGAGGTTCATAATATGTACACAACAACAAACATGTAATAGCTCTCCACTATTTATTAAATTTAAGCTTGGTTCCGATATTAAATAATCTATACATTTTGTGTTTGCTGAAGCATTATCTAAGGAAAGGGAAAAAACTTTATCAAGCAAGTGAAAGGTCTTAAGATACTATATTATCCTTACCTTACGGTTGTAACCAGTATGTCTCTCCTCCATAGCTTCAAAGCAAATGATACATTTTTTAATATACCACTCACCATCTATCCAATGGGCGGTTACACAAAGAAAAGGTTCACCAAAACAAGAGGTCCATGTATCACTAGTAAGGCTAATACGACCGTTAAAAGTGCGAAACATTTCTATTAAACAACTATATTTATAATAAGCAGTTTGGGTGTGGCGTTTAAGCGTGTTCCTAGAGACACGTTTTTAAGCAAGTTGTAAAGAGGTTCTAGTGAAATGTTCAAAGTTCGGACTCTCACCATAGCTAAACGATAATTCATCTGCAATCACGAAGTTAGTTATTTCATCAATCATCCTATCTCGAGTATACATAAAAGGAATACCTCCTCCGAGCATGGAACCCACATACCCATGTAGTTGTGTCTAACTTGAAGATTCTGCTGCGCCTACGGATTCAGTTGCTTCCAGGTTTATTCCGTGTACTCCGGTCAAGTGACGGGATAATGTCCCCGTCCCATAACCGGTCTTCCATGAATAAGAAGCTATTGGCTTCTTCCCTTGTTGCTTGCATAACAAGCAATAGCACATGAATTTCTTCCATTTGGAAGTAGTGTCGATCATTAGGACCTTCTCAAAATATAGCCACACAGGTAAAGTTTTCTTTCTACGTTTAGTAGACTCGGGTACTCCACCTTCATCATCTTCACCTTCACGTTCACCTTCACATTATTAGTTTATTAACTAATTAATTAACATAATCAACCAAATATAACATAATCAAGTAATTTAACTAATCTAACACAACTAATCAATTTAACTTTAACATTATCAACTAATCTAGCATAATTAATCTTAACATAACATAATCAACTAATCTAACTAACCTAATTAATTTAACTTCAACATTATCAACTAATTAAACATCAACAACTTAATCTAACGTAATCAAATAATCTAACATTAATTAATTAGAAATTTAAGAGTTACCTTGAGGAGTAGAAGAAGGCAGACGCATCTGCAAAGTTGGAGTTTGAGGAACTTAAGCAGCCGGAGTACCGAAAAATTGTTGCTCCAAGTTTTGAGCAAACTTCGTAGTATCATCAAAGGAGCTTCTCACGATGAATCTACCTCTTGAAGCCATTTCTTGTATGAATTGTAGTAATAAACAACTAACTTAAAAATAATAAACCAAGTAATTAAGATAACTAATGAAGATAAAGAGAGTACTTAAGAAGAAGATTAGTACTAATAAGTAAGCTAATTGTATTTAGTAGTAATTGAGAGATTGTGAGAGAGTTTGTGAGGAATGAAACCGAATTCATCGGTTTATATAGGGGTTTTGGCAACGGCTAGTTTAATGGTCGAATTTTGACCGAATTAGTGGGCTAGGCCGAATAAGTGGGCCGGTCTGAATTGGTGGGCCGAATCGAGCTTCTTCGCAAACCGAATCGAACCAGGTCAGGGTTGGAAATTTGGGATTCGTATTCAGCCCATTACAAATCCGAGCCCGGTTTGCCAGCGGGTCGGGCTGGGGCACTCTAACGGCACGACAAGTGGTCAGGCACGAGCTGGCACGGTCCATTAAAACCCGTGCCCACCTCTATGCATAAGTTGGTAATGCGTGAGTTGTTTGTTAGTTGATATTTTTTTGGAGTGAATGGATATAAAATTATTTTACTCCCAATTTTAAAAGAAAATATTTTCAATAGAGTGTAAAATGAATTTACATTATCCTATATTTTACTCCAAATCAAACAATGTAAAATAAAAAAAAAACAATTTTTAGGGAAAATATTTTACAGTCTATTAAATGGATCCTTTCTTCAACCACTTTTATAATAATGGTCGTTCATTCTTAATTTTCCATTTTTCCTAGATTTCTAATTTTTTCGTTCTCGACTTTATATTTGTAATTTCTTAAGTATTTTTGAACAAAGGCATCTCTAATTTTTTAAGATTCTTACCTTATAATTTTTATCGAAATTGTATCAAAATTTTTTTTCAAACCACACATCACACAAGACTAACCTAATAATCTAATATACATCAATTCAATTACTCCCTTTGTCCCCCATTTTTTTCCCCAAGTACAAAATGTTGCTTTTTTAACTTTGCACCAAATTGGGTGAAAAGTTGTGTTGATTTTCATAATTAATTAACCATGGTCAACTAATAATTAATGAGGGCAATTGGGCTCTTTTATTGGAAGATGTGAGCTGTCTGTCCATGTTCCTTCCATTTTTTCAGGTTTTTAATTTTCAGCTATAAATACAAACTTTCCACCAAAATTCAAAGTTCCCACCAAAATACAAATGCAGATTTTCTGCTCAATATAGAATGAGGCCTATTTAAGACCCCATTTTCTCATTGAATTAGGAGAGAGACTGCATCCCATCATTAAAATAGTGCATTCAATACAAAATTCACAACATACTCTCAGAACATATCATTATTGAGTGAAGCAATATGGAGATTAAGCTGTCACTTAGCCTCCCAGGGCCAAGAAATCCAACAGAATCAAACTCTAGGCAGCAGAACATTCAAAGCGTGTTCTTTGACCAAACATAGGACATTGGAGGCTTTTTCACAACAGAGGCAGTAATTGAAACCCAACAAACCACAATAGAGGGCACGCCACATCAGGGGACAATGGGGGCATTTTCACAACAAAGACAGCAAATGAAACCCAACATACTACAACAGAGGGCACGCCACATCACTGGCCAGTGGACAGTGCGGGCATTTTCACAACAGAGGCAGCAAATGAAACCCAATATACCACAATAAAGGGCACACTACATCACTGGCTAGAGGATAGTAGGGCCATTTTCACAACAAGGGCAGCAACTGAAACCCAACAAACCACAACAGAGGCCACACCACATCTCTGGGCAGGGGATTGTGGATGGATTTCCACAACAGAGGCAGCAAATGAAACCCAACAAAACCCAAATCAAGGTAATGTATCAAGTTCTAATCAAGTCCTAACATTTTCACAATTAGAGATGTCTAGAGGGAAAAGAAAAGACATGAATGATGAGGAACGATTAAGATGCATGACACAACTTCTACAAGACTGCATTGATTTGAAATTGCCTCATGGTTACATTGAGAAACTAGCTTGTGAGTATAATTGCTCAAGGTGGACTATACAAAGACTTTGGAGAGCTGTCAAACAAAGTGTAGTACAGGGAACACAACTGAAAGTGGACAAACATTATAAAGACAGAGTTGGAAATAAGCCATTGATATTACTAGAAGAAGATATCATGTCAATTCCTTTCAAAAACAGGACTAACATAAGATCATTAGCCAAGGCACTTAACATGAACAAGTCAACAGTCCATAGGTTCATAAAAAATGGGCATATTAGGAAACACAAATGCAATGAAGCCCATATTGAGTGCTAAAAACATTTTACAGAGGCTCCATTGGTGCATATCACATGTAGACAACATCAATATTTCGCCACATTTTAGAGACATGTACAACACTATGCATATAGATGAGAAATGGTCCTTCATGTCAAAAACAAGCTAGAACTACTATTTAGCCCCCACAGAAGCAGAACCCTATAGACATGCTAAGTCTAAGATGTATATCATGAAAATAATGTTTCTAACTGATATAGCTAGGCCACAATTTGATGAACAAGGCACATGCATCTTTGATGGCAAGATTAGTGTTGGCCCTTCGCTCAAGAAGAGCCAACAAGGAGGATATCAGTGCATAGAGAAGCAGGAACAATGGAAATCAAACCACTAAAGAACATTACAAAAGTAGTCATCAAAGATTACATCATCACAAAGTTAATTCCAGCAATCAAGAGTAAGTGGCCATTGGGTGCAAGTGGTGAAGTGAGAATTCAGCAAGATAATGCTAGTCCACATATACTAGACTTAGATGAAGATTTTAAGAGGGTAGCAAATGCAGATGGATTCAATATCAAATTAGTTTCACAACCACCTAATTCTCTAGATCTAAATGTGTTAGATCTATGATTTTTTAGAGCTATACAATCATTACAACATGAGCAAGCACCAAAGTGTCAGAGAATTAATAGAGGTTGTCAACTTTGCATTTATACATTTTGATCCAACACTAATCAACCATGTATTCTTATCATTGCAATATTGCATGCTAGAAATCATGAAACAAAGGGGGGGCAACAATTACAAGTTACCACATGTTGGTAAGAAAAGAATGGAAAAGGAGGGAGTCCTTCCTAAAACAGTGCAAGTTCCTACAAGTTTACTTGAAGGATGTTCAAGATCACTACTTGAGCAGCACTTAAGGCTCACTGGACAGTATGAAACACAAAGTGATGCTCCACATTTCACACAACAACAAGATGACCATGAAAATACAAGGGATATTGAGGGAGAATATGAAGACTTCCTTCATATGTAAGTAGTATGAGTACATTTCAATACATGTAAGTAGTATATCATTTTGGACATGGTATGAAAATACAATGATGTATGCATTGAAATTAGTATTTGATGTATGGAAAACCATGTATTCTAATGCAAAGATCATTTTGGAATTCTTAGTGTCCTCTCAGGTTTTATATTGTGTCATCACAAAACTGAAACAAGTGACAACACTCCATCAATGCATGCAACACTCAAATGACATGTACTATAGGGTGGCTTGTGCCGAAAAATATTGACTAGGGCATTAGTAACCCAATGTTAATCAAAGATAGCTCATTCATCACAGAGAGATAGTATCTCTTAGGATAATCAGTTCATATCACAGTTGAAATAACTAAATGCCCTAAACATTTGCTTCCCTACATGCCTAACACTAAAATACATGTTAAATGGGTGAAGGACCAATAGTATGTTATGACTATTTCAGTTTATTGATGTCATTAGTGCCCATTACATCATTGAGAAGCTCTACAAGCCAAGAAAAATAAACCAACAAAAATAGAATATCATGATAACAAGCAGAAACAAAAAACATAGAGCAACATTATTATAGTTAACATCAATGAACAGAATAACATAATAACATCATTGAACATCCAGAACCAAGCATGAGCAGTAGCAGCAACAACAACAATATCATAGTTAAAATCACTCATCAACATTCGACAGTGTCCTAATAAACATCAACCAGTGTCCTAATTAACATATTGCAAAGCAGCACTGTCATATTTAACACAACATGTACCCCCAATAACTCACCATCCAATTAGTAAGAGTAGGTAGTAAGCAGAACTCCTAGCAAGAAGCAATTAACATCAAATGAAGTAGTAGTGCCAACTATAGCAACAAGATATCACAACATAAGAATGTGAATCCACCATGAAAACATATTCCCCATGACCACATCCACATAAAAAATGTACATCCACAGATATGACCAATGTCCACTCAATCTCATACACGAAATGGCCTAGAACACCACAATGAGCAACAGAAAGATACATATACATGAATCCACCATCACATATTCCACCATGACAACTTAAACATGAATCCACCATCACAAAATACACCATGATAGCATAAGCACAAATCTTCCATCACATATTCCAACATCGTAACATAAACACAAATTCACCATCAAGACATCTCATACCAAAACGTAACCACAAAATCAAGCGTCACAACATAAGTAAAATTGACCAAATGAAATCAACAAGACCAAAATGAACACGCCTAAAAAAAAAACGCAGAATATGAGAATTATGAACACGCCCAAAAGCAATGAACATCAAATGAAGCTGAAGTGCCAAGTATACAACCAAAATATAATGAAACCCAAAAAAATGAACACAATAGTAGTAAAGAATTAGGTACTTATCTAGGGTTTCTTGAAAAAATCAAGAACCGAGAGTTTCAATATGTCATGACATGGACCAGGTATATAATTAGGAACCAGACATTCTATAGATTCTTTTGTACAATCCATCGTCGATGACTCACCACCGGAATTAGAGCTGTCCAAATTTCGCCGAGTTTCGGCCATGAAGGACTCCCACTCCAATTTCCTCTCCGCACGCCTTCGCAACCTCCTCCGGTACTCCGGTGTCGACCAGACCTCCTCCGGTACTCCGGTGTCGACCAGACCTCCTCCGGTACTCCGGTGTCGACCAGACCTCCTCCGGTACTCCGGTGTCGACCAGACCTCCTCCGGTACTCTGGTGTCGACCAGACCAGGAACCACCAGATATGGTGGAGGAGGGGGAGGAGAAGGTGAATTATTTGTGAGTGGTCAAAGAGGTGGTGGAGGGGGAGTACATACATTAATTGGAAGAGGTGAGTGTGGAGAACACAATGGAGGAGATCTGGAGAGTGAAGATGGTGGGGTACAAGGAGTGCATGGGACGAACTCCGACCAATCAGGGCACGAATCACCCATATCAGAATCCATGGGCTAAAAACCTCAAGATCCGAGCAATGAGAGCCGTCGTCGACCAAGACCCATAAAAATCCCTCACTGACCTTGCTTCGAAAAGGTCCAAGGTGTGTGGATCTAACTGAGTTCAAGCCGTGAAAACCACCGGAAGAATCCACAAGGTGCAAGGAATTCGACCGTACCGATATCTTAGAGAGTGAGGCTGTGAGTGAGTTAAGATCTAGGGTTTTCAGAGAGGGAGAGTGGAGGTAGGTAGAGAGGTTTTTAGAGAACAATGGGTTGACAGAGAGGTACAGTGGAGGTAGGTAGCAAGGGCCTATTAGGGTTAGGTTTAAAAGGAGGGATTACTTTGCACACGCCCCAACACATTTAGCATCGTTTAATGTAATAAAACACCCATAAACTACATGCTTAATCTCTTATTATCATGGTCAAATATACTAAAATAAGAAACGGGACAATTATAAGGAACAAACCAAAAGGGAAAATGGGGCAAATATGGGGGGACGGTGAAGCACAATGTATAGTCAATTAACGCATCCACAAATAAAGAAAAAAATACAAGCAAGTTCCAAAACGACGTGGTAGAATACCATCGTCCAATCAATCACCTCCCTCCTCCCTCCCAAAAATATAAGGCAGCAAAACCCTAGTATAGTCGCAAATCTTCAGTTCCATCACTATCTCTCCCCCCCTTCTCTCTCTCTCTCTCTCTCTCTCTCTCTTCGTCAATCAATCCCAGCTTTCTCTTCGATCTCGCCTACAGCATGTCTCAGGTAATCCTGCTTCTTCGTTACGATTTCCGATTCAAATTAGGGTTCCGATCCTCCCAATCGATTTTAATTTTGCTGCAATTGTCGTTTTGTCGCAAATTTTAAGCTAGATTCGCATTGGTTGAATAGTTAGGGTATTTCTTTGATTCAGTTTATGGATTTTCTCAGGTTGATAACAGAAATCCTTCAAACGCCAAGCGTGCGAGAACAGATGGTAACATTTCTTTGTTCTTTTTTATTTTTTTTTTATTTTTCAATGAAGAATTGAGAAATTCATAACTCTATTGTTGATGAATTTGTGTACTTTGTCGGTTCTTAATTGCGAAAGTAGTCGAATCCCGCCTTAAAAGAATATTTGGACATATTGATTGAAAAACTTAAAACGACAATGAAAGATTGACAGTGTGGGGAAATTGGATTAACGTTGTATTTTCCTAGCTTTCGTTTTTTTGTTCTATGTCGAACGTTAAATCTACGGAATTTAGTATTTAACCAGTTTAATTAGTGAGTTTTCTGGCCATAGTGTACCTGTTTAAAGAAAACAATTTGTAGAAGCTACTTGATCAAGGAAAGCTGCTTTCAAATATGAATCGTGTAATGTAAGCGGAGAATGTATTTCCGGCTTCTGGAGTTACAGTTATGACATATATTTCACACGTAGATGAAAATGACAAGGATTCTTCTAACATACTATTATTGCACCCATGCAAGCACGGTTTTGAAAGTTCAATAATAAGTTTACACTTCCTGAAAAGTTGCATAATTTTAATAAGTGATTATTAAATATCAAAATTTTATGGATTTATACAGATTAATTTATTTATCAGAACAAATAGTTGGAAATTGAAATTTTATGGGATAATTCTATACAATTCATAGCAACGCAAAGCATAGTTTTACATTATTCATTGCATTTAGAAATTGTCTTCATTTTCTTAACATGTCTATTTACCACGAATTGCCACTAATAACAATTAATTACATAAAGGTATTAGTACTTGTCTATTTACCATGAGTAACTATTAATTTAATTAAGAGATTTTACTCACATTTGTTTGAACCGTCTATTTATTCTATATAGTTCAACAATTTACATTAACATATTTATCACAATACCTATTTACAAAGTGAAAATTATATATGAATGCTTGACTGAGGTATTCTATTTTCGTTCCAATAATATAATTCAAGAAAAGAAAGGTGGAGTTGAAGAGGTGGGAATTTTGCCATTTTGGTATTAGGCTTGGTTATAGCAATAGCCGTCAAGAGTGAAATACTTATCAACAACTACAATTATTTATTTAATCGAAGTAAAAAAAGTAAAAATGATAACTTAGACTATATTTGCTTTATTTAGGTGCTGAAAAAAGGGATGAGATGTGAGAGCAACATGTGCCATTTAAGTTTCTAGTGTCCTATGTCTTAGTATATAATTGTACCTCAAAAGATGTATTGTATTCTAACTTCAAAGATAGGATACATGAAATGAAATGAAGATGCAGATATTTGACCGTTTGGTTTAGTGAGAGCAGCAAAAAAGTGAAACACTTATATCGAAATATGTTGTAATATGGGGGCCCAAAATCCCTAAAGGATATATTGTGAATTTTAATACAACAAATAAGTTAAAATCATTGCAATATTCTACGTATAAGATTTTACAAAAGAATCCTTTTTAGATAGAAGGTGCTTTGTATAAAATATTTTAGATTTCCACTAAATAGCAACTTAGCTAGGAAACTAAATATAGGGAGTATTACCTCCATCCCTATTTGTTTAACAGGAGTCAAAGTTTACAATTTTTTGACGATAAGTTCTAATTATATCATAACAAATAATATATCCTAGTGGTATCTGGTTGGATTCATTTTAATATAAATTTTTAGGATTTCAAATTTTCATAATTTTTTGTCTTACAAATTTAGAGAAATAAACATTTTAATTTGTGTCTTGGAGATCGTGAAAAGTTAGGTTCTAGCGTAGGCAATTATCATTGAAGGATATTATCATTGAAGTCAAAAGTCAAATTTAATTGTAGATATTTCTTGATTAAGTTGCTTTATATAGATGTAGGTAAAAGAGGGGTGGGAAAATATTCATTAAAGGGTAGTTATAAATTCACAAGAATGACTGAATATTGAATTAATAAATAGACTGCACTTTTCTTCCACTTTATCGTTGGAAGGACTTGTTTTTTTTATAAGGGGAAGGATTATTGGAACCCCAAATACCTTCCTTTACTCATTCCATATCAAATAGCTTGTTATGTTACTTCAATGTGGATTTATCATTTATGTTTTTCTTCTTAAATGTGTTGTCCTAATTATCTTCTATATTGCATATACAGGTGGCCGTAGGGAAGATGACTGGACCTGCCCTGGTTGTGGCAATGTTAATTTCTCTTTTAGAACAACCTGCAACATGCGTAATTGTACACAACCCAGACCAGCTGATCATAATGCGGTAGGATGTGCTATTTAATCTATGCATAATTTTATATTGTTCTATTTTCAGTTAATGTTTCTCATATTAATGACCTGTTGCTCTTTACTTCTCCAAATTACAAGTGCTAGTTTCATCAGAGTTCCTTTCTTGGATTTTTGTTGTTATATATGAATATCCATTGAACTTTCTTTAATTTCTGGCCTATGAATTCTTTTATAGCTCGATGATTCAATCAATTCATGTGTTCATTTTTTTATCTATGATAATTTTTATCCTGGACTCCCCCTATGCCATGTCTGATGATGATATTGCACATCCAATTCACTGTTCCCTTCTTTGTTTCTTTCAGAAATATTCCTTTTGATATTCCCTTCCTTTTAAAGAGACATTGGATTAAGTTCTCTCAAAATGTATTGGTGAAACCGTAATAATTGAAACAAAATTAGATTCTAAGTTCAATACCAAAAACTATGGTTGACTTGTGTTATAAATGCAAGAGTTTGTCTCCTATAACAACACACCTGGAATTGTGCCTTGCTTGGATCACTTGGTTACATCACCTCCCTCTCCTCTCCCCTGCAGAAAAGAAACTCTGGATGCTTGGATAATACTAGTGTGCTCCGTTTTACTAAGCTCCTGTTGAATTGTCAGTCTTTGCTGAGCCACTAATTTTTTTTAACATGTCATTTGTTGTTTATTTTAATGCTTATCATCATTTTTCCTATTTGATCTCAGTAAATCTTGATGTTATGGCTTTTGCATGTTACAGAAGCCCGCTTTAAGGCCAATGCAACTTCCTCAGCCTTACTCTTCTAATGCTCCGTACGGAGGCTCTGTACCTCCACCTTCTTCAGTGTATTTGGGAATGCCACCTTATGGTTCATCTGTTATGAATGGATCACCCCTTCCCCCTTATGATGTTCCATTTTCTGGAGGATCAGCATACCATTATAATTACGGAAATCGCATGTCTGGAGGTAGCCCCTACCGTCCAATGCCTTTGTCTGGACCACCACCATATTCTAGTGGATCCATTATGGGAAATGGTGACTTTCTTTTCCCTATTCTTCTCTTTTTAATCTATGTTTTGTCCTGTGATTGAGGGAGTAAGGCTTTGGTTATCTTTGGTCTTCATTGTGAAAATACAATTTCTATGTGCTTGCTCTTTGTTTTCCCTGCTGATATCACAGATGGTTTATGTTGGCTCTCACTCTCACCTACTTTTTCCTTTTGCTCTTTGTATATTGTCATGTTCCAATCAAAGGTTCTGCTGAGATCCTAAGTTTGACTTGGGTCCAACATATGTTTTTTCCTTGTTTTAAAACAGATTTGAAGTTTTTTCATACAACATATATTGATTTCAGTAGTGTTTGTGAAATGCTGATTGAAATTGCTTTTGGTGTTTGTAGAGTAGCCTGTTTTAGTCCCTATCATATTTGTTTGGTTTATTTTTAAGGCCCTTTAGGCTGACTGTTAGTTCCCTCAACCAAGCTGATGACATACTGCTAACTTTTATCAGCTAACATATTACCTCCATTGTTGATGAACTGACCCTTTAATTCATTGGTCGATCAGTTGAGTGATTGAGTTTTATAAAAATGTAATGTTTAGATTCAAGTTTAGTATGAGGTTTCTAAACTACGGGATTTGTTGCCAATAGTTTGGGGCTGTTTTGATGGTTTGTGGATCCTAATTGGCCAATATCACATTGCTGAAGTGGTTAAATAAGATTAATAGTGTTCTCATCTTGCTTTGAATACATTTTGTTTGCATGCTTTTTTGTGATTGAGCAATTTGATGCTTATAGTAAGAGTAACTAAAATGATATTCTCAATAGGTGGAACATATGGTGTTCCTCCACCAATGATGGACCGTTACGGCATGGCCATGCCACCTATGCCTCCCCCTACTATGGTATTTCTTCACTTGAATATATGTTGTTATTTATGTTCCTTGTGCTATTTATAACTGCTTTCATTTCAACCTTCTGGGCTACTGGCTATCGTGCGACTCATTTTATTGTTACATACTTTACTGTTGATATTTTTGCCACACATATTAATAAGAAGCACTTTGTGACTGCTGAATATTACGTTTCGTATTCATTTTACATAATGTCATTTGCTAGTAGTTTTACTTGGATGCTGATTTGTTTTCAGGGCCCAAGACCTGGATTTTTCCCAGATGACAAGTCTCAGAGAAAAGGTTGATATTATTACTCTTGGCATACCCTTTTTTCTTTTTTATCTTGCAGGGAACCCTAATCTTACTATTTCTTGTTCTTTTATCTAGATGGGACACGAGACAATGACTGGACTTGCCCTAAATGTGGAAATGTGAATTTCTCTTTTAGAACAGTTTGCAACATGAGGAAGTGTAACACACCAAAGCCTGGTGTCCAGGTTATATTTTGCTCCATTATATTTTGCAATTTTCTTGTCCTTCCAGTGGTGTTTTATTGTGTACAATATAATCCATGAATTTGAGGATCCTGATTTTCTCCTCTATCTCTTTGTTTTTTATTTTTTTATTTTTGCATTCACAACTAATTGTAGACTCCAAAACCAGAGAAAAATTCAAGTAAGTTTTTCAATTGTGTTGGTCGGTTTACAATTTTCAAGTTTACATCATGTTTAGGTGATTTTGTCTGCCTTTCTTAATTCACAGAGCAAAAAATGCCAGAAGGC
The DNA here is from genome assembly GCA_026401315.1 of Dysphania ambrosioides. Lineage (NCBI taxonomy): Eukaryota > Viridiplantae > Streptophyta > Magnoliopsida > Caryophyllales > Amaranthaceae > Dysphania > Dysphania ambrosioides. The sequence goes on along the minus strand of CM048671.1, from coordinate 19,921,336 downwards.
AGCTGGAAGTGTGAAAAATGTGGCAACATAAACTACCCATTTAGAACTAAGTGCAATAGGCAGAACTGTGGTGCTGACAAGCCATCTGAGGAAAACAAATCACCTTCTCTAATAGCAGATGGAAACGAGCAGGTTTGTAGCTTGTTGGACTGTTGTGTGTCATACCTGTTGATTTTCTAATTACTTTTACACTATCTACATATATTTTTATCCTATCATATGCTTATTTATTATCGTCTTTCTTATTAGGTTTCAAAGGTGCAAATTATGGACTTGTTACCTATATTTTTATAGTTTTCTTGTATTTCTTTACCTTGGTATATCGTATAGCCATGCATTTATTGATTTGCAATTGTCTACTGTTCCAGTGAGTACTAGGACATGTCTGGTTATTGGAAGGTCCAGGGTTGTCGTCCAGCATGCTCAATATCGGTGTCTGAAAGTCAGTCATGTCGTCTTCATATTGCAGCGGTCACTCTACCTTACTCATAATGTGTCGAGTTATTGTATTATCTGTTGTGATGCTGTCTTTCGTGGATCCCTTTTATTCTGTCCAGCTAAGTCTGACAAAGTTTTACATGATTAGGAATTGTTATGATGTTATGAACTTATTCATCTAGAGGTTATGTCAACATGCAACTGAGTTATTTTTTTCAATTAGTGGGAATTAGCAACTGCATCCATTATGTATTTTTTCAGTGCCTCTTGAGTTTAATTTGTCTTTGCAGCTTATGGTCCTTTGGTGTCCAGTGTTTTCTTGGGTCACTGACTATTGGATCCTTTAAAGCAAGTTATCCTGTAGTCGTCTAGATTTTAGACAGAAGTTACCCTTTTCTAGTGGTCTTTGTACGCAGTGGGGTGGTGCAGAGGTCCCTCCTGATTTACACCCCTTGAACAACCCTGCTGAGCATTTAGGGATGCTTCCATGTTTTGTTTTGCTGGTAATTCTGCATGTTTTCTGGTTGAAAGGTCTTTGCAGCCTCATTTTGCAAATTCAGTTACCTGTGAAAATCACAGGAATTTTTTTTGGTTGTACAATACAATTCATGCTTGTATTGGACTCGCATCGCTATTGTTTTTGAGGTTAGAAACTGTTGAGTAAAGTTAGTTCAGGTTCCATAATCCGAGTTCAAAATCTATTGTTACGTTTGTCTTCTGTGCATTTCTGAGTATCAAGGCCTTTATGGCTTCATGCTAGGTTTCAACGTGGGTTGATTGTTGACGTAAGTAGTTTGGCTTGTTTGATTATTGACTCTCCTTTTTTGTAAATATGTTCATCAAATGTGGAGTTCGGGCTTTTCTACTCTTTCCAGTTTTAGGCTGTCTGTTAAATTTTCTTTAGTCCGGCTTACTATCATATTTTATTTTATATGTGTGACCAGCCATAAAGTATGGCTATTATTGAACTTTCTTGACCAATTATTGTCAATACTGTGGTCTGCCCCCCATTTCGTCTTTGGTGGTCCCTGAAGCTGTGATATCAAGAACAGCGATGTGAAACATATGGTTCTGTAGGTGCGTGTCCCAATTCTTTGCTATATGGTTCATTTCGCAATATTTTTCATTAACACTTAATTTTCAAATCTTTTTGTGAAAAATGTACCTTGAATTTTATAAATGGAGATTTTTCTATTAATTTTTGAACCAAATACACGTGATTTTCTAATACAATAGAAAACGAAGACTTGTATAAAATTTAAGAGAAAGAGATGACATATGTAGAACGTAGAAGTATCCTTTTGGAGCAGCCGTAAGATCTACCTCATAATCTTCATTAGTATAATGTAAAAAGTATCGTGTTTCAGTAAAAATGACCATTTAATATAACAATAGTTATCTGATAATTTTTATTGGGATACAATAATTTATAATACTTTGTGTAATTAATGTAAGTAGTATTGTATTGTGTAGATAATCCCAAAATGAATTATCTCAAATTTGTTTATTTAATTGTATGTCAATCGTATGCTTGTTTGGGGGAGGGGTTCATTGCTATCATATTCTCGATTACAGAAGACATATAGCGGCATTGTATGTCAGTTGATGGCTTTGAAGCCAACTGCAACTTCGAATGTAGGCGAAGATGAATTGGGCCCAATTTCAGAGAAATATATAAGCTGCATGTCGATAGTGGACTAATTCTATATTGTGTGTATGCTTTTCTTCAGTAGTTTTACCATGTTATGAATAATTCTGGATTATTTCATATGAATAAACCACTATTGTGGAATGGTCTTGTGCTTTATTTACTTATTTAGTGCCTTTGATTTTTCTTGTTTCATATTAATGTGCACCTTTTTGAAGACATTGCAAGCCCAATTTGTATTGATTGTAGCCTGTGGAGGGCGTGGACAAATAAGGTTGCATTAAAAAAAGAGTGAAAATTCATATATATAGCCACACTTATCAAATAAAATAAAATTAAGAGAATTAGCGAATTGCAACTTTTAAGTTGCGTAAATTATGATATGATAAATTTTACCATGTTTATAATTAACATTTTGTCATAATGATGTCATTACTCACACTATCAACTTGAAAAAGTATATAATTAATTTTTAATTAAAAAAAGTGATTAGATTTGATGATGCACTTATATAAATAATTACTTTATTGCCTTCAATGCTATAAATAAAAAATGTTCTAAACATGGTCATACATTTAGTAAGTTAAACATGAATATAGTGCATTATATAAGATGTACAGAGTAATAAGAGTATGTGGCCTTTCTTCGTCGCTGTTGTAATTTTGTAATGAGCGTGTGGGTTACATTAGTACAGTTAAGATAGATTAACCATTAACGTGATGCTACTGGCATAGTTGAGTATAACAATGTATTTAGCATTCAAAATAAAAAAAAAATAAAACGTATTTATGCATTATGAAATCAAAGACAGCGAATAACCATGCGCAATTTTGAGTATGTCACATGTATAACCGTGTATAATTTTTAATTGGACTCAACCTTACATCATTATATTGTACTATTGCTGATTTTATTAAATTAAAGAGAATTGATTTTCTTTGAAAGAAATTGGTAGCTGAGGTTACTTAATGTGCCACATTTTCTATAACCCTTAAGTCTTTATTAAGATGTCATAGTATGTGTTAGGCAGCGTATTATGAGTCCTACAATTGGTGTGCTCTGTGTATTGATGGGAAAATAAATAATAAAAAAAACTTTGGGTTATAATGGGACTGTTTTCAGGACGTTTATTGAAGAAAATTTTCATGCGTTCGTAGGATAATTGTTCTAATTCCACTATCATTTACTTCACCTCTTTATTATATTGCGTTCTTCTACAAGTTTCTTTGGTAAAAATTTATTTCACCCACCTCCAATAAAAGAGTGTAATAAACTAATAATGGAATCCAACTCAAGTAGCAATATCTTTTTTTTTTTTTTTTTTTTTTTTTTTTTTACATATAATCCGTTTTCTTTTGGTAGCCTCAAAAGTGCACTTGGCTGTTAAGGATTGAAAAGAGTAGGAGATTCTTAAGAAAATAACTCAGTACCTCAAGAGGGTCTTCATTGTTGCAACATCTCCAACTTACTACTTCCGTTTCCTTTTGTTCTTATCATTTTGAATCTATAGATTTTAGAGCTAAACTTTGACTATAAATTTTTCTTAATATATAAGAAAAAACATAACTATATGGGACATTAAAAGATTCGTCTTAATGTATATTTTTTAAATATCAACTTTTTATAATTTTTGCAAATACACAATTAAAAATATTTAAAATTCAAGTATTTTGGTATTTGTACAATTTCTCAATATGTTCACAATATCTCCCAGCTGTTGCCTAAGAAGTTGGTAAATTAATACTTGGGTTTGGACCTCTATAGGATGATCAATGCTGTTTTGTTCTAGTCGTGCAAGAGCCTGGGTTGCATGCCTGGGTTACATGCCTCTTATCATGTTTATTGACATGGTTTTCATTTCTGATACAGAACTACTCGTTTTTTCATAATCTATTAGGTTATATTTTCTTCAACTTGTTTGGATAAATTCATAAAAATAAAATAAGTTAATTTCTATATAAAAAAAAATACGTCCAGTAAAAATTAAGTTGAGAAGAGCAAAATCTCAGTATACTCCATCAAATTCCCTAATATATTTAGCACAAGAATACTCTTATTATTAGTAGGCTCGTAGCAAGGGCAGGATTGCCATCTTCATGAGTTCATATTCAGTCCTTAGTCATTAAAACGTAAAAGCCACTGATTAAGAAGAGATATTTCTTCACTTTAGCTTCTTGTTTAATCTTGATGGCTAAAAAAAATCATGTTGCTAAAACTTTGTTCTTCGTTTCCAAAAGTGCATTCATAAATTCAGCACATCATATTCTTCAACAACTTTGCTTCCTTTATCGATATTTCATTTTCTTTTTGGGTGTCCCACCAGAGACTGATTTTGGCAACAATTCAACATATCCAACAGTAATTTGTCAAAAAAAAAAGTACAATAGTTTGCCCCAAATATATCTTTTTAATTGTTAAATTTGACTTTTGACGGTCTTCAAAACACAACTTTTTCTCTAAATTGGTAATATAAAAAATTATAAAACCTCTATTCTAAAAATTTACATTGACATGCATTAAATAAAATTCTATTTAAATATATTATTTAAAATTCCATTTAAATATATTATTTATTACTAGATAAACCTTGTACGATGTACGGTTTGATAATTAAAGGAAAAAAGTAGTTTTAAAGGAATTAAAGGAAACATGAAAAAAGTAGATTATAAAAAAAAAAAGAGGAAACATGAAATTTAAGAAAGAAATAAAGGTAGTTTTAAATTATTTAGAAATTTATATATTCACATAATTTTCTATATATAACTTTTTTCCTAATATTAATATAAAATAAGAAATAAAAAGTAGATGACATCATATTTAAAGGTGAAATTTTTTTAAATAATAACTTAACACGTGTTAAATATGAGATCAATAAAGATTTTGCTTTAGTAATAATTATGATCAAAGTTTATAAAATTTAACTCCTAAAATAAAAATATAGCAAATAAAAACACAGAAGTATATTTTCTCAGAAAAATCTAGCGAAGCATATACAGTACTTGAGTTGCCACACTACTCGAGGGGCGAGGGCTGTTTACACATTTTGCGATGGGACAATGGGGGTATGAAAGAAGTATGGCAGCATTTTTGGAAGTTTGGACATATGAAGGAGCATTTTTAACATTCTAGAAAAATAAGTCGCGTATTGGAAACAACAGCAACAGTGGAGTTGAAGATGATCATTTATGGTTTTTAGAGATTGAAAGCAGCATGAAAAAAAACTAGTTGTCATCAAGAACTAAATCAAAGACATTGAGAGAAGATTACAGGAAATATCTAGCAGTTTACAGACCAAAACCTGTTTATAGTTTCAAGTTGACAATTCCTAGTGGCTCCACAAACTGCTTCAGTGAGTTTACAACTAGATGGAAAACATACAGGCAAGAACCTATTGTCTGATTCCTTGCCTACAATCATACAGATACTAGTGTCTCCTTCCCTGAAAAAATCAGAAAATATTCATAATAAGCAGCTACAAAAGCTAAGCTCATACCTAACCACATAAAACTCCGTACAATTTATGGTTTAGGATGAGAACTTCATTTTCTGTAGCAATGGCATCAAATACTTAAAAACACAGGATACCAAAGACAATTTAGTAAAGATAAAAGTTGGACTCGTTTGGTGCTTTGAACAACTGGAAAGTCGAGGTCTGTGATCCAGGACCAGACGAGGCTGGTTGATCAGCTTGCCAGAACTCCGATGAAATGGGATGGCCGCCAAGAGGCACTGGATGCATGGTAGGCAAAGACGGAGTCAAGGAGCCATGATTTGTATGCATGGAAGGGTTGAGTACAGAAGGTTCTGGGTCACATGAACCCCAGGAACTTGTTGACAGAAGAGAGAGAGCACGGAAATCTTGAGCTGCAGCCAAGTCGGATGATGCCACAGAGACTGGTAGACCTACAATTCATTAGTCGATAACCAAGCATTTGGTTAAAACATCTAGTTTGAAAAGAAACAAGTATGCAATAATCAATAGCGTCAAATAAATATCAGTACTTAAATAACTAAACATGTTTTCTGGTTATGAGTCCACCCACAAAAGATAAACTAAGAAACATATAGTGGTTCCAGTGCTCGAAGATGTAAAGTCTTTCCTATTATAAACCAAGAAACAATTTCATTACTTTTTATATGTAAGGAGCTAGTTCACTGTTCCCATCAAACTCAACCTTAACCATAAAATTTTTGATGCCCCTAGTAATTTGTATGCAACTCTAGAGACTATTTTTTCGATCTCCACACCCGATGTTAGTCCCTCTCCCCAACAAATCACAAAGAAAGTTGGGTTGGGGGAGGGAGAGTTTATTTTGTCTATATTCACACCTTCACCTGTACTGGATGAACCTCAGAGCTAAAAGGTGAAAATCTACGTTATATAAACACATCACACCTAGAACAATTTTACTTCAAAAGAATAGCATAAGAAATGAGAATATACCTCGCTGGAAGACATCAGATGGCGCACCCTTAGATGGTAATAACTGGTTCAAAACAGGAGAGACCTTGGTTGCTAGGCTTTGCAATCTATGGTTGCTTGAATGCAGCTCATCAGTACCCCCTGATTTTACAGTAGTAAAAAGACCTGGTTTTTCCAGTGTAATCTTGGAGTCATTTGCCCTATTCCAGGTACCATGCGTAGTCTGAAGCATTGGTACCTGGTCAAAAGCAAAATTCAACTGGTTCCTACCCTCTGCACCATCACCACAAGAAACATTAAACCACCAAGTCTCAACTGGGTTAAATTCAGTTACTTATGTACCATGTGACCATTACTTTGCCTATTTCAACTATCAACCTATTTTACAAGCATATCTAAGGCTGCAGAAAAAAAAAAAAAAAAAAAAACCCCATCAACCCCAGTCAAGCACTCAAGCCTGACCGTTCTCAGAGAGGTTGGGCCTGCCAGCCTGGAATGTAATTAGTGTTAAAACAAGACTCCGACAAGTACCGAGAGAGCAGAAAAATCTGACTGACAAATTTGAATTACTTGAATTTGACATTCCACAAACTATTATAACACTACACATAGATAACTTGACATTGATGATTTGATTCAACTGCAGACACTAGAGTTAAGTAAGATCACACGTAGCACACCACCCACATTGGCGATTTTATTCAATAGTGGACATAAAGGTAAGAGTACCACATTCACACTTGCACATACACCGGAATCAAGATCAACTAGCAGCTGTTACAGCACTCAACAAATTACTTATATTTGACTTTGAAGGATCACACCGAGACATGAAGCAGACTATGGTCACTTTTGATCTCCAATAAGGAAGTCCCCAATATGAGAACTATACACATAGTGGTAATTAAGTAGGAGAGCTATGAACATGGATGATTATGAAGAACAAATCTATAAGGAAAAAGGCTAACATCATACCATATAAGGAGGATGTCAGCCTCATCGAATTGAATTGGATGACCTCAGGCTTTGGCTTCCGGCGACGAGCATTGTGATCAGAAAGACGCCTGCGGCAGCTTCTCTTCTTTTGGTCAAATTCCGGAAGGCTATGGAAACTTCAACAACAGGGCCAGGAAATGTCAGATGTTTAATTAAATACCGTACTCCCACAAATATAAACATATAAGCAAGCTGAAATGCTATGAAACTTACCGGCTGCACTGTTGGCAAAACCTTCGTTCGAGGCCGTTAATAACAACCTTTGGGCTTTTAGAGTGACTTTCACAGACTCTATGCTTCCGGTGGTAATCTTTAGCAGAGGAAAGGTCAAGATTGCAGCCTTCAACTTGGCAGCGTGGACTTTCTGTACTGAGAGAAGAAGATTTGGATTTCTTAGCAACAGAATCAACCGGAATAGAAGTCCGAGCGGTATTTCTCACATTGCTGCCCCCAGATACATCTTCAAAGTATGTCCGCTTCCCAAGCTCCAGGGCAATCAAAGATTCACCAGAAGCTGCTGAACTTTCAATTGTCGGGGATGTTCTTGTAGTCCCAGAATTACCAACCATTTCTCTCTTGCTTCTAAGATCCTGCTGGAAACAATCAGTTGTCTCCAATGAGAATTGGGTTCCTCTAATCTCTCGATCAGTTGAGGAATCCTCAGAAGCTGATTTTGAACTTTTTGACGAGGAAGCATATCCCAAATCAGAACCAGTACCATCACTACGACCTCCAGAGGAATAGAAGGACCCAACTTCAAATCCCTCTATTCCCTCAATCTCAGAATCCACTAACTGCAATTTTTTCGGTGCTTCAGCTGCTTTTGAGTTGAACATAACTAAGTTCTCCCAGTCCCACAAGAAGGGACTCTTTGCATTCAATTCCATCATCGAAATCGCACTCATCAATTTTTTTTGAACTCAGATTAACCCTGGAGCTTCAGAACAGACTAGATCTCTCCACTGAGTATTCCGTATAGAATCCAATAAACTACCCAAAAAAAAAAACAAGATCTTCAAAACTTCGAGGCAGGTCGTAGAAACAGCTTTAGTTATTGAGATCAGGTAACAAAATATTAAACAACAGAAGAAACATAAAGTAATCCGTATTCAGGCGGGATTTAAACCAGTGTAACAGCAAAAAAGGAACAACACATAACCAGGTATCGGATTATCAGAATAAGCCATACCATCAATACAAAAGAACAAGAGCCAGAGCACAAACTGCAGTTGTGCAGCATAAACCCCTCATGACCGACGCCTCAGTTTCTACCTAAACTCCGATTCATTGCAGCACTTAGAGAAAACTTTAAAGAACCTATAAATTTACAAACCCAGAAATCAGTTTTTATATTTTCTCTCCACCCAACAACAAAAGTAAACATAAGAGCACAAAATCAAGGTATACAAGCAACAACACAAGTCAATATAAACAAGCTACACTACCAATCATTTTCTGCAACTCTTTTTTCTCAAAGTTCTCAAGCTACAAGTACGGTAATAAAATGAGTTCTTTTCCACTCCTAACAATACCTGATCTCCCTGTTTCACAAATGCCAACCATAAAACAACCCACTTTCACACTTGGGAAAGGTATTTAGAAGCAAATTGTTATACTTTTGTAATGTTACAGACCCGTTTTTGGCAATTTTACCATTACCCATTACACCTACTTGGAAAGTAAAGACACTCTTACAGTCTTACCTCATCTTATTGTTTGCTTTGTTTCTTATTCTCAGAACATCCAACTACCCCTCCTCAAACCTCTGTTTCACTCTTCCCCTCCCTCTCTCTCTCCAATTATTTGTGGCAACAAGTCACCCTTGAATGAATTGAAAGCTTTTACCTTTCCTCTTTTAGCCTTTTACCACCAAACTAAAACACCCACTTTTTTTTTTTTTTTTTTTGTAATTTACAGGCAAATAAAAAAGGATGCCCACCAAATCATTGCAAATCTATGATGACCCCATATGTATATTTTAATGAGAACCCTAATAGATTTAAAAAAAAAAAAAAAAAAAGGATGAACATCAGACTCAAGACACCATCTTTTTTTTATGGGGGAAACGGGTAGGCCTTATTCAGGAGAGTAAAGACTAAAGAATTACTCTAAAGACCCCATTTATAATACATTAATCAAACAATTTATTACTACCCCTTTCTTGATAAACCCAATTGACAAAATTAAAAATGAAAAAAGTGGATTCCTAATTTAATTACCCTAAAAAATTAAAAGTAAAAGTAAAAATGTAACTATGTGGGTTTGATCTTTCGGTCTTTCCCATAATCCCAACAATTTAAAAAATTACTAGTCAAAAAGTCAAGTTCCCAGCTTTTGGAGAGAATAAAAACTCAGCACACGTTCACGCATATCGTCAATTAAAGGTTTTGCCTCTTGCTCTACATCAAGAGCTTTTTTTCTTTTTATGATAGACACAGCAAATTAATGGAAAAGTCCCGAAACGACGCCGTTTTCATGATAACTTCCCAATTTTCCAAATTTGAAAAAACCCAATTCGCATAAATCAATGATGAATTGAAGGAATGAAGGGGGAACCTTTTCTGGAGGAAATAAAAACTGTAGAAAGGAAATCACAAAAATATGTTTTGCCAAAATGAGATACCCATCTTAATCAATCAATCTGCACTGAAACAACCAGTTAACAGAAGAATTACAGAGAATAATCACACACACATACATACATATATATATATATAAACTTAGTCGTAAATATAATTAACAGTACCAATAAATAATATTTGGTAAATAGTAGCATCATATTATTATAAAATTAGTTGAATTTAATGGTAGAGAAGAGCATCCCAAATTTGTATATAGAAATAGGCTGAAGTTCATACCTTTTAGCACACAAAATCTTTCTCTCACTATAAATCTCATCAATTTAGGGGATGTTTATTACTATTTTAGGGGTTTTATTTTATAGTTACTGTTTCTGTAATTGAATACCACTTTCACCGTTTTCAAGAAAATGGAAAAGTGAAGGTGAATTATTGGTTGGGAGGTTTATGAAAAGATAGCTAGTTTTTACTACTCCTTCCCTCCTCCCTAATATTGTTATCTTCAAAATGCCATTTTAAATTTTACAAATAAAATAGGGTCAATATTTAAGGGACGGAGGAAGTAATATGTAATTAAGTGTTGTAATTTTTATTTTTAAGGTGTGGATAAAATTATTATCACTAGTCTTCACTTTTCAGGCACTAATATATTTTGTTTGGACCAAAATATGAAAATGTAAGTGAATTTAAGAAAAGAAATAAGAGGCCGTCTCAAGAAATAAGAGATGACATATACAACAAAATTTACACTTGTTTGTCCTAAAACAGATGAAGATAGAAATACTGGTTATGATTCATGCAATAAAGTTTACGCCTTGCCAATAAAATATTAATAATAAATAAAATTAATGTTTATCGATTTATGTATACTGATACAGCCATACAGGTGAAGTTCAAAGTTTTAAGTTGATATGGTAATTTGACAAGTTTTATTATTAAGAAAAGACTTTGACCAACGTTTATTTGGGTTCAAATGGAAAAATATGGATTAATAATCAGCTATGCCTCTTAGAAGATATTTCGATTTCTTACATTTCCTTCGGTTTTTTTTTTACTCTTTCCACATCGATTTTAAACATTTGCAACCACACTATTTTGACATTAAATAACTAAAATTATATATAAGTAACAATTATATGTCTATACTTTTCATTATGAATGTAATCAAATGTGCTGAAATGGGAGCAAATGAATAGTGTCAAAAGTCAATATGAAACAACTAAAAAACGGAAATACTTCTTATTTGCAGTTGAGTAAAATTTACTCCTTATGTATCTATTTTATTTTCCTATACGTTTTATCACATTTAGAATCTTTATTACTTATATTATATATTTTTTATGAAACAATCTCATTGCAATTTGTTAATTCCAACTTAGTGCAGGTGTGGATTTGTCTTGGAATTCTTACACATTTGTTAGAGTTTTTAAATGCGACTCAAAAAGAGATTATTCAACTGCGTTTATTATGTTGTTCGTGTTCTTTGTCATCTTCTTATGCATTAACCATTATAACGGCTTGTCATTACACCCAAATGGCATGATTAACCGTTTATGAAGACCTCTAATATCTGTTATTCTCATTTGGATTTGGATGAACAAGGGCCTCATAGGCTTCAATTTCATATTTGATGAAGAGTCATATTTTACATTTTGAATGCTAAAATATATACCAAGCAGCCCCCACACTTTATCCATCTTCTCCATCAGATACTGTATTATCTGATGCCATACAAGCAATAATGTGAAGTTGTCTCCTTATTTTTATTTTTGTATGAGTTTTATGATTGATGTAATGATGATAAATCCTTTGTAATTTGGCTAAAGACCCCTATTTATACAGTTTACTCCATGTAAAAAGTTGGAGAGCTGTAACTTTCAAGTTGTAATTTTGGAGGGAGATGTATTTTTCCTTTCCCTATCAAACCTTTGAACTTTTGATGGAGTGGTTGTTATCCGTGTGATTCTTGTTCTGGCCAATAAGAGAGCATATTTTTGGACTATTTTTGAGGTAAAAGGTAATAACTGATGTATTTTATTTCACCAGCCAATGAGATTCATTCGTAATGTTGGTTTATATTTTGGCAATAAATGAAAATAATAACAATAAAATCTTTCTCCCACTAAAATATGCCCCCTAATGTACCACTTAACTTTATTTCCTTAAGATTTTTTTTATTTTTTTTTAGCGAAGATTCTAAATAAGACAACAAAGAAATAATAAAATTGTATTTTTTGTAAGAACATTATTTTTTAATTTGTCACAAATCAACATTTACATCCGTTATCATTTGTTATTTTGAAAAAATATGACAACTATTTATTAATTACTCCGTAGTTTTCAATTGTTTATTAGTAATGGGTTATCTATTCAGTGGGTAGATGTAACAATGTTCTTTATATCAACATTTATATTTATTATATCATTTGTCATTCTGGATAATCAATAACTATTGCTCAACAGTTTCAAATTAATGACTCTCCAAACCCTATTTACGTAGGTGTATATAACAAATAAGTTTCTTGCACGCTTTCAACAATTATATCTCACTACTTTGAGAAAATTGATAAGAGTTATGTAATTGTATTAAATCAAATGATGATATCAGTCAACAACGTACGTACGCCATGAACTCAAGGGGTGTCGATGTTAGTCATATATACTATGTCGCTTTTACTTTAGTTTTGGCATAATTTATGTATTTCCTCGATCACTCCATTCCCACACCCCTCCTCTTGTATCGTATACTCTTTGTTTTACTACTCATTCGATAAACTTTAACTTAAATTATAGTTTTGTAGCAAATAACGCTGTCTAGTGTGAATATATTCTCTAAATCGATCGAAAGGGGATGAGTACTTTGAGTATTGATGTTGAGTGAAGATACTATTCTGACATGTGTCTACCTCGTAATCTTGTGCTGTGTAAGATACGTACTTTCTTCGTCTCTCAAAAATCGTCCCATTTTCTATTTTGGGTTAATTTATAAATATTCTCTAATTCCTTTAAAGATTATAAATTTTGGGTTATTTTCCCAACAAAATTTCACTGCATCTTTGAAAAAGTAACTTTTCGACTAGGAGACGGATATAGTAATACATATAGGATATGTTACCTCTATCAATTGTCGCTTAATCTTATTGAAATGATTAACTATATAATTAACAAACCTACCCTTTTAAACACTTGTACTTTCATCATTTTATTAACTCATTGGCTTTGGGGCTAATTTTGTTAATCTTCTTGTTACTATATTCAGACTGATATGGGGTTTTTCTCTTTTCCTTTTCGAGAGTAATCACTAATCAGGTGTGGGGTGGCCTACAACGTAAAATCGAAGGGCTGTAAAAGCCACAAGGAGAGTAATTGTGAGATACTGAGACGAAAATGGTTAATATCACAAACTGAGAAAATCATGCAAGATTTTGATGCATTATAAGATGGGGACATGTGTTTAAATCATCGATAGCTGACTCATAATGTCACTGACTGTGACTTACAGCCTGATATTAGTTTCTTCTTTTTCTTTTTGGGATTCATTCATTTTTTTTCCTTATAACAAAAAAAATTTTAAAATTTTCTGGCCACTTTCTGTCAGCGTTTCTCCCTCCTTATATCATTCCTATGAAGTGTTGAACAACAAGCAGTTTAGAAAGAAAAAAAATTAGTTTAACCACGTGTCATATGTATATGTGAGAAGTGAACAATGCAAAATCAGGCCAACGTCCAAAATCAATATATGCTGGTTTTGTATAATTGGAATTGTTTTTCTATTTTTTCGCAAATTTTTTTACATGATCGTTTTTTATAAAATGGTATTTTACAAGATAATTTTTTACAAATTATCCTAAAAAAAGTATAACGGAATCAACTACTGAGGCCCATGACCCACGGACCTCCTTGGATATTCACATTTTTCAACATAACAAAAAAATTTCAATAGATAAGAATTATTATTTTTGCTGACGTAGATGCTCTAAGCCTAAATTTTTTTTACTGTATTTAAGAAGTGCACCCTACTCCATTTATTTAAATTCAGTTGGCCAACTTCTACTTGTTAGTCTTATTCACAATTGTGCATTTATTTTGGGTATCTATCTATCGATATCTATCTATCTATCTCTCGTAAAAATTGAGGCCCTACCCTTTTGTTGAGGTGCACCAATGCACATGCATGTTTGAAAAATAAATACTGGTTCAATCAATGGAGAATGCAACAAGTACACTCACATACTTGTTGAATAATATGAAGAAGTGTGTTAAAAATGATCAGTTCACTGGTCATCCAAGGAGCTTAGGGATCTCCAACCTCTTCTGTTGCAGTTACTCCGATCACTTGCTCTCAATCATTCACACTAGTGCCCAGCTCAACATTAGCACGGCCTGGTTGTTCTCGATCACCAAAGGTCAAACTTTCCGTCTTCTAACTTATCCAATTAATAAGTAAACACACAGGAAAAATAATTTTAGAGGATATGGATTTCTAAACTTTTAGGGCTCTGATATCATATATATTTGATACAATTTGTTCTTCTCATTATATTTTTATCAAATAAGTGGCACTTATATGTACGGCCTAGATATCGATCAATTGCTAATTACACTCTCAATGTAGCTAATGTTACACTAAAGTATATTGTTATGCTACAAATTAACTAATACACACCTAAACATGCTAATTAACACTTGTATATTATATGACATTATAAACCTTAATATTTCATTATTTAGCACTTGTGGGTTGTAGACTTGTAGCCTTATAGGTCTCAAGTTAAATGGGATTTCAATTATTTTCTGGCTGGAACAACTTATCTTAATAGTTAGTTTCTCCTCAAAAAAAAAAAAAAAATTAAATAAACCCTCTACCTTGAGAATATTGTTAAAACTTCTTGCTTTTTTTGTATCGAATAATTACTCCTTTCATTCCACAAAAAATTTATTAATAAGACGTATATGCCAAGACACAAGTCTGACGGGTCATATTTTTATTACAAGAGTTGATATTTTAAAAATATAATTGAAATAAATCCAATAATATTTTAATAATAATATTTATTAGTAAGAACATGTGGCTTAAGATTTTACAAATATTGTTAGGACTAGTGCCGCCCCTGAGGCCAAGCCAAGGGTGCGATCGCCTAGGGCCCATGTTTCGAAAGGGCCCAAAAATAATTAAATAAATTATGATTAAATAAATTTTAAAAAATCTTAATTAAAATTTTAATGATAATTACTTTAAACCATTTATAACATTAAGTTTATGGAGTCTTATAATGAATAAATTTAGTCTCTTGTCAATCTTATTGTGTCATATAATTATACAAATATTTCAAATTTAAGATTTTATTTTTAGTTTTTTGATAAAATTTAATCAAAATTTTATCTTAGTGAATATTATGTATAATGATAATGGTAGGTTTGTATGTATTAGCATTTTGGGTATTAAAATATAAACTATTTACTACATGTATGCTTTGGCATTAAAGTTGGATTTTTGAGTCATAAGACTTGCTAAATATACCTTTAATATTCAACAAGATCCCAACTATTGAAAGTTATAAGTATTCTATTAATACTTATTTAAAAATATCATCATTATTGTACTCTATTAGATTAATTTGCTTCTAAAAAAATAATAATGTTTCACTAGTAGACCTTGTTTGTACCTTTTTTTTTTAAAAAAAAATTTCAATTATTTTTATAACGGCTAAATTATTTTACGGATGAAATTAGTAATATAAAATAAAATAATCATATTATATATAACCATGTATTACTACTCGAAATGGATAAAGAAAATTTTTACGCATAAAACATAAGGGACCCGTAAATATTATTACGCCTAGGGCCTCTAAAATGTCAGGACCGGTGCTGGTTAGGACTTAAGAGGTTACGATTATTGTTTTGTAATATAATTTAGTAGCATTTATCTTAGACTTACGGAGTGCGAAATATATTTGGAAAACTAGTTAATCGATCAGATATTTTTTTTTTTTTTTTAAAAAAGTTAATCGATCAGATAACATTTGGCACAAGCTTACTTTCTCAAGTAAAATTAAATATAAGTAGCAAATGTCCCGATGGATATCCACGTTATGCAATACTGCAAATCTCATAGGATAGATGAATATTTTCCTTTATTTCGAAGTTGTATTATAAAGTTGTAGTATTATAATATAAAGTTGCACTATTATAAATAAAAATATACCTATTTTAACTATTTTCGCGTAAATCCATTCTTTTACCTTTATTTTCTTTTTTGAAATTGTACAATTTACATTTAAAATTGCATTATTTGCAAATAAATTTGTATAAATCGATACTAAGTTGCATTATTAAAAATTAAGCTGTATATTTCCGCGTAGGGTCCATCTATTTACTTTTACTTTTCATATATTGAAGGTAAATTCTCATTATTATCTGAAGATTGAATTTTGCTTGAATTAATAGTGTTGCTATTCCTTTTGTATCTATGGATGTTCTGCTATGGGTGACATTGTTTTATGGGGAGGATAATGGGGACTATAACATGTTTTGACTTTGTGTCACGTAACTCACCTTTAAACTTAAAGGTTTTGAAAAGAGTGATGGTGTTTTTGGTAGGGGTAGACACGTCTATTGACTTTGTGTGGGATGATGTAGTGTGTAACGGTGTATGTTTATGTTGATCAATTGATGCCACTAACAGTTAGACGCCCCCACATCAGTTGGTATATATCTAATATTTAAAGAATGAAGGAAACTATACTTACCTAAAGTGGATAATGAGTTGAATTGGGTTGAGTTTAAGTTGAATCTGATTTATTTTGGGTTGAAAATTTTCAATCCAAATTCAACATGATTCCTCTAATAGGTAGAAATTTTCAACCCAATCAAACCTAACACGTATTGAGTTAATCCAAACCCAACCTGGTTGAGCAGTAAAATAATCTTAAAAATTACAATTTTACAAGCACTGAAGTAGTCAGGCAGTCAGGCAAAACAAAGAGAGCAAGAACGATGGACAATCAGGCAACATGAAGAAAGGGAGAACAAACGAAGAGAATGAGAAATGAGAATGAAGAGGCAGAGTGAGAAATGACAAGTGAAAGTCGAATTTAATTCATTTAGTCAGATGGTTGGGTTAACCCAACCCAAAAAGAAATAAACATTTCATATCTATGGGGTGAAATCGGGGATGAAACTTTTAATCTGATCAAATCTGTTATTTTTTTAAATTTTTATATGGTTGGGTCAACAAATTGACTCGGATTGACCCATTAAAAAAAATCATATTGAAATTTTCAATTACAACAACTAAATTTGTTGCTACATTTGTTATATTTTATCCTTCCATCAGTTATAGTTTTCTTGGCGAACGTGTGGCGCCCTAGGTTAGCTATTCTAATTCACTATATTATAAGTTTGATTAGAAAACTCTTCTAGCTTTAAATTGTTTAATCTTCATGTTCGAATCAGGTTCTAAAGTAATAAAATTAAACAATGTGATAGTGACTGCAGATGCTAAAGGTTTCAAGGCATGTGTGTAGTTATGGAGATGGAGCTGAATAACAGCAAATTGTGTAAGAGGTTGGATCATCATACGCTTTATAGTATTTGCTTTGTTGAAGCTATTATGCCATTTGGCTGCAACAAAACCACGAGAGGTTCACTGACCAGCTTAAGAAGTTAGTGTTTAAGTTGCTAATCTGAGCACAGACAGCATTAGGGTTTTTAGGGAGTTGTTGCTTTTCCAATTTTTTAGTTGGTTGTGTTAATTTTTCTCTTGATCTATTGATGAGAAGGTTGTTTGGCATTGTTGTTGAAGTGATGAATGAATAGGTTGTTTTGCATTGTTGTTGTGTTTGTGTTTTTTTTTTTTTATTGCATGAGCTAATGCCTTGTTCTATACAGTTTTATTTTACTCCTTCGTTTTTTGTCTTATTTAAAATATTTCAGTTAAGGAATGAGAAATTTAAATATGATTTTTTGGTGATATATATAATCCATGTGGAATCTTATTAGATTTGTCTCAAAGAATACTTTTTTAATATGTAAATTTTATATTTTCTTATAATATGTATTTATACAAAATATATAGCTATAATATGACAAATAAAAGCTAAGGAAATAGAGGGAGTATTAATTATTTTCAACATCCCGATGCTCTATATTTTAGTATCAACGTTTTGTTAATAAAATCATTATATGCCCAAAAACAATACTCCCTCCAATCTTTTTTGTTCTTCCCATTTAAAATCAGGAAAGAAGCCAAGACTTGAGTAAATATGAGTAAGTTTCATTAAAATAAATTTAAAATAATTTAAAAAGAAAATCATATTCCCCTTGAAAAGAAGCGATAAGTGAGACATGCATTAATTACTCATGATAATCTGTATCTTGAGTTGTTAAGAGTAAATATTGGTGGAAACTTTTAGGGTTGGTGGGGGATATTTCTAGTAGTTTAGGTGGATTCTTATGTTATTTTCGTCAATAATTTAATTCAAATAAGGTTATTTTAGTCATACTAAATTGAATTAAAATAGAATGATTATATATGAGAAGATCTTTTTGAAATTTCCGGATGGAAAATACGGGAAGAACAAAAAAGAACGGATGGAGTATAATGTAATAATTTTGTTGTTAATAAATTAATGTATACACCCCTTAATTTTATTTTACCTTTAAGTAATTTCTTTTTTTTTTCTTTTCATTATTGCAACTAGATAGTTTTATAATTATTGTCATCATCAAACTAATTAATAAATTAATTAAACTATGCATTATACAGGCGAGTTGCAATAGATCTAATGCAAGGGGGGTGTTGCATTAGATCATACTCCATGAACATTACCATAGATCTAATGCAATGGGTCTGAGGATACAAAAAAGGCGTTGGATTTGATCTAAAATAATGTTGCATTAGATCTAATGCAACAGTCATTATTGATAGCTAGCCAGGAGTCATTGCTTTATGTCTGTTAAAAAATATTGAAATAATAGGTCTAATGCAACTGAAGCAACAACAATGGTCCATTAACTGTTGCTTAAGGCCTATTGTAACGGATGTTTGCCCTATTGCAGCAGTTTTTGGGTGTTGCAATAGCCTGTTTATTTAGTAGTTGTATCAAATATGAAAATTAAATGATCAACCCATGTATTTCAAATTCTCACGATGTCAACCAAATAAGATTATCAAAATTATAAGAATTTAGTAAAGGAAACAACTTCTTATAATTTACAAATTTCTATTAAAATTAAATTTCATGTTAATTTAACAAGCATATAATTTTTCTTTTGATACAGTAGAAATAATGTGAATATTATACACAACATACTTAATTACTTTGTTTTTTCTTCTTCTCATTTTTCCATTCGAAAATTTCAAAAAATATTATTCTTGTTTGTAATTCTTCTATTTTGGTCTAATATTATGATTTGGTGGAAATAGTTTGGTTGGGATCATGATCCGTGTGATATGTAACCCATTGGTAGATTTTTTTAATTGTTTAATGCTATAAACTTTAGAAGCTCTACTACTTATTTAATACTCAACTAATTGCATTATTTTTTTAAATATAATTTGATTTTATTTTCATATTAATTTAAATTATTTTTATAAAATTTAGTAATATTTAATATTATTTTAATTTTTTCCCAAATTCCTTATAAAAAGGAAAAAAAAAGAACAAAGGGAGTAATTACAAGTAGATCAGTATTAGGGCTCCAATTTTAACTTTTCAAAAGTCTTCAAGAATCAACTTAATTTTGTATGTGGAAATTGCCACATTTAGATTTATTCTCTCAAGTAAACTATCTTCTAATTATTGAGATTTGCTAATCGAATTTGGCACTCCTCGATTTTATAATAGCACTTCTCCATGAAAGTGGAATATATACAATATACCCCAACACGATGGGGAGTTGATTTGCATACATGTGAAAAGGCAGATACGTTAACGTGCATTCGTATAGTATTATTAACTTTAATGCAATCAACATATAATAATAGTGAGTGAATTTTTAAATCAACAAATTGGCTGATGAATCACTCTCTCTCGTTTTTTTTTTAAAAATTCTTTAGGATGGAGCAAATGTTATCCTATGCAAGTACATTTTGCTGATGATATGCTAGTTTTTAAGCAACTTTGTACTTGTTAACAGTTTTTTGCCCAGGTTATTGGAATTAATTAAGTGCTATTGGTGGGATTTGATTATAATTATGCCCACATCATATCATATTAGACCAGCACGTATTGTCAGGTTTATGAACTCTTAGCCCACTGTTTTATGGGCAGTATTCCACCTTTAGCTCTTGCGTTTAGTCTCCTACTTAATCTCGTTTATTCATTATAATAAAAAGCAACTTGCATTGCTGTATGAAATTACTGTTCATATTTTTTCTTTAGAAAAGAATCTCAGAAATTATGTACTGACAAAATTATGTTTCATATCCTTAATGATTAATGCACTCTTTAATCTCAATGAATTTCGATTTAAGCTGGTATGTACTTTAGTTGGGCAAAGACATGGTGAAGTTTATTTTCAATGTCTTGGAAGATAAGTGTGCCACTATATTTATGTTCATTATCTTAAAAAAATAAATTTCATCCAAATTCAGCCTTTTAATCAAGGATTGAGATAGTAACACAATGTTATTACATGCATGCCTTATACTCCCATAGTCATATGGTGTTGAGGACTGTTTGAAGAAAATAATAACTGAAAATTTTATGTTGTTTTTCATATATTTCTTAATGTTACATTACTTCTGTATTTATACTAATGTATGACTGATATATGTATTATAGGAGGACTCTACTCTTGATAAGTTTTATCCTATTTTTGTAATCCTATCTTTATGTATATGATCAGTTTAATCTAATCTAATCTTATCTTTCAACTATTCTACACTCCCTCTCAAGTTGATTGTGGGATTTTCCACACCCAACTTGCACATGATATTCTCGAATACATTAACAGTCACTGCTTTTGTCAGAACATCAGCCATTTGATCTTCTGATCACACAAAAGGCAAACACACTATTACAGCCTCCAAATTGTCTTTAATAAGGTGTCTGTCGATTTCAACATGTTTAGTGCGATCATGTTGTACTGGATTCTCCGAGATACTGATTGCAGCTTTATTATCACAGAAGACTTCATAGCTTCTATCTGGTGGAAAACCAAGTTCTAAAAGTAGTTTTCTAAGAAAAAGAACTTTTGCTATTCCTTTTGTGATTCCTCAAAACTCAGCTTTAGCACTTGACATTGCAACTACCTTTTATTTCTTCTCCATGTTACCAGATTTCCCTCGATTAGAGTAAAGAAACCTAAGGTTGACTTTCTGCTATCTCAGTCTCCTGCCCAATCTGCATCTGTATATGCCTGAATATCTAAATGTTCATTGTTCCTAAACATTACCCCTCTTCCCGAGGTCTTCTTGAGATATCTCAATATTCGAACTACGGCCTCCATATGTTGGGTCTGAGGTCTATCCATAAATCTACTTACCACCCCTACTGCACTGCATAAGCAATATCAGGTCTGGTATGAGTTAAGTAGATTAATTTCCCGACCAGTTTTTGATATAGGGTTTGATCTACTGATTCTCCATTATCTCCAATTTTTAAACCATGATTTTCTATCACCGGAGTGTCTGCAGGCTTGCAATTCAACTTACTAGTTTCTACTAAGAAATCAAGAATATACTTTTGTTGTGAAATGAAGATGCCCCTTTTTGACCAGAGTACTTCAATTCCCAGAAAGTATTTTAATCTTTCAATATCCTTCATTTCAAACTCTTGGAACAACTTTTCTTTTAACTGATCTATTTCTTCCTTATCATGTCCTATAATGATCATGTCATCCACATATATGATGAGACAAGTTATCTTGTTTCCCCTTTTTTTAAAAAAACAATGTATGATCAGAGTTACTTTGTCCCAAATTTTTTCATGGCTATCGTAAATCTACCAAACCATGCCCTAGGGGATTGCTTCAGCCCATATAGAGCCATTTGTAGTCTGCACCCTTCTCCTGCAACAAAGTTCTGAGAGAATCCTAGAGGAGCTTCCATATAGACTTCTTCTATTATTTCACCATGTAAGAAAGCATTTTTTTACATCAAACTGATGTAAAGGCCATTCCCTATTAGCTGCAACTGAGAACAAAACCCTGATTGTATCAATTTTTGCTACTGGTGAGAAAGTTTCTGAATAATCAATCCCATATACTTGTGTATATCCCTTTGCCACCAATCTTGCCTTGTATCTCTCAATACTTCCATCAATTTTATATTTAACTATGAATACCCATCTACATCCTACAGTTTTGTTTCCTTTGGGAATTATGCATTTCGTCCATGTTTCATTTTTTTCAAGTGCCTTGATTTCTTCTCTCATTGCCCTTGTCCATAGTTCATTTTTTAATACTTCTTCTACAGTCTTGGGAATTTGTTCTGAGTATACTGCAACTCTAAAGCATTTTGCTATAGTAGACATGCTTCCGCCTGTCATTTCCCGTATAGGGTATACTGATAATCTGGGCTGATATGACGGATCATATCGTTTTGGTGGAACCCCTCTCGTACTCCTATGAGGTAATTCATACCTCATCAGTTCTGGTGTTATACACCTCCGTATTGCTTCTTCCTGTTCACCAGATTCATCTCCCTACACCACTTCTTCGTTATTGCATAAGGTTTCAAGATTAGGGAGATTAGGATAATTTTGTACCTGATGCTCATTTCTGGAAGAGTCTTGCACGAGTACATATGGCATGGACTGTACTACATTTTCATAGTTAACTGCATCTGCTGCATCATCTGCTGCATCTGGGCCTGTAGCAACAACACTATCCCTACTACCCATATTTTCCTTAGGAGGGTCATACTCTAACCAACTTAAATTGTCATTTGTATTCTCCCCCTGACATTAAAGTTGGGTATAAAAATATGAGTTCTCATCAAAGTCACAGTCCATAGTGGTATACAGATGTTTGGAAACAGGGTCAAAACACCTATACCCTTTTTGAGTTAAACCATAACCTAAAAATACACATTTCACATCTCGGGGTTCCAATTTATCACGTTCATGTTTAGGCAAGTGTACATATGTGACACAACCAAATATCCTAGAAGGTAGAGTGTGAAATGTTGGGACAAGAAAATAAGAACTAAGGGTGTTTAGAGGAGTTTTAAAATTCAGTTTCTTTGTAGGTAGTCTATTTGTTAGGTAGTTAGCGGCAACAATGGCTTCAGGCCAGAACTTTTTTGGCATACTAGATTCAAAAAACATTGCTCGAGTCACTTCTAAAAGGGTATGGTTTTTTCGTTCTGCAACACCCTTCTGCCGTGGGGTGTTGGAGCAGGTTGTTTGGTAGATTAGGTCATGAGTTTGGAAAAAGACTTTCATATCTGTATTGAGGTATTCTTCTCCATTGTTAGATCTAAGTATACTGATTTTGGTCTGAAATTGTGTTTTTATCATTTGATAGAAGGTAGTAAAAGTACTATAAACTTCAGACTTTCGTTTCATAAAATAGATCCAACTCATTCGGGTGTAATCATCAATAAATAGAACATCATAGGCAAAACCATGAGTACCAAGTTTTGGGGCAGGACCCCATACATCTGAATGAATAATATGAAAAGGTTTACTGGCATGACTCCTACTATTGTAGTAAGAATGTTTATGACTTTTGGCTAAAAAACAGGCTTCATAATTTAACACTAAATCTGATCCAACAAGAGTAGGGAAGAGACGTTCTAAATACCCCAAAGATGGATATCCTAGACAACGATGTCATAATTGTAGTTGTTCTCTTGCTGATTTTCGCTCAATAAAAGCCTCTCTATCCTTGGTTATTTCTTCAACATAGTACAACCCATTTCTTTCAATACCACGCCCAATAATCTCCCCGGTCCGAGCATCCTGTACAATACAGCAATCAGATTTCATTAGAACAGTACATTCCAATTCTTTCGTAAGATGACTTATAGATAGTAGTTTTTGCGAAAGTTTAGGTGTGTAAAGACAATTGTGTAACGACAGATTAGGCCCAATATTAATTGACCCAGTCCCAATTACATCCATACACTCTCCATTAGCCGTTTGTGTAAGGGTTTTTTGTGGGTTTTGGTGTGTAATAAAATCCTTTTTGTTATACAACATTGTACCAGTCGCTCCGTTGTAAAAAAATCCACCTATCTCCCGAATATGACTGACATGCGATCCCAAGTTTTTCCGGTCGGGGCTAAAAAATGGGCTTGTGCTTGGATTTTTTGTTTTGAAACATGATTTGGCTTGTGGGCCAAATTGGGGGGGTTTAGGGCTCACTTTCCCTTTGGAGTTCACAGTTGGGTTTGATGGGTGTGTAGGGTAAGGCTTGGTTGGGTGGGGTGGATGAATCTCAGCCCTTGGATAAAGTGAGTGTGTCTTGGCCGTTGATTTTAGGGTTACTCTCATGCATCCCCTTATTTCCTCTTATTTTCGCTGATTCACTCTCATTCACCTGCCCCTCATTTCCACTCTCTCCCTTGGTTTCACACAAGTTGGGTGAATCGTGGCCCTTGGATAAAGTGGGCGTGTCTTGGCCATTAATGTTAGATTTACTCTCACCTATCCCCTTATTTCCCCGTATTTGTGCTGCTTCACTCCCACTCACCTGCCTCTCATTTTCTCCCTCGGTTTCACATACACATCCCTTACCTTCTCCATCCTTCGTCCCTTCTTGTGTCTCCTTCGTTCCATCTGGTTCATGGATTTTGCTTGTTCCTTCGTTGGTGGTCTGTGTCAGGGATGCTCCTCCCTTCTTCTTCGGTTCGTCACGGTGAGTTTTTTCTCCTCTCTTCCAAGTATCCGGCCACCACTCCGGATACCCTATGAATTTGAAGCAACCGTCCTTTGTGTAACGGCTACCCCCATAATGTGAACACTTAAGACGACTCTTGTCTTCTTTTGTTCTTCTGTCATCCGATCTGGGCTTGCTTGCGAGTCCACTTCCGATGCCTCCGGTTTCTACGTATGGTGAGTTAGGTATATTCCTCCCCATTATCTCTCTTCGTGAAATTTCCCTTCTTATGGTGTTGTAGGCCACTTCAACGGATGGGAGAGGGTCTTGGTTGACCAACTCCTTTCTGTCTTTGTCCATATCTTCCCCTAGTCCACCGAGAAATTGGTATAACCTAGTTTGCTGTGTGATTTGGTTATATTTTGTGATGTCTTTCGAACACTCCATTGGATTAGGCATTCTCTGATCGATTTCCTTCCAAATCGTGGTTAATTTGCCATAGTAGTCCTCAAGAGTGTCCCGAACTTGTCGAATTGTATTTTCCCTCAATGTGAGGTTAAATATGTGGAGTCCATCTTTGCATGTCCCATACACTGCCTCAATGCCTTTCCATAGTTCTTTAGCTGATGGAAAGTCGAGGAATTGGTTGACTATTTCTGGACTTCTGCTCTCAACAATCCATGCCATAACACCGGATTCCCTTCGGGCCCACTGTTCATGCTCTGGAGTCTCTTTGGGAGGAGGATCGGCTATGATGTGATTGAGATGTCCTCTCCCATCAAGAGCCCATTGCATAAGGCGGGACCATTTGGTGTAATTCCGACTGTTAAGCTTTTCGGTGATGTTGATTGGAGCATTGTTGTCTGGGGTAGGCTTGGTATTGTTTAGCTGTTTTAACAGCTGCACCATCTGTTCCATGAGTTCGGTATTTTTACCCATGATATAGGTAAGTAACCTTGGTAGGTGATGAAGCAAATACACGGCAAAGGCACTGTTAATTGCGTCTGCTCTGATACCAAGAAGAAAATAATAATTGGAAATTTTCTGTTGTTTTTCATATATTTCTTACTGTTATATTACCTCTGTATTTATACTAATGTATGACTGATATTTGTATCACAGGAGGACTCTACTACTTGATAAGTTTTATCCTATTTTGTAATCCTATCTTTATGTATATGATCAGTTTAATCTAATCTAATCTTATCTTTCAACTGTTCTACACTGTTGACCATGAAGATAGGGGTTTACTTAATCATGTGGATACTAGGTTTGAAAAGTAGTGCTCAAAATTAGTGTGCGTATACAATACTTTTTGGTGTGTGTATGGTAGTAGTCTATAATTTTCGAGACATACTGCTTAATGTTAGTCGGTCTTAAGATTTCTTTGTTATGCTTGTGTTATTTCACATTCTAATAGAGATGGTAGTTATATTTTTGTGAAAAGTGAGAAAGTGAGAGTGTCGAAATTGAGTGAAGAACAAGAGGTGGAAGCTCTTGTTACATTCATCACATCACAATGGATAATGATTAGCTCATTATAAAAGCTGAAGGAAAAGCGGTGAAAAGAGTTGCGGGTTTGATGTGCACCTTGTGACAAGGTGCTCCTAAATATGAAGTGGGTGATAATGTGCATCAACATTTTGTAGGTGATGAAAAGTGCATCATAAATATGAAGAGATGTGTTTCACAAGTCCAAAAAAATGTCTTGAAAAAGGCATAACTAAGAAGAGAAGTGATTCACGATATTTCCTCTTTCCTTTTTTTCTTTTTGTTCTTCAATTTAAAATGTATAGATTTTAAAGTCAAATTTTGACTATAAATTTTTCCCAATATATAAAAAAAATCATATTTATGAGGATCTTGATATATAATTTTTAATGCATATCTTACAAATATCAACTTTTTATTTTTTTGCATACACAATTTAAAAATATCAAATTTAAAATCTATAAAAAAAATAAAAAAAAGTGAATGGGAACGACAAAAAGAGTTGGTGATTTTTTTTTGACATTTTAAATAGTGAATAATTTTGAAGCAAGGGGTTGTTGGAACTATTGGAAGTACTGCTCAAAATTAATGTGTGTGCACAATAGTGGTTTTTAAATTTAGGGACATAATTAATTAATGCTTACTATTAGTAAATTTTGGGATTCCTTTGTTATGCATGCATATCCATCGGTTTGTTGTTCCTCTCCCCTTTCCCTTCTCTCACAATTCAACCGTTCTAAATTATGAGTACATCTTTCTTTTCTTCTTCGAACTAATAATGTCAGCAACTTAGCAATTGAAGTAAATGATCCGAGAGTATTCCTCCCTTTTCGCTTCATTAATGTTTAGTAATTCATTAATAAACTATAGTTTCTATGAAGATATGCCTCTTCGGCTCTTCCTATTAAAGGTTGAGATTCACTCCCCGAATTAGCAATAATGAGAAATTTATACCTGATATACATTTATCAGTGATCATTTTTCGTAATTTTATTTCTATATCTGATATAATAATGTCTAAACCTTATATACGTCTTTTTTTTTTGTATTTTTATATCTTTTGTATTTTTATATCTTATATAACAATACCTATATTTGATGTAACAATAGTTATATCTGATATAACAATACCTATATTTGAGATTTCAATATCTTGATATAATTTATATAATATATAAATTAGGCTCTGAGAATAATTGATGATCCCATAAAAAGCCCTAAACAGATATAGAGTTGGTTTAGTTGGAGAATACAGCAATTGCACTTAACTTACGGTGAAAATGCATGTTTAATCATTCTTGACGTAAACTCAACATCTTATATGTAAAACAACATAAAATTTCAATGATTCTACGTTCGATAAAAGGAGGATAAAAGTTCAACATGTAATTGTAAGGCTTGAGTGCAACGTCACTACTTAAACTTATTTGACGTTAGCATTGATCTTTGCAGTGATTTTC
Source organism: Dysphania ambrosioides (assembly GCA_026401315.1). NCBI lineage: Eukaryota > Viridiplantae > Streptophyta > Magnoliopsida > Caryophyllales > Amaranthaceae > Dysphania > Dysphania ambrosioides. Next base: position 19,893,529 of record CM048671.1, on the reverse strand, counting down.
TCCTTGAGAATCCTTCGCATGATTTTCCCGGATGGTGATTTTGGAATGGTCTCCATAAAATAGACTGATCTCACTCTTTTATAGCTTGCAACATTGGATGCAACATAGTTTACTATGTCCTCTTCACTCTCTTTTGCGTCTCGGTTGATTACCACACAAGCTGCTGGAACCTCCCCTGCACCCTCATCTGGCAATCTGCATTATGCATGATTTCGTTTTCATGACTTTAACTAAAGTATTTTGAACATAAATCATTCTCCATCTATAGCAAACACTTACGGGATGACGGCTGCATCTTCAATTGAAGGGTGAGATAGAAGGATAGCCTCCAATTCAGCTGGAGCAACCTTCAAAACCAAGATTATACATGAGATAGTACGGGCCGACACATGTATTTTATGTACCAACCCCATGCACACACCTCCAATATTAATGCACGTGATAATGTTAAATATGGATTTGGGTCACATTCGTCTATATGAGAGTCTACTTTATAAAATTAAGAGAATTTCATTTTAAAACCATATGACAATAAGAAGAGTTTTTCCTCGACCTTATATGATGGACTTTTCTCTAGTAAATAATCAATATGAGATACTCACATGTGATGTATTATGAGCTTAGAACTTCAACAGTACGTGCCAAATGTTCACGATCTAGGATGCATGCTATTGTAAGTTTATTTAAAACTTACTTGGAAGCCTTTGACTTTGATTAATTCTTTGATGCGATCCACTATATAGATATCTCCATCATCATCAATATATCCTATGTCTCCAGTATGAAGCCACCCATCCTTATCCACAGTTTGTTGAGTCGCCTCTTCGTTCTTGTAGTAACCTTGAGACATTGTATTTCAAAAGATGTGGAGTATTCTTTTTTAGTTGAAAACTGCCTACTATCTAAGCAATACATAACAGAATTTGCCAATTACGTACCTTGCATTACACATTGGCTTCTCGCACAGATTTCACCAGGTGTGTTCTTAGGCAGGGATCGGCCTGACTCGGGATCAACGAACTTAACCTCGATATTTGGTAGGATGAACCCTACTGAATTCCTCTTTGCAATGCCACCATGCTCTTGACTTGGTTCAGCATGAGTTAACGTTATGCAACTATGCTCTGTCAATCCATATGCCTAGCAAATACATATGTACAAAACTTAATCATGTTTATGGCTTATATTTTTGCTTAAAAATCCATATATATATATATATATGTATATATATATATATATATATATAAACAAGTATAGTTGCGTACCTCTTGAACTTGAACACCAGGAAATTTCTTCTCAAATGCATTGAGGATTTCAGGTGCTAGAGGAGCAGCAGCAGTCATGATGGCTTTCAGCTTAATCTTGCTAAGATCAAACTCATCCACAATAGGATTTTTTACCATAGCCAATATGATGGGGGGTACAATTGGTGCAAAATTTACCTCATAAGTTATCAAAGCATTCAAAAATGTCCTAAGTTCATACCTCTCGAGAACAACCACCTTACCCTTATTTCTAAGGGTTGCACAACAGATTCCTGTGATACCATATATGTGAAAGAATGGCATTAGGCCAAGTATGGTAACTTTGCCAATTGCTTCTTTGGGGACACTAAAGAGGGTAGAGCAAAGGTTGGCAACGATGTTACGGTGAGTTAGCATTACTCCTTTAGACATTCCTGTGGTTCCTGATGAGAATGGAAGTGAACAGAGATCAGTTTCTTGAACTGGCTCAGAGACGAGGTTAATGTTCATCTTGTCAGCTGCAAGGAGAAGCTCTTCCCAGTAGATTGCACCTGAATTTCCCTCAATTCTTTGTTCTCCTAGTATGATTTTTGGTAAGCTCAAATCCTTTACCTGTTATGCATATATGATGTATAGTACTTAGTGCTGATATGGTTTTGACTCAAAGTGAAACAAAGATGGCCAAATGAACATGTTGAGATAGAATGTACTATCAGGCCACAAGGCCTAGAACCCACTAGTTGGGCTGAAAATATTTGCAATAATGTTGGTCTAAAACTCTAAATATCTGTTCTAAGGAAAACAAGGCAAACTAAGGTAACAAATATGTAATGTGAGTGTTAGTATTTTGACTCCATCTTAGCTGTAAGGGGATTGTTTCACAGTAAAGGATCATCACTAACCTTCTCATATATGGTACCATTTGTGACAATAAGCTTAGCATCAGCTGCCTCTACTTGCTTGCTGATTTCCGAGACGTGTGCCGCCGGATTTACACCAGAAAACACCCCACCAGCAGCCATAATACCTAATGCAACAATAGCATATTCTGCCATATTTGGTAGCACAACTATAACAACGTGCCCTTTCCTTAGACCAAGAGACCTTAAGGCTCGAGCAAACCTCTTCGTGTCCCTTGTTACTTGACCGTAAGTATACTCCTTACCCGTCATTGCATCAACAAATGCCACATTATCAGCGTATAACTCTGCATCTTGGAGCACGAAATCTGGCAAGCTAATATTTTCAGGCACCGAAACTGCGTTGTACCTACTTCGGAAAATAATCTCTTCCTCCTCTAAGGGGACTTGGTTTAACAAGTGTGTCCCCATTTTTGTGCGAGTTTGCAAGAAATTGGAGGATTGGAAAATGGGATTTAAAGGGTAGGAAATTAGGGCAATTTGGTAGTAATTAGCTTAAGAAGATCATATGCATGATATGAGTAAATTAGTCAAAACTAATTGGCAAGTATGTGTTGGTTGAGTCACATTCTTTCTGTACTTGGTTTTGGGTTCAGTTCATCTTTCAACCTTATGTCAAGCACAATTGTACAAACTTGCTTCCAATGCAAAATGATTCAACTTCTTTGTGATGGCAATTATTTGACTGTATGGGCTCATTATATGACTTGGGCTTCCTCTACTTGCTTGGAGATTTGGGCCTTGGCTTTTTAATTTGGACTTTTATGGAGTAGTCCACCAAAATTAAAGTTTCTATCTAAATAACCTACTAAATTATACATTCATACTTGTAACAGTTAAAATTTGATAAACTAGAAGCATATCAATTTTGAAAACTCGTACAAGTAGTTCGCCAAAAAAGATGTCTTGATCATTCATTATTGAAGCTTTTTTGACCAAATGATTGTAAGTAATATGCCAGCCACTTTGTCCTATGACTCCTATCTATGATTACTTTTGAATGCTCTTTCTTTCCATTTAATCAACTAACACATGTTTGGAATATTTCAAAAATCAAGCATAAGATCATATGTAAACCTAAAATGTGAATAATATGCGATTGTAAGTGTATCTGCTAGTCAAACATGGAAATAAAAATAAATAAATTAAAACACCTAAAACCAAAAAATATCCTACACCTGAAATACTTATATTATACTAATAAATTAGCGATCTGTAATCAAAATTTAGAGCCATACCAAAAAGCGGGATTTGAATCCATTACCTCCATTTTTGGTAACTGAATACCTAAACCTGACAACTCATAACACATTTTCCTGATATCAAAACCCATAAATCTGACATCATATCACCTAAGATCAAAAATAATATATCCTAACTTGAAATCATACAATCTATAAGAAATTTACCTCCTAAACCTGAACTTATAATTCTCAAATCTTACTAGTATACAAGTGTGGCATGCTATATAAGGCTCTAGGTAGGTTTACATTCTTCAAAGAGGCTAATTACATTATTCAGATTATTCAAATTCACTGACTTCTAATTCTAATTGTTCAAATTACAACTCAACCTGTATATGACTCCGATATTCTAGATTCAATCTTCTCTCGGGAATTACAATTTACGAAAGCAATGCAACTTCCTCTTTTCGTGGTTTGAATTTCCCTAGAAGAGTTCATAAACTTATATAAAAGGACTTCAATTCATGCGTGCACAACAAAATAAGTGTATAAATATAACTGGATCAAGTACCTTTTTCACGTTAAGTTAACGTAAGTTTTTGCACGTTAAGTTTAGTGCCTATTTTCATGTCATTCTTTTTTTTTTTTACCCTTTAACTTATATCAGTTATAAATTAAGAATTTTTCAAAACAAACTATGTACTACTCATAGTTAATTGTAGGGGGGTAAGATTATAACATATATTATGAATTTTAGGAGTGAGATTATAAGAATTTGTGATATATGGAAGTTGGTTATACCGTTTACAAAGCTATGAAAATCTTAGTATGTGCAACATAAGATTAGTTTTAAAAAATTCTATTATTGAATGTATGAGAAGCAATTCGCCGCATGAGTTAATTTTCAATATTCTTACAAATTTCAAAATATAATATTTTACAAATTACAATCACAGACATCATCCGGACGCAATACTAACATAAAGTTAAACCTCACAGCAACAAATAATTTCTAAAACAGTGGTAAACAAAATCAATAAATAAAACTAAAAAGTGAAGTGATAAATCAAGGCACACGTAAAAGAAGGGCAACAATGATGATCATAATGAGCAATTATACATTACCCACTCCACCCAATCTACAATTTCTCTCCAAACAGTCATTGTCATCATTAACAGTATAATCTCCCCATCTTTACCTCCACTTATCTATTTTTCTGTCATCATTAGAGTAACTTTCTTTTGACCCCTAAACCCTTCCATTTTGCTCTTTATTCGCTTTTAGTACGTGTATTTGTACTAGTTCCTCGTTACTCCATTTTTCATTTTGTTTCGTCTTCCAAATACTGTTCCTTTTACTTAAAAACTTTTCATTTTGGGTTATTCCATTTAAGATTTTTCATTGTATCTTAAAAAAGTACACTTTTGTACCGGGGCAAAAAATAGGGAACAGAGAAATACTACGTAATGATTTCATAATAGGCCAAACTAGCTAGATAGTAGCTAGTATTAGACTACACCACCAAAATTATAAATATTCATGTAAGAAAATACCTTTAAAAACATATTATATGTACAAATGCATGCCACTTAACAAGTTTGATTGAGGAGACAACCATTTTCATTATATTTTTATTTGGTTTATGTGGATGTCAATTAATTTACTTGGTAAAAAATTTTAAGGGGCAATATTTAAGACTTAATATTGAATCTCATCTATATCAATTGTCGCATTATCGCTTGCTACTCTTTTTACACCAAATAAAAAAATTAAATGGTATGTGAATTTAATAAATAATGTCTAGTACTTCTTAAATTTGAGCATAGGAAACTTGGAAAATACTAAACCACCTAACTTATTGGAGGCTTGAGATCGAGTTGATTTAAATAGGGATTAATACATAGTCCAATCGTACAAGGAACATACTAGACTATAGTGAATAAAGGTGGTGGCTTAGCTTGAGTTGTCAATCACTAGCCACAACGTCAATTGTGTGTGGAGGGAACGGGGCCGGTGGCGGTTGTGGCATCCTTTGGGTTCCCCATTTTACTCATTTAGGTATATTTCGTACAATTTATTTGTGGAAGTTTAGGTTGGATTCATATAATAAGAGTAGATACATTTGAAAGAGTTGGGTTGATAAATAGGTTAATATAAGGTGACAATCCGTTTTGTTGCCAAATGACGGCTAGGTTATGGAATTAGCATTATAGCATGTATGGAGTACTACGTATCAAATGCATTCAAACCATTTACTTCGAGTAAATTTGATTTAAAAAGTCCTCCATATTTCTTCTATCAAAAATTTAAAAAAGTACTCCATAATTTTTTTCCAAGGAATCACACACAAATATTAAAACTAGCAAACTTATATATAGGTGTACTATATTTAAAAACATCATCTTAGTATGTTTATAATGCATTGAACAAGAAATCCATCTTCACCAAGAGCGTAATTAGTAATCAAACTCGATTGATCAAACATTAATCTTTTTTAAAAATATCAAAGTCACTAAGAAATACAATAACGATGCATAAACTTATATTTCGTATAACTCATAACAACTTGATTGGTAATCAAGACTTGATATACAAAATTTAATTTGCATCATACTAAGAATACAAAAAATTACTTTGCTAAACAAGAAAAATAGTAAATAGCATGGATCAAGTTACCTTAGAAGTTTGAAACAAATTAAAAAGCATGTCAAATTACAAAACAACACGTATTAGCATTGCAATTCTAGACAAATAACACTACTAATTGGAGTTGGTGAACACTAATAGAAGTAACGTACTACACCTATTGCATTGACGAGACTTGATGATGACTAACAAAGCTTTATTTACCTTTTGAAAAAAAAAACCCCCTTTAAAAAGCACTTGGATTGGACCTTACTTTGCTAATGGAAAGACATATGTAAAACTAGGGTAAAATACAAAATTACGTTCAAAGAGAGCAAATATAGACAAATCTAAAAAAGTTTCGAAGAAATTGAGTAGATACTTCCGTTGATATAAGGAAATCAAGGTGAAAAAGGCAAAATGTGGTGGGGGCTAAAGAACAAATACGGCACAAAGTTCCATCTAAAAAACTAGTGCATGGGATAATGTAATTAAGAAGTTTGGGGTAGCAAATTTATGAAATGAAAATGATTCTTGTTTTGTGAGAAAAATTCCAAGGTGCATGATGTTAATGTTAACGCGGTCCAAAGAAAGCTTTGCTACTTGCTACTAGCGTTGGCAACCAAAATTCCAACCCCATCACTTTACATGAAGGAATCCTATACGAAAAAGCCCATACCTTTTATAAAAAATTTCTACTTTGAATCCTTTTATCGTGTACCTCATGGACTCTTGATTTTTAGATGAAGTTTTTGGGTTTATGTTTTTTAGGATGTGGGTCTCACTAGTGCACTTAAATTGAGGCATTTGTATTATGTGGACTTGAATTTACTTTGATGGGTAATATACTAATAGTTTTTCACATGTAACAATTTAAATATACAAAAGTATTGTATACATACGAGACATAATAAATTTATTATGTCTCCGATAAAAGTGACTTATGAATATAACAAAAGTTATTTCTTAATATAACAAAGTTACATATGACTTATATTGTGAATTAATGATTGATATAGAGTAGTTATTGCAAATCATCTAGAATTTAGTCTTGTTATTAGATTAATTGTTCAAATTGAGTTACCACACACTTAAAACTAAATATCCCTATTTTGACCTAAACAAAAGTTGAAGCAAACCAAAAATTAGACATGCTAATAAACATACAATGAACACCTCCATAGCGAATTATTATCATATTAGAGAGCTTCAATTTGAATTATATAAATTGAGCCTACAAATTTAATCGATATATCTTAATCTAAACCCGAATAAAAATTACAATGAAGATTTTCAAACCACAAACCACACAAAATAAAATATCTTAGAACAAATTTATATAAATTCAATCCAAACAACTCGTCATTTATAACCTAATCGGCCTAGAACGGCTAGTACTCGTTGCAACAAAACTAAAACCATGGTAGGGTGGGTTTGCGTATGAGCTATAAGACTTGTAATAAAGCAATGATACCGCATATCGCACGGTTGATTCCATTGACGTTGCCCAAAATATAAAAACTGTTTTTATTTTTTACTCGTCATTTCAACAACAACAACAACAACAATTGTAAGGGCACATAATAAAGCCACACACACGCATTACCCACAGAAGAGCAGTGAGATAACAACACATACACCAAAAAATTGAAGAAAAGAATGAGTAACCCAACACTCCTTACGCTTCTTCTTCATTGATGAGCATACAACAGCGTTGCATAAAACAACAGTGCAGAAGGAGTTGTATGTCTTATGGAAGACGAGCTTGCCATGTTAAGGCAGCTTCTTTCTCACTTTCATCAACTCTCTCATCTTTACGCCTCCTACACCGCCCCATTTCATCCTCATCCCACTCACCCTCTTCTCCTCTCTAACTCCTCCTCCTCTTCTTCTCCCAGGTTGGTCTTCCTTCTTCTTCTCTTGTGAAGTTTCAATCTTTTTCATCTGATCCAGCTTTCTGCTTGTCTTTCGTTTGTGGGTCTGTTTTGTTTTGATTTTTTACTGCTTTTTTTGCCCTTTTTTGGGGGGTTTTTTTACTGCTTTTTTTTGTGTACTTTTTTGAGGTTAATTCATTGATTGCATTTTTGAATCATGAGTAATTCTGGGGTATAGTTTTATTGATTAATCTCCTATGTTTTTTTTGGCTGAATTTGGTAATTTACTGAACCCCATTTGATTAATTTTTCCGGGGTTAGGCTATCGGCTAGTTTTGTCTCTAATTGCTTGAAATTAGTCTTTGAATTTGTAGTCTTAGTGGTATTGAATTATACAAGAATACAATAATTAATGTGACTCCTTTCGGTTTTGTGGCGAATAGTCGTGTTGTGTCTCTCTGATGAGAAGGGAAAAGGTAGCGTGGAGAGATTCTTCTTGGTGTAACACTCAGAGATCCTTTTTCAAACTTCGGTTGGTTTCAAGATTAATGGTAGATGACTAGACTCAACAATCTGGTCTTAGTTTGTTGGGTGGGTTGGTTTGGTGGATTATGTTGCTTTAATGGTTGTTCAATTAAGTGTGGAAGGCATTTGATGAGGGAGCTTGGACTTGGTGGTTATGCATGGAGTTATAGAATTGATTAATTAGTTAATGGCTAACCCTTTTAAGGATGTAATAGTTTTCTTTAGTGCCTCAAATGGTTTGGTTGGAATTATGTGATGAGCTCTATTTGGAAAAATCTGACCACTTGAGGTGATGATTGGCATTTCTATTCATGTATTAGGAATTGAAGTTTCATTTAAGGTAGTGACTGGAATAATTCCTGAATTAGGAACTAATGTTTCCATTTTACAGTGAAGGGATTTAGAGGAGAATCAAGCGCCAACATGGAGGAGTTGGTCTAAAATACTCCGCAAGAGGAATATTTTCCCTGAATAAACATATCTCTAGTAGTTTTCTTTTCTCTTTAGCTTTTATGCATTTCAAGTTGAGATGTTGATTAATTCTTCACATGATGAGTAGGGACTATTTCCCATGTCTCATCTTAACTTTTTTTGCAAAAAGAGTGATGGTATACTTGACATTACACAATAAGGAATACGGAAGTATCTAACATTATACAAATAGGAAGGGTCAATGCTTTACTCCTTAGTATGTATGTAGTGAAACTAAGAGTTTCTTGGTGATATCTGGCTTTGTATTGCTAGATCACTGCAGGTGTCATAAACTATGTCTGTGTGATATTATGGATATGTTCTCCATGACCTTGTCCTATAAACTCTAGTGTAATTTACCATGAAGCATCTTATCAAAAAGGTTTCTTGTGTTTAAGGGTTGAGGCATTGGTCAAATTCACTGTGTGTGCCTTTTGAAATCTTTTTTAGGCTAGAATTCTCTTTACAAAGTAACAGCAAAGCCAGTGCACAACTGCACAATGCTCTTGCTAAAGCAGGATATGGGGGGGGGGGGGGGGGGGGTGTGCATTGGACTTTCCCTTATTGAACATGCATTTCATTTATTGGTGCAATAAGTTCTGTTCTCTACGCTGGAACCTATTGTCTGATTTTAGGTTGAGTAATGAGGTTGGCCTTAATGAGTTACTAAAAATATAAGTTAGTAACAGTTGTTGACGACGGTGCAAAATAGTGTTCTAAGGTTTGTAAAGTGAGTCATATGTTAGATCAAAGCCCAAAGGGTTAAGGGAAAGCTTGAGAACAAAACAATTTAATGGCACAATAGATTCCACTAACCACTGGAGAGCTGGTGATGGATGGTCTTGAGGGGGTGTTACTAGGATTACTTATTTCGAAAGAGAAGCACAATAGAGATGCTTATTTCTATGGTTTATTCTGATTGTCCTTCCATCATAATAATTTGAGTGGTATATCAGTTGTTTCACTGAGAGAGATGGTGTTTAGCGTATTTTAGAAAAGGTTCTTCATTTAGAGAATTTGAAAATTCTCTTAAGTCCTTTGTGGCATATTTTTTTTTTCTTTTCTTTTCTCTTAACTTATTGAAAATGAACAAATATTTTTCTTTTCTTATTTGAGAGGTTTGTGAATATGAAGGTTGGCATGTTGGAGTGTGTACCCCTAATTTTGGAGACAGATAGGGTAGTGATGGTTTAGGGATTAGGAAGTTGAGGCATGAAATTTGCTCATGATTGAAGGCAAATCATTCTCCTATGCATCTCTTTTACCAAAGTAATGACCTAATTGGGTAATAGCCAAAACTATTGCATATTGTTCAACGTTAAACATCATGACTTGAATTATGGATAAGATGATGATTAGGGTGAGGCCTATTGGTATAGAAGAAAAACTCGACGTGTTCCTTGAATTAGGCTCATGCTGGAATGATAATATGTTCTTATGATGTGTAGCTAAATGAGTTAACTATATGTAGACTATAGGTGGACCTCCAAAACAATAATTTCTAGTCTGATTCTTAAGATATTTGGTAAAAGTAAATCTGTAATTCGATTTTCGGTACAAATTTTCCTTAATACAAGATAGTTATATATCTTCCATGTATTAAGTGACTTTGTTCGACATATGTGTGTTGAAATTGAAATATGTCAGAATCATGCTTTTTACAGTTAAGTCACTTAAAATATCTCACTTCTTTGTATATATGCTACGTGATGAAAAAGAGGTTTTTCTCCAAAGATACGGTGTATTTGCCTCTGCTAAGCATAACAAATGCCAGCTACAGGTTGTATGTCAATTTGTGAAACCTGTCCTCTGAGAAATAATATTATGGTTCTGATGCTCTAATTGTTTGAATAAGCTAACTACCAACTAATTCTCAGGGAACATATTATGGTCTCATAAATTCTCAGCCCCAGTTGTTTGACTATCTCATGTTTATTTCTGTGAGCTTTTGTACTAGTGAAGAGCTGATAGCGTGATCCCTGTGATATGCACCTGGATACAATAATATAATTAAGGACCATGTCTACATGTTAGATATGGACAACTTCCAATATGTTGCAGCATAATGACCTCTTTCTGTGTATCATGTCACTAATCTTACAGTGACTGTCCGATTTACTTAGTCCATAGTTGTATAGAACACTAGTAAGCCTTTGCATTTTTTACTGAGGCCCACAAATCTTTGAGGACTGTTTTTTTTTTATTGAATTACTACCGTTTTACCTACAATACAGTATAAAATGGCACATTCTCTAAAGATGCTAAAGCTTACCTACTTTGACCATTATTTTCTGTCTCTATCTCATTGTAAAAGCCTGATCACGATATTCATATTATATGTTTTTGAGTTAAATCTATTCTTTACATTTTTTGCCATAATAATATCCAAATGTAGCAAGATTTTACCGCTAGAGTCAAATGTTACCTGTCAAGATGTTATCTTGAAAAGTTGGGAGTATTTGATCAAAGTGAATCATATTCTTAGGAAACCGGTTAGTGACTAACAGTGTGTTTGTACTGGAGGTTGAAGTAAAAAGAAATGATAATGAGATCCATTTTACCTTACATGGACATGGAATGGGGAAGGAATGGGAATGGGATTTGAGGTATCCATTTCTTTTCTTCTTTGATGAATTATATCATTCTAATTTTGGAAAGATAAATGCAAGAACCTTATCTTCTTTCCTCTACTTCCCTTTGCCACTTTTCCTCTGTGATTGTTAACCAAACAATTATATGAATGCATGGGAACAGGGTGAATAATAAACAATCTCTGAACTGTGTGATGGGTTTGCTTTTAGGAATAGAAGGGGAGGGTTGGGAGAGGGAGAGAAATGGGGATGTGAGTTGAGGATTTGAAAGGAATAATCTTCCAATATCTTTCCAAAAATTTTATAGTGGAAGGAAAATGGATCCCATCAATTCCTTCCCTTCTGTTGTATTTATTTTGGTCCTAGTTTTTGAATTTAAAGATAATCCTAATAGTTCATGTGGTGGAGACTGATGGAAATCCTTGGAACTGAATATTGACTTTGCCTATTACATGCTGTATAGCATATGCTACTGAGAACTGCCACAACTACGTCAATCACAGGGATTGCTTGCTGATATTTGCACCCCAAATATCAGCTGTTGCTCTTCCACCCTTATTTTCTTTAAGTAAGAGAGGTAGGGATTGAATTGAGAATTATGGAGTGAAAATAATCTTAATATTTTGATGTTGGAATTTGTTGCTGTAGTTAGCAGACCTCTTGCTGTTTGTGTTGATTGACCCTTGTGATTATTTGTAGATGGTTTTCTTGTTTTCACTTACTAAATGGGCCTATTGCTCTTCTCATATCAATTTTGACAGATGCTGTTTCCTCAATCTTGATGACAATCTTGTGGAAGAAAACTGCAATACTGTCATCATGCCCGTTGAAAAACCTGGGATTTTGAAAATGGTTGACGATTATAAGCCACCACCAACCAAGAAATCTAGGAAAGAAAGAAACCGTGGAAAGCATGCTGGACTCTCAAAATCATCTGAAAACATGAGTCAGGAACTCTGGAAGGAATTTCCCGAGGACCTGTTGGAGGCAGTCGTTGCTAGGCTTCCCATTGCTACATTCTTCCGGTTCCGTTCAGTGTGTCGGAAATGGAATGGCCTGCTTACCTCACGGAGCTTCTCAGAACAGTGTGCCCAAGTGTCTCAATCACAACCTTGGTTCTACACCATAACTCATGAAAATGGGAACTCAGGGGCTATTTATGATTCTTCCGCTAAAAAATGGTGCCACCCTACCATCCCTTTACTTCCTCCAAAGGTTATCCTGTTTCCAGTTGCTTCTGTCAAGGGTCTTGTCTGCTTCCTTGATATAGGTCACCGGCTGTTTTACATATGTAACCCTCTAACCCAGACATGGAGAGAGCTCCCTCCAAGATCTGTCAAGGACTGGTCCCGTGTTGCTGTTGGTATGATCCAATATGGAAATTCAACTACTTGTGGATATAAGATACTGTGGTTCAGTCAGGATGGTGAGTATGAAATCTACGACTCTCTTAAGAATTCTTGGGCACGTCCAGGAAATTTGCCATCGGGAATCAAGCTCCCACTCTCACTGAATTTCAGATCCAATACAGTATCTGTCGATTCCACGATTTATTTCATGCGGTCGGACCCTGAAGGGATTGTGTCCTATGATATGGTGAGCGGTGTTTGGAAGCAACATCTCATCCCGACCCCACCTAACTCGACTGATCACAATCTTGCAGATTGTGGAGGCCAAATCTTTCTGGTAGGATTATTGACAAAGAATGCCGCCACTTGTGTGTGCGTATGGGAGCTTCAGAAGATGACTCTCTTGTGGAAGGAGGTTGACAGAATGCCAAATGTGTGGTGCTTAGAGTTTTATGGTAAGCACGTGCGAATGACTTGCTTGGGCAACAAGGGTTTGCTCATGCTGTCGCTGCGGTCCCGACAGATGAACAGGATCGTCACCTATGATGTGGCGAAACGAGAGTGGTTGAAGGTGCCTGGTTGTGTTCTTCCACGTGGGAAGAAACGGCAATGGATTTCTTGTGGAACTGCTTTTTACCCTTGCCTCACAGCTGTTCCTTGACGGTTTTGTTTCCTTGATTCTTTACCAAGCACTTTCCTTGTTTTCATCTTCTTCAACATCTGAGCTTCAGTGCCCTGCAGGAACGCTTTGATAATTTAGGGTACAAGGTGGTTTCTTCTATCTGCAGTTTTCCATTCCTTTCTCCTAGTGTTCGATGAATATGTGAAACATTGGTGTTATATTTTGATTATTACAAAATTGAGAACCTGCCGAGGAATCATGTATTGTTGTAGAATTTGTAGACATAACATCCTATGATGTCCTGTAAAATTGATATACTTGTTATTTGTCTCATCACTTCGAGTGTTTTGCTTTTATCCTACTGTTGTGAGGTGGACTGTGTTGTTGTAGCATGTTTCCATAGGTGATGCTTGCTGTATTCACATGTTGCAATTCTTTGAATTGGTTTGTTAGCCAAATATATTTTTTAAAGACCATATCTGAACCTATTAAGATTTGAATATAAGACAACTAAAGACCCCATTTGAAACCTATACTTCAAACATTTATTGGATGACCAATATTTGCCACATGTTTTTAAACTTAGCTGTTTCATAAACAAATTAAATTTAGATAATCAACGGTCCATAAGAATATGAATATCACCAGCGCTTAGCAAAAAGATTACCCAATTGCAAGACATTTGTGTAAACACTCAAGTTATCAAGGTGATGTTTTCCTAAATCTGTTGCTCTTGCTGCTAAAGAGAATCGGCCAACCGAAGAAATACTTCTTTCCGTTGCTGAACAACCAAATTTCAATTTTCGCGCAACTGTAGAGTGGGAGACTGAACTTCTTGGAGTGGCATAAGTATATGGAAGTATGAAATTCGAGGTTAGTTTTAAAAGCTAGAATAGTGGTTCAGAGCTACTGAATTCAGAAGACAAGGGTTAGAATTTTCGGCATCATAAGCTCTGTAATCAGCCAATGCTATTTTGGCGTGGTTTGATTGCCTAGTGCTACTAAGTAATCATTAATCAGAGCGATAGTGCAAGTAATGTAAGAGAATCTTAAACAAAGCAAGTAAGGAATGTCCATCTTTGCATCTTATTTATTCAAAATCCGGGTTCAAACAACACACTTGGTAGATTCTTCCCGAGTACTATTTCTGTTGACTACACATATGAGAAAAGAGCTTCAAATCACTTTGTACTATTAAGCCATTCCTCCGCTAGTCGCCGTCCTGATAATCTGGAAGAGAGCTGAAGCAAGAAGAAAAGCGAAGCAAACGATTTCAATATAGCTCACTATATAACAAATTTGTAAACATTAATTGTCAACAATATAGGAAGTGTATCTATGCTATCAAATATACATCGTTCAGTTCCTCTGTTAAAAAACTTTCCATAAAATAACGCTATCAATGGTTAACATTGTGTCCTCAGAAAAGTTTTGAATGATACACTCCAATCTGGATGAAAGGACTAGGGGGGGCATTATAAAGCATACATAATCTACAGCAATTTAACCTCTATGCGAAGAACTATTAAGCAACAATGAAATGGATAAAATGGAGAAGAAGAACAAAGAAGTGAATTGAGACGTAGACGCAACCAGGAGCTACTTTCAAAGAATAAGGTAAGAATGAATACTTAAAAGGAATATACTACTAATGTATATGCAACTTGACGAAATTCCGTGATTTATCCAAAGAAAAATGTTATTTCATAGTCCAACTAAGCCGTACCCTTTGTTCAAACATGACAGGCATAAACCAAAGCCCTCAAATCTAACACTAGGTCAAGAACGGGTTACTTATTTCTATGCTCAAAGATCAACAATTGCAATTGCAAGGGTGATTACAATTGTCCCTCTCCATGTCTCATGATAGATCCCGGTTTGAGGGGAGCTGGGATAGGAAGTACTCATAAATCACTAAGATATGTGTAGACCCCCTCGTATACATAAAAAGGCTCATTGCTTTCAAATCAGGTAAATTTCAGGAAATGGCATTGACACTATTCACAAATCTTAATTATTAACCAATTATCCCTCTTCTTGATCCAATAGCATCAGATATTAGGTTTTGCACGCTATTGCATCAAGAAGTCATCAACAATGTTTCTTCAAGCAATCAAATTTTTTTGAAAAAGATGCTTAATTCTTCCTAAAACGAAGAAAAGGACAGCTTTCAAGTATACACAATTGAGAACAATGAAAGACAAATGAAAGTAGAAAGAATAACAAAAGCTTACATGATCCAATGACAACAAATACAAAGAACCCCAGCAAAACAGGTCCAACAGGGTAATCGGAACCCTTCTTGACAGTTGTTTCGGGAACAAATCCTCTCTTTGTAACGTTCTTCTGGAACTTTTGGTTCTTCCTGTCAGCAACACGTCTAGAGACCGTCTACACAGATTGCACACATCACACAATGAATTACTAAGACCATTCATACAATGCAAAAATCTCTTTCAAAGAACACAACATAAGAGGGTGCACCATAGCTAGTATATAAGTTCCAACATGTCTACCACAACAGATTTACCGTTCATTACAAACAAACAATCAGCGGAGACTCTTGGATATACCATTCATACAAACAATCACGTATGCACCATTCAATACAAACAAGCCGTTAACGAAGTATCAAACATGGATGCACCATTCATTACAAAGGACTGAAAGGATCGATTCCGAAGATGCATCCATAACTAGTAATCAACAATTTCCATGCATCTTGAGACTATCTACAAAGAAGCTAAAAAATTTCAAATCAAATTCCCAAAAAATTTCCATCCCAATACTCTACAGGTTCACATCATAAACTAGTAATCAACACAATGATTAGGCACAGATGCAGAACAACTCATCCACTAAGACAACAAAAATAATCAAGTATTCATCGTAAACCCGGCCAATAACCTCAATTCGTTCACATCCTTAAATTTTGCTTCAGCATCCCAAATTTTTCATGCATATCAGACCCCAATACCACAATTTCCAACACAATAAACCTTGGAAAAGACCATAAGAACATTTCATATAAACATAAGCATGATCTAATAAAGTAATGGTTCTTAACAATACAAACACAAATGGAGGTGCTAAATCAACAAAGCATTAAAAACAAACCACCCCCTTTTAAATCTTCAAAAACTTAATATTAAAATCAAGGATATGGGTTTTGATTGTAAGATTCAAGCCAACAATTTCATGCATTGCATTCAACAATCACTCAAGATCTGCAAGAAATTCATCAACATTTCCGAATTCAACTATAACTTCAGTATATATTACATTTGCAAGCCAAATCAGACAAGATCCAAATTCATAAACATAAATCAGATTAATTTAACGAACAAGATCACAACTTTATAAGCTAAATCACACATTGGAAAACTTAATTATCATAAAAGATCCAAATCAGCAAAAAAAATCGTAATTTGTATATGCAAAAAAAGAGGATTAGGAAAAAAAATACCATGGTTATAAGAACTTGCAAAAAAGATGGTTTAGAGAAGACAAAAGATTTGTCAGAAGATTCTCTCTCCTCCGCCCGAGTTTCTCTCTAGAAAGCCTCCTCCTTTGTCGATCTGAAGAAACCCATGCGCGTCTCTAGACCAGGTTTTATAGAAAGCTGAGGGAAGTCCACAACGTCAACTGATTGACATGGCTTGTTTTTATTGGTGGATTTTGTCTATGTGGACGACACGTTTTCAAATTGTTAAGTGTTTGACTTGCGTGATTTCCACTCTCAGAGTTCTGTTCTAATTGGTTTTTACCGTTTATAAAAAAATTATTATAACTCTAACTTAAATGATTAAAATTTTGGATAATAATTAAGATTCGGGTTAAATTGGCTTGTCACTTACAACTCATATTACACCAAAAAATTAAATTATGATTCCAATGATTTTTATTATTATATCTTGATTTATAATTATATTACATATTTTGAAATAATTGTCCTTTCGAATTTAGAATAAAGGTACTGAGATCCATTTTTAATGATTAATTTCCTCTAAATTAAGCCTCCAACACTTAAGTCAATACCAGAGCATGGACAATGAAAATACATAGTTCTTGTCAAGTAAGATGGAGAGAAAATAAACGTAACGTTAGAAGTCTTAAACCTTGTAACTGTAAATGTAATATTGTTTAGGGATGACAATTCAATTCGAATCTGAACTAAGTTTAATTTGATCAAAAGGAAAAAGCCTTTATCCAAACCTGATTTAAAAAATTTCGAATCCAAATTCGATAAAAAAGTCCGAATGATTTGAAACATGTATTACATCTGATCCGAGTAAAATCTAACCATATATATGTGTGTGTGTGTAAAAGTTAAAATAAGGAGGGTACTTAAAATGAGAAGGATGAGAAGGCATCTTGGCTCTTCATCTTTTAAATCCAACGGATGATATTTTATTTACTTATAGTGACTTTTTTATTAACTCATAGTGACCAAACAAGTTTTTTCACTTATAATGACTTTTTATTATTATTATAGTTACTCTTTGTATTATTATAGTGACATTTTTTATTGTTATAGTAACCATTTTTTACATGAAATCTCTAGCGTTGGATCTTACCATTTGAATGACTAAGATCTCTTCTTATTCTTCTTATTTTAAGCACCCTTCTCATTGGATCTCTTATATATATATATATATATATATATATATATATATATATATCAATGAATGTTAATTTAGTTTAATATAGTTTAATTTACATTAATCAATGAATGTTAGTTTAGTTAAATATAGTTTAAGTTATCTGAATTAACGAATGTTAGTTTAGTTGAATATTATTTAGTTTATATGAATCGAATATGATTATGTCTTTTTGTGATTATATGTAATTAATGTAAATATCTAATGAATATGAGAATATCTCTCAATATTATTAAAGTATATATAAATATCGACAAAAGAAATGAAAAATGAATGTAATTAGGCGAATATTAAAAGTTTACAACAAATGTCATTATGTGATTTGTGTATATAAACATTTAATTACTTTAGAAACAATTCATTTCTTCTAATTTCTAAATGTCATTATGTAAAATTCGATTCGGTTCGGTTCGATTCAATTCGTAAATTTGGTTTTCGATTCGATTCAGTACAAATTCACTTTTCCCATCCCGCCTAGGCCCAGTGGCCACCCCTAACTAGTACTAAAGATAGTGTTGTGTTTTTTCTTTTTTCTTTTTTTTAACGAAGCTCTTGTTGTTCAATGGTGAAATTCAGGTTATTGAAAAGTATGAAAACAGTTTCTCCTTATTATAGAAGCTTAATGTTTGAGTCAGATAACTAAAATATTATGAATTGTCTCAACCTTAAATGATGAGAATTAAATTTGACAATGTTTGTATATTTACTTTATATGTGACATAAAGTATATGATCGTTAGGTTGGTTTAATTTATGTTTCTTTTAAGATAATTTATTAGTTTGGATTACTACCATGTTGCATTGTTCAAGTTACTGGATTCATCACTATATCTATGGATGTTTGTCGTGCGCCATTGTGTAAAAAAATAGGTAAGAAAAGCACAAATTTAAAAATAAAGCAAAATTTGGATCATAAAGGAGATCTAACTAATCGAATTAGATTCGAAGGTCCAAAACCTTTGATCGGGTCGGATTTGAATTCGAATTTGGAGTCATATCCAAAATTAAGGTCCAAAAACTTGTTGGTTTAGAGTTGGATTTTGTTGAGTTTGACTCGAAATCGATCCATTGTCATTCCTATACTTTAAGGTATATACAGATGAATTTCGAACATTTGGGCCAATACTTAAGGTAAATAATACGGATAGACTTGGGGTTGTATGAGCTTATGAACCATATACTGAAGTGGGCTCCTATATAAAATAGGGATGATAATAAATACCAAGTACTAGTTTATATAAAGAGCTTAATCAATGTAATATAAAACCCTTGTAATTACAATTAGGCATAAATACCAAGTACTAGTTTATATAAAGAGCTTAATCAATGTAATATAAAACCCTTGTAATTACAATTAGGCTTTGTCTCCGTAACTTATTTAAATAATTATTAGCAAAAATAAGATGATTTTAGTAAGCATAAAATAAATTCAACAAAAATAAGTTAATTTCACCAAAATAAAACAAGTTTAAGAAAAATTAAATAAGTTCAGCAAAAAATAAGTCGAAGAGAACAAAGCATTAGTAGCCATAAGGCCCATAATAGTTAAGATATGAGTTAATAATTTGTCACCGCTGATCAAAAAGGTAGTATAGCGCTAAAAGTTGGGAAGGATACCAAGGAGTAGGTTACCTTCTTAACTGCTTCACTTAGCAACTCAGCATGGACAGTTGAGACAGAGCAGTTTCATGTGGTCTACTGCTGTCGGCCGTGTGGATTAAGTTTCCGCGTAAAGTGGTTAAGCAACTCTGGCTTTTATTTGAATCTCAAAAATCAGAGTAAAAACAGATTGCTCCGCAGTCCTCACTTTTAGTTGTATTGTCAGCAAGACATGAACCAGCAATTGACATTGTACAATAATACTAAGTACTAACGTATAATACTGAGATCGTCGTGCTTTATAAACTTAACCAGGATTCGTCGCCAAAGAACCACAAGCACCAGTGACAATTATCAATCCAAAGTGTTTACGACGAATAAGAACAAGGGAATGATAAAATCACAAACGCCTATATATAAACTTCGTTTTGCATCTGCAAATGATCAGTACAGATTTACTTCAGTATAGACAACAAAACCGATGTTTAAAGAAAATCCTACTTCACAGTAATTTTACCATAAAAATGTTATGAGATCAATAGCTGCTCCTGATTGAGATGGCTCATATAATACAGGCCTGTGATGTTTTACATGAAAAGTCCCCCACTCATCTTGTTGCTTCAGTCTCAAGTTGCTACTTAGAAGCAATTCTTCACTCCCGTTTGCTGAAGAAAAGAGCTACAATATTCTGCATGATGCCCAGGACTCAGTCGTTAGTATCACTTTATGTTGATCCCGAACAAATTTCCTGACTGAGAGACCAAACTCAGTTCACTTTCCATATGCAGAAAAGTCATGAAATTGAATTATCCCGAATGTTCAACAGTCTATACGGCTATGTCTTGGTTTCTTCTACAATGTTGACTTCAATTGGTGCTTTTGCAATGAGGGAATACGTTACTCAGTTTCTGCAGTTGTTCGTGTGCCTCTATCACTTGGTTTTTCTTCATCAATATCTATAATTTCCACTTTTTTTGCCGCCTGATTTTCAGCAATATCCACATCTTTCACGTCAGCTATCACCTGAAGAAATTCAGGTGGAAGTGCTGCCGGGTCCAGCTCCCGACAACCCTTCAGAGGAATAGGAACTTCTCGACTAGAAAGCAAGTGAGAAGGAAGCTGATAAGAAAAGCGAAAGATCTCCTCCTTAGGGATCCTCCTCACTTGTTGCGGGTTCAGGTGATGATGAAAGACAGCCTTGAAACCAGATACTTTGACTAGTGGTATGATTACAACTCCTAGCTCCTCGTCATAATCTTCAAGCACTTCCACCATGTCATACTTGTGCATCACATCAGCATCAGTGAGTTCATTCCAGTCTGGAGTCCAATTCCTATACAGTGCCCACACATCCCCCTTCCTTGGGAAGATACGAATAGCTCCACATGTACCTTTAGTCCAACAAACTTTATGAGAAAAACTATTCAGACCATCATATGTCTCATGTCGGCCTAATCTGAAGTCTCCACAAGTTTTTGAAAAGCCAAAACCAACCCAATTTAAAGGACCAAGTTCTGTATTACTTTTTGAATTTAGCCAACTGATCCGTATCCTGAATGGATTCTGAGAGATCACACTATGAACCATAGCATAAAATCGAGGCATGCCATCATCATTGTCATATACAGCCCATACCTGATTCCCTCCAAAGGCCTTATTTGTTCTATCCTTGTCGAAATCATAGAAATCTGGATCAGGAACAGGGATAGAGAGTCGATCTATGATCTCCTTAGATGAAATGGCACTTTGCAAGGACTTGTCCTTACCAGAGTCTACTGTCTTGATAGACTCTGTATTCAAGTTGCCATTTATCACCACATTTTCCTGCCTTTTGTCCTTGTTAAAAGATTTCTCAGTTATTTTGTCCTTTTGAGCAGCATTGCCAACCATACTCGCAGACTTCAATTCGATTAGTCTATTAATAATTTCTTTCCTAGCCTTGTGCATCAAAATGCTGCGCAATTCGCTCTGGGATAGCTCCCTGGTACTGTTGAATTTGCTGATTCTACTCGCATAAATGGATCCAGTATCACCTTGCCTAGGTGGTGGGAATGCATTTGACATGCCAAATCCAGCACCTCCAAGGCCCATTTGATTATCATTAAGACTGACATCATCACTACCTCTTTTCCTTTTCTCAACTGAGGAACCGATCATGTCTCCAGGAACATGGTTTTTCCTTTTCATGGCCTTCTCTTCTTTTCTAGCAGCTTGAGCTTCCTCACGAACTCTTTTAACCTTCTCATACGTCTGTTGAACCACATTTGCAGCTTGAGCAACAGACGAAACACCAGCTGCACCTGAGAATGGACTCCACTGGAAGTCACCTGTATTATACCCACCATTATGATTGCTCTTACTTTTCACATCCTGTTGAGAGTATCGCCAATGCTTGAAACCATCCCGTGGTTTGGACGACTCAGAACCTTTTGAAACGGGTGAAGGTGTCTCTATGGCAAAAAAGGGCTTGTGACAATTGGGGCAGAGCAAATTATGATTAAGATAACTTCTAAGGTATTCGTACTGCATCTTGCATCTATGGCAGACAGTCCAGAAAGTATTCTGATTTGCCTTCTTAGAAGAACTGGAAACTGAAGAGCCATTTGCATGGGAGGTATTTTTACTAACTTTGGGATTAGACATGGCAGCTTTGGCAAAGTTGTTAAACCCATTAGCACCAGGTGGCGCAGATGAGTCCTGTGAAGCAGGTCTAGCCTTATGTGCAAAGCCCCGAGAATTCCTTCTTACATCATAGGCAGCTCTCTTGCTTTTGTCAGACAACAAGCTCCATGATTCTGAAATTAGCTTAAAAGCTCCCTCGGCTCCAATAGATTTATTTTTATCAGGATGTAGCATAAGAGCAAGCTTCCTATAGTGCTTCCTGATTGTATCCTCGTCTGACTGCGGAGTAACACCAAGCACACCATAAAAGTCTGCCTCCCCCAACACTGGATTCTCTGCAGCGGCATACACATCAAGAGTTGCCAACATCTGTGAAATCCCCTCAAGTCCAGGATACAAATTCTGTGCCTTGAGCGCAAATTTCTTGGCTCCTACTATGTCTTTGGCATTAAACTTTCTCTCTGCAATCTCTCTTGCCTTGATTGCATCATCTTTATTACACTCCATGCCAACGCTTTTACTCTTATCACTGCAGACTCAACTAATATGGAAAAGAATCATCAAAATCCAGCAGCTTGTCGCATTGTCCTACACTTCTGAATCTCAATTCGACGACATAACCCTGAATCATAAGACACAATTTACATAATAACCATCTTCAAAATGCACAAAGTAAAAGAGCTAACCCCTTTAACAACCACCCCATCAAAGATAAACATTTCATCAGACAAATAGCCTAAAATGTTACAGTAAATTCAAGCAACTGTATACTCAACATTCGTATTCAGCAAATTCAAATACATGACAAAACACCCAGCAAAATTCATAATATGGGATTTTCTCCGACTCGAAAATCATCCATATTTCAACAAAAGAAACGAACTTACCCAATTCATCAAAATCACAAAAACCCAAGTTCAAATTCCGAAAACCCAGCAAAATGAACATAAAATTGAACCAAAGAAATGAGAAAACCCGTCAAATTAAACCCAGATACAGATTCAATCAACGCATATGAAATATACCAGATTTCTCAAACCCTAATATAAATCTTACTAAATTCAGCAGTGCGTTCGCAAGATTGCAAATTTCGGAGAGAGATTGGAAGTGAAAGCAAATTGAGAAATTACCTATCAAAGAAGTGTACTTTGTGTATGATTGAATCGAACTATACCATGAAAGAAGACAAGGAAGACCTTCATTAACGTTGTATTAAGGTTATGAGTTTGCCCCTATTTTGTCCCTCAACCCCACAATTTCCAAAGGTTTGATGGTAATTAATCTAGGGGGGAATATAAGTTGCACAATTTCTCAAGAGCAACCAGAGGAAGGCCAAGATGTATCTTAGGAACTTTTTGGTCGAGACCTTGATCATGGTTAAAGTTTAACTTGGGATAAGTTATTGTCAGTGCCGTCCCTGCCAAGAGTGCGATCGCCTAGGGCCCAGAGTTCGGGAGGGCCCAAAAATAATTAAATTTAAAAAAATCATAACTAAAATTTTAATGATAATTACTTTAAATCATTTATAACATTAAGCTTATGAAGTCTTATAATGAATAAATTTAGTCTCTTGTCAATCTTATTGTATCATATAACCATACAAATATTTCAAATTTAAGATTTTATTTTTAGTTTTTTAATAAAATTTAATCAAAATTTTATCTTAGTGGATATTATGTATAATGATAATGGTAGCTTTGTATGTATTAGCATTTTGGGTATTAAACTATAAACTATTTACTACATGTATGCTCTGGCATTAAAGTTGGATTTTTGAGTTTTGCAGCTTTATGACTTGCTAAATATACCTTTAATATTCAACAAGACACCCAACTATTGGAGGTTATAAGTATTTTATTAATACTTATTTAAACATATCATCATTATTCTACTCTATTTGATTAATTTGCTTCTAAAAAAAATAATGTTTCACTAGTAGACCTTGTGTGAAATTTCAATTATTTTTATAACGACTAAATTATTTTACGGATGAAATTAGTAATATAAAATAAAATAATCATATTATATATAACCATGTATTACTACTCGAAATGAGTAAGGGAAAATTTTACGTTTAAAACATAAGGGGCCCGTGAATATTATTACGCCTAGGGCTTCTAAAATGTCAAGACCGATGCTGGTTATTGTTTGAATTTTACGAGTCAAGATAATTTTACGAGTTACTTCTTCTATTCTTTTTTTAGTTCCCATTTGAAATATTATAAATTTTAGAATGAAATTATTAACTATGAATTTTTTTTCAATTTAGATGAAAACTTTTATAAATGCATAATTGAAAATATTTTAATTTTAAGTTTGTATTGAAATTTCCACAAAAAGCATAAGGAGAGAAAAAAAATAGAAATAGTATTAAACTCTGAAATCTAAATTAGGTTTTAGAGTAGTACGATGGAT
Source organism: Dysphania ambrosioides (assembly GCA_026401315.1). Taxonomy (NCBI): domain Eukaryota; kingdom Viridiplantae; phylum Streptophyta; class Magnoliopsida; order Caryophyllales; family Amaranthaceae; genus Dysphania; species Dysphania ambrosioides. The sequence goes on along the minus strand of CM048671.1, from coordinate 19,868,827 downwards.
TTGGATTCTTGGGCCAATATTTTTGCTAGTTTTTGTAACTCTAGCCTATTAAATTGGTTTATATCTTCTTTTGCATAATAATAATAATAATATAAAGAAAACTACAAGGAATGCATTGGAGCGTTAGATAATATCCAAAATATTTCATAATTTTAACGGTTTATTATTGTATGATAATTAATTATAAGAAATGAATTGATGACTAGAATTTGAAATAATCGCTAAAAAAATTAGGTAAAATTAGGGAATGGTCAACCGTAAAAGGAAAAAGTATTTTTTAGTGGCTTAATAATTTTGTGTTATGTAGGTAAAAGCATCAATGCTTAGTTTGGGAGATGATGGAGATTGGAGAATATAGACATTGTAACACCCGTTAATTTTCTATCATGAACTCTTAGCATATAATATATCAAACTTTCTTTATTATATTTTAACCTTTGTATTTTCCTTAAATCATTTAAAAAAAGAAAGTAATATTGTCCTAAATTATCATTATTCTTTTGACAAGTAATAATAAAGATTTTGTTACTTAACAATGAGAATTACAAAAAAGAATACATCTACCAATCCGTTGCAATCATAGGCTTGAATCCCCCAGCTACTAGGAAGGATTAAGATTCACTGATTCATTCTTAAATCAGCACTAGAGCCACGCAAAACACTAAATAAGCATATGAGAGCACATCTCAGGATAACATTTATAAGCAACTTTAAAAATAATAGACTTAAAATAGAATGATTATTATAGAGCATGTTGACGAAGAGCTTCTAATTTATCTAATGCCAAATAGCATATACATATTCTAATATTATCATTCCATGAATAACACCTTGTTATGATTCTCCCTACAAGCCCTTGAAGAAGCTGAAGTTCAGTCTAAAAATCAAGAGTAGACCTATTATAACCATTTAAAATAGTAAAAAACAAGTGAGAAACAAACTCATTAGTAGCATTAATTAACCCACATGAGGGTTAATGACTCCCCATTGAATAAGCCTCCCTTTTGTAGTTAACATATGCAAAACAAAACAACCATCTAAGTAATATGAATACTCTTAGGACTAACTTTGTTATTGCAAATTAATCTTTCCCGTAACAGAAGGAAATTTCTCTCTCAAGTGCTTGTATAACTTGTGAACTTTTGAGTCTCAAAATTATAAGTGATGAACAAAAACCCTACTGCTTAGAATTTTCATCAACATCCTACTGCTTAGATAACCTACTTGGAATGTTTATAATCAAAATAACCTTACTCTAAACATAATAACATCCAACCATCTATTTTAGAGTTTTTCTTACTTTGTAGTGATTGCTCATAAAGTTTGGAACTGCTAATTTATTCTAGAATCCCAACTCTTTAAAATTAAGACCCTTAACACGCTTATGCAAACAAAGGTGATCTTAGGAGACATGGGCTTTCTTAGAAGGAATGAAAGAACTAGACCATAGGAAAAATCACCTTTTGATTTCCTTCATTACCTTTCCAAGAAGGATGAACATCTGACTTCAAATAGTCTGATTGCTGGAAATCACATATTTGACAAGCTGAATCCTCTGAATCCTGCCAGCATAAAGCAATTATGAGCCTAAGACATGATCCTGTCAAGAACTTTGTCCAGAAAAGAGAGGTTTTCTCTGATATAAATTATATTAGGATATTGAGTTATCATATATATGTATTATTATATCAGATATAACTATTGTTATATCATATATATGATTTGTTATATATCAGATATAAAAATTATAAAAATGTATATTAGGTATAGACATTATGATCTCAGGTATAGAAATAAAATTATAAAAATGTCCTCAGATATATTTATAGGCATAAATTAGAAAATTTTCGTTCAGAATAGGCTTGGAGGCTCTAACACTCAACTACTTTTAATACAAGAGAAGCCCCAAACATCAAAAAGGAAGAGTTTTCGAGTTCATTTACACAGTAACCTGAATTTCCTCAACAATATCATATAAAGGTCCTACAATATAAATGATACGCTTCTAAACCAGCAACCTTAAAAATTTTCAAAAAAGCATTATAAATATACTGAATTGAAATAGGATCAGGTCTTGAGAAAACATATAAATAATAAGCAAGCTTTATAGTTTCTCATAAACAAAGAAGGAAAGCCTAAATCAACAATAACAATTTCATTGAAACTCCATTCAATATAGTCATATGCTTTTTAAGATTTATTTTTTAACATGCATCTTGGGGACATAATCACCTTATTAAAAATGAAATCGATATTTATATAATTGCCTTATATGGCTTCAGATCAAGGGGTAGCATATGTTCAAGGGCTTGAAGATAGTGAGGACATGGAAGATGCTTGGTATTTGGCACTCAAGGAGATCAAGGAGCATCCAATTCTTCATATTATGAAAGTGACATCATATAGCCCATTGTTCAATCAAATCCAATAGAAAATGTAGGAGATAATCATAAGCCAAGGCTCAGTGAATATTAGAAGCAGCAAATCTTTTAAAATTTGTTAGACATGAAGGTTAGAGGCAATTTACTGTATGGAGCAATCAAAAATCAAAATTGTAGGAGCACAATATGGCTATGATAGGTGAAGCATCCGCAAGCTATAAAGCCATGCAACAAAAATAAAAGAGGCCACACAAATCGTGGCAAGTCAGCAATGAATACTAGAAATGTAAAATAAAGAGTATTGTTGTTGTTCCACAATTAGCACTGGAACCATAGCTTGTTAAAAATAGAACATGCATAAGGGAGTAGGGGTGGATATGAGCCGAGCAAGCTCGCGAGCTACTCGGGATCAAGCTCGGCTCGAGCTCGGAATTAGGCGAGCCCGAGCTTTACAAAAGCGAGCTCGAGCTTGAGCTCAAACAATTCAGGCTCGAGAGCTCGACGAGCCTAAACGAGCCGAGCTTAATTAAGAGAGTAATTGAAACTAGTCTTGAAATAGAATCAAGCTTAATTACTCGAATAAGCATTCGATAAATATGAGTTAAGTGACGAGCTTATACCAAGCCACGAGCTTTTGTCGTGCCGAGCCCGAGCTCAAATTTTAAAACTCGGCGAGTCACGAGCCTGAGCTTTATGAGTCTCAGGCAAGTCGAGCCACGAGATTTTCGAGCTCGGGCTCGGCTCGGCTCGTTTCCAGCCCTATAAGGGACGTTACAACATGTTTGAATGTAGCACAAATAATGGTTTGGATATTAATTATCAAGAAGGGCTAATCCATTGAATTCAAGTCTAATGGAAGCAAACAAACCCAAAAGAGTTGAATGGATAATGAGCCTCCTTCAAGACGATTTAGTTCTATCACTCAAATCATTAGAGTACATACCTAATGTTTGGCTCTATAATAAAGAAATGTGTTGACCATTGAGAAACATCATTGATAATAACATGAATTGAAAGTTCCACCAAAATTTGAAGTGTTTTTCTATGATTTTTAAGCCACTTATTCAGTTAAATGATATGTTGCCCAAACTTGTAATGACAACGCCTATATAGTATTTCATAAAAAAATACACCTATTGAGCAAAGTGGTTATTAGCATATAAGATCAGTTCGAATCAATAATAAGAATAACAATATCAAACATACATGCATTACACACATGGTCAGGAAAATAGGAGTTTAGAACTAGGTTGGACAAGTCAATTACCAAACAAGTCACTAACTCAAATATAGGTTGATGTTATAATAAGTCTACCGTATCTTCAACTAGTTTTGGTCAACATTCAAACTTTACATTTGCAAACTTGAATTGAAATTGGATCCACATTATACTAAAACGAGTAAAATACACATACATACACACTTGTTTAAGTTAGATCCCATCTTATTGTATCAAATTATCAACGAGTGTGTATTTTACAAACATGATGGAGTAACACAATAACGTACTATTTAGTATTTATGGCTCGTAAAGACATAAATTTTTTTGAAAGAGGGTGGTCACAAAGTTTTGTATACACATCTGACACAATTAATTTATTGTATCCTTATTAAAAGTGACCCCTTAGATACAATAAATATATTGTGTTTTATTTAAAGGGAAACTTTTTTATATCAAAAGTTCACTTTTACTGGAGATACAATAAATTTATTGTATTTCATATATATACAATACTTTTTCCTATTTTATCGGAAGAGACCCCAAAAGAGGCCCAATACAGTAATAACCCTGATCCGTGCTTCTATGGCCTCCTAATCGCATCAGCGTAAAACTTAGGCTACCATACCATTGTACCAATAAATCAATAATACCACCCGTACTCACAAGTCACAACTCATCGTCTCCGTGATCTTCTTTGTCCCGTTTCCACAGCGGAGAGAGAGAGAGAGTAGCGCCCATCCGACAGCAATGGATCCCGATGCTGTAGCGAAGGCGTTCGTGGAGCACTACTACACCACATTCGACGCGAATCGTCCTGGATTAGCGAACTTGTACCAGGATTCCTCCATGTTGACCTTCGAAGGCCAGAAGATTCAAGGCTCTCAAGCCATCACTGCTAAACTCATCAGCCTTCCCTTCCAGCAGTGTCAACACCACATCTCTACTGTCGATTGTCAGCCTTCTAGCGCCAACAATGGCATGCTTGTCTTCGTCTCTGGCACTCTCCAACTCGCCGGCGAACAGCACGCTCTCAAGTTCAGTCAGGTATCGGTTTTTTTTTGTTTGGATTTTTTTTGTTGATTTGATTGATCGTGGTTTTTGGTTTCGATTTTTGGATTATTGTTGTCGATTAAGTTGATCAAGTAACGGATGCTTTGGAAGCTTTTTTTGTTTGATGATTCGGTTTATTGAGATTTTTCGTTTCAATTTTATGGGTATTGTTGTCGATTATGATGACGAGTCGATTGTTCAAGGTTTTGCGGATGTTTTGGAGGATTTTCTGTGCTTTGATGTTGAATAGAGGTTGATTGTTTTGCTCAATTGTTTGTGATTTGATGTCGATTTTATGGAATCTGTGTTATTGCTGTGGATTTGTGGTAATTGTGCGATAAGATGTTGGAAGTTAGGGTTTCGAGAGGGTTTTTATTGTGGGATTCTTTTTCAAGGTCACGAGCGGAGCCGCTAGTGTAGGATTCTGGTTACTTGAAATTGATTGATTTATTTTGTATTGGAGTGTCTGGTTGTACGCTATACTGTAATATTGGTCTGAAAGTGTAGAAATTAGAGGAAGAGGAGGGTAGAGTGACTGTATTAGATGGGATACATTCACTTTAAATCTGTTCCTGCTGTGATTTTGCGGTAATTGTATGATTTATTGGTGATTATTTTGGGAATTAGGGTTTCAAGAGGGTTTTTATTTAGAGGTCATGAGTGGAGCGGTTGGTGTAGGATTGTGGCTATGTATACTTGGTATTGATTGGTTGGTTTTGTCTTTGGAATATGTGGCTGTGTACTTCGTCCTGAGAGCTTGCTTTCCGTGAGAGAGCTTCTGCTGTAGTATAGTGGCCTTAACATGTTCATTAGGTGTGTATTAATTAGAGGGAAGGGGTAAAATGATTAAGAGAATGTAGTAGATGGAATTACATTCACTTTGAGTCTGTTATGTGTTGCTTACTGCTACTGGTGGTTTCACACCAGAGTAAATACTTTATCAGTAATTTGCAATGTTCTGCATAATTTTAGTAGTATTTAGATTTTGCCATTTATAGCTACTTGTTCTCTTCCATTGACGCTGTGAGAGTTTCATTTTGAAGCAGTGGCATCTTTTGTAAGTAATGTATTCATGTTTATATGTGGATGTATAACTTAATCATCTATGATATCCTTTTATTTGTAAAAAGTAGTAGATACCCCATAAAATATCCTATTGCCTTTAAAAGGAATGATTTCTCTTTTACCGGCTGTCGGTCGCATACCTATCACACTGATTTTACATCTGAAAAGGGAAAATCCCATCAATCAGGAATACCATTCAAATATTTCGAAGTTAGCTCTTTCTGTTGTGTTGGTTGATCTACCATGTCTTTGGTTTACTATTTTCTGATGCTTTCTTCTGAGCTCTACATAAAGTAAATTGTGTCTGAATTAGATGTTGCAAACCAATTCTTGTTCAATGAGAGAGGAGTTGTTTCTTTCTTATATTTAAATGAATGTTGGCATTTTGATTGACATACTGTCATTTGCTTTGTAGCTTGCACATGAGATGTCAAGTTTGATAGCATATCCTTTTCAAGAAATGCTCCCATTTTTGGGGATTAGTTCTTGAGGGCAAACCATAAAGATGAAGTTATTTATGTGTATAATTTTGTTGTAGTTTCAAGTGAGACTTTGCAAAGGAACACTAAGCAGTGTGACTATTTTTGTTCATATCTTTGTGGCCAAAGAATCCATTCCTCTGCTATTAGTCAACATCAAGTTGGAGTTTAGGCAATTATTTATATCTTTTGGTCCTGATTAGGTTCAGGCATTCAACTCTGTGGGCGTGTTGATATGGTCTTTGGTTTGCACGCATGGTTGCTTGTCATCATGAGAATTTGTCTTTGAGCCATTTTCCTTTGGCATGTATTTTGTTTTTCTTTGCATAGCTTTTTAGCTGTACTTGGGATTGTAAGAAATTATATGACATTCATTTGACAAGCTTGTTGCTCTCTATTGGTTGCTGAAGCCCTGATTTTTCTCACTGTTCGTCATGTTTTTTTCTGCTAGATGTTCCATTTGATTCCAACGCTACAAGGAAACTTTTTCGTGCAGAATGACATATTCCGGTTGAACTATGCTTAAATATGGTGAAGAGGGCCCACTTTCTCAACAAGGGATGAAGAAATGTGTTCTTTTATTGTCCATGGTTGGTTCTTAATCTTCTTATGTTTAGTTCCATAACTCTTTGGATGGAAACTGGAAATATTTTTGGTTGGTCATGTTTAATCACTGTTCTATTTTGCTTTATACATGTCTTTAAAGGTTTGGATTTCTGCATTTGTATTGGCAGTCTAGACTGATCCAGTCTTAAAAATTACATATCTCAGAGCTATTCAGGACTCTGCTAATTGTACCTCTCTTCTTGTTTCTATATATATTTGACACGAATTCGTGTGCATGCGCCAACCCCAATTTGCATAGGTGCTTCACGGGAGTGGCTGTTGATATTAGTATGATTTTCTGCCTCACATTTTGATGGAAGTGAAATCAAACGCTTTGTACTTGGTTTCAGTTATCTACCTTGCAGATGAAACTATGAAATGGGTAAAAGGATCGACAAGTGAAATGCTTTTTTGGTGTTTGTTCACATATGAATTTAGGGATGAGTAAAAATTATGTTTCACCGTCTCCTTGTTACTTGCTGTTCAATTTTACCCTATATTACCCTATTTTTGGTGCATGTATTTGGAAGATAAATATACTATTTATGACTTATTTTCATTTTTTTTAAAATCGATAAAAAGGTACCAGATGAGTCCTAAATTCATTTACGGAGAATTTGAACCAAGTTTTACTTTAATACTAATCTTTAAAAGGCTTAAAACGAGTATATGATTCAATTACAGGAGTATAAAAATCAATTAAAATAAATGTTAATTAAATTTGTTTATTTCACTTTTATGACCCGATCAGATCCCAATCCATTTTTAGGGTATTGGTCTAATTTTTTAGACTCATTGAATATGGGTTCGGGTCCAAAAAATATAGACTCAGATTCGATCCAAATTCGACCCCTAGATCCGCACATTTAAAAAAATAAAACTAAAACCTAATAACCATCTAGGACTAAAACTAAAAGTGTCATTCATATTGCTCTATCGTCTTCCTCTTTTACTTACTTCTCTCCATCCTCCATTTTTCACTCTCAATCTACTGCAAGCCTTCAACTCTTTCTTGTTACCACTCGCCAGTCAATATATTCATATAACTTTGATGTATATTTTCTTATATGGTGATAATATGTGCTTTGTGATTACTAACTTCTCATCGTTATGCCCCCACAAACATATTCAAATGGGTTTGAGATTACTTGCTAATATGCGAATTTAAAACTAACGAGTAGTGGTGCATTTGATCTTAAAAATATTGTAACAGAGTATTGTTGAGTTTAGAACTTTTGATTCATTGTTGAATTTTAACTTTAATGCTTATTTTTTTTCCACTTACTGAACTAAAGATTGTTTTGCAAGTATTTCAACAATACAAATTGTGTGCTTAAGAAAGGATTGATTAATTTCTCTCATTTGATATAATAATGCAATTTATATTCCTTTATAACACTTAGTCGGTAAACAATTCTAAGGTCTAAAATGCGAATATACATCTAATTATAAAACATGTGAATAATAAGCACAATAGAAATACAAATATGTTAAGAATCCATTTTGGACTCAAGACCCATCATATCTAATAGATTTGGGTAAGAGTCTAAAATTTTAGGACCCAGTAGGTCTAGGGCAGATTTGGGTCTAGTTTGAAAAAAATGGGTATGGGTCAACTAGACCTAACCCACATCACGACCCATTGTCATCCCTAGTTAGAACCCAATTGTGAGTTTTGGAAATCAACTAAAATAGATGTTTAGAGTTCAAGTAAATTGGTCTAATCACTCTTGAAACCTTATATGACCCTAAAAAACCAATGTTAAGTAAATTAAGTATTCATCACCTAGTTTGGAATTGTTTGAAACATCCTAATCTGGAAGGTTATTTATTATACACCAGTTTGAGATAATTCAAAATTGAAATTAAAATATTAGGTGTATCGTACGGTCATAGAAGGATTGGAATGTATCATAGGCTCAAATGAGTTTCCAAAGGCCTAAAAATGAGTTAGGACCTAATTGAAAAAGTTTTGAAAGTCAATTGAAAATGTGTTTAGAGTCAAAGTAGATGATTCAGTAGTTCTTGTGGCCTAATATGACTATATAAAACATATGGTAAACATACGATAAGCATGATAAGAATGTCAAGCTGGTGAGCATTTTCAAATGATCCAAGATTGATTTGGCCGCTAGACTGCTTCATTACTTGACTATGATGATGGGCTTTGAGCTTCATTTTTTGCACTATTTCGCCTGTTTCCTTCAATAAGATTGGACAGGTAAAGATAACATAGCCTCATCTTCATAGATATTAATCGAAGCATCGGTTTCTATTTAAAACCAGGATGTCATTTAGGGGGATCAAGTATATCTTTGCAATTCCCATGAACTAGTTAAGTGCACTTTTGATCTTCGAAAATCAGAAGACAAACAAGAAGTTTCCTTCAAGCAGATAACGAGAAATATTTCTTAACTCAAATTACAATGAAAAACTGTACATTTAACCAATGTGAAAAAGTAAAGAACAAAAAGGAGAGGAAATGCAGCGCTATCATTCTCCATTACCATTTATCAATCTTGCAATATCCACGTTGGGAAGTTTGAGAGGGGTCTCACTCCCATTCACCTTCGCCAGCAATGAACTACTCTCCGCTTCCTCCTCAACTTGTTCACGGCGTTTAACCAATCCAGCAACCAAGCTGCCCAGGGATCTAAATGGGTGAGTCAAGCCTTCTTTCATCTTTAGTAAGAGGGAGACCTCAGACACCTGCCAAGCGACGGTTAGAATAATAAGAGCTGAAAGCAACCAATGGGTAGTTCTGTTCTGTTTCTCCAATTTTTTCAGTTCTTTAACTACAGCTTCTGCTTCAATCCTTGTCTTATTCTTAGAAGTCTCGGCTTCATCCTTACTATTAGTTCCTGCTTCTCTAGCTCCACCAGAAGGCACCTCCTTTGGTTCAACCGATGGTTCAGATTGGTTGGCGACTTCTTCTTCTTTCATGGATTCCATCTGTTACATAAAAAACAATAATTCAAAACTTACACTTTTGAAGAGCATTGAATACTTCCAACTACAAGATTAAAGGCTGATGCATTGTTCTCAGGGATTTGGCAAATTTTGCAGATTCAATCACTGCTGCACGGAAGCCTCTTAAGTACCTGCTGAGCTAATTGAACCATCACAGGAGTGTACCACCAAACCACCCAAAGTTTCTGAAGTACTAGCACTTGCATCATTTATCACCAATTATATGGGATTGGACTGTTCCATTGACTGAAATTCTACATGAGATGGCTGTAGTATGGGGAAGCGGTACCCAAATACACAAGATGGGACATTTATATAGGACAAATTATTCGAATTTCATATAAATTTCACTCAACATCTTGACATCTCAGCTTTCTAAGCTCACTTGCAGCAGACAGATCATGCACAGTAAAAAAGTATATGCACACTTCAGAAATCAGAAAGCTACAAATAACCCAACCGCAGCTGTACAACTGATGGAATGTTAAGCAATTTGAGCTCAAGCACTTTCTAGTAAAAAGAAACAACAGTATCTCACTGAAGCCACTGGTTTTACAAATCAATTAATCCACACATTGAGACCTTGGCTTGCAATGGATGGACAGTGCACCCGGGTGCACCACGAGCATGGTACAACCGGGTGCATCTTCAAATTTGCGCATAATCATGAACTAAAACACTTTAAAACAAGAGCACAAACATAAAGACAAGGAACCACATTACTATGGTTTATGATCACTATAATTTTACGTTATTAGTTAATTACCAAAATGAATTGCTACGTACCGTCCCCGATAATTTACCACCATAAATTAATAACACGTGTTTTCGTTACACCCAATTACCACTTCATTTAAGTGGATATACTCTTTACTCAAGTTCCACGAAAAATGTAACAACAATTTCGTAACATTTTTTTAACATGACTACTAATTTTAGATGGACGGAATAATTTCACCAAGTAACATAAATTGATCCTCAAACGGTTTGAAGCTACCCCGTATTTTACAAAGTCATTCATTTCATACACGTCGTTGTTCTAATCTAACAGAGTAACAGCATATAGTTTTATCAACCAAAAATCATAATTACCTGAGAAAGCAATTGGCTGAGGAGGTGGCGTTCGTCAGCGCTGTCGCCAGCTTCGGTGGGAGAGGATTGTTTGGATTCAGTAAGCTGTTGAATAGCGGTCTGAATTTGTTCCATCTTCTTGCTGCTGTTAAATGCTGCACTTTCCATTTTTGGTAAGGATTGATTATTGGAAACAGTCAAGTCGCTAATTTCACCATTTGTTAGGGATTATTTGACTTGAGAATTATTTGGCGATTTCTTGGTTAATAGGAAAGCTTTGTAAGACTCTAATATAGGGCGTATTTTAAGCATTTCGGTCTTTTCGGATATACTCAGCTACTTCGTCACTTTCCCCAAATAGACCGAACACTACCCCTTTTGGTATTTTTATATATGGCTTTTTTGGGATATAGGCAAATAAGGAGGTAGAAACTAGAAAGACTGAAAGAGCATACCAACATGCTTCGAATCTTAGATACCGCCTTCTAAGACTGAATCTTGGATACCGCCTTCTAAGACTATAATTAAGTGATTTATTTGGAATTTAATTGAAACTACTCTATCTTAGAAGTTATTTATAGTTTAAGTCTTTATGTATTATAGCCTTATAGGTCATGTGCTATGTCGGTTTAGGTTTCATATGAAGATTACTAGAGCTTATTCAATCTCAAAAAAATTCACTAAATTAATTTTACTTTGAAACTTAAATTTACATGGTTCATTCATCATCGAAGCAACACTTTTTCTAATGAAAAAAAAAAACAAACAGATTGTTGAGAAGGATAAATAAATTATTTCGAACTAGTATCTATAATAATGTACTACTTGCCAAAAAAGAAAATATTGTTGTGAAACACACGAATAATTTGGTGCTATTATTTTGGGGAGTCGATCAAAATGAGTAGATTCAATAAGGTATAGATATTAGAGAGCATGTAACTACTGCAGACTTGCAGAGTTATCAAATTATCAAATTGGAAACTGCTATTTAATTAGATCACGAGCCCATTGTAGACGGTAAATGGGAGTACACTTGAGTACACATCATTAAATACAAAAACTATATTATTTACAAACATTTACATCCAGTTTATGAAATCTAATACAATTATATCCTATCTACTAAAGGAGGGTAGCTGTTACAATACTGAAATTTGGATTACAATAGTCAATATCTAGAGAAAGAGAACAATATTTCCCATGTTTCATAAATACACCTTATATGAGCCAGACGAATCATATAATCAATCTACAGAGGAGGACCAGACAGGAATTTCAAGGAAAGTTGAGGACACCATCATTATCCATGTTGGAAACACCTTCTCGTGAACCTGAAGCCCCTGAACCTGTTAGGTCTTGGAGCTCAGCCTGCAATACAATGAAATGAATAACAGACCCTTAGAGCATTCAAGAAGTTGAGCCAGCGACCTCCGGAAGTTCTACCAGTTACAATGTGATTGTAAAATTTCCAGGGCTGAAAACATGAAGAATGCTAACAGTATGGTAGACTAAAATAAGGGGTATTCCATCTCAGTTCAGTCACACTTTCTGTGCAAGAGACCAAAAAAGAGCATGTTTGCCCAAGACACCTGAAATAAGATCCTACTACTGTAAAGTTGCTAGCTTTGATGTTCACATTACAACCAGTCATCCACTAGATGGACTAAGCTAGAAAAAAAAACAAAGGAACAGTCCTCTGTGTTTCGTATACAGGTCACATTAAGTCATTAGTAAAAAGATGTATTTGGTTTAGACATCTTACCAACTTCAAAGAACGCAACAAGTTACATGTTAAGATCAAGCAACTGACTCCTAAGGCTGTTACCTCACAAGAAATCTGCTTTAGCTTGACTTTGACTGGTTTGATAAACAAGATGAGCTCAAACTCACAATGTTTATGGGTCTAAATTTACTTCTGCTGTTCTACATTACACTCATACAAGTAATTACTTTTGTATTTATAAATAATTATACCTAAACTCAGCTCAACCTCAACTTTGTGGCTCGAACTGAGAGCAAGATCAAATTTGAACTAGATAATTCAAAATCAAACTGAGTTTCAACTCTTAAGTTTCGATCCGGATCGAGCTCTCTTTCTCTCTCCACACCAACCTTTATGTTTCATATCTTGGGCGTTTTCTCAACATCTGCTATGCCTAAACAATTGTACTTCAGAAACGTTCAATAGCTATTTCTGAGAATTCCAATTTTTAAAAGGAAAAAATCCAAAGAATGGACTTAAACAATTTCGCCATGTAAAAGACTCCGTGCTTTAAAATCAAAAATCTACATGCAGAACCTTGGTAAAAACTTAAGAAATGCCTTGTCAAACTGATTAGCAGTGCTACGATGTGCATGTGATGGTAGGCAGATGAAATAATGGCAATGAATGCCATATCAGAAATGAGGATATAATCTATTAAGTAATACTAAAAGAGATGCATTAGAGAGCTTTCCCCTCCCAAAATTTCCCTCCTAAACACAAAATTAAGCTACAGTATAATTATTATATAATTTACATAGAAAAATTGTAGGCATGAACCTCATCATTAATTGCTTATCAAAAATGAGATTTTCAAAGAGAATATTTAAGCTGTAGATAAATTGTTCATAAAAAATGAGATATCCAAGCAAACAAAAAAAAAAGCATTCTTTCTTTGATAGTTCTAATAAAAATATTTTAAGTTAATATCTTGAAATTAATTCATTATATAAAAGTCTAATATCAATTTCAAATACATAAATTTGTAAAAACTAACCATGGGTCGGGAATCACCTTGTGACAACTGAATTTTAAAGCGAATAGTTGTGAGGATAGATCACACATCATTAAGGAATTCAGCAGTATTATTACCTTAGCTTCTTGAAATCTTTCAAGCATGCGATGATATTGCTGGCAGGCTTCTGGAGATTCAACCATGGATAGCACTCTTGTGACAGACTCATCAATAGCAACATTGACCTTTTCTTTCCGGAAGACCTTGATAATATCATCATCATCTTCATCTTTATCAACACAGTCTGCCTCAGGTCTAAATCCTCGCAAACCAGCTCCTTTACGACGCCAACGCAGTACAACCTTGTCTAGAATACCAACTGCCCAACAAATAACCTTGTACTTCTTTCGAACTTGATAACCTCTGACATGAGCCTGCCAGTAGAAGAAGTGAACAAGATATAATGATTCCCAAGCCAAAATGTGTTGAGATAAACAGTAAAAGTAGTTCCAGCTCCCATCCCTCTTTATTCTTAACTTGTCTAAAATCAGAAGGCAAGGATATACTTGGTGGAAGTTACAAGGTCATCACATCCTTAATCAATCACAACAATACCTAATAACAGACTTTCTTAAGAAGGTAAATGATATCGTAGGATAGTTTGAAAGAGAAGGGTAAGAGAAAAAAAGAGTGTAAGAATAAAAATGTGGAGAAAATGAGAGGGGACAGCTGAGGAAAGACGGTATGAGCACAGAAAATTATTACAGAAATATACATAAAATGAAGATTTTTCATATGGAAGATAGGGGTAGAGGGGAAGAACTGAAATCTCAAATCACAAAATGATAGCAGATGTGTACCTGTATCTTCACTACTTTTTGGCGCAAAGTTATGAAGTCTTTCCGACCTTTCCAACCCCGATAGTTCTTCTGAATAGATAATGCAGCTTTTTGATGGTCATACAAATTGTGAAACGCCAATTTTGATGCAGCTGAAAGGCCCTGTATTTCCTTTACAGTGAAACCATACTCATCTAGATCAGTTGCTTCCCTATGTTGCCTCTTTCTGAAGGAATGGGCACGAAATGCTGATTGGATGCGTGCAGCAGCCTGGGCTGCATTCCTAACTGCTGCCAAGGTGTGTTTGAGTGAAAGTTGATCCTGATCAGTTGAGTTGATGTTTTCCATTGAAAAGTTATTAATAATTAATTCAGCCACAACATCAGCGGAGCCTTTGAAGAATTCATTTTCTTCAAGCGTGAGGGATGAGAGATGGCTAGTTAACGACAATTCTGACAGATAACCAGCAAGTCCCTTGTGCCTGCTTGCTGCAGCAATGTATGCTGCGTTTCTACCAGTAGGATCATGTGAGCTGGGATCAGTCAATGCCCCAGTTGATGCTCCCAAAGCAATAAGAGCAGCAACCATTTTTTCCCTGTCATACAAACAATCTATGTTACATGATTGCACAATGTTCAATAGACTATTATTCCAAATATCTGGGACCACAGCATTAGATATATAAGAACCAAAATGAAATCAAGGTGAAGCTTTCAAGGGAAATAAATCCTTATTTCCTTCTAGCAGATAGTTTGACCCTCTACATTTTTGGCCAAAATATTTTTCATATTGTCATATCAAGTTAAAGCCCCGTATAAAGGATAACACTCCACTTCAGGGACTTCTTTATATCATTCTTAGAGAAAGAAAGTCCAGAAATAGCGCTTTATACAATGATGCATGGCGACCTGGCAAGAAAAATCAAGAGTGGCTTTCAGCACATCTAAACAGTGAGAATCTAACCTCTTTCCATAACCAAAATCAGGTATAGGTAAAAAAGATAGATTAGTTTATTTAAGTACTTGCCCATATTAAACCCTACACAATCAAGCATCGGGCGACAACATATCTTATCCTTACTCCTATAGCACCATAAGAAACTGTAGGAAAGCAGGGCTTCAATCATTTCCTATTGGCTGCTTTGAGTTGCTTTCCCTGACCAACTGGCATCAATCTTCTCAAGAATCAGTCAAATAATCCATGGTGATACGAAGCCTTCAACAAGCACCTTGAAACTAGCTTCAACAAAAAATATGCTTGAGTAACTAGAATTTTGATTGTCTTATCAAATATTCAAATCTTTAGGTATTGAATTACACCAAAGACCATAAACACTTGGCTATTTTAATTCAAGATTTTACTTTTCATAGAAATGGATCTTGAATTTAGTAAATGTGTACAAGTATGACAAATACACATTTCCCTTTCAATCCTCTCCCCATCCCCCACAACTTATACAGGCAATTCTTGTTCCAATCATTCCACTAGAGTTTAGGACAAACAATGTTCTCACATTTTATCCTAAACCCACAGTAAAATTCCTTAATATATATAAGGAAATCAGGTTATAACTCATATGCAGTCAACCCTAAGGTCAAGAGTTAAATCTATATCTTTGAAAAGTTATATTGAACCAACTGCAAGGAAAGAGCTGTAAAATCCTTTACATAAATCCTTCATATCACAGGTTATGAGATTGTTGAAGGGGGTCATGAAAGCTGGATCTAATTACCTTCCAAATCTTGCAGCCCAGTGCAAGGCTGTCCAACCATTGATATCACGAAAATTTATGCCAACTCCACATCCCAAAATCGAATTCAAAGCCCACTCATAACCCAACCCAGCAATCATATGAATTATTCCTTGTTCCTTTCTTGACAAGAGACACTCTTCACATCCTCTTCCTTCCATGGATCTGGAGGAAAGCCATTGCTGCAATTTGTCTTTCAAAAGCTGCTGCAACAGCCAATTAAGGGTGTCACTTGAAGTAGCACCACCAACTAAGAGACCTTCAATGATTCCATTCCACATATCAGCATCATCATTCTTTTGTTTGTCAATGCCTGATTCACTGTTTTCTCCATGTTGAAGAGGTGAATTTGAGAGAAGTATCTGCACCAAACGGACGAGTAACAACATCTCCTCTGTACTTTTAGTTGATTTTCCTTCACTTTTATCACAATGTGCACAAGTACTATGTTTATCACGGTACTCAAATTCTCTAATTTCGCTGCAGGACTCTCGATTCCCAGAAGTGACGCAAAAGGTCACCTTTCCTGATAAATGTGGAGGGGCCCAGCAACAAAGGACACCATTCTGGACAATTTGTAATGGAACTTCAACATCACCGAACATGCAAAGCCACTCAGCCTCTGACGGATCACAGAGAAAAGATCCAATGACAATAACCTTCATTAGAAAATGAAAACAATATGATTGATTAAACAGTCCAGGAAGAAAAATGATAGCTACAACTTAAAACTCCCTGCAAGAAAAGATATGAAACACTGGCATACATAAACTGTCCTCACCTCCAAAAAGAAAGGTGGGAAAAATAGAGAAGAGAAGAGGAACAATAAATACAATGCAATATTCTAGATATGCATGACATCCAAGGGTTTAGCATTGAAGAATATACTGTGATAGCCTCACACATACCTTTGTAGAATCATTGGCAAATCCCCATTCTGGAGATATTTCACGAATGGTAAATTTCTGTTCCTTAGCAATTGTCAAGCTTAAATCACTTCCAAGAGACATTTCAAGACTTGGATCAAGCAGCATGGTGGACATCACTTGGGTGGAAGAATATACTAGAGAGGAATTTGCTGGGATATCTGTATTTTTGACTGCTTCAGTCCCTATTTCATCAGTTGTAAACATAAAAAGGGTGTTAGAGCAAAAAACTATTAACAATACTGGACAGGGACCTTTATAGCTTCACTTTGGTAAAAGAGGGTGTACATTTTTCAGCAATCTGTGCCCCATAGCCTTGTGGTTGAGGGTTTTCAGGCTCAGCTGGCCTTCCAGAAGAAAATAGATCCTTTCCCTGGGATGTGATTATTCACAGAAAAGTGTAAATAAAGTGACACCAAATATGAATGTCCAGACTGAGACACCAAAGATAGTTTCAATGTATTTACCCGTTTTTAGAATGATGGTCAAGATTACATTTAACTGCAAATTCATATTGTTATAGGACAACAAAACTGATGAAAGGAAACATATCCATTCTACACCCTTGCACTTTTCTGCATACCTATTCAAGTCTAACATAGCTTTACAGCCAGCCAATAATTACAACCTCCTAATGCAAAAGGTTGCAGCTAGGGTGTTTTGTAAGCAGCTTTACACTTGCTAATTGTTAGAACTTTTTGCAGCCATGGCCCAGAAATCAACAATTACACTTCCTTGTTATATTTTGAAATTTGAAACATCTCAAGCCCAACCCAAAAAAGATTTATTTAACACATAAATTAAAAGACTACCATCTGTTGTAACTTTGAACTTACATTTGTCGTTATGATGTATGCCTTCTCCCCTTCAGCCTTCTGATTTAGAGAAGTTTTGGGTAAATCAAGGACATCATTCCAGTATAAAGATTCATTGTTTTCGAAACTATGTGCTATGTCAGGAGTAACAAGAAGATGCACTTCATTGCCACCTAAAAAACAAAAGAATAAAAAAAATCAGTGGTTAATGTCTTTGCATCACTATGCAATAGTTACCACTGTTACTTTAAGAAATACTTTATAAAAGTATGAGCAAGCCAATATAATTTCATGATGAAGATATCATGGCATTCATCAATTTAGCTAAGAGCAGCTAGGACAAGGCATAGTGGAAAATGACAAATTTTACCTCCTAAAAGTGCAAAGTAGGTGGAATACTTCAATGTAGCTGAATGACAGCAATATAACATATTGGAGTACAATGACTTCACACATGCTTTCCATCTCACCAATTTCATATCAGATGAATTGGTGTCATCAACCCACCACGCCCTAGAACTTTTTGAAAATGATACGATGTTGTAAGAAGCATTTTGGGTTCATAATAAGTAGTTTGGGCAAAAAAAGGAGACATGATGGAAATTGGTTAGATGATTCAAATGTCAATGTTGAGAGAGATTTTTTCCCACTAAAAAATATGTTCCCTATATTTGGGAGCACTTTCATGTCTTACCTTTTTCGGTATTAAAAGTTTTAAATATCCCAAATTTAAAGACTATTATTCATGATTTCTGAGCTTTTATTGAAACTACTATTTGAAAAGGAAAAGATGTAATAAGATGCATCCTAAAGTCCTAAATAGTAGTGTGGAAAGTGGAAACATAGACAATGCATAAGTTGATCTCGAATGGCTCAAAATACACATATTTTGAGCTTTAGTAAGAAAATTAAATGGTATTGTAAGATGTATCCTCAAAAGTAAAAAGTAGTTTAAACCAAAATCAAAACCAGATGTTAATCTCCAAAGGCTCGAGTATAGTACGAGCAACAAACGAAGACATGTTGGAAAATTGTTTAATAGGCAATTCAAAGATAAAAGAGATTATTCCTATCACCCAAAAGCCCTCCATGTTTTCCATGGATCTATGGGAAGCACATTGAGGCCTAATCTTTCTCAGACATTACATTTGAAAACAACCGAATGGATGGTATACACACTGTCTCTGATTTTTTCAAGAAAAAATTCAAATATGAAAAAAGATTAGGGATCTAAAGTCATAGAAGACCCAAGTCTATATTTAAAGTCTCAAGGAGTTTTGTCTACGAATGGAGGCATTTGAAATTTTCAATATCTATTAGATAGGTAGTAAGAGTGGGAAGAAATTCTTAAAAGGTTGAAATCTTGACTTTCCACGTTTAAATGTTCGAAATATCCTAAATACACGATTTAAAGGTTTTTACAAGAATTTTTCAAAACGAAATGGGTTTGTGGTATGCTTTGTGGGGTCGAAAAAGAAATGGGTTTGTGTAATGGCCCTAGAATTATTTCAGCAAATGAAAAGATGCATTT
The DNA here is from genome assembly GCA_026401315.1 of Dysphania ambrosioides. Taxonomy (NCBI): domain Eukaryota; kingdom Viridiplantae; phylum Streptophyta; class Magnoliopsida; order Caryophyllales; family Amaranthaceae; genus Dysphania; species Dysphania ambrosioides. The sequence continues at coordinate 19,849,405 of CM048671.1, read as the reverse complement.
AAAAAATTGGTTGGAAGAGTGATTTAGAATTGCAAGAAATTGTTACAATAACCTGAAAGACCTCCCTAGTTTCATGGGACTCATGAGGAGCACCTAAAGGTCTTACCTTTCTAGGGCATAGTTAAAGTATCTCGAATTTGAAGGCTAATATACACAATTTTAGAGCTTTTGCCGGAAATTGTTTCAAAAATGAAAGGTGTTGTAAAACGTATTCATGGGGCCATAAAAAGAGGTTTGGAACCGTGGGCTAGTGGCATGGGATTAAAAGATTGTTTAGGAGCCATAAATAGCCCATAAGTTCATCTTTAAAGTCCAAAGGAAGTGATTTGCTAATGAAAGAAGGCATCTTCAATATTGATGTGATAGATAGTCAAAAAGGTGAAAGAAATACTATCATCCGAAAGGCCTCCTCGAGTCTCATGGGGCCCATGGAAAGCTTCTAGAGATCTTAAATTTTGGGTTAAAGTATTTCATATTGTCCAAAATTAAAAAAAAAGGTTGTATACACAATTTTAGATCTTTTTTAGAAAATTATTTGAAAAAAAAATAGGTATGTGGACTATTGATTAAAGGCTATTATACATTTCTAATGTTTTCAAGAAAATTTTTTGAGAGTGAACGGGTGCTGTAAAAGGCATCCTTAGGACATAAAAGGTGGTTAGGAACCAAAAAAAAATCCATGAGATAGATCTCTAAAGACCCAAGAATAGTATAGGCAACAAAAGGAGACATGTTGGAAATTTAAGTAGTTAAAAGCTTGAATAGATGGTTCCTATCACTGAAAAGGTCACTTATCTAATGGGACCCATGGGAATCACATCGAGGTCTTACCATTCCAAGTCATCTAATTTGAAAGTTGTCCTAAATGGAAAGCATACTTGTCTATTTTTTTTTTTTTAAAAAAATGAAATGGTATTGTGGTATATATTTCATAGTCATAAAAAGGGGTTTAGAACCATAAACAAACCTCGACCCATATAAAGATGCATTTTAAAAAATTGGTTGGATAGGTAGTTAAGAATTGAAAGAGATTGTCACTTAGAAAGGCCTCCCTAGTCCGATGGGGTCCATGGGAAACTTAAGGACTCAAGTGTCTTTCATGAGCTTCTACACAAGTTAAAAATGTGTTGTTGTAAGACGCATCCTTGGGTCAAATAAAGTGGTTTGAACTAAAAACAATCCATAATATCTGGAGAATAGGTAACGAAATAAGACATGTCAGCAATTGATTTGATGGTTAGTTAAAAGCCAAAAAAGATGGTTCTCATGGCACCCATAGGAGTATTTTGAGTATTAATGTCTACAATAGGAATTTCCCACAACACTCTTTTCCTATTGAAAAATATATTTCCCTTGTTTTCCCCTCTTTTGTTCCTTATTTTACACCTTTTCACTTATTTCCCTTTTATTATATGAATAAAGTCTTAAGAAACAACAAAATTTTCAACTTGTGTGAAAGAAACTATAACTTCACTCCTCAAAAGGACAACTTAGCACCATCCCCACTTTCCCATACACTTAGGACCTTCCAAAATGTGAAACCTCCCATCACATATATTCCCACATGTTTCCCTATTTTCCTTGTATGGCCCTAGAGTTCACCGAAATAAAAATTATATTTTCAAAATAATCAAGAAAATAAGAATTAATATCCATATGTTGGATTCCCACCTTATCCCATTTTCACAAAGTATAGTCCAATATTTATTAATGTCAATTGGGTTTGTTAACTATGGATGCTAGGTATAGGGAAAAGAACCTTAAATAAATGCTTGAATCAAGCCTTAACTTGCAAACTTTTCCATCTTTGATAATCTTTATATCCAACCTTATTACCACTGAGGCATCATATTAATCTTGTCATAACTACAAATATTTGGCATTTATCCTGAACACTAAATGGGTCATCAATGGGATATGGGGATGGGTTGCTGGCAAGAAGTAGGTAATTTAGTGGTAGGTTATACTCAAATAGTACACCTAACATAGTAAATTTTATCAAATACCCGTTTTAAGTGAATATGTCATGGCTATTTTCAAATACAAGAACATCATATTGCCTAGAAGATATCACAAAGATACCCCGAACTTAAAATCTTAATTCTGCAGGCCTTTTTCATAATAAATCAATGTCTTAAATGGTAAATCAAACAACAATTCGCACATGAAAATTTCTACTTGAACATGTTAGAAATCCCATCATGAGCTTCATACCTACGACATAATCATCAATCCAAACTAAGTCTCTGTCATTGTTGCAGTTAGACATTGTAAAAGTGATATAACATCATGAGTTTATTTAACGACCTTGGATTTGAGAGCGTAAAAACTAAAAAGTTCATGGAGCTCCAACATTATAGACCTATGGAAAGGAACTTAAGTACTGAGAGGCAGATAAACCACAGCTCAAAGGTTGTAATTTGATTTTTGGTGTAGAAGCTTATAATTCACGAGTCACTCTAACTCTCTTCTTTTTTTTCTAGAACCAAAGAGAAGGCTTTAAAACTTTGCTGCTGCAAACTAAACAAACTAAATGACACAAACAAGATAGAAAGGAATCGAGTATAAAGAAAACTACAAACCTGAGTCAGATTGTTGTGAAGGACCATTTGAATTAGATAATACTCCAGCATATCTACTGTCATACAGATCATTGAGCACTCCATATATATCTTCATTCCTACATTGATCATCAACTGGAGCATATTCTTTGAGGCTGTCATCATCCAAGCTCAATTGCACTTCTAGTCTTCGCAGAGCATGGCTAACCTCAGACTCAGACAGCATACTCGAATTTTCATTTGAACTTGACCCATTAAAGCATTCGATCCCTTTCCCAATAGTTGCAGCTGAGCTAACTTCCATGGATCCAGGGCTTGAATGACTCTGGTATGATTCATGAAAGTCACTCAAACAAGATGATCCAGGGTGTTGCAGAGTGTAAGCGCTGGGACTCTGATTGAATATTGAAGATGATCCCAGTGACAAGTCTGCTATGGATCCAGAATTAAGCTTCCCCTGCAAAATATAAATGAAGTGACTTTACAGTAGTCTTTGACTGAGAGTGTTTAGTCCACATCCAAGCCTTGGCCTACAGGCTGCAGCTACTGTTTGAAGTTACATCCCAGCAAACAAATATTGGAGGCTGGGTTTTTATCCATATTGATTTAACATCCTAACCTCAAAAGGAGATAATTAATCAAGAGAGTAGATACTTCGTCTGATCCAATATTTGCGTATACATACTTTCTCATTATCCAATTAAAACAAGGTCATTCCACAGTATCAAGGCAACATTAATTATCACAATATAATATCACAATAGAATTATACACAAAATTTTGTTACTACATTCAAAAGTTAAAATTATAGAGACATTACACATACTTTGAACATTTAGAATAAATTAGAAATAAAGAAAGGGGAATGCCACATTGGCAGCAGTTTGGAAACAACTGAATGAGACTCCATGCTTCTTGACTTACATCTGAAATCTCTCTATAATGGACAAGAACAATGTGCTCATGCACCCTACAAAACGAAGCATAATTAATTAGATTAGCCATGCATGATTTACATTCACAATCTTTAATTAGCAATTTCATTGGAACCAGAGGATTAATCTTTTATTAGAAAAGGTAAATATATCACTTTTTGAATTAATGAACTAGCAGAGCCTAGTTATCCAAATTAGTGGTCCACTTTCACTTGGAGCTCCCACCTAATTTGGCAATTAATTGGTAAACTTTTAATAAGGGTTGTTGCGAGGACAGTTGCCATTGGCCAAATGAAAATATGAGTACATGCTCCGAGGTGGACCAGATAGGATCCCTGCTAAGATGGTTGATTCTATTTTTGAAATGAAAATCGCATCAAATGCATGGAAAAGTGGAAAACAGATCAGAACAAAAGAGGATTCAAGTGAATTCACCGATCCAACATCCAGTAACTTCGTCTCTGAAAATTCGGATTGTCCTCTCCATGTGCATAATAGCAATTCAAAGCTTCAGCATTTCCAACCTAGAATATACAACCAAATAATAAAGCCTCGTCCACAGTTTAGACAGGCAACAGCTTTTAAGTGTGATAAAGAGCAGACACAAATGAAACATATATACTGCATAAAGTACAGAAATAGCCCAGGAAAGGATCAAGAAGAAGAAGCTATTGGGGTATCAACATTGTCACTTCAATGAAAAAAAAATTAGGAAGTTAATATACACGTCATGTGAAAAAAGAAAACAATCCTCGGTCACATAAAAAGGAGGAATCAATTGATCCCCATACCTAAATACAGCTTGAAATGGATTTAAAAAAAGGGACATTTTTTTCCTTAGACCTAATTCTTTTATCTCCTCACTTTAACCAAAAGACAGGTTTACCCTAGAATTGCTTAAAATCAGACTCAAACATCAATAAGGCAACCCCATGTAAGAAGCCTGGAATAAGAGGCTGGCTTAGAAGCAGGAGGAGATGCAGCAACAGATTCAAAAGCTTCAATCTTTGATTTTTCATATGTAATTAGCACTTTTGTTGTTTTACGACCTCTTCTTTAAAACATCTGTAACAGTTAGTTAAGATGATTCCTCAGCCTCCTTAGGAATCCTCCTATTTGCACTACCAAAAAATTGATCAGCTCTGGCATGGTCGCATGGATAGCAGCAGTGGGCTTCCAACAAGGATGTTGAGTAGTGCAATAAATGCTGATTGCTGTTAGAAGCAAAGGTATAGGTAGCAAGCTGGGCCAAAGGTGACTAGCAATAGGAGGTGGGATGGGCTTAACAGGTGGTTGGGAGAGGTGATAGGGAAGGGTACAAGGAGTATTTAAAAAAATTCCTTTGTTCAAGTCAAAAGCTAATATTTAAAACAAAAAATATAAATTTTCGGAGGAACCTATGGCGATGTGTCATTGGGTGCTTCTAACATTTTAATAGGTGTCATGATTGTTGTTGATCCTCGGGAATGCTAAAGTTGGTGTGGATGTCCTCATTGAATCCAAATTTTTTAAGGGGAGATAAAAGAGAAAACACTAAACGATAATAGTCACATCAAAACAAATTAAAGCTACTAAGCCTTAGGAACTCTACATAAGAGAGAAAATTGGTGTGACCAAGAGTAGTGCTTGTGAGAGTAAACTAGTGGTCCCGTAGTTCTATTATGGTATAGCGCAAAAAAATGGGGCAAGCTATAAGGGACAGGAGTAATCCTCTACTATAGCACTTTCTATAAGTTGGCCAAATTTTTCAAATTTAATATAACAGCCCTCTACTACTGTCTATCACATTTCTATGACCTTATTTTGCCAAAACTATTTTTAAATATGTAACCAAAAAACACAATATACTTTCAAGAACACTTTTTTTACATTCCCCTCTGCCAACCACCACAACACCCCCATACCCTATCCCTTCCGGAACTAATGCCACACATCCATCACCCCCGTAACCATCTGAAAACCCCCTTGTTGCAGCCTCCCTCTTTAACCCAACAGCTCCTCTAATCATGCCCCATCCCTGCAGCGCCTTCCTCACAATAGCATGGCAGGGGATCATTACCAAATGAGAAGGTCCCTTGAATCTGTTCAACACCAGAATGGCACAGATCTAAATTGAGCTATTACCCCCCAAGGCCGGACCTCAATTGAGAGAGAGTGAAAAGGATATAATCAGCACGCTGAGAGGATTGCAAGCGATCAGCAAGTAATAAAGCAATGGAACTTGCGGGAGATAGATTTGCTGAACTTGGTGAGGTGTGATGCAGGAGAAAAGAAAGATAAACAGAGAGCTGAAGTGGTTTTTGGACGGTGAAAATGAGGAGGTGGAGCCATGGAGGTGGTCCGGTGGTGAGGAGGTGGCAAGGAATAGAAATCATATATGACTAGCTAGGAATTAGGATACTTTCAATTTAAGGTTACAGAAATCATAAATTAATAGTTGAGGGTAGTTTTGTACTTTTGTGAAACATACTTTTGTCACCAAATAGAAAATTACAAACTGCAAAGCTACCATGTAAGGTTTCCCTTAAATAATTCAATAATTAGGAAGAAACAATCTTCAGGGATCTATAACCAGCAGCTAGCAAAGTCCGCCACTAGCATAATAAACTCAAGCAAGAAAGTTCCAAGAACATATTTACATTGGTTGTTGGCAACTTAAAAAACAAACAAATCATCGTAGACAACCTCAAAAGACCAAAGTAGAAAGTAAATACACCTTTATCAGTAATGAGTATGGTAACCAAGCAAACATATGGACTTCCCAAATTAAAATATTTATTCAAAAGAAATCTTAAGGATTTTATGTATGAAAAAACTCCTTTTGTTATTCAATCATCATAAATAAGGCCATCTGGGGGAAAAACATAGCCTCTTTGTTGACAATGATCTCTCAAACGCTACATATGATTTCTGATTAGATCCGCTGATCCTTACCTCACCTACATGAGGAAACTGCTCAATTTCCCTAAACAATTCAACCTTAAAGAGTTTTGACCATAAATTCCAGCGAAAGAAAGGGTTCTCAACCACTAGAATCATCAAGAACAAAAATAAATAAATTACAGCCAGCCAAAGCAAACCTTGAGACGTTCGTGTGCTTCCCCAACAGTTCTGCCATCCTTCTTTTTTCGCCAATTGAGTCCATCTTTCCGGAAAAACCTGAGAACCCTCTTGTTAAAGAGATACAAAGAGCCACCTGTCAAACTTAAAGTCAGAGTGGTCTAAGTAAAATGATGAAAGAAGAATGACACTGATACAGTAACAGAAGAACTTACTAGGTGGCTTTTGAGGTGCTTCCTGGGTTATCTTGTAGTTTTCATGATTCTGTAAAATGAAAAGCACTTCCGCAGGTTTCAACCAACGTGTCTGAGCTGCTTGTAGCAGTTCATTGATGTCAAATCCTGAAAGTTCAAACAAGACACATCAGTCAACTAGCAGTTCATTCAACCACCCAATCTGAAAGGCTGTAAAGTAATTGATAACTACTATCTAAGTGGCCCACAGTATTCTAATTTCCAAAAACACAATCTCTAAGGCCAAAAGTTTCAGGAGATCCTTCAGAAAGACCCTCACCTTATATGGAAAAGGAAGAAAATCACTTAGCTCTTATTTTTGGACAAAATAAGTAGCTAGTGCTGCTATCTCCCATGTTTACTCTCGGCCAAAGCTTTCAAAGATGTATGAACAACAGGATAGAGTTAAAGCTTGAAAGTAAAGCCAACCGTTTGTGAGCAAATTACGAAATTCCTCACTATCTAATCCCACACTCAAATATTGAAGATAAAAATCCCAAATATACTAGCAATTGAAACATGGCGATCAAAAGTCTAATGCCTTCCAGCTTGCACTTGGTGAATGCATTGATCCTCTTTATAGGGAAACACAGGAAATCGATTCATAACTTTGATATTAGTTAGCTGTAATGCTGAAACTATAAGATATTTCCAACATAGAAGGATACCAGTACAAATCAATCTGCACACCACTATGTCCTATGTAAAGTGGGTACATACAGGTAGGCATACTTCCCAAGCAAATGAGATATTGTAAGCCCCACAAAGTTGACCACCATGATGTTTCACAAACTTGGAGGGGCTAGAAAAACACCTCCTAATTTATAGAAAATAGAACTTCCTAACAAGTCGTACTTGTGTTCTAGCCCACTAAACAACTTTACAAGTTTCTACTGCCATAGACGTACAAAGTACCAACTTCCAACGAGTCAACCAGATGACTCCCACTTGACATTTATCGGTGTTCAAGACACATCTTTGACCGACATATCTTTCGCATAATTTGGAAAAACATACCCCCACTGGCGCTAACTCTTATATTGACGATCAAATGACTTTTTGAGGACAACGTTTAGTCAAAAACAAAAACCTACAAACGTTTGTTACCTTTGAAGAAGAAAAATCTATATGCTTCGTATAATTCAAAGAAAAATATGTGGGCAAAGATGTGCTTTACTACTTTGTACATCTCAACGAGTTAATTACGATTCGTACGGGATATGGAGCAATAGAGGCACTAACCCCACAACAACAATACAAGTTTCTACCTAAGGTTTCATTGTCCCAAAAGCCACCACACTTCTATGAAAATGATCGCCCACTACCGACTAACTAGACCATCAACTTATCAGGAATCAATAATCAAATTCTATTTCAAGCAGCATACTTCAATTACTCACTTCACCCACATCCTTGACTTCTTTAATTCAAACAGATAAATCAAAATCAACCAACATGAACAAAGATCACTTGAATATAGAAGCACACGTTTGGTGCTTTAAACCCCACAAATACCCACATATTCTTCTTCAATCATCATATGATTAATTATTCAAAAACAACAATAGATGATAAAAAAAAATTTTAAAAAAAAAAACCCCGTTCACTTCTTCATAGATTGCATAAATTTTGCAAGGTGGGGAAATGAGACAGAAAGATTACCAGATTGCATGACCGTGAATTAACCTTGACTAATCAAGACAAGAGCAGACAGCGATTGTGTCTTTTTCATTCAAATAATTCGACAAAAAATTCAAACCCCCGTTGACCCAGATAACAGATCTTTCTGCTTTGCAATTTGAACAAAAAATTGGGGAAGAACAAGTGTTGAAAAAAAGGAAGAGAGAGACTGTGAGTAGTCACAGAGCAGACTTTGTTAGAAATTTCTGAAGTCAGAGTCGAGTCAGTGGGGGAACTGGGGAAGGCATAAAGTGTATAAAGTGGTAATTATAATTAACCAAACTGTTAATTTGACGATCCAATAGACCCAACAACAACTTTAGATGCTCCAACCCGATCCAAAATGACACAATCTATTAACAACCCAACTCAATGGCAAGTTATTAGTAACAACATGAAACTGATAAACTCCAACAATAACCAACAAATCCTAAATGATAGTGACCCTTAACCCAATATAAGAGGATATGTTCAATATCGACTTGTTAGAAACCCAATAGTCAATTTCACCCACATCTTATTATATGATTATATGGTTTTGTGTCTAATTTTTAACTATATACACATGATAATGGCCAAATGCAATTAAAAACTTGCTCTATCTAGGATTAATAGTCGTATATTGTATTTCAGGGATGAAGATCTTTCTTAATTGTTCTTGTATGATAGGCATGAACACAAAAACAAAGTTGTTTAGCATTACTAATTAGAATTCACTAATTAAAGGCTAAACAGTAGCTTTGCAAGTTCATATGAAATCAAGAGCGGAAGTTCTTGCTATCTCGCCTCTTCACACTGAACTCATGGCCATATGGAGAACACTCTATCATGCTAATCAGATTGCTCGTGCTTGGATTTTTCGGACGGATAGTGTGGTTGTTATTTCAGTTCTGAGAAAGCCTTTTGAAGCCCCGAAGGAATTACGAGGCTTGTGGAAGAAATTCCACAGCTTTCAAAGTCTTTTACTTTTTAAATTTGTATTAAGGTTGAAAGGCATATGGTTACAGTTGCGCATCAGCTTATAGTCACAGTTAGATGTGGTTTTTAATTTCTTGTTCTATCTCATTGCAAAAATAATAATAATAATAATAATAATAATAACTTTAAACTTTACTTCCGTTGGTTTCCCATATGGCGCCTTTCCCCACTTAGGTTGGATTATTCAACCAAGAACTTTGCCTCCCTTGCAAATTGGTTGTGAGTGAATTTGTGCAAAGCAACTTAAGGATGGTTATTGGGAGCTTGGGATCTTGTTCTTATGGCAGATATCGAATGTGAAAGTCGTGGGTGTTTGAGAAAAAAAAAAGGTAGACCCTACATTAGCATGCAGTAGAACACTATGAAATCCTTGGTGAATTCGAGGCAGCTTTATCGAGGGAGCAAGCTCAGGAGAGTGCGGCTGAGAATGGTGAGAGTGTGGTAACATGGCAGCTTCCATCAGGGGCCAACGACAAGCTTAACACGTATGCGGCAACGTCGATTAATTCTACTGTTTTAGGCATGGTGATGCGTGATAAGGAAGTGGATGTACTAATGTTAATAGGCATAATGATAAAGTCAACCCTCCTTGCCCTCCATGCAGAAGCAAAAGCAATACGGTTAAGCTTGCATCTAACTTTTGAATTTTTGATGCTGGTCTACGGTCCATTAAAGTAGAATTTGATTGCCAACATTAGGTTCAGCTTTTGAAAATGCAAAGAATTGTGAAGGATCTAGCACTCAAATCATTGTGGATGGCATTATTAGTTATGTAAACCTCTTTAATTCTTGCTCTTTTTATTGTGATAGAAGATGCTGTAATAAGGTAGCTCACTCTATGGCTAATCTCTCCCTCTCTTTTGATGAAGTGCGAGTGTGGATGAAGGAGGATTGCCCTGCTCATGTATTTTCCCTTGTCACTAAAGCTAAGGCATCCTCATTTGAACGAAATCTTTCTATTCTTTTTGTCCCCAAAAAAAAACTAATTATGTATTACAGAGTACTACTTATTTATTTACCGTTGTTATGTCATGCAAACACGCCTAGACTCGTGTGTTTTGTTGTCTTAAAGGTTATGGGAAGTTTTTTACTTTTAATTAAATGTAAATTTATGTTTATACTTAGATATAAGACGTCAAAAAATTTAAATTTATGTTTATACTTAGATATAAGTCGCCAAAAAGTAAAAATATTGCGTGTCGCTTTCAAGTAAAAATTTACTACTTTTTTAACCGCACCTAATAAAGCAACCAAATCATAGAAAATCTACCTATTGCCTCACATACATCTGTTGTTGAATGTTGATTGACACATTTGATATCCTACTCCGTACTAATTGTAGTGGTATTGGGCCAGATGGAAAGGTGGGTCTTTGTGTTTGGCAACTCGTCAATTGTCCTGCCATCTAGTTATCATCCAGGTGTTAACCTTGTTTCCTTCCTTACAACTACGTTAATCATCCACATAATGTCAACCATGAAGAGCACAATTGTTCTAGACACATGAAGAATTTGTCCAACTACTATTGTCTATCAATAGGGCAGTTTATAAGCTTTTATTGCTTTCTGTTTAGTTGGTTTACGGAGAAAGTATAGCTCAAGTTAATAGGACTTTATCTAATAGGACTTTATCTATATCCCATCAAAAATTTTATAAATTTGAATGAGATTATGTTTAAAAATTATTATTAAAGAAAATTAGAGGAATTTTCAATAGAATCTCCATTATAAAACATCCTTTCATATACATATAGTGATTTTGGTAGACCTTTGTATTGTATCATGCTTGTGTCGTCGTGAGTCGTGTCTGCTCTCTGAGCGTACCGTGCCATGTATAGGTCCCTTAATATTAGGCTCATGGCCTAACCTGGCCTAAAAATCTGGCAACTTTGTTTGCGGCACGGTTTAGTCCGTCTTTTCATGCCTCGTGTCATGTCGGAATGTGCCACCAACTGGTGGTGTCTGAACTGCCCGCATGTCAGCCCGTTCCCACCGTTAGCTTTTTGGAAAGAATAATTAAGTCTGCAATCAAGAAAAATAAAATACCAAATAAAGACTCAAGAACACTGAGAATTCCCAACTCTAGTAGGCTAAGTACCATGGACTCCCATCGAGGCTCAAACGCCTAGGGAAACTAAAACAATCAGTAATCAATATAGCAATGAATCAAAGCTTACGTAATGTCAAAAAAACAAGGCATTACAAGAAGCAAAATTCCCTCCATCATACGTCAAGTACCATAGATTTAGAGGCAAATGAGCCAGATTTGGCAAGTGGGGCGGCAACAGTGAATCAAAGATGACTTGCACCATAAAATCTCCTCGTTAATAAATTTGTAATCTTCTTTACTTGACAACAAAGTTCTCTACCATTACTTAAATCCCTTCATTCCACACTCATTAATCATCCACATTTTTAACACCAATTTCGTCAACAACAACTTGCCTGATCTAGCCAATACAAAAAACAAACAAAAGCTAGGAATTAATAATGGGGCACAGCCATGGCCATGATTGGGGTCCAGTGTTCATTGCAACAATCTTGTTTGTGCTTCTTTCGCCTGGATTACTGTTCCAGGTGCCAGGAGGCAAAAGGTGCATTGAGTTTGGCAGCTTCCGTACTGGTGGGGCGTCCATCATAATCCATGCTCTTCTCTACTTTGGTCTCATTTGTATTTTCTTGATTGCTCTTGGTATTCACATGTACTGGGGTTGATCAATTAGTCCTACACTCTTCTTCTCTTCATTTTGTTTTTTGTTTTTGATTTGGGTGTATGGGTTGCTCTGAGTTGTTGACTACCTTTCATTTTGGTAACCACCCGTTTACAGTAACTGCTCTAATTGCTTGTAAAACTAGGCGTGAGTGGTTCCTTCTGTTATCCATTTGAATTTAATCCAATATAAGCCAATTGGTAGTTTGAAGTTGGTCTTTTGAAACTTGGCGTATATAGTTGATGACTCCTTTTAAATTTATTTACCACTTGTAGTATTTATTCTTCTACAGTATCTAGGGGTACTTATTGAGTTGAGCTACTCGTAAGCTATTTGGACTCGACTCGGTCAAAACTCGACTCGATTCAACTCGACTCGATTAGTTAACGAGCCAAGTTGAGCACATCAAAGCTCGTCTCGAAAAGCTCTTGAGAAACTAGAATTTTCATTTATAGTATATATTTATTAAAAAGTATACTTAAAATATAAAATTGAAATAAATAAAAGATGGTTTGATATAAACCAAAATTCCCACCTTAGATTAAAATGAAATATGGTTGGAGAGAGTTTTATAATATAAAATCAAAGTCCCACATTGAAAAAAATGATAGATTGTTTGAAGCAATTAATATATATATAAACCCAATACTATTTTCCACCTAAAACCAAATTAAGCTTATTAAAGCTAAACTTTAGCCTTCTCCTTGGCCCAATTAGGATATAAGTACTTAGGTCTATTAAGCTTTTAATCAAGCTAAAAATGAGTCGAGCTCGAGCTTGAAACGAGTTTAAACCGAGCTCGAGTTGAGTTTGAAACGAGCTTAAATTGAGCTTGAGTCGAGCTTTAATCGAGCTCGAGCTCGGGTCGAGCTTGAAATGAGCTTTAATCGACCTCGAGAATTGAGTTTTTGAGTTGAGCTCGAGCTTTGATTTTATAGCTCACGAGCTTTCGAGCTCGAGTCGAGCTGGAGTTTGAGTTATCGAGCTCGAGTCGAGCTTAGCCAAACTCGAGCTCGACTCGGCTCATAAGCACCCCTAACGGTATCCTCTTTTATTATTCAATGAAGTTTGATGATGACTAATAAGGAGTGAATGTGTTTCATTTTGGTTGATTTAAACTTATGAATCTATTGTTAAAATGTGAAAGTAAAACTAGAATAAAGCAAGAGAAAGTGATAAATATAATCACTCCTTAAATTATGATCATAAAGTAGTAGTGGATTCTAGTTTTCTCTAGTTCATCCTGGTTAATTGGCTAATTGTTGGTCAGAAAAGTCTTACATGTTGTGATCTTAATAGAAAGTAGTGGTAGTAGATGTCAATTTACTTTTATTGGCTTTCACTTTTAGAGCAAAGTAGGGGTGATCACATTGCGGACTAGGTCGGGTTCAAACCGCGTTAAAAAGGGTATATTTGCCCATTTACTGGGGTCCAACCTATAATCGGACTTGATGTTGTTGTGCATATACCAATATCAATTAGGCTTAATCAAGCTTTTTAGACCTACTTTACTTTGAAGGAATTTAAACATATAATGCTTACAATTCATTAAAAAAATTATAATCCCCGCCTAAAAGATTAGAAGCAACAATAATCAAATTAAAGTATTAAATCAATATAAAATATAAAAAATTAGTTCAAATTTCAAATACAAAAATAGATTCCAAAAATAATGTGGGTTATTATAATATTAATTTCTATTAGTCTCATTACGCCTATAAGACTAATCAAATACTCCATGAAGAATGTCATAAGAGTTGACCACATCTACGTTTGTCTAAAGTCGGGCTTTGTTTTAAATATGATTACTAGAATTTGGTTTATAGGTTGTCTTGCCAATTACGGAGTACAACTTAAGAAAGGAGGATGACCATGAGGTTAGACCGTTAGTTTGTGTCATGTTTTACGTTGATCGATTTGGGATTCATTGGATGCTTTTAAAATAATTGTTAGACCACTATCAGCAGTGGACAAAATTTTGTCATCCAATTCTATCTCTAATCACTTTCTCACTCATCCCACCCAATTATCCTCATGAGTTTTTTGTGAGTAAAATGTCATTCCAGCAGTGAGTATAAAAAATTCCTCACCAATCTCTCTCTTACTTTTCCAATACCTCACCACACTTACTTTCTCTTCCATATTCATCAATTTTACTTAATTTTTTAATTAATGTATGATTATAATTAATAATTTTATATCATTATTAATTAATTTATATTATTATTACATAGTTAGCGTTTCAATTAATTTGTAATGTACTTAATATTTTTAATTAGCGGTTATAGTTATCGTTCATAACTATAGTATTTAATTGTTATTTTTAATTATTGCATTTTTATATCGTTTTTTATAATCAGTTTTTAATTGTCTTTTTAAACTATCGTTTACTTTATTATCGCATTTAATTAGCATTTTTTTAATAATTATAATTTTTAATTAGCGGTTAACAGTAGCGTTTTTTAATAATTATTTTAAATTAACGTCTTAACTAACGTCTTTATTATCATTTTTATGAAAATAACAGCAGAATAATTTACTTTAACGAAGATTTGAAAAAAAAAATGTGTATGATAACAGTTGGGAAGTAGATAATGGTGAAAAACGAATTCAATTAGGAAAATATATTTTTTTAAGTTGTGGAAAAATATAGCAAAATGGGTGTCGTTTTATAGAGAAATTTATTTTATGACCGTTGGTAATTTTATTTTATTTTTTTTAAAATTTGGTTAAATACTGAAAATAGCCGTTGAAGTATAAAACGGAATAAAAAAATATGGGGCCCACCTGAAGTTTTTTCCTCATGGAATGAGGAAACTCGTGGGTTTTCTCACGGGTGACCACTGCCGAGATAGATTTTTCACTCATTTTACTCACCATTTTTACTCACCATTTTTACTCATGGGGAAAATTTTACTCACTGCCGGTAGTGATCATATGTATGACATTGGCCTGACAAAATGCCACTTTGGTTATCCCTTTATTTCACTAATTTTACAATATTTTTATATTTGGAGTCAAAGCTGAGTTTCGAGCCTTGAGTTAGTAGTCAAACCCTTCCTAATAAAATTTTGGGCTTATTCTAGCATGCCCAAAACAAAACTTTTGGCTGGTTTTTTGTCCCCAAATCAAGTTTTTTTTTTTTTAGAGCAGTTAGTTTTGATCACCTCTAATACAATGCTATCTAATGGTAGAATTGTCATGTTCATTCCATCGAGCTTATCAGTTTTAGCACTATTACTCAAAGTCACCAAATATTTTTACTAGCTAACCGATGGATACAAGTACATTGAACAAATTAAGCGTGATTTTTAAAAAGAGAGAAAAGATTAGTCACTTAGAGATAAATTTATGATTTGAAACTCTAACTATATTGAGCTACAAAGAACCATACCAGTAATAAGATTACATTATTCGTATATATAATATTCTAGTTATAACAGTGGCATATCTTTGGCCAAAAATTAGAGACAAGGTTATTATCCAAAGAAAAATTCTACAAGAAATTAGATTTAACCTCTAGATTAAAAATAATCGAACTCTTAAAATATGCCCTTGAGTTGTAAGTTTGAATCTTGGTAAGTTGGTAGTCATGGTAGATATTACTCTCGATGATGATATTTTTTTCAACATAATCATTTGCTCTGTATTTTTATCATGAAGTTTATTGTGTATCTATTTGAAAGTTTGAAACAGAACATAATACCATATTAGGTGGTTTTGCATGATTCCAAGTGCATGTACAACTATACACAATAGCTAGTTTGATACTCCATACGCTATCTTGTAATCTTCTTGTAAAAGTTTAAATATACTTCGAGAAATAGCAAGGATATTGAGGAAAATAAGAAAAGTCAAGAGAAAAAAAAAAGATATTTTCTTAGGTTAGACGTATATATTCCCTCCGTCCCCCAAATATTGTCTCGTTTGACTTTTTGTGGTTTCCAAGACACAACTTTAAATAATTTTTTCTCTCAAAATCCGTAAGGTAAAAAATAATGAAAATTTGATATTCTAAAATTTTACATTGGGATATATCCAACAAGATCTCACTTGAATTTATTATTTCTTATAATATGATAAAAATTTGTGGTCAAATTTTTCGAATCTTGACTTTATAAATAGAAACGGGCCAATTTTTGAGGGAAGGAGGGAACATGTCCCAACTTTAATGGAAAATGGTGAGGAAAACTTACTAAAACAATTTTTGGTAAATACATAAGTCAGACAAATATCAATTCAAATTGAACAAATAATTTTTTTAGAGAAATTCCTAATTTATACCTGTTATAAATATATTTAGAGGCATTTTCATAATTTTATTTTTATATCTAGGACCATAGTGTCTATATCTTATATAGGTTTTTTTTTATATATCTTCTGTATTTCTATATCTAATATAACAATATGTATATCTGATATAATAATACATATATTTAATATCTCAATATACTTGATAATTTATATTAGATATGAATTAGAAAAGTCTCGTTTCTTTATCAATCCTCTAGCATAGGCAGGAGTACTCTCATCAATATCATGTATCTAAACCTCATCTGCTACAAAAGTGGCGATAGAAACTCCTTCCTAGATTATCATCTTCATGGAGCTCCTTTTATAATGCTTACTATTATAAACCTTGCTTCATGTAAATTTCATCATTTTTGAAGCATTCCATCAATTCTTCAACTAGTTTGGAATTCGTAATCCTTTGACTACTATGACATTTTCTCCCACGATTATTATCGCAAATTAGATGGTGCACCATGTGAAGGAATGTCCTCAACAAGTGTAACAAACTAGATATAGTTAGGATGAATTATGGAGATAATGAAATTTAGTTATTTTAGATGATTATAGTGTTTTACTAGAAACCAACTATAATATGTATATTAATTAGATTAGTATACTACTAACTATAACTGAGTCCTAAGAGGTCACACAAATATGCAAGTGATTGGATAGATCTCAGATACTTATGTGAGAGTTGTAAGTTGATCAAATTAGATAATTGAGTCACTTTGAGTTACTTGATTATCATATATATATATATATATATGGGGTTGAAAAACCTAATTCTAATTTCAATACTAGCTTTTGCTTTCTCTCTCACATAACTCAAAAACCCTAAAAAGCAATTAAGAACGGTTCTTGATTCCGTACTAGTATACGTGGGTAATTCAATCCTGCTTGTGGACCAATACTAGAGGAACGACATTTGACGTTCTAAATTCTCTATAACACGTGCCATTTTGCTTCGAGGAATTCACGCATCAAGGGTATGTTATACTCTTCTAATAATTCGTATTATTATATGCATGAGATCCTGTTTGAGATGCTAAGAAATCGTTTTTTGAAATTCCGCTAATCGCATTCAAATTCCTACACCATGCTCATGATATACCTGCTCCAAAAAATATACATTACATATATGTAAAATGTACATTACGTACATGAAAAATATATATAGTACACATGTCAATTATGTGGAATGTACAATTCTATGTGCGTAATGTACATTTTTTTAAGCGAGTGTAGTTAGGTGTACCATGCTAATGATACACTCGGGTGCACTGTCTATCCATTGCGATTATTATAACAAAGCCTTTCTAGAACTTCCATGTGTTCTTTTCAAAGATCTTCGAGAACACTCTACTCATCCCTCACAATGAGAAAGAAAGAAAGACAAGTTCGTTTACAATACTTTATTAGCAGCCAAACCTAAAAACAAATCAACATAATATAGAGAAGATCATCATTATTCCAGTAAATAAACGCCACGTTGCAGTAACATATTGGCATCTATTAGAGCCTTGATGGCTAAGACATCTTCGATTGGTTACATTCCTTTCCTCAATATAAATTCCTTTCGTTTGCACCACATATGCTAAGAAAGCCAAACAAGTAAAGGGAACTACTAATATAAGAACACTGGACTAGTATAGCTGAGTTCAACGTGCTCCAGTATCTTCTCAGAGCGGAATAGTGAGGTGGAGATCGAGCAAGATAATGGCAGACTGGGGGCCGGTGGTGATCTCAGTCGTGCTCTTCGTGCTGCTAACGCCAGGGCTGCTATGTCAGATTCCGGGGAACGGAAGAATGGTGGAGTTTGCAAATATGCGGACGAGTGGCATATCCATACTTGTTCATACCATAATCTACTTTGGCCTCGTTACTATCTTCCTCATTGCCATTGGTGTTCACGTCTACACTGGTTAGTTAAACCTCAACTTATATCCTTCCTCTATAGTTCAATTCAGCTACATTTTCTGGTTTCAAATGGCAAGTGGATTGAATTTCATCAATGTGAAAGCTTGGTCCTCTAGTTTCCTCGTGATTTTTTTTTTTTTTTTTTCTGGCTTAATGGTTTTGGCATGCTCTGACCAGTTACCTAAGGGATAAATATAAATTAGTGCACAAATTGTAATTTCTTATTATCAAATGTTTTGCTACATTATAAGTTTCAATGTTGATTTCTATTATTGAATAACTTTCTCAAGAGTATTACAATGATGATAACTTTTCTCCCAATGTCCCAAGTGATAATTCTTCTGTCTTTAAAAACCATTTCGGATTGTCCCCCAAAATTGCTATTGCTTCATTGCCTTGAAAATTTTTAATTTTGCGTTGTCCTCCAAAGTTTTTTATTGTGTCTTAAAAAATATATTTTTGTACCAAAAGAGCAATTTTTAGGGAATGGAGGGAATAATCACTTGTCCACATATTACATCCAAATTACCATTATAGTATCTCCCACTCAACTCCTTTCTCATAATAATAATGGCCAAACTATGATACGATCTCCAACTCCAAGTATGAAAATAACAAAGTAATGCCCTATGGCTTTAATATTTCACATTTGAGAATAAAACAGAGAGCATCATAGTCTTAAGTATATAAAACAATAGTTTAATATCCACTGTAATTGGTGACTCTCATTACCTAGAAAAAATATCCCCCCATATCCACAAGTTTTTGTAACAATCTAAAAGCCAATCACCCGCAGTTCAAATTCCAATGGCTTTACGGTCCACAGTAATTACCTCGAGTATCAAAAGCGAAGCAAACAAGAACAACGAAAGCCCACCCTTCTCCGCTTTTGCAACAGTGCATCTTTATGTCCTAGCCATCTTTACATGAAATTCCAAGCTGCATTTATACAGAATAGAGGGAACACATGTTAAGACTTTTTTCTACCACTATCTTAAATGTCAAGCAAACCCAATAATTATGACGATAATATCAATCAACATCACCAGATTAATACAGCGTGGATCTAAGCATCCGACCAATTACAATAACAACACTGTTTCCTAATAATTGCTCGACATTAAAGCAAGACAAGGAACAAAACTCTATCAGAGAAATCGCTCAAAATATCATTGAATAGGCTACTTTATTAGGAAATATCAATTTGAGGTAGGTTTGAAGCAAGTGGCAGATGTAGCTGTTACGTAGATGATGTCGTCGTCGTGAGTCATATGATTGACAAAAAAAATTTAGAGATATTTTCTAGTATTATTATTTGGTTGTTTGATAAAAAAAAATTTATTATGTATTTGATAATCAAGAAATATGTAATAGTTTAAAAAATTTGATTTCAAATTCTTATAAGAAATAATACAACGGTGGATTTATCTTAATTTAAATTTAAAAAAAATAAATTTTTGTAATATTTTTGTCTAATAAATCTAAAAATACAAGTATTTAAATATAAAAAAAAATGAGAAACTAAACATGTACTACTATTATGCATCTAACATCTTCATTGTTCTTCAAAAACATGAAACACGATAACACAAAGTCAAATTGCCTTGTACCACGACTACAAGCAACAACCCACGTGTACAACTATACATCATCAGTTCATCACCCAAAAGTTTACCAATCACATCCTCATCAAGAGTTCAAAATCAACAAAATGCAATCGGACATTTAAACAACCAAGAAATACAATTATATCGCAACCATATAAAAAACGCCATATACGGGGATAAAAGTAGAGAAACATAAAACATTAACAACACCAATTGACATCCCATCATAATCTAGTATCATTCCTAAAATATACGACTCCGTGAACTCTTATTGTTAAAAAAAAAAAAAAAAAAAAAAGGATTGTATATACTTGTTCCTCCCTCAAGGAGATGGTAATTTTCGTGAGGAAATGAGGAGTACTTCTAATAACCGTATACATACCATACTTTTGCACGAAAAATAGTATCATCCCATCCCTCAAACTTTGACTCATGGGACCCTTTTGTATTCGAAAAGCTTTTTGGTTGACTAATGAATTAATATTAGATGACGGAAGCTAAAAGAATATACCAGGAATATCCTTCCTCGGAGAAGACGGAGAAGGAGGAGCGGAGGTGGCCAGAGCATAACAGAGAAAAGTCCGGCCCAAAACTGAAATACTAGTAACCAGGCCCACAAAATAGAACACCATTACAACTCCAATAACCCAAGGCAGCAACAAGAATCCAATAAAGAACGTCACCGATCCGCATAACATCAAAGCTAGAGATATCCCCAACATCAAAGACGCGAATCCCGCCGGCGTTATCTGCGGTGGCAGCCTACCCGACGACGACGAAGAAGGAGACGGCGTTGAGGGGAAGAAATGATCGGCGAAATTGAGGGATGATAGCGAGGGTGATGGAGGGTAGCGTAAGATTTTGAGTAATAAAGAAGATAAATCGTATAAAACTCTAGATTGTTGCTGTTGTCGATGATGATGATGACCTCGTGTTCTCGCCATTTTTGTTGAAGAACTTAATATAATTATAAGATAAGGTTTTTTTTTTTTATGATCCGAAGTTCAATTTGAATAAAGCGGCTAACTTCCAGGTGATTTGTTAATACTGAAATATGAGGAACGGTGAGAGGTGGACCGGTGTGGTTGGGTGTAAAATAGGGTAGTTTCGTAGAGAGATAAAGCGTTAGAGAGGGAAAGTGAGTTAGGATGCTTATCTAGTAATGAAGGGAAGGGAAGGAAGAGGATGAGGCGATGAGGGCCTGAGGGGCGAGGAGGGAGAAGAGGTGTGGGGTGGGGGCAAAAAGGTCAAAAGCGTAGTTTAAATTATTGTCTTTTTGTTGTTGATATCCGTTTAATATAAACGAGGATTTTATCTGGAAGCAAACGTCGAGGGAAAGACTTGAAGACGCGAGGGATTGGTGGCGTGAGCTGCACGAGTTGGTGTGATGATCGTAACTTGCAAGACGAAGACTGTTTCAAACTTTCAATGAAGGAGATTGAGAAGTCTAAGAGAGAGTGGGGTATACTTGACGTGGACCTTATCTTTGTGTTACGTGGCCTTGATTTAGATCACGTGGTTGGAAATGACTTAACGTTTCTTTGTTGAATGTTGAGATGAGAAATTGAGAATTACGAACATGAAATGTGTTATAGTTCCTCCCCTTTCATCAACTACATTGGAAGCAAAAATAATAATAAAAAATTAGATACATTTTTCTCAATGTTGGTACACTACAAATTTCGAGGGAAGGATAACATATTTTATCAAAAAAAATATCAAAAAAAATATTGGGGCATAATGTGATTTTCATTCCAAAAAGTAAAATTATTTGTTCTAACTTTTGAAAATACTCCAACTGACTAGATAGATTACTCTTAGATTCTTTAGATTTATCATCGAGTGGTTATGGACTACTTATTATTAGATTTTGATTTTGTTTCTTGAATAATCAACATCAATTGTAGAAGCTGTGTGGACAAGCCTAAATCGCATCATGTCAAGCACAAGTGAAGTTGACAGAGCATCTAAGGTTCTTCCAACAAATTTCACATCAGCAAGAAGACAAGCCGACATCACTACCTCAATGCCAATGAGGGTACTGTTTGACTTGAATCAACCACTTGATGAATAACACATGAACTGCAGTCAATTAAGAGGTCAGACATGAGCCATTAGCTTCAACTGCAGAAACTCGGAACAAAAAGCAAGATCATGTGGCTTCATCTATAGTGAATCACAACCACAAGCAGAATCAAAAGCAGAAGTAGAAGCCAATGACTCTAACAAGAGGGTATGTGAGCTTAGCATCAGGACAAAGCCCATGTTGCTCAAAAGTTGCAAGAATATTTCTTAGAAGATCACAATGTTAGCACAAACAATTGCAAGAAGCTACCTACAAGTTATATCAATGAACTAGCTCAATAATTCATAGTATCAAGATGTAGCAGAATATGGCACATAGTTAGAACACAAATGGAGGAAAATGTACGGGTCTAGGTCTATGACTCTAGGTCTTGTGGTTTAGAGCCTATGGCTCTGGGTCTCTAGGTCTGACTTTTGGGTATGGATCTATGACTGTGGCTTTGTGGTTCTGTCTAGTGTGTTTGGTTCTATGTCTTGTGGCTTCTTGGTCTATTGGTGTGTGTCTAGGTCTATGTATATGGCATTTTGGTCTAGTGTGTTTGGTTCAATGGCTCTGGCTCTAGGTTTGGTTCAATGGTTCTGTGTATTTGACTTCTTGGTCTTTGACTTCTATGTGGTCCTGGTTTTCGAATTTGTTGATGTTGTTAACATTACCAATATAGTGCATAGCTTACATAAGATGTTTAGTTACATATACAATAGGAGTTGCTAAATTACATGACATGTTTAATTACAACAAAAGATGATTGCATAAGTTTCCTAGCTTTGCATTATCTTCATGTTGGTTGATGTCGATTCATTTTTTTCTTTGTGTCTCTTATTCAATCCATGCTTGATATTCTGTAACAAGTCCCTTGGATATATGAATTGATGTAGGTAGCACCCCTTTTCTTTCCAATGATTGTTTGTTCATATGTGGAATGTGATAATTGTCGTGGCCTCTGATCTGACCTTCATTACTTCGAATATGCATTGCTGAAGAGTGAGAAAAATATGATTGATTAACTTTAGATCATATTCATTGTATGATTTCTCCACCACTTGCACGAGATTGTCCACATTTTTTGGTGTTATTAGTTTTTAAGCTAAGTGATTGTATTGCCTTGAAAAATCCCTAGATTAATAGTAAACCCATCTTAGGTAGCCTCTTGGATAAAATATAGATCATCTTTGCTTATATATGGCTTTGTATTATCTTGAATTATTCATATGTGCTTGCTCCCCCATTGTGGCCATTTGACCCTAATTGTTGGCATAATATAGTGAATGAGCTTTGCCTTAATGACTTCTTTTCTAATGTCAGTTGTAGCCTTTGTTTCCAGTGTGCCTGCTGGTATATTTTTACTTTATCTTTTTACTTGTACTAATTATTTGAAGGGAAATATCCCTATTTTCCCATCAAAAGCCACATCACCATTTGGGGGGTGATATGTGGCCTTACCATAGCTGTAATGAACATTATTTTTTCAATTAATCTTTTGTTCTTACATGTCTTGTGTGGTCTTATCTCTTCTGGTGATAAGTAGTATCTACTAGTGATCTTAGACATGTAGAACCTTTTTTCATCCATATGAATTACATTGCACATATTTGAGAATCTTGCATTTAGTGTCACTGATGCTAGTACTATTGCTTGTAAGCACCGCATAACTCTTGCAACCTTGTGTGACTTTTGATGAGGTTGTGCATGGTTGATCTATGTAAGCCTAGACTTGCTATTGTTCCTATGATTGAGGTTCTCTTCCTTAGTGGGATAATATTAATTTTCTCTAGATTGATTGAGATTATTTTTCTTCCCACTCTACCTGTGTCCACATTGATTGTTAAGACATACCTAGAGACCCATAACCATAAACTTAGACCCATAAGACCTAGAGTCATAGAAATAGACCCACAAGACAAACCTAAATACCTAGACCCAGACCCATAGACTTAGACCCACAAGACAGAACTAAAGCCATTGACTCAGTCCTAGAAGACCAAGATCCATAAAACCAGACCTACAAGACAAACCCAAAGCCAGATACCCAAACTCACAAACCTAGAGCCATAGACTCAGACCCACAAGATAGAACCGTGTAACCAGAGCCATAGATCTAGACAACACAATAGATGCATAGTATCACATCGAATAAAAAAATTCCACACAAGATTCAAAAACAATTATCACCAAATACAAATCAAAATCATCGTGCAAATCAAATACGGAGTAAAATCAAGAATTGAGTTTTAGGGGTTACTCTCTCCTTCAAAGTTGCTTAAATTTAAGCTCTTGTGAATTGGAGTCCCAGAAGGAGTACTCAAACCATGTTGTGAACCCCTATGGTGGGGGATTAGACTCACCCGGATGAGTCGTCGGATGGCTTATCGTAGATGGAGCATTAGACTTAGTGGATCGTGCTTTCTCTCGAGATTCAACATCACTTTTAGCCAATATCTAATGCAAATGTTTCATCTCATATGGTGGTAAGGTATCCTTTTCAATATAAAAAAAAGGCTCTTACTAGTAGATCAAGGAGTATTTCTATCATCAGCTATGAGTGCGTGGTCAAATAGATTCAGCTAAACCCACAAACCCTAATATAAAACCCAAACAAAAAAGCAAGAAATGTGTACCAAAATCTTAGTTGCGAAGAGTAGAGCATTAATCCGGTGAGAAAATCTGGAAATAGTGAGTGGAACAAGAGAGATAAAGGATTTTATGTGGGGGGAAAATGAAGAACATCACTGACAAAGGAAGTTAGTAGCCTCGAGAGAAATAAGGGAAAGTGAGGGGGTGGTTGTGTAGTTTAGGGTCAGGTTATTCAACAAATACAAGTAAGTATGAGGATAAAGTGGTAAAAAATTACCGAAAGTAGAAATGTAGCAACTAAATAAAGACGTTCATAAAAAGAAAATGTAGCAACTAAATAAAGACGGAGGGAATACTTTTTCAAGATACAATGAAAAATGGAAAGTTTTTAAGTAAATGGGGCAATCTTTGGAGATGAACCAAAATGGAAAACAAGGCAAAAAAACGGGACAGAGGGAGTACAAAATATTTTAAAAAAATTTAAACACTTTTTAAAAAATATTTTTAAAAATAGACTTCGAACAAAAACATTTTTTTGTTATTATTAAATAAAATCACTGCCAATATTTTTTTCCAAGGTCTTGGGTTAGGATTTTTAATTTAAAGAAATCGTTATACAGGGTAGCAATTTTTTATTTTTTTTTATCCCTATAACACCAATTAATAAAAATTAGTTTTATGAATATAAAAATATTCGTCCAACTCTTCAATCTTACCCATAACATTTCATATCGTAACCAACATCATTCCATCTTTTCTTTTTTTCCAAAGTAATTTCAATCCGACTCAGTCAATATAGTCACAAATAAGTAAATCAATAAGGGAATTATAACATGAGACCTTGTTAATAGATATTGATTTTTACATAAAAGCTTTGTAAACATCATAATAATGATGCATCTAATAGATAATATTTACAAAGGAATACATGTAACTATACATGTACATGAAATATAACTAAAACACTAGGGTTGTGAACCTGTAGTCCCTTTCTCAAAATTGACATCTAAGTGAGGGATTTGAGTGCTCAGACTCTACTAGGTAAATAGGCGTCTGAATCTCTTTTGAGGTAAATTCAAATGGAAAATCGAGGAGATGTATATGACAACTTAACCTAAGTGGAACCTAGCCCTGTCATATGAAGAGATGGAATCTTTGAAACATCGTGAGCCATGGACAAGGAGGGTGTGCACGGTGTGTCATATGTCTAAGATCATGGTTATCGTGACAGTAGTCACGAAGTACTCATGAATAGCCAAAATTCGCCCAATCTAAATAATATGAAATAATTAAAAATGAAAATTTAGTAATTAACATTAAACAATAAATAATATGCATAAAAATCTTACCATGATGTGGAGCGACACTGATGTTGGAGCAAAATGTGAAGTGGGAGGCTGGAATGTTGGGCTAATGAAACACTTAGTGATGCTACGGGTACCAAACTAGGTATGAATTGTAGCAATCCATTGCCATATCAATGTGGAGTATGGTCAAATCATAAATCTAAAACATGCTTGATTTATGTGGTGATTCCTTCTTTGTTTTATGATTCATTAATCAAATAAGATGAAGGATATGATCTAGGTCCCAGTGACACATCTGTTTTACACTTATATGATTCACATCGACTTAATCTACATTGGAACGAACAATTAGATCTAGCTTGCATGTTAGTTAGTCGTCACGACAATAGCCTTGACTGGTTATTCAATGATAGGGTGGTACACTACATTCAACGGGCTGGATTGTATGACATCCATCGTCTCGACTTGTTGTGCATAGACTGAGGCCATATCACTACTTTGGTCGGGGGGGGGGGGGGGGGGGGGGGGGGGGGGGGGGGAAGACATAAGACATACACATTCTAGGCAGGACTATGTCAGAAGCTAGTCTCAAATCGTGGAATGCAAGAGAGGATATTCAAAGTAGCCCTATAAGAGAGGATATTTGGAGTATCCCTGAAAGAGAGGATATTTGGAGTAGCCCACCCGGTGCTCCCATAGTGAGCTCGACAGTGAGACTAACCAGGGTGACAAAGATGATTTGTCAACTACCAGCTGCAGATGCCCCAGAGTTGGATCTTTATAGATATGCTATATTGTACAGTTGGTTGCTCGTCTTTTGTTAATCAGGGAATGAGGTGGAACTCATCTACTTACAACTCCTGAATCGTAGTTGGGATAGTATTGCATCTTATAGTTGGAGTAATTTAGCCCATGCAAGTTTGTATCACAACATATGCCGAGATATTCATGTGAGATGTGGTAGGCTAGCTACTGTTATTATCGACCCATTGGTCATTATTTAGGTAACTATATCTAATGACATACATGTTTAAAATGATGTAGTAATCACAATATATGCTAATTTTTTATATAATCATTTCTTAGTTATGGGCATGGATGCATATCACATTCTTCCATCCTATAGTACCTACACTACGTCAAAGAAGACAAGAGGGACAGTCCGTGCATATTTACGTAGAGGTCAAATACCTTAGGGAGGGATAGCCATATGGTACTAGAAGTCTTGTGTATGGACCCACTCGTGTTCAACTCTTGATTGGGGTGAACTCATTACAAGGTCTGTTTGACCGGATCATCGCTAAGTAGTTAACTTTTCAACCCCTAACGTATTTACATATGTAAGGTATGTAAATTTGTTTTAATATCTAGCGTACTTATCTCATTTTCCTTAAGATGATTTGAATGGAGAAATGGCATGTTGTTGTGCCTCTCATACGTTTCAAGTGCATAGAGTATCGTCTATTCAGTCAAGTCTTGCCACAATTAGGGTTGGATATGAGCCGAGGTAGCTCGTAAGCTACTCTAGATCGGATCACTTAAAGCTAGGCTCGAGCTTGGAATTAAGAAAGCTTAAGCCTGAGCCGAGCTCGAGCTTTACTAAAGTGAGCCCAAGATCGTGCTCAAACAATTCAGGCTCGAGGGCTTGACTAGCCTAAACGAGCCCAGCTTAATTAAAGACGTAGTTGAAACCAATCTTCAAATGGAATCTAGCTTAATTACCCCAATAAGCCTTGGGAAAATCCGAGTCAAGTGGTGAGCTTATGCCAAGCCAAGCCACGAGATTTTATCGAGCCGAGCCCGGGCTCAAAATTTTAAACTCGGTGAGTCACGAGCCCGAGCTTTATGAGTCTTAGGCTAGCCAAACCATGAGATTCTCAAGCTCAGGCTCGACTCGGCTCGTTTCTAGCCTTAGCCACAGTACAGAATACGATATCTCGTACATCCTTCGATAGATATTAGTGTTTTTGTACACTAGATTTATCAACGAGGCAAGTCAACCGTTGATTAGAATGTGGAGCATCGTCAGTACGTTGATCAATGGGATAGACACCCCTAGTTTGTCATGGAGGGAGATTGACCCAGCTGAGGGAGTGATGTTTGGTACCATAGTACCACTATGCATTTCGTTAGCCCAACATTCCATCTGCCCCTTTCATACTTCGTGCAAGCAGTAGTGACGCGTCACATCATAGTAAGATTTGTACACAAACTATTTAATTTTAATGTCAATTACTCAACTAACATCATTTCTAATTGTTTCATCTAATTTAGACTGAGCAATTATTAGCTATTCGTGACTATTGTCACGATAACAACGATCTTAGTCATGTCATGGCGGATAGAGTCATGGACATGTGCACAGGAGGTATGGAGAGGATTGGGATGGCACCTACTTTGACAATATTCTCATATTCCACATGACACACAATGCACACCCTCCTTATCCATGGATCACAATATAGAGACACTCATTCTTCATGTGACAAGATGCGTATCTACTTAAAGTGAGTCATTATATACATCTCCTCAATTTTCATTTGGATTTACCCCAAGAGAGGTTTAGATGTTATACACCCAGCACAATCATACATTTCGTATACATGTATAACTATGCGTATTCATATGTAAATATTATCTATTAGGTGCGTAATTCTTACAATGTTTTCAAACCTATATGTAAAATTCAATCTTTATTATCGAGGTTTCATGTTATAGTTCATTCGTTGATTTACTTATTTGTGAGTATAACGACTCGATTAGCTTGAAATTGCTTTGAATTAGAGAAGAGATGAAATTATGTTGGCTATGATATTGGAATGTTTATGTATTAGATTGAAGGATTGGACAAATATTTTTATATTTGTAAAAAAGGTTTCTATTAGTAGGCATTGTAGGGACAAACAAAAAAATAAAAACAACTTTTAGGAAATTGCTTCTCGATTTCTTTAAGGTTTTTAGAAAAGAAAAAAATGGAAGGAGTGAAATCGCTGCCTATACTTGGGCTATACTATGCCGAAATGAATTTTTTTGGATCAATCCAATTCAGTTGACCCAAAAATCTCTGTCAAGGGTAACGATTTTGCCTTAATTAAATTACTACCTTAAACGACGATTTTATTCTTGAAAATATTTTTCTCCACAGCCTAATTTTGAAAATATTTTAAAAAAAAACTCAAAAAAAATGAAGAATCCTAATTGAGTTCCCTCGATAACATAAGAAAGAAATAAATCAAATACTTAAATTGCAATATAATCATGAAAATGTCTTTGCTTGTTTTTTTACAAGATAACTTGTTCAAGCACAACGTAAAGCATTATTTATTATTATACTTATTATTATCATTATTATTATTAATATTATTAATATTATTATAATTAATACAATTATCATCATCAATATTCAAGTTTATCTTTTTTTTGATTAACATTCACATATAAATTTGATATAATTATATTGTTAAAAAACAGAATAGTCATGATTGAATAGATTAAAATCATTCACTAATCAATTTATTTTCCACTTATTTTAAAAAAATTTAATTTCAATTTAAAAAAAATCTTCAAATAAATTAATTTTAGGAAAAAAATTGGATAAGTTTAGAATTAAAAAACAAAAGAATACCTAGATACAATTTATATATTTATAGCTAAAACAATCCTTACCATTATGAGTTTATGATGAGGTTTTGTTCATTTTGATCTGGATTATGCTGAACTTAATTTTAGTGAAACAATTTATATTTTTATTTTTTTGTAGAATTAACTTATTTTTGCCAAATTTTGCTTACTAAACTTATATTTTATTGAATATTATTGATTTTTGTTGAATTTACTTTGAGTTTTTTTTTTTGCCAAAACTTATATTTATCTTATTTTATTTGGAAGCTTTTTTAAAAATTTTCTTGAATGAGTCGAGAGACTAAAATATAAGTTTAGATAAGTTAATTTTAGAAAAATTAGTTCAAATACTCTTAGCTAAGTTAATACAAGTGAAAATCAAATTAATTGAGCATTTCTCATTTTCCTATTATTTTATGTATTTTTAAATGTCAAACTTAGTTACATCAAGTTGTGTAACAAGAAAAAGGATAAATAGTACATATAAAATGAATAGTTTATTTAAACTTTAAAGGAGGAAATTAGAGATAGAATTCAAATTGGATTAACATTCAATTTTGGTTAGTTGTGCTTCTATTGTAGTATACTTACAATTCTTCTGATTAGACAATCGAGTTCTTGCAAACTTTTACAAAGAGGTTATTTGAAATAATGAGTTTGTTGATATTAGATTAACTTCGAATCTAATAAAAATACTTTATACTCCCTCTGTACTTTAATATTTGTCATATTTTGACCAAATTTTTTTAAATATTTATCATATCATGACAAAAAAATTTCACAAAAAATCGGGAGTATCTCTTATTTAGGTTAGTTAAATCGGCCAAGTAGCCCAAGTTAATAGACAATGCACCAAGGCACCACTTGGTTACTCCACGTGAATACCGTATACGTGATCGTCAGTATCGTTCCCCAATAAAGCATTAGAATTCAAGGGAAATGGCACCCACACAGAACAATCGAAAGCGGTGACAATTGTGGGCTCTGCTATGACTGTTGGAGCCACATAGTCAAACACGACGTGTCACAGCTAGATAGAGTGGTGGGTGAGTCTATATTGTGCAACTACTACGGAGTATATCAGATGTGCAGCCCATATCAACCAATTACCCAAAACTTGAAAAACCCATCCTCGAAGCAAACTCTTCCAAACCCCCCTAAAATACTTCTCGAGGAAGAAATCACAAATTTTCAGTCTTTTCTTTTCAAGTGGTCACATTGAACAACTGTAAGCTTTCTCATTAATATTTGATGTATCTCTTTCTCCTTTGTTTGATCACCGATTTCTGTTAACTTCTTACTTTTTACACCAAAAACGAGATGAAATTGTAGTCTGATTAGTTTATGTTTTGTATTTTCGCCATCTAAATATCTTGATTTTTTCAGGTAATATGCTCATTGTCCCACTTGTTGTATTACCAAAATACTCACTGTGGCTCAATGTAAATTCAACGAAATATCCGCCTCCGTTTCAAAAAACATTGCTAGGGGTTGATTTTTATGTTTATCTTGACCTATTTATGAAAATATCATGAAAAAATATCTAGAAACCTTCAATCGTCTATTAATTTAAATAAATAAATTTAATATCATGAAAACATACTATAAAATTAATCTAATAACATTTTACAAAGCGTTAACTACGCCATATAAAAATAACGACAAGTTTTAGGAAATTTTTAGCATGTAATTACTTGTCAAATTGTTAATATGTATTTGTACACCCAAATTCAAAACTACTACTAGAATATGTACAAGGTTGACCAGCAACATATTCCACGTGTTAGTCTTGTTCTCGTTAGTTTCTCTGCTGATCTCTAATCTCCTTTTGAATCTAAATAAACACACTCCACGTGTCACCCATTGTATAGACTATTTTCACTGCAGCTTGCCTATTGCCTATCGCCGTTCCGTATAATCACGGGATTCGGGAACAGCTACCAAAAATAACTCAAGTGGTGGCACTTGTTTCCCATTTGGCACCTAAAATATCTCTTAGAAATCTTAGCATATGGTACTCACTAGGGTTGGGCGGTTGGGCCCCACTGCTCTTATTATGTCCATCCAAAACATAGATTACCTTTGCCAAAATAAAAAATAAAAAAGTACAGTACGAGAAATCTTTTTTGAAAAAGATTGTGTACTCTTACCAAAAAAAAAAAAGAGAGAGAGAGAGAAATAATAGGAAGCTCCAGGATTAATTTGTTCAATTCTTTTATAAAATGCATTTGAAATTCATATTTATTTTGGTTCCCTTAAATCATATTGCTTAGGGTATTGAAGATGGATCTGGAAGTACGAAATTTTGAAGTGCTACATTATTATGACGATGGATGTGGCAGTTAAAGCATGCATTATGAAAGTCGTCGAATTATAGTCACCTTTCACTGTAAGTAATGTCATTTTTAGTTTACCGTACATAACTTCGATTAATTTCAGTCATTTTTAACCGTAAGCAATTGCATTAGCATTTTATTTTATTCTTAATAATATCTACTGTAACTATTTCTGTCTTTTATGGTACCTTGAAATTAATTATTAATATAGAAGTAATTCAAATGTTATAGCTGGGATAGACTTCCTTTGCACAGGCGTCCTTCTACCATGTCATTATATTCTTAACAAAGGATGAAAGGATGGTATATAGGATACCTGACATGGGGAACTTATATAGGATAGCAGAATCACAGAATAGGTTGACCAATCAAATATACCATTACAGTAGTCCTTGCCATGTCTGTATTTACTGCTTTATTACACTGAATCTAGCTTATTACACTGGTGTAGAATAGTAGTTGATAAATAGGTAAAAACAAGCTAATCACAGTTGTAAACATAGGATTCAAGGGAATCCAATAGAATGTGAGTCATCACCAGAAAAATAAGGGAGCTCTCATCATAAATAGATAGCTCTCCTCATAAATAGATAGCTCAATTAGCATCATCAGTGCAGAAATATCTCAATGCTTAGCCTTGCGACTCTACTAGCTACTACCATAGCAGAGGAAGTGTTCTCACTAGTGGAGGGCATGGTGTAAATGGATCCACCTCCATCACGACGTTAAGATCTAAATTTTTATGGTTTCCAGTGTTACAATTGCCCTCCAGTTTTGCAACCTGCAGCCCACACAATCGACATAAGTAAACTGTTTTCCCACTCTTAGGCTAGGGTCTTTTTGTGTGAAATCTACCTCATCCTTCAACTGGGCATTCTCTTGTTTCAGCATCTTCTCCTGTCAAAACAGTAATGAAAAAATTGAGAGAGAAGCAAATATGAAATCTAAAACATGGTCAACATAAGCCTGTTTTGTTCATGCACAAAAAGCGTCTAGTGCCCTTTCCCCCGTTTGGATCAGCTATGGTTGATAGGACTCAATCATTGGGTAGAGCAAGAAGTCCAACCTGGTCTTAACGCTTAGGCCTTATCTACTACGAAAAAAATTGAGGCAATCTCCTTGGAACATTTTTTTTCCATGACTCCCTCATATTTGTCTGTCACTTCTACTTTGGATGGACGAGGACTTGTTTCATACCAGTTTTTGGTAGAAAATGTCAAGTATACCAAAGACATCGCATCCGCATCATTAAGTTAAATCCACATATGAGCTTCAATTGTTCTGTCCTCTTGACTGAATGCTTCTCATTCAGCGTCGTCTCTTCTGACCTAATTGTTGACTGGATTCTAGTGATGAGGAGTTTAGTTAATCCAACTGATATCTCTGCATGAAGTTTGACAGAGAAGTTCAAACTAGAAGATAGGTCATGTTCTTACAACTGATTCCCCAGCAGTTGTCACCAAAGAACATATTTGTGGAAGTAGTTTCTACTACATCACTGTCAACACAGGTTGTATAGAGATCTACAACCTTCTACCATATTGATTTAGTAGACGGGAAACTGAAGACAGGTATGCGAAGCTTCTCTTCTCAAGGAGAGAGGGTGTCAAAGGAAGCGAATGTTCGCTGCATGCATTATAAAGAGAATGAGGTAGCAGGAACAATAAACTTAAAAAATCTAACCTTGGTATTTATAGGAGTATGTTGTTCTATTAATGCACAACAGGCCAGAATATGCCAAGGGTTCTTCGATTAGTTCTGTAGGTTCTAGTTTCATCAAGCACTTTTCAAGGTAGAGCATCTGAGCTCATAAAAATATTGCCCTTCTTGGTAGGTGCTATGCCAGTGCAACCACTTCGCGAAATTCATTCATCCACTGGGTATGGACTACAAGTTATTGAGGCATATCAAAGCTGATTGGGTGTCTCTTGGGCAATGATAAATGCAAGCAATCTCTCCTAAGAATTAATTGGATATACTCATGTACCTTTTGGGAAATCATGAATGAAAGCACCATCTCCCATGGCCAAGAATGTAACTAGATCTACTCATCTACTATCGTTGAGAAGAGATGACAAATATAGTTCGACAAAACTTTATCCACATATGAATCACAAGTGACTTTGCATGTGAACGAAATACATAGTGGCCAATGGTAAGTTTTTGGATGCTTTCTACTTTGTTGTTGTAGTGCTATTAGTTTTAATCAAAGATCTTGGTAAGTGAATAAGAACTGGCAGTATTTTGCATTCAGAGAAGCTTCATATTTCCCCTTTGACGAATATTTTCTAAATGGTTTATCTACTTGATCATAGTGGATAGTAATTTGAAGTACAAAACAAAATCTCACTGGAACCCACAAGTCTGGAAGAGAGAATCACTGTACCTTTTCCCGCAGAGCAGCCAAAGATTCTAGCATAAGCTGAGCCTGGATAGAACAACTGGAAAATTTGTTAGTACAGAACATTTGATTAATGACTTGGTGATCAACAACAACGAAGGAAATCGAGACAATTGGGGTTGGATTTATTTCTCCAGAATTCTACGTATGAGCATTAAAGAAAGCATTGCATGGTGTCTGGTTCAGATTTTACTTGAGAAAATTATATATCTGCACTTTTTTTCTTCCCACATTTTTTCACCTTGGGAGTTTGGGAAAGAGTTGAGATGAGCAT
Organism: Dysphania ambrosioides; assembly: GCA_026401315.1. Lineage (NCBI taxonomy): Eukaryota > Viridiplantae > Streptophyta > Magnoliopsida > Caryophyllales > Amaranthaceae > Dysphania > Dysphania ambrosioides. Next base: position 19,814,835 of record CM048671.1, on the reverse strand, counting down.
CATCCTTGAAACCTCAAAGAAAGGAAGCAAAAAAGAGAGATGAATTGAATAGAGGTTCTTAAGTGTATATAAAGTATGAGACCCTGCACTCATGAAGGCAACTGAACTGCAGTATGACTTGGTAACACTACCATACTAGATACTAGTCTGACCTTTATGCTACCTTAGTGCAATATAGACTCTTCACACGCTCAACAACAATTCATTCTCCTGTTTCTACTGTTCAGAATAGGGTGCTAGACTCTGATACAACTAGGTAGGTAGGAACTACAGTTGTTTTTAGGAACGGAAGGGTAATAAGTGCGGTTTGATCTGATAGGAATGTGCTCATGAAATCATTTTGCGAATATAGTAGTTGAAGGCATTAGGTTTGATGGAGAATGAAATGGAACCAGCCATGGGGTAGCTCACTAACCCAATGACTGAACACTTTCTCCACCTAGGAACAACGGAAGGGTAATAAGTGCGGTTTAATCTGATAGGAATGTGCTCATGAAATCATTTTGCGAATATAGTAGTTGAAGGCATTAGTTTTGATGGAGAATGAAATGGAACCAGCCATGGGGTAGCTCACTAACCCAATGACTGAACACTTTCTCCACGTAGGTGAGAAGAAAACAACAACAATAAAGTTAAGCCTTAATCCTGAAAATATGGTGTTGGCTACTTGAACAAAAAATATCTCTCGTTATGTTAACAAAAATGTTCCTCCTCTATTTTCTCCATATCTTTCCCAACTCTCTCCATCCAAGTCATCATCGGTTTTCCTCGACCGTGTTTAAGGTATGCAATCCTCAACCTTCCTTCCACCTTTTTTACCGGACTATCTATCATTCGGCATCTAACATGCTTAAACAAACGCAATCAATTCTCCTTTAACTTATTGTTTCGCTACTCCAAATTTATTTCAAACATTGACATTTTTTATATTTTACTACTTAAGGTTCTCCTACACATCTCTTTAACATATGCATCTTTGCTACAATTATCTTTTTAACATGCTCTCTCTTAAAATCCCAACACTGATCCCTACAATGAGAAGGAGAAAGAAAAAGAAAAAGAAAAGACAGAGGACCTTCTGGTTTCTGATTTGTAGAAGGGCTTCAGCTAGTTGCTTCTCCAGCTTAATGAAATCATCTAGACGAAGTTTCTTAAAATCCGGGCCTTCCAGATACCTACAAGATTTAACATTATGGTCACAGAAAAATCATCAACTGAAGCAGATAGACATTTGAATACTTGCCTTTCAATTGTTTTCACTAGTTCACCGCGTGTTTGCACTTCGGTACAACTAGAAGGGAAATTCTGCTGTCAAATGCAAAAAGCACGCCAACATTATCAGAAGAGAGTAGAGGACCATAAAAGAGACAAGAAGAAAGATCTACAATTCCTGAATATATTACGAATGATACAAGACATTACGAAATCTGAAACTGTCAGAAAAAGGAAGAACTCTTGACTTTGGCTACAAGGACGATAATTATTCTAAGGCGAGAAGGAGATATTCTTGGGCCTAGGTAAGCCCTTAAAACCAATTTGCAATCTGCTGGGTAACATCAATCTCTGCATTTACCAAGTCTAATCATGACTTGATATAGGAGATGGCATCTTTGAGATATTCTAATACACGAAGGAGATGTTCCTGGGCCAAGATAGCCCTTAAAACCAATTGCTATCTGCTGGGTAACATCAATCCCTGCATTTATCAAGTCTAACCTTGGTATAGAAGATGACGTCTTTGAGATATTCTAATGCGAGAAGGAGATAGTCCTGGGCCTGGGAAAGCCCTTAAAACCAAGTGCTATCTGCTGGGTAACATCAATATCTGCATTTATCAAGTCTAACCTTGATATAGGAGATGGCGGCTTTGGGATAGAATAATAGTTACCATAAAAATTGAGCACAAAATCCTCACCCCCCTCAGATTCCCTTGATGGCAGGAACTTGAGAGGTCTAGACACTTGCCAGTTGCCACTAATGAGTAATTACTTGACACAAGTAGAACTGCCATATCGTGGTAACTGGTTTGAGCAATGAGAACAGTACACATCATCAAGGAAGGAAAAACATTGAAAGAAAATACATTAACATTGTTCATCCTGGTACCAAAACCAGCCTCTGCAAAGACTGAAGAGAGAGAAACAGAGATAATCTGAAGGCATTCTTGGCTATGTCATTCTGCTACGTCTACCAAGTAAGTCAATCACTAATGGTTCTGGATCATCAGAAAATATAATTAGTGCTCCAATATCCATCTTTTTGTTGCACTGCAATACCATTTATAGAGGGGCCTATAACATTCAGTTAAAACTATTCATCTGGACTTGTCATGTATACAAGACTTAGAATAAAAGATGATACATAAATGAGATGTTCATTACCTCTATTTCATCAATTACCATTGAAGCTTTCCCATCTGCAGCAGTAGAATCTTGGTAGCGCCTAAGAATCTGAGACAAACTGATCAAGAAAAAATACATCTTAAACCTATAGGAATATGGTAAGTTAAACACACATCAAATACAAATAGAGGATTAGGGTAAACCCTTGAGCTCTAAACCAAATGAAAATTCTAAAGGTTGTTAAACAACCAATATTTAGTGCTAGAGCATAACCACCACAGTAAAAGCAGAGAGAGGACAATATATTTGCGGTGACTTATATTTTCACATAAGCCTCCCTTATCACAAATTCATTTTCTGAACTCATCTCATGATGCTTCATGCCAAGCATCCACATATACAACCTTACCTCAATGATGGCAAAAGTGTTTTGCAAGACAGGGAGAAAATGGGTTTGTGAGTTGGTAATCGTCAAAGAAAATCCATTTAGATAGGAGGAATAAGATAACTATAGAACAAAGTAATAGAGTTAAACTAAGGTAAGGAAATATAAGCTAAGATACACAAGGTTTATTACAAAACCATGATGATTGAAGAATCTAGTTCGATCAACGATACATATTATTAGAAAATTTCAACAAATGGCTAGCATAGCGTTTACCCGAACAATTTTATGACCCATACAATGCCATCTATAACCGTAAGAAATGGTTTCTTATATAATCCCCTATTTTCAAACTTCTTTGACATTTACCAGTGAACATATAGACAATTTTTTTTACCTAATAAAGGAGATCAAGAAATTCCAGGATAGTCTTAATTACATTAAAACATTGTGTATAAGTTTAGAAAGACGATCACACATAAAAGAGGATAGATGTCCTTGAATTAGAGGTTGTACCATCATGTGAAATTTCTAATGATCATCATTAAATAACATCAAAACATCTAGAATCCATCAATTTTGAATTGGACTACAAGGATATGCAAATTTCCATGATGATAAACTACGATCTTGGAAATATTTAAGTGATAGGATAGGTAAGAATAGGTTAAATCTTTTGAAAACACAAGGTTTTTGACTATTGTTTCATGGTAAACGTGACTCTCGTGGAACTCTATATGTAGAGTTCTCGATACAAGAGGATGTAAATTGATGTCTTAAGAGGAATGCTAATTAATGTTTTAAAAAAGCACAAAGTTAACAGCATAAAATCCACACTTAATCTTACTCATCAAAACATTATAGCCTCATTAGACTATCAACTTCTTGTCGATGAACATTACAAGAGGCTAGCAATAGAGAAAAATTAGGGAAGGTAAATGAGTTTTTAAACTTTGATTTTCCATTATGCATTCTTTGCTAGACCAAACCCAACAAAGCCCAAGAAGACATCCTTGAGTATTTAGACCTCCCTAAGTCCTAACTTCTACCTCTTATCCTCTTAAATTTTATCCTTCAAAAAAACCATTATGCTCTTCTTAGTCATCACTATTTTCTTGAATTAGTGACTTTCAGTATGATCAATTCCCCTATTGTTTGGATTTCTTGATATAACATCCAATGTAGAAATGGAATTACGATATAGTTTCTCATTTTCAATCTCCTTAGTTCCGTGAGGGTAATTATCTTTAAGAACCAAACAATACACTTAGTTATATCTTTAGCTCAAGGTACTCTTATGGAAAAACCATCATTATGTATTCCTATGTATAGATTTTTCTCAAAGATATGCATCTTCTTCTAAGATGTCATGCATGATAATACATCTAAACCTATATAAATAAGAGACTTAGTCATTCAAATCATTTATTAAGTAGTGTTATGTTAAATAAAAGAACCAAAGAAGCTTTAACTTCTATATGTTCCATAAAGTGGTCTCTCTTTAATTTAAAAAAGACTCAATACTCAATTCAAAGACAAGTGAAACCCGTCCTCACTACTTAATTCAAAAGCAAGTGAAACCCGTCTGTAATTGGCTTTACGAAGGGAGAAAACTATCTTATAACTCAAGTGAAAGATAAGGAAAACGATACAAGAGTCCTCGAGGATCCCATAAGAAGGCGTGTTCCTATTTTCGTTTAGCTTCCATTTCGTAAGTCTCATAATTGGGTCCATTGCTTAAAACATGTGACTACGCGCTTTCCTGAGGTGTTTCTTTTCCTATTTCATTAAAATAGTAACATATACTATTTACCTTATCTAATTCACATACTCGATCTTGTTTATGTTCCATTAAAACTACAAAACTAATGCATTATCAATTTATGAAAAATGCGTCCTTCTCGTGATAAAATAAGCTTCTTACCAATTTAATAAAATTTTATACAACCAGAGGCAACGATAAATAGAATACAATAGGGGTAACAACACCATCTCAATTTATCCTAATGAAGGCTTAGTCTCGACAAAGGTTATATGAGATGATAGGTTAATTACATTGAATCATTATTTTGAGGAAATTTATATGTTCTCCTATAAATAAAAACAACCATAAGCATTTGTAACATTAACGATGCTTATTTAACTAAACAATCATATTTCTCTTGTCCTACAAGTATCAAGTGACTTTTACCTAGAGGAACTTTTACCTAGAGGAAAATTTGATAACATCTATCCCTAATTATATAAAAAAAAATTATGCATGGTTAAACAAAAGTATTTTCAACAATTTGATGTTCTTATATGGAAAAATATGTTTTTGAATCTACATGAAGTATTATTAATGCTTTTATGATGGTAGAATTTTAAAAAAGTATTCGATGCTAATAATTCATTTTATAAATAAAATGCACATGTAAAGTAAAATACGTGTTAATTTAAACAATTACAAAGTAAATTCATTTTATTAAAATTAAACTAATTTTTTATTTTAAGTTGTTTTTGGCATTTGCTACAAAGCATATAAATGAATTCAAAGCAACTTCTAATTGTTTATAAATTTTTATTAATGATCATGACCATTGTATCTTGCATAATGTAATGTTAAGATTATGTTCTTACAAGGAAGTAGGAGAAGAAAGACTTTATTGAGAATTAGCAATAACGTATCTATTCGAAAGATATGGTACAAAAATCTTCAAAATCTAACAACTTTCATGAAATGAAATGCGATATGTATCTCTCATTTTCGAACACTTTACACATCTTTGAATAGGATGTAAATTCTTCTATACCTTTTGCAATTCTCTCACCTTCGGAAAATGAAAATAATTGTTGCCCTTATCAAGTAACAAACAAATAAGCCCATTATGAATTGTTTTGTTAGGGAATTAGGCTTCCATTAATATTGCTTCAAAAAAATAAAAAACAAATCCCAATATTCAAAACAAAGCTAAAAAAATTAATGTCAATGATTATTCAAAGATTAAAAACACATCGATGAAATCTTTATATTTAAGTTCTATGATAATATAGAGGGAAGGATAGACAAAGTGAAGATAACGCATTGACTTGTGCCTCTTATGGAAAAAACAAGTTCCATGATATTCCTTGTTGGTTGAGGCTCACCATAGATGATATTCCTTGTGGGTTAAGGCTCTCCATAGATGAGCGTAGACGAGATTAAAAATTTATCGAAGAAAAGAAATTTTGCTAATTTTTTTTCTTTGTTTAGTCTTTCATATCTTTTTCTATATCAAAGAAATAGCTTAAACCTCCCACATCCAAGAATCTTCTCTTTTAAAGATAATAAGCTTAAATGCTATGTGTATAACCTTCAATGGATATCTTTGACTATATCATTGATATTTTGAAGGACTTGAAGATAATAAGCATAAATGTTATGTGTATAACCTTCAAGGGAGAGCTTTGACTATATCATTGATATTTGTGATATACAAGAAAAATGGCCTCGTAGATGTTGTATAGAAGTGTATTCAAATGATAAGAAATAAAGCTTTCTTTCAAGTATTGGTGCTATAAATCGATATTTTCAAAAACTACTCCGGTATAAACTTGTTCGATAAGTTAATAAACAAGTTTAAACAAAAACAGAGCTTGAACAACTTCATATATCCGACTTATTAACAATCATAAATAGCTCACTAGAGTTCATTTGTAACCTTGTACTTATTACTTAAACTACCTTCATCCAAATTAAGTTGTCATGATTAAAAAGTTTAGGGTGATGTAGTTTGGTAATGTTATTTTAATAAAAGTAAGATGTGATAGAGGATTGATAATTCTTATATAGTGCAGGTTTTAGGAATGTATTTAGGTGTAATAACAAATAGTTTAAATGTATTTAGTATAATTCTACATGGTTTTGGTTCACTTGGGATCATATGATGCTTTTATGGGTAATTTCGGTATTCCATATATTCCAGAGGTTTAGCGGTAGTATGGACATCATGGACTCGTCTAACTAGGCTTTGGTGCTCTTTTTGATGAAGAATAGACTTAGAAATGAAGTTTTACACTGACATGAGTGTTCTACGCCACATCTTGGAGGTAAGAAAGAAAAGAAACTTGGACAGATATCGAAATGAGGAATGTCCATCCCCCTTTATGTCAAATCGAATTAGACTGTTAGAAAATAGTTGAAGCCAAGGTAACATAGGCTTGGAGGCTTGTCCTTGCCCATATTGAGTTAGGTCATACTTGTCTCGTTATATTTCCAAACCTCTTCTAGTTTTTTTAGGTTTAATATAAATATTCCACGTATTACGTTACAAAAACTCAGGTTTAGGTTTTGAAGAGAGAAATTGAAGGATCTCATTGTTTTCTCCAAGATCTTCAATCATTAATTCAAGTTAACTAATGATTTGTTTTATTAATCATGTTAACTAATGTCATTATGCCAAAATTATGTCAAACCTTAATATTATTGATGTTATGATTTAATTCCAATTTAATTAATTAGTTATTCCACTTATGTTGGGGTGGATTTATTATTTTGTTATTATTATATATTAATAATAATAATAATAATAATAATATTATTATTCTACCAAATTTAATAGAATTAATGAAAGCAATTAGGTTATAGTTGACAATAGTTAATGGATTTCGACTCTAAAAAAATCCTTAGTATTAATAGAGGGTGCATCCATCTTTAGCTAGGGAAGGATTCAGGATTGAATTTGATATATGTTAGCAAGTATACTTAATACGATAGTTTAATTCATAACCCATTACATATTTGACTAAATTTCTTCTAATCATAGCAATTAAATATATTATACAACCTTACATGACCTTGCCATTTGATTAGGAGGATTTGCTAGGGTTTTTTTTTGACAGGCTTGATATGTGGCATTTAAGCCACTTCTACGCTATTTTCCTAAAGAGTTTTCCGCGCATTTCGCTCTTAGTCAAAATCTCATTTATGCCTGATTTTAATAATTTTACCCCTTATACTTCTACGGGGCATTTTAGTTATTTCCACCATTTGCCCTTTCAATGCATAAGACTCTCAGTTTGTGTCTTACTACTTTATTCTTGGTTCATTTATGTCTATTTTGCAAGGTTTGGATGCTAATGGACAAGTTTTAGACCCAATGAAACACAACGGGGAAAAAGCCATCTAAGCGCTCGCTCTGTTATAAAATGCAAAGATATAGAACGAAATGAAAGGGTAGTGAATGAGAGATGAGCACCCGCTCAATACATTGTTGAGCGCCACCTTGTAAGCTGATTTCCAAGTTCCTAAACGTCATAAGAGGGCAGTGAGCTTTAATACGAACCCGCTTATGACAATTGTGCATTGGGAAAAAAACAAAGGTAATCAGTGGGATAAGCCATCTGACTAGTACAATAACTAGCGCTCGCTCTGTTACAAAGTGCAAAGATATTAGAATGCAATGAGAGTAGTGAATGGGAGATGAGCACCCGTGGAATATATTGTAGAGGTTGCTGATTTCCAAGTTCTAGAATGTCATGAGAGGGCAATGAGCTTCAATGTGCATTAGCTTATATCGAATGTGCGCCCGCTTGTGTTGGGTTTTTGATACAGTGTCCCTCGATGATTAAAAGGATAGGGGTATGAAGACTTAGGTTGTCACGATAGGGGTTAGCAAGTTTAGCATTAAAAACGTTTTACCTAAGATTTCTAGATCTATTTTTTTCTTCAATTTAGCACTTTTGGTTTGTGTTTGCAAAGATAATTGTTAATTGGAATATCAAGTTCTCATTAGTATATTAAGGTTATCATTTAATAAAGTTCTAGCAATTTCCCTCTCTTTGTCTATTCTTTGTGATTATCAATTATTAGCATTGTTAAGATCTTTATTCATGCATTCAATGCCTAATGTTATAATCATGATTAGTGAGTAGTCTATTTCTAAGGTCCACATAAAACCCAAATGAATCATTATTATGTTATTACCTATGGAGTTTAAGCTTAGGGAATTCAATTTCAGGTTTAAGTTATTGGTTTTTGAGATTAATTACCATGAGAATTTATTCTAGTACTTTCAATGAAGGGTTGAGAGATGACATTGAAGGAAATACTCCATACCTTGTTCATTTGACTAAAAGACCATGAGAATAGGGATTTCTAGTTAAGAGATTTGATATTATGCAGTTTCTTAATCTGCTTAATTGTGTCTTTAACCTTGAGAATATTTTTTAGCTCTCCCTTCTAGCTCGATAGAGTAGCTAGGGACCTTAGATGACTTCTCCTAATTGAACCCCTAATGCTTGTTGAAGCCCTATACTTTGTTTTAACTATCTTTATTCCTCTAATTGTTTTGTTTGTAGTGTATTGATTAGTGTCACCTATAAAACCTACTTTAGTGACTAAATTTTGCTTCCTTAGTTCAATATCCTTGCTACTACTAGTTAATGAGACAAAGCTAGGTTATATTTCAATAGTTAGATGACAAGGAATCAAATAGCCTACTAACAAATAAAACCATCTTCAATTGCTCAACAATGAAGAGAGTCTTTGAACAAGTGTCCATGTCATTACTACTTTTTAATTAATAGAGATAACAAAGTACTTTTAATTGAATAAAAGAATATGTGGTAGCTTAAAATTTGACAATAATAAGAAAGAGGTGATGTGCATAAACCATAAAAAGGAAAGGGATAATTTGAATTCGAATCAAGAGTAACGACTAACGAGTATGGGAAAAAGAAATTAGTATACATATATAGAAAGTTAAATATAAGTAAACATAAAGTTAAATCATTACACATTTCAAAAGTGTGCTTTTAAATTAGTGTATATTGTACTAACATGAAAACTGATTTTATAAAATTAGAATAACATGTAAAGAAATGAACGAATAAAGTAATTATAGAATCTCGTTTTAAAAGGGTATGTTAAAGGTCATTCATGTAATATAAGCTTAAATTAAGCTGGCTTGAAAGGCTTCTTAGGTCAAGGGTAGATTGGCCGTTTACTTACTCCTGGAGTAGAGACAAAAATTGACCTTAGTGATTTGAAGATTATGAATAGAAGGAACATCCCAATATGAGCCACTTAAGCTTGTATTTTGTTGCAAGGGTTAGGTTGTTTTCCTTTAAAGTAGTCGAATATGATCAAAGTTATGAGACACTTCAATTCGATGGAGCATTAAGAAGAGGATCTTTCCTTTGTATGAGAGGACTAGCAAGGACATATATCTAGTGTACTAGTCATCAGGTATACAATAAGGTGTAGAGGAGATAACTTCTAAAAGCATCCTAGTAGTAAGTGCACCTTATGATGATTGCTTTTGTTTTCCTACATCCTCATTGTTGTGTCATTGAGTTAGCAAAGGGGTTCTCTACCGTTATAGATGGCTTCTCTTTCAACAATGATGACTTTTTTCTATCAATGATGACTTCCTCATCATCATCTATGACCTCTCTTTAGTCTCTGCCCCTTAAGTACTAGAAGTTTAAATAAGGTCATAATGAGATAACATTTTTCATTATGATGTGGGTGTCATACAACTTATAGACTTAAACCTTGTTAACGTGGATTTATAAATTTCGTATAAATTTCGTCAAAAATTGTCGATTCGTTTCTTTTTTCAATTATTTGACAACATAAATACCCTTTTATCAATTATTTAACAAAATGAAAAAAGAAAAAGTCTTATCCTTCCTGTCCCTTGTATCCATATACTTGGGATATAAGGGCTAAGGACTTTAGAGTCCAATTAACGACTAGCTTATCTTTCTTTCTTTCTAGCTTATATCGACAAACTAGGGCATTAGGAAGGGATTTTTCTTGGACAAAATTTGTAATGAGCAAATCTTAGGGACGAGTTTACTTTGATCATTTCTATTAGTAAAGGTGATGCATAATTGTGAAACAGGCTAAAGGATAGAAATTAAGTATGGGGTGAGTAAACGAGGAACCTTTGTTTTCTTTTGACATATTCCTAAAACAAACATAAAGCTAAAATTGGAAAAGGTGTTATATTGTGAACTGTCTTAACATACTCTCTACTTTCCTTTATATCTATTGCATTAATTTTCTTTAAAAGGTGAACCATGCTTTGCTCATATCTGGGAGAAGATTGTCCCTTACAGTACTCGTCGGGTTGTGTGAATCAGTCATGACAATGAGCTCTTCATACCCTAAAGAGAATGCCCACGTCGTTACACCTAAACAAAAGCCAGTGCTTCCGCACAAAGAGAATATGTTTACACTAGTTGTGTTCCCGCTTTCGGTAGATAGTCCATTGTGTTCGAAACTAGGCATCATCTTATGCATGATCTCTTATTTTCACCACGAACCATCAACCTAAATAAAGAGTAGGACTAGGGCCATATTTTTTTGTCCAATTGTTGTATTGAAAAGACGAGTGGATAGTCCTACCGTTGAAAATATGATTTTGGGACATGGCGTTGTCAAGGTACCTATGAACTTTTGGATAGCCTCCTTCCGTCCCTAAGGACTCCAAGTTGTTAGACATTTAGATATAGGGATGGATCCACTCTCTCACATAAGTATTGATTTATGAGCTTTTAAATTGATATCCAGAGGGCTATAACTCCAATAATTTTTTCTTTCCACTCCTCTTTTAACTAGATTGCTTTTGGTCGCAGGCCGTCAAACCAAACTTTCTGAATAAAGCGTTTCCATTTTAGGAGAATAGCTTGTTTCCACAATGTTTTGAAGAATTTATCTTAGACTTTAGACCGAAAATTGTCTTGCATTTTTCCTTGAATAAATGCATATTTTTATTAGCATACATGCTAGAGACGACGTGATTCCAATACTATAGTCCTCTTTGGGAGAATTTCCATGGCAAGAATATCTTAAGCGTCATGAAACTCAAAACTACTTCTAACTTTACCTAAATACCTAAATTCCTTTACCATCCATTTTCTTGTCCGTTGCAGAATGACTTCTCTTTAAACTAATCTACAGCTAGAAGCGCTAATGCTTACTCTTCAAGCACATTCACTTATACAATATGTTTTATTGCTTTTCTTAGTGCGATCAGTACAAAAGAGATTCCTTATTCACCGGTTTTAAAGGGACATGACTGTTACAAACTCTAGAAATCAATAGTTATGGATGTTCATGCATCCTCCATACCTGTTTTATAAAGGCTAAATTGACAGATTTTACCTCCCTGATTCCTGGCCTCTCATGCCTTAAAGGAGACACAAGGTTTCCCTATTAAACCAATGTCTCCCCTTGTTGCTATCGTTATTGTTGATGCTCCTAAAAAAAGGTTGACGATGGAATTGATCTTTCTCTGCGATAGAGACTGGAATGGGGAGGCAATTGAGGATATGGGAGGACATGGAGACTAGTATGGCATTGATAAGAATTATGTTTGCCCATTAGGAAACCGGAAAAGAACTCCACACTAGAATCTCTGTTGCGATCTTTTCTGCAAGTGTTGCCAATTTTTTTTAATTCAAAAACGACTAAAAGTAACGAAAATAATAGCAGAAACTAAAAAGAAACAACTAAACTTAAACAAGAGCAAAGCTAAGGGGAATGAGACTAGGCATTGAGCCTTCAAATATCCAAAGCAACGGGATTAAGAATTTGAAAGTGAAGCGTTTGAAGAACACCAAAATTTGCTAACCAGTTCGCCACCTTGTTTCTTTCCCTATAATGTGCACATTTCTTATCTCTCAGTGTGATAAGGCTAGAAACTCCTTTCATTGACCCATAAATTAGGTACAATCACCACAAAGTTTCTCTGTAGAAGCCAAAGCTTGCACACAAGCTTGACTGTCCACTTGAATTTCAAGCTTTAAAATTCTATGTTCTCTTGCTAGGATGATTCCTCTTCTGAGGGCAAGACATTCTGCACGAAAAGGTCTACACTACCAAGATTCATAGTGTAGGACGAGAGGATCTCTGTCTAATAATCCCTTATAATGCCACCTCAACTTGCAGGACCGATCCTTTCACTAAGCCATCGATGTTCAATACATACCAGCCTACCAAAATCTTAAGTTTATCTTCTTGTGTTATGCTTGTGCTAAGTTTCACAAAAGACTTTTGTAGATTCAGCAACTGTCCAGAGATCTTACAAAACCTATTAATCACATTCCTTAGCTCCTCACGTCCTGTTGGAATTGCTTTAATAAACATGATTGTGTGGTTTGTGAAGAAGAGATGATTTATTGGCAGGGTGCCCCTTGAAACTTTAATTCCTTGAAAGAGATTGATGGCATGTCCTAACTGTAGCATTCTTGAGAGAATATCCATGCATAAGAGAAATAAGATGAGAGTGGGTCTCCTTATCGTAAATCACAATTTAGGTGAAAACAACGTGATGTTTGTCCATTCACTAGGACCTTGTAAGGGAATGTAGATAGAAGATAAGTTGCACCCATTTTTCATAGGCCATTCGGAATTTTATTAGGGAAATCCAATCTACTATCATATGCCTTACTCATATTGATCTTAATGACCTTTTCAGGTTGGCCATTTTTCCCTTATTTATATTATGAATTAGCTTGTGATTGAGGAGGATGTTACCAAATCCAAAATCAGATGTGTTATGACCTGTTTCATTATGTAGAACACATTGCAAAGAATTATCGGTCTAAGGTGTCTAACTTCCTCTAGGGAGACGATGTTTGGAATCATCACAAGAGTGATTCCATTCCTTTCGAAGATAACTTGCTCTATAAAAAATATTCCTTGAATGAATGGGTCTCCTACCTTACTCCATAATTTAAAAATAAAAACAAAAGTCCACCTTGAAATCATTTGGGCCTAGAGATTTATCGTTTTTTAACATGATCATTGTTGTTCGAAATTCATTCGGTGTAAGATCTCCCTCTAGAGGCATACATGATCAACTTCAACTACACAAGGAATATGAAGCTCGCGTAACACAATATCAACTACGATCATGAAGCTTAAACTTTCGTCTCTTTTCAACACATTTTTCATGGAACTCAACGTGATGTTGGATATGTTCTTGTGACCATGCTTCTAGTCCCCTCTTGCATTCTTTAAGTGGGTTATCACTTTGCGTTTTTGCCATTGCCTCATTTTGGAGTACAAAAGCTTTCACGGGGCATCTCCGAAGTTTATCAGCATATCCTTTAATCTTTGTTTCCAATACTAGTGATGAACACTACACCCAACATTTTGCCTATTGACATTATTAATGTAATGTTTGGCTTATTGGGTAGACACCACATCCTTCTCTTCCTTCGATAATCCTGTTGTGACCTCTTTCCACTTTACTCCTTAATGCTTCCTATACTTTAAGCACTAAGTCTTTATTTAGACTTTGCATGACCCATCTTCCTAATAAGAGTGAACATAGGGCTACCATGAAAGTTCTTATTCCAACTATGCACAATGTAATCAATTTCTTAGGCAACAGTTTTCCAGCTTGTAAGGTATGAATCGTATGTTCCAAGTTCATTTATGTCTAACAAAAATTGTTGCATGGTTGGAACATCTTATAGGCCTAATTCGTTATTTTTGTTTCCGGGAAAATATCGAGTCGATTCATTGTTACATAACCCCTATCTAGCCTCTCCTTAATTAGGTTATGATTAGTTTTCTTCTCGTCCATGTGAAACGTGGCCCTAAAAACGATACTTCACCCAAGGACGCTCTCCATACCATAAACTCCAACCACCCTCTTATGGTACACGATCCTCATATCATGTCATCAAAAGATTCTAAAGGATTAGAAGGTTTAAGATATCTGCCCAAACTTATGGATGTTCGAGACTAATGACGATCTGTAACAAAATAGAATATTCCATTTTGTTTCCTTAGTTTCCACTACATAGCAAAGTATCAAGTTCCTCGACTTATACAACATGAAACAACAAAAGAAAACCATCTGAATACTACTAGGCCCCTTAATTTAGATTTTTCAAGAGAGCATTTTGTTTCACGTAAAAATAAAAACATAGGTCTATTACTACGAATCAACCACTTTACATAAGAAATTTTAGGAGAGTTATCTCCATTTAGTCCCATAAAATTCCATCCTTCATTGGTAAGTAGGGGGCTGTGAAGAGTCGGCCACCCCATTCTCACAATAAGAAACCACATTATTACCCTTGCATACAACTTGTCCTTGTTTGCCAGACACTTCCTCCCAGCCTTACACTTAAGCTTCTTTAAACACTTGCCTCTTATGCAATACACCTCTGGCACTACAAACCACCCCCCCCCCCCCCCCCTGTTTAGGTTAATAATCGCCTTAGCCACATGCTAGATACCATGTTCATCAATCCTTCACACACTAATTCACTTTTAGCTTCTCTTTTTCCTTAACCACGGTGCTTGGCCTAAACATCGAGCATATTCTTGCAATAATTCTAAAGCAAACTTGTAATCACCTTCCTAGAGCAATGAAGAAGAGACAAACTTTCTCTTGTTAAAACTCACTTCCCATATTGATGCACATGTTACTGAGATTTGGCCCCTTTCGATTGACATGGTGTCCAAACTACTTTGTTTATATGTCAATTTTGTAACCATTATGGTAGGACCCGTTGCTTTATCTCCAATATCACTCACCTTATATTCCCCTATCCTTCTCTTCTTATTTTTCTAATATGGTTTTGCTCCCCTCTTGCATAAAGTGCTCTTTCCCCTTCTGACTTGGTTTGTTTGAGCATTCTCCATGCCTAAAAAACTAACCCTTCGAATCTCAAAGCTTTAACATGAACCGTTGGAATAGGATTATCCAAAAAAGGAATGTGTATGTACCCAAAGCAATCCCCAGTAGGATCAGGAGGAACCCTTATGAAAAGCACACAAGAGCATAAAAGAAAAGCATATATAAATTTTAAAAGACAATCCTTTAATTTAATTTTCTTTGACTTTTAAAATATAATATGCATAAACTTGAGTTGTCTTTTCCAAATATTTTCAAAGCCTTTACATACATATTCCTTAAAACACCAAATTCTCATGGGTTTTGCTTCTTTAGTTTCATTCTTTCATCTTATAATCATGCATGTATTTATCAAGGAAAAATTTCATGAAAATATAAATATTAAATTTTTATTATAGTACAAATATATACTCATACAACACCAAATTCTCTAATTCCACTATAGTGGTCCTATTGGATATGACTTATAGGACATTGTTAGTTTTGTATTACTCTCACCATCCTAAATTACTCTTTACACTTATCAAAGCATATAACTTTAGGCTATAAGTTGTTATTTAGTTATCAAATGATATTTTATAAGAAAGTATGTGTAATAGGAGATAGACAGATATTTTTTATAGAATGTGAGAGAGGTGGAGCTTAGGATAATGCCAACCTACACGTCCTTATGGATGAATTATAGTAGCAACAATAACAATTAACAAGAGAACACAAGAACAAAGAAAGCTTCATGAAAGACTTCGCTAGAAAGTAAGTAAGAAGCTACATATGATATAATTGTACTCTCTCCCCCACGACAAGATATAGAGTTTATAACCCTTTAGAGCCCTTTATACCCGATAATCACAATACTTAGCTAACAACCAACCCACTACAACTTCAAAAGAGATCATAACACCTCCAAAACCCTTCATGCTATGACCACGACACCACAACACGATAATTGTAATACTTAGCTAACAAGCAAGAACGATAATGATTTAATAAACAATTCTAAGGAAAAAACATCTTTCATTAGAGGAAGCAAAGGACGAGGCAAACAATTGACATCGAACTAACACAAGGGTGAAAGTTGACTATAAGAATGAATAGAAGCGATGTGAGGGACAAATGAGGAGATATTGACTAGTATTCTCACTAGATCAACAATTGGAGGATGCTAAAGGGAGAAAGTATCATGTCATTCTAAAAACTTGCAAAAAGGCACTAACATTAAAACTTCATCAAATTTATTTGGGAATACTTGGCATCTTACATACAAGTTTTTACTACAAAATTAAATAAAAGATACTTGAAAAAGGGAAAATAATTGTACTTTTCTTGTAAATATGCCTTAGGCAAGAAACTCGTTTAGACTTATGAGGTGAGTACACTGAAATAATACTTATCAACTATATTGTAAAATTGGAATATCATTTATTGATAAACCACATCATTTTTTACACGACTTATATTGTTATAAACATATAAACTAGTGATTAGTCGAGGCAACACCCATTATAGTTCCATTTTGGTAAGATTGCATTTGTTTTTTTAAAAAAATTATTCATGCTTTAGAGAAAATTGTTTTCCATTAATATATAAAATATCTAGGCCATTTTATATAGGTTGTTAACTTAAACATCAAATTCAATTGTTTTTATTTACTTTTTGATATAAGACATAGTGTTGCATGTTAAATATATGAATTTAACTCTAATTATATTTATTAATCATTATCTCGAAAGTCTTTATATGTTAAAGTTTAGCTTGTTCAAATCTTAGATATATTAGAGGTGTGATAAAAATAACATAATTTATATCTTATTGAGATAATAATAATACAACTCATTGGAATCTAAGATGATAATCTTCCAAACCGCGTGGGGGCCTAGTGTTCACACAGCTGCTCCCCTAGAAGAGTCATTCGATCTCCAGTGTTGTCACAAAAGATAAGCACCACCTTGCCCACTCGTGAGGTGAATTGGAAGAATCGAAGTTATCTTCAAATCAATTATGCAAGTTAAAAAACACAATAGAATCATGCAATGTAGCCAGTCTGAGGAAAGAAAGAAGAGCGACAAGGTGCAATAAACAAAATAGATATCTTGGTATTGAAATATATTGGAGGTTATATTGGCAAGATCTAATAGTAAACATCCGCCTAAGAGAAAAACCGCCTAAAAGTTAGGGGACCTGTAGTACTGGACCCTAGCTCCAAACCAGTAACCTTCACGAGAAAGCAAGACCACCCTTGTCCCTTTTCTTTCTCCATTCTACCTTCTTTACTTTGTTTTAAAGGAACACTTTTTAATATACTAATATAAATTTTAACTCTTGTCAATTTGAAAATTTTTAGTATCTTGCAACAAATTAAAATTACAATTTAAAATTTATTGCAGTAAGAGCTTCTAGAATATACATCCCTTAATTTCCAATAAATTCTACCAAAAACATTAGAATTTCTAAAAGCCTTCCTATCCTATTAAAAATTGAAATATAGATTATTATAATCAATGAACAATAGAAACAAACCAAGTATTGAATAATGATATAGATATACCATACATTAATACAAACAAGTAAAAGATCATATTGTCAAAGATAACATATCATTTTATACATAGAAATGCTAATGGGGTACAAGTTTATACATGTAAAATATTATTTATAAACAATTATTGTTGAAAATTACTATATAATATTCTCATAAATCAAAAAATCAGGTTTATCTATTCCTTAATTTAGGGTACAAATCCATCCAATATATTTCTGATGAATACTAATTAAATGTTTTAATTGTGTTTTGTTTTAAGGATGATTAGGTATATATTGTTTTATGGCTAGTTAGGTGAAATATTTTGGTTTGATTGATTGAAGAAGGTGTTATTCACTAATTACAGAATAAGCACGTATGTTCATTATTCATATTACCAATACAAATCATGGGGATACATTAAGGGGAAAGGTCCCTACAAGTAGAATCGAAATATGTTTTTATAAAAGTGATGAATATGAAAATTTTAATGGTATATAGTTTCTAATTTATATGCATCCCCACGGTTTGATTGAAAATAAGATTTTTGATAATAAAGTGATTTAAACCTTAATTGATTTAAAATAAGGTTTTCGATGAATTAATTTAAAATAAATATAATAAGAATGGATAAGCCTAAGGAGGAGGAAAGGTGACAAGTTAAGGAAAGAATGTCATAGCTTTGGGTTTGACATCTTAGAGAAGTATGTGTGTGAAAGCATGATTGCAATTTGGCTATAATAGTTAAGTTGAAAAGGTAATAAAATTCTTATTTTAGATATAAGTCATTTTTGTAAATTTTTTATACCAAACTTTACATTTTTTTTTTGTTGTTGCCGCCCCCCTTGGTTGAAACCTTAGATCCACCTCGCTTCACCTTACATTTAGAATCAACACAATGAACCCATTTTTCTATTCTTAATGGCTCTCCATCAAATATCAATAATAGTGATTTTTACTACTAAATCCCAAACTGCAAATAAGAATGCTCAAAGACTAAAAACGACATAAGTAAGCATTCATAATAGATTGTTTAGATTCATATATGTAATATACTTATATTTACTAGGTAGACACACATAAACTAATATGATGTTCTATTTACCAATAACTTTCCACGTAAAACTTAGTAAGGTTTTTATTGCCAATGAGGAACGTCATTAAGGCAATAGATAAGCGAACATTTATCAGAATATGTTCATGTAGCTATTTACACGATGAAGCTTTTGTGGAGATGTGATGAATGTAAGCTTTTGAAATTCAAAAGACAGAGCTTAGAGTTTAAAACTATTTGGTAATCATCGCAATAATTCCATCTCAATAGTTAGGTCAAAGGCTCATGGTTAGTTCAAATCATGGCTCACGATAACAATGGAGTTCAAGAGTATTTAATGATGCACATCTAAAGTGGTAATAAAAACTATTAAGTGCAAGATTGATGGCTTGTATGTATTTTGCTGCCTTTGTGATGTATTTTCCTTAGTGGTTATGCAAACTGTGTAATCACTTAAGCCCCAAAGTTTCCTTGGATGTGTTTGGATTTTGTTTTTTGCACATTATCAAATGAATTTACTTAGATTTGGTAAGTACTATTAAGTTTCCTCATCTTAGAATTTAGAATAGTTTCCTAAGTGTCCTCTTTAAAGACAATCATTTTCAATGGAGCACTCACTCCAAACAAAATGGCAATGATCAATTTGACTCGTGGACTCTCTTAATTGGTCGAGAAAATCACTTCTTTGCGCTTTTGCAAAGGCCAACAAGAATGAATTGTTATGGGAGGCGGATAATGGATAACACTTTTCTTTGGCCCTCTAGACATCAACGATTATTATCTAGATGGTAGTCATGGTGGTTGATCTAATGGAGGTTAATTACATGTCTTTTAATGAGGTTTGATGCAAAGAAAGTGAAGAGTTCACACCATAGTATATTCTTCGTGATTTTTAAAGCATGTTTCTAATATTTGATATTGTGAACGATATGGTTTCACAATTCCTATATGAATTATATGTCTTAAGTTTAAATTTTGTTCGATATGGTTTAAGGTTTTGCTGGCTAATTACTTAGAGCCAACAATTGCATGATCAAAGTATATCCATGAAACATATTTTTTTAGTTGAGTCGAGTAATACTCCTTAAGAAGGTCTCTGACATATTAGATATAATTTTAGTGATAATTTGGTGATTGGCCTTCTCATTCCATGCAAAAGATTGCACTTAAGACTACTTTTTTTAGATCAAAATTACCCCAAGAATGTTTATCCATGCTAGTGTAGCGAAATGGTCTTAGGACGGTGAGAAGTTTGAGTAGTCTAGTCACTTACAGATTCCAAAATCTAGGATTGTTCCCCCTGTGGGCACCACTAAACAATTCGGAATCATATGGACGATATGGTTGCATTGGAATCTCACACTAGTATATCCTTTATCAGTGACGGTAATAGAATCCACTATACAAACAACGTTAAAGCATACAAACATGGGTAGTATCTATCTATCAGGAAACTAGTTTGACAGGCAGCAGTGTGTATGCTATCTTAAGCCTTAACCACACAAAATGACCAGGTAATAAATAGCGCCTACATGCTGTCTGGCACACTTGTTGCACTAAACGTTGAAAAGTCTCCTATTCAAGCCTTAAAAGGTCCAATATATGCAGATATTGATAAAGTTTTCCCCAAGTAAAGAAATAATTCATCACTAAAACTAAACCCCCACAAAAACACCTTTTATTTCCTGCCCTTCATTTCTATTAATGGGAAGTTTACACTCTTATATTAGGAAAATTGCTACTCAAATAAATTTAGTAAATAGCTGCTTAAACTTCTACGTTTAGAAATACGCTTAAACATCTCACTTCTCTTGAAAATTTCTGCACTTGGAACATCTACAACATACAATATACATAGTAGATTATTAGGGTGCTACCCAATACAATACAGTAGTATTACTAAAAACAAGCAGGTGCGCGAGAAAATGGGGAAGACTAAACCAGTCAAATGAAGTCCGAATATATGTTTTATAAAATAAGACCCCCAGAAACCACAAGTTAAAAATTACACGAACAGTTACTAGTTCATTAGCTATATGCCTATAGCCCTATATCTTAAAATCCAAACTTTAATTAGATTTTTTTTCTTTTTTTTTTTTTGAAAAATATGATTAGTCTCAAATACGATTATTCTTTCCGCAAGCCCTTGATTTTGCTGCTATAAAAGGAAAGTTAACATAACAGAAAACGGAAACACATGCTTACAATTCTAAATATAGAAAAAGTGCTTTCACCATCCCCCATTCCATCCTAAACCACTAAAGAAACTATAAAATATTCACCTAACTATGCATTAACAACAACGACGCAACAAAATATGCTTTTTCCGGATTACGCTAATGTGAAATTTGGTGGGACCGTATACTATTAATATGAAAAATAAAGTTGGTCCAATTTTGTAAAAAAAAATAGAATAATTTTTTGAAAAAAATTCAAAATAAAATAAGAGATAATTACGGAAGGAGTGTGGCAATTGCATAGTATTACTAGCAGAAGATAATACCCAAAAATAAGATAATACACACTAACGTGAAAATGTGCTCAAAATTAAACCAAAAATTCAACCTAAATAAAAGCGAAATTTATTTATTTATATAAACTCACATAAATCAATCTTCAGTAAAATTGAGCTAAAACCTAATATATTAAATAACAAAAAAAATAAAAAAAAGTTGGGCGTTTTGTAAAGACAAGCAAGCAGAATCAGAGCAGAATTCACAGAAAAAGAACGGAGATACAAAACAAGTAAGAGAGGCCATTAGATAGGAGAAGAAGTCCAACCTGGTCGAAGAAGAGGAGCCGCTAACGAATTCGTAGAGACGACCTCGATTAGAGAAGACGAGCATAGCAACATCGACATCACACAGGACAGAGAGTTCGCGAGCCTTCTTGATTAGACCAGAACGCCGCTTCGAGAATGTTACCTGCCGACTATTTTTATCTTCGATCTTCTTCATCTCTATCTTCCTCCTCCCCATCCTTATCTCCTTCAATCGGATATTATGAATGTCAGTGAGTGTACTGAGTCGGTCAATTGAACTTCGAATTATGATTCTCCTCTTTAAATTTAGAATTTAAATTAAATTAAATTAAAAATTAAAAATTAAAATAAAATACCGAAAATCCGAAATCAGGGAGTGCACTGAGTTGTGTGAATGAAAGAGGGAGAACGAAAGGTTGGGAACCCTGTACTGTACTGTTGTCAAAAATGAGATTTTTCTCCTTTTTTTTAAGGCAGGAAAAAGGGAGAATAAAAACGAGTGAGCATTACATACAGCCATCCGAAACAGAAGAATTGCATAAATTGATTGGCCATAATCCAGAATACTACACGTAGTTAATATATTGGACTCTAGTGGGGCTTTGAGGTTTATCCTGTCCCTTGGTTTTTTTTTCTTCCCTATTTTTAGTAAAATTACCACATTACTTCACTCTCTGTGTTTTTCCTTCTTTATGCATAGGAAAACGTTCTATGAAACTTGACAGACAAAAAAAAAAACAAAACAAACTTACGCGTGTGATGTCTTTATTTTTATCCAATTTTTATTTTTAAAATTTAAATTAAGAAAGATTAATTATAAATTCTCAAATATGTTATACTTTCTCTGTTTTTTTTTATCTTTTCATTTAGAATCAGGGAATAAACTAATACCTACGCATCGCTTAACTCCTAAGATAAGAAAGGAAGACTTCTTCGATAGGACGAGGAAAAATATACTATTCTGATGTTTGAAAGTTCTCTCTTTCCTAAAAACTTCCTCTCAAAGCAACCTTAAGCAGAAAATAGAATATATACCTACCACCTACCAGTCTAGAGCTTCACTTTTCGATGATTAAATGTCATTAAAATTTCTCAAAATCAATATAAAATAATATAAAAAGAAAATCAAATTTTATTAAAAAGTAAGGGTAAGTGGGGTATGTATTTAATAATCATTCGAATTTGCAAAGTTCATTACATTAAAAAAAAATATAAAAATGTGTCAGTAATAAACGAAGGTTGAAACTTCTAGAGTTATTGGGGGAATTGTGGGTAGTTCTTATGTAAATTGAGAGTATTGTCGTCATTTTTTTTTAATTCAATTAAGGTTATTTTAGTCATAACAAATTAGAATAATTTCATATGAGAAGATCATTTTGAAATTTTCAAATGGGGATACGAAAAAACAAAAAAGAATCGAAAGAGTATATTTAAATGAAATATTGGTTGATGTATCTCAATGTAATTTTTTCATAATTTTTGTGTCTCGGAAAAGACTATAAAAGGTCAAATGGACAAAAAGTTAAGAGACATAGGAAGTATCCAACGCCTACGAAGAAACAAGGCAGGGGTATGGGAGACAAGTAGAGGTGTGCAAAATAGTGGATAACTGGTTCATATTAACGATTATTTTATCGAACCGTTAAAAATTAACGGTTAATGTTACAGTAACATAATTTTTGTAGAGGTAACTGTCTGTTCACCGTTATTATTATTTTTTAAAAAAACTAAACCTTAAAGGTTAAAGCATGAATGAATATCACAAGTTTTTTTACATGATCAAACCTTATTTAAATACTCTGTATGTGTTATCATTATTTTAGAAGACTCAAATGAGCTAAATAATCATACAATTAGTTTCACAATATTAAGTGTACAAGTGCATAAAAATGAAATGAAACAGTTAGCGTTAACCGTTAATCGTACCGTTAAATACTGATTAATCGTTTATCGGTTATCGTTACTTAACGGTACAATTACCTTTAGCATTCCAATAACCATTATAACGGTTAATCGTACCGTTAAGGCTTAACGGTACGCCCCCTAGAGACAAGGAGGCAAAACAAAGCGTCACCCCTCATTTACTCATCTAATATTTTTTGTAATTTGATAACAATAATAAAAAAATACTTTTATATTGTTGTCTCCTTAATTTCTACGTGGCATTGGTAATTTTAGTATGAGTTTAGGGGATTCAACTGAACTCATACTAAAAAACATTATATCTTTTAAAACATAATCCAATTTTTATGTAACTTCTAGCTATTTGGTGAAACACTTTCAATGCCACACTCTAGACCGAGGTTTGAATCCCAGCACTTTGCTTTTTTTTTCCCCTCTTCCTCATTTCTCAACCCCAACCAGCAGGTCCACACTCCTCTCATTTCTTCAACAGCCCAGCAGCCTAACCCCAAGCTTGCATGGCTCAGGCCCCCTCTGCAGCTCTGCCACCTGCCGGTTGCTGCTCCGGCGTCCCCCTGGCCTCCACCCATTAATGCTCTAACCATGCAGAATCACAGTAATGCACCATATGCCCCCACTAATTTTATGATCTTGGATGTAACTGTTTTCTGGCACATTGCACAAATGCATACAAATCCAGAAATCTCAACCCTTAAAACAAGGTAAGGAAAGCAAAACTTGACGGTGACATTCGAAGCTTAGAGCATTACTGCATTAGGCATAGCAACATAAGTCAAATATTCTACATGTCCTAGTAGCGGCTAACTTTGGGGGTGCCCTTAAGACATTGGTAAATAACATAGTAGTGTATCAAATCAAAAAGGCTCTATGGACTCTACTGGGATTAAATGCACTGTTGCACTAACTATAGTTAGCCTTCTAGGATTCGTACGTACTGAACAACACAAATGAATTTATGTAGGCGCTCTTAAGTTTTGTCAATCAAGACGGAGTCTTCAGTCCTTTATCACACATTTCGACTTCTAGTAATTTCTACATTTTTCTTACTATTTTCTCTTTCTCTATCTCCTTTTATAGAAAGTTTTTTGTATTAAAAGTTCCTAGTAAAATCATATTGAAGGATGAATATACTTTCATTAAGGCTTGTTAAAATAAAAAAACTTCTATCTAACAAGTAAGTATACTTACTTTTGAAGTTAGTATTGATCCTTCCAATGACAACGGCGAGAGTGTAAAAAATGTTCTCTTCAATGACTTATGTGAAAAACAAGTTAAAGACGATGACGTAATAGATCATTTTCAAATCCCATGAAAACCCGTCGTATTCAGTTGTAATTTTTAGTCATCATTTTAGTCGCTCATTTGAATGGTTGGAACCTCGAAATGTTTTTTGTTATTTAAAATTTTAGATTATTTTATATATTGCTTTATATGGTAGATTTCAAACCCATAATACAAAAATCCTGTCATCGTCACTGCTACGTGGTAAGTTAGTTGGTAGCCTGATTTCCTCAAAAATTCTAAATATATACATGAATAATCCAAACCACCAAATCAGCCATCTTGAATCCCGATCATGGAGCAACCCCACCCTTTCACGTACCCTCATCCCTTTCCATAGCTTACACACCACATAAATGTACGCAAGTTTTTTAGGTGACTGGGTACGGATTGCTAATACAAAGTACTGTACTGCTTACTTTCCCTCTATAATTTGAATCATTATTTCGTTAATTATAAGTTATAATTTATAACTGATCAGACTCTATATTTATAACTGATCAAACTCTATATTTTCCTCAATTTCCTTAATTTAATGCATGATAAGCAATGTAATAAACACGTCTCTCATGCTGAGCTGAGGCAGTGCTTTTTGGGTGTAGCACTAGCACCACTGCACGAGATGATCGTGTTATGCATTGAGATGACTAATCTGATAACTAATGATACGAAGTACTGTGATATACCATAAATTATTCACTAGATTAAAGTTTAGTTGTTGAGTTATTTAAGTAAGGGGATTACTAGGATTTGAAGTAACTTTGACGCTTGTAATGTATTTAATCACGTCAAGGACATGTTTAACTTTCTCTCTTGAGTTTATTATCTCCAATTCTCCATACCATTAATCATTACTCGCGCATTTTCTCAAGATCGTAACTCTTCAATCCCATTTGATTACTTAGTATTTCACATTACTCCGTATTTACTCTTTCTTAATGTATGTAGACCCGATTCGAATCAGTGGATCCATATCCGTTTTTACGGATATGAGTCTTTAAAATTTAGACCCAACGAATCCGGGTAGGATATGGGTCCTGTGACTGAAAAACGGATCCGAGTACAGGTCTAATCATAATACCTGAATCTAGATCCGTTACCCGTTTTTTCATTTACTCATTTATACTTGTTTGTATTGTTATTCAAAAGACATGTAAAAATTTGATTTTATTCATTTTTACTTTATTGTTTTGTAATATTTGAGTAGTTATATGAATTATATTCAAATATTGAACTTACATCTTTCGTTGGACTATTGTTGTCGATGTAAAATGCGGATTTATAAATTTGAAACTTATTTTTGTCGCAAAAAAATATGCAAAATATGTAGGATCCGTTTTGGACCCGGATCCGTTGGATTTACTTTCCATACCCAGCGAATCTGGATCTGGATATGGATCCATCCTTGAAAAACGGATCTGGATCCATATGGATTCGATCCATTGCCATCCCTACAGGTAAACCTTTTGAGAATAACATGTTAAAGAAAAATAAAAAGGACGTAGGGCGTGTAGAAAATAGAGTCACAACGTATGACAAGAACAATTAAACAATGTTTTAGGCGTGATACGCTTTCCCAAAACAATATTCCGACTCTATATTGAGCATGATGTTTCACATAATTTACTTTCGAGATACAAAAAATATCAACTATGGTCACGCTCAATGTGAACACTGTCAAATGGAAACAAACTATGAAGTATTTTGTGATGATAAATAAAACTCTTCTTTTTCATCATATGAGAGGCCTCATATTTATAAAATGTTATCTTTGAAACAAAATGTATTGTTTCAAAATAAATATGAAATAAAACATTTTTGTTTCAAAATAATCATGAAACAAAATGTATTATTTCAAAATAATTGTGAAACACAATAAATTGTTTCACAAGAAAACACGTCTTTTCATATGTAAACATATTTTATTTCTTATATTATTTAAGTTACGACACAGTCGATACTTTAATCAAGTAACTTAAACTTAACATAACATGAAATAAAAAATTAAATACTCTAAATGTAACATTAGCATAAGTAGCAATGTTTTTGTTATGTGCTATGAGTGCCTAGGTTTGATTAAAGCATCACAATTTAACATGACGTAATCTGCTTTCGTTTTTTTCTTCCTTCTTCGTATTGCTACTTCATAAATCATAATAGAGCCTTGAACTTCTCAACGTACACTAAGAGTCTAAGAGTCAAAAAAATAGCTAGCAGGCACAACTACCATATACACCAAAGTTCAAGATGAACATAATAACACCAAAATGTCATTCAATTCAAGCATAAGATTTTTTTTAATTAAATATTAGTTAGGGTATATCTGAGGACGCCGCAATAATATCTGTTCAAAAGATATCCAACTCGAAAGTCGGTTTCTTGCACGCCTAGCGGTGGGATGATATCAAAGGCCGCTACTGCAATGTCGCCTGACACAGCCATAGCCCAGTCTTCGATTTTTCTATTGAAATCACTCCTTAACTACTTGGCTTCTTTATATTTTAGCCGAAATTCGGACCCATAGTAATGGCCAAAACACACAAGATACGAAGTGCATGCTTGAATAAAAAGGCGTTGTTATCCTCTACTCCCTCTTTCCCTTAACCTTACCCTTACCCTTACCCTTACCCCGTTTGACTTTTCGCGATCTCCAATACACGAATTTAAACCTTTTTATCTTCAAATCTGTAAGGCAAAAAATTATAAAAATTTGATATTCTAAAAATTTACCTTAAGATTCATCCAACAAGATCCCATTTGAATATATTATTTCTTATAACATGATGAGAATTTATGGTCAAAATTTTTGAACTTTGACTCTATAAACAGAAATGAAGCAATCTTTGAGGGACGCAGTGAGTATTGTTTTATGAATTACACAAGAGTAAATTCACACATTACAGAATAGTCGAGTCAATAATTCAAGCAATAGATACACACAAGATTAAATTCATAAATTACACAGTGGATAAACAATTAAATATTATTTCAAAAAATAATAAAACAAGTAAGGACCCGTTTGATATGAAAAGCTAATGGAATAGAGTTTAAAACTCATTTCTCACTAAAAGCTATTTAGTTTAGAAAAAAAGAAGGAAATAATATTTTAGTCCGTGTTTACCATGTATTCATTTAAACCTCACTGCCTTGCTCCAACTTTTGAATATCGTGTTATTATAATACTTATTATTATTATTACAGTTATTATTATTGTTATTATCATTTTTATTCTATTTATTAAATTGATTACTATTATTATTAATATATTTATAAATTTTTATTATTCTTATTATTCTTATTACTTTTTTCTATAATATTTATTATTATTATAATTATTTTTAATTACGGTTGTTAAAATCTAAACCAACGTAACCCAATAAACTACTTGAAACTGACTTGGACATGACTTGATTTTGACCCCAAAATAAGACCCTTAAATTGAACCAACCCGAAACCGATTTGACCCGATATTTGAAGATTCAAACCCAATCTGTGTCGAACTGTTATAAACCCGTCCCTTTCTACAGAATCGACTCAAAGACAACCCGAAGTCGATTGAACCCGACAAAGAGCCTGTAGTTGACTTAACCCAAAACTTGTTATAACCAGTCTAGGAACCGACCCGAATTGACCTGAATCGACCTGAATTGACATTGACCCGAACTCGAGGAAGGAAATAACTGATTTGACCTGACCCAACTTGACCTGACCCGATAGGTCAAATCGACTCGATTTAACCAGAATCGATAAGCGCCGCCCCGCAATGGGTTAGCCCAGAATTGTCTTGTGGACTCGAATTTACAACCCTAGTTTTAATATTGTGAATATATAAAAATAAAAATATTTTTATTGTTAATATCAAGATTATATAAACTATTCATGGTTGAACTAAAAAATAAGGAACTAAATCTCATTCATTTGTTAAACAAAAAAACTGAAAAGGACTTTAAACTTATTCCCGTACTTAACTAAACAATTCTCTAAAACTGATTTCATTCCTCACAGGCATCATTCATGATTCCATTGTATTTCATTTCTACAATCCCAACCTGTTGGGCCTAGATAATGAAGGTTTCCTATGCTCTTTCCTTATCCACTTGCACGTACAAAATCTCCATAGCAACAATTATTATTCATTTTTATTTCTAACCCATCATCTAATTAAATTAGTATAGTAAAGGAGTTTAGATACAAATAGGTATAGTGTAAGGGGGATAAGAAAAGTTAAGGTTTTAATAGTTAAAGAAAGTGTTTAAAATAGTAAAATAGAAAAAACTTAGTTAACACTACAATGAATAAAAAAAAATAGAGAAAGTATATTTATCACTATACCAATAATGTCATGATGTTTGATACTCGTAGTTAAAAAAAGTTATGGAGTTTTAAAATACATTCCCATCATGCAATATCATTTGTTTGATGAAGGATTTTTTAATCGATTCACTTTATTATGCACTCCGTATTTTTTAAATTTTAAATAGTTTAAAAAAATATCGTATGAGCTTTAATTATAGAGTTATTTTATGAATTATTGGTTTTTAATAATACCAACAAGTACTTTATCGGCGCAAAATAATACAAACTTTGGATTTAGCTTCAAAGAATACTAACTTTCGCTGACTATAGAAAGAAAAGGCAACGACCCCTCTGAATCGTATCTACTTTGTTTAGGAACACAAAGTTAGAACTTCTCTACGCCCACAGGGCCACACATAAAAGGAAAGCGGTCCCTTACCTCGTGACCTCTATCTCCTTGCCAAATGATAATGACGGTGAACGTATTAGAAATATAGCTGAATATTATGGTTAAAGATAAAATTATTTTTAACTAATAAAAATGTTAACTGCTTTACAAAAACTAGTTTATAGCTAACCAAAATGTAAATTAACTAATAAAAAAAGAGTAATGAAAATTGTTAATTAATTACTCAAAATTGATCTTAACTAACCATTATTGATTTTAGTGAGATTGATTAATAATATTAATTATATTTTAATAATCTTCTAATAATAAAATAAAAACTCAAAGTAGATTATTCTCTTATATTCCTAATTTCGTTATTAATATATCATTAATTACAAAATGAATGAAAGTTGGTATTATTTGAAGAATTTTAAAGGTTGTATTATTTAACACCAATCAGTATTCCGTTATATTAAAATGTATGAATTAATAATATTTGCTACATAAATACTTTTTGCTTCAGAAGTGAAAAAACGAGAGCATAAATTGATTATCCAATAAAAATTAATTGTATGATACTTTATATACTCCGTATTTATAAATGAAATTCTTTTGATAAAATGTATCTATCATTCAATCAAATAAGTAACTAATTTACATGTAAAAATTTATAGTTCAAATGACAAATTGAGGTTAAAAATGATAATTCAAAGTGGGTTGAATCAATTAGATGGAGTTAGTTATTTAGTTAAATCGGAGTAAAAAGTAAAGCTGAGTTATTATAATGCATCCAAAATGTAATGTGGACAAGAATTAGTTCTATATTTCACTACATTTTTCATTATTAGTATATTATTGTTTGATTGGGACATATGCTTGCGACCTATTGGTTCATAAAAAGGGAACATATAGACCGACTGTACTCTATAATCCTTTTTCAAAATAAATAAATAAGAAAAACATGTGGTACTGTGCCCATTTACATCCTTGGTCAATGGTCCATCCCTTCATGTCCCCAAAAAAAGAAAAAAAAAACACAAAATGCAACAATTTAGTTGGCTTCAATATTGGGCCAAGAGGAGCCAGTATAGGTCTCATGGGCTGTCATATAAGAAGTATTGGATTGGGCCTCAGCACCAAGTCATGTAAGAGGAACCATAAATCTAACTTTAAGGCCAGTAAGATGGATCACTTACCAAATTACTTTGATAGGTCTAGAAAATAGCCCAAGCTACGTACCAAGATCACAAAAAATTCTCAACATTTTTTCTCATTCAAGTATGTGTTTTACCTAGATTTTGGTAGAAGCACATAAGCTTCTAAGTATGAAAATGATCGTACAATTAGGGTGGCAAACGGATCTGGTTGGGTCGGGTTTGCGTTCGAGTCACCTACTTTCGAGTAAACTCTACCAACCCAAACCTAATCTATTTAAATTTATGTGTCAAAAATCTCTACCCTAACCCGCTATTTTCAGGTCGAATTTTCGGGTCGGATCGGTTTTTGCCACCCCTACGTACAATGAAAATGATTAGACCTGACATCATAGTACATATATCTATCATCTTATAGGTTTATAACAATCAGCAGTTGAGATATCGATACAGATGAAGCTATCATATTTCATAGATGATGAACTCAGACCGGGAAATTTGACAGATTGCACCCCAGAAACAGATAAAAATCCATAGGAATATGTAATACATCATACTAAAATACGTAGGAAGTACATATTGGAGAGATGTACAAAAGCTTAACTTAAGAAAGCAGTGTTACTGGCAGAAGTTCCAGTTGCAGACGAAGTTTATGCCAAAGTACAAAATATAAGAGCATATGTCTGAGCTGCTGTTACAACCTTACACACACAAAATGACTACTCAGTAATCATATATGCGGGGATAGTGGATACAATTGGTCTCGTGAATCATGACAATAGAACATCAACATTTATGGATTACAGCTTGGATTCACAGCCACTTTTATGAAGCCTTTTGTAAAGGCAAAATCATGAACATGGATTATTGGTCATGGTAGCCAATTTGGCAAGAAATTGTTGGCACTAGCTCCTGCTCCTGCCGCACTTACTGGATCAGGCTGGTATCTGCAATTCCACACGATATTAGGCATACTGGATGATACCCGAGCCACTATATTTAAGAGGAAAAAGAAAAGGTGGGCATACGTACCCCATTTGTAGTGTTGGTTCACATTCTAGAGGGTGAAAAAAGCTACTGTTATCATGAGCCTGAGCAGGCTGTCTTCCATAACCAACATCTGGCACATTCCATTGAAGAGAACTTGCTTGATTTGCTTCAATCAACTGTATCAATTCAAATGTAAAGTAATTCGCGTTAGGATACTTCACGATATATACTATTATCTCCGTTTCTTATATTTTTCCTTTTTGATTTTTCACGGTTTATCAAGATACGACTAAAAATGTTTTTATCTGTAAAGTAAGATTAAAATTATGACATTTTTGTTTAAAAATTTAAATTGAAATGATTTCAACAAATTTTATTTTAATATTAAGTATAATATGATGATAAATTTATTGTTAAATTTTTTAAAACTTTAACTTTATAAATAAAAATAGAGTAAAAATAAAGCAACGCATGAAGTATCAAATAAAGTCCTAAAAATCATGCAAGTGCATAACTCAAATCAAGGTCAAAATCAATATGATTAATTTCACTCATGCCGCTAGTGATATAGATACTCCCTTTATCCGGAGTAAGTTTTCTCTTGTTACTATTACGACAACTATACATTCAGATGAGGGTAGGGATGTCAAATAGGGTCTATAGGTCAATTCTGGGTTGATCCATCACGGGATAGTTTGGATTAAATTGGGTCAATTTGGCATGTCGGTTTGGGTCGGGTCATTATCGTGTTGAATTAAATCAGTTATTTGCTTGCTTGAGTTCAAGTCAGATTGTATTTGGTCCATGTCAAGGTTGATTTTAGTAAAATAGGGTTAGTCTCTGAACGGGTTGTATGAGTTCGAGTAGATTTCGAGTCAAATCAATTATGGTAATTGATAGCCTCGATTTCGGTTGAAATTCAATTTGGGCTTTATCGAGTTCGCATCGGATCATTAATGACATGTTATCGATTTTTACTCAGTATTTGACTATTTTTTGTATTTATCCCAGGTCATATCAGGTCATTTGACTCATTTCTAGTCAGCTCATGTGATACTGATTACTTATTTTTATATGATGATTATTTCATAAATTGGACAATGATGTTGATAAGTCAAAATAAAATAAAATATTTAAGAGCTAATGATTATTAGATGTGTATTATCGTATCAAACTAGTATAGGATATGTATCTTTAGAGTATCAATGTATGATATGTATCATTATATTATTATCTATATCAATAATGTACATTAATGCATATATATGATATAAATATATAATCAATTTGATGATTGAATTATTCAATCAAATACGAACAATCTAAGTACCAAATATCACATATAGACATATCTATCAAATAAACTCAAATTCGAATAAGCAATTGAGTATGACAGATTTAATCGAATCAAATCAATAGTGAAAACTAAGTACTTTGATATATTTATAAATGCATAATTTTTAATATATACTTAAAAGTTATAACATATATATGATGTTAAATTTATATATACGTAAGTAAAGAAATTGTAATATGTTTAGTATGAATGAGCAAGGACAAGTTCGAATAAGTGAAGTTAAATCATATTAATATAGATTAGTTAAAATAAATTGCATGGGTTTAAATCAAATATGATCTTATTGATCACTAGACCTTGAATGATATAAATTATGATTGACTTAATGAGTTTTGTATTTCATGAGTGATTTCAGTTAGTGACTTATAAAAAGCTAAGAAATATTAGTAGAGTTATAAAAGCGTAATTATTTGTTAATATATCCTTATAAGTTATACCATAAGTTATAGAATAATAGCTAAATTGATAAAAATTATTTGGTTTCAAGGTTATTAGAAATTGGGGTAAAAAATAGGTCGGGCAAGATTAGGTCACATTCACATATATTTAGATTGTTAACATATTGAGTGAATTCGGGTACGGGTTGTTATAAATCGGGTTATATCGGTTATTTGTCGGGTTCAGACGGTTTTGGATTGGGTTGGGTCCCTAACGGGTCAGACACAAATTGTGTTTGAGTCTTCGAATATCGGGTCAAATCAATTTCAGATTGACTTTAGGTTGGGTTAGGTTGGTTTTCGGGTCATAATTAGGTCGGGTCCGGATCGATTCGAATAACTTATTGATTTTTGCATTGTTATGGTACGGGGAATAAAAAAGAAAAAATACCCTTAATTTAAGAGTCCTGTTCGCTTCATTCAGCATATGTTCCTGCAGCAGCAAAGACAATCTGTTGAGTTAAGCAGCAGAAGCAATGGTTTTGAGGATAACTAGTATGAATTCGTGATTCCTCTAAAACTATTCATTCCATTTTCTTTTGTTCTTCTTATTTGAAATCTATAAATTTTAGAGTCAAATTTTGACCATGAATTCTTCCTAATTTGTAAGAAAAAACATAATCAAACGGGGTATTAAGATATTCGTTTCAATGTATATTTTTTCAAATATCAACTTTTTATAATTTTTGCAAAAATACAATTAAAAATATTAAAAATTTAATTTTGCTTTGAGATCTGTACAAAAACAAAAAGAAATGGAAGGAGTATAAGCTACTAGCTAGTTTACCTTCCTTTGAAGTTCAGTGAGTTGATCCACCATGCACTGGGTCTGCTAGGAAAAGTACATATATAAACCAAAAGAGCCAAAATAATAAGATCAATAATGAAAAATTCAACAGCAAACTACGACGCTTATCGAATGAATCAGGTTGAGTTAGTTTCATTAATTTAGACCTTGATGTCTAGTTCGTTCTTCTTACTGAGTTCTATGAAATGTTTTTGGAAAAACTTCAATAATTAGTCACCTTCATTTGGGGTATGAAAGGAAAAAAATTAGTTAATTTCAGAGAAAAGAATATGAGTATATTCGAATTCATACTAGATATATGTTACAATATATATATTTAGAGGTATGGTGGTAGTTTCAATTTCAAGGAGTTCAACTTCTTTTCTAATAATACTACTTCAGTTTGGATTCCTTTAAAAGATTATTGAATTGAAAATATGATAAATTGTACAACTTTATTTTCTATAGTATAACTTCAACTTTAAGTAGTATAACTTTAATTTCTAACAGTTTAGTTTAAACTCTATATAAATCTTGAAACTTATATCAGTTATATTTTAGACATTGCTCAAAAAATACTTTGTAAAGAATTGATTAGACTCCATGAACATTTGCTAACGATATGTTAAACTGAAGGTTGAAAGATACACTACCCAAATGCCATGTATACCGAATTAATAGTATGATGGCTTAAAATTAAACAAAACATATTCAGTGCCAAATACACCTTTTGGCAGAATGAAGGAAATGAGACACTGCTAGACTGCTAGTGTTACCATTGTCTTAAAATTTGCCAACTATGTTAGGATTGTTCACAGATAGTTAATTAAAGTTCTCTATCAGATAGTCAATATTCAACTATCACAAACTTCTTTATATACTTCTGTTCATATGTAGTTAACCATAAAATTCATTTGCAAACCACATTTTTCCAATCTACCACAGGTGAAAAAGCAAGGAAGTTGAATCGGTATGTACCCTAATTGATCTGATCTGCTTCAGAGACATATCAAGCTGCCTCTCAAGTGATTCAAGTTCTTTGCTGCTAAGAGGACCAAGATCCTCTCCCAAGAGATTCCTGGTATAAATATGAGAAACATTATACCCTAAGTTCATGCACATAACTCCAGTGGAAGAAAACTTCACATATAAGTCCATCTTACTTGTGTGCCCGCTGCAGGGCCTCCAATCGTGCTTTAAGCTTCAGATACTCCTGCTGACTACTTATTTCCTTCATCCAATCCAATCAAGGAGAAACAGTGGTCAGATACGTTGGAAAGGATTCATTAATCTGAACAGAAATTACTAATAATCCATGATGAAGACTGTGCATGCCACAAAAACAACTAGTACATCTGAACTTAGTCAGGGTGCACTCAGTCTTACTGTTAATCATTGAAATATAGCCAAGAGTCGTCATGAAGATTTTTAAAAAAAATAAAACATAAATATAAGATGGAGTACTACAAGTATAAGTATTAGTCAAAAGAATTTTAGGGTTTATATAAGATGCATATCTTGAAACGAAGCAAGAAAATTCAAGGTACAATGCTATACAGTATACATAACAAACCATTCATTTTGTAAACAAGAATGAAGGAGACATGACTAACTTAAGCTGTGAACAGTTAATTCTACACCATTGATTATTATTCCCATCAATCCATATTATGTGATGAATCAATAAACTGTTCTTAATTTACCAACATTTTAACTATTATACCAATACAATAACTAACCATCTCTTACAACTTTACAAGTATATGGGAATGAAGTAACCGTTGGAAAAATCACTTAACAACGGATATTCCCCTTTCACTATGCAAGGACCAGGCAGAATCATCAGATAAATTAAATTAACCACATTTCATCTAGAGGCAAGTTCTCAAGCAAATTATGACAGGGAAATCAACATGGGACAGAGAGTAAAATCAATACATATGTTGTGATTGACTTAAGTATCCAAATCATTATGATAGGACTTCTTATGGGAAACATATGTCTCCATAATTCTGCTCTTTTATTCAAATTCGCCATTAAGTCATTTCCCCTCCTTTGTAAGATTGTAACAATAAGTACATATTCGTCAATTTCAAATATTGCTATTATCAAACTACGTAGTAAATTATAGGTAGAACTCCTTTTATTCTAAACACAACTTATAAATATATGTTGAACAAGAGAATCCACTGTTAACATTTTTGAGAGTAACACATGCACAGCATAGGTGATACCAGGGCCTCTCTTGTAGAGACAGTGTTGTCCGGGGGTCCATAGTTGCTCTTTTGATACCTGTCCAGAGTCTTCAGCATGCTAGAAGGCAAAGAAAATATATGGTGAGAACCTTTACTAATTGAGACATATTTAAAGATAAAAATTACAAAACCATTAACCTTGGTCCAATGCAATATAGAACTACACTCCTACAAAGAATATTACAGAAGATTACGCAAATATTAAATGCAGTGCTCACACATGATCAATGAGATACCCATTCATGCTGCAGAAAGCAAGAAAAATACTACTCCACAAGTAGCGGGCATTGTTTTATGGAGTATTGGTGAGAGGGATCATCGTAGCAAAAGTCAAAGACTGAGCATGACAAAGTAACTCTTGCATCAAATGCAAGTATTTCAAACCAGCAGTTTGCAAGCAAGGTAGCCAAAAACCAGCCGCTGATAGCAGCATGTCACTTAAGCTAGAATGACTTCTTAAGAAAGAGGTGCTATCTCAAACCAGTTCTAGTAACATAAAGACTTGTCATTTTGCAAACGCCCCCACACTACAAACAAGATCTGTGAAATAGATAGGTGCTTCTACAGAAATATTTAATTTGTCAAAACAAAAAATTATACCACAAAAAACATTATATTAAAATGTTGTTCCTTTTAAAGATACTATATACGAAACTATCCCAGCTTTATATATAGAAGTCATTGCATAAATAGTACATACATCAACTCAAAATATAAGACTAAAACCAAATGCAAATTTGAAGCAATGTATGGCTCGTACTTCCAAGAAAATGAGACAAAACTCATGAACTAATTTCTGTTTTCCATTTTCTATTCAATTTTTTTAAGAAAACTAAAGAAAAATAATTTCTTGGAATAAAAAAGGGAACATGGATCTTACAACTGATGCAGATGTAATTTTTCAGGAAAAGAAAGAAGCTAGTATGATTGGATGTTTTGTGTGGATACCAACAAGCTTCAGCCCTTTTGTCACAATGTCACCTCAGAGGCATCACAAAACCCAGATAAATAGAGGGATGAATCAGAATCTTAGATCCATGAAATAATTAAGCATCTCAGTAGGATCTAGGGAGAAATCCACTGGTTTCTTAGCGTTACAATGATGATTTTATCTAACTCTCTCGAGAGGGAAAGGAATTGTCCAAAAATTTTTAATCAGCTCAAAATATTACAGATCAAAGAAGAGCAGGAATTTACTAAGAAATTTCTGGAAATTGGAACCCCAAAAACATGAAAATCTGAATAAACTCGTAAACAATATGAAAACCCTAATTATAAATATTATATAGAAAGCATAAGCACCTTAATCATGTGGATAAAAGTACTCAATAAATTAAGCAAGGGAATTATTTAAGATGATCCAAATCCCAAAATTCATGATAGATTTATTAAAGATTAATATTTTACTTTAAACCTAGGATGAATCATAAGAAACCCTAAACCAAAAAAAAAAATCACATAATTGAACAATCATATAAAGTAGTTCAATTATTAGCATGTACAAAAAAAAAGTGTGGGTCTCAATAATAAACACAAATTAAACAAATTAAAATATTTTATTTTGACTGCCAAAATCTTCAACAAATAAAATAATAGTGAGAAATTTTTTTCGAAAAAATGATAAAAAAAAAATTGCTCGTAATTGAAGCTAAGTTGAAATTTGAGCTGCAAAGAAATGGAAACAAACAAAACCAAACAAAAAAGATTATTAATAAAGATGATCAAATCATAAAGAGAGAAAGCAAAGAATTAATACCATGTTTGGTTTAGCGAAGAAATGAAACCAAACAACAGAAAAAAGAAGGTTGGGAAGAGGAGGCTATTGTTAGTAATCCAAACAGAGGACAAACATTACATGAAAGCAGATCTAATGCTAAACTGAACTAAACACACAAAAGAGCACAGAAAATAATTATAGGAAAAAAATAACTCATATTAAAAAAAAAAAAATTCACACAAAAAAATGCTAAAAACGCTGAGACATTCACCAAAACGGAAACCTATGCCCATCTTACCCCCCTCTTTCCCAAGATCGTTAATATTTTCAAAACAAAATTTTAACATAAATAAAGGAGTAAACTTTATTGTTAATGAATGTATATTTTTTATATTATATAGTTTGAATTTAATGAAAAAGAAAAGTACCTAGGGCTGCTGCAGAATTCGTAGAGCTTTCCTCTATTAGAGAAGATGATGAGAGCAACTTCTGCATCACAAAGTACAGAAAGTTCATATGCTTTCTTCAAAAGACCATTCCTTCTCTTTGCGAAGGTTACTTGTCTGTTGATCTTGTTTTCTATTCTCTTCAATTCAACTCTTCCTCTCCCCATTTCTCTCTTTCTTTCTTCTTCTCTTGTCTCAGTTGTCTCAATATGAAAGCTAGCCAGCTCCTTGCTTTTTATTCATGAGCTTGGGTTTTATTATTATTATTATTATTATTATGAATTTATGAGGGTACTTTATTAGATAGATGAAGCCCTTTGTTCTTTGATCCTTCATCTCTAATCATAACATTTTTTTTTACTCAATTACTTTAGTATTTCTTTTTGTGGGCCAATAATGCCATGTCCTAGTTAATGAGATATTTTTGATGGAGCATCTTGTTAAGATATGATTTTTGGATATGTTAAATTGCAGTGGTATTTAGGGTGGGTTTACAAAGTTATATTTCGTTCTGTATTCTCTTCTTTGTATATATGGTGCTATATCTCGAAAAGACAAATATTCGTTGAAAATTTTACTTATCTAAGAGATTTAGGTAAGTTATCATCACTTTTTGTAGAAAGTACTAAGTATACATGTAAGCACGTCTTATAAGGTTTACAAAATTACAAGTACTTCTATTTTTAGGTTTTGTAAATAATTATGTAATCCCTCATCCACATCATAATCTATAATAAATAACTCCTTGAATAATAGTTCGTGAAATATTTAATCCATCTCAATATATACTTGATATGATTCTATTCCGCAAAAGATTTGTCATCGAGTTAAGTATTGTAAGCCGGTCTTTATTTTGTTTTGTTTTTTTTTTTTTAATAAAGAAAGAATTGTAAGTTTGGAATTCAAGGAAAGATTTTACTCAAAGTCGTGAGAGGCTTTTGATAGTGTACTCTTGTTCTCCCACCCCTTCCGCTTACTGTAACTAACTTGCTTGTCAACTAAACAAGGCATTAAGTTTAATTAAATCACTCTTATCCTACTTGGTTCACTAGAATGCCTCCCTTAAATTTCATACATCTTTATCCTCCATAGTTTGTGCATATGAAAGACATTATTATGTTGGCCTATAGATAACCACAGTACATCAAATCACGAGGCCGTAGCTAACTTTGATTGTGTTTGACATCTAAATGAGGTCCATATGTGTATAATTATCTTGTTGGGTTTTTATATGACTGATAAACCAAGACATATAACAGAAGCATATAATAATTTTACAAAATTGTCTACGCATACCCTATACAAAAATGTACATTTGAGGGAGCACTTGATCTGATGTGCATACCCGCAATCACATGTATGTTCAATACATATGCCGTGGAATGACTATGACATTATTAGACGATCTAGTTATTATATACTCGATCCGTACTATGTATACCTGTTTTTTTAGATAGTATTTTACCTTAGTTGCAACTTTAGCGAGGTATAAAGCAAAAAGAATGGATCTTACTTGTAAAACTAGATTTGTTTGCTATATACTCAATGGTAGGGCCGGGGTGTGAAAAAAACCGTTACCAAACCGTTAACTGCGAATAACCGGGTCATATTAACGATTATTTTACCGAATTCAAGAGTTCAAGTCCCATATCCCCATCAAGTTTCCACTTCTCCAGGTATGGACTTTTTTCATGTTCCTATTTTAGCATAACATCATATGATTGAGCAAATATCCATTATTTTAGCATATGGTTTATAAATATTGATTTATTGAACCCACAAATGAAATGTTATATCGCTTTGGGTTAGCCACATATTATCATATTGGATTTGGATACCACTTTGAAATTTTAGTTTTAACATAGTAATTACCTAATTTGTCTTGTAAATTTCATTCGATATAAATAAACCAGCTAGATACATTTATATAAAGATCTCACATAAACTAATTAGAGGAACGGATATTACTTTTGTTTATATCCAAGTTAGCTCTGTTAAATTTAGTCTAAGATAATCAACCACAAACTTATTTTGTTATACAATAATAAATTTATTAAAAATAAATTAAACGGTTAGCAGTTAACCGCTAACCGTACTGTTACTTAACGATACGGTTAACCATTTTCAATCTCCATTATAATGGTTAATCGTACGTTGAGTCAACGATACAGTTAATCGTTAATGAACACATGACTATGGTATCATGCATTCCCATTCATTTTCAAAACTTTTATTTTTATCCTATTCATACCTTATTTGGCATTGCAATATGAATAAATGAAAAATCTTAACAGTAGGGTAACAGTTGGTCTCGTAAAAGTAAGCTGTTTATGGCAGAAGTTTTCTACTAATTGATTTTAGTATTGCAGTTTAACTTAGGGTCGTTAGAGTGAGGGAAGAGTGCTGTACAATTGAAGTTGATTGATTGGACGCTGGTAGTTGGAACTTTAATATAACCAGGGATTTTGGACACGTGTCGACATTTGAAGGGCGTAAGTCACTGAAAAACCCACTGCAAGTTTTGCGGGTTCGGGCAATCATATGATCTATCCTTAAAGCGTGAAAAACAACTTCGTACATCTTCAAACATTTAATCCATAAAAAAAATGGAAAAAAAATTACAGCTACATTTGACGGAAATACCCCTATCTTGAGAAATTAGATACTTCGGACTTCGGGGTTAAAGTGTAGGGTTTGTGATGTCAGTCAGTATCAAGGCAAAAGGGTTTTCAATGGAATTTTTATTACATCAGTACCGTTTACTCTTTGTATCGATTTTTTTTTATTTTTAAGCTTTTTTCAAAAAAAAATTTGAAAAATAAGGTACTGTTCAAACTATTTTAAAAAATAAGTCGAATTTAGGGTCGAACTAAAAACGCTGCCTCGAACAACGTTATACCTAATAAAAAACGCTGGTCATGACAGCGTTTTGCATGGGGCTAAATTTGGATGAAAATTTTGGGTCATATGAAAACGCTGCCCACGACAGCGTTTTTCTTTAGAATAATTTTGGATGTAGGAGGGTTAATCTGGGTCAAGGAAAAACACTATCCAGGGCAACGTTTTTCTAAAAAAAAAACTAAAAAAAAAACTAGGCCTCAGTTCTTTAAAAAAAAAAACTTAAAAAAAACTAAAAAAAAACTTGGCCTTAGAAAAAATGTTGCCCAGCGTTTTTCTTTTACCTAAACACTGCCCCGGGCAGCGTTTTCCCCTGACCCAGAATTCACTCTAAAACCCAGCCTCATGCAAAAACACTGCCCTGAGTAGCGTTTTTTTCAAGCTAAAACGCTGTCTTGGGTAGCATTTTATTTCTAAACCTAAATTGACTTATTTTTTAAATTTTTTTAAACAATAGCTTATTTTTCGAATTTTTTAATTTTTTTGGCTCAAAAATAAAAAAATTCCTTTGTATCCCTTAATTTTTTTTTAGTTATTTGACTTTTTACAGTCTACAAAATACAATTTAAAGTGTTTTTATTTCAAAATTCGTAAAATAAAAATTATAAAATTTTGATATTCAAAAAATTTATATTAATATACATATAATAAAGTCTTAAATATATTATATCTTATAAAATAATGAGAATTTATAATCAAATTTTTTAAATTTTAACTCTAAAAATAGAATTTTTGTCATGTGCTCTTGAAATTTTTATGCAAGTTGTGCTCTTGAATCTTGAGTGTACACCTTAGGATAAAAATCTATGCTTGGACCCTACTTATGGGTCAAAACTTGAAATGTTTCGGTTCTTTATAGTACTAGCACTTATAGAGAAGTAGATGACAGCTTTATTCTTGATTTTTAAAAAAAATGCTTAGTGTCACATATGAACCCAAGGAATTTTTTTTGGCAGCCTAACTCATGCATTAGACATTTACACACATATTCCAGCCGGCTCACAACATATTTACGTAATAGAAAGGATGAAGGCAATTTTTTTTTTCTTACGTAGTTACGTACTGTTATCATCAGATAATCTAGCTTAGTATGCAGTAACTTGTTTATATTTTAATTACTTAAAAGGCATCGTACGTACACTTACTTCATTGCTTGTACATGTTGCCCTCGAGGAAATGCAATACCAAATCATTGGTATGGTGCCATGTGTCGATTGTCGTCCAGTGGAAAATCCCTTCAATTTAGACAAAAAAACTGGAAAGTTGCACCTTTTCTCTTGTATCGTTGGATTAAAAAAACCAGTTTCTAATGGTTTTTACGGATGAAAATTACACTTTAATTTGATTATTACATAGTGATTTGTCTTTTTACGGTTTTAGTAGTTACCCCTCTTTTCTTAAAAATTTACCTCATTTGCCAAATTGGGTTGTATCTAAATAATTGCCCTGGTAAGTTGGACCACTTTATTACTCTTAAATTATGCATTGGGTTTTGTGGTAATTGCTGTTGGGTGGGCTACTAATTTCGGCATGTGTGATAACCCTTCCCTCCACTTTAACCTAACCCTATCTTTACTTCAATTGTCATCTCCCTCTTCCTCTATTCTCCCTCGATTGAAACCCAAGCTCTACTCATCAACGGGCCGTGTGCAAACCTTTCCTCCACTTTAACCTGACCCTAACTCTCAATTCTTAACAACATCTCCATCTTCATCCGTTCTTCCTAAGTTGAGGGATTCGTATTTCACTGATTCATGTGAGTGGTCGGAGTTTGTACCCGAAACTCCACCATCACCATCTCCTCGATCCCTCCGTCTACAGTGTAGCCACCTAAGGTTGTGCCTAGATCTACTCCCACTCCCTCCATTCCTTTGCCACCGATAATTAGCACCCCATATCCTTCATCCATCGGATTTGGTGGTTCTTGAAACCTCGAAAGCGGTATGGACCATTCCGAAGTACCGGAGATGATATGGAGTGAGGGAGGAGAGGAAATTGGACTTTGGGGGTGATTTTGATGGCTCTAATTGCAATGATGTTAGTGTCGGTGATGGATCTAGATCTGAGGACTTTGCCATTGTCGGTGATAGTTAGGATGAGCAATGGGTCCCTTCTAATCACGTCCCTAGTCCTTATGACGAGATGCTAAGGTTATTGCTTCCCGAATACTTCAAGAAACCCAAGATAAGATCTCTTCCTAATATTGACTCTTGCTTTTCTCAGTTCTATGTTTGATTTTATATGCTTATGGGCTTATGCTTGATTTTCTATTCTTATGTCATTTTCTCGATTTTCTCTTGCTCAATTTATGCCCTTTATGTTCGATTTTAAGTGAATTAGGAGTGATTTCCATGTTGTTCCTTTTTTTTGTGACTCTGTTGTATTTTGGGGGTTTCAGTTACTGTATGTCAGTTGGTTATTAGTATATCTGTCGTTCGTTACTTATGCTTACTATTGGTGTATTTAGGGTTTGTTGTTATACTTTGGGGATTGTTGTTACTACATCTTCTTGCTTGGAATTGGGGGTTGTTGTGACTCTGTTGTATTTTTGGGTTTGTTGCTGTTATTTGGGTTATTGTTGTTGTTGCATCTTGAAGACTCCACCTTGATATATTTTGTTACCTTGATGTATATGTATATGTATATGTATATGTTTTATATAAGTATGGATTATGGAAGTCAAAATGGAAATACAAACCCCTTTAATAAACTCGCGTAACATGTCCTCATACCATGCAATATGTTCATGCATATGCGTAGTTGATGTTGTTAGTTGATATTGCTTTATACGTTCCTCACC
This sequence comes from Dysphania ambrosioides, assembly GCA_026401315.1. Taxonomy (NCBI): domain Eukaryota; kingdom Viridiplantae; phylum Streptophyta; class Magnoliopsida; order Caryophyllales; family Amaranthaceae; genus Dysphania; species Dysphania ambrosioides. The sequence goes on along the minus strand of CM048671.1, from coordinate 19,770,420 downwards.
TCACGTTGCTTTTATCCTATACTAACGATTCATCTAATAAGTTGTTGTTAGTGGATAATAATTAATGTTTTTCAGATATAGCAATTCAAATTAGTTCCTTAAAATAAGGAGTTTTGTTATCCCATGGACTTCAAGCATTTGAATTAATTCAAACTCTATCAAGATAAGGTTGAACAATCTTCAAATTGGTCTTCCTAAGCTTAAGGAGTTGAATTGAAGATATGCTGGGTTGAACAACCTTTGTTGGACGTGCTCTCATAGAAGAACTTCAGTCAACAACCGAAATTCGAGTAACGAACATTCTATTACATTTCAAGCCCTTGAAGTGGTCAGTCAAGAACCCGAAGCAACGACTTTTTGAATAAATCAGTTATGAAGCCTATCCGTTGCACTTGTGTCTATATAAATAGATTGAAGCTGAAGCATTGAAAGAACAACAAGCCCTCCAATGTGATACACATCTAAGCTACAGCAAATTACTTTCCTCTCTAGTGCTTACTCTTTATTGTAAATTAGAATTGAGAGAAAAAATTACAAAGTATATCTTGTGAGTGAAAAAGAAATATCAAAATAGAGATATACCTTGAGTAAAGTTTATAATACTCAAAGGTTCAGAAAAAGAAAAGAGATTTTTATTTCTAGAAATTGAGACGCTAGAGTGTAGCTAGGGAAAGCTACGATATAGAAGATTGGGTGATAATCTTTGAAGGTGGCTTTAGGTCTCTAAAGGAGGAAATAAAGATCGTTAAATCCTAAGGGTAGGAAACCCTAGGCGAAGACTTAGGCACATTGCCGAACTTTATAACAAATACTCGTCTACTTTACTTATTGCATTTACATATTCGTTTTGCTTTACCTAATTCTTTCATCTCCTAATAGCCTATTCTGTTCAAAAGCCTGAAACATACTTCAAGCCCTTGAAACCTGTTTTAATTATTTTTCGCATCTCAAAACCCGTTTTAAAGCCTTGAAAGCCTAACTCGAAAAACGACCATACTCTATTCACCCCCCCTCTAGAGTATATTGATCATATCCTATCTCCTATTGATTCTTCACATCTCATTGGTGGGGGTTGTTGTGGCTGCTTTATTTTTGGGTTTATTCTTGTTATTTGGTGGTTGTTATTGCTGCAACTGGTTTGTTGGGGGGTTGTTTTGGCTCTGGTGTATTTTCGGATTTGTTGTTATCCTTCGGTGGTTGTTGTTGCTGCATCTGGTTGCTGGGGTTGTTGTGACTTTGTTGTATTCTAGGGTTTGTTGATGTACTTTAGTGGTTGTTGTCGCTGTATCTTATTGTTTGGGATTAGGCGTTCTTGAGGTTTCCATCATATTATGGATGTAATTTGATGGGTTCTTGTTGCTGGTTGTTCTTATGACTCTGTTGTATTCTGTTGTTGGAGTTGTCATTTATGCTATGCTTATTGTGTGTCCATATTATGTGTCCATGTTGTCATATTGTTTTATGCTATGTTATGCTATGCATATTGTGTGTCCATGTTGTTTCTTGTACTCCCTCTGTTCTTATTATTTATCAATAAGATTGCATCCCTCTGTCCTCCTAAAATTGCTCCATTTGATAAGTTATGGTTCTGAAATTATTACATTCCTCTATAACGTGAAATTTATACATAGTTACATGTTTAGACACTGAATTATTGAGGCATGATCCCCTCCCTTGTCCCTTGGTTCTTGATTGATAAGGTATATAGAGAGAACATTTTAGGGCAGTAATTAGGATTACTTATGATTAAAATGTTATCTGAGAGATTTATTTTCTATGAATATTGAGCTATCTATGATTTTAAAGTTTCCTAGTCTTGCCCTAAATGTTTTTGATGCCATATGCCTCCAATTAGTCCAAGGGCTTGGGTGTTGTATCATTGTGCTTCATGGTTTGGTGTTTACTTATGTGATGAGATTGTGAATTTCTTGAGAGGAACTTAGTTCATTACCAACATTTTACATGCATTGCTTAAAGTAGTGTACCGAAATATTACATGTATGTTGAGTTGTTTACAAAAAAGACAAAATGAACTTAACACAACTAAACCAATACATACTTAGACCTTACATCATGTCTTTCAGTTCTATTGCAATGAGTTCATCCTTCTCTATTTGTGTTAAGTATGTTGCATTGACTTGGTGTTGACTATCGGCCTGTTCATTAACTCCTGCATTTTCATTGAGATTTGCTTCTTGTTTCTAAATTGTTGCTTGACATTGTAAAATGAGTTCAGTAGGTACATCCAGTGATGTAGGCATAATTCCTTCTCTTTCCATTCTTTGCTTCCTAACATATGGTAATTTGAAGTTATCTCCACCCTTGTGTTTCATGATTTCAATCATCACATACTATAGTGACAAAAAAAAACATGATTTAGTAATCGAGGCTCAAACACATTAAAAGCATACTCCACTGCTTCTATTAGTTGATCCATTGTCCTAAAGGCTTGCTCATGTTGTATGACCTGTATTGCTCTGAAAAAATCTAAATCTAGAACGTTTATATCTGGTCAATTAGGTGGCTATGACACAAATTCAATTTTGAACCAATTTAAGTTTACGGCCTCTTTAAAATCTTCACCTAAATTGAGAATATGGGGTGTAGCATTATCTTGTTGAATATATATGTGCCCATCTGTCCCCAATAACCACTTGCTTTTGATGGTTGGTATGAGGTTGCTTAATATGATGTGCTTGATGACAGCTTTGGTGATGCTTCTTTATTGGCTTTGTTTCCATAGTCCCTGCCTCTCTATGCACACTTTTTCTTTTAGTTGGTGTTTTTTTCGCAAATGGCCAGCAACCTATCTTTCCATTAAAGATACAACTTCCATCTTTTGAGAACTATGGTCTTGCTACTGCTATGAGGAATATTATCTTCATTATGAATCTCTTAGACTTTGTATGTCTGTGTAGTTCTGCTTTTGATGAAGCCAAATAAAATGATTGGCTTGTTTTGGACATATAAAACCACTTTTCATCGATATTGACTACATTATGCATGTCTTGAAACTGTGGGTTGTTGTTCATGTACACTACTTGAGACATACACCACTGAAGCCTCTTATGTCTATTCTAAAGAGTTAATGTAGGCTTGATTGCATTACTATATCTCCTTATCTGCCATTCCTCGATGAATTTATGAACTGATGTTGTATTTATGTTGAGTGTTTTGGCAAGTGACCTTATATTAGTTCTATATTTCCGTGGGATCACCAGTAATTTCTCTTCATCTAATTGAATTCGTATCCTCCCAGCATTTCCTTTGTAATTCTTTTGTACTTTGAGATTCTCTGCATTAGTTATGCTCTTATTGATAGCTTTCCAAATTCTTTGAACTGTCCATCTACTACAATTGTATGCTAATGCCAGTCTTCCTATGTCACCATGTGCTAACTTGAGGTTTCTACCATTTTCTAAGAGATGTATCATGCAAGATAGTCTTTCTTCTTCGCTCATGTTCTTTCTTCTTATCATTATGCCTACATTTGCATATGGTGGTTGTTCAAACATTGATAAAATACCTTGGTAAGTTGTCCCTTGTTGAAGGCCAACATCTTGTGGTCCTAGCTGGCCATCTGACGCATCTGGTCCTTCTTTGAAAATTGTTGCCTTTGGGAATGTGCTGTGACTTCAGCTCTAGAATTGATTGGGAGAAGGACATAATGTGACAGCTCTGTATCTTCAAATGGTGTCATTGTTGGTACAGTCAATGATGAATTAATTTGAGAATTAATAGAATTAATCTCAATATTGACCCTAGTTTAATGAAACAGTAAGATGTATTTATGGTTGTACATTTATGAATCTCTTCTTTACTCCAACAACCCTTATATAATGTGGGCTCTTGTGGTCAGTTGTAAAAAGTTTGAAGTTGTTATGGGAAAAAATTTTATTGTAGCAATCCTTGGAATATTAGAGGGAATTCAATTTCGATACCTATAAAAAGTTTGAATTTGACTCTAAAAGTTGTAAAGTGGGACACCACTTGATTTTGACAGCTTAAGTCAGTAAATTAAAAAAAAAGAGCGAAAGTGGGACACCATTTGGTTTTGATAGCTCAAATCATGGATGGTTTGTACAATAATGTGCTTTGACTTTATTTAATTAATTTACATGCATGTCCCATGTGGCACTACTTTAATTGATTTTCTTAATAAAGTTGATAAAGGTAAATGGGGTAAATTTATAAGAACAGAGGGAGTATTGTTTATCTATTAGGGTCTCATCTCAAAATCCAGTCAATAAAATTTATACATTACTTCATTTTATTTGTGTATATTTTCTCACGAGGAGGATGTAGATGTTTTTTTTATGTCATAAGACCCATATTATATTATGTCAATTGGTAAGTCTCACTAGTTGGTCTGAATTGTGATATAACTTTTAGTTTGGTGGTTGAATCAAGTACGATATGTACAGTTTGTGTTGAACTTGACATAGTCCAAAAATTGGCTTATTCATCAGCTTGACGCAAAGAATGTTTTTTTTTTTTGTTTTTTTTTTTTTACATGGTGATCTTACGGAGATAGTGTATATGAGTCAACGTCCTTATTGCTTTGTTGATCATTGTGCTCCTTCAATTCTCAGCTCATGTAGTGTGTTTGCTTTGTAAGAAGCTCTATGGCCTAAAGCACACTCCTTGGACCTGGAATCAACATTTTCTTCATTTCTTTCGCATTTTGGTTTCATTTGTGCCAAGAATGACACTTTTTTTATTTATTGTCATGGACGAGATATGACTTGTTCGTATGTATGTTGAAAATATTATATTGTTCTTACTACTTCTTTTGATGAGCTTCATCAATACCTATTTTTTTTCTTAAGGCGGAATTTGTTAAGACTGATATGGGTAATTTAAGGATTTAAGCTACTTTCTAGGGATTTATGTTTCCCACGCTTCCTTCTATGCTTAATTCTTGGCAAAAATATGCCCATGAGATTCTCAAGCGAGTAGAAATGGGCTTCTGTATGTAAGCCAACGGCCGCACCTGTTGACACCAAGTCCAAACTTAGGGCGGGTATTGGTACTCCAGTCTCTAAACCAACAACTATATTGTAGTCAGATGATGCTCTTCAGTATCTTAAATTCATTTCCAATGTTCTTCAAAAAAGCATGATCCCGTGAGCCGTATCTCAATGCATTGATGCGTATTTTTACGATATGTCGAAGGAACGAATTGATCATGCCTCGACCACTTTGCAAATTGATAACCTAATTGATGCAGATTGGGGTGGGTGTCCAAACACTTGATGTTCCATCTTTGGGGATATTGGGTTTTTCTTGGTCGTCAAAAGGCCAGGCTACATTGTACTCTTCGAGTAAGGTTGAGTACGCCAATGTTGTTATTGACTCATGCTGGGGCCGCAATTTGCTTTTGGAGATGCATTGTCCTTTTCATAAGGCAGCAATTGTGTATTGTGACAGTGTTAGTGCCACTTATTTATCTACTAATCTTATTCAACATCAATGTACAAAAGCATATGAAGACCGATATACACTTTATATGCGAGAAAGTTGCTATAAGTGAGGTGTACGTGTATATTTTTATGTACCACCGTGATATCAATTTGTTGACATTTTCACTAAAGAACTACCTAGAAAATAGTTTCTGGGTTTTTTAGACAGTTTTTGTGTACACCCTCCTCCCGCTATAACAATGGAGGTGTGATAGAATATGTTAGTTTCTAGGTTGTGTATTATTAGTTTCCTATTCAATGTTGTATTATATACAGATAGATAGATAGATAGATTAATGAATGGGAATAACGAAATTGTCAAGATATTACACAATCTTACAATACGAATTGTTGGCTAATCATAATATCTGCATATGCTCCAGGGCTCCTGATAGGACCTAGCTTCTCAGTTCCTCTAGGATCGGAGATAATACACAAAGTATATTTCATATACTTTATTGCATTATGCTACTCAATGCTCATTGTTAGGGCATTATCTTAACATACGAAGTACAATTTTAAATAGGAGTGACTGCTGGCTATTCAGGGTTTGGTACAACTCGGCATGCATGGACTGTTCCACTAATCCACTGCACCTAGAGAGGGTTGAAAATGCTGCTTAGTTTGATTGCTTTGTGGTTGTTTGATCGGTTGCTATCCAATTCTTAATTAGGATAATCTTGCATGACCCAATTCGATGAGCATTCAGTTCCAAAATGGAAGATATATAAGATTAATGTAATAAAATGGAATGAAGTAGAGTACATAAGTAATACAAAAAAAAAACCTCATTTATTATGGGCATATGTACGTAACTGCGTAGTATATTGTTGATACACATCTACCATGGGAAGGTTATCATCCATTAGTACTTCAATAGTATTGTGTATGTTTAACCGGACTACTTCAGCCTGTATATCTTCGATCTTTTATTATTCTGAAACTTTATTTAAAACAGAAATTTCTAATTTATAGTTAATATAAATATATTATGGGGTATTTTTATAATTTTATTCCTACACTTGAGATCATAATATTTATGCCCGATATACGTTTTTTTGTATTTTTATATATTATGTATTTTTATATCTGATATAACAATACATATATCTTATATAATTATAGATATATCTAATATAACAATAGATGTATCAAAGATCTTAATATCAGGTATGAATTGGGAAAGAATCTCCTTAAAATACACCAAGTATGCGGGCCACCAACAAATTTAATTCACTTCACAAGTGAATGAGTGATCCATAAAAAGAGGTCCCCTCACTAGCTATCAGCAGTCTATTGCAAAGTACCCTTTCACACACTTGCCATTCTTTTGGGCCTACCTATTGAAAACAGCCGGACAGCCCTTCATATCATTGATGAACTTCTGATTTCTCGTGGTTTTTTCGAACTTATGATTTTGCATAGCATGCATGTACTGCATTACATTGAATCTCAGCTCCTTTTGTTGAATTAAAATAGTAAACATGAAGTCTAGCAAGACTAGAAGTAAAGAAACAAGAGTTACTTGATTGCATGTGGACCCTTCAGCACATGTTCCTATGCAATATAAGGGTTTCTGGTTCTTCTTCCTCCCCTTTCTGCTCTCTCTTTTGTGTAAGTTTGTATGATTGACCGGTATGATGCAATGCAATGCAAAAAAAAAAAAAAAAAACTCTAGTTATGAATTAGGAAGTTCTCCTACTACTCTACCTTATACTCCAGAACGTGTTAGTAGTAACACACAAATATTTGAATTATTGCTAATTAATCCCTTAAGGCAAATTGACGATGATGTCTTGTACTTACTCTAGCTGTATGTAGCTTGTGTTGATATATCCCTGTAGGAAATTAATGTAAGAACTAATATACAATATATAAAACCATATATGTATAAACGGTAGTCCATAAAAGGAATCGGTTATAAGACTTTGTATATATTGGACTTACTAGGTATTTATAATAGATTAAGTTAATATGGGTAGAGATTCACTTTTGTAGAATATTTTTAACTTTTTTAATGAAAGATTTAGAAAACCATTCTTCGTTTGAAAACTATTTCAAAAAATAACATTGAGGCTAGGTTTTGGTCTAAGTCTCTATCGCTTCACTTAAATAGAAGACAGCTGCCATTTCACTTAAATATTACCAGTAAATCGCCTGCACCGGGATGTTGATCGTCTACAGCAAATCGTCATCGCGAAGATGTCAATCGTCTCCTACAAAAAAAGATGTTAGTTGATTGACTCCAGCATGCATGTCATCCTTGAGACGTCATTTTCAACATGTCTTTTCAGAGATGTTCCTCCCAAGATATTATTCTCAATAAGTCATCACTCGCGACATATATTTTTATAAGATGTAGTCTTAGCGGGAGAAACTCAAGAGATGCCATGCCAAGATGAATGAAACATCCTCAACATTTACCTCCAATCGAGGGAAATTAGTAGTTGATCAAAGAGTTCAATAGTATCAATGGGGAGAAATTGATAAGAAGAATTAAAGTATAAGGCCTTGATTACAGATATGTTGATAGCAAGGGATCTTTAGGTAAAAGGGGGGGTCTTTAGGTAAAACGTTTAGAAAGTCTAGTGTGATCCTCTGATGATTGTGAGTGAAGTTAATGGGAAACATACAGCAATATGTACAAAGAAGATTGAGTACGTAGAGACTTTTAGGAAAATTATCATGCAGTTTGAAGTATGTAAGATAGACCAAGTCCCACGAGAACATAATTCATAAGCTGATGCGGCTCTAAGTCTCTAAGATAAAGAGGCCAGGGAAGAAAAATCCTGGACCAAGCCGCATGTAAATTAGATGGAGCAAATCATCTCGCTGGATTCAAGAAGCACACGAGCTTTCATTTCGTGGGTCTATCTTTTCACTCTCATTAAGTGGCATGTCATTTAGAAGATTTGCGTCTAATTTGTATTTGAGACATTTGGAAGACGAAGCAAGAAGCAAGACACCATTGAATAAGTCAAGAAGTGTAAAGCTTGTCGAGGGCACACCTCTATCTCATCAGCCATATGTACCTCTTCATCAAAAATCCTCACCTTAGCCCATTTGGGGAACACAAGGGGATATAGTTGAATAACTCCTACTACCTCCTGGGTAGCCGGTCTTCATATTGATAAAGACAAATCACTTTACTAAGTGGATAAAAAATAAGTCATTCAAGTGAGTCAGAAACTTGGAATTCGTAAGTGGAAAGACGAGTTGATTATGCTAGAAATGAAATAGAAAGTCCTCAACTTTAGCACGTGAGTACCCTAAATTTGAAGTTCAAGCTGAATACTAAAGTGGGTATCAATTAGTTAAAGCTAAAGTGAAGTGCCCTAAAGGGATACCACTCACCTTATGGTCTAATGACTATATATAAAAGGTACAACTAGTTAACCTCATTTTTCCCCCTCATTCTACAAGTGTTCCTACAAATTAAAGTATGTGAAACTCACAAAAGAGAGAAATCTAGAAGAACTAGCACATGATATGGATACAGTAGATGAATGGAAGGAAGAGGCTTTGCTCTCAAGGATGCCTTGCCTTGAAACTCATCAAATTCATTCACTACTATGTGTCTTACTTCAATTTATTTAATACATTCATGATTAACTCATAAATTGATGACAACTTTGTTTTCTCACCATGTTAATAATTTTGGAGTAGCTTATTATTTTAGCAGTATACTGTTGAAGATAAGCAAAAGATAAACATGAGCAGGAGATAAGCTTAATCAAGATATAATACCAGAAGATTAGAATAGCCTAAGAAGTTGAGTTAGAATAAACTTATCTTGCATAAAATCTTATCTTGTATAGGAAGATAGAAATAGGAGATTAGTATAAATATGCTTAACATGTAACACCGATTCATTCATTCAAGTAATACAAAAATACAGATTGCATAATATCAATTTTACAGTTAGTCTTGGTATTAGAGGCGGCGTGTTATACAATGGTTTCTGAGGTCTTGGCTTCATCATTTACCGAGATTCTTACCTGAGAGGATGAGTGAACCACCTAAAGAACCGAGGGACACAACCATGGTTATGGGTCAATTTCTGGAAGTCCTCAAGACTCAACACAAACAGGAGCCAAGAAACAAATGGCGTATCTACCTCTGTTCATATAGCAAAGAAATTAAATCATCAGAACTACTCCAAATGGTCTCGAGTAATGTTAATGGCAATTGAGGGAAGGGGGGAGGCTTACACACATCACTGCCTCTCCACCTTCTCCTCAACACACCCAAGAACATTTACTCTGGACTCAAAAGGATGCTCTAGTCAGATCATGGATCGTTGAGAATAAAGAATCAGAATTGGTGAATCAATTCCTCGATTTCTTAACGGCCGGGGAGCTCTAGCGGGGCATAGAGGCTATGTACAGAAGTGGTAGGGATGGATTACAAATATTCAATCTTACCATTAAGGCAAATACCATTAAACAAGATCGGGACTCCATTGAAGCTTATTACGGGAAATTGGTAACAATATGGAAGGAAATTGGCAGGAGAACGCACAACAAGCTAATCCAACAAAACCGTTTATACCAATTTTTGGCCGATCTAGATGAGATTCTAGACAAGGGCGTTAGGGATCTAGTAAACCAAGATCCATTGCCATTGGTAGAAACGACTTATGGTGCAATAAGGAGGGAAGTGGCACGAAGAAACACCATGAAGAGAAACCATAACTTACCTCACTTACCTAGTCAAAATGATCATCATCCCGGCGTGGTGAAGATGACAAAGCCCATTTGCGTTGCTCACATTGCAGTGGAACCCGACACAACAAAGAGGGCTGCTTCAAAATAATTGGTTACCCGGAATGGTGGCAAGAAAATAAGAAGAAGGGAGTAAAGAAGAACGAGGAAGTAAGGAGAAGAGGAGGTGCTTCAATGGCGGCAGAGCAAGGAACAAATCCAGTGAGCAGAGAGGAGGGAGTTGGAGAGGCAAAATTGGCTGAAGGTATTGGGGAAGGTGAGGAAACAAATGAGGGAGCAAGTAACCCTAACCCTAGAAAAACACACAACCCCACACCTAATCCTAAAATCCCCGGTCCTGGTTTTTACCCAATATCCTCCCTCACTTCGAAGCCCAACCCAAAATCTACCCATACAAAAACCCACAAGCCTCAACACATAAACCCCAAACCCGGGGCTAGACCACCCACAAAAAATGCCTTGTTAATGACCCATGACCCACGATCCCTCTGTAAACTCGGAAAAAACTCTCCCTTAAAATCCCAGTGTCATTGGATCTTTGACTGTAGAGTGACTGATACAATGACTAATGACATAATGGACATCCTAAACCTAACAAAGCCGGAAAAATCCCTTATATAGACGACCAATGGAGAATATGTTGATGTTACCGGATCTGGGACTTTGAAAATTGGAGATCATTTATCTTTAAAAAATTGTCTATACATTTTGATACTTTCGTACAAGTTGCTGTCTATTAGCCACATTATGAAAGAATTAGACTATACTGTATTACTAACTTCTGACTTGTGTTTTGTATATGATGCTCAAATCGAGAAGATCATTGGATATGATACTGAGAAAAAAAATTATATTATGTGGATGAGATACTGAGGATAGGAGATGCAGCAATCATGCATGGTTCGGTAGAAGAACAACTCCGGATGTGGCATCGTCGGTTGGGTCACCCGTCCTTGGGGTATTTGAAAAGTCTTTCCAAAATTCGAAAACATAGTTATTGTGATAGTATTAGTCATTCTATTAAACCTTTCTATTTGATTCATTCTGATGTGTGGGGCCCTACCCCGAAACTTGGCAAACATGGTTTTAGGTATTTTGTTTTATTCATTGATGATTGCACCCGTATGAGTTGGATTTATTTCATAAAACAAAAATCTAAGGTATATATCACTTTTATTACATTTTACAAAATGATCCTTACTCAGTTTAATACTAAGATTAGTATTTTGCGGTCATATAATGGAGATGAATTTCTAAACCATGAAATGAGATTTTTTTTCACCACTAATGGTCTGATTCACCAGACCACCTGCCCTGATACCCCTCAATAGAATGGTGTAGCAGAAACGAAAAATTGGACCTTACTAGAAATAACTCATGCTATGATGATTGAATCATGTGTCCCTAAGTCATTTTGGCTAGAGGCTATTGCAACAACTAATTATCTTACTAACTGGCTTCCAACAAAAAAAACTTAACTATCAAACCCCATTAGATACTCTGAGGACATTTGTTTTAGTCCCTATGTCCTACTGTTTAGCTCCTCGGGTCTTTGGGTGTGTAACTTATGTCCATCTCCCGAAAATAAGTCGAGATAAACTGGAGCCACGAGCAGTTAAGTGTGTGTTGTTGGGTATGGGGTCTCTCAAAAAGGATATAGGTGTCTTGACCTAATCACTTAACCATATGTACACTACCATGGACTGTGATGTTTTTGAACATACCTATTTTTTCCCGCACCTAAGTCGTCAAGGGGAGAACTCTGGAGACGACCTAAGTTGGCTAAACACGTCAGCTCATGAATCAGAAACAACTAACTCATGAGACGGAGATAATCATGTGATAATACAGTCTCGTCCATCTATACCATTGCCTGATGCATTGATTCATAGGAATGAACATCCATTACAAATACAAATGTCTGAGGTAAGTAATAATAATGATACTCCTGAGTTTGATAATAACAATGAAGAGCAAGTTATTTCTAAAGAAATGCAGAAAAATGAGATAATTGAAACATGAAGATATCAGCTTCCTCCTAGCTTGGAGCACTAGGGGCATTCCTCTAAGATGATATGATCCCTCGTATGAGGACCAGAAGAGGGTAAGATATCCTATACAGGATATGCCATTTGAAAGTATGTCCAATACAGCTATAACCTTCAATGTAGCTGTTTACTCAAAAAAGATTCCATCAATAGTTGAAGAAGCACTGAAAAGCAGACAGTGGAAGGAAGCAATGGAAGTAGAAATTAATGCACTCTCCCAAAATAAAACATGGAAAAGTGTGTTATTCCTAAAGGTAAAAACACAATAGGATGCAAATGGATCTTTACAGTAAAATACAAGGCAAATAGAAGTATTGAGAGATATAAAGCTCCTCTAGTAGCTAAGGGGTACACCCAAGTATGTGTTATTGACTACTCAGAGACTTTTTCACCAATAGCCAAGATTGACACTATTAGGATACTCTTCTTCATTGTTGCTAACAAAGAATGGTCATTGCATCAGCTTCATGTAAAGAATGTCTTCCTACATAGAGAAATCTCAAAAGAGGTATACAAGGATTCCTACAGGATTTCTTACCAGGAGAAACATGTAGGCTTAAGAAGGCCTTGTATGGGCTAAAACAATCTTTGAGAGCTTGATTTGGAAGATTTACAGTGGTTGTGAAGAAGTTCGAATATTATTAGAGTAACTCTGACCATACACTATTTCAAAATAAAAGGGAAAGTGTAATAACATGCCTTAGCATCTATGTAGATGATATGATCATTACTGGAAACGACAAAAGAGAGATCGAGACCTTGAAGAGGGTTTTGTTTCAGGAATTTGAAATGAAGGATCTTGGAAGATTAAAGTATTTCCTTGGAATTGAAGTACTTAGATCCAAAAAGGAATCTTTATACCTTAGGAAAAATACATACTTGATTTGTTGACAGAAACAAGAATGTTGAACTGTAAATCAGCGGATACTCCGGTAATGGTAAATCATAGTTTACAGATTGATGAAGAAGCAGTTGCTACTGATCAGGTTCAATATCAGAAGTTGGTAGGGAAGCTAATCTATTTGTCACATACCCGTCCTGACATTGCTTACTTAGTAGGGGTAGAAAGTCGGGTTTATGCATAGGCCACAGGTTCATCACATGGAAGCTAAGCAATTTTTAGAATCTTGAGATATCTCAAGAAGACTCTAGAACGAGGAGTGATGTTTAGGAAAAATGATCATCTAAAACTTCAAGCATATACTAATGCTAATTGGGCAGGAGATAAAAATAATAGAAAGTCTACTTCTAGGTACTTTGCTCTTATTGGGGGAAATATGGTGACATGGAAAAGAAAAAAATAGAAGGTTGTAGCTATGTCAAGGGTTGAAGCTAAATTCAGAGGTGTTGCAAAGGGAGTAGCAGAAGTGTTGTGGTTAAGGAAGCTCTTGTCCGAACTTGGTTTTTCACCAAAAGAAAATTGTGAATTTTTTTGTGATAATAAAGCAGCAATAAGTATCTCTGAGAATCCTGTTCAACATAATAGGATAAAGCATGTTGAAATCGATAGACACTTTATAAAAGATAATATAGAAGCCAAGGTAATCAATCTTTAGTTCTGTCGGTCAAGTGATCAGTTGGCTAATATTTTGACTAAAGCAGTAGGAGCTGGTTTTTTCAAAGAAGTGTTGTGCAAGTTAGGCGTTGAAGATCATACGACCTAACTTGAGGGGGAGTGTTGAAGATAAGCAAAAGATAAACATGAGAGCAGAAGATAAACATGAGCAGGAGATAAGCTTAATCAAGATATAATACCAGAAGATTAGAATAGCCTAAGAAGTTAAGTTAAAATAAACTTATATGGCATAAAATCTTATCTTGTATAGGAAGATAGAAATAGGAGATTAGTATAAATATGCTTAACATGTAACACCGATTCATTCATTCAAGTAATACAAAAATATAGATTGCATAATATCAGTTTTACAATTATTATTTTTAGCAGTACAGTTTTTAAACCATAGTTGAACAATGTCTTTTAAGGTCAAATAAACATTTCAATTTGGAGAGTGAATTGTCCATGTCATTCATGCACCCTATAAATTTAGAGGCCGGCAATTTGCTTTAGATGCTTTTCTCGTAATAGCTAGCTTAAAGAAAATGTAAAAGGATATCAATTTTACTTCTCCTTATTCTCTTTCTGTCCTTTCCCTAATTCACTTTATAATTTTATTAAATATTTACATATTTAACAAATACAATCCTACGAAGAATTATTATACTGTCACTTGGAGTAGAGGATTAAAACTTGGGAGTAGGACTTGTATTTTTAGGGCTTGTTTATTCACATCATTTTTAACTAAGATGGAATTTTTTCTGACAGAGTATATCAGCATATCAAGCATATCTTCTAGAATTATCATACAAAATATTATTGCTTTATTCTAGCCTTAATTTTAGGAGTATGTTATTTCTAGAAACCGTAACTAGCTCCTCTAATAGCCGAATTTATCTTCATTCTTTTTGTATATAAAGGCTTTCTTCCTCTTCATCTCTTGTAAGGCAACACACATAATAAAATAAATAATTAGACTACTTTCTATTAATTAGAAAATAATTTTTTTTTCATAATGAAAATAATTTGCACTATGTACAATACTAATTACGGAACTAGTGAAATTTTCCAACCTACCTCTAACTTTTTATAGGAAAGTTACCTGCAAATTTGGTTAAAATGACATTATTCTTAATTGTAGAGTAATTTTGTACTCACTATATTCCTAAAAGTTGTTCCTGTTGTGAATCAAGGGGGAAAAGAATTAAAATGAGGAATCTTAGTTAAGCGGGTAATTAAGTCGAATATAATGGCGATGTTGTTTGATTATTGTAAGAGTTGTGCTTGATTGTGATTAATTCTAAATAAGAGATAAGGTGGAAAAAGACGGATAATAATTAATGTGGGTGTAAACTTTATAAAATGGTTAAATTTTCAATGCAATTTTCATCTTGAAATAAGGAGAGTTTGAGATGTTAGATATTTAGTGAGGATAATTTAGTTGTAAAATAATTATGTAAGTAAAAAATATTCACAATAGGACAACTTTTGAATTGCTTGTTTTAGAAAATAGGAACAATAAAAAGGAAATGTGGGATTAGTACTTTTTTTTTGTAGAATAAATCATTTTGTATATATCTTCAATAATCTTTTCAAATTAAGTCTTAGAATATATAAAGAAAAATTATTCTTATATTTTTCCTGAAAGATATTCTCCTATAACAATATTTTTTTCAACTTTTTAAAATCTATTTAAAAATTACTCCCTCCATTCTCTTTTGTTTGTCATTTTTCTTTTTGCACAATTTTCAATACACATCATATTATATCTATAATGTCAATAAATACATATTGTAAAAAAATGTAATGCTTGCATATTACAAAAATATACTTCGAGACGAATCTAACAAAATTTCCTATGAATATGTTTTAACTTACATATATTAACAAAAAAAAATATTTTAAATTTCTCACTACTCAAATAGACTATTCTAAAATAGGACAAATAAAGAGGAACGGAGGAAGTATTTAAAAACTTTAGTCTTAGAAAATATTTGATCCTGCTCAAGGGTTAAACTGGTCTGAGCTTGATTTGGCCTACTTATTTTTTATTTTAGGTTTGGTTATGAAAATTGGGGAGGAATATAATAAAAAAGGTGCTTTAAATAAGAAGAATAAGAAGATATTTTGATTACACAAATGATAAGATCCAACACTAAAGGATCCAATATTAATGAATTCTCCATTCTACTCACATAATTTGGTATGTCACATTAACTCTGTTTAAATAGCCCAGCCCATGATCTAATAAGGATATAATACAGGGTATAGCTTTTTAATGGGCCAGGCTGAAAACTTAAATGCGTTTGGATATAATAGTACGAGCGAAGACCTAGCAAATGTTACTCGGGCTTGTTTGCGCTTGTATGTTACACGCAACGTTTTGCCTTCTTTTGTTCTCATTTTATGGAGCCGTAATAATGTGAGCAATTCTCTGCCAAAATAATAATAATAATTATTATAATAATAATAATAATAATAATAATAATAATAATAATAATAATAATGTGAGCAAGTACGACAAATTAAATCTTGGTTTGTATGACTTGTATCGTGTAAAGACTAAAGAAGTAAAGAGTACAGCTTTGATTGCATCGTAAAGGGCGTTTGGTTTGTGGGAAATAACTACAAGGTTGGGAATGTCAATTTATTTCTCTACTCATTAAATTTTCATTGCGAATTTATTAAATTTGTTTTATAATAATTGTACTATTATTTATATAATGACTTTTTACAATTATTTATACAATGACTTTAAATATTTCTTATTATTTTGTTTTAGTGTTAATGTATATTTTTATAAATATAATTTATTTTTAAAAAAATTATCTTAAAGGATAATCAAATATATCAATGGTCCAACTAGCTAATAAAAAAATATAATTATCAAAATAGGGCAATTATTTTGAAACAATTTTAATAAACCCCCTTATTTTTAAAGAATCAATGTTTAGAACATATGGTATTTAGAGATAAGAATTGGAGTACTATTATATATATTTTTATATCCATCTGATTTAAAACTTAAATCTCCTTTCCAATTTGAAAAAGGATACATTGATAAATTGTCTAGGATACCAATTATGATATATAACAATTCCTGTCTATTTTTGAGACAAACATTAGATTAGAAAACATATGATGAATCCCTATGAAACAATTCCCAATTTCCCATATTATTTCCTACAGTACCCCCAATTTTCATAACACCCCCTTTAAATAATATGGAGTACAAATTAGTTTTTTGAGAGGGGTACATGAAGTACTAGCTTTTGTCTTGTCAACACTCAACAACTTCATCAACCCCACTCCACCACAGTGATTTGCCAATTATCTCCAAATCTATTGTTTGAGGTTCAAATGTTGTGATTGGTTAATTTTGGCTTTCTAAAGCCTGAGTAGTTTCCTTAGCTGATGTGGGATAGGGGGTTCTTCATAGAAGATTTACCCTTTCTACTAAATGCTAATATGCTATAGGTGTAATTCATATTTTAAAAGTTAATAATATTCTTTTCTTGCTTCCAAAAAACTTAGAGATATTGAAAATTTTCATTGATTCTCATTATTTGAAAATTTTCTTTTCGTGCTCCTATTGCATACATAACGCTATATTTTTTTTACCCACATAATAATATAAAGTGTGAAAATATAAACAAATTTCAAATTCAAAGTGGGATTACCTTCTTTTCTTTTTGTTTATATTTTATGAAGGCTTTTCTAGTTCATACATGATATAAATTATAGCAAGATATTGGCATATCAAATACAACTATTGTTATATCATATATAACTATTGTTATATTAGATATTAGTATTATTATATTAGATATAGAAATAAAAATATAGAAAATGTATATCAAATATAGACATTATGATTTCATGTATAGAAATAAAATTACAAAAATACCCCTTAATATATATATATTTCTCATATTTTATGTACATAGGTAACTTTCAAAGTGAATACTATTAAAGAAAATAATGATTAAAATAGGGCATTAATTTGAGATAGAAGAAATACAATTTAAAGCTCATCTTAAAAAAAAAAAAAAGAACTATTTTCTTTGGGAATTTCGATGACATAAGTATTATTACTCCATTTCTTATTGAAGTTACCTATGTACATCAATAAGGGGATCATATGTAGTACTTCGTCATCCGTCGTTGAAAGTCTCAACCCTTTTCAATATACGCTTACCAATATAAATTTTTAACCATGAATATCTCCAAATATGCATAAGTAAATACAAAGTAAAATTAAAAGTAGATATACTAAAATTATACACCGAGACAAGTCTAATGGTTCACATGCCTATATTTTTTCTTTAAGGTAATTTATCAAAAGGAATCAGAACAATACTTGTGAAAAGTATAAAAATCAAAGTGTTGTAACTAAAAAAATGGATGAAGTAATACTTTCATTTGTAAAACATAAATTATAAATTAAAAGGAATCCAAATTGATGTATGACTATACACGTTAAAGTTGTAAATAATGCAATTCAAGTATAAAACGACTAAACTAAATCAGAATAGACAAAGTATTGTTTATAACATAGACAAAGTATTGTAAATAACACAACCGATGAACAATTGAACGCACAAAACATAATTTAAAAGTTCTCAAAAAACAAAACCAAAAAAAAAGCACTATGAAGTTTACGATGCTCAGATCACTGGTAATACAATTTATTTAATACTTAAAATAAAACATGTACACAAAATTTTAGGTCACGTCTTATTTGTGTAAATGAGATTATTTTGAGAGACTCGATAAATTATACATTTTGGGATGTTATGTTTATAATAGTAACAATTATTTTACCCAGAATGGAATACTCACGTATCTATCAAACACGACTTCACTGCTTCCAAGAGTCATTTTTGTGATTCCACCTGTCTCGACTTCTCCAAAACATTTTACAAAAATTCTGTCTTACCATCAATTCTTTTTTATTCGAAGAGAACTCGTACTGTATAGTCTCACGCCTTTCTTTCAACCTTCGTTTCTTATACTCTTATACACTATACAACCTCAGCTCTCTCTCACTTTTGTTTGACAGCTAATGCTCTATTTTTTTATTTTACCTGTTCTAAATCTTAGGTTTCACTCAGTAATTAGTTAATACATTATATAGATTAAGTTGTATCACTATTTCGTAACTTTATGATCAACTAAAATGAAACTCGGTAATAAATTAGTTCTAAAATAAAAAATCACTTCAATTAATTAATAAATGAGTAAATTCTGAACAATTGAGTCTCTCTCCCTCTATTATCTCTCAAACCCTATCCTACATTAATAATTTTTATAGAAGCTTTCATCGGTTTATAGCCCCGTCTTTGTTGCTTTAATATTTATTTTTTAGGGGTTATAATAATCTTTCTCCTTTTTGCGAGGTCTGATTCAAGCATGAGAGGGAAAAATACAAGTCCTTAGCCATGGTTAAAAAATAGGAAAAGATTCCGAAAATCAGTGTCAATAAGGTCACGACAAAAAATAATAAAGAGTATAGAGTCATAATTGAGAAATTTTTTTTTAGTCGATCACGTATAAAACGTAAAAGTGAGAATTATCCAAAAGAAAAAATAAACTAGAGCTATCCAATTGCACTCAAATTGACAGCTACACCCCAAGACCTTCATTTTCTGAGGACGAACTTGCACATCTGATGATCGTAACACATTCTACAAGGATTGTAACACAATAAAGCTCACTATCACAACAACGTAAGTTGGTATTCGCTATACAGAATGATATCCTTATTCACAGAAGTAATTATCAAGCTTGAACAGTCTGTACAAAGTGGTAAAAAAAAAAAAAAAAAAAAAAAAAAAAAGAAGCTAGAAAAGACTATTTTAAGTAAATAATTGTCGTAGTCTTGACATGCAGCACGTTGTATTATATCTATTGAACATGTTCCTAGAAAAATTGCATAGACATGGGATGTTCAGTGTTCTATTTACATGGGGTGCACTTTGAGAATTACCCTCGAGAGTTGAAAGGGAAAGTCCAAATCAGAGTGTTGGGTGGACAACCCAATTTCAACAAAGGGAAGTTTCGAATTACACTACAAGATAAAATGCAAAGCCAGACATCTCTTTCGGAGCAGGAGTATCCCAGAACACATGAATTGCCAAGCATTTCAGAGACAACCAAATGTACCAAATTGAAGAAAAAGCTAACTCCTTGAAGACTTAAAATAAGTGGTCATACAATAAAGTATCCATCATGGTCTAATCAGAATTAGGGAAGGAAGTTATTAACTACCAAATCACAACTGAAACCAACTACTCCCATGAAAATGAAAGTGTTTGGTGACTTCCACTAGCAGAAGATGTATCTGTTTCATTTTGGAAAACATCCTGGCAATGGTTGTTACTGCACCTCAAGTCTGAAAACTGTCCAGAACCTTCAGGATGTCCTTCCAGACCATGACCTTGGGAGGAGCCAGTGTACTGAGAAGTAAGGCTGTCGTAAGCAAAGCCGGATAGCATGGGCCGAGTAGGGTTTATTGGGCTGGGATGATGGATGATATGGCCCAAACCCATCTCGGAAGTCTCAGCAGACGATGACAGAAGAGAGAGAGCACGATCTGAGTCAATCACTTGGTTCAGGCTGTTACAGAAAAGTGTTTTCTGGTTGTTGTTAGTGCTGCTGCTGCCACCATAGTTAGGATCGTGATGAAGTGTTTGACCAGCTGAAGAAACTCCAGTAAGTGGAGATTCAGGAACTTGTAAGAAAGGGAACTGCCTGCCTCTGTAGGAATGAGAGTATGAACTAGATACCGGGGTATTGTAGAGTGCTGTGTTGCTCTCAGATTTAGCAGCTCCAGACCAAGTAGTTGTTACCACTGATGTAGCAGGAATTATTGGATGGTTGCCAAATGCCAAAAATCTACTACCTAAAATGTTGAAAATAATTTCCAATATTAAAAAAAAATTTCAACAAAATAGCCGAATTTCCTCAGAACTTCAAATGCTTTCCAGCTCACAAAGGATACAGTTCAACCCAGGGGGAAGAAACGGGAGCACAAAATCTATTTCAGAACCAAAGAAAATGCAATATATTCTCAATGACGTCAAGGATAATCATCTTATGCATGCGTTCTAGGATAATCCAAACCTTGGCTAGCAGAAATGAAATTTCCACGATTCACAGGCAGGGTTTCAGGCTGAGGCTTCCTTCTACGGCGATTATGCCCTTCAAGACGCTTCCTACAACTCCGCTTTCCCTCATCGAATTCCCCTAGTGAGTGGAACCTACAAATATGAATCAAAGATGTTTAATTCTACCCATATCCAGCAAAAGTAACAGCTCTTCCGGTATTTTTTTTGGTTTGGTCAAAGAAGGAAGTGGCCTGACTGTAAACTAATAGCAACAACTTTATTTGGTGTGCAAAATAACTATGCATTGTTAGGGGTGAGAGAAATCACATGCCAAATGCATAATTTGAACAAAACTAAACAGAACTTAAAACAATTAACCAGAGGCAACCCCTGCCATCTATAGTAATTTACTAATCAAGCATTTACACTAGATGTAACACTAAAATGCAGTTACTTCACATGGAGCAAAGCTACAGTAATCCAATCTAAAAGACTAAAACCTTTATTTTACGGAGTTATACGACAAGCAACTCTAGAAGTTCCAGTAGTAGCTGGGATTGTCCCACTGGACCTGAGCGCTATTGAGCTACTGAGAGGAATCCGACAACCCAATTTGACCCTCTTATTAGTTATATTATATCCATGCATGATTTGGATGCAAAGTAAGCATAACCCACAAAACCAAACCTGAAGTGGCTTTTTTACCTGAAAACAACATATGCAAATACTCCATCTGAATTCAATCAATCACTTTGACAATGAAACACCATAAATCAAATGATTAATCACCTGCTACATTGCTGACAAAAGCGTTGTTCATTGCCCCCAATCGTAACTCTTGGGGTCTTAGAGTGCATCTCACAAACTTTATGGCGTCGGTGGTAGTCCCGACATTTATTGAGATCAGCCCTGCACCCGTCAACCAAACATGAAACCATTTGACCGCTGCTACTTGGTGTCCTTGGCCGTCTCGATGATCCAGCTGTTGATGAAAATGGGTCCATAAGTGAAGTTGTATGATCCTTGAAGTTGTTAGCAAATCCTTTTCCAATGTCACCTAACCTTCCAAGTTTCAAATCCACGAAGCTCTCCCCCTTTATCTTCTCTGTCTCAAAATTAGCAAATCCAAAAGTGGCTGAAAAAGTAGCAATCCCTGTCTTCTCTAACTCAGCCAAGTCACAGTAATTTCTATTTAGATTGTAGCCCATATAATGACCTTCTCCTTCTAAAATTCGTCCTCCCTACTATATTCCTGCAATGACAATGTGACCCATATGAATTCATATGACAATGTGACCCATATGAATTCATATGACAATGTGACACAAATGAGTTCATATGACAATGAGGAAAGCTAAGCCTACAGTTAGCCAAAATTCTTCAACTTAGTTCTGTCTTAAAAGAGCCAATACAAGAGCTGTTCTTAGACTGATATATTTATAGGTTTTACTCATCAAAGATTCTTAGACTAGATTTGGTGGGATACCTAATCCTTGGATTGATTAGGATATTTAAATGTAGTACTTGACATATAAACCACAAGGATATTGTAAAAGTCAGTCATTTTCAAAGTGGAATTTAATTAATCTTAAGAGATCAATTAGGAAAGACAAAGAAAGAGAAAGGAAAAAAAAAGGGGGCACTAAAAGCCCGCCTCTATTCATAGAAGTGCATGTAGAATTGTATAAATACTTGGAGAACATGAACAACTTCCATTAATTCTATGAATTAAAAAAACTAGTTATAATACACATAATTAGTTATTTCTTTCTGCCGAAGTATCAGAATCAC
Organism: Dysphania ambrosioides; assembly: GCA_026401315.1. Classification (NCBI taxonomy): domain Eukaryota; kingdom Viridiplantae; phylum Streptophyta; class Magnoliopsida; order Caryophyllales; family Amaranthaceae; genus Dysphania; species Dysphania ambrosioides. The sequence goes on along the minus strand of CM048671.1, from coordinate 19,747,731 downwards.
ATGAAAATTGTAAAAATTACAACCAATTAGCCAAAATAGCGGTTTCATGCTTGGCACTGAACAATCCCATTACTTCAATAGGCAACACTGGAGTGTGACCTCTAAAAGCTAATACTGTAGTACGGATTAATAAATAGCTAACTTAATCCCAATGCCTCTGTCATACAAGAAGTCGGCTATCCGATTACCCAAATCCCAGTTCACAAAAAGATGCCGAATTTGGGGAAAAAACGGACTCAAAATAGGCAAATTCAGGAGTGACTAAAAACAAAGAAGAATAACAGCAGGTATCAGAGTAGTAAGCATACTAAATTAAGGACAGAAAAGAAAAGAACATTGAAGAAAAAGCTGTAAAATTTACAAAAATAGGTACCTGATAAATTAAAATTTTCTCAAAAACCAAGCAGATTGTATAACTTCTAGACTGTCAAAATTGAGGCAGAGAAAATCCAAGAAAGTAGGAAGGATAGAAGGCCCAAACAATTAGGAAGTTAAAGAGGAAAGCAGGTATGTAAACTAGTACTCCGTATAACAGCTAATAATAATGCCCATACTATTTTCAAAACAAAAAAAAAAAAAGAGCAAATAAATTAGCTTTAAAGGCAATGACCGTCAGTGAGTGAAAATGAGAAGAAAAAAAACTCACAAAAAAGTGTTGCAGAACAAGGACACTGATCTGGGCTTCCCAACCATTCATTCTCTGACAGTGATTCCATTACAAACCAATAATATGACCACAGTGTGGATGAGGAAGAGAGAGAAGAGAAAGCTAGGCCTAGACTATAGATTAATAGGCTTTCTTTAAGCAGAAACAAGCAACATAAAAGAAAAGCTAGGCTATATTTAACGTAGGAGTAGAAATTTATTGAGACTACTACACTTGCAAGAGTTGCAACTTAGAGAGAAAAAGAGGGGGGGGTGGGGCGTGGGGGCGGGGGGAGAATGGTTTTATGTTAAGGCAATAAAAAAAAGAGTTAGGCTTGCCGCTTGCGTTCTTTAGAGTACATAAGTGGAAAGTTGCAGCTGATTAGAAGTAAAATATAAGTAGAAAATAGAGTGTCATGTGTAAAGTAATGTTCTCAAAGACCTAAGAATGGGAGTCAGGACTACCTTCTTAAGGGTTTGTAGGCTTGCAGTAAGTAGAAAATGAAAGTTAGTAGAATAGTGAAGGAATGGGACTTCAAATGACCAAAATATTTTTAAAATGGGGGGAAAAATGAATGAGTGGAGGGGAGAGGGACAGGGTGTTGTTGCTTTCAGCTTTTTTGAGTGAAATTTTTTTGAAAAGTACACCCAAAGAAAGCTAGGGTGAAAGGAAGGGAATGGGTGTTCAGTACTTCTCTGGCTTTTAGTGTGTCTCACATTGGATGATGCCTCCTTGTTTGAGGTCTTTGTTTCTTCCCACATGTCTATTTTAGCATTACTTCGTCCAACAAAGTAATATTACAATGGAAATTGGAAGATACAAAACCCACTTTAGAATCAAAGCTCTTTTTCTACGAGATATATTACATATGCTAGTGAAAAATATATCAAGAGATAAAAAACCACATGCGAGTTAGGATAAATTGTCCCACATTAATAAAATGAGTAAGAGTATAAAGGCTAAAAGCCAACTCCTCTTATTGTCATATGATTTTAGGATGAAACCTTATTGTCATACCCATGATTTGGGACCTTAAATGGCTTTAAAGTATATTGAGCCAAATTAAAAATGGGCTCACATCTAAGGGGAGTGTTAAGAGATAAAGATTCACATGTTAGTTTGGACCAATTATCCCACATTGATAAAATGAGTAAGAGTTAAACACTTTTTAAGACGAAGGGGCAAATCCTCCTATTGTCATATGATTTTAGGATGGAACCCTCTTAAACCTTATAAGTGAACTATCTCTCTTGGTGAAGGATGCGGCCCAATGTGAACTTAAGAGGTTTCCAGTTGTTGGTCTCTAAACACTTAACCGGAAAGTGAAAGAATTTCACGTTCGCTAATACTTAACTGAAAATTGAAAGAATTGGTAAAGTTTCAACCAAATGAGGGTTTGCTAATACTTGTAATTTCACATGTATCCAACATCCAAATGCCCAATCCATTTTTTTCACGGGTTGGATATTGTGCTAATAATAGTGTGCGTATATCATTCAACTAAGAGTTTGTGTTTAAGATCGTACATATAATACATAATTGCATGATTTGGAGGGAGCTTTTAAACTCACCAATATGGTTTATGGATTCGTATATTAAGATGTAACAGCTTATATTATTTAAGATTTAATGTGCACATTTATGATTGTCTCTATTCAATGTTAAAATAATCCAACAAGTTTGTCAAGAGAAAGGGATTGGTGATTTCCTCCGTTTTCTCTCCTCTCACACGTAATAAACAATATTGTGTATATTGAAGACATCTGTCCCTCTCCCTTCCTCTATCATTTAATAAATTCGAAATGTTGAGATTAGGGATGACAACATATATTGAACCCGAACCGGATCCGTGGATTCATATCCGTTTTGTGGATACGGGTCTTCAAAATTTAAACTCGACGGATCCGGGTTGAATCTAAATCATGTGACTGAAAAAACAGATCCGGGTACGGGTTTAACCATAATACCCGAATCCTGATCCGTAACTCATTTTTTCATTAACTCATTTGTATTTGTTTGTATTGTTATTCAAAAGACATGTAAAATTTTGATTTTGTTCATTTATACTTTGTTATTTTGTAATATTTGAGTAGTTATATGAATTGTATTCAAGTATAGAACTTACATCCTTCGTTGAATTGTTGTCGTAGATGCAAAATGTAGAGTTATAAAGTTAAAACTTATTACTGTCTAAAAAAATAGGCAAAATACGTAAGATCCGTTTTGAACCCGTTTGGATCAGGATCTATTAGATTTGAATATATATCCTTACTTTCCATATACGGGAGATCTGGATCTGAATCCATTTTTTAAAAACAGATTTGGATTTGGATCTGGATTCGATCCGTTGCTATCCCTAGTTGAGATGAAACTAGAATTTTTAAGGGTATCTTCATTTTTCAATCAATTACGTGTAAAGCTCCAAAGTCGCTTATGATTACCATCATTCAAGTGAGAAATAACACTGAGTATCATAAAGCTTACACATACTTAACAGAATATAGCTCATACTAAGAAAAAGACAGGTAACTAAACATTGACAAAAAATAACATCATCAAAATAAGGGACCACGTATACATTCCTAAGACTAAAGAGTGATCTTATACAACTAGTTTAGTGAAGAAATCACCCTCTATTTTTGTTGCATAATTGTAGAGAATCGGTGATTCATCGTACGTTCGTGTAAAAGTCGAAAAATAGATTTCCGCCATCTAGAATGACTTTATGGCATTCGTTTGGAACTGAATCCTTAACTAATAGGGGAAGCAATTCTCTAAGTATGGCAATTTAAAAGGGAATGGGATAAACTAATTGTAGACAAATTTGACAACAATATAATATAATCATCTAGGAATGGGATGTCGCATATTTTGAAGTGCATCCCTAGATGAAGTTAGTTTACTTAGTTGCTTGTATCAACTTCCATGACTTCCTATGGTAGCACTAAAGATTAATGCTTCTGTTGTATTGAAGAATTACTGATGTTCAACAGCACTTCAATGAGGAAGCATTGGACTGGTCCCACACTAGAAATCAAGGAGCTTTACATGCGGTTTGATGCGCTTGTTTCCTTGTGGTTCGCATTGTGCTTGACTTTTCTCGCCAACTGTATTCATCCTACAAGGCTGGGGTTCATAACTACTAGGCATATTAAAAGCGTCACTGGCAGCTACTGCTGTCCAGCATTAAAATTTTAAAATTAAGAGACCCACCTTATATAAAGACTATCTGTACAATCATTCAACTGTAAAACAATATTTCAAAAAGGGGAAAAAGAAACTGAAATTCACTCACTTTTGAAGGCTGATGTTTATTACGGAGTATCAACTGATCTAAACTGTTTGGGAAAGTTTTGGGGAAGTTTTTTTTGGTTTCTTTTCTTGTTTTAAAGTTTTTAGATTTTTAATTTTTATAAGTTATTTTCTTTATTTTTTTTCTTTCTATTTGCTTTTTTTTATGTAAATCTAAATGTAAATTAAAATTTAAATATGTTTAATTGTTCATTTGTAAAAATTATAAAAAACTAATATTTGAAAAATATACATTAAGACAAACCTATCGAGATTCCAAATAAACATTTTTAATCTAGATTTAGGAGAATTTATTGTTAAAATTTAACTCTAAAATCTATAATATTCTAAATGAAAAGAAAAAAAAAGAACAAAAATAGTATAATCTAGCTATAGAAGTTAGGAAAGGGCTCTAACTTATTATTCCTTATTATTTCCACCTGCTTTTCTATATAAAAAAAAAAAAAAAAAAAAAAACTGTTTGGGATTTTTTTTTTATGTAAACTGTTTGGGATAGTTATTGGTTGGTAAGTTACATACAACGTACTCCTCTAGACTTCGTATCCAAATTTTAAACAATAAATAAGCCTAGACTCTTTGTTCATTACTAATTCTCCGTAGAATGGAGATAAATCATGTCCCTTGTTTGGGTAGTAGTTTTAACACGCTTACTTTCATCAATCTAAATAACATGTGAAAATTGCAAAAAAATTCAATGTTGCAAAAATTACAATATGAAGAACTGCATACTCGTAATTTACTTTCTTGTGGATTAACTTTAGCTCAAAGGAATAAAAAAAAAAAGGTTCATTAAGCTATAGAGTATATCATCATGCGTGTTAGTTTGACGAGAAAAAAATGTTAGAAGAGAGGAGGGAACAAGTCATTTTATTTTGGGATTATAATTTTTTTAAAATAAATTTCACCAAAAATAAGTTTGTTCAGAGAAGAAAGAAATTTACAAAATCAAAATGTTCGTTCAGTCCTTAGTTGAAAAGTATTTAATTAAAATGTTCGTTTAGTCCTTAGTTGAAAAGTATTTAATTAAAATGTTCGTTTAGATAAGACAAATATTTACAGAACTAAAAGTTTTGAATAGCTAGAACCCATGATGAGAAGGGGAAAAGAGGAAAACAAATTAAAAGGTTTGAATACATTCCATGAAAGAAGCCAAAATGCATAGTGCAAGAGAGTTGATAATGTGATGGATACCAAAATGCAAACTCCAAGAATATTAGCAATGTGATCCGTTACAACCCAACGTACTCAACCCTAAACTTATAGTTTATAGGGTTAATGTTTATTATGCTAATCTTAACTAATCAAAGTGTTTGTACAACCAAGTACTTGTTGGATCCAAGTTTTAATGTTTAATTTTATATTACTAGTTTGCTTAACATTACTTAGTGCTTAAATCTTTCTACTATATTTTATTAAGATACTATATTTTAATATATTTTGCTTACCTTGTTTTTAACCCAAATTGTATCTAACATCCTGCATGAAGTCTGTCATATGATAAGAATATTCTACTTAATTCTTTTGTTTATATCATTTTCTTGTTTTACTCATTTCAACTCTAGCCCAACTTATTTAAACATGCTTTTCTTGTAAAGGATACCCCTTGATTTCAACAAATCATTGACGCAACAAATGTGTTGAAGATTTTATTCTCACGTTGACTAGCTTCAATATAAGTTTGGCAGTTACAAATTTTCAGCATATTTATTTTCAAGAAATCCATTTAGTTTAAAGTGCAACAAATTAATTGGAAAGAATTTTGCTGAGAAATGTTAAAACGATTTCAAACTCCAACGACTACAAATTAAAGATTTAGTTACAACTAAATTGGAGAATTCATGTTGAAAATATTCAATATAAATCAAAATTTCAGCAACCTCTTTTCAACGGGTCGAAGACAAGAAGTCTCCAAGATTTATTATAAATAAACTCAAGCATTGAAGCTGAAGAGATACAAGCATACAAGCCTACACGTTCAAACACAATCAGCATTCAAGCAAAATATTTCCTCTCTAGCATTGTTATCTTATTTGTATTTTAGTTTGAGAGAAAAATATGGTATAAAACTCTTGAGCATTTATAATAAATATTTTTATAGAGTGTGTTATACTAAGAGTAGGCCATAATACTCAAACATAAAGAAAAGAGAGTTTTTTATTACTAGATATGAGACGCTAAAATATAGCTAGGGTGCTACGAATTAGAAAATAGGATTTGCAATCTTCTAGGGGTGTTTTAGGTCTCTAAGTGTTTTAGGTCTCAAGTCTCAAAGCTCATGTTCCATCCTTGAAGCTCATTTCAACGCCTTGAACTCCTTATTGCGAAAATTAGACATATTCTATTCACTCCCTCTATAGTGACTTTCACTAGTCACGTGATCTGTTTATCCAAAGGTTATACAAGACGATTTGTTTATCCAAAACTTTACTCCAATGAGGACTTTGCTCTATCCATCGCTTGGGTATATTACATTTTTAACTTTCTATTATTTGCATTTCCTTAACTATTTTTTATAGTCATTTTCTCCTTGTTAGCATATACGATCATATCCGCCTCTAAGCTAAGATCATATCCACCTCTAAGTTGTGTTTGAAGGATGATTAGGAGATCCCTATCTCTTGCACATCGCCCAAGATGTGTAGAACTGTCCCTTGATCTTGAAAGCAACGTTTGGTTAGGCAGCAAAGGGAAGTCTTCCAGAGATGTCACCGAAATGGCTCATTTCAAAACACTCTAGACCGTACACAGCAGCAGAAGAAGAGTTTTCATCTTAGAAAACCTTCTCCATGTCTGAAGAAGAGGAAGATCGATGAGAATATCTTTGATGTGGAGGAGATTGCTGAGAAGCCGAGAGTAACAGTCACCTTTTCGGCTCATGATCAGCCTACTCCGCGGTTAGAGTTTCACTCTTCCGGAGTTAGAAAAGGTCTGATCAAGATTCGAAATATTGCTTTAGGAGTCAAGTTGGGAAATGTCATGAACATACCCCGGAACGGATTGCCAATGAAAAGCATAACTGGACTTGGAGAGGGACATCCAATCCTGACTTCTATCGTTCGGAGCCAAATGTCTATCTTGACGAGTCTATCTATCTATCTGAATGATTCTTCCAGGGAGGAGACATGGGCATTCGAATGATGTCCGAGTTTGCAACCCTTACTAATCTTGTGCCCTAAAGAGAGGTGCTGGTTTGTCTAGGAGCTTCGGCTATGCACAATGTCGTAAAACAGTGCTTAATAACTTTTGGATGATCATCCTATCGTGTAATTTGTGAGAAGTTTTCGTCGTGGGTTTTGTTTCTAACTTATTGTGTGAATAGTGAGAAGTTTGTGGATTTGACATGAATTAGTAAGCTTTGACAGTTGATCTTGTTTTGGATATTTGATTTAGCGGGGGTATAAGTTTCTCCTTGGTTTTGAGTCAACTTGCAATATAAATACTTTAATTGTCTTTTAGGATAGGTGTGAGGAAACTCTCTTTGATGATTAACTTAAAATAAATCTAGATACTCTAACAAGAATGTCATTAGAATATCAAATAGTAAACGTAAAATAGAATACCTAATCAAATAGTAGACGTGAAATCAAACCGTTTATTAATCGATAGTTGCTGAGTACAATTTTTTTAATAGATGTTTAATTGATTTGGGTTTAGTTTCTTTTTGCTTGATTTCAATGCTTCGTATTGAGTCATTTGGTGATGAATCAGTGACCCTATAGTCAACCCAAGTGGAATTTGACTCATTTGTATCACGAGACCCCAAATGGGGCTTAAAAGTGTAATGTAAATGGACGTTTTACTACCTATAGTTGATGATCAAAATCAAATACAACAAACCAAAAATACTGTACTTGTTTTAAAATTGATTGATAATTATTCATAGTTATAAATGAGTATTAATACGACCTCATGCTACCATGAACGAGCACAAACCCAAATTGTAAAAATATTGATCAAGGGGTTAGTTGGCCTTTTACCAATTATAAAATTGGTGAGAGGGTATGTAAAGTGGTAAAGAGAAGATGACCAAATGAAAGGATGTGCGCAAACCTTAAACGTCAAACAAAGGGTGCTACTAGCAATAATTCTTGGCGTCAAAGAGTCCATAAATGACCACATGTTTGGCCGTTTAACACTTTTCAATTTTTTGTACAGAATAAATTACTCCATATTTACAATAAAATTTGACGAAAAAAAATAATGTAGATGGAATTACCAAGTCACTGATGTTGTGAATTGGTACATTGAATGATGTAATGTCCTAGATTTAACGATATTTCGTTTTGTTCTTACTCATAAATGAGGGGGTAAAGCAAAATAACAACTGGTGATCAAAAGAATACCTTTTACACGTTTGTAAACTGGTACTTTAATTAAAAAAATTTTACCTCGTGCATTGATTAGTTAAACATTCAAATTAAAATATTTTGGGAAATTCTACAATATACTCCTATACTATTGCATTTTCTACATTATGTCCAGTGATTTTTGAAAAGTCTACAATGTAAATTATGTTTAGTAAACATATTGTACCCTTTATTGTATGACTTAACTGACAAAGTGAAGCTCCATTAACAGACGTTTCACTTCATTCTACAATATACCCTTATACTATTACATTTTCTACATTGTGTAGATTTTGAAAAGTCTACACTGTACCCTTGAGATACGTTTAGTAAACACATTGTACCCTTCATGACCAATCTTCAGCAGAAATCACACAAGTAGTTGAATAAATTAATCAAAAACCCTGATCAAAATATAATTCAATATAAAAATATCACAAATTAATGAACAAGAAATGGGCAACCTCAATTCAATCAAATTTTTTTCAATTCAATTAAATTAAAAAAACTATAGTATAAAATCAAAACCCCATCAAAACCAACTCAAATTAACGACAAGAACAAAAATTTACTTGAATTTAAGAAATACTTTCAGAAAATGTAAATTTTTAGAAGTGATAGCGTGAAGTAGGAATTTCTTTTCAAAAGTATGAGTTGGATTAGGGGTGATTGATGAAATAAGATATTGGAAAAAAGTGGAACACTCCTCATCCTGATTTAAAAGACATCTGCATAAAGCTTGTACTCCTGGAGGAAAAGGCCGGGTAGAATCTAAAATTGTGATTGACAAGGATGATGCACTTGACTAAGTGTCTGATGTATCTAATTCTATGGAATATGCTATGGACTTTCTACGGCCTGATTCAGAAAATAGAAATGCATGTCCTATTAATTGGGACACACACAAATTAGAGATTCACCTCCCTGCAGAAGCTTGTGGTAGTGAAATTAACAACATATCAATTGTACAAAATGGAGTTGTAGATAAGAGGAGATTTTTTTTATCATGGACGATAGCTCTTTTACATGCTCTACTGATTCTACTCCTTCCATATCAGTTAGTGGATCATATAGATCAAATTTCTTTTTAAATTATAACAGCCAGAAATCAACATCAAGGTACATCTCTGGTTAAAAGCACATTATTGAAAAAATATGATTAATGTTATGACTTTGAAATTTGATTTGTAGAGGAAAGAACATGAGATGTAAAGGAGCATCTGAGAAGTTTAATGGTAGAAATGAGAAAGATATTCGTCTGTGATTTGGTCTTATATGTTATTCTTATCTTGCTAGGATTCTATGTTTCAATGTTTACAAATTTGGATTTTATTTAGGTTTCAATGTGAAAGAGAGGGAACAAGTGAAATAAGTGAAACGTCCGTTAACGAAGCTTCATTTCGTCAGTAAGTCATCTAACAAAGGGTACAATATGTTACTAAACATATCTTAGGAGTACAGTGTAGACTTTTTAAAATCACTGGACACAATATAGAAAACGCAATAGTATTGGGGTATATTGTAGAATAAAGTGAAACGTCCGTTAACGGAGTTTACTCTGTCAGTTAAGTCATCTAGCAAAGGGTACAATGTATTTACAAAACGTACCTCAGGGGTACAATATAGACTTTTCAAAATCACTGGACACAATATAGAAAACGCAATAATACAAGGATATATTATAGAATTTCCCAAATTTTTTATTAGGTTATATTAATATACGTTTAATACTATACTCTGTATATGATTTGTTGCTTTGAGATTTGATTTAGAAGTTTTGATTGATAATCTAGATCTATTAATAAATACTTTAACATTATCCTAATATTGTTTCTACTCAAAATCACACATTATTTCTACTTATAGACTCAGACTCATATTATTTCTACTTATAGACTCGCACACAAGTACTTTAACGTTATCCTAATATTTTATAAATACTTTAACTTTGACATTGTGTAATTTGCAAATTAATTATTTATGTGATTTTATGTTAAACCTAGTTTAATTTGCACAAGGTTAAATATGTTTTATTTTATATTAAACCTTGTGATTTTATGTTAAATACTCAGCATATAAATTTAGTTTCAGTGATTTTATGTTTTAATTAAGTGAAATTTGCAAATATTTTCCTAATATTCATATTTAAGTAACATAATACGATAAGTTGATAATAAAACATAAACAGTTAATTTGTTCTATGACAATATAAAATCCCACATACTTCCAAAGAAAAAAAAAGGATGAAAAATAAAAGGGAAAGAAAACAGTCTATTTTGTTGCTGCACTACCGAGCATATTGAAGCTCTACCAAAATTTGGGTGGTTCGGCCACGGCAGTCTTCAATTTCCCAAGCCAATCGGACTTCAACCACCCCAAATTCAGGGACTTTTTTCTAATCAATGTGTCAACTCATTTATGATATACAAATTCATTAGGATTATGTGAGCACTTCTTGTCTCGTAGAAAATCATGATTTATAAAATAGTACGCTAAAAAAAGACAATATTAGTTCTACTTGATATTGGGGGAATCTCGAAGGTTATGATAAACTCGGAATGATGTATCCAAGAGTCCGATTGGCGCAAATTTTTTTAAACTCCTTATTTTTAGGGTACTATATAGTCATGTTACCTTCTAAGTCATTTTATTTGCAAGTATAAGGATTTCAAGAAATTTTTTTTATAAGATGCCACCTATCTCCTTGACCTCAAATAAGGCCACTTTTTTTTTAAAAAAAAAATGTATTTTATAAGTGTATATTTTTTTGAGACTCATATTTTTTAGGTATTTTCATCTATATAAATCGTTAAAATATTCATACTTTTAAAAAATACACACTTTAATAAAAAAAATTATCTCATTTATTTTCTTGGAGATAAAATTACACCTTATTGAAATTTTTTCTCAAAATCCTTATATCCACAAAATAACTTAGAAAGTGACATGACTATGTAGTGCCCTGAGTTTCAAAAAAAATTCATCTCAATCGCACTCCTCTCGAATGACGAGATACGTCATTCCGAATTTATCGTTACCTTTGGGATTCCCCCGATATCAAAGTAGAAATAATAGCATCCTTATTTAGTGTAGTATTTTATAAATCAAGATTTTCCATGATAAAAGAAGTGCTCACATGTTCCTATGGATTTGTATGTTAAAAATTATATTATTTTTTAGTTTTAAATATATTGTAATTGAATTTAAAGTGTTTATACATAAAAAGTTGAATATCGTACAAAAAAGTTGAGTTGGCAAAATGATTAAAGTGTCAAATATCATAGGGTTCAATTCTTGTCAAAAGCATATTTTAGTTATTTATGGATCTATGGGTTCCTGATTGGAATTGGGCCAAAGGTGAAACCGCTATCTTTGGCAGCAATTTCACTTTGGTCCAATAGGAAAATCGTTGTCCTCAACAACAATTTTCACTCGAACCTAGTTAGACGGTCATTTTCCAAAATGAGATTATTTTACGAAATAGCTTCAAAAGGAGATTATTTTTCAATTTTTTTTAAAAAAAAGGTTAAATAAAAAAGTCCAAATTCAGGAATGATGGAGAAAACTACTAAGTCAATAGACTTGTCACCTTCCTTTGCACTCTTACCACGATACATTGTATGCATCAAATGTTATTATGCTTTCAAACCAACCCATAAACCCTTCTTTTACAAGACATAATCGCACCCAAGCAAAAACAAAAAGGACAACTCGCAAAGAAAACAACCCGACAAAGAAAAGGCTTGGAAACTCAAACTGAAGGCACATTCTTTGCATCTTCCAAATATCAAGTTACTTTAGGAATGTAGATACACAAAATGAAATTTTAAGAAACAATTTCTTATATCTACAACATAATCTCATATATATTTGAATACGAATTATAGGATTAGAAATTCATACCCTTGAAACGTGATTTCCACAAAGTGTAGAGCACTTCACACTTCTATATAGAGATCTTTATAACACCAAATGTTGCTCTTCTAGTGTTGGTCCACAAACAACGATTTAATCCCCACATATGCTAGTACGGAATAAGGAACGATTTTTTATTGCTTTTCTTGGTGATGGCAAAAGAGAGAATAGGAAGAGCCTTTTAGAGAATAAAACTAAGTGTGTTGTGTTTTGTTTCTCATAACTTTGTTTATTTATAAGTAATATTTTTATATTACAAAATAAATTCATTAGTCCATACTTTACATAAGTATGACCATTTAGCTTTTAAACCTCTTTTTCACTTTAATCCAATCATATACTTATATGTATAACCTCATAAGACCAGTTTATTACTAATCGTGCACTAATCAAATTAATTCACAAATCATAGTCAGTTTCTAACAAAATACTATAATCACCTAAAATAACAAATTATAATTATCTCCATAATTTATCTATATTATATTCTATTGTTACACTTGATCAAAGAACATTTTCCTTCGATTACTTCTCATGCTAGTATACTACTAGCTCATATAAGAAAGGTACACGTATAATGTTGAATTATAGGTCTTTCATACACTTATTCATCTTTTCACGTTTATCATTGAAACAAAAAGTTAAGTTTTGGAATAAAGGTTTTTGAATAAGTCAAGTAATTTAAGCTCAATTTGATCCAATAAGAAATACCCTAGGTTGTTAACTCAATAATTATTATGTCATCCAACTATACTTTCTAACCACATCATCCAAGTGGCTTCACACTTAAATGTCAATAAAAAAAATGTGATTTACAAGACTATTTATACTATTATTATTTTTCTTTAATTATAAACCAATACTAAGCGATTTTTTTTTACAAGCGCCTATCTAAAAGAATTGACAATGCGGAAAGGCCATGAGTAGAACAAAGCCTTCACACTCCTACTATAATCCAACTGTTTCAGAGTATGAAATTACACTGGAATTTCACCATCCATGATGATGTGAAAGGAAGCACCCTAAACACAATTTCCCGGTTACATTAACTATCCTACATGTTTCTTATAATTTGTCTAGTAACCCTCTGAAATGTTGATGGCTAAAGCTAAAGCTGTTAGAATCAGACCCGATCCGATAAGTTACCCGAAATCAAACCGTACTCTACCTGACTATGGCCCAAAAAGTAAAACCCGAAAATCGACTCAACCCAACCTGAAGTTAACCTGAAATCAATTTGACCCGATATTTAAAGATCCGAACCTAATCCGTGTCCGACCCATTAGAGACCCGACCCAAAAAGAACTCAAAATCGATTGAAACTGATATAACCGAATTTATAACAATTCGTTATCCGAATTCACTGAATGTGTTAATAATCTGAATATGACCTAATCTTGACAAACCTATTTTTTACCTAATATCTAATAACTTTGAAACCAAACTTGTCATTATCGATTCAAACTAAACATATTACAAGTTTTTATGTATATATAAACTTAACATCGTATGTTATAGACTAGTTTGATAGCATAATACACATCTAAAAATCATTACCTCGTAAATTTTTTGTTTTTAAATGACTTATCAATATCATCATTGTCCAATTTATGATTTAACCATCATCATTGTCCGATTTTATCAAAATCGACATTGACCCAAAATAACCTGTTCAGAAATCGATCTAATTTTATCAGAACCGACATTGACCCGAACCGAATACAACCCAACCCGAACTGAAACCGACCAAGCAAATAACGATTTGACCCGACCCGATAAGAACCGACCCGCAATGAATCAACCCAAAATTACCCGTTGACCCGGTTTTACGCTCCTAGCTAAAGCCGCCTAAAGGTCACAGCACTGCATGCAGCTCGAAAATTCACCTCTAAAATTAAAATGACCTTTACATTTCAGAAGTGACAACTTCATTAAAAAATATTTACAAATCTTTGCCCGAGTGCAAGTCATGGTTGAAAAAATGGAATTGAAAAGGCATTATCACATGATGTAATCCACATGGAATATCAAATAAGGTTCGCAAAGTAAAATTAGGAGGCTGTAACTGCAGCAGCAGGTTAAATGCAGGATTATATAGAAAACACAATAATAATAAAAAAAAAAACCACATTAACTAGACAGAAGCGAATTAACAACTTACATGTTGACGAAAGGGCAAATTCAGCTCTGCTTCCATCCTTCCAAAGACAAGTTTGAAGAGCATGGAACTAATCATTAAAAAAAAAAGTTCCTCCACGTTTCAGGGGAACTTTCAAACTCACATACAACAAATGAAAAGATAATTATGAACATAAAGTTGGTATAATTATTACTAACACTAATATTTTACATCCTAACGCACCGATTAAGTGCCTCATTCTCGTTACTTTTTGTTTATTTAAATCACTTCAATCAACTTTGTTAAGTACATAGCTCAGTGAAAGGCATTTCCCTTGCTTCGCCCACGTAAACTCACCAATAAAACAAGACAGAAGATGTCATTCGGACCATGTAGAAAAGCATGATTCCAGCAGACCAATATGCTCACCTGAAAAGGCGATCAAACAGTTCAAAGCTATGAAAGCATCAACTAGAAAAAAAGGCTAATCTATTATCTATACAACCAGTACTTCAGCTTTAAGTTCAACGATAGTATCCACTATTTTATCCAAACACTCTTTCTAATCAGCATTTCAGCACTCCCTCCACCCCCACACACTCTTGTCCCTTCCCACAGTAATGTAGGAAACAAAGTATACTCCAAAAGCACATGACTTTATTTGGTTTATACGAGTTTAAAATGAACATTTTAAGCCTGATCCAACCTATTCAAGCATCACAACTTTAGTACTAAAAAAACAAATACCTTTACGTTCTCAAATACACATATTTCCTACATCCAAATAGTTTCTTAAATCAATGCTGAAAAGTCATAATAACAACAACATTAATAATAACAATAAAAAAATTCAAGTCAGATATATAAATCAAAAAACAATATTGTGCGATCATCCACAAACATATTCTACTTTCACTCTCCTATCTAAAGCTAAATTTTGAAAACCTTTTTTTTACAAATCTTCATCCAAGTTATCTTGGATTCACCTAAACCACATTCAAGTCTCATTACCCTAACCCTACATCATCATCACCAATATGTAGATCTGTGCATTGAGTCAGATTAGGGCTAGGATGGGTCACATGCAAAACGGGCTGGGCCAAATCGGGTCAAAGGATGCTAAACAGGCAGGGTCAAAAGAGATACAAAAAAGGGTTGGGCCGTACAAAGAGAGTTTAGTTTTTATCTATAAAAGGGTGATAGTTTACATGTATCACTTCCAATTTTTAGTAGTGAACTATCCCGGTAAGTATATGGAAATAATTCATTACCTAATTGTGTTTAAAAGTCTTAAAAACTATAGGCCCATTAAAGACCCAATAAAACATGATCCTAAAAGAGACCGACCCATTAGACCCATTATTGATAGGCCCTTTTTATAAACGGATCGATAAAAGACCCTTAACGGGCCCCCTCCCATTTGAACACCTCTACCAGTAAGTCTATTGTCCAACATCTGACATAATCAAACCAATGCCACCGATTTTCCTTTAACTTATCCTTGAAATTCTCTATTCTAACTTTCTTTCAAATATCTACATTTCTAATTTTATCTCTCAAGGTGTTCTCAAACATCTACCTTAAACATATGTATCCCTTTATACTCATCTTCTTAACATGCTTCTCTTTAAAGGCCTAACACTTCGATTCATTCAATAATAACTCATACAATAAAGCTAGTCTAACTGTCCTCTTATAAAATTTCTCTTAATCTCAAGGAAACACTACCATTACACAATAGTCCTATAGCTCCTCTCTATTTTAACCTTGATTTTATTTTATAAGTAATTTGATGAGCTCCATTCTTATAGAAAACCATATGTAGGTATTTGAGGTATTCTTTTATAGGCAACTCTTTGGCATTCAAAGTCATACTATATTCACCTTACTTTTGCCTAATGTTAAAGTGACATGTTGTATTACTCGTTTTGCTCCTACTAATCCTAAATCTTCTAGATTCTACGCTTTCTCTCCATTCCTCTAACTTAGTATTCACCCCCCTTATTAATCTTGTTCACCAGAGTAATATCATCTGCAGAAAGTAAACACCACGTTATCTCATCTTAAATTGACCTTGTTACTTTGTCCAAGACAATTGTGAAAGAGACTTAGGGCATAGCCTTGCGTAATAAAGTACCCTATCACTCCATAACTTCTAAATTTTGTTGTAACCATCTAATACATATCCTTAATTATATCAATATATTTATGTGATATGCCCTTCGTATTTATAGCCTACTAAAATACTTTTCTTGGTACACTGACATAAAATTTCTCCAAATTAATGAATACCATATGTAAATTTTTCTTCCTTACACGATAATATTCCATTATTTGTTTTATAAGATAGTTTTATATATATCCACTTCTATAAACCCAAATTACTTTTCCGAAAATACCAACACATTCTTAATCTTTACTCCAATAATTTCATTGTGACTCAGTGAGATTTTCCTTGATTATTTGAACACTTTTGACATCTACTAAATTTTTATAAATAAGCACCGAGATGATTTTCCTCCTATCTCATAGCATCTTACTTATACTTCAAATTTTGTTAAAGAAGTCCATAATCAATATCAATTTTGCCTAAAAATCTCGAAGTCTCAATGGGAATACCATAGTTAACACTGATGTGGAAATACCTTAAATAACCAAATGGTTATAAAAGGTTTTCATAGGCTATACACAAGTGCATACCCCTATCACCTTCACCTTGAGCCTTTAGGGCTAGTGTAGGGTGCTATAAAGGACTCCTTTACTATTGAGTCTGTCTTCTTCCACTCTCTACATGTCAACCATTACTACAGCATTCAAAAACCAGGGATCTTAATAACACTATCAAAAGCATATGTTAAGGTGTCTAAAATATTTGAAATACTATATCTGACTCGCAACATTTGTCACCTTAGATAAAAAAAATCGTTCATGCTCTCACCAGGTCCTATTCTCAGATTCTTAATTTTCCCTCAAACTCTGGATTTTGACGACTCCTATGACTCACCCCCTTGAAGTTCGATTAGCTAACTGTTGTCCCACTGGCCCTAATCAGAGTATCCACAGCTGTTTTCCGCAATAATAGAGACACATTTTGAACTTCAATTATCGCTTTTAAAAGCATATTGCTATGGTCAATCTACCAAGAAAAAGTTGCCTCAAGTTGATCTTTGTCGCTCCATCTTTCAAAACTTCAATCTTCCTCTTGAAGCTTCATTCTTAAACTGGTGCAGATTTAGACTCCCTGTATTCAGCTCATGACTACCTTTACTCATTTATGTAGAAAATACCTTGTTTTACCTTACTTTTAAAATAGAAGGTTTGACAAGTAAGCTTCTATATTTGCTAGAATGCTAGATACTTGTTAGACTTAAATTATGACTTAACTTATGTGTTCCGGGCCTTTTTATGGGCGAAGTTGCCTGGGCTTTCAAATTGATAAGTCGGAACTTACAAGGATAATAAAAAATAAAAAATTAAGTAGGGTTATTATAGTTCATTAAATTAACTCTTTAGGAATTGGCTTTATAATTTCTAATTTATTTTGTTTCCTTAATCATGTTGGAGTAACCTAGGGTAGTTCATGTTGTAGCGGGTATATTTTAGACTACACAAGTACATAACTACATAACAAGTTCATATTGTAGTGGGTATATTTTTGTGGCTTATTTTAGTTCCACTAGGACTTATATTTTTAAAAAATTTATAATATTAATTTTATTTAGTTGGAATATTCTAGAAATATGTTCGGGGTTATTTCCAGGCTATATAATGCATTAATGCCCTATAAGATGACATTTGAGATACAGACTTGGTATATAAATTAGATAAATGAGCGTTTAGCTATCTGCCGGTATAGTTAGAAGTCTTAGAACCAAAAGTACACTTATTGCGCTTTGTGTTCTAACTTCTTGACTGCAGTTGATACGAAACCGACCCTAAAACCTGCTAGTTTTGAAAATTATACGCGTCTTTAAGACTCACATCAATACTAAAACCGTCCTTTGATTGCTTGCACATTTTACATACCATCTATCCTTTTATTTAGTGCAATTTGAACACACAAAATACTTTCTTAAATTTATTTCACAAAAATCTGAATCATAATCTCCCTAGCGTGTCCATAGTCTACATTAGCTCATGAAACTTCACTGTTATTACTTGAGATTCTATTGCCTGAATGGTCAATAGTCAAAATGACATCATAATTCAATCTCTCAAATCCCAACTCGTTCGCTAAATGGTGATAATCGCATAATCTTAAAAACAAAAACAGAAGTCCAGATGTACATGCAGAAACTCTAATATTTACAGATACCCAGGTTAAGAAATCTACTATTCTTAAAAACAGAAATGACTGCAGAAGTTCAGTTGATCAATAACAGATTTAAGGCCAGAAGACAACACGATACAAATCATACCTGAGGGCAAAAGCAACAACAAAGGTTCACCATTATTCGCGCCCTAAAACAAGGATCTTCATACAGAAGGATTGTTCTACAAGAGACAAAATGCAAAAGCAAATATATACTTACCAAAGGGGAAAAAGCAATTGAAGACAGATGGAATCTGTTATTACTCATAGTCTATCTGCAAACTGGAAAGGTTAAAATAAAATAATGATATACCTTAACTTTCAGAATCTTTTGGCTATCATTGAAGTACTGATTTGGATGATTGATTCCATTATCACAGGATGAACCATGAATAGCTTCAAAAGTTATGGTGCATGCCAGCTGCAAATGTATTACCATTTTCAGATTATAACAGACCAGGTACATTTTACAAAAGATGCAATAATCCTTACCTGGTAATGTCTGCTTCGGACTTTGTCTAATACATCATTCATAGCCCGACTACCCACACCCATTTTACTAAGCGCAGCTTTGAGGTTGTCCTCACTGCCAAAGGAAACAACACATCATACGAAGGATAAATCACATGCCAAAAGCAGTCTCTTCTACACAATATGCTAAAGTCTTCAGTCTTGATGGATATAAGTTATCCCTAGTATGGTTAACAAGCGCCTTATATAAACATTTTCACCCATTTGCGACTAAAAGATGCGAAGTCCTTACGGCGAAATACAGAAAATGAATAGATGAAACATTACAGACGAAATAAGAAATAATGTGGGCACTGTTTCTGATATCACTTGTATAGAAATTCTAAAAAAAAGCTATTCTCAATATAGCAACACATAATTAATCATTAGATTCCCAAGACTAACTGGATTTTAATCACTGCAACAAACCTTACTATTAAAAAAGTATTAGTCAATTAATACTTCTATAATAGGAATGACCTTACCTGAAATGTCGATAGGGACAGCCATGGTGTTCACCAACGCCTGGAGTACCTGAGATGACCTTCTGACAAGAATAAGGTGTATAATCCTGAAAACACAAAATACAAGAACTCAATTTGATTTACTTATGAATGCATAACATACCTCTATTCAGGTCAAAATAACATAAATATTGCCTACCACTCTCTTCCCTTCTTTTCCAAACATGTGGCGAATGCTATAAGCATATTCTTTGTCAAATTTCTCAGGACCAAACTAGCAAGAACAGAACAAACATCGTCAGTTATCATGCAGATGCAACCTGCTCAAAAAAAAAAAATTCATAACACAGCAGTAGCAAACTTGTACAGAAAAAGAAACACTCCATGGCTATTGGCATGTGGCTGCCTGTTTTTTCATGAAGGCAGTGTTTTTGAGGCAAAGACTATATGCATGGGGTCCTCACTTGGGCATGGATATTAGTAGTGACATACAACACTCTTTCCTAAACCAACTTCCCTACTATCAGCATCAACTAGTCCAAAAACCCAACTATTTTAGGGTCAAACTTGTGAATTTATATATATCTTTAGCGTCACAATTTTCTTTGTTATACATTCAAATATGGTAACAGAATAGGTAAATTGCAGCCACCATCTTCTACTTCGAGTCCAGTAAACACCCAGAAAAGCATTTAAGAAATTAAGAGTCAAAAGCCAAGAAAATCATCGTCAGCATTGACTGAAATTCGACATGTACCCCAACAAATTTCAAAATGAAGAGTTGACTGCATCGATGATATTACCTTCTTGGAGAACTCAGATTTCCAAAAGGCAAGAGCATCATCCAATGATAATCCAACACCCTGCACAAGGGCAAGCAAACAAACACTTGAGGCGTCTTATCAAAATCACAAGAACAGCGGATTATTTGTAGTGTATCTTTAATCATATTAATAAATTAACCCTGATGTGGATTTGAGTTACTATGGTCAAAATTCAAAGTCAACATGGATAAGTCAAAAGATCAATCTGTTGGAACTAAAAATACATGACAAGCAAGAAGTCTACTAGGCTCAAATCTCTATATGTTTATATTAAAGTTCGGATTCTAGTTTTGTTCGGTGTTTAATTTTTGTAGGATTCTTTGTTAGATTGGTCTGATTTTATGTTGCCTATATAAAGGGATTTAGGTTGTTCGATTTATGAATGTGAGTGTAAAAACTTGTGATAAAGCTTAGTAGGTGAGATGCTTATGAGCCCCATCTACTGTTTCTAGTTTAGTATATTATTTGGTCTGATGATCAAATCGCTAATTTAGGTTTGTGAACCATTCGGCATAGCAAAAGCTGTCAACTATTAACATGAACTTAAAACTTCAAATAGTTGCTCCAAGCAAAAGCATAAGCAACCAAATGGGTTGGACATCCCACAACAGTCAATTTAGGGATCACAAGACATTCTCTGGAGAAGAAAAGACATGACCAATGTATAAGATCTATTAGGATAAATTTCTTTAAGGGACTATCTGGCATCAATAGCAAGTGTAAAGAAGAAATTGAAAGCATGACATTTTATTTCACGATCATCAACAAGAAAAATTGTGAAAGGAAACATGTCAAATAGGTTTATTTATGCAAACCCTTACCTTAAGAAATAGACCAAACTGCATCCTGCCTCCATGCTTGAGGTGATGGTCTTCCCTCAACTGCCCAAAGTTAGAACACAAAAGTAAATATTATCATTCAAAAAACTTGTATATTATCTGATAAAAGTACATATACAAGCACACATATAGTGAATTGCTAAGTAAGTTGCTATCTAGAAAATCAAGTTCCAACCTTTTCAAATAGGTGTCGCATGCAGAGCGGAAAAGAACTATTCGCTGCTTGATCAAGGTCTTTCAGAGATATCTCTGCAAACTCCTTTGCCTAAACAAGCAGCAAAACTCTCAAATTTTGATTCTTAGCAAGTATAGATGCACATGTAGTAAAATAAATTATTACCTCAGAATAATCAGGACCAAGGTAGCTTGTGCTGAGAGCTTCAACAATCTGTACAGAAAAATAGTCAGCCCAATGATCCTTCACACTAGATTTTTACATATATGGTCTGTTACTCACCGGGGTTAGCCTATATTTCTCCTTGTCACTAATCATAGAAGTCCATTTTCTGAAATAAAGATACAGGAATTAAGCAAAACCAGTGTTGTTTTAACTCATATTATTCTGAGCAAAAATGAGCTGAATTAAAATAAAAAAAAAATAAAAAGAGTAACAAAAATCCTAAAAAGCAAAGGGAAACAAAATTCAAAGATCTTTGAAATTGTCAAAATCTTAAGAGTCTGGATTTACTTCTAGTTAAATATGTAAAAGAAGACTTGATACTTCACTACAGACATAAAAAAGTATGCAATTCATAAAATGAACAACTCTGACACCTGGAACCTATGACCTGCACTAGTTGTTGAGTTCCAGAAACATAGCTTCTTGCTAGTCTCAATTCCACAATAGAAATCCTGTCCACCCTAAATTTGTAGCCAGTACACTTTGGTATGTTGTTTTCTTCTTTTGGACAGCAGCAAGTATACATCTATACAAGACCTACTACTTTCATGAGATTATCTACTGGAGTACTGCCGCCTATTGTCCAAAAGTATGGAAATCACCTTTTTGCTCACAATCAGATGGATGTACCTTTCAAATATTATGTTACGTCTACTGGTACTTTAGATCCCCATTTACTATTGAACATTGTTTTCAGTGGAACTGGACTTTTTTTCATAGGGATGCGTTTTTGTTACATCAATTTTAAGTGTCCCCAAACATGAAGAATTTTTATGTATAAGGTCTTCTTGACATCAAAATTTTCTAGTTAATAAGTAGGTGAAAGCCTCAAAGTCTTCCTGAGTGGATCCAACATTTAGATTTCAGGAATAGATCACCAAATAAGACAACAATTTACAAATAAACTGTATGTAAATACATAGACAAACAATGAAATTCTGAGATAGCAACAAGAAAAGTAAAGCATGTAAGTTCAATAATTTCCTCCTATCTTTGGTTCATCAATTTTTTTAGCGCAAAGCCATATCATTTAAGTCAAGGAAAAGTTAATGAAACCAACTAACCTATTTGTAAGAATAAGAGCATGTGATAGATTGCTGCGATATTGTGTGACAAGAAAAGAAACAACCTAAGGGACAGATATGAATCAGTTGAGCAGTATATTAGTTATGATCTTATAAAAAAATTTAAAGAAAAAACAGCTAATCACCACTATTTTTTACCTGATTCATAGCAACATATGCATACCCTCTACAGATGTACACTTTACGTCCAGCAACAAGTTCGGGAACTTCTTCAAATGGTACCTTTATAAAGCATATGTAGTTAGCAAAGAACAAGAGGGATAGTATTTTAAACAGCACTTTGTTTTCTGAGAATCAGTTAATTTCTCGTGTTCAACAAGTAACAAGAAAAAAAGGAAGAAAAAAAAAGTTTCCCAGTCAAGCAAACAATGTCCTGAACTTTATTTCCTTGACACCATACCAAGAATTATAACTTCACTACAAGAAAAGACAGTTAGGAATGATCCTTTGCTAGGAAGATATGCTTTCAGGAGAAGAAAGACGATACACTTCAAGAGCATAGAGCTAACCTTGTAGAATATAGTATCAGCTGCAAAACAAACAAAACATAACAGTAAGATTCCATCGCAACATAAATATGAAACGACAACTCATAATTTAACAACATTTCATACAACACTTCCTATAAAACATGAGAGCTGAACAACTTAACAAGGATTTTTGTAAAAGAAACTACTCATAACATCTAAATGCATCTACAACACAAGAAATTGTTCTTACCGCTGACCATAGACTGCCCAAGGGATCGTGCAACTTGTGATAACTTCTCCTTCACACTCTAAGAATTACATTAAAGTAAAACATAAAAAAAATCAGTGCCAACGCAAAATTAAATGGAAATACTATACATAGCCATCAATTCACTGATCATCAATCACCTCGAATTCTGCATTGCTAACTGGTTTGTAAGGAAGATCAAACTCTGCTAATATAGCTCTCTGCAAACAAATGTTGAAAGGAAACTGTTGTAAAGCTCGTACTTATCATACACACTCAATATAAAATACAAATCCAGTTATAATATATACCTGACTTTCGAAGCTCTCGAGCTTAAATCGGTACCGGAATAGAGTTGTTTCCATTAACAAGAACCATTTCCTTAATTCCTCCCTGAAATTAACAATTTGTTTGAATGAAAAAAGTATCAGCGAAAGCAATTTACGCTTCAAAAACACGAAATAAACAGCGTTCAAACAAATAGCTAAGTATATACGAAAAGTACAATGAGATTAAAAGGAATCATTACGTCCGGCAATACACAAGGCGGAGAACAAAGTGAGAGATGATGTCCTTGTTCATTGTCTCCGAAGCCAGAGAATGTCTCATATGTTTTTTCCATAATTCGTCCACCTAATTAATCAAATAATTTTTAAAAAATCAAACCTAAATCAGAAAAATAAGAGTAATTATCATAGAAAATTAAAATTGATGCAAAATGTATACCAATTTTTCGATTTCATCCGGCTTCTTTCCGCGAGACTGTCCGTCGGAGATTCCTCGGAGCACTATCATCAATTCATACAAAACATCATAAATCGATGAGCTATACGTGGAGAAACCCTAACTTTGGAATTTTGAAATGAAATTAACAGTAAAAATGAGGAATTCGATGAAATTAGGAGACTATCATCAATTCACACAAAATATCATAAATCGACGGACTGTACATTTGAGAAACCCTAAGTTTTCGAAATTTGAAATGAAATTAACGGTCGAAAAATTAGGTAATCGATGAAATTAGGAGAGAGAAAGTCACCTCGGAGACGATCAATGGCGAAGAGTTCGAAATCTTCGAGGCGGACTTCGAGTACAGGAGGAGTGCGGTAGAGAGGGATGGTTGGAACGGCAGCGACATCGGCGGTTGAGGATTTTCTCTGAGATCTAAAGATTTCCATCTTCTTTCTCAAGCTTTCTCTCTCTAAAGCAGGGTGGTGTGTTGGAGAGTTTGAAGATTTGCAGAAACTAAGAATGAATTTTTGGCGCCAGGCTTCGTCTCAAGATATTGGAAAAGGGGTGCAATGAGCGGGAAACTTTTAGTGCCGCTTTAGGGATGATCGTGAGGCGAGTGGGAAAAACCGGGACCATAACCGGATTCGGATATGATTTGGACAAGGATATTGTTAAATATAACCCGCAGATTTCTAGCTATCGTCCATATTTAGTATGTAAATTATCAAATTTATCCTTACTTACTATATATATAAATTTTAATTAGAGTAACTAAGTATATTAAATAGAGTAACTAAGCATGAACATAATGCAAAAATAAAAAAAAAACACAAACACGCGGTTCTACCAAGGTGGAACCGTCGAAATTGGAAGATTCCACCGTGGTGAAACTGTGTATTTCACACAGTTCTACCATGGTAGAATCCTCCAAATTGTAGGATTCCTTGTTCGAATAACCGTATGTTTTACACTGTTTTAGAATCTCAATTTATTTATTTTTTTCCCCAACAAAACATTACCATTTCCAACCGAAAAATTTCACTAAAAAAACAATACAAAATATATATCTATCTAAATAAACTTTAAAGAATTTAAAAACTAAAATTTATACATACATGAAGAACCCGTCAAACCTCTCAAAGTTTTACCGACAACCTTTCTTAGTCTCCCACCCAAACTCCGAGAAGTTTTTTTGCCCATTCTTGACATGAAGAAACTGCTGAATTTTTGTGAGGAAATCTGATTTTTTGGAGAGATTCGGTGAGTTTGAGAGAGTGGGTTTGAGGAGTGGTGAAATATTGGGTTTTTAGGTGATAGGAAAAAAAAAAGGTAGGTTAGTGAATTATGGGTATAATTAGGTGAGCAAATGAAAACGTTACATAAATATGTAAATTAAAAATATAAGGGTAATACCGTCAAAAAAAGGCAAAATACGTATAAAATACAGGAAATAGATAGAGAATTACGGGCGATGTTTAGCTATTTACTTTTTGTCCTTTAGTATCTTTTGGTTCCGTGATAACAAAACAAATCAATTAGGAAATTGTTATTATAAAATTCACATTGGATTAGATTTTTTTCTTTTAGGAGAGAAATAAATAATTACTTATGTATTAAAGAATTAGCTTTTATACTTCATATTATGTATGAGTTTATTCTTTTAATAAATTAGACAACAGTATTTATACAACAATATTAAAAAATTGTATCACATAAGTTGAGTTACGTTCATTTGAAATTATAGCAGTGCACTAACTAATCTCCATACTAGTTCTCCAAGTTGATCTAGTATCAAATAAAAAAATAGAATAAGGGAAAGATACAAGTGATATGATGTTTCTTGCAATCTTATCAAAAACTAAAAACCTCATTTTAGAGGGATTTACAATATGAGCTATCGTGTCAAGTTACTCACTATATATGAGCGCAAACTGCGCAACAAAAAACTCAAAAGACTTATATAGAGTATGGACCTCACCAATAAAAGATAAATCAAGTTGAAAACCATGAATTCTTGTGGAAAATGAAACCTTGAACTAACTTGTCATAAATAACCTTTTTAAATCAAATTTTGCGAGAAAAACCTTTTAAGTTGTTTATGTTGGCAAAACCAAATCAAAATAAATAAAATAGCAAGAAAAAACCTTTTTTTTCATTTTCAGGCATTGACTCTCACTTTTAGGTGTTGACTTCAACGGAAAATCCACGTGCCCCACCCCCCCCCCCCCCCCCCCCCCCATTTTCCTTCTTTCGTATGCACACCAAAGAAAAATAGGGATAGAACAAGGGAGCAAAGGTCACTCACATGATATAAAAACATTGAAAAATACCTAAGGTGTCACTTGGCAAAAGATATTAGATTTTGATTTCATTTTGCATGTAAATTTTTATAAGGTTATTCCTCACTAAAATTGATTTTTTAAGTGTTATTTCTAGCAAACCATGGAAACACACACATGCCCCTTTTCTTTGTCTTCCATCCTCTCCCATTTTTCTCCTTTCTTATGCACTTTAGAGGAAATGAGAAAAAAGAAACTTTAGAGGAAATGAGGAAAAAGAAAGGAGCTTGTTATTTACCGCCCCCAAATTACTCCAACTGCCTCCATCAATTCCCTATATTATCCTCCTCCCTCCTAATTCCCATTCACTTCCTCATTTACTCATCCATCAATCAATTCCCTTTCCCTCTCTACCACCACCCACACTCGTCGGCGCCGCCATGTGCCGCCAGAAGTTCGCCGCTGTGATCTTGTCGTCGCCACGCCGGGATGGTTCAAGCACCGACCAAAGAAGGAGGAATGCCACCTCGTTCACGTGTAAATTTTTTTTAAAAAATGTCGCTGGGCTAGGGCTAATTGGAAATCTTAGACGGCACCCCTCGGGGTTCGCTAGTTTTCTTAAATAGCAACCCCCCTGACGACATTTTCCAACGACATTTTACGGGTTCCAACTACTTAGTTTCGGTTTATTATTGTTAATTAATATTAATTAGTGTTATTAATTATTGCAAATAAATTAGTGTTTATTAGTTAAAAAATAAGTTAGTATTTTAAGTACATGTTTTAGAATATAAGTTAGTTAGGAAGTACTTGTTAGTTAGGAAAGTCCGATAGAAAATGATAAGTTAGTTAGGTATATTTTAAGTTAGTAAATTATAAGTTATTTAGAAATATTTTGAATTAGAAAAATTATAAGTTAGGTATATTAGGAAAAATTTTAGTATGAAATATTTTAAGTAAGGATTAATAACTTAGTTAGAAATATTTTAAGTTATGAATAATATCTTAGTTAGGATTATTTAAGTTAGGAATATTATAAGTTAATAGTTTAATTTAGGAATATTTTTAGTTGGGAAAAATAATAAATTAGGAATAATAACTTAGTTAGGTGTATATTTTAAGTTAGGATATTTGAAGTCAGGTTTGGAAAAAAAGTTATTAATATTTGAAGTTAAGTTAGGATATTTAAAGTTAGGAAAATTATAAGTTAGGAATTATATTAATTCATTTAGGAATGTGTTAGGTTAGGAGTATGTTAATTATTTAGGAAAATTATGAAAATCATAAGTAATATGTTAAGTTAAGTTAGGAATAATAATTTAGTTAGAAAAAATTTAAGTTAGGAAAATAATAAATTTTGTATATTGCGTAAATAATAACATAAGTTAGGAAATTTTAAGTTAAATGTAAATTATGAAAATAATATATTATGAAATTATGAAATTAATTATACATTATGAAAATAATAACTTTTATATTCTAATTAATAGTAAATTATGTAAATAATAAGTTATGAAAATAAAGTTAGGAAATTTTAAGATAGGAAAACAATAAAGAATTTTTAAGTTAGGAAATTTCGAGATAGGAAATTAATAAAAAATTATTAAGTTAGGAAAATAATAATTTACGATTAATAACTTAGTTAGAAATCAAATAGATAATTTAAATTAATTTGGTAATATGTTTACGAGGAGGTTGTTCCCACAGTACCGGAGAGGACGGACACCCATTAAGATTGATTGGAATTTGATTATGTTTTTGTTTATATTATGTTATATTCCCAATGTTCCCACTTACTTAAATGGTTTTTGTTTATATCATGTTATACTCTCAATGTTCCCACTAAACATACCTTAGAGGTACAGTGTAGACTTTTAAAAATCACTAGACACACTATAGAAAATGCAATAGTATAGGGGTATTTTATAGAATAAAGTAAAACGTCCATTAACGGAGTTCACTCCGTCAGTTAAGTTATCAAACAAAGGGTACAATGTGTTTACTAAACGTACCTCACGGGTACAATGTAGACTTTTCAAAATCACTGGATACAACGTAGAAAACGTAATAGTACAGGAGTATATTGTAGAATTTCTCTTTTTAAAAAGAGTTGCCGGATGGCTAGCCGTTTTTTTAGACGGTTAGCTCAAGGGTTGACCTTTTTTTAGACGACAAGACCTCTGACAGCCCGAATTTTTTTTGTTTTTTGTTTCCGATTAACGTATTTTTCCTACAACATTGTTGTTGACGGCTCGTCCATAATTTCGGTGATTTTTGACATCCCAAAAAGCGATTTTCGTGTGGTGGTTTACGAGTTTCCAACGGACCTGGTGGTCGACGACCAGTGGTGGGGAATTGTGTGAGGTTTTTTTTACAGGAAAATAAAGTGGAAAATAAGAATTGAAATGTAAAATGTCCAATTTTATTTAATTGCTTCAAAGTCAAAGAATGGGACAGTTCAATCAATTTTAGGGCGGCGTTTCGCACTCCACAAAAAAAAAGGAGAGCAGATGTCGCTACACATTAAAGATGTCAAGCATCGTTCGAAATCATCCTAAGGTTATTCCTCACTAAAATTGATTTTTAAAAAGCTATTTTTGACAAAATATATAAATCATTCATGAAACCGCAATCAAATCAATAGATAATGGTTCTAATTGATCATATTTACCATGAATTTAAATGTTGAATAAAAGTCTATATTTTTTTGAAATGGATCAAATAAAAAACACGAGATTTATATTATCATATGTCAAACTCTTCCTGAGATTTCAATTTAAATGAAGCTTTTTATTATTCACAGCTTAAAGTTTAAAAGGGAAACTTCACAAACTGCTTCCAATTGTCTCTAGTGTTAACTTTAGTATTATTACTCACACAGTATATGCTAGATGTAGAACGTAAATCACATAATGATCGATGTTATAAGTACGAACTCCCTAAAGACTTCTTATACAAATTTCTCGTACATAATCCTTGGAAATCAATGGTAGTTTTTAAAACCACCGTTGTACACTGATGATGGAGATTCTCATGGACCACATGTCGCAGGCCGGCCCATTTACTGATGCACCTTTCGTGCAGATTGCTACTCCTTGCACAAGGTTACACAACAAAGGCCTTCCCGGAAGATGATAAAATCACAGGTTCCTCGAATTATCTCATACCACATTACAGAGGAGAGAAGAATTCTCACTAAAGTCCATGCAAAACTACCAGCAAACAAGAGCAGCG
Source organism: Dysphania ambrosioides (assembly GCA_026401315.1). Classification (NCBI taxonomy): domain Eukaryota; kingdom Viridiplantae; phylum Streptophyta; class Magnoliopsida; order Caryophyllales; family Amaranthaceae; genus Dysphania; species Dysphania ambrosioides. The sequence goes on along the minus strand of CM048671.1, from coordinate 19,717,997 downwards.
GCAGGCCGGCAGACCAGCAGCCAGCTAGAGCTTTACAATCAGAATTTCCTCTTCGGAACAGAATTTAAATAAAATTAAAGAAATTTGTGACCAAGGAGGCAAGGAATGAAAACATGACTATAAATACTCAGCTTATGATATAGTTCCCTCAAGAATGATCCTATATCTAAACTTGCCTGCATCTCTACAAAATTGATCTTCGTAAATTTTACAGGCCATTCCTTGCAAAAAGGGAATCTGGCCATCGATATGATGTCAAATTCAAAAACCTTACCCGGCAGCTTACAAAGGGATCTATATCTTGTATAACCTTTTCGTCCTTATATTAACTCAAGCAAGTGTATCACCAATCTACATGAATTTGAAGTACCTGGTTGCACTAATTGTTCTAGAAAGCAAGCCAGCAGTTTTGGCATTGGGCTGTGTAGCAGGCAAATCAGGACTCAGAGGCTTTTCTGTGATTTCTGTTACAAGATTCCTGCTTGAAATCCTAGGACTGGAATTGTTCTGTACGGATCCAGAATTCCCTTGGAACTCCTGAAAGTATAAGCTGTTGGTTATGGTTGAGAACAAGAAATAGAATTGGAAGTGAAGATGAATAACCTGGAATCGAAAAAACATATCAACAGAAACACGCAATTACAAAGACAGTAACAATCTTTCAAGCATAAGCCTATGTGTTTAGTATGTTATTTCCACTATTGGAGAGAAGGTCTCTTAAGAAAGTCAGCACTGGAAGTTTGACTTTTGGGCCTGCATGATTTGGAGTGGGGATATTTATCACAACCCAGCAATAATAATAAGTTTAAGGATATTCTTCAACTATTCCCCATCCCTCAAATATATATAAACATTTCCAACTACAAGGAAGGTAAAATGATTCTTTTCACTCTCCTAAAAGCACACCGAACACTCGTAGACCACCTACCCATCACCACTCACCAGTCTTTCATTAAGGCTAGAGATTAGCAAGTACAGAGAAAATATAAAATAGTTTTGAATGATTCATTTCAAAGAGAAAAAATAAAACCAATTATTCGAATCATAAGATTTTGCACAGTGGGACAGCCAGTGCAATAGGATAAGGTCTAAAAGACCTAAACACACAACTTCCTGTTCATTGGCAGAAAATCCTGGTCGAAGCAGTAAGGCTACATATTCTTTTCATAGCCATGTCCCTGTATTAATCTTATCTCACAGGCATCATAGCAAGCATGTGACAAAAGCACACATATAAATTATACACCTTACAGGTTCCATTTGCAGTTGGAGTTTTAAAAAGCCTGAATATTGACAAGCACAGACACAAAAGCACCCAAAATACGAGTGTAGCCATCAGAGTTAAGTAGGAGATGAAAGCACACCTCATTAAATCCATAAGAAGTTGAAGGAATGGAAGGCTCCAAGGTTAGAGGCAGAGATCCACTCTGTAAGATTGCAGCAGTTAACAAGAGATAGAGTGCAATCCATGAACTTACACATCAGATATCAAGGATACCAAAAAAGGAAAAATAAAAGGGTCAATGAGGACTTGAATGCCAAATTGGCAATGCAGAGAACAGGATGCTGCATTCTACAGGCTCTGCAATCTAGCATGCCTGTTGTTGTCTAGGGTGGGAAGGTCGAGGAGGGGGGGAATTCATTTTGCAGCATAAAAGTGATAAATCATTTACCCTTGAAGGCATTGCAGCTTGATGTTCAATTGCTAGCCTAGAAGCACCAGACGGAGAATCCTACAATTTTCTCAAGCACGAACTCAAGGTAATTTAACAGCGATTTTCAGATATGATGATAATTTAATAAACACTAGAAGCAGAGACAACCAACTTGCCTGAATACAATCTGCAAATCTAGCATTACCCACATCCAGTGTATAAAGTAACAATTTCGCCACTCCTTCCTTTGTGTCACCCTGAAAATAATTTGACCGCATTCGTAAAATACAATGAACTGATAAATTATTTATATTCTATTCTGCATAGACTTTCATAACACTTTGCACCTGTTTCTCTTGAATTCTGCCCATTCTCGTCTCCTGAAATCAAAATAAAAATTGTCAGATATTGCATTTCGGCGTCCATGCCAAGAAAGACTTGGTATAATTAATGACCAACAACTGACAACACTAAATAAATATTCATCACCAGAGTTTGAATTTTCTCATCGAAATCTTGGAGATCCACAGTAATATTTAAAACGTCTCCATGTACTTCAGCTACCTGAAAAAAAGGTGATGGGAATTTGGAATCTCATAAAAACTCATAATGAAAAGAAAAATTGCAGCATGATGGATTTGAAGCCATACCTCCTCCTTAGTGGCAATACTACATGCAATGATCTCGTCAAATTTATCACTTGATTGGCCAATTTTGGAAGATATCTCGTTTCTGGTAATCTGCGGTAATGGAGTGAGATTAAAACACATGATACTCCAAATAACAGTTTTAACCTAAAGTTTTACATAAGATCACAGAATTATGCAATAGAGAAAACTAATTCATAGGAGATCTTAACTAAATTTCTCGTGAAAGTTAACCCATTCAAGTGAAAAAGAGTAAAATTTCAAAAGCAACTGAAGATGATATTTTACATAATTGGTAGAGTTAATAATTAGCCAAAAACTATTTAATCAAATATATAGTCCAACATTCTGAAAAAAGATCATTTCATGGGGATTATATGTAAACAAATTTCTTAAAAAAGAAATTCCTGAAAGAGAAGGAATCTGATACCCCCAATTAGCTAGAGACCGATTTCCTTACGCTGTAAAGCTACCCTGTAATATTTAGAGGTCTTCTTGCCAATTACTTTATCCAGATATATATCTAAATATACAGTAAGCATTTCAAACTGCACAGGTACTTACAAAATTGATTTTAAAAAAAATTATCCTCCATTCTTGTTTTACTTGAACCTTTCTAGCAATTTGCATAATAATTGATCATTTTACCAAGAACATTGATAGCCGAGGCTCTTTTAACAATTCTATATAAACAAAAATTTAATTTATTTGGTGAAATTTGGATGTAGAAAAATTTTACCAGTAAAAACTTTTATAATTATTGTTATAATTAAATTAATACCCTAATCCACACAAACCCCAATTAAAGGAAAATTAATAAGTTATAGTGGTACATTTTGGCCTAATTTTGAGCAGATTGCATACCCATACAGCAGTACCCTGTCTCATACTAATGAATCAAGTAACACTTCAATGTGACAAAAGATGCCATAATGAGAGATCTTCAATAATTATTAAACCTGGTTATTGCTGGAAATCAGGGAGACAAAATGCAAAACAGAAGTGCTGATGGTATTCGTAGCAAGGCTGAAGATACACTCTGCTTTCGAGAGGCAGATTCTCTCCCAAGGGATCTACTGTAATGAGTTTATATTTTTCTTCGCGTCCTTTACAAGATGTATGTATGTCTATTTGTACTGGTTGGTGCTCAACAACTTGTAACAACCTATCTGTAACAAATTTATTATATATACAATATTCCTCTCATAACTAACTAAATTCGCTGTGCTCCCTCATATTATTGCTGTTGTCTGTTATTCCCTCTCTGTCATCAGTTTCTTTTTGTCTTCACTGCATTTCTTCTTGCGCCATTAATTCTTTCTCATAAATCGACTTGGACCTAGCCCTCGTGCCCAAAACTTTACCGAAATAGGCTATCGGATGACCCTCTTGAGATAGAACTGCCCCGACCCCATAACTACTAGCGTCGGCTTCCACCGTAAAGAGCTTAGTGAAGTCTGGCAAGGCAAGAACGGGAACACTCGACATTGCTGTTTTTAATTTATTAAAAGCGAGTATGGCTTGGTCATTCCACCCGAAGCAATCTTTTTTAAGTTGCTCAGTCAATGGAGTGCATACCCTTTAACAAACTTGCGATAGTATCCGGTGAGGCCAAGAAACCCACGCAAAGCTTTCAAATTCGTGGGTCTCGGCCAGTCTTGCATATCTTGTACTTTGAACGAATCCACCGCTACTCCCTCTCGTGTAAAGATATGGCCCAAATAGGCCACTGATTCTCTTCCAAATTCGCATTTTATTCCATTTGCATAGAGTCGGTGTAAGGACAACTGATGTAATACCAACTCTAAGTGTTTCTCATGCTCCTCTTTACTAGTACTGTAGACCAAAATATCATCAAAGAATATCAGCACAAATTTCCGCAAAAACGGCCTAAAAACATCATTCATCAGGGCTTGAAAAGTGGCTGGTGCGTTGGTCAACCCGAAAGGCATCACAAGGAACTCGTAATGGCCATCGTGTGTTCTAAAAGCCGTTTTAGGCACGTTTTCCTTCTTAACCCTTATCTGATGGTACCCTGACTTAAGATCCAACTTTGAGAAAATTGTGGCGGCATGCAACTCATCCAGTAACTCGTCTATCACCGGAATGGGGTATTTATCCGGGACTGTGATCTTGTTCAGGGCCCGATAATCGACCCAGAACCGCCACGATCCATCCTTCTTTTTAACTAGCAAGACGGGACTTGAGAATGGGCTGTTGGATACTTGAATCAATCCAGCTCCCATCATATCACGAACTAGATTTTCAATTTCATCCTTTTGGAACTGTGAATACCTCTAAGGTCTAACGCTCACTGGATCAGCACCTGCTCGTAATGTGATCGAGTGCTCATGCCCTCGGCTTGGGGGCAACCCTTCTGGCATGTGAAAAACTTCTTGGTATTTGTTTAATACTCCCTTCAAAAACTCCAGAATTTCCGCCTCAAACTGCCAGCCACTCCCACCAACGTCCAGCTGATTGAATTCCACCCAGAACCCTTTTCCCTCTTTCCTTAAAGCCCGCACCATTGCTTTCAAAGAAATCAATGACCTTCCCAAGGATGAATCCCCTTGCAACGTCACTTTTTTTCCCTCCATATCGAAACTCAACGTCTGAGTCTTCCAATTGGTAGACATGGTTCCCAGAGTCTCCAACCATTGTATTCCCAGAATCATGTCCGAATTTCCCAACGAAAGTGTCAAGAATTCTTCTACGATTCGGATATCAGGTAGTATGAGTTCCACCTGCCTACACTCACCACAACCCTCCACTGCTGCTCCAGTTCCCAGTGACACACTGAAAACCTTGACTCTAGTCACCAGAATTCCCACTCGCTCCGCGGTATCTATGGATACAAAATTATGCGTTGCCCCAGGATCTATCATTACTATTACCTCATGTCCATTCACCCACCCCTTCATTTTCATTGTTTTAGGGCTAGTCAACCCCATTACTGAGTTCAGAGATACTTCTAAGTCCATTTTCTCATGTTCTTCTACCCCTATCTCCTCTCCTTTCACTGGAGTTTCTTTCCCATCTCCATAGTCACCTTCCTCCTCTTCCTCATTCACTAAGAGGACACTAAGCTCCTTCCTCTTACACTGGTGGTTAGCTGACCATTTGTCATCACATCTAAAACACAACCCGAGCTCCCTTTTTTCCCTAATCTCCCTATCTGAGAGTCGTCGAACCCCCGCCATTCCTCCATTTCCCGAACCTCCCCGACGATAATTGTTCACCGATCCCCCAGAGAAGTTGTGCGAAGATAGAGTTTGTGATTGAAGGGGTCGAATTAAAGGAGCATTGGATGTGAAGTTTCTAACCTGGTTCGTATGTTGGCTTGCGCTGGAAGTAGGATTGTGAAATGCGGAACTTGGAATAATACTTCTCGACCCCCAATTCGCGTAGTCTGGTCCCCTTCTCCCCACTGCTCTTTGTTTGTCCTCTACCTTTTGGGCCAAGTCCATTGCGTGGTCCAGTGATCTCGGCCCAAGAAGTCGCACCTCTGCCCTAATGCCTTCTTTAAGGCCATTTACAAACTGGCCTTTTGCTATCTCTTCAGAGATGTCTTCAAGAGGAGCCATTAGCTCAATGAACCTTCTCCGGTATTCATAGACATATGCTTGTTGTCGGTGGTCAAGCCATTGTTCGTGTAGGGTCCTGCTTGCCGTTGCTCGGAACTGTCGCAGGAGGAGTGCCTTCATCTCCTCCCATCGCCTTAAGGGCTGACGCCGATGCTCCCATTGATACCAAAGCAGAGCATTGCCTTCCAGAGATACCACCACCGCTTCCAGCTGTTCTTCCTCGGTTAGCTGGTAAAAACGGAAGTATCGTTCAGCCTTCAAGATCCACCCATCCGGGTAGGTCCAGTTTTTTCATCCTCCAAGTGTTGTTGAAACTCCCCATACCCATCCTATTCTCGCTTCCCTCTACTTCCTCCGACGGTGGTGGCCTCCAAGGTGGAGCCCGATTGATTACTTCCTCTCTTAACGACTGTTGTTCGGCCCTCAATTGATTTACCAGTTCCTCCAGAGAGGTTCGTGACTGCTGGAGACTTGCAACAATTTGGGCCATCTGGACCGCCACTTCCCCCACTTTTTCAGTGACTTGGATTCGCAGCGACTCCACATCCTCCTTGAGTTTCTCCATGCGCTGCGAGTGAGTCGGTGCCATCATGAATTCGTCCTCCACGATTGTTCGCTCTGATACCAAATGCTGGAAATCAGGGAGACAAAATGCAAAACAGAAGTGCTGATGGTATTCGTAGCAAGGCTGAAGTTACACTTTGCTTTCGAGAGGCAGATTCTCTCCCAAGGGCTCTACTGTAATGAGTTTATATTTTTCTTCGCGTCCTTTACAAGATGTATGTATGTCTATTTGTACTGGTTGGTGCTCAACAACTTGTAACAACCTATCTGTAACAAATTTATTATATATACAATATTCCTCTCTTAACTAACTATATTCGCTGTGCTCCGTCATATTCTTGTTGTTGTCTGTTATTCCCTCTCTGTCATCAGTTTCTTTTTGTCTTCACTGCATTTCTTCTTGCGTAGACGTGAGTAATTGGTGGCTTGAGTTGGTGCATAGCAGTTATCCAAATGGGTCACAAACAAACCAAATATGTAACACGGAAAATTAGTAGGTACAGCGGATCACCAGCATCAAGCTATACAAAAAGGATGGACACTCTTTCTCCTTTATTTATTTCCCTTTCTAGCCCTTTACCCTCCCTCTTCCACTCCGAGTTTATCCAATTTTCTAATGGCTCCTATCATCTCATGATACTCACCCCAGAGCAAATCTAACAGAAACCTTCAATCTATCATTCAAAAATTCCATAATGGAGCATCTATCAGATTTGTGGAAAAGAGAATAAGAGCCCACAACAGATGATATGGATGATGGCTCCAGCTACAATTAACAAAAGCACTTGCTAGATGTGTTAAGTTTCTAGGTGCTCCTTGGTTAGATTTAGTAGTTCTCAAAACAATAGGTGGTCTACTTGATTTTTTTGCTCTCAGGGTATCCTGTGCCCCATTTGAATTTTCTCTTTTCTCATTTTGTAAGACCTTTTCTTAGGAAAACAAAACTGCAAACTGTTCAACGAAAAACAATTCAACAACCAAGTGAATCACTGATAACAGGACAAATAGACCCTATTCCATATATGCCCATTCAACAGATAAGGGTGTCACAGTAAAACTGAAGGTGGCCAAGTAAAAGCACAAGAGTACATTAGAAAAAACTTTTCTTTCAAATTATTATTATGTAGACCTCTTGAGAGAACCACAAATGGATAATTTAAAGACAATCAGGCATATAGAGCACCATATTGATAAGCAAAACAAATGTCAAAATCTGACTTAAGGGAACATAGCTAACTGAGTATATTTAGTACTCATTCTCAACAGACTTCCGACAAGACGCAAGCAAAAACCTAAGAACCCACACGCAAGCACACATAAGAAGAAAAAAAAATAGCACAGCAAGAGAATGGCTGGAAGTGCAACTTGCCCTGAGTGAACGAAAAACTTCATCAAGCTGCTTCGCTACAGAATCACAGGCATCTGATAAGCCGCGCTTAGTTGCAAACATGAAGTCAGGAATTTTCCAACCCTATCAATGTTCAAACAAGTTAAAACTGACTGAGCAACTTCATCACTGCTAACTGAAAGAGTAATTAAAGAGCTGAACAAAATATATAAGGTGACACAAATAAACAAGTAAACCAAGCTTAAGGGGGCAAATTATAACAAGTCACTGATCATAAAAATCCTTGAACATTATATACGGATATACCTTCATATATATGAAGCATTATATAATTTGTGGATCAACCAATCAAAAAAGAGAGGAATGATGTATTTAATTGAGATGAGAAAGCAGGGAAATAAAAAAATCTTATAATAAACTGTGTATCAACACAATCTAAGACAATAAAACGAGGAGCCCAAATGATCGCAGTAATGACAACACTTGATAGAGCGAGATGTGCCTGTATATGACTAATTACCAAGTGTAACAGTAGTTCAGTGGCATATCTAGTTTGCTTAGAGAAAGGATTATGGCAGGTGGGTAGATGAAACAGCCATAACCTCATAGGATTGAGATTTTGAAGAACAACCTCTGAGAAACATAAAGGAAGTTGCTAGACAAAGCTCCAAGTCTCCAACTCTCCTTTGAAATGTTATCAAACACTGTCAAGGGCTTCTCACAGTCTGGAATAAATTGGAACATCCAAACTGACCAAGGCAAGATCCATACTGGGTAGCAATTGTTTTTAAGTTTGTTGAGAACCTTCTTAAGAGGTACTCAGAACTTTTTCCAATGTCATCTAGTATCTATGGCATCATATGCATGGGAGGCACGACTGATTATTATGTAAAAGCTTCAATATGAAAGCTAAACTATGTTAGAACAAGATTTCCCTAAAGAGTAATACTGAAAATGTCAGAGAACCAAGTGAGCAAAGCCATTAATTTTGATAACACTAAATCTTCACAACAGGAAGACAATAAAGTTTCTTTGAACAAATTCCAACTCAGACAAAGGGAAGGACAGGTAAACTAGTAAAAGAAGGCAAGAGCACAAACATCTCTCAATCCAAATCAAAATGAAATACTTTTAGAACTCTCAGGGTTGCAGTCCTGAGGTATATTCAACAAGGGACAATAATACAAGAACAAGAATGACACTGTACATAAGGACGTTGATAAGAATTGCAGAGGTTGCTTCACCAAGAAAGCTCTCAAATTAAATGCCAAGAAAAAAGATAGAAAAATTAAATACTTGCTTCTGCACAGTAACTAGTTCATCTTTTGCAATATTTCATAGTATATACTTTCACACTGGTATAGCTTAAACATGCATAAGGCCATTATTCAGAGTGCTAGTACAAACCAAAAAAAATAGATGCATGGAATAAGATCATGGAGAATTTATTATGATGGTTTGGCATGTGAGACATTCATCAATAGATGCACCGGTAAGAAAGGAGGGTTGGGGTAATGGAGATCTCAAATATAGTAAAAGGCTAAAAGATGGATGGAGATAGAAAATACATGGAGAAAATGAGTTTGCAAGAAAATGTGACACAAGATAGGAGTAAATAGGAATAGAGGATCTTTGTGGATGATCACATAAGATGGACTCTCGGTTTATGCAATCGACCCCGTCTTTACCCCATCTTTTTGTGATAAGGTTTGTCATTGTTGTTGCATAGAGAAACTGTTCAGAACACTCGTGCAAACCAAGACAGTAGATGTGAGGAATAGTAAATGCTTCACACAACCCAATGATAGACAAGATTGTAGCTATAGTTGCTGAAGTAATGAAGTCATGGGCTTTGTTGTAAACTCGCAATAAGCTGCTCATAGAGGAGGAAATTAAAGCATTTAGGTGTAATGTACGGCACCTCAATGAACCCTATATCTCAATAAGGCATTTTAATTTACCTTCCACCACACATAACCACAGCCAACAGCTATAATCACAACGATAGCACCATATTGACGGCCACCTAAAAAAATATTAAAATCTGTCAGCTACTATACAAGAAGGAAATGATCTCTAAAGGTTGAATTTAATAGTAACACCCCTAACTTCCATATTTCTATTCATAGTCTTAACAAGAATCCTCACTCAACCTCAAGCACAAAGCTAAACCCATATTTTTGATATAAACAATCTCTCTCTGTAAAAATAATATAAAAGTCCCTTTATATAGGGTTATATGGCTAAAATAAACCCTAAAAGATAAATCTCTAAAACAATAAAGCACACTTAATATACAACTCCAATATTCCTAACAATATATAGTATACAACTAAAATAATTATTAAATGAAAATAATACTCCCTCTGTCTTCCTAGTCTCACTTTCCAATAACATCCATTTTTCTAAGGTTTACTCATTTTTACTTTATTCTTTCTATGTCAACCTTTTATTCAATTTTTATCACCTCCTGCCCAACTTTATGGAACCCATACATATAAAGTAAACCCCTTGCTCTTTATTTCTCTCCTCCCAAACGTAAAAGTACCCACATATATGGTCCCTCTATTGATTTCTCCTTGGTTTTTGTTGCTATACCTGATTAGAACTTGTGAAATTGAAGGGAGTAATTCCTGGTGGAAACCATCTACTTTTCCTGCATTAAACTCTCAATACCATTATCGCTGGAATTCCTTTTTCAATCAGTATCATTCCTTGTTTCTTATTCTGTGACTCTAATACACACAAAACACCCAGGTTATATAAAAGTTTCAGATGTATCACTTAATCTACACTCCAAAAAAACCCATTGAAATCAGAACATGCTGTTTTTATAGGTGTCTCCCCACCCCCGATCAGCAAGGTACCACATAAAATCCTTCATGAAACTAGAGCTAAACAGACAATAACAATATAACATCTCGTTGGTTGAATGGCAGTGTAATGAAAGCTACCTGTTGCATTTGAAGTCACAACTGTCATCGATTTGCTTGATGAGATGAGTTGTAGAGTTTGCCTCAAGTTAGTAACCTGAAAAGGTTGGACCAAAATGCCGAATAGTCCAAACCAAATACTTTATTGAAAACAAAAAGATCCTCACTTATACCAACAGAAAACACCAGCACAGGATAACAAATAGTCAAGAGGTAGAGAAGGAGGTGAGATCTTATCAATGGAAATAAAAACAATAATGCAGGGAAAAAAGTAGCACAGTATTAACAGCAAAAAAAGGGAAGCACAACAAATAAATTAATTAATTAATACGGTGTGTTAGGAATCAGGGAAACGGTCAAGCTCAGAGACGGATAATGCAAGAACAAGTGCTCAGGCCATCACCCTTAGACACCTTCCATGCTTTTGAGAGGCAGGAATACTCTCCAGAAGTGTTGTATATTTGATTTAGCAAAAAGATACTTACAATATAGGTGTGCACGCATATATGTAGTGCTGTAATATTCTCCCTAACAAATTCTGTAACCTCTCACTTTCTATTATTATAATATTATCCTTTTCAGTTCACTCATTACATTTCTAAAATTATCATTAATACTACTGCTGGTCCTGGTTTAGCTGCTGTGCCCTTGCCTTCCTCCTCACATACACCTTTGTAATTGGTGGCTTGAGATGATTCGTAGCATTACCCCGGGCCCAATCAGCCACCTTGTCCTCAAGGTGGAACTAAGGAAATCGTGAGTCAATTGCATGGTAGTTTTCCCATGTGGCTTCGAAATCAGGGAGCTCTTTCCACTTAATTAGTACCTCCATATCATCATGCGGGCCAGGGTGGATTAGCTCCTCTTACCTCCTCTGGTTCTGACTCCATGTACAGCTCAGGTGTAATTAGAGAAGCCAGAGAGGGGTTGACAGTAGAAGATCCAATGGCCATCTTAAGCTGAGACACGTGGAATACAGGGAGGATCCTGGACTGAGGCGGCGGTTTGAGCTTGTAGGCCACTGCTCCCACCTTCTGACTCACTTCAAAAGGTCCATAGAAACGAGGAGCAAGATTGTCAAAGGGTCTTGTTGTAAGTGATTTCTGTCGATAGGGCTGAAGCTTTAGATAGACCAGGTCCCCCTCCTTGTACACCACCTCCCTTCTGCTGGCATTGGCTTGTGCTGACATTATTTGTTGTGCTCTAAGAAGATGAGCTTTCAGATCATCCAAGGCCGCATCTCTCTCCAACAACTGATCCTCCAAAGCTAGCTCCTCTTTCAAACCTCCTCAGGGTGGGGGGATCTCTCCCATAGACGATCTTGAAAGGGGATGCTTTAATGGCAGTGTGGAAGGCCGTGTTGTAGTAATATTCCGCCCAAGGTAACCATTTTGACCATTCGTTAGGCCTGCCATTGATAAAACACCTCAAATACGTTTCCATTCCCTTGTTGACCACTTCTGTTGGCCGTCAGATTGAGGATGATAAGCTGAGCTTCAATTCAGGCTGTACCATGCAGTTTAAATAACTCTCCAGAATATGCTCATAAATATCCGATCCCTATCTGAGACAATGGACCTGGGGATGCCATGGAGTTTTACTATGTCTTTGATAAACACTTCTGCAACCTTTGGAGCTGAAAAAGGGTGCTTCAGTCCAATGTAATGAGCATACTTTGACAGGCGATCCACCACCACTAGCACTGTATCGACCCCTTTAGAATTAGGGAGGCCCTCCACAAAATCAAGAGAGATATCCTCCCAAATTTGTTCAGGGATACGCAGGGGCTGCAACAACCCAGCTGGGGAAAGGGATGAGTGTTTTTGCCTGACAAACCTCACAGTGCAAGGTATTAGAAACAATACAGGGAAACTTGTATAAAACAGAAGCAAAGGGACAATCAGCCAAGTGTAATTAGCCATTTCAAGATTTTCTCAGTACAATGCCTTCATTCGAGAGGAAGGAACTCTCCAAACATGTTACCAATATTTTCTTCTGTGTAAGGTCCGTTTGCGGATTGTCCATAAAATGTTACCTTGCCTATTCTGTTGAATCACTGGGTAAGGTCCATAAAATCGAGGAGACAACTTATCGTTGGACCTCCTTACAAAGGACCGCTGCCTATAAGGCTGGAGTTTAAGATAAACCATATCACCAACCTGAAAGGAACCATCTCTCATACTCTTATTTTCATGATGCCGCATGTATACCTGGGCCTGCACTAAGTGATATTTCAGTTCATCAAGCACCGCATCACATTCTTGTAGTTGTTCTTCCACAGAAGACACAGCAGTATTCCAAGCTGAAAATCTTACAAGGTGTGGAGGGTCCCTGCCATAGCGTGCCTTGAAGGAAATGCAGTTCGTTGCAGTGTGGAAAGAAGTGTTGTACTAATATTCCGCCCACGGAAGCCAATGTGTCCAAGTGTGAGGTTTTCCATTCACAAAACATCTTAAGTATGCCTCTACACTCTTATTGACCACCTTCGATTGTCCATCCGTTTGCGGATGGTAAGCCGTACTACGCTTAAGTTGAGTCCCTTGGAGTTTGAACAATTCCTTCCAAAAAGTGTTTAGGAAGATTTTGTCTTTATCCGAGACAATCGAGCTTGGTATGCCATGTAATCTGATCACCTCAGTTACATCCTTCCTCATACCAAACCAAAACCACTCTCCTGCGAATCTCTGGTATGTTTTAAGGTCTCCAGCGTGCCCTCCAACCACAGAATCATGATATTCCCTGAGCAGTGTGTTCGTGAGCTCCCCCTGCTTTGGAATAACTATTCTTCCCTTATATTTCAACACCCCGTTTTCCAGAGTAAACCATATAGGTATTGAATCCCCTGCTTTGATTTGCGAAATTAACCTCTGTAACACTGCATCCTTCTTGATGAAAGATTGTATAAATTCCCAGTGAAGCCCGCAAGAAGTAACCACATTACAACACTCAACATCAAACGCAACTTGATGAGATAACACATCAGCCACCTTGTTAGTAGGACTCGGTTTATAATGAATATCAAAAGTATACCCCAAAAGTTTGCTTACCCACTTTTGATAAGCTAGACCCACTTCTCTTTGCTCAAGGAGATATTTGAGGCTTCTCTGATTAGTTCGCACCACGAAATGGCAGCTAAGTAAATAATGTCTCCATTTTTCAATCGCAAACACTATAGCCATAAGCTCTTTTTCATAGATGGGCTTGCTTCGATTCCTGATGCCCAATGTCTTACTGAAGTAAGCAATCGGATGTTCAGCTTGTAACAACACTGCCCCCAAGCCATGACCTGAGGCGTCTGTTTCCAACACAAAAGGAAGCGAAAAATCTAGAATTACTAGAATAGGTGCACTGACCATGGCAGCCTTAAGAGTATTGAAAGCGAATGTAGCAGTTTCGGTCCACCCAAATTATCCTTACGTAACTAGTCAGTGAGAGGTTGAGCAATGTGGTCATATCCACGAATGAACTTCCGATAGTAACCTGTGAGGCCTAGAAATCCTTGCAGCTCTTTGAGGTTCGTAGGTGGGGGCCAATCCACCATTGCTTGAACCTTAGTAGCATCCACTTCCACCCCTGCTGCTGATATAACATGCCCAAGATAAGCTACCCTTGTCTTCCCTATTTCACACTTCTTAAAGCTGGCATATAATTTATGAACTGCCAAATTCTCTAGCACTTGCTCCCGGTGACTTAAATGGGTTTCTTCACATGGACTATATACGAGTATGTCGTCAAAAAAGACGAGTACAAATTTACGAAGAAATGGATTGAATATCTCATTCATAAGAGATTGAAACGTGGTCGGAGCGTTAGTTAGCCCGAAAGGCATAACCAAGAACTCATAATGACCTTCATGGGTCCGAAAAGAGGTCTTATGAACATCCTCTAGCCGAACCTGAATCTGATGGTAACCCGATTTCAAATCGAGTTTAGAGAATACCACTGAAGTGCCCAATTCGTCCAATAACTCATCAATTATGGGAATCGAAAATTTATCTGGAATTGTTTCTTTGTTAAGAGCCCTGTAATCCACACAAAAACACCATGAACCATATTTCTTTTTCACCAATAACACTGGACTTGAATAGGCACTTGTTGAGTATTGGATGATCCCTGCACTTAATATATCAGACACTAGTTTTTCAATTTCATAAGGCATGACTATGGCATGCTTAATCTGTCTGTGAGGGGGAAGGCCTTGGGGCATATGAAACACTTGATTGTACTCCTGAAGCAGAGGCTGATTTTTTGTTCTTCCTCTTAAGCTCGCTCCAAGTGGTTAAGCTCTAGTAAATACCCCTGACCTTCTTTCTGGAGACTCTTGAGCATTGCTTTAAGGGAAATCCATGTTCGTCCCAACTGAGGATCACCCTGTAAGGTTACCGTTTCTCCACTCACTTGAAATTTAAGGGTCTGTGTCTTTTAATTGGTGGTGATGGTACCGAGTTTTTCCAGCCATTGAATACCAGGTATAATATCAGAACTTCTAAGAGGAAAAATGAGAAAATCCTCCAAGATCGTCACCCCTTGTAACTCCAACATTACCCCCTTACACACCCCCTCACCCTACACTGACTCCCTGTGCCCAGAGTCACCCCAAAACTTTTGGTGTCCAACAGTGGAATCTGAAGATGTTGAGCAGCAGTAGTGGAAATAAAATTATGTGTGGCCTCGAGATCGATCATCACTACTACGGCGTTGCCCTTGATCCTACCGGCCAACTACATTGTCTTTGGGCTTGTTAAACCCATCACCGAACTCAGGGAAACTTCAGGGTGGGACTCTACACTACTTGGCTGCAGCGAGGGTGTTTCCCCGTACACTTCAACCGTGGCAATTTCTCCAGCGTCTTCCCATACCTCGTCGTCAACCGTGAGCAACACACTAAGCCCCCGACGCTGACACCTGTGGCTCGGAGTCCACTTTTCATCGCAACAAAAACACAAACCTTGTTCACGCCTCAACTGCAACTCCTTCTCCGTCAGTTGTCGTACTTCTCCGGCCGGTTTCGAGGATACATTTCGGGGTGGGAAATTCTGGGTTAGGGTGCTCTTGTACAGGCTTGTGTTTAGGTTAGTGTTTAGGGTGGGTCGACAATTTAGAGTAGGTTTATTCCATGTAGGTAGGCTGCCTAATGCTCTGGGCCTTGGTCTTAGTTTCAATTTTTCCTCGATCCACATAGATAGATCCATGGCCAAGTCTAAAGTGGGCGGACCCAAAATACGAACCTCAACCCGGATCTCCTCCTTAAGGCCATTAATATATTGCCCTTTTGCAATATCTTCGGGTACTCCATCAAGGGGAGCTAAGAGCTCTATGAAGCGGAGGTGATACTCGGCCACCATTCTCGTCTGTCGATTAGCCAACCACTGTTCGTGCAAGGTGCCGGTCGCGGTGGTCCTAAAAGAGCGAAGAAGCATGCTCTTCAACGCCTCCAAAACTCATCAGAGGCTTCCTTTGGTTTTCCCACTAAAACCAAAGTAAAGCATCCCCGTCAAGCGCCACCACGGCTGCCTCAAGTTGGTCCTCCGCGCTTAACCGATAGAAATGGAAAAATCGTTCTGCCCTAAGAATCCACCCGTCGGGATTCGTGCCATCAAAGAGAGGTATGTCTAGTTTCTTCAATTTCTAATTCGATTGTCCTTGAAAACCCCCATCTCTATGGACCAGATGATTCTGTGAAGAGAACGGGTTGTCCCACCGATGTGGTGTTCCATTCTCCATTGATGATCGCACCTCCAAAACATGATTTCTCCTGTCCTGCAGCTAGTATTGATATCAGTTTTGAGGGCTGCCATAGCAGTCGAAATCTCATGAGCCACATGCGAGGGAAGTCCAGCTATCTCTTGCTCTAATAGATCCAATTGTTGACCATGATTCAGGAATGCCATCGATTTTACCGGCTTGAATTGTCATCGATCTGATACCAATTTGCAAGGTATTAGAAACAATACATGGAAACTTGTATAAAACAGAAGCAAAAGAACAATCAGCCAAGTGTAATTAGCCACTTCAAGATTTTCTCAGTACAATGCCTTTATTCGAGAGGAAGAAACTCTCCAAACATGTCACCAATATCGGCTTTCTTGACAAAACCTCCACGATCTGTCCTTTTTCTTGACAAGGAGGATTGGGCTAGAGAAAGGGTTGTGTGAGACTTGAATTATACCAGCTTTCATCATATCGTGAATTAAGGATTCGATTTCACCCTTTCGGATTTGTGAGTACCTGTAAGGTCTTACACTATCTGGGTCAATACCCACCGGGCAAGTTAATAGCATGTTCATGGCCCCTCCAGGGAGGTAGTCCTTTCGGCATGTGGAATACCTCTTAAATTGATGTAAGACAGGTTCCAAGTAATCTGGTACTTCAATTTCCAGTTGCCATCCTTTCCCTACTAATTCCAGTTGATTGAGTTCCACTCGATACCCACCTTCTCCTTCCTCAGAGTTCTTACCATGGCTTTTAATGAGACCCTTGTCCGTCCAAGTGAGGGCTCTCCTTGTATGGTTCCCATCTTCCCTCCTGACTGAAACCTCAATGTCTGGGTCTTCCAATTGGTAGACATGGTGCCTAAAGTTTCCAACCATTGAAGGCCCAAGATCATGTCAGAGTTACCCAAGGGCAACAATAGGAAGTCTTGAACTACCTTGAGGTCCTTCAACTAGAGTGCAACCTGTCTACATTCGCCGGTGCCCTCCACCACTTCACCGATTCCTAGGGACACTCCAAAAGCTTTGACCCTTACCACCGGAACACTTACCCTTGGGGAGAAATGAAATTGTGTGTGGCCCCTGGGTCAACCATCACAGCAACTTCATGCCCATCAACACTGCCTTCCAGCTTCAATGTTTTAGGGTTTGTGATACCTATTACAAAATTCAAAGAGATTTCCAGGTTGCGAGAATCATCCTCCTGCCCCACCTCTTCTACTGGATTATCCTCCAACTCCTCCAGATTTCCCCCTTCATCATCTTCATAGGCTAGCAACATACTTAGCTCCTTTCTTTTACAGCGATGGTTGGTGGACCACTTCTCGTCACATCTAAAACAGAGACCCAATTCCCTCTTCTCCTGGATTTGTTTATCCGTAAGCCGCCGAACTCCTCCATACGAGCCGCCCTCACTTAGAGTTGGGATGAGTGCTTCTGACTCGAGAAGGAAAGTTGCTCGTGGTGTGAATAGGGTTGGAATACTCATAGCCCATACCCCCACTTCTGGCCCAATATCTTGCTGAGTCACTCCCCCTTTTTCCCAAAGCCATCTATTTATCCTCCGCTATTTCCATCGCTTGGTCCAATGACCTTGGCCCAAGAAGTCTCACCTCGGCCGGATTCCTTCTTTCAGCCTATTTATGAACCGACTTTTAGCCACTTCCTCCGTGACATCTTCCAGGGGAGTCATTAGCTCAATGTACTTCCTGATGTACTCGTGTACGGTGGAGGTTTGCCGGTGGTCCATCCATTGTTCATGGAGAGACCCTCGTGTCGAAGCCCTAAACTGCCGCAATAGCAAGTCCTTCATCTCCTCCCATCTTCTCAGAGGTCGCCGTCGGTTTTCCCACTATACCAGAGTAGGGCATCCTCTTCCAAAGAAACGACGACCGCTTCTTGAAGTATCTCTCCGCCTTAAGTATCCAACCATCGAGATTAATGCTGGGGTTCCACGGTGGAGCAAGATCAGTACCGGCTATTGCTCGAGTGAGGCAACCCAGGAAAGTGGAGCAAGTTGTAATATATTAGTGTATAATGCAATGTAAAAGAGAAGATGATGTAATACTGTAATATTTGGATATTGTATTTCATAAGCTGATTTTAATACAAATCCTTCATTCGAGAGGAATGGCTCTCCCACAGTCGTACTTACAAAATATTCTCCTCCTCTCACTCCCTCACATTCCCCCTTAATATACACAAACATTTCATGCACCGACTTCCTAATAGAATATTATTCTTTGTGGCTTCTTATCTGCATGTGCACTCTAACTGAATAATGCTCTCCACGCTACCTCCTTCACTCCATGTATGTTGGCTTGCCCTTGTCCTTGCTTCTCCTCTGATATGTCACCTTAATGGGTGGTTTAGTCAAGCCCCCTGCAATTAATCCCCGTGAATGCCGGTAGGTCTAATTTTTTCATTCTCCAACTATTATTGTTCCCCATTCCAAACCGGTTTTCGCTCCCTTCCACCTCCTTAGATTGGTGTGATTTCCACGGCAGCCCTCTACTCAGCAATTCTTCCCTTAACGATTGTTGATAACTAGTTCATCAACTCTTCTTGGGATGAACGAGACTGTTGAATACTCGCCACTATCTGTGTCATCTGTGTTACAACCTCCCCCACCTTCTCGGTGATCTGAGTTCGCAACGCCTCCACATCCTCTTCAATCTTATCCATCCTTTGTGAATGCGTCGGTGACATCATCAATCCCTTCCCACAACCGTCTGCTCTGATACTAACTAGTTAGGAATCAGGGAAACGGTCAAGCTCGGAGACAGATAATGCAAGAACAAGTGCTCAAGCCACCACCCTTAAGACACCTTCCCTGCTTTCGAGAGGCAGAAATACTCTCTAGAAGTGTTGTATATTTGATTTAGCAAAAAGATACTTACAATATAAGTGTACACGCATATATGTAGTGCTGTAATATTCTCCCTAACAAACTCTGTAACCTCTCACTTTCTATTATTATAATATTATCCTTTTCTGTTCACTCATTACATTTCTATAATTTTCATTAATACTACTACTGTTGTGGTTTAGCTATTGTGCCCTTGCCTTCCTCCTCACGTACACCTTTGTAATTGGTGGCTTGAGATGATTTGTAGCACAGTGTTACAACCAAGCATATTTCCCATCTAAGGAACTACAACACAAACTTTCCTTAATATTAAAAGTGATGATGATACAAAATGAGAGAAGTAATGTTCAACAACGGGTTCTCCATTAGGTGGACCATATATTATACAATATGTGAACTCTTCCATAAGTATATCCCTAAAAATAAGGTATAACAATCATCCGAAAGGTCAGAGTTTCAGACAGGTAACTAAGTGAATAAAATGACCGATGAGGCCTAAGGAGAGAAAAAAGATAGATGAATCAAAGGCCTACATATCAACCAAGACATTCTTCAACTAACATCTAAGACATAAAACATCTGACAAAGATAACTTTATCTCAAACACTTAGAGAAAGATATTCTCTTTCCATCAGAAAGGTTTTCCAGAGAAAGCACAAATCAAATGCTTAGCAAGGGCAAGGAAACGATTCATCAACGAAAGGCCAAAGATTAGGGCCTATAAGTGAGTAGCATAGGAGATAGCATGCCAAATCAAGAATTCCTTGCCTAGGTTCCAATAACCTTTTAATTATCAAATTCAAGACGCATGACTACTGGTGATGAATAACCAACCAACATAGCACATCAGAAAAAAGATTGGTTGAAGAGAGAAAGTGGCTTTCAATTTGAACAACAGTACGTTGCATCTTTATTCACTATGTGAAAACTTAGTCCGAGTTATTCATAAAAATTATTTAAAAAAAACAAATTAACAGCTTGGAGTAAGTAAATACCTCAGTCATCAAAGCATCATTTCTTGACTTGCTAGTTGACGAAGCTGAATCGCTTCCCTTTATTGGCTTCAGAGCAAGCTGTGATATATTTGAGAAGTGGCTTTTACTTAATGAATTGAGAGAGCTACAATTATTAAGATAAAAATATCAGCTTGAATGAAGATAGACACCTTCAAGGTGCCTGAGATGACATCAGAGACACTGGGAATGCGATTGTCTTTAGCTAAAATTGAACCCAAGATGCCTGCAATACAAAAGGTAAATTTATCAACCTTGAGCAGTTCAGCTTCTAACACATCACTTTCTAAAAATCAAATATTTCAGCAGGGGCAAAGGCATTAGTATAGAGACAAATGTCATGCACCATCTTAAGGGCCACAATGTTTTATTACAAGTCCAAAGGATTTTATTGAAGAAACCAACGTTCATGAAGGCCATGCACACCCATATTGTGGCAGGAAGCCATATGACATAGGGATAATGAAATTTGCAATGATCGAAAGTTTAGCACTTTCTTAAGAATAAAGGTACCAACTGAAATGAGTGAAATCGGTACGACTTCAAGCCAGGTGAACAAGACGTCTCCTTCTAAGTATAGGGGAGAAGCATGTAACTTATTTCACAAAAGTGGGACTTGATCACTTGGAAAAATAATCAAACCAAAAGCAACTTTTCAACAAACATAACAAGGACACAGATGTGTTATTTTGCAGATAGAAAGAGAAATGCATACGGCATAATGTGAAATGACATTTTATTTCAAAAACAAAATAATCATACATGACATGATGATGCTAAAGAGTACGCAAGAAATCCTTGCAAAATTATAAAAAATGATCTGATGAAGCAAACGAGTATGAATGAAACCCTAGTTAAGAATGCATGCACCCTCTTAACATATATAAAGCCTTCAAGAACTGACCAAGATAAGTTAGACTTTAATCACACTGCATATTCACACCGCAGCTCAGAATAACAAAATATATTCAATTTTTGGATATCTCCTATACTTTTAGTCTTTTTAGAGGTTCTACAAAACACTAGTTTTAGAATTCAATTTCTCATATGGATTACCAAAATCCCTAATTTCAGGTATCTAATGTAATCAAACAGTAGACAGAACAAATCATACTCCAAGCCAATTACATCATTGCTAAGAATCTGACTACTTTATTTAGTACTTTGTACTTTGTATGAGCTAGCCACGACAAAGAAACTTGCATACTCACCATATATAAATACAAAACCTCCCTTGTCTAACCACCCTAACTACTTACCTACCAAAACAGAAGAGAATCCAATAATGTCATCAATAAGCACTCCAATCCACCCAATAAAATCTTGTTCTTAGTATCCCCCAAGGATCAAGCTCACTAGGCAATTGTAGAAAATTGTGGCTGATGTTCCAAATCAAGGGGCAGTAGGCAAAATAACAGGAAGAATCTTATTGGAACTGAATTCTGTTAAGCTTAGTATTATGACTGTATTAGCCTTGAAGCATTGTATTGTGTAATCAGAAAAAGGCAATCAATTAACTAAAAACTCATTCCCTCTCTTCTCTGCATCTGACTGTCCTCTCTACAATTGTTACTAGTTATTGATTAATCAAGTCCTTGTGAATTCCCTTCTCTACATTTGGTGATTTGGATATTTACTAGATTGATTACTCCTGGTTCTACTCTCCCTGTGAGTGTTGGACCAGCTGTGTCATTGAGCTCGAGCTACCAACTGCATCACCCAACTCATCTATATTCTTGCTTCTCATACACTGGGGTATGGGGTATGATCTAATCCTTTTAATATAACGAAAGCCGGGATTTTTCACTCCATAAAGTCCCAAGTCTAAAAAAATGGCATCCCAATGTTCCACACTTTAAACTGAGTTCGAATTTGAAAGTGAAATACCTATTTAGCAATGCTACCCTTTACAATAAATATAATCAATTGATTTTTTTTTTTGGGGCAATGAATAGAGTGAATTTGAGGTACAGTTATCGACGAATTCACACAAAAAATAACACACATACAAACATAATAAAAAGGGATAATGCACATACGGTGTTCCACAAAAGTCCAATGCCCAAATTCTCAACCCCATTAAACAATTCCAGTCGAATTCGAAAATTAACTACATTAAAACTTCCCCGGAGAAGAGAGAGAGAAGAGAGACCTGCACCAATGAGGAGAGTAAGCTTCCCCATAGCCATAGCTGGTGAAAACCCCCAACAAAACCCCTAAATTTAATCAAAACTTCCTAACACTAAAAAAAAATATTATAAAAGCCTGCAACTTTCTTTCGAGATCGAATTCAGAATTTCAGAGCACTCCAAACAAAGAGGAAAAAGGATTTCCTCGCTAATCTCTCCTATTTGTCCGTATACTTCGTTATATTATCTCTTTAGTCTTTAATACTTTTTATTTTTATTTAAATAGTAGATAATGACGGTCTTCTTCATAATATATTCTTATTATTTCACTACTTTTATATTTGTCTTCGTCAACTCGGATTATGATGTTATAAATAATAATACAAACCTTCTTAATGTCAGCAAATATGTTTCATCGTAAGAAATATCTAGTTGTCTATAATTGTAAAACTTGTATGCATAACTCTGAAAAAAGTTATTGCTTATGAGCTTTGAGGATGGGTAAGACATGCATGAAAGTGTCTAAGAGTAAATATCATTTGTTAGGTAGTACACCAAGCTCTAATATAGATAGTAAACTTTACTTGAGGTACTCGACATTACAAAATATCACAAAAATAGGATACATGTAAAGAAATTTAGGTCATCATACAACCTTATAATGACAAAAATTAATACCAAATCCATATATCTTCATTAGCAACGACTTCCGACATGAGGGTTGTGTTCTTATTTCATTCAAAACAGACTTTTCTATTTCATTAGTTTTTCCTACTCATAATGCATACAATCAATAGTGTCGATTATGCCTGAAAAATCCATGCTATTCATTTTATGAAGAATCTTTCATAGGTTATATTTCGAATTTTGTAGATACTTGACTTGAGAATACTTGATAGCCCTTTTCAAAAAATTGTTAAAAAAAATTATGTGCAGTTATTTTATATAAGGTGTTTATTCACTGCATCTAGAGCCAACCCATACATTACATTCTAATTGTTGCGATACATTTTTGGAGTCATGAAAACCCTAACCTTCCATAAGCATCTTATCCTTTGGAAAAAGACTATTAATTTATTATGTTTACCACCTTTTTCATGATCCTACAAAGTAGAGATCTCTTCATTTGAAACTTTTTTTCATCATACACTCGAGGAGGATTCACGAAATATCTATGAATAATTGATTATGCCCTTTTTCCCGATTTATATCCATGTGAACAACAATACTATCATCTTCAGTAGTTCGCGAGCTTAGCAGTGAACTGTCCGATTTCTTTTCCTGAGCTAAGTAAATCCTTCTTCATAAGCCGCTTAGTCTATCCTAATTGAAAAGGATGTAGCGCAGCTTGAAGGTAGAGGTGGCCACCGGTCCGTGCGGGCTGGGGGAACTGGGACTAGACCGGTCAGGGGGGCGGGCCAGTCGGGTTCGAGTTGGGGTAGGGGTTCTTCGATTCGGTACCGATTTGAACCGAATCAAAAACCAAATCACGAACCGAATCGAACTAAATCATGACCAAATCATGATCAAATCGAACTGAATCATGACTGAATCGAACCGAATCACGATCGAATCAAACCGAATTACGTTGTTTTTAATTTTTTGGTCTTGATAATTATGTATTATTAAACTAATTACGTATATTTACCTAATTTCATATTTACGTATTATTGAAGCAAATAAACTAAGTAAACTAAAATCTATATGAATTAATTCACTTTTTATAAAACAAATTTAATTAAACATGTTTTGGGGGTTGGAGGAAGAAGAAAGGGCTTGCACTTAATTTAGAAAATCAAAATTTAATTAAATAATTAAATATTGATTTTCAAAATTAAGTTGCCTACATATCCCGAAGGAATCAAAGCCCACGTAGTTCTGTTACGTACCTTGAGGGGTTCATGTGCCTAGCCTAGTCAGGGACAGTCCCCGAACCTCCTTCACCTGTTGGGTTGTAGCTTGATTCGCTCGTGTCCATCATCATCCAAGGATCGTCTTCGTCGTTGTCCTCCTCCCTCAATCCTTGGGTCCTACTCTCCGCCTGATCCCAATCTTTCTTACATACGCATATTTCTATGCTCTCTAGAGATAAGCGGGATCTCTTCTCGTCAAGTACTCGTCTACCTGCACTAAAAAAGCAGACTCGTAAGCAATAGAGAAGGCGGGAATTGCAAGGATATCCTTTGCAATTCTCGCCAGAATGGGAAATTGCCGTTTGTGATCGCGCCACCACTTAATAATTAAAAAATTAGCATCGGTTTCATGTTGGTAAGAAAGATATTCATTAATATTATAAAGTGAAGAAGAAGTAGAGACCGATGTTTTTGAATTTTTATAAATTTTACCAAGTGCTGGCTGCCATCGCATACCGAAACTTCCACTAGACAATGATACATTTTGGTAAATAGAAGCATAATGATCATATAAACCAGTTAAAATATTTTTACATTTTTCTATATAGGCATTCACATCATATTGTAAACTTAAAGCGCATAAAATTCTAACACGTTTTCTAAACCCACAGTCTTGACTGCGGGATCAAGAATAACAGCTATACCGTATATGACGGAGAAATCACTAAAGTAGGAGTACCATATACTTAGCATACTAATTATTACATCACTAATTTGGGTGATGTTGAAATGCTCGCTAAGAGTGTTAACTACGATAACACACTCTAATATAACTAAATGAATGTTAGGGTCATAAACATAAGAGAAAATTTTGGTTACATGGTCAAATGCTGCTAAAATATCACGGATGTAAATTGCAGTATTCCAATGGAAATCAGTAATAAGTTCATCAGGAGTCTCTCGGGTTTCGTTATAAATAATGGACAAAATCTCACGGTATTTAATGGCATCTTTTAATAGTCTATATGTTGAGTTCCAACAGGTCGGTGTATCTATACTCCATTGTCTCTTCTTAAGGCCTCTTTCCTTACACAAGGCCATATACTTCCTTCTAACCGAGACCGTAATCCTAATCCATTTAATTATACTCCTAATAGGGTTAATCAAGTCACTTTACTTTACTCAGCTAAACCTTCTTGAACTGAGAGGTTCATAATATGTGCACAACAACGAACATGTAATAGCTCTCCACTGTTTATTAAATTTAAATTTGGTTTTAATATCAAATAATCTATACATTTTTTGTTTGCCGAAGCATTATATAAGGAAAGGGAAAAAACTTTATCAAGCAAGTGAGAGGTCTTAAGACACTCTATTATCCTTACCTTAAGGTTGTAACCGTTATGTCTCTCCTCCATAGCTTCAAAGCAAATGATACGTTTTTTAATATACCACTCATCATCTATCCAATGGGCGGTTACACAAATAAAAGGTTCACCAAAACAAGAGGTCCATGTATCACTAGTAAGGCTAATACGCCCGTTAAAAATGCGAAACATTTCTATTAAATTACTTCGATATTTGTAATAAGCAGTTTGGGTATGGCGTTTAAGCGTGTTCCTAGGGACACGTCTATAAGCAGGTTGTAAAGAGGTTAGTGAAATGTTCAAAGTTCGGACTCTCACCATAGCTAAAAGGTAATTCATCAGCAATCACAAAGTTAGCCATTTCATCAATCATCCTATCTCGGTTATACATAAAAGGCATACCTCTTCCGGGCATGGAACCCATATACTCGTGTAGTTGTGTCTGACTTGAAGATTCAACTGCGCCTGCGAATTCAATTGCATCCAGATTTATTCCGTGTACTCCGATCAAGTGACAGGATAATGTCTCCGTCCCATAACCGGTCTTCCATGAATAAGCAGCTATTGGCTTCTTTCCTTGTTGCTTGCATAACAAGCAATAACACATGAATTTCTTCCCTTTGAAAGTAGCGTCGGTCATTAGGACCTTCTCATAATATGGCCACACAGGTAAAAGTTTCTTTCTACAGTGAGTAGACTCGGGTACTCCTCCTTCATCACCTTCACCTTCACATTATTAGTTCATTAACTAATTAATTAACATAATCAACCAAATATAACATAATCAAGTAATTTAACTAATCTAACACATTTAATGAATTTAACTTTAACATTATCAACTAATCTAGCATAGCTAATCTTAACATAACATAATCAACTAATCTAACTAACCTAATTAATTCAACTTCAACATTAACAACTAATTAAACATCAACAACTTAATCTAACATAATCAAATAATCTAACATTAATTAATTAGAAGTTTAAGAGTTACCTTGAGGAGTAGAAGAAGGCGGACGCATCTGCGAAGTTGGAGTTTGAGGAATTTGAGCATCTGGAGTATCGAAAAGTTGCTCCAAGTTTTGAGCAAACTCCGTAATATCATCAAAGGAACTGCTCACGCTGAATCTACCTCTTAAAGCCATTTTCTTTTATGAATTGTAGTAGTAAATAACTAACTTAAGAATAATAAACCAAGTAATGAAGATAACTAATGAAGATTAAGAGAGTACTTAAGAAGAATATTGGTACTAATAAGTAAGTTCATTATAATTAATAGTAATTGAGAGATTGAGAGATTGAAAGATTGAGAGATTGAGAGTGAGTTTGTGAGGAATGAAACCAAATTCATGGGTTTATATAGGGGGTAGGGCAACGACTAGTTCAACGGTCGAATTTCAACCGAATTAGCGGGCCGGGCCGATCTGAATTGGTGGGCCAAATTGAGCTTCTTCGCGAACCGAATCGAACCGGGTCAGGGTTGGAAATTTAGGATTCGTATTCAGCTCATTAGACATACGGGGCGAACCGGGCTCGACTCGGTTCGTTAGTGGGTCAGTTAGGGCCGGGCTTCCAGCCGGCTGGGCTGATGCTGGGTCGGGCTGAACCGGCCAACTGGCCACCTCTAGCAGTAGGTTGTGTTTGAGGTGGAAACAATATAGGTGGTGAGTGATTGATGAAAAAATTATCAATAATTTTATCAACTTTTTTTTTATATTGATCATATGAAGAACTTGAAGTTTAACTTTTCTTCAAGCAACATTGTTATTTCAAAAGAAGGATAAAAATCATTTAACATATTGTGAAAATTTGGGATGGTAAATAACATTAGTTTTAAATATTAAAGAAAATTACACAGCGATTTTTTTCAAATTTATAGAACAATGAAAATAATCAAGTACTTAAATTATAACTAACAATTTAAACTTTTAATAATTTTTAATGGAAAATTCTTTTTGTAAAATAGATATAGATTATAAAATCACAAAAATAATTTTTGAAAATAATAATTATAAGAACATGAATATTAATTGATTAAATTTAAGAGAAAAAAGAAAATTTTTAAAGTGAGTCAAAATATATAAAAATAGATGTCTATTTGTGCATCATAAAATTTTGTGAGTTTAGAATTAATGGGAAAAATTCTCATTGGTTTATAACTTTTGGCTGGAAGCGTGTCACGTCCTTATTGAACGGATTCATGCCAATGCAACTTGTTTCTTTATTTTGATTTATTTTTTGCTTCCTCACTCTCCAAAACGACAGAAGAAGCCAAAAAAAATAATGAATTCATATGTGGATAGGGCGCACAGTTCCTCACTGTGGTTTTCTTCACTTCCCCATTGTTGTGACTACCTTGTGAGTGCTTCCTCACATTACCCATTGTGGGGATGTTTTGAGGGAAACTTGAGAAGGAAATGACACCAAAGTTACAATCTTTTTACAGTTTTATATTTTTGGTATTCAGATTTATTTTAGGGAAAATATAGAGAGAAATGGAAAAGGGGCCTCCTTTGTAACGTGTCTCTCTATTTTTTACTTTTTGGGAAGGGGGAGTTTTGATTTTTCAAAGTGTTTAAGTTTGGGCATGAGATTTGGATTTGTTGTTGTAGGGAGAGAAACGTAAAATATAAAATAAATTTTGATTTTCGTGGGGAATATCTACAATCTTCGTCTTATCCGGTTACTCCTTAAGTAGTTGGAACTCTTAGACGCAGATTTTAAGCTAGTTTTGGGCCAAAATATGTGATATGGTCCATTATGTAGTATGCTATTGCTACTATATCACACCCGGTACATATAAGAGGAACCTTTAGTCCCTTAATAAAGAACCATTAATATTGTTACATGATTAGTATCCCATGAAACTTTTCTTCTTCTGCTATAAATAGTGGTAAGTTCGTCCAACCAATACTTTTAAAAAAAGGGTCTGATTGGCAAAATTAGTTATTGTAATGGATGTAATGGCTGTTAAGATTAGTACGAGGTAGTTTGCCTCAAAAAAAAAATACGAAGTAGTTGTGCTTATGTGTCTTCAACTTACACCTACCTCTCTGCCAAAAAAAAACTTACACCTACCTTGAAGAAGCAATGACACTTTAAAAGGTCATCAACTAGGGCTACATAATGTCATATATATGAATTTTCAATTATAATTGATAAGCTAATGGCAATTGACATGGTAAAAAATTAAAAATATACATGGAATGCATTGTGGAAGCTAGAACACCTTATTAAATGACATGGTAAAAGGTCATCCATAACCAACGATTATACGTTGTTTTTGTTAAAAAAAAAAAAAAGCAAATAGAGCTACAAATTGAATGGTTAAGATAGGCTGACATCGTATCACTAGTATAATGATCGTCGACAGTTATAATGGCCTACATCTCCTCTCAGTTACTAGTAAGTGATACATTAGGTTAGTAGCTTAGGTTACCCCTTGAATAGAGAAGTACCGTATTTTTTTCTATTAGATACGGGAGTCTAGCCAATGGATTTTACAAAGTATTTTCCCATTGAAGATAGAAAGTTCAACTTTTTAAAGGACTTTGTGTAATTTGAATAATATATTAAGTTCATTTTTCCACAGCAAAACTTTGAAGAGTTGGTCAAAAATTTATCAACAGACAATAGTATTCTTGTAATCCGTTTTATTGGTTTTTATTATTTGAGAAAATGATTTATAACTTTGAATTATTAAAATGTTACACCAAGGAATATTAATTAATACGTGGTATTATAAGCATAGTCTTATTGACATATATAATAATTATTTAGTAAAAAATGTTGGTTTTCTATGAGAAATGATTAACATATGTATCAATGTCTAGTTCAAAGTATATATTTACACTCTATACGTAATTTAAGAACCAAAAATGGTTGGGAAATGGGAAACTATTTCGTTATTAATTAAATACAAGTACATACACATACCAGAGCTCGTTGTTTCCCCTTGGTAACTGGTGTACAACGGTTATCTTCGGAAGAAACCAAAAAAGAATAAAGAAAAAATCACTCTTAAAAAGAAGTGTAAATTTGCATTTGAGACAAAATATGCTCAAAATTATCAGTAGATCTCTCGCTAGAATGAGAATGAATTCCTTCGTAAGTGGTGACAACAACTCCTCCATCATTTGAAAGGCGTTGAACTTGTTTCTTTACATTGCATCCTTGAAATGTGCACCTGTAATAGCTCCTGCGTAAACATACAGTATTGTACATGATGAGATCAGATGCGGAGAAATTAATAACTGGGAGGAATAAATATTACCGGACTACAAAATTCAAAGAAAGTTTCACCCAAAATCAAATTCAAAGAAAGTTGGCTCAATGTTTTTCTTTGTCACTGCAGTTGTATTTTAATTTCTACTAATCTTTTAACCTTGTAAGCTACGGAGTAGCTAAGAATTTTTCAATTAATTACTAAGCAAACCTTCTCAGCTAATGGCATGCACACAAAACTCGTTTCTATAATTAATTATATTACACAGTGGATTATTCGTCCTAAACTATGATACCAGAAATGTTTAATAGTATATCCCTAAATCAATTTCTATATAGACTTGACTGCATGATACTTGTATAAACTGAAGTTCGCGTGCAAGATGATGCACATTCACTAATGGACAACCAAATCGTCAGCAAATAATAATAACTATCATACTTCCCTACCAAAATTAAATAAAATTAATAATAATAATAATAATTATTATTATTATCATTATTATAAGAACTACTTCGTACGCCATAATATGATTGTTTGAAGTGATGAAAAAAGTTGTTAATTATCAACCAATTTTACTCCATAGATCGCCCTTATTAACAAATCTAAATCCGAACACAAACTATCATAATAAATTTTCAGTATTATTTATTACGACGTATCACGTATGGAGTAGTATTTTGTAAATTTGGTCAACTATTTAAGACGAATTAGAAATTAGTTATGTGCTTTATACATAGTATTTTCTTCGTTTTTTTCTTCTTTCCATTTTTTGTTTTTTGAGTAAATTCTAATATACAAGCTTCAAATTCAAATATATTCAATCGTATATTTATAAAATTATAAAAAACTAATATTTAAGAAATATACATTTAGAAAAATTTATTAAAATTTTAAATGAATATATTTTTTCATAGATAATAATTTATAGTCAAAGTTTAACTAAAAATCAATAATATTTCAAATAGAAAGAAAAAAAAATATTACCTCGTATAATCTAATAAATTAGTTAAAAAAAATTTAAAATCACATATAAATATGGATATTGGCACACCTTGGAAACTTGTTGTTCTTAACGGCTTTCTGACCATATTTGCGCCATCTATAGCCATCATCAAGTATATCAACCTGGCTCCTTGTTTGAAATGCATACCTATGCTTCTTTGCCTTCTTCTCAGACGATCCCTTCTTATTAATCAACTTAATATCATCATTGTTTGTCGTACGAATCCTCTTGTTTTGATCATCTTCATTATTAGTATCTTGATGATGATTATTAGTATGAGGAATAATTTCGCCATAATTTTGCATATGTTGAGAATGAACAATCATGGGAGAAGAATTCTGCTGCGGCTCACCCATCATCATCATCAACGGCACAGATTGGTTCCCTGACCCATGACGATCATGATTATATTGATCCATAGCATGATCAAAGCTATTATTGGAAGGGCTTGAGACTTGGCTTAATGAGAAAGGGAAGTTACTATTTGTCGGTGAAGAAGTTGATGAGTTTGTAACTGAAGAGGAAAATACGGAGTAGCCTTCCATCGAAGTGAAAGAAAGAATAAAGTCTGAAAGGAAAAGAGAAAGTAAGAAATGAGGTTATTGTTCGATATAAAAGGGTTTATATCTCGATGGTGTCTATGAACTTACAATAGTAGAGTGTGGTAAGGGGTAGATAAAATGGCGGCTCGATTGATGGCATGGCGGCCTATCTTTTTTCATAATGCGCATGTGAATTAGATGACAAACAATAGTAGAGTAATTATTACTCCGAGTAATTTGTTTTCTCCAAATTTTACGGTAGGAAAACACAAATTTAAATATTTTTATCTTTAAATTTATAAAAAAATTAGAAAAATTTGATATTAGAAAAATTTACGTTAAGATCTATAAAACAAGATTTTATTTGAATTATTTTTTTATAACAATGGAAATTTAAGGTCAAACTTTTGAATTTTGACTGTATAAAAAAGGGAAAGTCACTAAATAATCTCGAATATAAAGGATATACCACATTTAAAGGTTAAAAAGTTAAATTTTATGTGAGATATTTTTATTCTTAAGATATCTTTTGACATGAATTTTTTTGTTCAAAATCTACTGTAGCAAGTTGATGTCACTGAAAATGCATGTGACTCAATTGTCTAAACTAGAATTTGAATTTCTTCTACATATATTCATAAACATATCCAAGCAACGCTCTTGTAGGTGGAGGAAAAGTAACCGGCACGCAATTAAATAGATGGTGGGAAGTCATCAGTACTAAACATCGAGATAGCTTTTATTGCTTTTTCTGGATGCATTAGGGGTACGGTTGCATTCATCTGCTGGATGTCTGGATTTGTAACGAGTTAGAGAGGATGATGATTAAGGTTACAATTAAGGCAGCTTCTGAGTAGGGCATAAAATTAAGATGTGTTTATAATTCTCGTTATTGAGATTGAATACGAGAATATCTCAGCTGATGGAATTCATACGAAGGATTGAAAAACCAAGTTTGAACTTGAAATTTCAACTCATTTGAAAAATAATTAAACTCAAATAAAACTAGTGATTGCCGACTTGCGAGCTTAGGAGTAGCACATTTCTTGTATTACGTGTTACTCATCCCGTCCCATTTTATTTACTATATTTGACTATTTATAGTTTTTAAGACATAACTTTAAACATTTTTTTCTTAAAATTTGTAAGACAAAAAATTATGAAAACTTAATATTGTAAAAATTTACATCGAGATGCATCCAACAAGATCCCACTTGAATATATTATTTGTTATAATATAATTAAAATTTATGGTCAAAATTTTTAAACTTTAACTCCCAAAATAGAAATGTAGCAACTAACATGGTATGAAAGGAGTAAGCAGTAGGAATTTCATTCTTTCTCGCTTAGATGTTCAATATATAGTTCGTTTTATAAAGTATAAGAAGTTTTTTCTTGGGAAATTAGACATAGCATTAAGCTTTTTAACAATTCGACAAGTAGAAAGTTGTTGGACACCAATCACTCAACACAACTTCATATCCTAGACACCTAGTGAGTCATGTTCATATTCTAGTTACGACTGTTAGGAAGGTATTAAATTTTATTCTTCTTTTGTAATTTGCCAAAAAAAATTAAAAATAAAATTTGCACAACAATTTCGATTCAGTTATGAACTGATGTGATAACTAATGTTGGACAAAGAGGTACCTCGATCTATACAACTGTGAAACATTTCAAATATAAACGTGGAACTAAATGTTTTTCCTGACTAACAGATTATGTTGACAATATAATTTAGCAGAACCATGATTGGAAGATGAAAGGTAGAGTTACGAAGTATTATCTAAACAAATCACACTGAAAGGTTGCCAAATTCAAAAAAATAAATAAATTATTTACACTCTAAACTAAAGTGAATATACAAATTACAAATTATAGTTACATATAGTTGCACTCCAAAGGTAGTAATTGACTAATTGGTATTTTTATTTGGATCAATTTTGTTAGCGTTATATGTATAATTATACGAATTTAGACTGTTGAAGGAAAAGTTCATGATAGTATACTCCCTCGGTTCATTAAAGAAAGTTCCAAATATGCTTTCTGCTTCTCCAAGGCAAAAGAGAAGAATTAATATTTTTTTAAAGGACGGAGAGAGTAATATACAATTTGACCTAAAATTTTTACCTTAATAGAATTGAGGTAATCTTTTAAAAATACATTAAAAAGAAAATGAGGCTTTTTCTAAAGAGACGAAGGAAATATACGATAAATAGGTTTTCAAGGAAGCCGGGAAGGGAAAGGGGAAAGAATAGACAAAAAAAAAAAAAAAAGAAGTTAAAAACCACATGAGTACATTGTTGGACTTTTCCTAGCTAGATCACAATTCTTAGTATCATTCCACTTGAAAAGCCTCCAAGTTAGCCAACTTTTTATGCGTTAAGTTTCAACGCTATACTTTTGTCTTTAGAGATGGAAACTCCAATTCATTCCTCGTGTTACTTTTTTCTTTCTTTTTTTTTTTTTTTTTCTTTTTCCATTGATTAAACTGTCTTGTATCTATTTTGTTTACCTGCATAGTATTACATATTTACATGCATAGCCCTTGACTAGCTTATTTAGTAATAATAACTAGCTTGCTATAAGCGACCCTCTTGATTTTGGCTGGAGGGCTAGTATAAGGTTCAATGTCCATTGGGGTAGTCGTGAAAAATAAACAAACGAAAGTGTGAACAATCCTTATAATTCAATCCTAAAAAATGAAAAAATGAACAATCTCAAAATGAGAGGATATTTTTCGTTTCTTGGTATAACTATTGCATTTGAAATTTTTAAAAGAGTGATATGATTCATTATATGTTATTACGGAGTACTCTATATTTATTTATTAATCAATTACATCCTTTAAATAAATAAATGTGGAAATATTAAAAGGCTCTATATAAAATGTGATCAATGGTCCAAAATTTGTTGCAAGAAATATCACCAATGAATAGTATGTTGAAAGGGAAAGTTGAACAATATAGAAAATTGTTAATGAATTCGATTAATAAAGAGATATTTCTTAAAATCTCGTTCAAACATCTTAATGCTTGTTTTTGTTTACATATGAATGCATGAAAATTTAATTTTTCTACGAATTTTTTTTACATATGGTAAGAAAATTAAACAGTTATTAGCGTCGTTCTACATTTATTAGCTATAATGTGAGTCTGGTAAACCTGGTCTCTTTGGACTTTGAGAATTGTGCAATTGAAGAAGTTTTGACCTTCTTTGTGTATTGCTTTGATAGTATGGACCATTTTAATAGGAGGATTTCTGCTATTTTGAAGAAACTCCACAAGTAGGTAAGAATTCAAAAGCAAACATACCTGTAAAAGATGTTTGATGGAAGCCTAGGAAATATTGCATGATAAGTTTGTTTGGTAATTTCACATGAAGTGAAAGTTCTACCTCTCAAATAATGGAGATGATTGCTTACCTATTCCCCTAAATAAGTGAAACTTTCAATTAGAAATATAAGTTCCCATGTTCAACCAAAAAAGATTTTTACTTTCCATATTCAACCAACCACTTAAACCCTTATCCTCAAAGATAAAAGATGAAATATGATGACATCATAATCTAATGACGCCTGCCATTTGTACAAAAAATTCTTGTTTCTTTGTACCTTTGAGAGTCAAAGACACACCTACCAGTACAAATCTACAATTATTTGTTCCTCTTTGACCATTTACTTTTCAAACTTTCACAGACTAAATTGTTCAATGTGTTTATTAAGTTTTTATTTTTTAAAATTTTTTAGGCATCCATAGATGAAAAATGGACTGGAAACTTATTACTTATATATATATATATATATATAACATTGGTTGTGTAATATTATACCCTTCTTTTAGGTTAGTTATAGACTTAGCTTACATACTACATGCCCGGTTACACTAGCCTTTTACATCTCCCATAAAATGAATGTTTCTTGTTTTTACTTTTTAAGAATAATAAAAACTTTTTGATTGGCTGAAACTTCTATAAAAAGAACACCCTTTGTTAAAAATTTTAATTAGTCACATCGATCATAAACTTTAAATTATAAATACGTCTACTGAAATAGAGGGAGTACTTGTGAATGTCAATTAGTTTGATTGGTTAAAGTCTTAAAGGACGGTATTCAAGACATGATATCATATCTCGTCTATATCAGTTATTGTCTTAGCGCTTGCGGCTCACTTTACATAAAAAAAAATAGAGGGATTACTTTGTATTAAGAGTATAGAGTATGTTATTTGTGGTTATCAAAAATACACTAGGAACGCTAAGGAGATTATGATCTCTAGTCCAAGAAAAAAATGGCATGCATGACTGCTAGCCTGTAGGTAAGCGTTAAAATTATTATGGGATTAAAAATCGTCTTGGTCGCATCTTACTAACTTAAACATGCATATATATATGGGTATACGTGCAAAGTGTAAAGGAAGCATGTGCTTGTTGGAATTGGACATTAAATTACGGTATCATCTAATGATGTTCATTACATAGTTTCATTACAATTTCTTAACAATATTATTTGTGCATTATTCTAAGATAATAGACATTATTTCGTGCTCATAATAAAAATTTTTTAATTTATACATGATACAAATATATTAGGAAATTAAATATTTTCGTAATTTTATTTCTATATCTGAATCATCATAATGTCTAAATTTGATATGATTTTTTCAATATTTTTTATTTTTATATTTTAATATTATCTGATATAACAATACCTATACCTGATATCTTAATATCATGATATAACTTATATTAGGTATAAATTAGAAAAGTCTCGTGTTTATATACTTCTTGACTTAGCTTGCTAGTTTCTACACGTCTATTATCTATCCTATACGTGTACAACTAAAATTCAAAAGCATTTATCTTCAATGGAGGAATAACTTGACTTGCTAATAGCTGTTGAATGTGGCAGTACTTGTTGGTTAAATTGACAAAAGATTAAACGTTTGGCGGCTAATAAGTTATACTAAGTAGGTAATGATATCTTTGAAGGATCATATCACGTGAATTGACTATTCCTTTCGTATTTGTCAAGGTATAATTAGACCACAATCTATTTCCATTTTCTGAATTATTGTTGTATTGGGTAACTTAGCTTATCACTTCCTGGAAAAAAGCCCCTTCTGCATCTGTCTCCCAATAATTAAACAACTGGTATATGTTGTGCAGTTGACTGGTATTGTAGACTTGTACACCCATGTCTTTGTATCCTACAAGTTAACAATTATAGATAGTCAGTTCAATAAATGGCTGGATCCTTAGTTAGAGATAGTCGTATTAATTGGCCTGGATACCTATCAATTGAAACAAGCCTAAGAAATCAAGCTATTATATACTCTAATTACATCCTTGGCCTGGCCGCCGTAAGGTTAAGGCAAGCTGAAGCCGTGAAGGCGTGAAGCTTATAAGACAGTTCGAGGAAATTCTCTTGTGATGGTTTTGATGTTGCACTCTTATGAAGAGGAAATTTTTTCAACCTTTTTTTTTTTAAATTATTCGAGAAATGACTTTGGAATCAAAATATTTCGAAAGCTAATCTGGGTTAGGCTTGGATAGAAGTCGTTGTCCACGGCAGCGACTTCGAGGTGGGTATTGTCATCAACGATACCCATCTTTATGGGAAATACATGGGAAAACTGCTGACTGCGATTGGTGTTGACAATAACAACCAGCTATTTCCTCTTGCTGCCCTAGTTGAAGAAGAGAACGCAGATAGCTGGTCTTGATTCATGGCTTGTCTTAGGCATCGTGTCACTCGTCGATAGGAGCTTTGTGTCGTTTCAGATAGGCATGTTGGAATAGTGTCTGCCATAAATGAGCAAAACAGTGGGTGGACACCTCCCAATGCATATCATCGGTTTTGCATCCGACATGTTGCATCGAACTTGAATACACACATAAAGAACATAACTGTTAAGAAAGCATTTATTTGGGCAGCATTCCAACGCAAAGCAGCGAAGTGTAGTAGAATGCTTAGACAAATTGCACGAATCTCTTCGAATGCAGCTAATTACATCGGTGATATGGTTATTGAGAAGTGGTCCATAGCACATGATGGTAGGCATAGGTATGGCTATACAACAACGAATATAGCTGAGGTGTTTAATGGTGTGCTAAAAGGTGCGAGATTCTTGCCCTTGACAACAACTGTAGAGTTAACATTTTATCGGGTGAACAAGTAGATCGTTAAGCATAGAGAAATCGCTAGGAAATAGCCACTACAAATTTTCCCTAAACTAGTTATGACATAGACAAGATTGAGCAGAATATGAGTAGATATCACACCATTGAACCACTTCATATTAGCAAAGGTTTGTACGAGGTAACTACTAAGAAGGGCGAGAGGACAAGGTGTAAGGGTGGTAAGAAGTACATAGTGAATTTTGAGACTGTTACGTGTAATTGCAACAAGATTCAGTTATACCACTACCCTTGCTTGCATGTGTTAGTTGTTTGTTTGGACTTTCATAGATCAGAGAGAGCGTTTGTTGATAGACATTTCACTTCCAGTAGTTATCTGCATACCTATGAACACCGTTTACTTCCTATTAATGATATGACTTAATGGAGGCCATACACAGGGCCTAGATTAGTTACTGACGAGAGCAAGATTCAACCTAAGGGTCATCCAAGGTCCAAGAGATTGAGAAATGAAATGGATGACAACACCGATCGATTAGTGACTTGTAGTGTTCGTCATTCAACTAGACATAATCAACGCAACTATCCCCAAAGACTCGCACTTTCCAACCAATGTAAGAGACTAATATTGATGACCTTCCTTCCAAAACAACGCAATTGTTTTATTTATTAATGCACTTATTTCACATGGTTATTTGCACTTAATCCCTATAGGCTCTATGGTGTGTCCTTATTGTCATGATTTTGATTGTTATTTGATTTGTAGGATAGTGTACCCAGACCCTCTTGATATCTCAGTCCTTTGTTTACATCCAAGGCATCGATCCCTTTCTTTATGGAGCGGCACGATCAATCCATCAACATCTCTTACATGGCGACATTACGAGACGATGTTCCCTTGGGAGCCGGAGCACTAGATTGAGGCATACCTTATAATGACCGGTTTGATCGGTATTCACATCTTTAGAAAGCTATGCCTCAACTGCGGACTAATCACCACCTTAGCCGAGTGTTGGAGGCAGGAGACACCCTCGTTCCACCTGCCTGTTGGAGAGGCAATGATGACTCTGCGAGACGTGGCTATCCTCATGGGGTTGCTGATTATGGGACATTCGATCACCATAATGCCAACTCCCTCTCCAGCTGATACAATAGAGTGGATGTTCCATGTAGAGATCTCAAACACTACTATGAAGGGGAACACATTGAAGCTCACCTAGCTACACGAGACCTTCAACGATCTCCCAGACGATGATGTGATAGATTATGTTATTGAGCTATATGCTCACTTATACTGTTAGGTACTTGTCTCTACTGTACTTTTTGGAGACAAGTTTAGGAACAAGATCTCGACCATCTACATGTCGTTGTTTGATGAAGGATGGGCCACTATCAGTTCATACAGATAGGGTAGTGCAGCTCTAGCACATTTATACAGGAATTTGTGCCGAGCAGTCATAGTGAGGGGAGTCGTTCCTACCAATATTGCAGGGCCTCTTATCATTCTTTAGGTTAGTCTTTCATTATTAGTCATCATTTCTTTATTTTCAAATGAATACATTCATTCTGAATCATTTTTACGTGTAGCTGTGGGCCTGGGAGAATATCTCGTTCTGTCATCCAGCTATTCCTACGCGGCGCCGATGAGCAGTAAAGGGTTAGGGAGTCCTGTTGGCATTCATTTAGCTAGAGGAGCCCGTTGAGGGAGAGTCGTATGGGTCGAGGTGGATGGTCGAGCGCAGCACTCGTATTCATTCCTACGCGACTCCTTCGATAGGATGAGCGAGGAGCAGGTAATTAACATACTTTATATTGTTTTGATTTACCGTTGGTATATATGTATACTAATTATTGATGTTATTGTTTATATCGAAAGATGACTTGGGACCCGTATCCAGCACAGCTAGGCGATGAGGCTGAGTAGCGAGTGACTGTGCCGCTCATCTGCTACAACATTATAGAGTTGCATTTGCCGAGTCGCGTTGCTCGACAATTCAGTTTTTGACAAAAGGTGCCTCCTGAGGTTGATACTATGGACCATCTCCATGAAATTGATCAACAGGAGAAGTCCAGAATGGATTAGATGGAGCGACATCTGGTGTGGATTACGCAGTGGGATAATTGACTTGAGAGGGTTTTCTATGGTGTTCCAGCTCAGGGTATCATGACTGCTACAATCCATACCTCATGTGGTACCGGACGATTACGAGGCGTCACATATCCCCGTCGGCCATCTAGGAGGAGGCACCTGTTGATTTTGCACCTAAGTCTATTCCCTTGCTCATTAAGGTATGATTCCCTTTTCAATAATGTTGTTTCATTCTATTATGTTATGCTTTGTAATTCTAACTTTTTTGTTCTTTCAGATGGACCGGCTGATGACTATCAGTGATTATTATGGCGAGGTCTGTCACAAAAGTCTTGACGAATTTGATCGATTCAGGGAGTTGTGCAACAAAGGGATGGTCTCTATTGGCCAAAGTTGACAACTTTGACCATTTTGCGATTCCGCTGTCACAAAGGACACCCACAACACAACCTCGTCATCCTAGGCCCACCCCGACATCTCGTTCACTATGGAGATGACCCCGGTCCCTTACCA
The DNA here is from genome assembly GCA_026401315.1 of Dysphania ambrosioides. NCBI lineage: Eukaryota > Viridiplantae > Streptophyta > Magnoliopsida > Caryophyllales > Amaranthaceae > Dysphania > Dysphania ambrosioides. Next base: position 19,677,811 of record CM048671.1, on the reverse strand, counting down.
TGACACTTAGGGTATGTCCTCCTACAGATCTCATGCGACTCCTTGGGCTCATATTGCGGGACAGTTTGGTGATGATTTTACGCAATAGAGTCAGAGCACTCCGTTCCCTCGTTTAGATGACATTGAAGAGGCTGGCACTCATGACTCATAGTTCTATTGTTAGATGTAGATGCTTATCTTTACATTTTATCATGAACGTTGTATATAAATACCTATTATATTCATTATGTATATATGGAGATTTTAATATATATGTATAAATGAATTTTCTTTATTATATGAATTTGTTTAGTTTATTGGAAAATCATGGAGAATTTGAACAACGTATCAAGATACAGGTGAACTATGTACTTGGACTGATGTTTGTGTTGGTGTTGGATCTGGTTTTGTGTTGGTGTTGGATATTGAATTCGATATGGATATTGAATCCGATATGTTTGTGTTTGCGACAGGTTTTGAATCCAATATGGATAAATTTGGGATAAGTCCATAAGTAGAGGGAACTACGCCGAAATTTATAAAAAATATTCAAATAGAGGCTTTAAGGTTTGGTTTGGTTTGTGTTTTGAGGTTTGGTTTAGGGTTTAGGGTTTGGTTTAAGTTTTGAGGTTTGGTTTGGGATTGTGTTTTGAGGTTTGGTTTAGGGTTTGATTTAAGGTTTTGAGGTTGTCTTTGGATTAGGGTTTGACATCATAGTGGGAAAAAAATTTAATTTCTACCAAATTCGAAAATTAAAACAAAGAAGAATGAAAAATGTAACATAAATATGTATGCACAAGAAAGTACAAACTTAAATCACCTAATTATTTATGGTATCATTATAAAATTTATATGATAACATGAACCTTCATGTTTAACAAAACCTTTATGTTCGCGAGTGAATGATTAGGTGAGCTAGGACTATCAATATCCATTTTTCACATCATAACTCTATCAAATTAGTGACAACATCACCAAGTCATCACACCCCATCTTTATCATCTACCTAAGACGATAAATTAATCCTTTATTAGTTTTACATATCATCGATTATTAGAAAAATCATTACCGACTAATTTAATGGATATATATCATTAAGGCAAGGGAATGTCTTTTTTTATTACTTTTACAACGAGTTATCTCTTAATCAATACTGTGGTTATAAGTTAAAAAAAAAAGAATTTGAGAAATAAACTAAAAAAATGAGGAAATTGAGTATATAATATGATAATTAGTAAGTTTGGGTCAAGTGCATAGGAATGCCAAAGTCGTTGTCCAGGACTACATCGACTTTAACCAAATTGCAAACCTGGGCCACATAGCCTAGCCAAGTTCTCATCCAGGCCAAAGTCGTTGTTCTGACTGAGAACTTGACCCATAAACCCTCATTGGCCCTTACTCGCCTCTAAGTCGTTATCTTGTATAGTGACTTCTATCCAAACCTAGCCCCGGGATCACTTTTCAAAATACTTTGAATTCGGGGTTATATTTCGAATTACTTTGAAAAAAAGGTTAAAAAAAATTCTATGAAGAGAGGGTATACGAATATGGCCATGTGAGACAGCAGCATTTCCTGCGTATTGGAATTTGTCTCCTTATTTTTATGTGGCAAATTGAATCGCATATATAGTTCAACATATTTCAAAGATAAGTGAAACATAGGATATATTGCATATAATATACACAATGTTCTGATAATGTAACAGTAAACGATGGTGGTGGTGTTGTAGTGGACAATGAAGCTCAATTATCAGACTTCAAGTTGGCGAATCGACAAGACTTGATAACTAAACGTACGTAATGCACGCGATACGTCACACTGGAGAAGTGGACAATGAGTATTAATGCTCCATAAGATCGAGAAGACTAGCTTGTGTGATAAGCAAAGGACTAAAGGACATCTTAAGACGATTAGCTAGCGTGTGTTACAGAACTTATACAAACTATCATAGGGTTAAATAAGATATCCCTTTGTTCATTAATGTTTGCCCCATTTTAATCAACAAGCTCTCATAAAAAATGGTTAAATGGGACAGACACTAAGAGACAGAGAGAGTATAACATAATTAGAAATTCCTAATTTATACATAATATAAATTTATCAAGAGTATTTTTGTAATTTCATTTCTATATTTGACATCATAATGTTTATATCTAATATACGTTAGTTTGTATTTTTATATCTTTTGTGTTTTTATATCTGATATAATAATACCTATATCTGATTTGACAATAGTTTGGTATATATTATATGAGACCTCATATCATGATATAATTTATATCAGGTATGAATTAGAAAAAGTCTCGTTACATAATTACCCAAGTAATTCAAGTTCCATGATATCAACTTAAACAGTGTGTATATATTAAAGCTCCTTAATTAAGATCAATAAGACTATAGCACCCTTGTTATTAGAAAAGAGACAATATTGCAGTCGCTTGCATGTTTGCTTGATTTTGTTAGAAGCCATGTTCATGCACTCGTTGGCATGCAATTCGTCCTTCAGTGTAAGAACGAGAAAATTTTACGATCAACATATGAACAAGAAAGCTAGAGTAGTCTATTCATGTCCAACTTCTTAACTTTCTTTTTCATACATAAAAATTCATTTTTTTCTTATGATGGGAGTAATGAGATGACAGATTTTGGTCATTATATTGTGGAGCGGTGTTCTAATGTCACTTTAGTGGAAAGGAGAGACTGGACTGTCGGTAAAATAGATCCATCATGAAGCCTTTGAAATCACCATTAATATAGTCCTCTTTAAGTTTGAATGGTCTTGGGAGGAGTATGTGGCAATAGTCAAGAAAATACCATTCGGAAAAGTATTAGAGGTACAATAGACAGATGAATAGACAGAGACTAGAGTGTATAGTACTTGTCTATTGTATATTTGTATGATGATACTTTAGTAGTTAAGAGACAATACACTCCAATCCAGAGCTCCTAAAATTTGACTAGTAATTAATTTTTTGTCGAAATTTGATTGTCACATTATTAGTTCTAATTAAGAATATATATGTGCTATATATGACAATTAAAAATTTATACAAATATATATGTGTTATATATGACAATTAAAAATTTATACCAAGGTTCAATTCTCAATTAATGAGAGTTATGTACCTTTCACTCTCCACCATATGATTATCGTGCTTTAATTTCCCCACAAAAAATAATTGCACATCATCTTTTCTTTATAATTAAAGAAATTAAAAGGAAGAAAAGAAAATCGAAAAACACTGACTTTCTTTCATATCTTGAAGATAGTTTATTTTTTTAAGGAGATGAAACCATCGGAGGAAAGAAACATTAACTTTAATGAAAAAGGAATTTTACTAAAATAATCATATTTCCTATAAAGTTGGAAGATAGTCATGAATATTTGATTATTTCATATTAACAAGATAGAAATTAAATACAATAGCATTACATTGCATGACCCCAACTACTTAATAATCTACTCACTGGACTTCATGTAAAAGATTGTGTAAAAGTTAGGAAGAAAACCTTCTTGAAACGGTACACTTAGATATACGAGATTGACTATTTCAAGATGTTCTCTCTTATTGTAAAAATTGACACTATTAGGGTTTTATTTTTCATTGCAGCCAAACCAGACTAACCATTACAACAGTTTGATGTTAAAAATTCTTTTCTCCATGGTGACTTACATGAAGAAGTTTACATAGAAGTTTTATTGGGATTTCAACAAGGGTATAAACAACAAGAAGAATGCAAACTTATAAAAGCTTTTTATGGCCTCAAAAACAATCTTCCAGGGCGTTGATCGGATGATTCACTATGTTAATGTAGTGTTATGGGTATTTCCAAAGCAACTCATATACATCGGGCTAGCAACCGAGAATAATATCAGAGGTTGGTTGCTAAACTCATATACATATAGCACACGAGACCAGATATTACATATGATGTAGGAGTGGTTAGTTAGTATATGTATAAACCATAAGTGGAACACAGGGAGGCTATCTGATGGATTGTAAGGTATCTGAAAGGAACGCTTGGAATTGGGAAAACCATGATAATTTGGAAATTCAGGCCTACACAGATGCATATTGGGCATGAAATCCAAATGATCAGAGGTCTACTTAAGGGTATTTTACCCTAGTTAGAAGAAATCTAGTCACGTGGAGAAGGAAAAAAATAAAAAAAAAGCAGTGGCAATATCACGTGCTAAAACAAAGTTTAGAGGACTTGCAAAAGGGGTAGCAGAAATTCTTTGGGTAAAGAAGTTGTTGACCAAAATTGGTTTATCTCCTGAAAGAGAAATTAAAGTTATTATATGACAATAAAGTTGCAATCATTATATCTTAGAATTCAGTTCAATATGATCAAACCAAACATATAAAAGTTGATAGACCCTTCATTAAGGAGAAGTTGGAAGACCAAACCTTACTTCTACCTTCGTTCGGTCTGAAGAACAACTTGCAAACATCTTGACTAAGGCAGTCCCAACGAATATTTTTGTTATGCACTACGCAATTTAGGTATCAGAAATCATACGACCCAATTTGAGGGGGAGTATAAGAAAGAAATAGATCAAGACCACATGAGTTAGGAAAGCATCACAATAGTCAACACTGGTATATTAACATCAACTAGCATCACACTAGTCAACACATTAATATTTCGTAGGCATAATTATAGGAATATTTTAGGTAAACTAACAAGTATTTAAACCATGTAAAGATCTCAACTTCAAAGAAACAAACACCATTCATACATAAGCCAAACACATCTCAAAATTACATGATATCAGAGCAAGACCAAGTGGCTTAGGCCATTTTTGTACTCTTGGCCAAATAAAAAAGGTTCTCATATGTAAGGGAGAGCAAAATATTTTGGTCCCATGATACATCACATATGAATATCTTAAATAAAAAAAAACATCTTACATGTAGGGGAGTGTTGAACCTCTAATCCTATAAAACATTACACCCGAATATCCCACATTGATAAATTAATTGAAAAATGGCTTATATATGAGCTTGATGGACTATTCCCACTACTCCCTTTAGTACCATATAGTTTTAAAGTGAAACATTTTTAATTTTGCGAAGTATACTCTCTCTTATAGATAGGCGTGACCCAAATCTATATTTAGCATATGCTGTGCTTAATACAAGGGTTTATACTATTGGAGTCCTTACCTCTATGTTTAAAAAGTGAACTGTTAAATGAAGCCCACAAATACCCAACTAAAGCCCACAAATAAATCGTAAATATGACTCTTTTGCCCTTGACCTATACAAGAGTACTAAATAAAGCCTGCAAATATCCAACTAAAGCCCACAAACATAATGCATTATGACGGTTTTGCCCTTTTCTCATTTTCTCTAAATTTCCTCAAGCGGGTTACAAAAACTCATAAACACAAATCGAATCATGCTTCAAAATTTGAAACCGCCAAAGAAGATGAAAGAGCCGTCTACGCCGCTGCAAAATTCGATAAGTCGCCAAAAATAGTGGTTGGCGTCCAGAACAGGACACCACTAGTGGAGTGGCGTCCAGTTTGACATCACTCCCAATGGAGTGGAGAAGTTTGACACTACTCCCAGTGAAGTGGACGCCACTCCCACTAGATTTGCATCCACGTTGGACGCCATGCCACTGGTAGTGGCTTCCACACTGGACGTCATCCCACTAGTAGTGGCTTCCAGCCTAGACGCCACCTTACTAATTTTTTTAAATAATTATCTACATTAAAAATAATAATACATACTTAGTACTAATATTAGTACAAATATTAACTATTAATAATTAATATTAATTATAATATTGTTAATATTAATAATTAGTAATAATAACACTATTAATAAGTAATAAAACTAATTAGTGTCGTGAATAATAATAATAGTAATAATTTTTCTTAGTAATATAGTTGTTATTTGTATTATTATTAAACGAGTTTAGGTGTATTATGAGCTTCATCAAATATGTTTAGGAATATTATTATGTATAGGAGAATTCTGAGTAATAAAACTGGTTATATTTTTTTTAGTATTTTTGAGAAATAAAAGACAATTTGTACATGCATGACAATGACGGAGAATTGGAGGTGATGAAGTTGATTATAGTAGAGAGCTGATCAAAGTGCGGGCCAGACCAGGTTTGGGCCGTGCCAAAGAGTTGGTTTGTTATCCACTCTTCGGGTTGGGTTTGTATTTGGGCCTAAAATTGATGTCCATATCCCATATAAGTCGGATTTTGCAGGCTTTTTGGATCTTTTTCAATATGTTATGAATTTGAGCAAATAATGGTTATAACTTTGTTTCTATCTATTCGTTGTAGCATGGAACTTACTCCATCAAGGATTTCCATTCCGCACTAGATAAGGCGCTTGGGGAGCAATGCTGACAACGTCAGACATAATTTGAGGTTTTAAAATTTAGATGGAAGGAATCTGATTCAATAATTGCTGAACCAAGTAAAAGAAAATGGATACTTGTGGTGATTTGAAGCCAATGTTGAGACGTATGAGGTAACACACTAGTTCGTTGTGCACCCTAAGTCTTCTGATATGTATTCCTTATGGTCGTACGTTCTTCTTGTTGATTTGACGTACAAAACAAACAAGCATAAGTTTCCTTTGGTTGAAATTGTTGGGATAACTCCTACGAACAAGAACTTTTTGATCGAATATGCAGTGGTGAAGGATGAGAAGACTAGAAGTTATCGTTGGATTTTGCAAAAGCCAGGGATTACATGGGCCTCGAGATACATCCATCAGCCATTGTAACTGATTGTGAGGGATGTCTTTTCACCCTGATTGTTGAGTTCTTCCCATAAGCCAAAAATCTACTTTGCACGTGGCATATTAACAAGTGTGTGGAAACCAAGGCATGCTGACTATTCAACAAGAACAAAGGCCATGCAGAGACTTTGAAAAGGGGTCGATGGAGTACAATTATACATGTCAGGACCGAACTGGAATACGAACGAGCTATAACAGTTTTCAGGGATTGTTATTCGTGGTGCCTAGTTGTAGTCCAATATATTAAGGGTCAATATTTGCCTCACAAGGAGAAGTTTGTGAAATATTTGACTAATCAGATCCTTTATTTTGGCAACACAATGACCTGTAGTGTGGAGAGTGTGCACAATGCCCTGAAGGACTGGCTTGATTCTTTTAACCATGCTTTGGATACTCTGTTCGAACGTGTGAACAAAAAAAGACATGACACCTAGTTCAACAACATTATGAACGATCTTGATAGTTCTAGACGTCGGCAGGTGATGAAGTATGGACATTTTTTTACCAGAAATTCCATGGTCTCGTGATACATAATAAGAAGATAAGGATTAGAGAGTTAGGTGATGATGTAGAAGCGATGGGCGGGTGTACTATTCTGACAACCCATGGGTTACCTTGCTCTTGCACCATTCATCGCTCCGTTAATGGAAGTCAGTTATAATTTATGCTTTTTCGAGATCACTAATCTTTGGAGAAATGACTGACAGGGAAATCGTAAGCGTTCGACTCAAGAAGAGGAGTAATTTTAACTACTTATCAATAAGGTATCATCCAGTCACCCCTCTGTCATGCGCAATATGTTGCACCTACTACATGACTATTTCAACCCTAAAACGCTGGATTACAAACAATCTTGTCAGAAGAACGACCAAGAGGTCGTCAACCATGCCGTAATCGAAATGCTTTCTAATATATTTATGGAGGTCGAGTGGGTGTAGGGATAGGGGTCGTGGTTTGTCGCCAACAATGGGAAGGTCCTCGTCATCAGTGAACGAACACTAGTATTTAATTATACTTAAGTCAATAGAAAAAGTGTCACTTGTGTATACTATGTCAACTGTTATAGATTTCTATTGTGAATGTACGAAGAATGGATATCTAAGAAATTCTCGTACAAGGATAAGATTCCTAGTTTCATAATATCGTACTTACAAGGGTGGAACGGTGTTATGGTAGATGGGAATTGTGGTTTTTGATGTGTTGCTGATGTCTTTTGTCATGGGGAGGACAACTTCCCCTTAGCACGGGTGGCCATTTAGAACAAAATCACCGCGCATAGGGATTTATATCGTGAGATATACAAAGATAGCATTAACAATGCTCTAGATCGTATCCGATGGGTAGGAGGACCATGTGGTTAATACCATTAGATGGAGGTTGTGGCAGACCTTTTTCCCATTACCAATGCATACAAATACACGGTGATGTTTTTTGCAATGGGTGAGAATGACTGATCTAATAAAATTCAACAATATTCTACTACCAATTACAACCACAAATTTCAACTCCACCAACAACAACCACAAATTTCAACTTTCACCTACTACCATCAACACCCCTATAAATAGAGACACTCCAATGAGTTTTACATATCATCTACACCTCAAAACCTACTGCCAGGCTACCATCAACACCTCAAAACTCCTCAGCCATGGATCACGAGTACTTTGGTTGGAAGTCTTCCAAATCAACTTATATTTCAAAGAATAATATCATGCTATGAGATTTTTAAGTTCCTCAACTACTATATAATATTATATTCATTTAGATCATAGTTTATTTTTTATTTGCTTTGTTACTTTTATGTCCATTACATAGGAAACACTCCGACGTATGCGTTGTACATGCTGCACCAACTCGATAACTGGGTAAAGCTATACCCAGAAGATAATGGTCACTTATGGTACATTGGTGCTGAAAAGGTCAAGGTGGATGGAAGGACCTCACTCTACCTCAAGATTGGGTGGGAGGATGTTGGCACGAATACAACTATAGAAAAATGATAAACTGACATTTTTCTATAGGAACAATGACATCCTTTCACTAAGGGTGACTGCTCCCTAATGGTGCGTCAATGGATACTCCTCTCAAAACTCCATAGATCACGAGTATGATGGTATGGAAGTCTTCTAGATCAACTTATATTTCAAAGAACACCATGCTACGAGATTGGGTGGGAGGATGTTGGCACGAATACAACTATAGAAAAATGATAAACTGACATTTTTCTATAGGAACAATGACATCCTTTCACTAAGGGTGACTGCTCCCTAACGGTGCGTCAATGGATACTCCTCTCAAAACTCCATAGATCACGAGTATGATGGTATGGAAGTCTTCTAGATCAACTTATACTTCAAAGAACACCATGCTACGAGATTCGTAAGTTCCTCGACTGCCATAAAATATTATATTTTAGATCATGGTTTATTTTTTGAATGCTTTATTCCTTTTACGTTCATTACTTAGGAAATACCTCCGGCGTATGCGTTGTACATGCTGCACCAACTCAATAATCGTGTAAAAATTTCAAGTTGCTTTATTACTTTTTTGAATACTCTTGGTTATCGAGTTGGTGCAGCATGTACAACGCATACGTCATATGTATTTCGTAATGGACATAAAGTAATAAAGCATTAAAAAATTAAACCATGATATAAACTATAATATTATATGGCAGTCAAGAAACTTACAAATCTCGTAGCATGGTGTTCTTTGAAGTATAAGTTGATTTAGAAGACTTCCCGGCCATTATACTCGTGATCCATGGCTTAAGAGTTTTGGGAGGAGTATACCTTGACGACACCGTTAAGGAGCAGTCACCCTCAGTAAAAGGATGTCACTGTTTTTGTAGAAAAATGTCACTTTATCATTTTTCTTGAGGTTGTATGCGCGCCAACATCCTCCCACCCAATCGGGAGGTGGAGTTAGGACCCGCCATCCACCTTGACCTTCTCAATACCAATGTACCATAAGTGACTGTTATCTTCTGGGTATAGCTTTACCCAGATGTTGTGTTGGTGCATCATGTACAACGCATACGTAGGAGGTATTTCCTACGTAATGGATGTAAAAGCTAAAGCAGAATAAAAAAAATAAACTTTGATCTAAATAATTATAATACTATATGGTAGTCGAGGAACTTACGAATCTCGTAGCATGGTGTTCTTTGAAGTATAAGTTGATTTCGAAGACTTCCTGGCTAGAGTACTCGTGATCCATGACTGAGGAATTTTAAGGTGTTGACGATAAATGGTGGTAGCCTGGTAATAGGTTTTGAGCTGTTTTATGGTGTTGATGATATATAAAACTCATTAGAGTGTCTCAATTTATAAAAGTTTTGAGGTGTTGATGGTAGTAGGTGATTATTAAAATTTGTGGTTGTTGTTGATAGTAGGCGGTAGTTGAAATTTGTGGTGATTGTTGGAAAGGGTTGTTGGTAGTAGGTGATTGTTGAAATTTGTGGAGTATGGTGGAGTTACGTGGTATTAGGCGATTGTTGAAATTTGTGGAGTATGGTGGTAATTATACATTATGAATACAATAATTATATAGTATGAATACAATAATTATATGGAAAGTAATTATACAATACTAATGATAAATGTACTGTTTGAATAATAATTATACAATATGAATAATAATTATATTAGTATATATAATTATACGGAATTAATACAATTACATAAAATTTCAACTACGGTATGACCACAGCTAATTTTCCCATAATTAAATCCGATCTTGGTACATAACATCCCACCCTCCACACTTTGTTAGTGTATTCGATTCCATATGTAGTGAAACGGTGGCATTAGAAACCCGGGAGACTGGTAGAGACGAATAAAATGCATGTATATCGTGAAATCCATCACTGGTATACTGTACGTTAAAGGAGCATCCCAGGAAGAATTGTACAGCACGAAAACCAAGATAGGTCATTCTCTCCCACTACAAAAAAATCACCTCGTGTTTGTATGCATTGGCGATGAGAAATAGGTTTGCCACAACCTCCATCCAATGATCTTGACCACATAGTCCTCTTATCAATCAGATACGATCTAAAGCACTGTCGATGCGATCTTTGTATATCTCAGGATATACATCCCTATACGCGGCGACTTCGTTCCAAATGGCCACCCGCACTAAGGGAAAGTTATCCTCCATATGGCAGAAGACATCAGCAACACATCGAAAACTGCAATTCCCGTCTATCACGACATCTTTCCACCCTTGTAAGTACGACATTATGAAACTAGGAATCGTATCCTTGTACGAGAATTGCTCAATATCCTTTCTCCCTACATTCATAATAGAAATCAATAATAGTTAACGTAGTACACACAAGTGAAATTTTTTCCAATTGACTTAAGCATAATTACGTATCAGAGTTTGGCATCTTCATTGAAAACGAAGATCGTCCTGTTAACGACGACCAACCACAACCCCTACCCCTACCCCTCCACAAAATCGACCTCCACAAATATATTCAAAAGCACTTTGATTACGACGTGGTTGATGACCTCTTGGTCGTTCTTTTTTACTGGGTTATTCGTAATCCAGCATTTCAGGGTTGAAATAGTCGTGCAGTAGGAGGTGCGACACATTGCTAATGACAAACCGATGACTGGGTAATACCTTATCAACCTATTATTAAACTTGCTTCTCTCTTTGAGCCGAACGACTTATAGTTTCTCTGTCAGTCATTTCTCCAACGACCAGTGATCTCGAAAAAGCATAAATTATGACTGACTTCCATTAATGGAGTGGTGAATGGTGTAAGAACAAGGTAACCCATGGGTTGTCAGAATTGTACACCCTCACATCGCTTCTACATTATCACCTAATTCTCTAATCCTTGTCTTCTCGTCATGTATCATGCGACCATGGAGTTTCTGGTAAACGAAATATTCATACTTCGTGCCATGCCGACGTCTAGAACTCTCAAGATCGTTCATAATGCTATTAAACTTGGTGTCATGTTTCTTGTTCACACGTTCGAACAATATATCCAAAGCCTGATTAAAAGAATCAAGCCAGTCCTTCAGGGCATTGTGCGCACTCTCCACTCTGTAGGTCGTTGTGTTGTCGAAATGAAGGATCTGCTTAGTTAAATATTTTACAAATTTCTCCTTGTGAGGCAACCATTGACTCTCAATATACTAGAATACAATTGAGCACCACGAATAACAAACCTAAAAACCGTTACAACTCGTTTGTATTCCATTTTGGTATTGGCATGTATAATTTTATTCCATCAACCCCTTTTCAAAGTCTTTGCACGACCTTTGTTTTTGTTGAATAGCCAGTATGCCTTGCTTTCCACACACTTGTTGATATGTCATATGCAAAGTAAACACCATAAGGAATACATATCAATAGACTTAGGGTGCACCACGAACAAGTGTGTTCGTATGTTTAAACTTCGACATCAAAACACCACAAGTATCCAATTCTTTTACTTGGGCCAGCAACTGTTGAATCGGATTCCTTCCTTCCGAGTTTTCAAATCTCAAATTATGTTTGACGTTGAATATATGCCTCCTATTAGGCTATTCTTCTGGGAATTACTCTAATACAGATGCCAATATCTTGGCAGGCTTTACATGCACATCACTCATTTGTTGCACAACTAACTAAGCAACATGACTTAAGTCGTTCATCTGTCGATGGTCTACGGGATACACGATTAATTTATGGTTTTGGACAACCTATTTCGAAAATGCTTTCACTTCCCACCCAGTGCGAGTTGGTAGCTTACGTACCTTAACCCGAAAAAGACAACCACAACTAGGGATGGTTATGAGCCGAGTTGAGCGCGAGCTCAAAATCTCGTGAGCTTTATCAAAGCTCGAGCTCGACTCGAAAACCAGATTTTCGAGCTCGAGCTTGAAGCTAGAATCGACTCAAACTCGAAGCTCAAACTCGTTAGGCTCGAACACGCCTCAATCTCAAACTCGAACTCTTTAGGCTCAAACTTGTGTCAAACTCAAACTCGAATTTGTTAAGCTCAAGCAAATCAACTGAATTTTAATACCATTTTTAATTTTTTTTTACAAAAGTTACTTTATTAGTTGAAAGTTTAAATCTATACTCGAGAAAAAAATAAAATATAATCAAACCTATAAACTTCGGATGTTAGAAGTGAAAATCATCAAGAAAGGTCAAAAGTAAACAAATAAGGATTAAGCAAAGGATTATCACAAATGTTTAAAACAACATCAAAAAAAAAAATAATTGCGGGCTGGATATTTGCGGCCTTTCTTTTAGTAACTCCGTTAGAAAATTGGAATTTAACATAATTTTTTAAGAATTGGGGAGAAAGGGAGGTAAGTTCGTCAATCTCAACTTCAACATCCTTCTAAAAGCCATTCTTCCCGCCAAAAAAGAGTCTCCTGTTTTCGAAAATTGAAGCCGGCGAAGTCTCCCTTCCTCAATCGAACATCGCAGATTCAAAACTGCGTATACTGTAAATTTTTTGAACCATAAAAAGGGATGGCGAGAGATTGATGCTCATCCAAATATCATCGGAGGCGTTGAAGTTTTCGGAATCTCATGAATAGTCGGCAATTGGTAAGGCACTCAATATCAACAACTTAAATTACGTTGTTTGATTTTCCCTAGAATTTTCAATTTTTAGTGTTTCGTATTGAATCTACAAATTTTATTGCAATAAATTCAGTTATGCTAGTTTGATTGAGCTTGTAAACGTCATTTGGAGTTATTAATCACGAATTCATCAATTATCGATGATATTGAGCTATAGTACTTGGAAATAAAGATTCCAGAACTATTATGATTTATCTAATGTCCCGAAATTTTTATGAACAATGGATCGAGTTGGAACGCCAACATATATTGGTGGTATAGAATGGTATTAGTGTTTATCTATCGAAATTCGTTTGATTCATGGAGTGCTTTATCTTTTACTCCCTATAACAAAGTCTAAATTTACTATTTGGATTCAAAGTTTAAAATAATAAACTATGAATTCTCATCATATAATAAGAAATAATATATTTAAGTATGATTTTGTTGAATGTATTTTAATAAAAAATTTTTAGAATATTAAATTTTCATAATTTTTTGTCTTATACACTTAAAATAAAACTGTCTAAAGTTGTATCCTGTAGACCGTGAAAGTCATGAGGCTTTTTTTTAGGGATAGAGGGAATATATTTTAATTGTCCAATTTTTGTGGATGAAATTGGAAGGGACTGGGGAGGTTGACTTAGAAAAGAAAGAGGAGGATGCATAGAAATGTGTATGCCCTTCATTTTACTCCATTCTCTCTCAGTCTCTAGGTTATCGAAATTGAGAGGAAGGTTGAACGAATCATGGATCGACTTTTAAAGCTTAAAACTTGGAATGAATACAAGGACAATATTATTTCTGTGAATGAGGATAGTTTGGTATAGTTACAACCATAATGTAAAACACAAATCGCAATATTACATAGACTGATAGATGTATCATAAGTTCATATGTGAGTTTTTATCTTTATTTTTATCTGGCTTCAAGCTCAACCACTCGCCATATTCGTGATATATATTTGGGGCATAATTTTACACTTATAATGATGCATCACAGTTCTTCGTGATCGAACTGCGAAGCTGCTTCTCCGCATCTTCTTCCTAGAGCTCCAATACAAGGTCTACAACACACACATCTCATTGTGTCAGAATGATGCAAGAGCCAAAAGTAAAAATTATGCCAAGTTCATAAGGGAGGCAGTAATCCAGTTCACTCCCCCTATTCCCTAGATTTCGACTATTAGTGTTGGTCTGTTGGATAATGATATATAAGATATTCTGTCTTAGTTGACTCTACTCGTTGCTATTAGAGTAACACAGATTGACTTCAGTTGATTGAACTGTTAGCTCTGTTTGGTTTGAGGAAAGCACTTTCAATGGTAATTTATTTTCAGTAGAAAACATATTTGTAGGGAGAACACAATTGTATTCAGTTTTCCTTTGTTTTAGTTCCTTACCAGAATAGGCATAGAGAAAAGAAGAATGAAAGTGGAATATAGAGGAATGGGTAAAGAGAAAAAGGCAGGTAAGGAGTACGGAGGAAAATGTGGATTCCCTTCCTTTCAAAAGGAAAATGTTTTTTACCCTTAAGACTACTCTTTTCCATCTTTGGAATACTTCTTTCACCCCTTCACAAACTAAACAATGGAATACGGGAAGAGTTTTTTTTCACTACCTAACCAAACTCTCCCCCATATTTCCAAGGAAAAGCATCACCCCCAAGGTCAAGGAAATAAGAGAAAAATGTGACGAGTCACACATTGGTACTTACAGTCTGCATCAGTTTTGATCCAGCACTCCCTGCTCCTATTTGAGTCACTACTGTCCTCTGTGTACTGAGTTGGGCCAGAGATGCTCTTCCTGCGGTAGCCATTTTGACCTACTTTGTGGGAGAGAATTGTGGTGCCCACATCTGAAAATCCATGCTTATCCTTGTAGTAGTCCGCATTGCTGACTATCATGTCCTTGATCTGATTCCTATGCATTTTGTTGGTCTTTTCAGTAGATATTGAGTATTCTGGATGCACCTTCTTGTGAAATTTTTGCAGAATCTGCATTAAAATATTAGATAGAGGAGAAAGATACTTGTATCCTTTGTAGTTCAGGTGTTTATGTTCAATGTCTTACTTTTCATGAATCATGATTGATGTTGGATGAGTTGATTGTGTTAATCAATTATGTCTGGCACTAGAAAGGAAATAACTTAAAACAAACCCTAGAAAGTCCTAATTTCATGCACCTTGTTCATAGGAACCAAATATTTCTATTAAGTACTCTATTCTGTTGTTACCTATTTATGATTGGTGTGATTAATGGAAGACAATACTCATTGCCCACTGGAAAGGACAAATGATCATTGCTTACATTTTCTGATTTGCAAACTTGTGGTTCTGCTTAAGTTATTTTGCGATTGCTTATTCGTAATTTGATAACCTCTCAACTTCTCATATAGTAATTTCTGCTTATTTTTGTAATTTTGATTACTTCTCATATATATTGAGTAGTTTTCTGATTGGTGTGTCGAATGGTTTGCCTACTTGTTATTATATGGAGTTTGATTTTTTACCCCCCTAACTTTTAGTACGTTTTTCTTTTTTCTTATTCAGGATACTCTTTCGTGTATCCCGTTGCCGTACCCTGTAACACATTACATTCATACCTAATCAGCTGGAAAAATGGGAGTACATTACAGGATACAACAACAACAAAACTAAGCCTCATTTCCAAAAAGACATATAAAATATGGATAGGTACACATAATTATACAAGGTTGTTAATAAACTATTACTCTGCTGCTTCATTTAGATAAATTAGATGATCATTGTTGTCTTTTTAAGAGAACTGGATATGTTAAAGGTGGTATATTTTAGAACAGACACTGACTACTTGAATGTTTTTCAGTAAAAGCAGATTATATTAGAAAAATTGCTGTGGAATGATATGAAATTTTTAATAATTTCTTGAGATCAAAATGCAGAGAAAATTAGTAGTCTAATGATCTAATCTTAATGCAGTGTGAAAATAATTCTACAAAACTTTTAAGAAAGATATGTTTTAATGTATGGGTTCTGTGAAAGTGTAAACCACACGGTTTTATGTAATATTTCTTTTGGTTGTAGTCGAAAATATCGGTAACCAAGTTTGCGCCTTTTACGTATGGCCAACCTAAAAATTGGATTGTTGACTGTAGTAAATAAGCAAGGTACCTTGCACAGTTTTGTCTCTGCAGAAACAGTTTCAGCAGTTCCTTGAGTTGAGGCAGATTTAGAAGCAGCATGCATTGCATTTTTCTTCTTCATCAGTATCTTTTTCATGAGATTCATCGAAGCAGTTTTATCACCATCTTTATCCTCCCTCTTCTCCCCTCGTTTGCACTTGGTTTCCGAGGTCTCCTCTGCCTTGTGCCTCTCGAATAGTTCTCCCAATGATGTCCTATTCTCCTTTTTCGGCACTGTTGCCTTTTCTGGCACTTCTACAGCTGATCCCAACAGAAATTCTTGTAGTGGACAATACATCAAATTATTTCCTGTGCTTTCTGGAATTTCCAGTGGTTTGCCACTTAGAGTTATGGTGCTTGCATGACTGATTCTTCCATTGCTAACATGACTGTTTCTCCCTGAGGAATCAGGCCAACCATCATCTTTAGCTTCACAAGCAAGCACCCTCTCTAGCTCATCGTTGATGAGCCTCAATTCATTTTCTGTCACTTCAGCCTCTCCTTCTGTGAGCTTCTCAAGTGACACCGCAAATGTTGGTGTCTCTGGCTCTGGGATGACTGTATCTGCAATCCCAAGGGTGCCTATTGCTAGAAATCCATCGAAGTACTCTGGAAATTCATCAGCTGATTCTTTTCTTTCAAATTCTGAAAACTTCGTTGTCTCCACACTCGTAAATGATGCTCTTCGTTGTCTCCCTTGGTCTTGCTTTTGATAGAAGTGAGGGTCGTTAAGGAATTGCTGCCCTGAAAGATGGGATTTTACACCTCAATTTTGGGACAATACTTGTAATACTTTGTTGCTTTATCATAACAGTTTTTCCTTGTAATTATTTTAGATTTGAACGGAGTCCAAATCTTTGATCTCTAAGGTATAGAGTATGCAGTATAGAGGGGGACATCCCGGGACTTCAAGCCTATAAATTTTTCCGTTTGGGGATCTTAGGGATACATAGGGGGCCTTTTTAGGTTATTTGGGATGTGAATTTGATACAATGTTTGCGTAATACTGTTAAAATCTTGGAGTTACTCGTGATGTTTCTGGGCAGTCTGAGATGAGTGTTAACCCCTTTCTTCTGATACAGCACGTGATCGGTTCTAGCTGGAAACACAATGATGACTTACAGGAAGAGAATTATGGAAGAGAATATGAAGAAATATACCTCCGGGATATTCCTTCAGTGTTTCGCCGTTACCTTGCCTAAACTTGCGATGCATCCAAGTTAGTAACTGCATTAAACATAGCAGGAAATACAGGTATTGAGCACACAGAAGATTTAATTTATCTTATCAAATAATATCGAGATTAAGATTACCTTCATCTTTTCGGCGTACAAACAGAGGTCTGACCAGTGTTTCTCTGCAGGGTGGATCAGAATGGAGTATGCTTGCATAAAATGGTTGGATGTGTCTGAACAAGATGCTTTTCAATATTAATATGGCAAAAACATATCTATGATTCGAGCTCTGACCTTCCAAGGAGAAGACAAGTAGAAGGATACGGAGAAGTGTACAACATCCTGGTTGGGTCTCATTTGTCATTGGTGAATCATTTTGCCACTGGGAGAGTGGTCTTTGGGTCCCTCATAGTCCCATACTGTTCTTCGAGATAGTAGAATTTACATGAACTTCACTGCCAAGGTTGATTACCGTTTCTTCTGCAAGTGGGAAGTAAATAGTCCACGTTGAACTGATATCCTGCAAAAACATGATCATGTTCTAAGTGCCGGTCACACGTGTCTGTGCTTTTAGAGGTATGCAATTTCCTTCTTGCTTTTTTTCTGTTACCCTGATATTGCGGATATGTACCTCAGAAGGATCTACTGTTATAATTTTTTTCCGTCACCCTCTCTTCTTAATTTGTTTATAAAGTTTTTAATTTAGGCGGATATGAGAGAGTAACAAAGTAACAGGAAAACTTTCTAGTAGATTTCTGATTTTAATGTTTTCAAAATTAGTAAGTAGTGCATGAATTAGAGGATAACCGTCACTGGTCAATAAACATGCTAGGTTTACACGTAGCTTCAGCTTTTCATTGTCACCAGATTTTTCCGTCCAACGTGCACCAAAAGTCCAAACTCCATGTCTTTCTGTAATATTTCAGTTCTCTTACCATTTCTATATACTTATTCAGCAACGCAGCTGATTTATCTCAATAAACTACAAGATAGATACCTGCTTTCTGTCACACTCTCTATAGCCTAGACCTACGTAAAACTGACCTGGCTTGAATTATCTTCACACATACCTAGTACGTTATTAAGAAACTCGGAATTGAATTATCTTCATACATCACACATACCTGAAAGGCTGTAACTTGATGACCTGATTTTGACTTCAGAAATGAAATTGGCTCAACATCGACACATCGACACGAGAACTGAAATTTACATATAACTTGTTTTTCTCTTTTCCTTCAATTAGTACGTTATTAAGAAACTCATATCTTCAATATTCTTCATTTGGAAGCATAAGTTTGTCGTTTGGGAAGCTGTGCTGCACATGTTGCCTGTAAAGGAGAGGCTCTATAAGAATAGGGGTTAGTCAAGATGATACCTGTATCATGTGTGGGTGTGCTTTTGAAATTCATAAACATTTATTTCTTGAATGTCATTTTATTAAGAAGTTTTCACAAAAGTTCTGTCCTGGCTGGGGATTCTAGGTCAGTTCAGGTGTTTAATTGGAGTAAGATGATGGTCTCGAAGACAGAATGGAAATAAGTTTAAGAAAGGAGTATTTATCCCTTGTGGATTTGTAGATATGACGTGTTGTGGAATTACAAGGTAGATATCTAAAGTGTATTCAAATTGACATAAAAAATAGGATTTTTTGTTTCATGACTCAGAAAAAATAATGCAAATGGTAGAGCCTAGTTTGAATCTTTATACTGTTGTGCCTGGGTTGTAATGTTTTTATGTTAGTTCTCGCCCTTCCTAGAAGGTACGATAGCACAGATGAACTTTAGGTTGTAAATTATTCTTTGGGTTTGAATATTTCTCTTAAACTTACTTACCTAAAAAATAAATTATTCTTTTGGTCACATCAACTGCTTAAGCAACATCTTATGTTCTTTGTATCCAAAGGACTTGGTTTACGTTCTAGGCTAAAACTTCTAAAACATTTACATTCTGATGGTTTTCAAACACTCTGCATGAAGAAATAAAAATCAGTGGGTAAAATGAGTCTTATACCAACACGCAGACTCAGAGCCCCAAAATAATCGGCCATATAATTACACAAGGATTTGCTTCATCTCATTTGTAGAAATCGCTTATGAACACGAATTTGCAGGAAGATGTCTTCATTTGCTTCATGTCTTATTATGACCTAAATATTGGTATATTGTATTTTTTTTTGTCACTCTACCTGGAGTTTACCTAGTTACTAGATCCCACTTTTGTGTGGTTAGTCCTAACTGATATATACTGATGCTTTTGCTACCTAGCTATGCCCAACTAGATGGTCCTACTATTATGGCATATTGCTGCATTTTGATTCACTTACGCTTTTATGGAAGCTTCTTGATTTTTTGTTTCACTTACTTTTTGTGCACATTCCCAGATAAATAATGGGTTGTTGATATTTATGTGCAAGTATTATTTTAATTAATTGTGACACGTGGTAATAGGATATAATTATCTTTATGATATATCTTGTATGATGTTTATTTTTTGTGAGTTATATCCCATCTTTGATATAACTCTTGGAGTTATTTGTATATATATTGGGAGTTTTTCCCTTAATAAAGACACAGAAAATATTATCTCTTAATTCTTCTTTCTAGTTTATCATGGTATCAAGAGCCTTCTAAATTTTTTCCTCTCTTTCGTTTTTGCTCGGTGTTTTATTTTTTGGTGTTCGGTGGTGTGAATATCGGTATCTTTTTGTTGTCGGTGCGTGATTCTTCTTCAATTGTTATTGCTGCCCCACTAAAACAAGATTGCGGTGCTTCTAATCACACAAAATCAAAGGTGTTGTGTGGTTTTGTGTTGCATTGCTGTCAGTTTTTGGTGCTCCAAGTATTGTAAGTTATTGCTCTTGGGGTTCCTTAGTAATGCTCTCGTGTGTGTACTTACTCTCTTGTTGTAGGAGATTATTTCTTCTTGTCGGTTTCTCTCGTGCTCGTGTATTTTATGGCTGCCCTGATTTATGCTCCCTTCACCCTGTATTACTTGCATCCTTCTGAGGATACTGGTACTCTTATTAGTCCTATTTTATTAACATGCAATAATTATGATGAATGGGTGCGATTTATTCGTAATAATTTTCGGGCTAAGAATAAATTAGGATTTATAGATGGTTCTATCACTAAGCCCGATGAGAAATCTCCAGACTTGCCTCAATGGGAGATTGTGAATTCAATACTTGTTGCGTGGATTTACAATACTATTGATACTTCCATTTGTAGGACATTTACTTTGCCGGATAATGAGAAAACCTTGTGGGATGATTTACGTAATAGATACTCCCTTTGTAATGGTCCTCGTATTCATGAACTAAAAAGTTTGATTGCTTCTTGTCAACAACATGGTTGTTTGATCTCAGAATATTATGGTGAATTGCGTACGTTGTGGGAAGATTCAAAGAGTGCTATTAAGTTTCCCGTATGTACATGTTCCGCTGCTAAAGAATATGCTACGTTGCTAGAAAATGAAAAATTGCATAAGTTTCTTATGGGCTTAGACTCGAAGAAGTATCGTGATGTGGCCTCGGGTTTGCTGTTGCTCGATCCCTTGCCTACTCTAGCTTATGCGTTGGGAAAATGTCTTGTTGCTGAAAGACATCAATCTGTTGTTGATGTACAAGAGTCTCGAGGTGAGGTAGTCGGATTTGCTGTTGATGGTAAAGCCCAAGGGCGCGATAATCAATTTGAGATTCGGATGTGCTCACACTGTGGCAAGAAAGGTCACATCAAGGACAAGTGCTTTGATCTCCATGGGGTGCCTGATTGGGCTCAATCATTGGGTCGTGGAGGCAGCCGTGGTGGACGTAGTGGCGGTTGAGGTGGACGTGGTGGCGGTCATGGTAGGCGTGGTGTTGTTGCGGCGACCGTGGATCGTTCGCGCTCGGCTTCCACAGGTGGTAACACATCGACTACAAATGATGTCGATCGTAGTATGCTTCCTACTCTTACGAATGCGCAAGTTCAATAATTAATTGCTGCCATTAAGGCTCCTTCTATTTCCACTTCAAAATTGCATGGTAAGAATTACTTGGACCAATGGATTATTGATACTGATGCCTCCAATCATATGTCCGGTAATATTACTTTATTTGGTGACACTCGAGATATCGGTTCAGAACCCGTAGGACTCACTAATGGCAAAGCACTACCGCAACTAAGGAGGGTCGTATTACATTGAGTTCTAATCTAATTCATGATAATGTGTTATATGTTCCCGCACTCACTTGCAATTTGTTGTCGGTTTCTCAGTTGCTTGAGAAACAAAATTTAATTGTCTTATTCACTAACAAGCTATGTATTATTCAAGACCAGAGTTTGAGGAACCTGATTGGTGCGGGGAAGCAGTGTAATGGGGTCTATCTTTATTGGCCGGTACGTCGTACTCAGGCAAACACCATAGTTGCGGAATTTCCCCTCCCTCTCTGCTTTTTGGGCGACGAGGGAGATAATGCTGCCCGTGTTACTGTTGTGTGAAAGGATAAGCGGTAAGTCGGCTCGATTATGACATATGCGTTTGGGTCATCCTTCTATGAATGTGGTTCGTTCCTTTCTAGGTGTAGGTCGTAGTGGGACAAATAAAGATTGTGATTTTAGGTGTGATGTTTGTTTCAAGGCTAAATAACCACGTAACTCTTTTCCTTTAAGTACTAACAAAGCAACTGATTTGTTTGGTTTAATTCATTGTGATATTTGGGGTCCTTATCGTATTGCTTCTAGTAGTGGTGCTCATTATTTTCTAACCATTGTTGATGCTTATTCTCGTGCTATATGGACTTATTTAATGGTTGGAAAATATGAGGTTGGTGAATTGATTAGAAATTTTTTCTCTATAGTCTACACACAATTTAATAAACGTGTAAAAGTTCTTCGCAGTGATAATGAACAAGAGTTCTTATGTTTGAAATTTTTTTGACACTAATGGTTGTTTGCTACAAACCTCTTGCGTTGATACTCCGCAACAAAATGGTAGGGTGGAACGCAAACACAAACACAAACATATTCTCAAGTGGCTCGTGCTTTACGGTTTCAGGCAAACTTGCCTATTGATTTTTGGGGGAAGTGTGTTTTGACTGCATGTCATCTAATTAATAGAACACCCACACCTCTGCTAGTAAATAAAACTCCGTATGAATTGTTGTTCGGTAGTCCTCCTAATCCTTCCTCTTTAAAGGTATTTGGGTGCTTATGTTATGCTACTAATCGACCTCGTATTAAAGATAAATTTGGGTCTCGGTCACGGCGTTGTCTCTTTGTTGGGTATCCTTTTGGTAAAAAAGGATGGCAGTTATATGATTTAGATTCTCATCAATATTTTGTGAGTCGGGATGTGAAATTTTTTGAGAATGTGTTCCCCTTCTCTAGCTATGTCGTGTCTACACATTCACCTACAGCGAACCTCGACATGTTTTTATCCCAACATCCTCCTAGTTGAGTGGATGACGATGATTTTGATGTTTTTCCGAATGCTTACCCACGTGCTCCAGTTCAATCCACAGATGTACCGCTGCCTGTCCATTGTCACCACAGAGAAGTTGTGGTCTTGCCTGCTACTGCTGTATCCTGGCAGAAGACACTGCAACTGTGCCGCTATCTGTCCCGCCCCACCGCGAGGTGGCTGTGGACCGTGCTGCCTGTGGTACGTTGCATTCAAACAATGAGGTTTCTCATAGTCATGACTTAAGGGGGAGTTCTAGTGATGATCTTGGTCAAGGTCATCGTGTTAAAATTCCATCTTCTCGTCTTCGTGATTTTGTCACTAATACGGTTATGATAAACCCCCCTACACCAACTGCTTTGCTTGCTCCATCTCGGGTAAACCTTTTAATATAGCTTGTTATGTGAATTATGATAATTTCTCTATAAAATACAAACATTTTCTGGCAGCTATTTTATCTCAGAAAGAGCCGACCTCCTTCAAAAAGGTTGTGCAAGATGCGGGTTGGCGCAAAGCTATGAAGGAAGAGATTGATGCTCTTGAACGTAATGCTACGTGGACATTAGAGGATTTGTCTCTGGGAAAGAGAGCTATTAGCAGCGGATGGGTTTACAAGATTAAACGTCGTGCAAATGGAGAAATTGAACGTCTTAATAGTCGATTGCTGGTTCATGGCAATCGGCAAATCGAAGGTATTGATTACAATGAAACATTTGCTCCTGTTGCTAAAATGGGTACCATACGTGTTTTTCTTACCGTGTCTATATCTAGACAATGGAAGTTACATCAAATGGATGTGTGCAATGCTTTTCTTCATGGTGATTTGAAAGAAGAAGTTTATATGAGACCATCGCCCCGATTACAATAGTCCTATTCCAGGGAAGGTTTGTCGGTTGCGCAAGTCTTTATGTGGGTTAAGATAGGCTCCGCGCCAATGGTTTGCTAAGTTATCTACCGCTTTGCAAAGGTTTGGTTTTAAACAATCTCATGCAGATTATTCTTTATTTAGCTATGCAAAAGGTCATACAGTAGTTCATGTGCTTGTCTACGTTAATGATTTAATCATTGCGGGTTCTTCACATACTGTGATTTTGCGGTTTAAGAATTATTTGAGTTCATGTTTTCATATGAAAGATCTTGGTGTTTTGAAATATTTCCTTGGTATTGAGGTTGCACGTGGCAATAGCGGATTATTTCTGTCTTAGAGGAAATATGCTTTGGATATTTTGTCGGAAACTGGCATGTTGGGATGTAAGCCAATTGAAACACCCATTGAGCAAAATCACAGGTTGGCTTATGTGGATAATGATCCGTACGATAAACCGGATCAATATAGGCGTTTGGTGGGACGTTTGGTTTATCTTTCTGTAACTCGACCAGAACTAAGCTATTCTGTTCATACACTTTCACAATTTTTGAGTAAACCACAGACGACACATTGGGATGTGGTCATTCGTGTCTTACGCTATATTAAGGGTTGTCCAAGACAAGGTATACTCCTTCGCCCTAGTCCATTGCAATTGACAACATTTTGTGATAGTGATTGGGCGGCGTGCCCCTTGAATAGGCGATCCTTGACGAGTTATTTTGTGCTTCTTGATCGGTCACCAGTTTCTTGGAAGACTAAGAAGCAACCAACGATGTCTCGTTCTTCTACGGAGGCGGAATACCGAGCTATGGCGGTTGCAACATGTGAGCTTAAGTGGTTAAAATCTCTGTATATTCTCTCGATGTGTTACACTCTACGTCTATGATACTTCATTGTGATAATCAGTCTGCATTGCATATTGTAAAGAATCCTGTTTTCCATGAAAGTATCAACCACATTGAAGTTGACTGTCACTTTGTTCGTGATGAGTTGCAAAGCGGGAATATTGTGGCTTTTTATGTACCCACTGGTCAACAGTTGGCAGATATCTTGACCAAGGCTCTTGATCGTCAACAATTTGCTTACTTAATACACAAGGTGGGCATTTGTGACTTATATGCTCCAACTTAAGGGGGAGTAATAGGATATAATTATCTTTATGATATATCTTGTATGATGTTTATCTTTTGTGAGTTATATCATATTAATAGGATATAATTATCTCAACTAATGCATATCAAAAGCTTGTGATTGATTGTTTTCTGTTAATCAAGTGGGGTATATTATGTACTTGTGTGTTGATCCTTCATATTAATGATCGGTACAAGATGGTACTATAGAGCGTACGTTGCATGTTTATGCCCGCTCATTCATTTAGTTAATACATTATTATCCCTTTTTCTTTCTCTCTCCATTTTTAGTTTTTATTTGTTTGGATATTTATCAGGTGCAAAGGCTAATACAAATCCGCATAACTTGAGTATAATCTAACTTAAATCAAATTTCGGAAAATGACCTTTTGCTCTATATTAGAGGCATTTTTGTGATATTTTTGGGTTCATCATTATGGAGTTTTGCTGAGTAGGAGGATGCTTTTGTATTAAAAACATTTGATTAGAGAATGATTGCTCATCTAGTTACAATTTCCTTAGAAATTGCTAGCTATTCTATATGCTGTTTTTTGTGCAAATATAGATATGCTATTAGAAGTTAGAACTCTTGTAGTAGGGGTCTGGCCCTTGAGTTGCCAATTGCAGTACTCGTTCTTTCCTATTATCCTCTATTGTGTATAGAAACATTGAACTCCTGATTTTTGCTAGGCATTTCATGTGTGTCGATGTATGGTAGGGTTTTTCTTAAATTCCACACAGCAATGTCAGCAAAGAAATAGAAACAAAGTGTAGGTCTTGTTACATTATTTACATGATTTACAGGCGATGAGGCAGACTACTTCAGTCTACATTATAAGCTTGACTACTGTTTTTGCTTTAGTGACTATGGTTGGCTCTTGGCCATTGGTTTTTCGTTCTTGCTTTCTTGCTTTGTCTTGTCAAATGCATAGTTGAAGTGGTCATTTTTTATTATTATTGCCTCAGGACATAAAAATTAAGTGATGAGAGAAAAACCTGTGTTCCCACAGCATAGCACTTTTAAAGGAGCAGTCGAGCAAATAGCGCGCAGCAACATATTAAAGCATAGTCATACAGGCTGCCGCTGGTAGAGAACAATCAGGTAACTGCTATTTAAGGTATTGTTCCTTCTTGTTGTCTTCCTCAGACATTGTTATAATCTCTCAATGAAGATTTATCACAACTATGTGGGGGGGGGGGGGGGGGGACCTGGCCAAATCTTAGTGTCTTTCTTTTATCATTTTATATTCAAATGTCATTGATCTTTTTCCCCGGTTATTTTGGTCACTACTACTCGGATGCATCTGAGCGTAAGTGATGCCTGACGTATAAAAAAACCTATGTCAAATTATTAAGTGCACTTAGAAATACGCAATTTCTTATAATTTGAGTATCTGCTTATGTAATTGGTCAAAAATCTAATCCAAAACCTGCTTAGACAGGTTTGAACTGTGTCAGTTTAGCTAATATCGCCTATCTTAAACTAAAAGGGCGTTTATATATCTCCCTACCATCTAAAAGAACGTGCATAAATAGGCTCTTCTTCCCCGTTACCCTCATTTCTGCAATTGTAGCATTAAACATTGCTCTGCCTTTTGAGTATTTGAGCATATAGTTTCACGGCCGTCTCATCCATAGCTAGGAGACTAGTGCACTGCACTGCACTGCCCTTTTTAAAGCTTTGAAAATTTTAAAAATTCGAAATTTCTGATAGGAAATTGATGTTGAAGCAATCTCCTACTCCTTATAAAAACTACTGACATTAGTCTAATAATATTAACAAGCTCTCATAACATTAGAGGAATGAGCGGTGGACGTATGGGGACTTTTTGACAAAACCACTGTTTTATATAATATGCTACTTCACGTTTCTAGAAAGTGTAGAAGATTTAATTAATCCTTTTAATCTAGTCCATTTCAATCAAGATATTATAGACTAGGTAGTACTTTTTATACTATTGGAATTTGGAAATTAGTGGAAACATGTCTTGTTTGATTTCATTAGCTTGTTCAGTTTATAAATAATGGTTGGTTAAGGGGAAAAAATTGCAAGCAATAAAAAGGGAACTAGAATTCCCTTTGGTTTAATTGGTAACAATTTGAAAGACTCCTATATTATTCTAGTTACTTACAAAGGAATTGGAAGAAAGAGAAGCGACCTTACATGAAGGTCAACATGAAGGTCAAATCGAATAGGGTTGTATCTAGATGTGTTTAAATGAAAGGGGCTCGTTAAGGGTCATTGACTAGCCCATTTGTAAAAGAATGTAATTAATAATGGGTCTAATGGATCGATCTCTTAAAGAGTTATGTTTTATTGGGTTTTTAACGTATCAAGTCAGATTAATAATGGACCAATAGTTTCCAAAACTTTTAAACATTATCAGGTAATGAATTATTTTCACTTATTTGTCAATGATTCACTATCAAACATTGGAAATGATACATGTAAACTATTACTTCTATAGATAAAAATTATACACTCTTTGGACGGGGCCGGTCCGACTAGGCCTGTTATGTATCTCATTTGGTCTTGACTCGACCCAATACACATGTCTAGTTGTATCAATCATTTGAAAACTCGGTAAATTTAGGCTAGGGAACTAAATTTATTTTAAAATACACCCAACAGCTACATTTAAAACATATCATTTTTTATGCCTACAAAAACTGCCTTAATTAGGCCAAAATAGAGTTGGATTGATCCAAGGTTGATAAGCTCTAAATTTATTCTCTTAGCTTTCTTTGTATCCAAATTCTACTAGATCATTGAGGAAAGCATTGTGAGAGTTTTATGAATCCTTTTCACACAAGTTCTAATATGTTTATCAAAAGATTCTAAACTAAACGAAAGTTACATTTGCTTCTACTTTTCTCTGACAAACAATTAGTAAGGTTTATCAATGAATCTAGCAAGAGTGTTCACTCTTGGGCCTATATGCTTGAAGCCTGATCTTGTTGGGCCTAATAGCCAACCGACGAGGTCAAGTATGAATATTGTTACATACAAATCCGTTATCATTGTTTAGGTTCCTTACCGAAGGTTAGCAAGGGTGGGGGTCAGCTTTTAAAGAGGTCGAGCAATTATCGGCAGCTTTGCGCCTTTTTGCCTTAAACTGTAGCTTTTGCGCAAGTAGCATGCATCGTGGATTGCCTTTCCCACCTCCAAGTTGTTTATTTACAGTGTATTTTCCAAGAGGTGTTGCTTTGTCTAGAGGATCTTAGTAAAAACTCCAAATTAAAAGGATATTTTTCAGGGGATAAATAAGAGGTATTTGGAATTTTTGTTGAAATTTCTCATATGCATCTAAAAATGAGAGGCATCCTCTAAAATAGAAGAATTGTTGTATTCCTACGTAGAATATGTGAGAAGCAAAATGTGAAGGGGTACTCCGAGTGCATTTTCGAAAGACACTAGAGATGTTCTAACGGTAAACTAATCAAAGATATATGTAAATGTTGAGAAAATTAATGGGTAGTTCACCTGTGGGAGATAGACATCAAGCGATTAATGATGTAAGCCATGGTGGTATAGTTGGATGCTATTTATGTCTTTCTTAAAGTAGTGCCAGTTTGCCACCCACAAAGCAAACATATTTCAAACATACATTCACACTCCCTTGTGTTCATACTTCATAGTCCTTATAGGCCGCTTAGCTGTGATGTCTTTCTCAATAGAACAACCCAGAATTCCCTCAAAGAGAGGCATGGACGGATGTGCCCCTAGCTCTTTTGAGGTTCTCATTGAGTTTTAGTGAGGGGGAATTGTGCTGTAATTATCCTCCAGTCCTAGTCCTATAAAGTTTGTAAGTAAATAGTGGATTATAGGTTTTATATTCAACTTATTGTTGTAAAAATTATTTTATTTTTATTTTTATTAAACGTAACTTATTTTATTTTTGCTATAATTAGTGTTTTTTTATACTCAAACTTTGTTTAACTTATTATCATTATAAATGTAGTGAGAGAGGGTGATGATGAAACTACTTGTTGATATAACTAACTTATGTGTAATTTTTATATCTTTACTCTATCAAAATAATATAATTAAATAAAAATTGCGGCAGTATGTATTTATTGAATATTGACCACAATACGATAACACAGAATTAGAGGTTTAGAGCGTGCCATTAAAATGTTCTAATTGAATTTGCTTTAATTACCACAGATATTGTCTGAACGTTTTGTCTTTAGCCTTTTGCATGACGCCATGAAATGTTAAAAGGATAATACCACAGACAGTGCTGTACTTTATATTCTTTGAACAAACACTACGTTTTTTTTGTGTGTGCAAGTCTTTGTGCGTAAAAGAGATGAATGGCAGTGGACAGTGGGACGAGGTTAAATAGGACAATCGTTTCTTCCCGCTCAGAAATATCCGTCTCATATTATGAGGCAGGTTAACCACCAATCATACTCACAAAACTCGTTATATGTCATATTCGAGACTTTTAGCCAAAAGTAAATTTCTAGATTAACCAAATCCTTACTAAAGAGGGAAATCATACAAGAGGGATATCCATAAACTTCATGTACTCGAAATCTTTAATACCAAACCTTGTTGAACATCTTGAATTGAATACAACTTTTATTATAATGGTTATCAATTATCAATGTATGACACAATATTGATATTATTCTGAATTTTCAGTCAAAATATTAGACAAATTCGAGCTTTATTTGATGTTTATGGTAAACTTATGCTTTATTTGTTAATTTTTTTTTATGTAAAGAGAGTTGCAAGTAATAAGACAACAAATATGTAGACAGGATTTGATCTCAAGTTTTGAATATCACCTACAAAACTTTAACCAACTAAATAAGTTCACATCCACACGATTCATTTGTTATTAATAGTTCAAAATTTCCACTTTTAAACATCTTAGTATACGTTGACATCTCTGAACTCCACATATTGAACCAAAAGGCTAATTCTTATTTGTATGTATTGTCTTCTTAAGTGTAGGCACCTGACCAAAGATTAATAATCAAGCTTATACGTCTGCACAGTACCGGTGTCCGTACTACTTCATTATGGTCAGTCAAATAAATCATTTAACATTCTCAAAAATGACGCCCATCACATATGGAGGGGAGGAATCAAAAGGAAATTGCATGGTTATTCGGCAATTCGCGTTCTTCCTTTCCTCTGCTACTGAAAGCGTGACACATTTTCGTATAATGGTCAGCTTAATTCTACTTTTCTGACCTCTCCCGGTCTCCCCTGCATGTCGTTTCTCAATACTCACTCACCAGGACATGATTTCGCCTAATTTACAAAAGTGACCTATCCCCTAAGTCCCAAAAGTCCTTTTCCTAATCCTATTTTTATTTACAGAGTTAATATTTAAAAAATTTGACCATAAATTTTTATTATGTTATAAGATATAATATTTAAATAAAATTTTATTAGATGTATTTTAATGTAAATTTTTATAATATCAAGTTTTCATAATTTTTTAACTTACGTATTTGGAGATAAAAATGTTAAAAGTCGTATCTTGACTATAAAAAGTCAAATAGGACAATCTTTGAAGGTAAGGGATTATTATAGATAGAATGTTTAAAAACAAGTTGAACATAAAAAAACAATAAGATTCCAACAAATAGATAAACTTTGACGATCAAAATGACTTGTACACTGGTTCCTAGATTTCCTTTGTTATTTGTTGCCTGAAATTACTAATTAACGCCCGTAAATAATTTACGTTGTTTTAATTTTCTCTTCCTAAAATCACTTTTGTCGTTCTTGCCGAACATCAATTTGAACACGTCGACGACTCCGATTAATGTAAAATTTACATTGCTCGATTTCATTTATTATGATTTAAAAAACTTTTGTACGTTGAAACAGACCTAAATGCTCAAAATGGGAGGTGTTAAATCGGTAATTTTGGGCGTTTCTACCGTGGTCAAATCAGCCATTTGGAGCATTTTCTACCATGGTCAAATCACATCATTCTAGGCATTTTAGCTTGTTTCAACATTAATTTTTTATAATGACAAAACGTAAATAATTTATGAGAAACGTTCACAAAATTGATAATAATAATACAAATTTTCTATTTTTTGAAAACAAGTTAACTTTCAATACGGAGTATCTTATATAATGCTCCTCCAAGGCTCCAACTTTATTGGGTATAACCCAAATATGACCGATAAATATGGGTTATAATCCGATAACTTTATTGGGAATAACCCAAAACCGTGTCTTCTTCTCTCGTTCTCCACTGGGGTCACCTCTTTCTTCCCTGAAAAAAAACACAAAAAACCAACAAAAATTCTTCAACGGCTCAATTCGTGGTTTTCTCCCTTCTTCTCCTCCTCCACAGGTACCCCAGAATTTTTTGATGTTGTTTATCTTCATGTTATAACCTAACATATCTTATTTTGTGTTCAATTTTATGGAATTTTTCCTTCAATTTTTGATTTTTCCACCCCTTGATGTGGATTGCATTCGGTTTAATGTACTGAAATTAGGATTTTGAATTTTCTTTACATTGGATATTTTGGGAATTCTTTTGATTTTTCGTTAAATTAGATGAAGTGCATTATTTATTGTGGGATTTTTTTGATAATTTGAAGACTAACATGATCGCTGTGAAGCGTGAATTTGAAGTGTTGCGTTATGTTAATTGTAGGAGGGCGAAAGGTTGGTGGCAATCAAGTGTGAATTTTACTCTGTTGTTTGGTGATTGAGCTGAATGGGGTTGTTTGTTTAGATAGGAAGATTAGTGGGTATTGTTTAGTTTGTGTGGGTACCTGTGAAAACAGTGATGGATCCGTGCGAGCAACCGGTTTGCCTGCTTGTGTCTCTCGACACGGGTATTAGGCTGATGGGGTTGAGGAGATAGTGGCCACTGCTGTTGATGAGGGGTTTTTAGATCATGCGGTGGAGCATGTTTTGAGCTTACCGAGCGTTGGTAGAGAGGGTGGTGACTTTGTAATTTGTAGTTAGAGTTTGTTACGCAGAAGCGTTGTTTGGTGGACTCGGGGTGAGGGTTAGGTGGGATTGGGAACGGAGTGATTGGCCTCACGCCTCCTTCTAAAGCTTCTAAAGGTTCTGTTGCGGCCTGAGGGGGTTCAGTCAGAATGTGCAGATAGCGAGAGCCGAGAGGGATGGGCTTGTTCTTGCGGTAATGAAGAAGTTGAGGCCGGAATATATGTGGGAGGGTGACTACCTAACCTTTCCTATGAAAAATGGATTATAAATATGACTATTTTATAAAGAGACCTTTTTATAGTTTATAATTGATATAAATTATATTATAATATTATTATATTAAATATATATATATATATATATATATTTTGTTATATCAAATATATACTATTATTACATGTATAATTTTTATAATTTGCTAAATCATAAAATATATATATTTAGTATTCTACAAGACATTCAACTATTAAAGGTTATAATTATTCTATTAACACTTATATAAAGTTATCATTATTATTCTATTTTATTTGATTAATTTGCTTTCTTATTTTATTAATAGAGCTTGTATATACCTTTTTTTAATAATTTTTTTGAATTATTTATATAATGGTTAAATCATTTTATAAATGAAATAAATTAGTAATGTATAATAAAATAATTATATTCTATATAAGTGACTCCCTCAAAACGGATAATAGAAAATATTACTAATTTCATATTGGCCAGCATAAATATACTACTTTGACCTCCATAATTATGAAGAAAAAGGGGGCCTAAAGAAGGAAATTTAAGAAAGATTTCTGACTCAGTGACAAATTCATCTCAAATGTTATCCAGTCAACTCATTGACACACTTCCAGCACCGAAATTTCACGAAGAAATAGAAAGAAATGACTCGGGTCACAATCATACAAGCAACAAAAATGACACAAAATTTCACTATACAAATGCATATGAAAATTATACATACGAGAACACAGAACTAACAACATCTTGTTTTTTGAAACTATATGAAATACCAAAGTTGATAAACACAACACTTTATATTATTTATAATCTCCCAATAACAACACATTTAATCACTTGGCCCAAAAACCATTCTTACAGATTAAGAAATACGTTTGTAAGAAAAAGGTAAAAGAATTAAGAAGTTGAAGGAATCATCATTTTAATTCAACCTTTTCCCTTTTATTTTTTTCACACATTTGGACCCCAAAGATTCTTCCAAAAACGAGAATGAAACAACCCAATCACGTCCGGCAGTACCTTCCTCGCCAACCCCTTGTGCTGCTGCAACTGCTGGACCCCTCTTTTCTTCTCTTCATCTTCTCCGGCACTGGCCACCGTGATATCCTCGCTTTCTCTCTCCTCCACGTCATCCCCACCCAAGAACAGAATCTCCGGACACCCAACTTCCTCCTTCACCTCCTCACTCTTCCCACCATCACGTACATCAACAGGAACAACAAAAGATTCTCTCTCCTTCACGTCGGCAAACAACGACGCCGTTTTGTCCCTCTTGCTGTTGCTTCCATCTTTCTTCTTGGACTCGATCTTCTCGAATGAAGAGTGGTGCTCCTCAAACGCTTCAATGGCTTGATGAATAAGCTCAGAATGAGGGGAAGAATCCCAGCGATTCCAGAAATGAGAGAAACAGTCAAAGCAGCAACAATCAAAATTTGGAGAACTATGACTATTCGTTAGTGCTGTTGTTGGCTTTTTGTTGGATTTTTTCTTGGTTTTCGGGTCAAGAGAAGAGGAAGAAGGGTGGGAGTAGTTGAGTGTAGAGGAATTGAGGGAGTGAGCAATCATATAAGCGAGAGCTTCGCGGTCTTGGAGAGAAAGAACGGAGATGAGAGTGATGATTGCAGGTGGAAGGAGATGATTCAGGGACGAAACTGGATCATTGTAGCTTGAAGAAGAAGAAGAAGAAGGTGAAGGATGAACTTTGCCCTTGTTTTTGCTTTTGTTGAGCTTCATGATTACGGCGATGGTATGATAGTAGTAGTAATTTGATGGGATAGGTTTGGCTTGCTTTTGTGTAAAGATGAGAGAGAGAGAGAGAGAGAGAGATAGGGGGGTTAAGGACAAAGGTGGAGATGGTTTGATGATGGGCTAATGGGTAGGGCTTTTTTTCTTTAAGGGATGGCTTTAGAAATTGGACTTCCATATTTCCTTCAAGAGTTGGGAAATTTTTTAAGGTGAAGTGAAAATGGGAGGGTGGGAAAAACATGTGTAATTGGATTATAACTTAAGGTTATTGTGAGGGGTAAATCCCTTTTTATCATTGATGTTGAAATGAGTTTTTTTTGTCAAGGTTGGACTTTGCGCCTTGTTTTGTGATATTTGAAACAGTTGTTTAGTTTTGTAAATGAAATACGTGTTGTATTGAGCTCTAGAAAAGGGTGATTTTGATTAGAATATATAAAAGCGGATAGAAAACAAGTCTTTTCTATAGAAAAAGACTTTATCATACTTCCTCCGTTTTTTTTCCTTTTTCTATTTGAAATTTGGGAAGAAATTAAGAGAACATTAAATATGAAAATAAGATCAGATTCTATTAAAATAAACAATATAAGTGGATTAAACATTAAATAAGTAGTGAATTTTTTAAATTCCATAATATTAAATAATTAAAAAATCAACTAATAAACTATATATCACACGAATAGTAATCTCATTTAAACTTTTGCACCTAATCACAATATTATACCAAATAGAATAATTACAAAATGAGAACCATTTTGAAATTTCAGAATGTGGAAAATGCAAAGAAAAAAAACGAAGGAATAGTGTGGAATTTGAGATTAAGATAGGCTTTGAAGTATACTTCTTGATGAATTGTGAATTTGACTTGAATCTGTTGATGATGACATGAAATGTGTTGTTATAAGGGATATCAATATATCTTAGTATATTTATTGTGCCTCACTAGCTTAGATTTTTGTTACCAGATTTATTCATCACTAATAAAGGCGAGAGAAGGTCAAACAGGGGAAGAAAGGCTGAAAGGTAGTTTCATTGTTCTCTGCGTGAATTATGAATTATGATGTTGGTTGCATAAATAAACCTTTAACAATCTAAATTTGACCCTAAAAATCAGGATGCTTTAACTATGCCGGTTATAAAATTGTGTCAATGTGCTATGATAAAGATTTTAGACATTTGGAACAATTGTGCTGTGTTTTTTTGTTTGCAAATGAAATGAGTGTGAAATCTAGTTCTTGATGAAGAGGTGAATCTACTTGAATATGGAGATGGCGATAGGAAATGTGTTGTAACAAGAGAAAAACTAAACACCTTGGTAAATTTATTGAGCCTCTAACTAACGAGAATATTTGTTGCTGGATTTGTTCCTTGGTAGTAAAGATAATAAGGTAACTTCTTTGTTCTCTGCATGAATTATGATGTTGGTTGTATAAAAACTTTTAATAATCTGCATTTGACGCTGAAAAACCAAACACTAAATGGGTCCGTTACACAATGCACGCTAAAATCCAACTATGATATTTACTTAATTAATGTACATTAATAAAAGTCAGTACATTTTTTCCACGAAGTACTGTATACACACGGAACATGACATAATAAAATTATTGTGTCTCCAATAAAAGTGAGCTCTTAATGTAACAAAATTTACCCTTTAAAGTTCATTTTTATTGACGTGTATACAATATTTTTTGCATTTTTTTTTATTTTCAATAAAATTGGATAGGAGGTTTAAAGCTGAAGAAGATGAATTTGTGAGGAGGAGGTGGAATTTGATATGATTAATATAATAAGTAGCTTAGCATATTTATCGTGCCTCAAACTAGCATTGAAGTATGCTAGCTGCCTAGCTCCCTAATATTTCGTCTTCATAATCGAGTGCCACTTGGCCAAACAAAAGCAAAACGTCACAATTATGGCACTATAATACAATTTCTGTATTAGATGAAGAGTGAAGAAGCTTTGCCCCGGGGAAGCTAAGTTCGAAGTACGTCAGACCACGTGAAATCTTACAAAGTCCTATGGAATTATCTCGAGTGCACAAACGTCCTTCACATAACATCATACATAGTGATAGTAGTAGTAGTAGTAGTAGGGACTATGGAGGGGGTGGGTGAAGGGCATCTACAATAGGGTCCTAGTTCAGGGGTGAGGTATCCAACTTAGGGCTCCTTGCCCAAAGGCTGGGCATCTAAGTTTGGTTCATCACCATAGAGTTGGGCATCTGTTTTAAATGACTGTGGTAATAAATTTCTAACCTAGACGCCTTCCCTCTTTAACAATAAATTTTATGAGATGATGACGTCATTGCCTTGTCCATATTGTTGTCGCGTCATTGTTGGGTATTATAGCCGTCAAGCCGGTAGTGGTGCTAGTAAGGGTGGTGGTGGTGCCATGGTGCTGTAAATGGTGGTAAGTTAAGTTGGTAAATTTTGAGCTATGAGGGTTAAATGATCATTTATAGGGATAGTTTGATCAATATCATGATAACAAATAACAATTTCCTACAATTCTCATTTCCTTAAATACTCTCTCCAATTTTATGTCCGCATTTTCCCTGTTTCTTCAACCAAGCTACAACAATGGCTTAGCATAGACTTGTGATTTCAACAAAACATAATCGCTACATACCTTGCACTCTTCCAGAATAGGGCTAAGAAGTTAAGGGTCTCACTCCATTTGCTTGGTCCATTGTAAGATTTGGAACCTCTAAAAATATTGGCCAACTTGAAACATAACAACCGCCCACAAATCATTGAAATCATTAAGTGGCATTGATTATGTGAACATTTAAACATCGTCCGTGAATCTCTACCTATTGTCCGTATAAATACGTACTTTACGTATTGATTGACTATATTGATCTTCTTGGTTAAAAATTATATGCTCCATTAGAAGAATCGTCTAAAAAATGGACGTTTCTTCCATGGTAGAACCATCTTCCATGGTAGAACAGTCAAAGTGGATGGTTCCTCCAAGGAAAAACTATTCATTTTGGTTGATTCATCCATGAAGGAACCTCCTAGAATGGACGATTCTTTCAAAATTAAATTTTTTTTATATTAAAAAAATAATTAGTGATTATTAGAAAATAATTAGTATTTGAGTAGTAACTATAATTCATTATTATGTTCAATTATAATTATTATACATATTTATTTAGGAATTAATAATTATAATTGGTAATAATTTTTTTACAAAATTCAAATCTCTTTACAGAATTAAGATATAAAATAATTAGTATAAATAAATAAAAATAAATAATTTTTTAACAAAATAAAAATAATTAGTTCATGTTAATATATTTAGTATTAGTTAGTAAGCCTGAATAAGTTCGCTTAATTAGTATGATTTAGCTATTTTTAAAATTATTAGTATATAAAATTAGAAAATTTTCTCGATTTCCCTTTTAGTGGACTTTTTTGGCAAAATTAGTTGGCCAAATTCCTTTCGAAAATTTAGGGGTGTCGTAAGTTTCAAAAATTCACAGTTAAAAAAATTGTGTCGTTCGGAGCCTCTTAACTAAAGTTATTTTCCTTCGAATTTCATGTGGATTATTTCGCAAATTGACTACTTAGTGGTTTTAAGTGTGCATATATGAGTTTAAAATAAAGCGTTTACATGTC
Source organism: Dysphania ambrosioides (assembly GCA_026401315.1). Taxonomy (NCBI): domain Eukaryota; kingdom Viridiplantae; phylum Streptophyta; class Magnoliopsida; order Caryophyllales; family Amaranthaceae; genus Dysphania; species Dysphania ambrosioides. The sequence continues at coordinate 19,640,136 of CM048671.1, read as the reverse complement.
ACTCTAACGCCCGAGTTAAGAGTTACACCATTTTGAGAGTAAAAGAGAATGAAATGAGAGTGAAAGTAAGTGAAAACGAGTAAAAGTAAGATTAATAATAAAGATAGTATGGAATAAGAGCAAATTTGAAAAAAAAAACATACAAAATACGAGCGATAGATAGAGATTTACGGGTAATATTTAACAATGCCCCTTTATTATGCCCTTACTACTATCTGATGGGCCCTTTGTCAGGGTACCCTTTTCAAATGCATAAGGTACCCTAAAGAAACTCTAAGCTTATAACACATTATATGTGAGTATTCTATATCAATAAATTAATAGAAAAATATCCAATATATAAGGTTAATAGGCTACTCTATTTATTATCATATGATTTTAGGTAAAACTCTCTTAATCATGTGAAGTGAATTTTTTTATAGACGGATATAGTTCAAATCCTTATTTAAACACAAAGCCTCTTATCTATTCTTCCATCTCACCTCTCATCTCTCAAGTAATCTCAATTCATTCTCATTCTCAAGAATAATGAATTAAAAAAAAAATGAGTAAGACATAAAACGACCATGAAAATTGACATTCGCCATTTTTCTTGACTCCTCCAAGAGGATAAGTGCAACCGACCAGGCTAATAAAATTAATGATAGATTATAATAATTCGTTATGAAAGATGAGTAGTTTTACCGACTAGCCACATTATATGGCGAATAGTGAAATGCTAATTGTGATCTTATCTAATTAAAGTTGACATCTGCCTTGTTTGGAAAAGAATTTATTCCATGTATGAATATTCCATAGGTGGTAAGCTATATTGCTGTAAAACTTGAACTTTTTTTATTGGAAGAATTAGATCCTTCGAGTTCTTTTTCTTTGTTTTTGAGTCCCATCTCATACTTTTACCTTTCGGTCATTTGTTGCTTACATAGTTACATATGTCTGCATTTTACAAATAAGCAATATTTAATGGAGGACCTAAGTGATGTGACCTTAATGAAAATAATTCCTATGATAACAACCTAACTTATACAATAAAATATTGTATATATATGAGATACAATATCATTAAAAGTGACTACTTAATATAATAAAAATTACTCTATAACACATCATATGTCAATTTTTATCAATTTTAAAGGGGTAATTTTTGTTATTTTAAAGGGTCACTTTTAATGGGGATACAATAATTTTATTGTGTCATATGTGTATATAATATTTTGTGTAGTTTATGACGGTTGTGTAGTTTGTTGTTTTAAGTATTTCTTGTGTTCTGTTTTCAAGGGCTAGCCCCTCTATTTCCAAAATAATAATAAAAAAAAGGAATTATCAACTGCAAGTAAAACAGCCTCATTACATTAGCTTGGGTAGCTAGTGATAATAGTGTACAAATGGTTATGGCTGTATATATGTTTCTACCAAGTACGATGAGATTATAGTTTGTAGCAGTGGTGATGGTATTCAAGGCGATTGTAGTTGCTGAGTTGTATTAGAGATTGTTGTAGATTTGTAGTCCAGATATACTAGCGATATCAGCTGGGTATCCACTGTACATTTGAGTCGTAAAACGACGCCCTCTGGAGGTAGGATGAAACTAGTAAAAATTCACACCTCCTAACCTCAAACGATATTCTTTGCAACTTCCCTTCTCTTCCTTTGACCTGATTATGTTAAATTTGTGTTTCAATACATAAGATGTTGATAGCTTATTAAGTCAAACTACCCCAACTGATAAAACAGAATTCCATGACATCGACATTGCAGACATTTCACAGTGGACTTAAGTGAACTTTCTTAGAAAATGATTACATCAGAATTTAGAAAATTAAACCATTTGAAATGGACTCTGTTATTTGAACCAGATCCATACATCCAACTTTACAAACTTGAACTAAAACTAATCTTACACTAAGCAAAGCTACAATGTTTTAACGTACTTCCCTGCCAGACGTCAAGATCTTTGCACAATGCTAGATATCGAAGAGGAAAAGGAAGGAGAATACACTTCTTAGAGAGAAGACAAGAGTAGAAAAGACTGCAAATCAGTCAGATTTTTAATCCAAAGGTTGAGATGTGTTTGCAGCAGTCAAGCGCTTATCCTCTGCTTTCTTCCTGTCGATCTCGTCTCTTTCACTGAAGAACTTCTCGAATGCCCGCGGGAGGAAACGAGGGTTCAAGAAGCACAAGAGGTTGATGGAGAAGTACCCAAGCTAAGCGATTGCCAAGTCCTGAACAGCATACCAAAACCATGCAACGTCCTGAACAGCATACATGCACATTACAATTAACCTCCGAAATTTGATACATTAACTGGATTCAAGTTATGTCTGGAGTAAGATAGAATGTCTTAGATCTTCTTTAAGACTTTGACAAAAATCATTTCCTAGTTTTATTGCCGAAGTCTCTTATAATTATATATTTAAAAAAGATACATATACACAGTACCAGCACCATACACTATATCACCAGCTGATCATCTGTTCGCAGAAATGAGGATTGATCATTAAAGGGATATGTAATGCACTAATTGCAATCATTTTTAATTAAAGATTAAAAGAGAACGGTAATCAAAGTCCACCAATTATTATGGAGACGTTTCTATCTAACAGTTTTTCTTTATTGGGCAATGCTATCTAAAACCCTCTTTAAAAGAAGCACGGCTAATCTGATTGTTTAGAGTGTCTGGTTACTGAGAAGAAGGGGAACATGGTAGGAAAAATTCTTTGAACTGCCTCTTATATGATCTCAATCAATTGGTGATTTGGTACTCGCAGGTGTACCCGTATATTCAATATATGATCAGATAGCTTGCCGTATTGACAGTTTTGATTTTTGAAGATGAGAAAGTGGCAGCTTTCTGCTAAACTCAATGTAAAACTTTATTCTCATTCAACTGATTTTCAGAGGCAAATAATAGGGGTATATATACACAAACTCTCTTAAATCTAGTAAAACTCAAATACCAGACAAAGATAAACTCTTATCCGCACATAATAACATGATAATGATGATAAAGATATCCTAACAATTATCCTAACATAATCCTTAATTATCCCAATACTCCCCCCCCCCCCCCCCCCCCCCAAGTTGGAGCGTCTGTAGAACAGATGCCCAACTTGCCAAGTAAGAGCTGAAAGCGCACTTTTTCCAAAGCTTTAGTAAAGATATCTGCCAACTGTATCGTTCTAGAGACATAAGAGGGAGTAATAGTACCATCTGTAATAGCATCCCTAATAAAATGACAGCCCGCTTTAATATGCTTAGTACGTACATGAAACACTAGATTTTGAGCAATATATAAAGCCGATTGGCTATCACAATACAAGTTCATTCCATTTGAGTGCTTCACCCCTAAATCAACCAACACTTGTTTCAACCACTTAAGTTCACAAGTCGCTATAGCCATTGAACGATATTCTGCTTCTGTCGAAGACCGCGAGAAAGTATATTGCTTCTTGGTCTTCCACGACACCGGAGACAGACCAAGGAGTATGAACCAACCACTCAAGGAACGTCTCGAGAGAGGACAACTAGCCCAATCCGAATCACACCATCCTTCAAGTTATAAAGCACTATCAGAACGCAAAAGTATACCTTGTGTCGGATTATTGTTAAGATAATGCACAACACGCAAAGCGGCATCCCAGTGTTCAAGTCTCGGGGCTTGCATAAATTGTGATAAAATGTGCACTGAATATGCAAGATCAGGTCCAGTAACACCTAAATAAATTAGGCGACCAATCAATCTTCTGTATTTTTCAGGATCAGACAACAGTTACCCTGTTGCAAGAGCAAGTCTGTGGTTTTGTTCCATGGGAAATTCTACGGACTTATCACCTTGTATGCCAATTCATCAATAATGTCAGTAGCATACTTCTTCTAGGACATAAAAATACCTTGCTTGTTCCGAGCTACTTCTAAACCCAGAAAATATTTCAATGTACCCAAGTTTTTCATCTTGAAACATTTTCCCAAGTATTGTTTGAAAGCATTCAGTGCTTTCATATCGTTACCTGCAATGATCAAATCGTCCAAATATATAAGAACATTTAAATGAATATTACACTTGGTTATTGTGAACAAGGAGTAATCTGAACATGATTGCTTAAAACCATAGGATTTGAGCGTCTCTGCCAGTTTTGCAAACCAACATCGAGGTGCCTGTTTTAAGTCGTACAAAGACTTTTCATCCGGTACACCTTGTCAGAATTATCCTTATTAAATCCTGGAGGTATTTTCATGTACACCTCTTCTTCTAAATCACCATGGAGGAAGGCATTATAAACAATCCATTTGATGCACCACCTAATTTTTAACTGCAGCAATTGCAAGGAAGGTACGTACTGTAACCATTTTTGCTATAGGCGCAAAAGTTTCATTATACTCTAAACCTTCGATCGGATGATGACCGAAGATGACGAGTCGAGCTTTTAGCCTCTACAGATTTCCCTGTTCATCGTATTTTTCTTTGTAAACCCACTTTCTTCCCAAGGCTTTCTTCCCGGGAGGCAATTTCTCAAGTACCCATGTACCTTGTTCCTCTAGCGCTCTAATTTCATCAGCCATCGCCTGTCTCCATCCTTCGTGTTTCATGGTTTCTTTAAAATTCTTAGGCTCATTCCCTCCAGTTATGGCTGCAATATATCTTCTATGTTTCACAGAATATTTTTCAGAAGCAATAACATGTATTAAAGAGGAACCCATATGTGGTAGGCCGGAACTTTTATCATTTCGGAGTACAGTAACGTAGTCTCGGAGTTTGATGGAAGGAGTCTTATGTCGTATCCCCTTCCCCATATTTCTCTCAGTGCTTTCAAGGGGGGTTGTTGTGCACCCTTCTTCATCAGTAATGATACAGGGTTGGGGGAGGTCAGTGCCCGCAACCGGTGCAAGTTCCCTATCACTAGTATCTCGGTCGTGCTTGAATAGACAAAGTTGGCTCATAAACTATATTGGACGATGAAGGGGCTTGAATAGATGATGAAAAGGGAAATTCATGCTCGAAAAATTAAACATCTCGAGACACAAATATTTTGTTTGTTTCCTCATCAAACAACTTCCACCCTTTCTTCCTAGAAGGATAACCCAAAAACACACATTTACGACTACGACTAGCAAATTTATCTGCTTTTCTCTGTTGATTATGGGCATAACACAAACATCCAAATACTCTAATGTGGTCATACGAAGGGGTTTTGTTAAATAAAATTTTGAAAGGAGTCTTAAACTGTAATAATCTAGAAGGAGTTCTATTAATCAAGTGACATACACCTTGTACACATTCACCCCAAAATTTTATAAGAAGATTACCCTAAAATCTCAAAGCCCTTGCTACATTCAATATATGTTGATGTTTTCGTTCAACTCGTCCATTTTGCTGGGGTGTGCCAACACACGAAGTTTCAAATAAAATTCCGTTTGTATGAAAATAGTCTAATAGGGAATTAAACTCAGTCCCATTATCACTACGAACGATTTTGATTTCACACTCAAATTACCATCTGACCAAGGCAATAAAATTAAGGAACGAAAATTCAAATTCTGTTTTATTTTTCAACAAATAAATCCAAATACCACGAGAAAAATCATCCACAATTGTCAAAAAATAAAGAGCATCATAAGTCGAAGGTGTCTTATATGGTCCCCATAATCTAAATGAACTAGTTCAAAGATACTACTAGCTTTATTATTGCTAAGAGGAAAACTACTCCTATGTTGTTTGGCATGAAAATACACATCACAGGATTTATTAACACTTTTTCTAGAAGAATTATGAGTCATAAATGGGAGATGGTGTAGAATCTTTCCTGATGGGTGCCCCATACGTTGATGCCATAGATCTAAATAGTCATTGCCAATTGCCAACGTCTTCACCTCTGGAACACCCCGAAAATAATAAAGTCCTTCTACTCGCTCACCCGCTCCAATCATCTTCCTCGTCGTTAGGTCCTGTATAACACAAAGTTTATCAGTAAATTGTAGGCCACAGTTTAATTGATCACACAATTGAGTTACTGAAATTAAATTGCAATTCAACTGAGGAACAAAAAGAACGTTTTCTATAAGTAGTCCTCCAGGTAATGTCACCGAACCAATTTTTGTTGCATTTGCTTGGGTACCATCCGACAACTCTACCGGATAATGAGTCACACTAGAGATGCTAGTCAGAAGGGAAAGATCACAAGTAACGTGATTTGATGCACCTGTGTCCACTATCCAAGCATGCTTACCCTAAAGTTTGGGTTTAAGTGAATTGAGATTATCCAATAACTGCTGAACTTGGCAGCAGTCATGCCAAGCATTGCCACCCCATCACTCGAAGTAGCACCGGCTTCTTATTGAATGGTTGAAGATATGGTTTTGTTTGCACGCGCCGAGGAAGAAGACCACGTATGTTTGCCACGCCCACCAGCACAACCACCACCGCGAGAGGGAGATACACCACGGCTCATTCCACGGCCTTCTCGAGGTCTATCCCCCCACCAATCGGGAAAGCCAATAAGCTGAAAGCAACCTGATTCAAGATGCCCTACACGATTACAATAGGTGCATAACTTATCTAAATTCTCTGGCTTCGTATGTCTCCCTCTGGAATCTGTTTGTAGATTAAAAGCAACATTGTCACGTTGTGGAGGATCATATCCACTAAGGCGTTCGGCTTGCACCACTTACTGATGTGCTTTGTTAATCCCGGGTAAAGGTTCCTGCATCAAAAATTGCACCCGTATTGGGGCAAATTTGTCAACTAGACCAATGAGGAAGTGATGCACGTAGGCTTCTTCACGCAATGATTCCACCTGAGAGGGAATATTGCAAGCGCAAAGACCACACAAACACGTAGGGACCGAGAGATATGTATGTAATTCATCCCATATCTTCAAAAGTCGCCCAAAGTATGTAGTGATTGTCTCAGCTTTCTCTTGTTTACAAGATCCAAGGAAAAGCTTCAATTGACAGATTCTTGTACCACTCACGACACAGAAACGATTTTTAAGATTTGTCCACAATAATTTTGCATCATCATAGGCGCCAATAGTTGAGCGAACAGAGGGATCCAACATGTTGGACAACCATGCAACCAACATGGATTGTACAACTATCCAATCTTCTAGTTTCTCAGGGTCACTTGGTTTAAGAACCGAGCCATCGATAAAGCCAAATTTACGTTTAGCTTTCAAGGCCGTCATTACTACCCTCGCCCACTCATCATAATTCTCACCACGTAGCTGGATTGAAGTAATGATATTTCCAGGAGCATCACTCGAACCCAAGTGAAAAACAAGATCAAACCTTATTTTGTCATCCATGGCGGACGTACCAAGGAAAGAACAAAGAGAAAGGAAAAGAAGAAGAAAAAAATTAAATTTCAACCTTGGCTCTAGATACCATGCTAAACTCAATGCAAAACTTTATTCTCATTCAACTGATTTTCAGAGGCAAACAATGGGGGTATATATACACATACTCTCCTAAATCTAGTAAAACTCAAATACCAGACAAAAATAAAATCTTATCCTAACATAATAATATGATAATGATGATAAAGATATCCTAATAATTATCCTAATATAATAAGTTGATAATGATGATAAAGATATCCTGACAATTATCCTAATATAATCCTTAATTATCCCAATACTTTCTCCCCTACATACTCCCTAAGAGTTATAAGAATACTCCTAGCCAAGGTTTATTACATGGGAAATAAAAAATGTTGTCTGGTCCAAAATTTGAACCGATTAATTGATTATACCAATTGATCAAAACACACTAAGCATTTCAAGTTCAAAAAATCTAAGTCAACAGGTGATAAATAATGACAACCTAATCACCAATCTTATTAAGCCAAAGTATCCTAGACAAAGCATTATCACCTGAGCAGAAAAACATCATGCTCACGTGAAAAACACGAGAAAAAATTCTACTTCACCGCATTACTTTAGACATGATTAGTTGGGGTACGGTAACCTGTGGAAAATTAGACATGATCAATAACAAAAGGTAGAGTTGCCCAAAGCTCCTATTTCTAAGTGGTGCACCCAGGCGAACCAAACAACACAAGTGATTCTTATAAGCTCGTCATAGGTGAATAGCGCAACTTATATGGCGCACACAGGGGTGCAACAATCAGTGCATGGAATGATTTGCCCCAATACTTATACTACAATAACAATGAACTATATATTGCTAGTAAAATACAAGCTATATCCACAAAATATACGCACCACCCATCGTTTTTTTTACCATAATGATAATCTAGACAATCTCGAGACTGATATCTACTCTGAAGTCCATTGTCCATACTCCTCACTTCTATATTTTCCAGTGATCATTAAAAATAGAAATAAATGAATTGAATAGAGGTAACACTAAGGTCCTGTTTGGATTGTAGGAATGAAAAGGAATCAGGAATGATACCTAGGAGGAAAGGAATCAGTTTTAGAGAATTTTTGGTTAAGTATAGGAATGGATTTTAAACTCTTTCCATTTGTTTGGTTTAACACAGGAATGAGATTTAATTCCACACCTATTGTATGGTTCAAACAGGAATGGAATAAGAAAATTATAATCTTGATATTAATAATAAAATATTTTTACTTTCATATATTCATGATATTAATATAACTATTATAATGCATATTATTAAAAAGGTACTAACAATAATAATAATTTATTCATATGTCAATGATTATGATAATATCATTAATAATAATAATGAAGATTATATTAATAATAATTATTAATATTCTAAGTATTGGAATAAGGTTACATCCAAAAGTTGTTCAAGAGTCAAGTATTGAGATTTGTCAAGAGGTTAACAAGAAACTCTTTCTTCCATTCGTCATCTGGACACTGGTAAAAAAGTCAGAGCTTGCTAGGATTAGTTACCAATTTTTGAGCACATGTTATAGCTTCAGATTTGGTGAGTCCAGGTATACGTGCAACCACAGCCAATAAATTATTGAATTGATTATCTTGTGTTTGTTCATGATGCATAAGTGTTCGCTCATATTCAGTTGGAGATGAGAAGACACTCGCCAAGGATGCCAAATGAGAATCCATTTTTCCTATAACTCCAACCACATCCTTTATAGTTGAAGTTATAGGATCAACCTCCCCCCTTTTTCTCTTTTGTCCTTTTTGGAAACAATGGGAGTTTGTTGGGTTGTTTTGTTAACAGAATCATCGTCACCTAAGTCAATGGGGACGTCGTTCTATCGCTTCCTCAAATGTTTCAGCATCAACTCCTTTGGCTCTATCATTTCCATAAATTAGCTCCAATTGTTCGAAAAAAGGGAAAGGAATTTTACATAAGCCTTTTACAAGTTTGTGACTCTGCAAAAAAAAAAATACTGATAATAAACTAAATAAATATAATATATGAAGCAAAATCAATATTTAATAGTAAAATATGTCTACCTTACAAAAATCATCATAGCTTTGTCGTTCACGCATGCAATCGTCCTAGTCTCACTATCCCAACTAAATCCAGATGTTCTATAAACCATTTCCGATATGACATTGAACTTGTCTCGAAACCACTTTACTTTCGATTCAATATGCGGGGTTGTATTCAAGCCACAAGTAGGCCATTTTTCATGTAACATTTTCTCTAGTTTGGCTAAATAGCCACTTTTAAAGCTCCCGTCAGTTTTCCATGTCGGATCAAGACTTAACTCTATTTTTAAAGTAATGAGCTAAAGTATATGAAAATATGGCAACTATCTCCTCTAAAGACATAAATTTGCTTCCAGTCAAACCCCCAATGTCTCTAACCATCTCACATAACACATAAAAGGTTCACGTGTCCATACGAAGCTCACTATGACAACTAATATCATTGCTAAGTAGACTATTAAAAATTCTAACCTACGCCGTTTTCTCTTATGTTTGTTACAATTGATTCGTTGGATCCTACGTGCCCTCAAATACATCAAACTCAAGAGCAAATACGTTAAAATGATAACATTTATTATCATTATGGTAAATATAATATAATCAATTGGAGTCGCCTCATTCTCCATCTCCTTAAACACGATAATCTTCTCCTTATAAAGGGAAATTGAGGAAAAACCATTTCTGTAAAATATAACAAACATGCATTTTAATACAATAAAACCAAATCACACCAACCTATGCAACATGAATATGACACCAACCCAATAAATCTTATTCAATGTTGACCTATCAATGAAATATGTATCAATGCAGAAAAGCTACCAAAGTAAATTTTGTTAGTACTCAAAAAAGAAAAAAAAAACTTGCCAACTCACGTTATTTTCCAATACCCTCTTCACCACAACAAGCATAAATTAGGATTTCTTAGGGTGGGAAAGTCATTTAAATATATGGAGTAATTACAAAGACAATAATAATGTAACATATGAAATTGAAGCTTCAAAAGTCTTACAATTTCTACACAGTAGCAGTCAATAAACCAAGCTACACATATTTCACAGCACCTCCTCATTTCTCGCCTCTATGCACCATAATATTTTCCAAACCAAGCTACTACTATTGCGATGTCTAAATATATTCAACCAAACCATTATTATTGCATAGATATGATGAGAATTCACTCTATGTACAAAGTAAAAAAAAAAAAATTGATGCTGAAGGTGCTTTGATCTACAATCTTACCATAAAACCCAAATTGCTTGATCTAATAGACGACTACACACAAAGTTACACACAAAGCAATTATAAACTCTCCAAACACAATGTTATCAATTACCGACTTATCAACTCGATTCAAGTAATATAATAATCATTTGATGATAATGACGAAGTGGGTTATCCTCAAACAACAACACAGTGTATTCTTTGATATTGCTCAAATAAATTAACTGAAAAATCCCAAAATTTTCCAATTAATGCATGAAAATTCAATAATTTAATCAACCAAATTTATGGGTTTAGATGTGTATTGCAAATAAAAATAAGGGTATGTTATTGAAATGGTGGAGAATAATTAGCGAATAAATCTGGGTAATTCATCCCGTGCCTGATATGTCAAAGAGGAAGATATGTTGTAGGTGGTCGGAGAATACGTTCGGTAGCGTGGGTGGTGTGTTCACCGTCGGTGGTTCTAATAGTTGGGCTGAGCATAATAGGGAGAGAGAAAGGGGCCGTGAGAGAGATATACAGCAGAGGGGAACACGGAGGGTTTAATAGTGAACACTGAGTAAAAGCTAAGGTATCAAAATATAGAATGTGGGAGTGTTTGAAACCCCAAAGAGTTTGAAACCCATTTCTTTTTTTCCCACACCAAACAACTTTTAGTCAGGAATGGATTTTAAACCCCATTCCATTCCCTTTTATCATACCAAACGGGCACTGAATGAATCCTTAATTTAGAAGTTAAAAACACACTATCAAAAGAGTCTCTTGTTGAGTGCAAGAGTTCAAATCACTCATCACTTGAAAGAGATCAAGGGAATGTATGATGCAACACATGTGAGAAATCCAAATATCATCCATCCAAGGACAATGAAAGCTCTAAAAACACGGAGGACAACCAACCATGATGTCAATATTTGGGTTGGAATGTATGCATTAGCCACCCAAAATAAAGAAAGTGGGGAAAATGAGGATTGTTGAGAATAATGTTCTCAAACTCTACTTGGAAAAAACTAAAGGTAGGCCATTTAAGTTTAGAAGTTGTTGGGTAAGATGAGGAGGAAACCAAAATGAAATACTTTATATCGTACTGTACCTTATGAGAGTGAAGGTTATTCAAAAAGATCCAATGATGAGTGTGGTCTTCCTCATCCTGATGGTGCCAAGAAAACAAAAAGAAATCGTAAAGTAGTAGCTAGTTGTTCATCTGAAAAGGTTGATGAGTTAACTGATTCTATTTCTGAATTAAAGGGGGATAGGGGTAAATCGAATGCTCATATTTCCCAAATGTTGGAGTACCAAAAGGAGCAAGATGAAAGAAAAATAAGGTTCAAGATATTCACTTATTTTCTTGGTAAGTAGTCTATTGAGCCTTATGAACAAGAGTATTTTGAGAGGCTGAAAGAAGAATTTATAAAATAAGTTGTTCATTATTTTCTTAGCAAATTAGTTGTTGTTTAAGATTGTTGTTTTACTTCTTTTGTTACTTGAGTTATTGTTGTCTTTAATTTTCAAAATATGGTAGAGTTATTTCAATGCTTTGTCTCACAAAGTGGTAATTTATACTGAAAAATAACATTAAAGAGTTCTGTATTTGTAAGTGATATGCTTTCTCTCATTGACTAGTCATTTCAACTCTAAACCAGCATTGAAGAATCATGTCAGTGTATAAGTGTCAGTGGTCATTTCAATTGAAAATTATTTGTCGTGCAACATGCATTGAATGTCATTTAAATTATTTGTAAGTGTTTTACTTTCTCCCATTGACTAGTCATTTCAATTGAAAATTAGGATTGAAGAGTCAATTTAATAATGGCCAAGAAATAATGGCATGCATGCCTTATCACTTTAATAATGGCTAAAAAATAATGGCACCCAGGCCTTGTCACTTTAATAATGGCCAAGAAATAATAGTACTAGTGGCATGCATGCCTTGTCACTTTAATAATGGCCAAGAGATAATTCACATGCATATATTATTTTCATGCATTTGTCGGTGTATGGCCAACAAAAAAATTCAAATGCATTGTCAGTGTAGGGCCAAGATATAATTCAATTACCTTGTCATTGTATGGTCAAGAAATAATTCACATGCATATAATATCTACATGCCTTTGTTGGTGTATGGCCAAGGAAAAATTCAAATGCATTGTCAGTATAGGGCTAAGATATAATCAATTCACATGCCTTGTCAGTATATGGCTAAGAAATTAACAATTCACATGGCTTGTCAGTGTAATTATTATACAAGCTAGTTGTTCTTATTATATATATGTTCATTACATTGTGTTGAAAATAACAACAATAACGTAATATTATCTACCAATTTTCACAATCCATAATAAAATTTCATTTACAACATGAACCTAGATTCTAATTCTTCAAGTTCAAGTGATGAGTTTTTTGATGATATGGTAACAACTTTCATTGTCATTACTGATTCTCTTACTCAAGAGAAAGATCATATCATTAAGAATGTCATGCAAACTTGTTTCCAACCAATGAGTACTACGAATTTCCAAAGACCTCCACCAACAAAGGAGAAGAAGGAAAAGAAGTACTGGTATGGGCGTGATCGTTAAAGTGCCAATGAAAGGTTAATGAATGATTATTTCATTGACCGAACATTTTATGAAGAACACATGTTTCGTCAAAGGTTTCGCATGTGAAAGCATGTTTTTCTCCGAATTGTAGAAATATTAAGTGCAAAATATCATTTCTTTCAACAATGACGTGATGCTATTGGAAGACTTGGTGCCACAACTATCCAAAAATGTATGGCAACAATAAGATTGTTAGCATATGGTACAGCAGCAGATGTTGTTGATGAGTACTTGAAGATTGCAGCCAGCATGACAAGAGCGTGCCTCAATCACTTTGTCACTAGAGTGATAAACGAATTTGGTAGTGAGTACCTAAGGAGGCCAACTGTAAGAGATATGCAACGACTCATTCGCGATGGTGAAAGACTTGGATTTCCTGGTATGATGGGTAGCATGGATTGTATGCACTAGGAATGGAAAAATTGTCTGCGCGCATAGAAGGGTTTGTATCTAAGGAAGAAATAAGTCACAATTATTTTAGAAGTTGTTGCTTTAGGTGATTTATGGATATGACATGCTTTTTTTGGAACACCTGGTTCTTGTAATGATATTAATGTACTACAACGATCTCTAGTGTTTGATGATATATACCATGGCCGAGCTCCAGAGGTTAAATATAATGTAAATGGGAATACATACAATATAGGCTATTATCTTATAGATGGGATATATCCTAGATGGGCGACATTCATGCCTACAATTCCACTACCCCAATCCCCTACAGATGAAATGTTCACCAAACGTTAGGAAGTAGTTAGAAAAGATGTTTAGAGTGCATTTGGGGTATTACAAGCACGATTTGCAATAATACAAAGACCCGCTCTTGCATGGGATGAGAATATATTATGTAAAATAATAATGGTTTTGTATTATCATGCACAACATGATTATTGAGGATGAGCGAGATACATACAAGAATTATAATGACTCATCCTTGAATTACTAAGATCCAACTAAAAATGTTGCTAGTTCCTCTAGAGAAAACGAGTCATTCACAATGGTACGTAGACGAGTTGTTCATCAAACAATGCATCAATTCATGTTGAGAAGGAATGAAGTTAGTGATAATCAAATTCATAATTCCTTAAAGAAGGACTTGGTGCAACACATTTGGACTCATTGTCAAGGTTGGGATGAGTAATGAAATGGTTAAGTGTATTATTAGTGTAATTTTTTTTAATAATTTTATATGTAATATTGATTTTATTTTCGTATTATTATATGTACTTATATTATTTTTCAATGAAAAATCTGAATATAATGTTTTTTAATATGTCAATACGAATTTATCTTCATAATTTTTTAGTAAAACATCAATTTCAATTTGTCAAATCATTATAATAATTTACCATTAGAATAAAAAATCATAAAATTTTATTTAATGTGTTAATTATCGAATCTAATTATCTAAAGACAACTAATAAAATAAAACTTAGTTATTGGTGGTGGAGTATGTAAAAATTAAATAGAAAATTGGTTGGGCAACCTTAGCATTGTGGAGGAAATATAAGTTTTGGGGAGGTTGTGGAATAAAATTAGTGGAAAATGAAGTGGAGGAGAGAGAAGATGAGTTGGATGAATTATAGGAGAGTGAAGAGTTGGGCAAGCCTAGGGTTGCCCATGCTCTTATAGTAGATTATTTCGAATTCGGGTAGATTTTGGGTCAAGTCAATTATGGTAATGACTTGCCTCGATTTCAGTTGAAATCCGAATTGAGCTTTATTGGGTTCGCATCAGGTCATCAATAACATATGATTATCTATTTATGACTCGATATTTGACTATTATATTGTATTTGTCTCGGGTAATATATATTAATTTTATATCTTAGGTCACTGATAGGGATGGCAACGGACCATATCCTTATGGATCCAGATCTGTTTTTCAAGGATGGATCCAGATCCGCCGGGTATGAAAAGTAAGAATCCATATTCATATCCAACGGATCCGGGTCCAAACAGGTTCATAATGGGTCTTACATATTTTGCCTATTTTTTTGCGACAATAATAAGTTTTAAATTTATAAATCTGCATTTTACATATACGACAACATGTCGACGAAGGATGTAAGTTCAATACTTGAATATAATTCATATAACTACTCAAATATTACAAAACAACAAAGTACAAATGAAAAAAAATCAAATTTCTAAATGTCTTTTGAATAACAATACAAACAAGTACAACTGAGTAAATAAAAAAACTGGTAATGGATTCGGGTTCGGTATTATGGTTAGACCCGTACTCGGATTCGTTTTTCAGTCACAATACCCAAATTTGACCTAGATCCATCAGGTCTAAATTTTGAAGACCCGAATCCGCAAAAACGGATATGGATCCATGGATCCGAGTCGGGTTCAATATCCATTGTCATCCCTAGTCACTAATGACATATTATGCCTATTAATTTATTAAATAATTAAATAAATAAAAATGTTAGATGAAATTGGGTCACATGTTGTTATATAATTCTTTATCTTTTGCATGGAAGTATTGTAAAGGAGCTAACATTTCTAGAAAGTTGAGGTGAGGTGAAAGGCTTGAGAGTTGGGAGAAGTGCACCTAAGATCTCACATATCTTCTTTGCATATGATTCTTTGTTTTTCTTCAAGGCTTCCCCTTCAAGCTGTAGGAGGATGAAGATTCTTCTTGATGAAATCTATGTAATTTCAAAGGACATAGTGAGCTATGAAAAACCTCTTGTAATCTTTAGTTCATATACTTCGAGGAAATTTGTGAAATTTTTTAGTAAGCCTTTGGAGGTAAAAGATAAATCGGAGTTTAGGCGTTCTCATGGACATAGATGGATTTTATGTAAGCAAGCACTCCTTTAGGTATCAGGGTTGGTCTCCTAGAACCAACTAAGGAAGTATGGGCCAGAAATTTCATTCGGTATTTCCTAAAGGAAGATAAAGACAATCATGAAAGAGCTATATAGTTCATTTTGATGTGTTGGAGTATCTGATTGCATAGAAATAAAGTGTACTTCAACAAGTCTCCCCCATATCATTTCAAAATCCTTGTTAATCTAGACCCTAAGAGAGTTAGAACCTTGAAGACTAGAAATAATGGAGCCAATATACAGCAAATGATAAGACCAAAGACATTCAAAATCTTGAGTTGGACTAGAGGTAGTCTCCAGACACAATTCTTAAATATCATGGAGGTATATGGAGCATTGATTAGTTGGATTATGTGTACACAAGGTCAAGCAAGATTGGGAAGGAGAAGGCATAGATGAACGTTAACAAGCTGGTTTAAGATATCCTCAAAGACACTTAATATTTTAATTTAATTTTTTCTATAAAAAAATCTAGAAACTACCAAAAATTAGAGATAGTGTCTAATTATTTTGCTTTGTTCGTTTTCCCCTTGCCATAAAAAAGCATCTCGATTAATTTCATCACAAAAAATGGGTACTATATTGTTGGTTTTGATCGAAAATATGCTATCATCATATGCGAAGTTTACATAACAACATTATAAATCAAAACAAAATACTTTGTTATTACTATTATTTGACTCTTTAACTTCTATTTTAAATTGGGGCAGAAAATTTGTTACTTTATAAAAATCGGATGGAGATGGACTTTAATATTAGATTCAACTTGAACTTGATCTCAATCACTTTTTTATCAAAAAATTAAATTCACTTTTGATAACAAAATTGAGTTTAACTATAAAAAGATAAACTTGATCTCAATCACTTTTCTTATCAATAAATTAAATTCAGCTTATTATTTATTTAAATCGTTCAATAATGCAAAATCTTAAAGTCAAGTTTTAATTCAATTAAACTAAGTAATCATGTGTTTTGGAAAATTTGAATTTCGATTAATCATTAGATATGAACCTTTTATGAATCATAGATAATGTGAGTAGAATATGATGCATTGAAGCATTCTTACCGACTAGTCACTACAAAACTTGAATTCGAGTAGAGATATAGCAAACTATCTAATCTACAATCTAACATTTTGGTAATATTTTTTGCTAACATGTTAACCATAAATTAATGATATGTTCAAAATTTTCAACAAAATAAAATGTTATTCAATAAAAAAAACCCCATGAATATATGATGTATTACATATGACTAACAAAATCAATTATCCAAACTTAGTATATCAAAATTATTTGTCAAAAATGTGCTTAAATTGTGAAAGTGTCCCAAAAAAAAACTGAGGTTAACATGTGTAGAGGGTGTGGTAATTAGGGGTGTCGATTTGAGTCGTCGGACGAGATCAATCTAATATTAACAAGGCCGGTACTAAGCAAATCAAGTTGATATGAATTATCAATTATCTTTTGGCTTGATTCGATTCTGGTCAATAATTGGACTAGTTTCAAGTGATTATTGGCTTAATGGGGTTCGTATCGGTTTTGATTCGGATCCTATTCAATTCGGATAATGATTAGTACAGATTATAACGAATTAAGACGATTTATTTCAACTTTGGTCGGATTTTGGGTAGAGGTAAGTGGGGTTATTTCGAATCAATCTAATTCAAAATTAGACGATTAGGAAATCAATTTCGGGTTAGATAGATTTGAAGTCATTTATAATTCATCTTATTTTTAGATGATATTTGGGATGGGTGTTGAGATCTAACTATATTGTAAATCGCGTTTTACATGTCATTTTAGTTGTTTTCAATTTAGTGTCATATTAATAATAAATTATGTGAGAGAAATCAATTCTTGGGCTCTCTAACAAGTTAGTTTTGAACATGCATGTTGAGTCGGGGTGCAATTTTCAATGTTCATGTTATAAAACTTGATGGATTTACCTATAACGAGTCGGTATTAGTGAGGTTAATCGTTATGCTAAAAAAAATATTGTAATGGTAATGGTCATGATCATGGTAATGGTAATGGTAAGAGCATGAACAATAAAGAGGATCCTCCATCCTTATAGCTCTCTCACTCCTTCTAATAGGTTTTCTCATGAATGTGAAGACGATGTGGGTATCCACTTGGCCAAGAGGATTTGGGTTGATCCTCTTGGTGAAGAGTATGAATTGTATTGGAAAAAGTGTAGAATTAGCTGAGTTGGAATAGAGCATTTTGATAGAAATGAAGGAAAGGGAGGAAAAAAAAAAGGAAAGTGGGGAAGAAGGATGATGTGGAAAGAATGAAAAGACAAAAAAAAATTAATGGAAGGAGATGTGTCGTGCGTGGGAAGAGTAAAGGTTGGGGAAAATAATTTGAGTGGGCCCACACAATTTGATTGGTTGTATTTTTTTTCGATTTTTATTACAACAGTTATATTTAAAATGGTAATAAAAAAAAGTGAAGTGAAATTCAAAAATAATTTTACCAACGGTTCTATTTTTCTCGATAAAATAAACCTAAATTTGGCTATATTTCAATTTTTCAGTATTTTGTTTATCCTTTATTCTTAGCATCATTTTCATAAATTACCAATCTAACATTTTTTTTTTGTTGATAATTTCAACTGATCCTTAGGTATGGATCCAAATAATCCAAATTATGGAAGAAATTTCAACTCTTTGTATTATCCAAACCCTCAAAATAATCCAAATACACCCTCTTTTAATCCAAATATTCTCAATAATCCTGAATTCCAAGTTGCTTTATAGTAGTTTGGTCATCAACCTAGACCAATGAAATCAACTTACTTAGGCTATATATCGTTTCAACAATCATCTGAAATAATCCATCGTTTCCCATTTCTGAATATTTTACTCAACAAATGGAGCATTCCCCGGGTGGTGAAGGTTCTTACAACGTTACTCCTACTTTGGAAATAAGGGCAGCAAGACACCTTGAAGATATAGAGGAGGTTGATGTTGAAGCGGTTCCTCGAGAACTCTTTGTCACTGCTAAACAGAAAATCAAACAAAAGGCTGCTTGTAGCATAGCTGAGGATAATGCGATTATTTCAGGCTACATCAACGCTGGAGGTGATGTAGTACAAAACACAAACACAAGAAAAGGCTTATGGATGAAAATATTTAAATATTATGAAATGGCACGGTGTGAGAATCCTAGTGAGAATGGACCCCAAAGTACATGCAACAACACTGGGATCATATTAATTATAGAGTTTGAAAATAAGTGGAGGTCTATAGTTATGAGTTATGCCACAAAAAAGAGTGGAGAATCAGATGCAAACGTGGAGAAACGTGCCCTTGAAGTTTACCAAAAATTGAATAACTGTAAACCATTTCAATTGATGCATTGTTTCAATATTATGAGAAAATTTGACAAATGGAGCCCTGAAATAATGCAAGTACCTTCCGAAAGCGGAGGTAGAAATAAAAGATTAGGCTCGAATACACCAATTGAGGAAGGGATAGGTGCCACACCAACTAGACCCGACGACATAAAGAAGACAAAGCGCAAAGGAAAGAAAGTTGCTACCTCTTCAATTTTATCAGTAAATCTTGATTCTTTCATCATTTGACGAACGTGTTACCCAGAGATATGAATTGGGGGAGCGTATGCTTGAACTGATAAGGGAACGAGGTGAAGAAAGAAAAAAGCAAAAGGAGGAGGCCGCAAAATTTAGGATGTTAAGTATGTTGATGGCTAAACCCGTCCTTGATGAAGTTGAAGCAAAAATGTACTAAAAGCTCAGGGACGAATTCAATAA
This sequence comes from Dysphania ambrosioides, assembly GCA_026401315.1. Taxonomy (NCBI): domain Eukaryota; kingdom Viridiplantae; phylum Streptophyta; class Magnoliopsida; order Caryophyllales; family Amaranthaceae; genus Dysphania; species Dysphania ambrosioides. Next base: position 19,620,300 of record CM048671.1, on the reverse strand, counting down.
TAGGTTTAATATTTTATAAATAATTTGAATTTTGATATGTATGTTGTTGCTGAAACCCGTCTATCAAGTCGTTGTTGTTTTTATTTAGTTATGAATACTTTTTCGGTAATATTAACGTCATTGTAATATGTCTTTTCTAAGTTAGTTATCTTAATTTGTATGTCGATTGTTAATGTAATTCTTATCTTTTCAATAATTGTACTCTTATTTTAATTTCATTATTCAATAGATTCATGCATTGAAACATTTGGTATCAATATTATTGCTGCAAAGATCTTATCTTCTGGCTTACCTTATCCTCCAATTTCAAATAATTTAACCAACGACTTGTTACTTCATGCATTGAAACATCAGCTACCATTATTATTGCTGCAAAAATCTTATCTTCTGACTTACCTTATCCTCCAATTTCAGATTTTTCCACCAGGGATTTGTCACTTCATGCAATAAAACGTCTGCTATCAATATTATTGCTATAAAAATCTTATCTTCTGACTTACCTTATCCTTCAAGTTCATGTTTTGTTGATAACATTATTTAAGTATGTTATTATTTTGTTTATAAATTATATACTTCCATTCACACATCATCTCATCACAAACTTGCATTTTTATCACAAATTTATATTTATTAACAGTTCACAAAATGAACTTCGAGATGAACTTCGATTCTAGTTATTCGAGCTCAAGTGAGGATGAAATCTACGACTTTATGTTGATGGATTTTGTCGAAGAGAGTCATGAAATACAAGTGGTAGATGATGCAATAAGATACGTTGTTAACTTCGCTGTCGAAGGAACTAAAAACGAGGGTTCACGTCTAAAGAAGAAGAGAACTTATGTTCCTAGAGATCGAGAATCAGCAAACAATCGTTTGATTGCTGACTACTTTAGTAACCAACCACTCTGTGATGAACGTCAATTTTGTTACGTAGGTTTCGGATGCGAAAACATGTATTCATTTGCATTGTTGATACCTTGAGTTTACATTATCGTTTTTTCCAACAAAATCCATATGGATGTATGAACCAAGGTGCTACTACTCTTCAAAAATGCACGGTGGCTATAAGGATGTTAGCATACAAATGTGCAACTGATCAAATTGATGAGTATCTAAAACTCGGTGCTACAACATCGAAGGAGTGTCTTTTGCACTTTATTGATGGTATAATTGCACAATTTTCGGCAGAATACCTTCGGAAGCCAAGTACTGAAGATCTTCAACGTCTCCTTAAAGAAGGGGAAGACAGAGGGTTTTCAGGTATGATAGGGAGCATCGATTGCATGCATTGGGAATGATTTGGTAGAGCATCCGTGGGAAAAGTTCGGAAGCTTCTATGTGGACTAATCTTTGAATGGAATAACATAATGCTCGTAGTAGTAGTTATTGTTTTTTTTTTAATTCTATTTTTTCCGTATTTTGATTATATATGTACTTTAATTGCTTTTTTAAATTCCTTGTACCGTGAGTTACGTTATTTATAAAATATTAAATTATGATTTTTTTATATGGATAGAATTTTTTACGTCTAATAATCCGTCAATTAATTAATTATTCAAATTAATTAGGTAAACAATATTTATCTTGTAATAATTAAATAAATGACAATTATTAAATTTGGTGATAGAAAAAAAAATATATTTGTGAGTATGAAAGAGAAAGTAAGAAGGAGTTGAAGAAGATAAATAATACGAAGGAAAGATGTAGGACGATGATGTCCCATGAATAATGAAGGACTAAGTGACTAACGGTAATGCGGAGAGTTAAATGTCACTTCATTTGATAATATTTTTTATTTAAAAAAATTGTGGTGTGAGAAAATAAATCAGGTACCACCGTACCAACTACCATCAAAAACCTCGAAAATGACCCCGAACGTTAGACAAAATCCTCCAATAGAAACTAAGCACGTGTCAAGAAGCTGTAACAGATCTCCATCTCACATTCACACTTCCATATAACTCTTGCCCAAATTCAACACTCGCGCCGTTTACGACTTTACGTTCACTGCTCTCTCTCATTAATCTTTATTGCTCTCCTCTCTCAAACGGCTACTCGCTTCGATTCGTCCACGTGTCTTCTTCCGCTTCTCCCGCCTGTCGATCTATCCGTTAAACCCTCTATCTCACTTGCCAGTTGCCACAAAAATAAAATTAAAAATTAAAAATTAAAAATATTATATGGGGAAGCTACTCTGCGACAGCGCCACCGTAACGGACACATTACCGTCACAAACTGCACCGTTGATCACCTGGAGAGATCCACCCACTACCGCCACAACAACACCCTCAATAACCGCAACCGTTGATTTCCCGTCAACGTCGTGGGATGACGTCACAGGGTTGGAAGATCAGCCAAGGAGGAATCTTGCGAGGCTACAAGCGAAGGGAGTCTTGTGGAAGCACCCGGAGGATGAAGCCCTCCCACCAGTGGTGTTCCGGCTGAGTCATGGCGGCGATGTGGACTCCGACGGGAACTGCCTGTTCTCTGCGGTGGAGAAGGCGGCGATATGGGGTCTCAGAGAAGGGGAGTGTGGTGGGGCCAGGGAGCTGCGGAGGAGGACGGTCAAAAGATTTGAACAAGATTTTGGATCCGTGGAAAAGGAGGAGAGAGAAAGAGTGGAAGAAGTGATCAAGAATTTGTACACGCCTGATCTCAACAATGGGTGGGGGATTCATATTGTTCAAGATGTCAAATTGTTGGCGAAGAAATCTGACCGTCAGATCTTGGATGACGCCATTCTTGAGCTCCTCAATCTTGGCATGCTCAGGTACTCCCATCTTCAAATTTTTTTTTTTAAAAAAAAAAATTAGTTTGAGTTGATGTTGTGGATCTGCTGTTTTTGAATGTGTAACGGTAATAAAATTCTATTTTCGAGATTTAATTTGAATATTTTCAATAAATTGGGTTTTCTGGGTTTCATTTTGAATTTTTTTTGTGGGGAGTTCCTTAATCTTGGCATGCAATGCTATTGATGTTTAACTTATTTTGTCAGTTAATTAATTGGTTTATATATATAATTAAGTTGAATCGTAGATCTGTTATTTCAGAGCTTTTTTCTGATTAATTTTAGACGTGTCAATCTATATGTGTAACTTTTCCTGTCTTTCTAGCTTCTTAAGATCCGGGGTTCTAATTTTTTTTTTTTAAAATTCTTGAGCACTAATATGATTTATATATATATATATATATATATATATATATATATATATATATATATATATATATATATATATATATATATATATATATATATATTTATTTATTATTTTTGCGAAAATTTAAAATTTTGCTATTGGAATGATATTCCTCAATGTACTAAAAAGGACATGAATCGGACCAGTAAATGTGTGTTTGAAAAAATGTTTCTTGGGTCTGAATAATTTGTAAAATGTGTGTATATTTACAGTAGTCTTCATATGAGCTTGTTGCTTGTCTTAATAGGGTTGTATCTGTGTTTGTTTTTTATTGAAGAGAAACGGCGGCAGAATCTATTTACAAAGAGAGATGTATTGCAGTGGATGACGGCTCGAGCTGGGCCAAGTATATGTCTATCTCTGGCTCCCCTGATGATGAGTATGATATCATCTCATTGCAGTATACTGAGGAGGGTTTGTTAACTATAGATGAGAATAGAGAAGGTCGTGCTGCCGCTTTTGGGGATGATATTGCCATTGAGTGCCTTGCTACTGAGTTCAAGAGAGAGATTTTTGTGGTAAGATTATGAATTCATGCATTTGTTGTAAATAGTTGTCATGATTAATCATCCTGTTATTCAAATGATTGGTTTTATCTTCGTTGATTGAATGCATTAGTTTCATTTGTTTTCGTCTTCTCCATGTGCGATTTTGACAGATAGGTTATTACCTCGTCTTCTTCTCCATGGCATATCACTTCCCTCCCCTTCCTCGTTCCCTAACAACCATAATATATGGCTTAACTTGTAATAAACTGAATGATGGAGTCAAATCAAATAACTGCTTATAAATAGTATGCTAAAGGAGGTTAATAATGATGTAATAATTTGTAATAACTAAGTGTGATAAAATTAAATATGTATGAACATGATTAATAGCTTAATACTATAATTAGTATGCTAAAGGGGGTCATAATACTCTTAACGGATTCAATCTGAAATAATATCTAATTTCATCGGGTTTTTTTAGGTTTTGAGTCCTTTTGACTTTTGACTGTGTTATCAAATCATGTTAATGATGCTTGAACATGATCATTACTCTAAATTATACTTCAATGCTTACAGGAGGGTGATAACCTTCTTATGTGGATTGATGCTCTCAAAACAGTTGGATTCAATTGATTCGTATCATGAGAATTCTCTTCCAAGCTAATATAATGGGTCTGCCTGATTTGCAGTTTTTTTTACTTCATATTTTTAGCTACAAATCCTACAATTATGTAGAAGTTTAGCCATTGACTGAAAAACATTGGTGCTTATGGTGTCAAATCCATTTTCCTTTCATGATTCCAAACATATTTTCCCTCCTGCTGCAGTAACATTATCTTAGACCTGATAAAGGCATCTTTTGATGCTCAAAAGCCCTTAGCTCATTACTGCATATCTTAACTTGATTCCCACCTCACCTGTGAATATTAATGATTAAGTTGCGTCTGATTTCATTGTCTTATTTACTTTTATATAGTCTTGGTGAACTCCTTTTGGATATTGCTTTTACACTAAGTAGAGGCATGTAGGATGTATAATTCCAGTCTGAGTAATTGGCTGAAATTTGTCATCCTGTAGGTATTGCATTGTACATTTAGTAAATGTGTCACTTCAGTTCTGAGGTTGATGATATTTCGTAGTTGTTGCCTTGCTCTATCCCCAATAATTGGAAATTGAAAAATAGGTAAATTAAAGGTTGATGATAGTGATTTTCTTTTTTAGGATTCCCTTAACATATAAAGTATTGACCTTGCACATTGTCTTCCGATAGTCTAACACAAAAGCAGGGATTTATTTGATGCATTGTTCATTTCCTCTCAAATGCTTGAAGTTGGAGGACTGGAGGAGTCACAAACTGCTACATTGATATCTAATTATTGTCCCTTTCCCAGAACCTCAACTGAACAGTAATTGCCTTTGCCTTGGTTATTCAGTCATCTACACTCTCCTATCATAATAATTGTTATGTCGACAGTCAACCATTTTAGGATGTCTATAAAGTTATCATATAGCCCTACTACTAGAAATAGAAAATACATGGATCTCATAACACACCCTATTAGAATGGAGCCATTGATTGAAAATGGAAAGAAGACTGCTATAAAATGGGCAATGTCCGACCCTAGTATTCAAGGTGCATTTGAAATTCACTGTCCTTTAGATTTGGCCGTCTCCAGCAGTTCTGTTTTGCATTTTCCCTCTGTCATCTCACGTCAAGTGTGTGCTTGCTCATTCAATTCTGCATTTTATGCTGTTGCTTTAGGTGCAAGCACATGGATCAGATGCTTTGGTTGATGAAGACAACTGTGTTTTCTTCCTCCCACATCGTCCAAGGTGTGAAATTGCTGGACCTCCACTCTTCTTGTTCATGAAAGGGACAGGTAATAGATCTTTTTCTCAGTTCCGCTAAATTTCACTATTTTTAATCAAGAAAATCTGCTTCAAAATTATATTGTTCTACACAGGTTGGTGTGGTTCTGGAGCTGATCATTACGAGCCCTTGATTGCCCATCCTTCTTCCCTTGTCTCTCAGGAGAAGGTTGGTTTTGTACTGTGAGAAGTAAATTTTTGTTAGATATGCAGTTTTGGGTAGGTGTCGAACTAGGCGAAGCAGCACCAGCTCTCGATATCTTCTCCCAGAATGATTAGTAGTAGATTTAGTGGGTGCCCATTCTTTTAGTAGACTGACTGTAGAGTGAGGAATTTTTGTTAAGCTTCTATCCGATTCTTTTGCAAGACATGGAGATTTCTGTCAATTCTCTGATTTTTGCACTGTGTTGAGCTCTCTGCACTTGAGCAAACCCCCTATCCCCATGAAAAATGTAATTGTTTTGTCTTGGGGGTGGGGGGTTTTTTCTATTGAGTTTGTTGTGGTTCCATTTTTTAGTATGTTTGTTCTTTCTTACCCTTTTCTGAGGCAGTACTCTTGTATCTTGTTGTTACTGGGATAATATACACATTCCTTGTGTAAAGGAGCAGAAACTCCATTCCATTTTTGGCTTTAAGCTTTGTTCAAGTAGAAGATGGAATTTCTCCAAAAAATTTGGCTGACTGAAGTATATTGTGAATGGAGAAATTTATCAGTCCGTACAAGTAAGTCGGCATTGAAATTTGTAATGATCGCCCATCCATGTTCTTATGATGAAAAGGTAGATCTAGGAGTTGTCAAACTTGAAGTATGAATAAGCTCATATCAATGCTCATGTCAGCCCCTTTTAGTGATTTTGAAGTATGAATGAGCATGGCTTATACAAATATTGTTCGCGTTCCCAGAATCTTTGAAGTAAATTATGTAAGCAATCCCTGCCATATTAGGATCATTTGTACTTGTTCACGCCATGTTGTAGAAGACTGAATTCGAAGAGTAGGGTGACAATTTTTCCATTTTCTACTCTTTGATGCGTGTATCCGAAGTTTTTAATAAAGCTGGTGATGAGAACTTGAGTTTTGTTTTATTTTTTAAAATCTAAAACTCCTTGCGTCCCTCGATAAAAATTGTCCCATTTCCTTAAAGAATTTATATTTAGGATTATGCCTAAATATTTTTTTATTATGTCTTAAGAAAAATTACTTCATATTTGGGGTAATTTTTGAGAAACAGAAGGAGTAAATGAATGTTGGCCGGTTTTGTTCATTGACTTTGATAATTTGAGTTTTTCAAATGACAGTTAAGCCAATAGGTTATTGTTCCTGTTTAGAGCCCTAAAAATTGTTGCTAGATTTTTTTCTAAGAAACAAAGATATAAATAATGATGTTGATTGTTATAGGGATATTTCAATGTTGAAGATGGAATAGACAACACAAAGATTGTCAAATCTCCTACGCCAAGAGAACATACCCTTTTTTTATATGTTTCCAGGTAAAATTACATCAAGGACAATTGTGTTTATTTATATAGGATTGAAAAGAAACCATCTACTCTTATAACATGAATTGCATTATGATTATAGTAGATAGATAGTGAGAGAGCTGTGATAGTTTCAGAAAAAATATTCACAAGAAGTGAATGCTTTTTTTAAGGAATTACGTTCGTTTATTTATTGTTTATATTAATTATGCATATCATGGAGGCATAACCAATTTAGATTCACTGTACATTGTAATTTCCGGGTAAGTGACTCTATTCAACTTATGTTGGGTTATCTACAAATAATTTTTTTTTAGATGCACGTAATTTTGATATTTTTCATAGACATGTGGGTAGCTTATAATTTTCTAATGTGGTTAAAATGTAAGTTATTTAACCCAAAAGATATCATATTTTACGAAATATTTATTTTGTGAAATTTGTAAATTTATTTGTTTTTATGTTTGGACGATATCTCCAACGATTGCATGAATATCATTTTATAACCTCGAGAATTCTCTAATCAAAAAAGAGTTCTTCATCACATATATAAGTTCAGTTATAAAATATTTTTTTTATAAACATAACATAATTTTTTGGATTATAGAGTTAAAAAAAATCTTCATGTATTGGCTCTGTTGAATCTAACAGATTTTTAGACTATGGTTATTACAGTTTAAAGTTGTTAGACTATGGTTATTATAGTTTTAAGTTATTAGACTATGGTTATTATAGTTTAAAATTGTTACATGCCTATAGTTGTAATTGTAAATTATCTAGTCTATTTCTCTTAGAGTAGGAGTGCTTTATCTCCAACATGACATGAACCCAAATGATATTTTTAACTGAATTGGATGTTTGTTTTTGTTTATGGTTTCAAACAATCATGTACTAGTATATGAGTAGTTCTCATTAAGTTTCTAAGATATTTCACTTAAAGGGTTTTGACATATTTATTATAATCTTTAAATTTGGGATATTTAAATTTTTTTTGGGTTTTGAAAGATAAAACCTCATGATACTTTTTATAGATCATAGGAGGCCTTATACCCAATCACATTCAAACAGTCATTTCAGCCATATTTTTTCATGATGTCTTGTACCGAACATATTTTATTCCCTTCAAAAACCCACTTGTAGACAAAAATGATATTTAACCTCCCCATATGACCCTATGAGACACCTAATTCCATTAAAACTACTTCTGACATTTTGTAATCTTCAAAATTCTATCATTTCAAATAATTATGGATCTTATAAGATAACACCTTGATATGGTTATCATAAGTCTTATTAGGCACTATGAATTATTCGAATCATATATTTTGATTCTAGATATTCATTTCAACTAAATTTAAAAAATCCTACAATTGAGTCATAAACTCATTTTTTAGGCATTTGAGGACTAAATATAAGGTATTGAACAGTTCCATACCTTTTCATATGATCTTAGGAACATCCTGTACCATTATTTCGATTTCAAAATTTTTTGAAAATATCTCAAATATATTGTATAATAACCTTCAAAACTCAATCATAATGGAAAATTTCAGGTTTTGTGTGAGAGCACCTCAATTTCAGGTCTTGTCAGGTCATATTAAACCCAAAAAGTGATTGAAATAATCTTCTTAGACTCTAACACCAATTTTAACCGACTTTTAAAATTCCTATAATTGGGTATAAGCTCGCTTTAAGTGTTTTAGAGAATGAAATGTAAGGTATTGTATGACTCCACACCCTTCATATGACCCGATGAAGGATTTAATACTTTTATATCAATTTTGAAAATTTATAGAAAATCTCAAAAAACAGGCTATAATTCTATCGTATTTTATGAATAGGGGAAAGAACACCTTCATATGTTCATTATGGGTCTTATAGGGTCATTATTAAGCCTTAGAAGTTATTAAAATAATCTAATTTAACTCTAAATATATATTTCCATCAATTACGAAAACTCCTACAATTGGGTCACTAATTCGTTCCTAAAGCCTTTAGATATGACATGCACGATCTCATCATTTTAGTTTTAAACATTTTCTGATGTAGAGTTGCTTAATATTAACTCAAAATAATATATTGTAAGAAAAAAGGAAAATATTTTAATATAATATTCTTTTGTTCTATATGGACTATATGTGTAGAATAGTTTTGTCTCAATTTTATCATACCGATCTCAAATTTATAAGATCTTATAATTCTATGGTCCTATTCTACCGATTGTTTTTTTTTTTTTTTGCTCCCCTCTTGTTGATTTAAAGTACATTATCGATCCTGAACTTGAGCTACAAAACATCTCAAATTAATTTAGGATAATATATATAAAATTGATAATACAACTAACTTTTAAGTAGTGATCGAGTCTTAATTAACCTCTCATGCACAATATTTTGCAATATAATTGAAACTTTTCAAAAAAATTTAAGACATATCATAAATGAATTTATAATATTATTTGTGAAAGTTACAATAATATATTTACTTTATAGTTTTTTATATGTATGAAATATGACATATTTGTTTGTTTAAAGTAAATATTACATAATAGTTTAGTTTCTTTTAATAATAACATCAAAAATAATAATTACATTCCCTATATTCTCGAAAAGTTCATCATTTAAATATTTAATTAGATTAAATTAAGCTATTATTTTCTCAAATATAAACTTCTGATAAAAATTATGATCCTAGTTATTCCATAATCCCTAGTCATTACCAAAAATGGAAAAAAAAAACGAGATTAGAGTGCTCTAATGGAGTGTTTCCTTGAAACAATCCATTTCAACTACAGCTACAAGCTGCAGTGCTGCTCAAGTGACCAAAAACTCTTGTCCTACTGTAATTAGAGGCAAAATACATGTACTTGTACTACCAAGATCAAACAAATGCCAAGAAACATCAGCAAGACACAAATCTAACGTTACGAATTTAATGAAAGTGAACAGAGCTTACACAACATATAACATTTGAACTAAAAATTCAAACATAAAGAACAACGAGCACTTGTGATATGCATGGTTAGGATCCTTCGATTGTTGGTGGAGACCATCATATGACAAAGGCAATCCGGCTCAATTGTTTTTTTTAACAAAACTTAGTTTATGTTCATTTATGTTTAACTTGTTCAAGTTTAACTTGCACACGTCTAAAATATAAATCAGATAAAAAATCGAATCGTTAGGTTTCAAGAAAATTCAAGTACAGGATTAGTTAAGTATAATTAGCACATGGATTAGAGACTAGTAAGTATATTAACACAGTAGGAGCTAGTAAAGCATAATTAGCACATGAATTAGGGGCTAAACAAGTCCTAATTGCCCTCCTTTTTCTTCTATAGTTGTATCAAGAGCACCAAATTGAGCCCTAGGTAGGCGCAGCCTTTGGAGGATCTCAAAGGGTCTCAAAGTACAACCTCTCGATGATCCCGAAGTTGCCATTAGTCCCTTCATACCCTTCAAATACCAATTTGCCTGAAATTATTGCAGATGAAGCCTTAATAAATTAAGCCCCAATCAATCAATCATATTGAATCATATCATAGAGACATAGAGGCTATAGAGCCCATTTCAGTTAGTTCGCTGACAATTTTTTTACGCATTGAACTTCAAACAACAACAAAAAGATGGCAACTTTCTCATCATCTAATTGCGTATCTTCATCTTCTTCATTCTGCTCTTCCTACTCCTCTTCTTCATCATTAAAATCTCGAAATGGGTGTCTTGGAATGGTCAAAATATCTTCGATTTCAAAGCAATCTGCCCAGAAGATCTCTGTTTCTGACACGCAATCTAGATGTAATCCCAATTTAAATGCCATCCGTATGCAAGATGGTTAGCCGCTTCAATCTATTCTATGATTTTTACACTGACTCTGAATCGGGTTTTTGATATTTTGTCTTAGACCTGATGATTAGATGAGATTTGATTATGATTGGTTTATATAATAATGAATTAGCTGAAATGGGGATGTTTTTATTTTACGGGTTTGTGTGTTAGGTGCGGTTGCGACAAAAAGAAGTGCAGTTGAAGGGGAGAATGCATCAGTGAAGACATCGAAAGAAGGGATATTATCGGCCACATCTTTGGGGGAAAGCAATGATTTGAGTGGGTTTGATGTGAGAAAGGATGAGTCAACTGTCAGTATCACTGTTGTTGGGGCCTCTGGAGACCTTGCCAAGAAGAAGATTTTTCCTGCACTTTTTGCTCTTTATTATGAAGATTGTTTGCCCAAGGTTTGCACCATTTTTTTTGGACTATACTATATGAGTATATATTATGATGATGTACTTACTATATCTTACTTTATTTGCAATGAAATATGGTTGGTGATGCAGCACTTTACTGTATATGGTTATGCAAGGAGTAAGATGACTGATGATGAACTTAGGACTATGGTTAGCAAGACTCTTACTTGTAGAATTGACAAGAGGTACAAGTGTTCCATGTCTGCTAGTGTGTTTTGATTATGAAATTTAGGCGGCCGTATAGGTCGTTTTTATTGTACAGCGTAGTTATGTATTGAATTTTGTAATGTCAGGGAGAACTGCAGTGAAAAAATGGAGGAGTTTCTTAAGAGATGCTTCTACCAATCTGGTCAGTATGATTCTAGGGAAAACTTTGTGGAGCTAGACAAGAAACTCAGGCAACATGAGGTATCTTTCATAACATCATACTAGTTATCTTCTCTTTCTTCTGAGTTATTCAAATGCCGAAGGGTCATGAACTTGGCAAGCATGATTTTCATTTAGTTTGTTTGTTCTGTTAAACGTTCTCCCCTTATAGATGACCTAGTTGCTGGGTACGATACTTTAATTTTTAGCAAAGATAACTCTTCAATCGATGTGGATGAGTCAAAAAGATTTCGTCTTGATGCTATTTAGTCCAGCTTGTAGAATATATGAATAATTGCATGCACTGACTCAAACCAGGCATAACATTCTATGATGTTAAAATGGTATTATTGTGCATGCGGTTTTTATTTGTAAGCAATGTTGGTTGGCTGGATTCTTGAACTTCAGCTTCGAAAAATGACTTAGGCTGAGAGAATGAGAGTTACAAAGAGCATCCAAACACTGATGGGATTGTGGGAAATTCTAAATGGTCGTGGTCAGTTTGTTTTGGATTCCATGTCATTAACTTCTGTTACTACTCTGTATGTGTCTATTATAGGAAACTTATTTTGTTGATAATGTAGTGTACAATGGATTAGTATCCGGATAATGACATTTGGAATCTCTTATAATGTTTATAGAATTGTTCTGAGGTAGATTATTTCTAGTGGCTGCAAGAACATTAGCGTCAAAAGATCATATTTTTAGCCTTTTACTTGACCATAGTATTTATTTTCAATATTGTAGGCTGGCAGGGTCGCTAATCGACTTTTCTATTTGTCAATTCCACCAAACATCTTCATAGATGCTGTGAGATGTGCAAGTTTATCCGCATCCTCTGCTAATGGGTGGACCCGGGTCATAGTTGAAAAACCTTTTGGTCGGGACTCAGAGTCCTCTGAGGCTTTGACTAGTGGACTTAAGCAATACTTGAAGGAAGATCAGATTTTCAGGTGATTGTTTTTTACAGCCTTTTTGTACGTTTTCTTACTGTAAAACACATGTGACTGATGGGATGCTTATTCTACGTACAGGATTGATCATTATCTTGGGAAGGAACTTGTTGAAAACTTATCCGTTCTTCGCTTCTCCAACCTTATCTTTGAACCCTTATGGTCAAGGCAGTATATAAGAAATGTTCAGTTGATATTCTCTGAGGATTTTGGCACTGAAGGACGTGGAGGGTACTATTCTGTTATTGAGTATCACTTTTTTTTAATATATATACAATTGCAGTTACTAACTTGCTATTATGTATTCTTGTTCTCATTTTCCTTCCTTTTGGCGGTAAATTCAGGTATTTTGATCATTATGGGATAGTTAGGGATATTATGCAGAACCATCTGCTACAAATTTTGGCTCTCTTCGCTATGGAAACTCCTGTTAGCTTGGATGCTGAAGATATAAGAAATGAAAAGGTTTGCTTAAACCTTCTATTTGGGGACATGTCATTTTTGCTCATGTGTGACAGAGTTTAATTGCTTGACCTCTTTCCAGGTGAAAGTTCTCCGGTCCATGAGGCCGCTGCAACTTGACGATGTGGTAATAGGACAGTACAAGAGCCAGACTAGAGGAGGTGTTACTTACCCAGGCTACACAGATGACAAGACTGTACCCAAAGACAGCTTAACCCCGACATTTGCTGCAGCTGCCCTGTTTATAGATAATGCAAGATGGGATGGTGTGCCTTTCCTAATGAAAGCTGGGAAAGCATTGCATAACAGGAGGTAAGAATTCAGACAACGATTCCCAAGTGTCTCATTTGTGCATTGAACAAATAATAATTAAATATTCATGGACTTCATGATTTTCTTTTTGTTTCAGCGCCGAGATAAGGGTTCAATTCCGGCATGTACCCGGAAATCTATATGCCCGAAATTTTGGGTCAAATCTTGATCAATCTGCTAATGAGCTTGTTATTCGAGTACAGCCTGATGAAGCTATTTATTTGAAGATAAATAACAAGGTTCCTGGATTGGGAATGAGATTGGACCGCAGCACTCTCAATCTTCATTATGCCGCTAGGTACATTAATCACTTATTTTCTGTGCTTTCATTGGAGATTTTTGGTTTACATAAAGTGAACAGATTGTAATATTCATTACATTTCTTTTGATATTTGGAAGAACAACTCTCTAGTTGCATTAAAGTCACAACATTGGTGAATTTTTTTTGGCATGGTCATTGGAAGCAAGGGGTCCATATATGAACATTCATTGCTTGCTGTTGAATGCTCAAAACTAACCTCCAATCTTTATGTCTTCTACTATGCAGGTATGCAAAAGAGATTCCAGATGCCTATGAGAGGCTGCTACTTGACGCAATAGAAGGAGAAAGGAGGCTGTTTATCCGCAGTGATGAACTTGATGCTGCTTGGGCTCTCTTCTCTCCCCTTCTAAAAGAGCTAGAGCAGAAAAAAGTTAATCCCGAGTACTATCCCTATGGAAGCAGGGGTCCTGTTGGGGCACACTATCTTGCTGCCAGATATAATGTTCGATGGGGCGATCTTGGATTAGAGCAGTGAGTTTTCCTTTTTCTCGTATGATAATATCTCTACTGCGAGAATTGGCCGAGAATACGTCACTATTTAACCACAGCTTGAGGGATCTCATTTGCTTGTCGATGTAGGATAGTATAATAGAACAGATGCTTTGAGTTGGAGTCTCCATCAACTTTTGATCTTTTGTCTGGTCCATGTTGGACGTGTTTAAATGAAATATATGGTAGACTAGGAACTTGGTCATTTTTTGTTGTACAAAGCCTTTGGGAACCCAGCATACTGTACTGTTATTTACCATAAGTTGCAGAATTATTAGATGTATTACAACATTCAGTTAGTATCCATTGAATGAATATGTGTTTCCCCATAGGGATAGTCTTGGGTCATGGCAGAGAACTGGTTATGATAATCTATTGAACAAATGAGCAAAATCATTCAATCTCAGGGGTTTCTCTCCCATGTATACCCTCTTAAGGACAACCCCAAAAGCCACTATGTATTTCAGTCATGAAATCTAGATGGGATTTTTCTGCCATCTTTGAGATGTGTATATCTTCTGTCAGCAAAGAATCCCTAATCTTTTCCCTCCCACATCTTTCTTATATCCTCTATTTTGGACAGCCAATTTGTTCTTTGATAATAATATTTATTTTGGGTTAAGCATTTCTTATGATTATTTGGTAGACATAAAAGGTAGACTTAGTTCTCATTGTTGATGTGAGCGTGTAACTTGAGCTAAATTTTGCATTTCTAAAAAGGTGTAGTTCTCATCTGAATGAACCGATATCATCTAAGAGCATGGATTGCCTGAGGAAAGAAAATAGACCAGGGTTAACAGCTTGCTTGTATAGCTGTGAGCCATGGGCTGACAGTTTTTCTGTGCAAGAGTGCAGCAAGTCCCATATGAGGCAATTGTGTACTTATGCTAATAGTCTGATACATGTGTTTTGGTGCAGGTTAGTGTCATATTCCTCATAATTAGTCATTTGTTACATTTGTTTCGCATCTAAGGAAGGCTGAATCTCGAGCACCTCAGGGTTTCACTCGAGCACTTTGCGTACTGAACATTGACATTTTTGTTAACGTATCAGTGCTTCTATAATGCCCTCTATATTAGATTTGTCAAATTTTAGTACAGCAAGTGTTACAGTCTGAGTTATAGCATAACTATTTGGGAATTGATCAGATTTGTGTCTTGACGGCAAAAAGAAGGGTTGCTATTAGTTTCTGCATACTGTGACAGCGCCACTTTGATTTACTGGGTGAAGTGGCCAAAAAGCGGTATTTTCTTGATGATGTAGATGCGTTCAACATCCACCAAGTTCAAACCATTTGTATTTTCTCACTTCTGGAGGTTCTGTTTCTCCGTTTCTACCCAAACCTTCACAACACCTCTACCAGCCATACTGGCACAACCCACAAGCCTCAAAGGAAGTCCCATCTTTGTCTTCAATGCCTCATTATTGTGCAATGGCAATAGTGAACGATCACCAGTTCACCACCACTGCCACTTACTGATTAGCATGCTAGGTCGACAATAACTCTTCACCCTGAAGTTTTTCTACTAACCTAACCAACATAACATACTGTTAGGATGAATGCAAGTACGAGAAACTAAGATAAAGATCACACAAAACACAAAGAATTAACGTGGTTCACTAACAATGTGTTAGCTACGTCCACAGGCCGAGGGAGAACAGATTTATTGATATGAGAAAAGGAGGCGGAATACCAGAGTTTGAATACAAAAATTAGGTTAAGGGTTTAAATAGAACCCCTAAAACCCTAATCAAATGTGGACTTATCATGGGTCCAAACACAGAAACTGATAAGAAAATCCATAACATTCCAAAACTTCGGGGGCGCATCGCCCCCTGGACCCCTGACTCCTCGCCCCCCGGACATCTGCGAAAATCGAGTGCAAGAAGATATAACTCATATTATAACACATACAAACAAATACTGAAGCAAATATGAGTTCGAATATGTTTAGACATATTTGGTTGGCCTGCAAAGATAAGAACTATATATTACTCCATTTAGGTTCAATCTGAGTCCACGATGCACATATGAGGGATATTATAATTGTTAAAACATTCTCCCTTCATTTCTTTTTCTTTTTCTCGTTTGTAATCTATAGATTTTAAAGTAAAACTTTGATAATAAATTATTCCTAATCTATAAGGGAAAAAACATAATAATATGGTGTGTTAAAAGATTGGTCTCAATGTATACTTTTCAAATATCAACTTTTTATAATTTTTGCAAATACACAATTGAAAATATTTAGAATTTAAGTACTTTGAAATATATGAAAAAAAAGAACAAAAAGGAACGGAAAGAATAGCACATTCTATAGGATGAATAGCTAATTATAAGATCAAATGAAGTTTTCATCATATATATTGGTAACATTTTAAACAGAGGTCATTTTTTGTGTGAAAATTTAAGTAATATATTTATGGATTATTTCACTAACCCTCACAGTCACACACACACGTAAACAACGAGGAACAAAATATTCCTGATTAAAAAAAGTAGACGTATGTTCTATGCATTGTGTTGCTTCATGTAAGATTTTTTCCTTCTTTGAGGAATCATAGAAGTATGTTATAAGCAAAGAATTATACATATAATACCTCCTTTTCCTTGACCCTTGTTCCAACTTGGGTTCACCGCAAGATGATGTTTTCCTATCTTTTTAAAGACAAAACAAAGGGGTAAAAAAGAAGAAAAGGTGGGGGGAATAGAAGAGGATTGCTTGGTTGTTATGATAGCTAGAAAAAGAGTGATTATGGAAGCTTAGAAATGAAGTGAAAATAAAACCTTAACATTAGATAGTTTGGTATTCATCTGTAAGCCTTTAGTAGGTCCTTTATTTGTCTGAACTGAAGGGAACAAGCAAAGGACAGAGTATTATATGTGAAACTTGCTTCTTTGAGGAATCAATCACAGATCTGACACAGAGTTGTTGCATGAAAACTGTGGGAACATAGAAAATCAACTTAGCGTTCAACGTTTCAACATGGTACTAGCTGAAGTTATTGAATATAACGACTTGCGTAAGGTCCAAATAGATTTCAAAACAGTTTCACCCAACTAAAAATCTAATCGGTATATCTTGTACTTTCTCCGTCCCCAAATATATCGACTCATTTTTCATTTTGGATTGTCCTTCAAATATTGTCTAATTCCCTTAAATATTGTCTATTTTGAATTATCATCGCAAAGATTTTTCCACAAAAGTTACTTTTTGTACTAGGGCAATGTTTGAGAGACAGAGGGAGTATAGTGTTTATTGTCGTTGTTATAAAAGATGCCAAAAATGTAAAAGTTTCACTCTAATTATGAATCATCGTTAATTGAGTAGAACTTTCTGACCAAATCTTGATAAGTTTACAAATTTTTGAAAGGTCAAAATATATTTTAAACACTTATTAACATGTACCTTGATTAAGACCCATCTACTTGATTATCATTTCTTTCAATAGTTCCATACTGAGAAAAGGAAAATAGTAAAAAAGAAAGAAATTTGAATCTAGCCTAATTTTTCCCTTGTGACTTAAGTTGACTAATTTGGCAATTAGCAATGAGTAGAGTATTTAGGAGTGGACATAATAATCTAACATAACGAAAGAGTTGTTGATTTGAGTATTGTTTTCTATTCACATTTATATAAATAATCATATTTATATTTTTTAAAGTGGAGCATTTTGATTTATTGTTGCTTATGTACTTCATTAGCTAAAGCATGACCAAATCAAACATTTTAGATTATAATCATATAAATATTGTTACTTTTAATCTTTTACATGATCAAATTAATTTAAAATTCAACTTGAAATATTTCCTTTACAAAAAGAAAGGGGACATGAGGATCGAAATTATCATGAATGCATGTTACAATAAGACTATATCGTTTTCAGATTTATCAAACCATCAATTTTGTCCTTAGGGAAGAAATTGCATTTAACATATTTAATATGCACAATCAATTCAATAAAAGCAAATTTTCAATGTATCATCAGTGATACAGCAACCGTTCGCAATCAATTGCTCGATTTTCATGCCCTAAGTTCCAAAAATTGATGTCAACTTATACACAAAATCTGTCCCCATGTAATAAACTCCACTAGTAAAAAAGATACTTCACTTGATGGAGTTCAAACTGTAACATCACAATAAAAGTCGCTTCAAATTTCAAAACTGACACAAAGCAGAAACTGATTGGTTTGAACACTCGCACACAAACTAACACTGTACAAATTTTGAAGAAACTGCTTTCCCTTACAAATCCCACCTCCTTTCCTTACTCTTCAATCATCATAACCCCCAAGCAAATTACTGCCCTAAAAATCTCCCTCATTCTCTCTCAAAAACCCCCTTCCTATGCAGCAATATATCCAAGAAAAGATGCCCACTTTCCTAAACCATAATCAACAACAGACCAACCCTTATTTAGACATCAAAGAACCATCCCAAATTCTAATCTTGAATTCCAAACCAATCAATAATGCTACTAATCTTGATGATCACACTTCCAATTCCAATCCTAATTCTGTAACCAAGAAGCAAAGCCCATCCAAGAGAAAATCCAACAAAGATAGACACAAGAAGGTGGAAGGCAGAGGAAGGAGAATCAGGATGCCAGCTCTTTGTGCTGCTAGAATCTTCCAATTGACAAGAGAATTAGGACACAAGTCAGATGGTGAGACGATTCAATGGCTGTTGCAACAGTCAGAGCAAGCAATCTTTGCTGCAACAGGGACTGGCACTATGCCAGCATCATTCATGTCAGCTTCAGGGTCCTCTGTTTCGGAGCAGAGGAGCTCTGTTTCATCTGGCATTATGTCTAGGACGTCTGGGGGTTCGAGCTTGATTAATGGGAATTTGGGAAGAACCCATTTTCAGAATGGGTCATGGGGATATGGGTCTGGTTCGGCTCATGAACCGGGTTTTTCGAGCCCGAGTTTAATGAGAGAAAATTTTGATTCTAGGCCTAAACTGGGGGTTCAGGCAATGGGACAGTCAAATTTGAATATGGGTTTTGTGAATTTTGGACATCAACAACAACAACAACAAGAAAGGGATAGTTTGGAGTTTGGATTGTCTCAAGAGAATGTGGGCTTTGGTGGTTTGAATTATGGTGCAATTAACCAAATTTTTCAACAACTTAGGCATAGCAGAGATGAGACTGATTTTAGCTGTGATCAACAGGATAAGTTTCTTGATGATGGTGCTTCTCAATGTTCAAGACAAAGTGGGATTTGAATTATTTCAAAGATCATAACTTTTTTTGGCTTGCTGAAATATAGATTTGTATTAGTTAGTCTATTGATTCAGGTTCAGTGTGGAAAGAAGCATTCAATCTCGTGTCTTGATGGAAGAACTTTTTTTTTTTTTTAAAAAAAAAAAATCAACTTTTCTAGAAACTCTTTATTTCCGTTTTTTTGGATTAAAGGTTAGTGTTGATCTTAAAAAAAAAAAAAAATTTGAAGGTTTTGAGGTACTGGATTTTGCAAGTGTTAAAGTAAGATGTGTCTAATATAGCGGTGTACTAGATATATTAACACATCTTACTTTGAAATTGAAACTTCTACTAGTTTGAAATTGAAAATTCTACTAGTTTGAAATTTGAACTCCGGAGGAAATGCTTGATTTATGGTTAGTGAAATTTAGTCATTTTCTCTTACAAACTTAAAATATTTTGTTGAGATGATCAAATTCTAGTTGCTTAGGAGCATATTAAAAATAAATTATTTCCTAGCATTTTTTCATGCCGCAAAAATACTATATTTGAAATTGATCAATTAACGACTCAATATCGTTATGTATGATTTTCCAACGGTTATGGGACATAATCACATAATCTTAGTGTATTAAACATAACCACATAATCTTAGTGTATTAAAATGATATAAAGGGTAATGTGAACCGGAATTCCTATCAAAACCAAAGGAACCAAATAAGTTAGAAATTAATTTACGTTTTATGTTTCGGACAAACAAAAAATCTATAAGCGAGCAATTAATTTAAAATATTGTCTACTTATAAGACAAAGTCATACTAAAGTCTCTCGTTTCTAGAAATGGTTGACTCTCATGCAACTCAACATATTTTCTAAACACGATATAACCACGAGCTAAATACGACTCCATAGTCCACACTATCATGCGGTTCTAGGTCTTATGTGTTGAAGTTTAGGGTTACCACCTTATTGGTTATAACTCTTGGTTTTTGTGAGTGGACCTTGTGAGTTAGGACATGAGTTGTGATCCATCACAAAATTAATCTTTATACTCAGCTTAGATAACATGGCATTATCAGCACAACTAGTACATCATAGTACTTCATCTTTTCCTTAATTTTTATCGCATTTCTATTTATAGAATAAAAGTTCGAAAAGTTTGATAACAAATTATCACCAGGTTATAAGAAATAATATATTCAAGTAAGATCTTGTTGGATGCATTTCAATATAAATTTTTAGAATTTTAAATTTTCATATTTTTTTTCCTTACGGATTTAGAGATAAAAACATTTAAAGTCGTGTATAGAAGATCACAAAAAGTAAAATGAGACAAAAAAAAATTAGAGAAAAAGGGAGTAGTTGGTTGTCTGCCCTTTTTTAGGAGTCTGATAGCCCATCCAAACAGGGGCGAGTGTTGCTAATTTCAAGGTCTAGTAGCAAATGGTAAGTAACTAAGTACTACAAACTAAATAACATGAAAACAGAAGCCCAGTGAATTCCACAATAAGATCACCAAGGGATGTACATGTATTGTTAGAGATATGGTAAGGAAATTCAACATGGACCATACATAAATGATCCTGGTAGGCTTTGTGGTAACCTTAAAAACACGTACTTGCTAGTTGCTAGTATAGGCCTCAAGCGTGAGCTATGACTACGGTTTCAAGATGGACTGGATCATTTTAATGTTGAACATAACATCAACCATGAACTGTGACAACTTTTTCGAATATTTTCATTACCATAAATACGACACATGATGAGAAACCATGGCTCCTTTCTTAGTGAAGAAACGTTTATTCTTTGACAAGATAGGTCAAAATTCGAGTAGTAGAAGAATTCACATTTGACACTATTAGAATATGAGAAATTATGGTTGACAGAAATGCCTGTATAACTCTTGCAGTAAGTGTTGTTTCAACACTTCATGTATTGAATAAAATTCCTACTTTTTAAACTACTACGATTTTTATTTTATTTTTTTTAGTTAACGATTTCTCTCGTGATTTAACCCATATATATAGTAGACAAAAATTAGATTTTGTATTTTAATTTTATCAACGGCATGTGTCAAGGACTTTTATTTTTACAATAAATTTCTTATTTATACTTGATATAAATATATTATAGGCCATTTTTATATTTTCATTTCTATAAATAATATCAAAATGTGTATATTTTTTAGTGTTTTTATATTTTTTATATTTTTATATCTAATATAACAATGTCTATATTTGATATAATAATAATTGTATCTGATATTATAATACATATTTCTAATATCTTAACATTCAGATATAAATTATAAAATATGAATTAGAAAAGCTGTCTCTTTTTTTTTACCTACATGGTGAATTAGCCAATCGCAAGTTGAGAAATGTCTTTCCTATATTAATTACTGTCTATGTCTGATATGTTTTTACTACCAATGACAATGAACAGACGTGTTAAAGCTGGTACAGCTTAAGTAGATGTTAGTACAGAAGAGTCATCATCTTCATCACCTGTTCATTAATCACATTTCCTAATTAGGATGGTTAGCTAATGAGAAACAACTACTCAGTACGTACTCCTCATATGATTCTCATGGAAATCGATCGGTTGTTGCTTTATCTAACAAACAACACCTGTCATATTGCCAAAAGAGTGCTAAGACTACAAACTACTTGGTGCTTAATTAATAGATTGCCCGGTGATTTGTTTGACATTAAAACGAAAGTTGGAGTCCACATTGACAGAGACGGAGCGAGTCGCATAAACACCTAATTCATAGCCAACATATAAAGAATGTTGAATAATGCACCTACCTAAACTCACATATTGTGATTCCAATTCAGCCTATTTTGCATTTTTTTTACTCGGTTTAGCTCAGTTTATTTAGCATCTTTTTTTGCCCGGTCCAATCTAGTTCCAAGTCCTTATATTGACTTCTGTGTACGTTTGCCAATACAATAAGAAAGAAAAGAAAATAGCTTACCAGCTAGCAAACTTTTTTCCAGACCACGTTCGCTCATGCTCTAACAGATTTTATTATGGATCATGCTCTTAAATTTATGAATTCTTAGTAATTGTATTCTATGTTCAACTCCATATATTAGGACTTGCTCCTTTTTACGGTGAAACTTCTAGCACCTTCATTGGCGGATCTAGGATTTTCCGTCTAATGAGTTATAATTAGGGGTGGTAAAAACTGACTGACCCGAAAACCAGACTTGAACTTGACCTGAAAATATCAAATTAGGGTTGAAATTTTTGACCCAAAAACTTAAATGGGTTGACACAAATCTGACTCGAATGGGTTAGGTTAAATTTGAAAATTCCACCCCGAAAATGACCCATATAACCCGAAGTTATTTTCAGGTCAAAACCAGGTCGGGTCAACCCGAACCCGACCATATAACTAAACTATATTAAGTTGATTAAAAAAAATTACTTGGTCAGTCTCTCAGCCCAAACCTCTAGTCCAAATGAAAACCCTAAAATACAATCAAACTACTACTGTCAACTTATCATTTGTTTCATCTCAACCCTAAAAGTATTATTTTTCTTCAGCCACTCTATTGAATAACGACAACTCAGTGGTGGCAAAAACTGACCCAACCCGAAAATAGTGAGTTAGGGTTGAGATTTTCGACACAAAACTTAAATGGGTTGACACAGACCCGACCCGAAATTAGATGAGTTAGGTTCAGGTTGGGGTTTTCAACTCAAAAACTTAAATGAATCAGATTCAGGTTGGGGGATTGTTGACCCAAAAGTAGGTGAGCCATACACAAACCCAACCCAACCTAATCCGCTTGTCACCCCTAGTCACAATCGATTATCAAACATATAATAAATTTTTTTTTATCAAACAACCAAATAATAATACTAAAAAAGACATCAAAAATTTTTTTTTGGACCGACAAATGAGTCATTTGATTCACCAGGAAATGAGTTAGGTCTCGCCACATCTCTGAGAAACGAAATATTATCCTCTGTTGCATTTTATCTCATGAAAAATTTGGATTGCCACATAACGCATATGAAATTACTTATGAAGAAGAATTATGATAATTGGAAAGCTTAACGCATATGAAATTACCTGCACGCTGGTAAAATGGATGTTTGTACGAGCACGTACTATGTGTATTGGTCTGCTACTTGATTATGGGTTGTAAGTTATTTAAGTTTGTTGGAAGTTTATGGTTAGCATGCCCATGAACAGCCAGCCATTTACAAAATGGGCCAATAGCATGACAAAAAGATATTGGGACAGACCCAATCGTATTAAGTTATGGATTGTCCGACTTGATGATGCATATAGGCCCAAAATAGCTTGCTTTCCTTTGATTATAAATGCCTCATTAAAAGTCAAATGATAAGGTTTCAACATTCTTTTATGACATTTATTAACATAGCCCGTAGTTTTAGTGAGATTTCTTTGTATTACTTATAATAAATGACTTAAGCATTGGAGTAGGTTTCCTTGGAACACAATCCCTAAGCCAACTAAGTCTGTTGTTCAAGCTTTCACCAATCCAAGTCTATAGAAAACTCTTGGTTTCTGGTCTCATGACAGGAACACTATAATATATATGCATCATTGTTCGAAAGTTCGGAGGATTCATATTCATCAAATTATGAAAGCTTCTGACCATTCCAGTAGTGTAATTGATTCTGACATATTTGACTAATTTTCATTATTTTTGCTGTATGTTTCCTTGTTTAAACCTCAATTTTCGGTATATATTTTCCTTTTTGCTTTTGTAATATGACCTCAGGTGACTGGGCTGAGTTTTCCCAATGAAATCAAGGATTCTGTCATAGAAATAGGGCTATGATTTAGTGATTATACGAGTAGCGGCTGGTGCTGGCTTCTGCTAATGTAGCAAATAAAACTAACAGGGAGTTGAATTGCTAGACTTCTTTTGACCACCTAGTACACGTGCAGACGTTGTCAGCATATGAGGCATATCTCGGGATGAAGGAAGAGGATGAAATTGCTGGCATGGTGACATGTTTACTTGCCACTCAAGGAAAAACAGTACATCATAATAGAATTATTGCGTGCCTTAAATTTTGCTTTGAAAAATACTTCTTGTTTGCCTCTTAGTAAGATTACTATAGGCCGAATTATAATAATAATAAAAAAAATGTGTATGTTCTCAACGTGGCTGGTATCTATCTAAAACATATGTTACTCGAAATCGGATATAAATGTAGACTTGTGCATTGGGTCGGATAAGAGTTGGGATGGGTCACAGAAAAAAACGGGCCGAGCCGAAGATACAAAATGGGCTGAGTTGGGTTGGGCCAAAGAAGATGGCAAACGAGTCGAGTTGAGTCGAGTTGGATCGGACCGTCTAAATATAGGATAGTTTTTATCTATAGAGAGTGATAGTTTGTCTGTATCACATCTAATCTTTGGCAGTGGATTATCGACAACTAAGTGGAAATAATTCAGTACTTGATTGTGTTTAAAAACCTTGAAAACTATTGACCCGACTTGACCCATTAACGACTCAATAAAACATAACTTTTTAAAAGACCGACCCAATTTAAGTTCATAATTGATTAAACCTTTTTACAAATGATTCAATCAAGGGCCCTTAATGGGACCCCTTTCATTAGTATTTTGAGACGGTGAAACGGCCAAACGGGTATGTGGGCAAGTACAATACACGACTATTTTATGAAAATTTTACATGATTTTCTTATCTAAAAATAAAGGGTCCAAGTTTTATCATACCCACATCCCACTTATACATAATGGCGAATATCTGATATGGGTACTCAAAATCTCATATGAGTTTCTAACTTATTAAGGTCTACATGCCTTATGCCTTATTAAGCGCTTAGAAAACTTAGGCCCAGGGCTAATCGTCTTAGAAAGAAGATCCTAAGCCAATGGCAAGTTGTCTTGGAAAGATGATCCATCCTGGGGCTAGTTGTCTTTCTAAGAAATCTAGCCCTAGGGAGGATCGTCTTTTCCAAACAATTGACGCATTGAAAAAATTAAACAAAATTAATTTGTCAAGGCGGTAGTTGAGTTGCGGAGGGGAGGGGAGGGGCAAGGGGATGGCAGCCAGTAGCTGGACGGCTGAGGTGGGTGGTGAGAAGGAGTAGTTATACAGGTTGAAGAAGTAGAGTGTAAGAAGAATGATTATTTGAATTAAAGAAGTGACAAAACAGTCTTTTCTATGAGCAGTTTTGAGAAAATTTCGAACAGTGAATAGCGCTCTCTTAAAAAAAAAATTCACAAGATTGGTAACCACTCTTGATGGGTCGACAGTGGAGGCACAAGCAAAAAGAATCAGGCTTTAAAGCAAGAGAGAATCCTACTCAATTTGGAAAGAGCATAAATGAGAGTGAAAAAAAATGGAGACGAAGGTTACTTTTATTGCCTCTAAAGCCAGAAGATCCAATGAGTAGACAAAGACTCTTTTCAAAATACATAAATGAATTATTTCTTGTAACAAAAATTTCTACTTACCACGTACGCCATGCACTGTACGAGCAAAAAGTGAATGCAGGGGAGAATTAATCGTGAATGGAAGAAACTTGGATTAAGTCAGACCAAGATTCTACTGCAACTAATTATTAAGACCAGAACAAATTGAATGAAACCTTAAGGAGGGTCAATAATTTCAACACTAGTACAGTAGTACTGGATATCAATCATCAAATGGGGAAAAATTTTCAAATAGGTTTTTTTAGTATGTATAAGCTATGACAGGATGTTAATACTATATATTCACTTTTTACTCTATTTTGTATCATTCTTTCCTCCACTATTTTCTATACTCCGTCATAATACACATCACCTTATTTACCATATCAATTACCAATGCTTAAAAAAATAGGGGATGCATGAGGTAGTAGAGTCCATCTCATGCCACTGTTCATCTCCAATTCCTATCAAGATGAGTATGATTTCAAAACCCCTTAAACATGATTTTTTTTCCTCTCGATCACTAGTGTAAAGCTCGGATTTTTATTTTACACTCTTACTTTCACTCGTGAGGGGTTTTTTCCTCACTGGTGGGTGTGCTCTAAGGCCTTATTTTGATTCGTTTACCTCACAAAAAAAACAGCAAATTCTATTTTAATAAGTAAATTTAGTTCCAATTGAAAAATTCATTTTGATCAATGAAATTAAACAACCTCATACGTAAGAAAGCATTGATGAATCAACAAAAAATAGTTTTAATCATTAAAAATATATTTAGTTAGGAAAAATAAATTTTAATTAGTATTTACCATGAACAATAACCCTAATTCATTAATCAGGCGAGTAAATAGAGACCTAATTCGCTTAATTACAAAATATTAAAGATTTGGTCATATATATATATATATATATATATATATATATATATATATATATATATATATATATATATATATATATATATATATAGGGTTGAGATCAACTAAGAAGGCTAGCTAAAATAGGAAAAGTAAGAAGCATTTTCACACCTTGATTTATTTGAGATCCAATGGCCAGCAAAAAACCAAATTGAACCGGCTCTCAATTCATGCCCTGACCTCGCCCATGACAGTCAGCAATCTACCTCTTGCAAAATTCCAAACCTCGCATCGCTCTCTCTCACCAAGCTCTGTCTCGCTCTCTCACTCCCATTGCTCTCTCTCGCATTGATTTAATTTCAGAACTTCTCAAAATCTCTCACTTGGTTCTTCGTCCATTATGAATTTTGTTATTATATCATAATCAAACAACGAAATTAATGCAAATTCTTCAACAACAAATCTTGAAGGTAATCGTTCTGTTTCAATTGATTTGAGATATCTTAATTGATTTGAGTTATCTTGTTGATGATCTAGTTCTTCACATCTAGATATTCATGTTCTTCGCATCTAGATATTCATGTTCTTCGCGTCAATTGGTTAAAGGTCCTTCAAGATTAAAGTAGGTCAAATATTGATAATTTTTTGATTAATTATAGGAATAATTTTTTGAGATATCTTGATTTATTTGAGTTATCTCATTACATGTTCTTCGCTGTAATCTAGTTCTTCACATCTAGATATTCATGTTCTTCGCATCTTGATATTCATATTCTTCGCATCGATTGTTATAGTCATACTATTAAAATCGACAAAGAGTGAATTCCTAGATTCACTTACTATTTATATAGTTACTCTTTGTTTATTTATAGTTACTTTTTGTTTATATATAGTTACTCTTTTGTAAATGTTTTTTTTATATATAGTTACTCTTTGTTTATATATAGTTTATAGTGAATAGTTACTTGTGAATATTTGGTAATGTAATTTTTACAATTATAGTTACTCTTTTTTCCAGCATAGTTACCCTTTCGTTACAATCATAGTTACCCTTTTTCTATATAGTAACCTTTTTAAATATTGCAGTGACAACAAAAATTACATCTCCAGCTTCTATCAGAACTCCTAGAACTAAAACATGTGTTACTCCAAATGGTACTAGAGAGTGGTTTCCTTATTGTGCTGAAGATAAAAAGCCTTGTGTTGGTATGATGTTTGATAATTTAGAAATGGCAGTAGTGTTTTACCATTGTTATGCTGAAATATGTGGTTTTGAGCCAAGGTCATCTTCTACTTACAAAAGCAAAGGTATTGGTTTGAAGTATTTGGTTTCCATAGAGAGGGTTTTATGGCACCTAGTATTAAGAAGAATGAAAGTGGTATAAAACGATATAAGAGAGGCACAAAACGAGTTGGTTGCAAAGCAAAGTTGATCTTAAAACTTAACAAATTAAATAGGACATACTGCATTTTCAGATTTGTTGAGGGCCATAATCATTGTCTTGCTACTCCTACCTCTAGACAATATTTAAGAAGTAATAGAAAAATGACCATTGTTCACAAAAACTTCATTTCAAGAAATGCAAGGATGAACATAGTAACTATAAAATCTTTCCGCTTATTCAAGGAAAACATAAGGAGTTATCAAAATGTGGGAGCAACTATGTAAGATTTTAAAAAATTTCATAGAGATATGAAAGAATACATCAAAGGAGATGATGGGAAGATGTTGATTGAAAATTTCCTCAGGAAACGAGACATTCATAATGGGTTTTATTTTGATTATGCATTAGATGAGGAAAACCATATTTCTATGCTATTTTAGGCAGATGCAATAAGTCGCAAAAATTATGCAATATTTGGAGAAATGGTTAGCTTTGATTATACATATGACACAAACAAATATCGTATGGTTTTAGCCCCTTTTACTGGTGTTGATCATCATAGATCTTGCATTACATTTGGTGTTGGTTTGATTGCAAAAGAAAATGCAGAATCTTTTGATTGGTTATTTAGGATATTCCTAAATTGTATGGGTAATTGTTCACCTACATATTTGATAACTGATCAAGATCCTGCAATGAAAATTGCTATTAAGGAGGTGTTTCCAAATGCAAGACATAAGCTCTGTATATGGCATATAATGAGTACGGTCACTGACAAAATTGGATGGTCGTTGAACAGTGATGAAGAGTTCTTGAAAACTTTGAATAATTGTGTTTGGAACATGGATCAAGATAAATCAGATTTTGAGAAGACTTGGGAAGAAATTAAGGCTAAGTATGACCTTGAAAATCATAATTGGTTCACATATATGTATAGTATAAGAGAACAATGGATTTGTACTTATTTCAAAGACATGATGCTGGGAGGAATATTAAGAACAACCTCAAGATCTGAAAGTGTGAATAGCTTCTTCAATAACTTCACAAACCCTCACTTGACACTTGTGAAGTTTTATATGCGTTTTGATAGTGCCATAGATGCACAGAGATACAAGCAAGAGAAGCTAAATGCAGATTCTGCACATACAATTCCTCAATACAACACTCCATTGCGGTTGGAAAGACATGCAGGTGATGTTTATACTCGTACCATATTTTACCTTTTTCAATATGAGATATATAAATCTTTTTTTAAATGTCATATTCTCAATATTGATAAGGATGATGAAATGGAAACATTTAGTGTTCTAGATTCAGTTCTAGAAAAAAGTTTCCAAGTTACATTCTCAGCTAGGGGCTTGACAGCATCATGTTCTTGTAAACTTTTCAACAGACTTGGAATATTATGTTCTCATTCTATTTGTGTTTTGAGTGCTAGGCAAGTAACAGAAATTCCAAGTCATTATATACTTGATCATTGGACAAAACAAGCTACAAAGAAACCTGTTTTTGATATGCATGGTAATATAATTAAAGAGTGCAAAAAAAATGAGCACTATGGGTAAGCTGCTAGGTGATGTTTGGTCTGAAATATTTAATTGTGTAGCACTTGCTGAGAGAAGCGAAGATGACTTACAAAAACTATACAATAATTTAAAGGAATTCAGCCTTAATCTACAAGAAAATGATGTCAGAATGGTGATGACCAAAGCACAAGAGATGGAGATCTTTGTTGGCCCTAGTGCATCTTCAACACTAGATATCCAAAATCCAGTTCAGTAAAAAAAACAAAGGAAAGAGAAATAGAATAGTTGGTGAAAAAGAGCAAAGCATTTTGCAAAGTCAGAAGAACAAGAGAAAATGTAGAGCTTGTGGGGCATACGATTACCATGACAGTCGTACCTGCCCTACAAAAAATTATTCTTAGCATACTAATTTGTTTGATTACTATGATATTTATTTGATTATTTTAGTGGATTTGTTTATACATAAATGAATATATATAGTATTATATATGAAGTACTTTTTATTATTTTATATAATATTACTGTGTCTTGTCTTTGTGAAATATGATGGCGTTGTTTCTTGTTTGTATAAAAGGTCATTATAATAACATGATTTCCTCTATAACATTCAAATGCATTTAGAAAAAAGGTCACTATAATATAAAAAAAGGTCACTATTATAAAATTATTAGTAACTATAATCAGGTGGATTCATTTCTAAGTTCATAATGTAAAAAAATTTATTACATCAAATATGAAAAGAAAATGTCACTATAATGAAAAAAATGGTCTCTATAAACTAAAAAAGGGTCACTATATGAAAGAGATTGATTCATATTACAACAGATAAGAAAGGTCACTATACTAATAGAAAAGGTCACTATACTAATAGAAAAGGTCACTATAATATTATAGTGACTTCTATTACATTCAATAGTATTCAGAAAAAAGGTCACTATAATATAATAAAAGGTCACTATAATAAAAATATTAGTCACTCTAATGTGGCATTAAAAAATATGATACAATACACATTAAAAAGATTACTATATAATCTAAAAATAGAAATATAAGATAATTTTTAATTTTATTACAAAAAAGCAGACTAAAAAATCAAAACATCAAATATGATAAGAAATGGTCAATATAATGAAAAAAAGGTCTCTATAAACTAAAAAAGGGTCACTATAGGAAAGAGATAGATTCATATTACACCAGATAGGAAAGGTCACTATACTAATAGGAAATGTCACTATAACATTATAAAAGGTCACTATACTAATAGGAAAGGTCACTATAATATTATAGTGACCTATATTATATTCAAAAGTATTCAAAAAAAAGGTCACTATAATAAAATAAAAGGTCACTATAATAAAAATATTAGTCATTCTAATATGGCATTCTAAAATATGATAGAATACACATTAAAATGGTTACTATGCAATCTAATATAAGATAATTTGTAAAAAAAATTTATTACATCAAATTTGAAAAGAAAAGATAACTATAATGAAAAAAAAAGTCTCTATAAACTAAAAAAGGTCACTATACATATTAATATGATGATTCATATTACACCAGAGGTTTTTATAACTAAAAACAATATAAAAGGTCACTATAATATTATAGTAACCTCTATCACATAGTGTTCAGAAAAAAAAGTCACTATAATATAATAAAAGGTCAATATAATAAAAATATTAGTCACTCTAAGGTGGCATTCCAAAATATCATACAATACACATTAAAAAGGTTACTATGTAACACTAGTAGAAAACAGTTCAATTGCTTCGCCTCAATTGCTGCGGTTAAATAAATTTCGAAGCACATAACAATAAGTGCTGCGGTTATTCAAAAAAACCGCAGCACTTATAACACAAGTGCTGCGGTTATAAAAATAACCGCAGCATTTATTACAAGTGCTGCGGTTATTTCAGATAACCGCAGCATTTAATCAGTCATATATTATATTCCTGGGGGAAGATTAAATGCTGCGGTTATTTCAAATAACCGCAGCACCTGTGACTCATAAGTGCTACGGTTATTTAAATAACCGCAGCACTTGTTCATTAATATAAAAACCCAGCCTTTTCTGTTCTAGGCCATTCAAACACGAAAACTTTCCCAGAATCGTCCCAACACTTCAGCGCACAAAAAAAAACCTAACCCTAACCTTAACCCCCATAACCTAACATCCCAGGCCATTTTGTCTCTAACCCTAACCTTATAACTTACTCATCTCTCCTATTTTGAAGAAGTCTACATACTCCGAAGCTCAAAATCACGGTTTGTATTTGCCTTAAATTCTAGTATATATATTTTTTTAAATTCTTTTGTCCATAATTTGTTAATATATAAATGCGAAGATTTGCCCTAACCTTATAACTTCTTATATGTTCAGATCTGTATGTCACATGTTGTGTTTATGAAAGAATAATCCTTAAAAATCAAATTTCATAGATTATAGGGTGTTAGAGGCCTTTTTTGGGGATAATGAGTGGACAAATCCCCCGTAGGAAGATTTGCCCTTGTAGATCTCTCAAAAATATACAAGTTAGACATATTATAA
This sequence comes from Dysphania ambrosioides, assembly GCA_026401315.1. Lineage (NCBI taxonomy): Eukaryota > Viridiplantae > Streptophyta > Magnoliopsida > Caryophyllales > Amaranthaceae > Dysphania > Dysphania ambrosioides. The sequence goes on along the minus strand of CM048671.1, from coordinate 19,588,156 downwards.
GCCCTATTCGGAGTCCCGTAGTCAATTTTATGGCTTTTCAAAGTTTTTTTTTCAATATCTCAAATAATACGTCACCAAAGCCGCTAAAGGCTAACATAATTGTGTAGTACCTCTTAAAATAGGTGGTTTCAAAAAAAAATTTACACCATTTGGATCACCGGGCTAAGAGATATGCCTCTTCGAACTTTACGAAACCTTGGAATAGCACCCGAAATCTACGAGGAATGAATTGGTTGTTTATTTTGAGTACAAAATATTGTAGATCGCAATTTTGCGTGCGAAAACGAGTGGTCATAATTGACTTTTCGATTTATATGCTTCACAATTCATCATTTCTTAACTTTTCTTATCTTTTATGACCTATTCATTTTTATTTTTTTTGTTCTGGTAACCATCAATTGCTGCGGTTATTACTAAAAACCGCAGCAAATAATGCTGAAATTTTTTTTTTATTTTTAAAAAATATTTGCTGCGGTTTTTTGGTAAAACCGCAGCAAATAATAGGTATATTTGCTGCGGTTATTACTAAAAACCGCAGCAAATAAGTATGTCAATTTTTTTTTTAGTTTTTAATAATTAATGCTGCGGTTTTTTATAAATAACCGCATCAAATAAGGGTAATTAATGCTGCGGTTATTTTAAATAACCGCAGCAAATAATATTATAAGTGCTGCGTCAAAAAAACCGCAGCATTTGTTGGTTTTATATGTGCTTCGGCCATATGTGCTTCGGTACAATAACCGCAGCAAATAAGGTTAAATAACCGCAGCAAATAGACTTTTTTCTACTAGTGTAATCTAGTAAACGAGTAAGAGAAAGATTACACCAGAGGTTTTTATAACTAAAAAAGTGTCACTATTAAAATTATAAATTCATTACCACAATTATAATAAAAGCATTCAGCTAAAGGATACTATAATAAAATAAAAGGATACTATGATAAAAGAAATTGTCACTATAATAACCTTATGTTTCTTAAAACCAAGCACCATTATAATAAAAATATAAAGGTCACTATAATAAAAGTTGGGGTAACTCTAAGATAATTTGAAGTAACTATAACTACTACATCTGAAAAAGCTTTAAAAACACTTGTTCAATTCTATGCTTTCTTCGTTACTTTCTTGTTTTTTTTCCTTCTTTCTGCGACCTCCTTTGAAAGTATTCCACATTTCATCCTAAATGCTTGTAACTCTTTTAACATATTTGATCGTTGACGATTCAAGTCACAAAACAAAAGTGTTGCTCCTATTCTTGCTCGTGATACATGCTTCAATGGAGCCTAACATTGAATTATATAAACACATTATAATTATAAAATGATATCATATTATTAAAAATATAATAAAAAAAGATTAGTAAAAATCGTAACTGCTTTCAGGATTGGATTGTCAAAAACATTTGTTCCTTCAAAGTAGAGCATGTTAACCATAGTATACATAACACAATCAAAATTACTTCTGTTTGACTTCCAAGGAGTGTCAACTTGTTCCATTTTATATATTGACATATTATCCGCATTAGGAATCTTGTCATCAAGAAATGTTGCCAACAAATCGGCCTACAAACAAGTTTAAAACAAACAAAAATTCTTGGACAATATATAGTGAGGAATACAAGGAAAAGAACAAAAACAAAGCAAGGATAAAAAAATTACAATAGCGTTAGACAATTCTTCAATTTCAGTTTGAGACTCATCAGTATATTTCAAATTGTCAACCCATTGTATTATACCAATCTTCAAATTAGCAGCTAGTAAGAAGTAATGGCTATGCCTGAGTATTGAGACAAAAATTTGTACATTAAAGAGAAAATCATAAAAATATGATGAGAGCATCCAAAAATCTGTACAAACATAAACTATATTAATAAAAAATAATTTACTATAATAACTGTTTTATTAACTATGAAAAGGATAAAATGTTAATTTCTAAGAACTTAGGATAGCTATGAAATAGGAAAGGATACAAATTGTCATCTCCCTCCCGAGTTCTTTCTCTTTAAATTCCTAAATTTTATCATCCAATATATCACAATGTCTAAAGGTCTACTTCATGTCAAATCTGAATCATATTGTTTTATCATGCATTGATATCGAAATGATTCACCCTTTCATGTTCTTGGGGGTAATTTAAAAAATTGAAGGGTATCTTACCAGTTCAACTTTCTTCAAATCAACATAATTGTAAATCACATTCATCCAACTTTCCCAACTTTCATTTAAATGGTCCACATCTTGTGTTCCTTTGTTGGTCTCATGTGCTTGTAGTAAAGCACTCTGAAATAAATTAAAAATCAGTTATAATACTTCTAAACAATGCTTTTAAAATAAAATTTAAGAACAGTTAAAAAACCACTCACACTTTGGATAGCACCAAAGTAAAACTTTTTGGGTCCTTCTTTATTGTTCCTCTGATTCTCATTTAGTAATAAGGCCCAACAATCCACAACACTCATAAACGTGTATTATGAAGGCTCCCCTAAAGAATAAAACTCATGCCTAGGAATGTTATAAACATCTTCAAAATCTACCAGCAACTCACTGTTAAAAAAAAGATTAATACATAATATAAATAAAAAAACTAAAGGAAGAACAAAATAAAAGTGAAAATATTGTAAATTACTTACTTTGACTTAACACATAAGTCATTGATGAAACCATAATCAACAATTTCTTGTTGCATAATAGGCAGAGTCCGCATATATTTCATGTTCATCTTCATCAAGTGGGAAACAAAAAGAACCTTCTCCAAATTATTATCATGTAGCTCAAGTGAACACTTTGCTTTTCCAAACTTCAAAATACTATCGAATCCACTACTACAACTACTGCTTGTTTCTTGGGTAACCTCATTAATGTTTAGATCAGTTAAAACTTCCCCAATTAACTCATTGACATCCCTATCTTCAACGGGAAATGTCTCTACTCCCTTGTCAATTACTTCATCAAAATTCTTGTCTTCCACAGAAATTGCTGCTGCTACCTCCTCCACTATTTTATTATTTACATCACTATTCCTCACAGGAAATATTGCAAAATCATTCAACGATTCTGGGATTTCAGTCACCCGCTTAACCAACTCAATAATTTCATCAATAGTGCTTAAAACACTAGGATTCATAAAAAATTGTTGAGTTTGAGAAAGAGAAGAAGAAGAAGATCCAACATTTTCATTCTTAGCATTTTGTGACTTTTTCTTCTTTACTAAAAAATCAATAATCTTTTCCATATAAAAATCTGAAACCACTTTAGTGTCTCGCTTCAACAGAAGAAGATGCTCATGTATTTCCTGTATAGCATGTAATAAGTTATTAAGCATTTAAAGGTTCATAGTAGCAAACAGAAGCCAAGCAAGATTACTATATAAATATACAAAATAAAAAAGGTCACTATAAATATAAAAAAGGTTACTATAGATATGGTAAAAGTCACTATGAAGTCAGTTTGCAATTAAAAATGATGACTATAGAAATAAAAAAGGTCACTATAGAAAATAAAAGGTGGTTATATATTCAAAAAAGATCACTATACATATAAAATAAATGTAAATGGTAATTATGTATTTGTAACTACAATAAAAGTCGAAGTAAATAGTTAAAAAAGTTCAATAAAAAAGGTCACTATTTATTTTAAAAAGGTGACTATGTCCTATAAAAAGGTAACTATAATACACATTATAGTACTCAATAACTTATGATCACATCAGTGAGCAGATAGAAGGCAAGCAAGACTTTTAAATATATGAGTTACTATATATATAAAAGAGGTGACAATGTTGTCTAAAAAGGTAACTATAAATCTAGAAAATAAAAGAAGTTACTATAGAAATAAAAAAAAGGTCACTATATAAAATAAAATGTGGTTATATCTTCTATAAAGGTAACTATACAAATAAAATAAATGTAAATTGTAACTATGTATTTGTAACGACAATAAAAGTCAAAGTAAACAGTTAAAAAAGGTCAATAAAAAATAGGTCACTATTTATTTTAAAAAGGTGACTATGTTGTTTAAAAAGATAACTATAATACACTTCAGGTATACTCTAATCTTAAGATCACGTCAGTTAGTAGAATATTAAAGAAGTCACTATAGAAATAAAAAAGGACACGATAGAAAACAAAAGGTGGCTATGTCTTATAAAAAGGTCACTATAAATATAAAAAGGTGACTATATTTAGAGTTGTAAATACAATGGTTATTATAGCCTTGCAAAAAGGTCACTAAAGAAAGGACATAGTTTAGTATAGAAAAAAAAAAACTATGAAACAAAAAAAGAATACTATGAAACATAAAAAGGAAACTATGAGAAAAAAAATTTAAATTAACTGAATTAAAAAGGAAACTTACATCTTTTGCTAGACGATGAATATCTTCATTTGACTTTTCATCTTTCGGCAACAAGAACTGAATTTTTTTAGTAACATGAATCTCCTCTGAAGAGGTTTCATTTTCAACATGATTTGAAGTATTCTGATTTCCTTCTTCAAAATTACAACCTTCAATAAAATCTTGTTCTACATTCTCCTCATTAAACACTCCAATAACTTGCCCATTCATAAACTTCAAATGCTCACTAATGGGATATGTACTAGAAACAACAATCCCATTCCCAAAGAAGTTAGCTAATCCTTCCTCCTTCATTCTTAAGCTAACTTTCTTATCAGTCCAGTGTTTAATTAAAGGAGGAGAAGTTGATAAGCAAACACCCTTAAATCTTAACCGATGGAAATATATTGTTTGTAGCATCACAATGCAACCACAAAACTGTTGAACCTTTCCTTTTTTTATACTTCATTGTAGCCTCACACAATTGATCTAACACATACTTGCACCAATTAAATTCTCTAATTTGATCGACCATAGCAATACTTTTAACAATCTTTAGATAAATAGTACGGTTGTGTGTAGGAGCTAAAAAGGTAGAAAAAGAATGAAGTACAAAAAGTTGTTTAAATGCATCGTCTCCATCGATCATTTGTGGAATCACCTGCTCCACTAAAAAGTTTTGGTCCCTTTGATTTCCTTCTCGTTTTTTAGGACCAAAAAGCAAAGAAATAGTGGTGGAACCCCCATAATTTTTGGAATAAGAAGTCCAAAGTTGTTGTTGCTTACTCATATCTTCTCATTAAGTAGTTCCTCTATGCTAGACAACTTTAAAGAACATAGAGCTACTGAAATTTTTTTGGTGGTATGGTATATGGGTGTGGTTGTATTTTAGATTTGTAAACTTGTAGTGCTATCATATTTTTAAGATCATACTATCAACTATCTAACTTTTTATGCCCTTTTGTCCCGTAAAAAATACAGAATATAATACCTTCTAGATTTTCCATGAAAGATAACCAGATAATGTATGAACTTTTTCAATTTCCATGCCTATTTATACCAATACAAAAACAAGGCCAAAGTTGAAAAGCTTTGGGTATTCCTAAACTTACTCTATCCTACCTGAGAATGATTCGAATTTGGAAATAACGCAACCCAATAACGGTTCAAGAAAGCGTGTCAAGTTCCATAATCCATACTCGAACATTTTCCTATTTATGTTTTTCTTTGTTCCTACATTTTCCTATTTATATTTGAGTCCTTAATAACACATTGATAATTGCTATAGTCATACCTCATTAATAACATAGTACTAGGAACTGTGATGTGATTAACCATATGTGGATGCATTGTGGTGGAGTTTAATTCAAACCCAAAGTCACCCTTTACCAATAAGTCTAACATCAGGCTTAGAAAGATCTCAAATCACTAAGTTATTCAGCTCCATTCTCATAGGTAAACATTAAAACATACTTGAAGCGGGCAGGGAAGGCAGTGAAAAACTAGACAAAGAACTTCAGGTCTACTGTAAACAAGTCACCTTGCTATCAATGAACTTAAAAAGGTCACCATAGAAACTAAAAAGATCACCATAGAAATAAAAAAGGTTACTATAATATAAAAAAGGTCACTATTATAAAATTATTAGTAACTATAATCCGGTAATTTTATTTCTAAGTTTATAATGTAAAAAAAACATGTATTACATCAAATATGAAAAGAAATGGTCACTATATGTAAAAAAAAGGTCTCTATAAACTAAAAAAGGGTCACTATAGGAAACACATTGATTCATATTACACTAGAGGTCTACTGTAAACAAGTCACCTAACTACCTAGAGCAACAATAATGTGGCTCAAACATATATTCTCCTACAATCAAACACAATTAATGCAAAAACATAAACAACAACCTATACATATTGTGCTTATGATTGATTTTTATAAATTGTTCAACAATAAACACAAAATAACACAATTAAGGCTTATACTTCAATATCTAGTTAGAATTCTTATAATATTATACAATAATTTTGCTTCAGAAATATAATAATGTAAAATAAAATTTATACCGGAAGCTTCACCGACAACAACACCACGTTTATTGTCTCTAGTAGCACGACCTCCTCTTCTGTTGCCTCTGCCACCGCTGCCTCTCGAAACTAGACCACCATGTGTTCTCACCATTTCAAAACTTCAGAAAATACAAACAAACCTAACAATTAAAATCAAAAACACAAAATTATAAACAATTAACACAAATTAATTACGACATTGTAAGTAACTAACCGAAACAACACCGAAAATTGAAGCGAAAACACCTCCAACCACTATTGAAAACATCACAAAAAATTTGGGAAAAAAACTGAAAGGAAACACCGTGAATGGAGAGAAGAGGAAGGATGAAAAGAGGAAAGCACTGAAAAAATTGTAAAGCAAATGGAGAGAATAGCAAGGATGAAGAGAGAAAAGCAATGATGAAGAGCAAGGATGAAGAGAGCAAAGAACTTCGACTGAACCGAGGCAAGAAGGAAGAAATAGAACTGGGGCACTGAAAAAAGGGGAGGAATTAATGAAAACCGACAATTTATTCGTGGCCATTGATCAAAACAATAGAAGGATGAGATTGCTTCTCATCCTTCTTATTTTAAGAGGGCTTCTTATTATAACCTAAATCTAATATATATATATACACACACGCACACACACACACACACCCACACACGCACACACGCACACACGCACACACGCCCACACGCCCACACGCGCACGCACACGCACCCGCACGCGCACGCACGCACGCACGCACGCACGCACGCACGCACGCACGCACGCACGCACGCACACACACAAACAACACTTTAGCAAAAAGAAAAAAAAATCAAACAAAATTAAGTTAAGTTTAATAAAAGATAAGTCTAAAAAAGTAATAACTTTAGCAAAAGAAAAAAATAAGTTAAATTCAAATAAAATAAAATAAGTTTAATGATAATAAGTACAGTTGACGAGAACATAGATAAAAAAAAAAAAGAAGAAAAAAACTTAAGACAAAATAAGTTCAGACAATACAAGTTAAAATAAAAAAAAGTCCAAAATCTAAGCATTATATTATAAGTTGAACATTATTAAATTAGGATAATTGTTACGAAGGAATTCAGATATTTGTCATTCTTTAATTAAGAATGTAGGGGGTGAGTTTGACCCCTAAAAGTAGGCAAATGGAGGATCTGTTTCCTATGTAATATTCAGCATGTAATTAGTCTGTTATGCGTCGTATGAAAACCTTCGTCAATACAGTTATGTAGGTCTGAGATAATCTTTTGCTGGCTAATAACAACCTACCAATTAAGAATTTTCAAGTGTAATATCAATGCATTCATTCATTGATACGAATCCACAGGAACAAAATCAGTATGGGTTTAAGAGAGTTAAAAGCAGATATATACATTATCACACAAAATAAAATAAATACTACTTCTATGCAGGATTGCAGCCTTGCAGTTGCAGGTAGATCAGTTGGCACGGCCCCAGCTCCCCACTATCAGTCTATCATCAATAATATTGTCCGCTTGGTCAGGGATATCTGATCCATACCCTTGTTTCCCCTTCCTCTTTCCAGTTTAGGAGGGTTAGGGGCCTTAGGGCATATACGAGTATACGACATGCATGGGTGGAGCAATGTATGGAACAATGGCTTCAAATGAACCTACTAATAGTTATTTAGCAAACGTGTAATTTAGTTCATCCACTTGTTACTACTCCTTCCGTCCTACTCCTTATTTGTTTGTTATATTTGATTTTTCACGGTTTTAAAAATAGAATCTAATGTTTTTTCTTTAAATTTCATAAGATAAAAAATTATGAAAATTTGATATGCTAAAAATTTATATTGAGATTTATCCACTAAGATGCCACTTGAATATATTATTTATTATAATATAATTAAAATTTATAGTCAAAATTTTTAAAAGTTAACTCTAAATATAGAAGTATAGCAAACAAATAGGAAACGAAAAAGTATTACTTAATTACTCCCTCTATTTATTTTTCTTAATGTATAAGAAAAAAACATAGTCATATAGGGTTTTAAAGATTCGTCTCAATATATATTTTTCGAATATTAACTTTTATAATTTTTACAAACACACAATTAACAATATTTAAAATTTAAGTTTGCTTTGAGATCTGTGCAAAAAATAATGGGAAGAACAAAAAGAAACGAAAGGAATACATAATAGAGTGTCTGACTTAATTTGACACTATGTTTCGCTGATACATTAGTTCTTTACTTCTACTGTTCTGCACATGCTAATACTGTATGTATTTCACTTGACTTTTTTTTAATAAGACCAAGAAGGCGAAAACACTTGTAAATAATTGATGATTTCTTTTACTAAATAATTAGCTACTGCCAATGGAAAAAAGAAAACGCATGAACCTTTTTTTTGTTAAGGGTACATTGCTTATAGTTGGAGTACCGCACAATTTTGTACTCTTACTAAAAACATACAGTTGAGTAAAGTTATTGAGCATTAAATTAAACTAACTTTGTTGTGTACTAATTATGCTACAAATTTTACTTTGTATAGGCATGAGTTTGCACGACAAACATACAAAAGTACAAAAGACAATTTAATCGAATTCATTTTATTTTGTAATTGAAGTTTGATTTCTCTATGCTATTAAAACTTAAAAGTGTGTGGAGTCTAATTACTATATGCTATCAATTAGTGTGCTATGAGTCTATTGACCATTGTAAACATCGGAGAAGTAGAAGAGAAAGTTAAAGGTAGTTGATAATTATTTATGTGGAATTAAGAGCGATTTTAATTGTTGTGTAATCACCATTATAACCTTTCAACGTTCAACACTTTCCATTTTTGTGTTTATTGTTGAGTTGTTATTATTGTTTGTTGCATCGTAATCCTTTCATTCTTTTATTTTTGCACCATTTTCATTTATATAGTCAAAAGTTTAAAAAATTTGACCATAAATTCGCATCATGTTATAAGAAATAATATATTTAAGTGGATCTTATTAGATATATGTCAACGTAAGTTTTTAGAATTTTTCATAATATTTTTATTTTACAAATTTAGAGATGAAAACATTTTAAATCGTATTTTGAAAATCGTGAAAAGTCAAATGAGCCAAAAAAAATAAGGGAGTGGAGTTGTACAATTGGTACAATCATGATCTTAATAGACAAACAATATATAGAGAGAGTAAGACTACCAACGAGATGATGTCATAATTCTCCGGTTAAAGACGTTAAAAATACTCTTCATCCTAAGCCGACGCTGAATCCTTAATATAGATGAATTTTTGAAACTCTACCACAACTTCCACGTCCATCACCACTCATTTTTTGTTTAATGATTGTTGATTTCAATTTAATTCATATTGCTTGTTACCTATACTTTTTTTCAAAGTGTAATTTATGTGCATGACATTGACATGAAAAGATAAAGTTATATAATTTCATTGCAATAATTTTTGTTCTAGAAAAAATTAATGTAAAATTAATGTGAGAAAACAACTTACTTTTTTTCATTAAGTTTTGTTTGATGTAGATATAAATTACATGCTTTATTCGTGTCGTTATGTTCTTTACATTTGTTAATTGTTATGTGTGGTCTCTAAAGTACTTTTTAATTTTTACTCCATAATTATTAAATATCTTTAACTATCCATTAAAAAATTTTATTTAAATTTTATATTTAGAAAATTCACATCAAAATTAATTGAGTAAGATCCACGATATATTTTTCTTCTAATAAGTACAGTAAAATATTTGGTAATTTTTTTTACTTTGACCACGTCAAAAGTAAATGCCATAAGGGTTAACATAGAAAGAATAATAATTAAACATTAATTTTCTTGTTGATCCATTCAAATTAACAAATTTGTCAAAACTATTAAAACTAAGTTGTTGTACATGAATTCTAGAACAACCTATATATAATATATTACAGTGGCGGTGCCAGAATTTTTGCGTTTTGGGTTCGAAATCTATCGAATGAAGCAATATTCTACTATCTTAATATTCCAACGGTACATTTGAGAACAACATAGGATTAATCAAGTAATCAACATTTCTTTAACAATAAGCTATTTAACTAACATAGCAATAAACTAATTAACTAACATTGATCTAATCTCTTCAACAACAACAATAATACCCTAAGTGGCTAACAAGAATATTTGAACAATAACAACCATTAATCAACATTTTAAATTTCAAACCAAACAAGTGACCACAATTAATATACCAACACTTATGTCTCTTGTTGAATATGAACAACAATTAATCAAGTAAATCAACAACAATTATTGAAGTAAATCAACATTTCAAAATGACTAAATTCAAGTCATAATTCACATAATTCCCAATTCATAAATTCATATGATTCTCAAATCTCAATTCAAATCATAATTCCTTCATAAATTCACATAATTCTCAAATCTCAATTCAAATCATAATTCCCAATTCATAAATTCACATAATTCTTAAGTCTCAATTCAAATCATAATTCCCAATTCAAATCATAATTCCTAATTCATGAATGCACATAATTCTCAAATGAACAACATTTATTTAAGTAGTGAAGTAGTACCAATAGAGTGAGGCTGGGTCGGTCGACGGTTGGTGGGTGGTCGGTGAGTGCAGTACCAAGAGAGTGAGGAGCAGTGGAGCACCGAGCATCTGAGTAGGCGATCACCAGAGCACTTACTTTAGTTTTTGAGCAGAGTCGCGGAGGAGTAGACAAGGAGTCCGAAGAGAATATGCAGGACAGCAGGATTGCCAGAGTGGTGGCATGGTGCCGCCGTTTAGGGAGGTCCCACAGCTGGAAGTTGGGGTTGGGGTTGGGCTTTAGGGAAATTGAAGTATTGAAGTTGAAAAGAATAAGAGTCAGATGAAGAGAAAAGGGGGAAAATAGGAGAGGGGATCAACAAAGAGAATCGAACTTGTGTCTATTAGAATGCAAGAGTTATGCTTTACCACTGAGCTGTGAGAGTTGTATACATACAAAGAAGTCTGTTGTAAAATATATATATATAAGGTTTTTTTTTTGTTTAGTATGGGTTCAGTTGAATCCATTGAACCCATACTAAATCCACCCATAATATATTAAGCTTTACTATAATTGTTTTTCTATATTACTAGCTCAATATAATATCACCATGGTTGTTTTGTATTCCCTTTTCACTTAACCCTACTTTAAAAATAGCTTTACATATTAGTGAGTAGATTTCAATATTACTTAGATCTATATATGTGTGTGTGCATGACATATGAATAACTACATAAGAATGATTCAAACACCATTCAGTAGAAAATAATTGCTTTTACAAAGATAGTAAAAAAATCTCAATATAAATTATATACTCGTTTTTAGCTTAGAAATGTGAAAGGGTGAAGAGGATGTCAATCGTAAAATATACAATATCAATACTTGTATGCATGATACTGAACATGAAAATCAATACCTCCCAAAAAAAATAATAAATGACAATAAGGAAATCAATACGAGACTGCTTGATTACATTCCACGTTTCATATGGTCATTGAACTGTTATATGTATCTCTTACAAATTTATGAATGCTCTACATTATGTGTATCCTAGATGAATTCTTTTACCTATTAAATATGAAAACAATACAATAAATCCTAATTAAATAATATTTTTTTAATATTACAAATGACTTTTTGAAAATTCAAAAATGTGGTATTGAAACCTACTAAACAACTTGTATATTTATTTGGATCCACTATATGAATATGACCACTAATCTACCTTTTTAAAAAAAAATTATTTTAATGATAAGAATGTGAATATGGAAAAAAAATGGAAGAATTGACGAATGAGTCATTGAGAGCCGCCTTGATAGGAAACATAAGAATTTAGAAGCATGAAAACATTTTCATTTCACAAAATAAAAGATGGAAAGACAAGTGTTACGGAGTAGATGAGAAATTGAGAGTAAAGCACAGAGCTGATCAGTGGTCAATGTGGGGTCCATGTGACTAACTCGGATTAGTCCAATGCTTCTCCCTCTCGTTGGGTCTTCATTCTCTCCCCTTATTTCTCTCTACTTATAGCTTCTGTGTTTTTTTTTGGTGTGTGAATTTACAATATTACCCAAAACTCTTCGCCAAACTCAAAAGCCAAACCCATACACAGCCTCTCGTCTTTCTCTGTTTCTTTTGCCCACACAAACTCCACTCTTCACCCTCCTCAAAAAGGTTAAAACACACACTCCTCTTCTCACAGTAAAAAAAAAAAACAGAGGAGATAAAACAGGGCACCTAAAACAGAGCGAATTTTCATCTTTTTTTCATTCATTCGTTCATTTTTCTCTCAATCTGTTGGTGTATTTGAGGTGGGTTTTGTTTGAATTGATTGTGTAAATGGATTGTTGGACTCCATCTCTCAAGGTGGATGAGGAATTTCAAAAATTGGTCTTGCGTATGAATCCTCCAAGGTTGCAATTTTCTTCTTCTTTTTCTCCTTTTCTTTTTATTTTCTTAGTTTTTTTTGCTTGAATTGAAGTTGGTTGGATTCAATTTTATATAAAGTTTTAGAATTTGACTGAATTTATAGATTATTTTTTGGTTTTCCAATGGAAATGGGTTGAACTCATTTCATTAAAAAAAGAAAATGGTCCGATTTTATTGATTTTTTGGGTTTTAATATTTATTGTCGGCTGATTGCAGGGTTACGGTGGATAATACGTCAAGCAGACAAACCACTTTGATTAAGGTAATTTCCTCAATTTTTATTTATTTATTTACATTTAATTCTGAAATTTTAATGTTAAAAATAAAGTACGTATGAAATGATTTATTTTCTGTTGAATTAATTGTTGTGGTTGAGATTTTGTAGGTAGATAGTGCAAACAGGAGGGGAAGTTTGTTGGAGGTAGTTCAGGTTCTAATTGACATGAACCTAATCATCAGAAGGGCTTATATCTCATCAGATGGAGAGTGGTTTATGGATGGTGAGTTTGCATTCAATGTTCTGTTTCCTAATTTCATCTTAATATTGTAATTAAAATGATTAATTATGATGTTAAATTGTTAACGCATACACTTATGTGGCTTTTGATTTTTTTGTTATCTCTAAGTCAAGTGACTGTTTTTGTCTTATAGTGTTTCATGTCACGGATCAACATGGGAATAAGCTACTTGTATGTGAAGGTGATGTAGCTGAAAAAATTCAACAGGTAAATTATCTTGGAAAGTGAGCCGCTTTTAAAGGGTCATTTTGATGTGATTAATATGATGTGGCAGGAGTAGTTCATACAGCTATGTCATTAGTAGATACCTAATGGCAGAGTCATTTTCATGAATCACGAATGACATGGAAAATGTAATACTGTTACCTGTAGAAACATTTTTGTCTGCTATTAATAGCATTATGCACGTAGAAATAACAGCATTATGCATGTAGTATTAGGTTTCATAAAAATGTAATTCGTTCTGCCTTTGTTTGGATATAGTTGTCATTTTACTTGTTCAGATTACACTATATACGGTTTGTTTTGTTTGTAATATAACTTAATTTACTACAGCATACTACTTGTGGAAATCTAAGTTGAATCTTTTGTTCATGGTCCCAGATTAAGGTTTGGGTTTTATTTTTCATAATTCAAAGTTTGTGTTCAATAATTTTCATGGTTGTTGGAGCCCTTCATCACCTGAATGAGTGGGTTAAAAGTTTTTGCTAGTCTACAATCCAACTAGTAATTTTTTTCTTCAGTGGGTTGCATGTGAGCTCCTGGACTATTTTGGTTGGATGTGATTTGTGTAGGGTTCAGCACTGAGGAGATTACTTTGTGAAAGAAGCATGAATTTCTCATTTTTTTTTTTGTATGTGTGTTTTGGTGGTGGGGTGTGTGTATTGTTGTTGTTTGGGTGGGGTGGGGTGTAGAGTTAAATGTAGAGGACAAAGTGGGTGGTGTTCCCATATTCTTGGTTAAATAAGCTAGTTTCTCACAAGATTGTGTCCTACATCTTGGACCATGTACGAGTAAATTTCCAGATCTTTTGTGGGCAGGTATTTAAGATTCATGGAAAATACATTTCTTTCTTTTCTAGCAAAACTTGTACACTTTAACAAGTTGTGGTTCCTGTCTTACTCTATTTAATTAGGATTCAGCTGTATTCAGAAATAAATTGTGCTTTTATGACCTAAGTTCAAGTAATAGTGCACATGAACATCTCAGTGAATGAATTGTCTGAAATTATGTTCTAACCCTTATTGAGGAGTCCATATAGCATAAGTTATAGCAAGTACATGCTTCACTAAAAACATTTTAATGTTTTTGCTGGTCCTTTGTTGATTTCTAGTCCTCAAGTAGCTAACTGATTGTCACACCGCAGTCACTAGGACCGAGAGCACGTAGCTTTCGATCAAGGAGATCAGTAGGCATGCAAGCTGCTGTAGAGCACACAACTATAGAGCTCACAGGAAGAGATAGACCGGGCTTACTCTCAGAGATATTCGCAGTCCTCACAGCTCATAAATGCAACGTAGTGGCAGCCGAAGTCTGGACCCACAGTTCAAGAATGGCATCGGTTGTTTATGTCACCGATGAAGCTACAGGGTCTGCTATTTGTGATCCCGATCATCTTACTAGGATTGAAAACCTTTTGCTCGCAGTGCTGATGGAAGATCGTAACAAGAGGAGCGCTAATACTGTAGTCTCAGTTGGAGGCACTCATACTGAGAGGAGGTTACATCAGATGATGTATGCTGATCGTGATTATGATATGATGAACTTAAATGGTGTAAATACGGGGTCTAGCCACCCAAGAAAACCTCTTGTAACAGTGGATAATTGCTCTGAGAGGGGGTACACTGTTGTAAATTTGCGTTGTCCAGATAGACCCAAGCTTCTTTTCGATACAGTTTGTACTTTGACGGATATGCAGTATGTGGTTTACCATGCCACACTCATAGCAGAAGGCCCAGAAGCTTATCAAGTAATTCATATGACTTGTTCTATGTACGTCATTTTTTGCCGACTTATGATTGTTATGGTACTAAAATCAACCTATTCATTCTACAGGAATATTATATAAGGCACACTGATGGATGCCCCATTAGCTCAGAGGCAGAGAGGCAACGCCTTATTCATTGTCTAGAGGCCGCTATAAGTAGACGAACTTCTGAGGTAGGAGTTTTACCTTTTCCCCCACCCACCGCCTATTGCTGCCCTGTATTGAGAAAATTTTGTATGTTTTAATGGACAGGGTATAAGGTTGGAACTCTGCAGTGATGATAGAGTTGGGCTACTTACTGATGTAACTCGAATATTCAGAGAGAATGGCCTGTCAGTCACCCGAGCAGAGGTAACTACTCAAGGATCTCAAGCAGTGAATGTATTCTATGTGATCGATTCCTCAGGGAATATGGTGAAAAGCGAAACAATTGAAGCAGTTCGAAAAGAGATAGGCCTGACGATTCTCCGGGTAAAAGAAGATGAGTACTCTAAATCCCCTCCTCAAGAAAGTGGAAGGTTTTCCCTGGGAAGTCTCTTCAAAACAAGATCAGAAAAATTCCTCTACAACTTGGGGCTCATTAAGTCATTTTCTTGAGCAGCTTGATTTTGAAGTAGTGGGCATTAGCCCTCTGTATAGATCTCTTCTAGGTTGTTTGGGCGCGCAAATCAATTAGGTTTGACCAAAAACGGCAAGCTCTTAGTAGTAAAAAGCTTTTAAAGCTGATCTTCTGTTCATCTGTGGTTCAGCCACAAAAGCTTTTCTTTGCAGTCCACATCCTCATAAAGTCTCCTTGCAGAATATATATCTTGTAAATTCCGTCAACTTCTCATCCTTTAAAATGGAAGGAAACTGTAAATGCAAATTCATTCTTGTCACCTTATTTCAGTGTCTGAAGTGTTGGATTTGATTTGTATAGAGTATTCTTGTTGGAGATGCCGCCTTTCTTTGGATTGTTTTGTCATGGGAATCTGGAATCTGGAATCTGGAATCTGCCCCAACCCCAACATTATTGACAAGTTGACAATGACTTAAATGTTTTTCAAGGCAACTTTAATACAGTTTTAACTGTTAAATAGTCCGTCTGTACCTTTTTTTTAGGGCAAAGGAAAAACAGAAAACAATCAATCTAGGCACGTAATCTAGCCTGAGTAGCTAGGTCATGAACCCTTGAAACCAAATGATCTATCTACCTTAATGCAAGAGAAGACTCGAGTATTTCTTGTCTGATATTCGACCTTTTGGTATATTACAGACCAACGAGAATAGTCAGCTATCCCATAAGAGGATGGGTCACAACTCGCAAAGTCGCAAGGCATCTCAAAATAATTCAATGGTTCAGGAATCAGGATGGCGTTTATCTTTTATTTTTATCACTCTCATTTATCATAAAAATAAGTGAACTAAATTGCTCATAAAAACCAAAAGTTTTACGAGATACTTCTTTTTTATATACAATCATGAATCATTCATTTATGCACATCTAAAGAGCATAAATAGGGAAATATTTGTCATACGGAGCAGGTTCCAAGCAGCATCCTTCTTCTATGTGTGTATTCAATACACACAAAAAAAAAAAAAAAAAATCCCTTTTCCACGCACAAAATTTAGTCTGCGAGGAGAAGAAAATGCGGAGTAATACTACACAAAAAAATACGCATAAAATTTACTACTACTACATACTACATCCTTTTATCTTGGAAAATGCCAAAATTTAGTCTGTGAGAATTTTTGTTTGCATGCTTCCCTCCTCTCTTCCCCTCTCCTACACCATTTTCCTAATTTTCAAAGTAGCACTTGAAGTGAGAAAGTCTTGCTGATGCTATGTTTAATTTGTACGTCTAATTTTGTAACTGTATTGTATCAATCACATCATGTTGCATCTTTTTGGTTAGCATTATTCTTGATTTTGTTAAGATACTGAGAACTTATTATGCAAGTGTAAATATAGAAAAAGTTGTGAGCTATCATTTTTCTGCTAATGTGTTAAATATGTCGAGTACATGATATGATACATTAAATTTATCTTGCTACCGCTCAACTATCATTTGTGGTGATGTTTCTCAAGCAAATGATTCCTCTTTGTCTGAATGATTATAGTTCTGAATGTATGTAGCGCCATTGCATTCCTTCTCTATTACTTCAACTCAATCGTAAAGACGAGTTCTTGAATCTCAACTTTTTACGCTAGTTTCTAGTTTTCTACGGCTCATTTTTGTGACTTTGTTTCTGACCAAAGCTAACAATTTCGGGTATGATTGGCAAAATGTGCATGTTTGTCTGCAAATGGTTTCGAGTGTTTTTTGTGTAACCTGGCCATATGCAAAAAGTGGAATAGAGGATTTGGATTCAATTTAGGAGCAATTAATTTTAGGTGACCTCTGAAATCTGAAGAATACAGTTTAATTTTATTCAGATAGAAAATTTCATGCAGAGCTTCTGTTTGGTCAAATTTCAGAGCACTTTTAAGTGCAGGTTATAATATTCACTAAGAAACTTCCTTTCCCATGCTGTCCATGATTAATCAGTTGTTTCCATGCACTTATATAGGTTAAAGTTTAAATAATTTAGAAAATATTATTTATATGTTGACATTTATATTATTATTACTTACATATTAAAAACAATCGAGCTTGTTCATGAGTTCTTCTATTTAGTTTGGATTTGTTCGATTTGGTTCATTTAAGTATCGGGTGAATCCGATTTCACCAAACTTTAAGTGATTTAAATTTAAGGTACTCTGTTCAAGTTTTGTTCTTTTTCGACTTGCTTTAACAATATAACTTATTCATATAAAATAAATTTTTTTCTAAGTTTAGACAAAAAAGTTTAGTTAAGTGTAAAGTATATAAAATATTAGATGCTTATCAATCATGATAAATCAATAATAATTTCACCAAAGTAAAAAAGGTCTCCCTAAACCCATCTAACATTAGGTTTTGCTTTTTTTTCGAGTACAAATGAATTAATCTATTACTCATTTAAAAAAAAAAAAAAAAGACGACTAAGAGCAAAAATTGAAGTCATAATTTTTTGGCATTTAGTAACACATTGAGATTACCAATAACTTTTTCTCCATGCCCATGAAGCTCCTAATTTAAAAAGTATATACTCTTCATTGAGTAAAAATACATGGATTCATCTTAGGCCACAGACCATGGATTAACAACTTGCATTTCTTGGGATCTTCGCCCTTTCCTTAAAAGCTTTGTCATTGTCAATTAGCATTACATCTTATGTCATCTGCTCAGTAAGTGGTCATTAATTTCTCAAGGTGGCACTCATCATAATGCAATTATCCATATTGGTAAGGACATACCAATGGTAGAAATTTAAAGTCTCTTTCAAGAGCAATTGTGGTCCTTTATCAAGTTTTACTAAATTGATTATATTATTGTTCACTTCTACTAAGTGTAAGTATAACAACACCACTATAACAAGGATTTATTGTAATTTTTTACGTTCAAATATTTTTCTTTCAAAAGAAGTTCTTATAGAAATGAGGTAAATTTTGAGGGACAAAGACAGTATAAAACTTACATCTTGAGATAGGACGGAAATTTCATACAAACAAGGGTTCGAATTTCAATTTCAACTCAATGAATATAGTTCACAATGGATGCGATTGCGGATATATCTAAGACTAAATGATAGATTTGTTGTAGAATCCAACAATGCAAACACTAAGACGAGAACTAATAGAAGAAAAAGTCATTTTCAAGAATCCTGAAATAAATCAATAGGGGTCCTACTTGATGTAGTGGGCTTATGGATTAGTTTTCACTACTTTTAGTAAAAGACAGCTCAAAAGATGGACCAGCAGACCAACTTGAAGAGTATTTGTGTTGGAACTCTTGGAAGACGACATTACCAATTGTCGAAAGAAAACATGGGACTATGGGAGGATGGCGTCTATTCGGAGGTTGTGGATCAGATTTGACGTTACAAATTTACAATAGACAGGGATGGGAAGATTCATATGCAGTTCTCAGATTGATGCGTATTTAAAACTTACGCCCCGTTTTAACAGTGGAATATTTGTCCTTTTATTTATACTCAGGTATTCCTTTTATCTCTTAAAGATTGCACTATTTTTATTTATATTGTCAAAGTTTAAAAAATTTAACTATAAATTCTCATCATGTTATAAGAAATAATATAGCAAGTGAAATTTTATTGGATATTACAAATTTAGAGATAAAAATATTTAGAGAAATTCTCATCATGTTAGAGATTGCGAAAAATAAAATGAGGCAATCTTTTGAGGGATGGAGAGAATATATTGTAACAAATTTTATTATGGTTTGCAAAGTACATCTTAATTTTATATCAAATAAAATGTTAAAAATCTTAAAATTTGAGGCACAATGAATAAATTGAAAAGTGTTCTAAGAAACAAGAGAGAGTAAAGAGCAAGCAACAATTGTTGAGTAGCCCAACTAGAGAAGCAAAACTTAAATAAGGAACTATTTTTGAAGAACAATTCCTAATTTACAAACAATGATTCAAAATTTATTTTTCACATTGCTGAAACAAAGTATGGGGAATTTACCATTTGACCAGATTATGGTATAGTATAAAGTGCTAATGTACCCTTTAATTTAGACCTTTATTCATCCAAACATGCCCACCTTGTGGAGATAGTCTCAGAAAGTAATCTTGTAAACCAAACTCATATACGGAAGAGGCAGTACCTGTTTGATAGTATTTATGTGAACAAGAAACTCCTCTCTCTACCAGCAGCATTCAAGGGGATATAGGCACGACATTAATATCATTTCATGGATTCATCAATAGAAGTCCAGCGGACGGCCGCTCTATGTCGTGGGAAAATGTGACAGAAATAATTTGTGGAAGTGTCATCCATGGATCATTTATTAAACGTTTTACAACAATATAGACATCAGTACACAATACGAGAATGCTTGTCCACCAGAAGATCTCTTATGAAATAACGCTACAAAATATTGTGGAACGTTCTCTAGCGCCAGATACATCGAATTGGGTGTAGTCTTAAACTGCTAAATTTCTCTATCCCAAAAAAAGGAGCAAAACTAAAGTGCCACTGATGAAAAAAAGTCAACAGGAAGGGGCAAAATCTAAAAGCCTGCAACAAGGGGTAAACCATTCAGATACCGCAAATATGTATCAAACCACTGGAAGCTCGCCACAATCACTGATGACAACCTTCTTCTTTGGCCTGTCACCTCTGTCTGTCTCCTGTGATTCAATTAGCTTTACCACATCCATGCCTTCCAGAACTTGTCCAAAGACTACATGCCTCTTATCTAGCCATGGTGTCTGCCAGAAAACAAGCCCAGACTTATTACAAAAATTAAAATGAACTCCAAACTTAGTCTGCAGAAGAAGGCAGCGTTTTCCAGCAAACAAAGGAACAGGAATTGCAATCAATATAGATGAAAAGGCTTACAAAATACAACTAATCCCTATGGGCTGGTGTAAATTGTATCTGTTGCTACTTTAAAAATTTACGATGCTTGAAATAGATGGAGGAAAGAAAGCTCTTGAAATTTATCCAGAAATACAAACTTACGGCAGTTGCATGTAAGATCTTATACTGAAAAATCTCACTCAGCAGTGTTACAAGCTATGGAAAAATAAAGGAGTCTTGCACGACATTTGACAAAAGCATAGGGGTCATACGCCAGTTAAGCATAGTTGATGGTTGTCTAGTGTTACTGCTGTTATAAGAAATGAGCCCAATGTTTATTATTCCATTTACACCTAATATTTGTAGCACGAAGTAAATATAAAAAAAAAAAAAAAAAAAAACCCAAGTGCCATTCAACAAGTATCATGTCACAGTCCATTTCTAGCTTCTGATATACTACATACATATTTAAAATGTATGCCTCAAATCGTATTCTCAAATAGTTACCAAGAATACCAACTCTAGTTTTACGTAGCTCATTTTTGCATTCTTAACTGTTCCAACCAAAGACTTGGCAGGATCCATAGCAACAATTGAGACACTAAGAGAAGCACATAACATGTTCAGGGAATAATTTAGAATGACGTGTTTATAAATTTTTCTTAGATTCACTGTGCAACAAAGATTTCTGAAACAGAAACATATTAAAGGTACATATGAATGGAGTACCTTCACAGTGCAAATAAAAAATTGGCTGCCATTGGTATTGGGGCCTGCATTTGCCATGCTAACAATTCCAGGTCCGGTATGAGCCACTGCGGAAAATTTTCACAAACAAATCATATATTCATGAGATAAGAAACAGCAAGCAATTCAGAACTAGCCTTTATCATACCAAATTTCTCAGTGCAATTCAATAAATTAGGATTCTCTTTAGCAATATTATAATCCTGAACCAATATCAACTTACATTTGAAGTTCTCATCCTTAAATGTACGCCCATAGATGCTTTTTCCTCCGGTTCCCTGCAAGAAAAAGTCCACTTTCAGGGTTCATGTGAAAAAACATAAGGCTGAAAAGGCTGTTGATGGATAACCACAATATATTCTTGCATTTGCCTCCATAAAGAGTAAAATATTCACTACTGCATTATACATACAAATTATATAGTGAACAAAACAACAACAAAAAAAAACTTGTATGCATCCAGCAATACATTAGGTAACATAAGAACTAAGATACTCTGATAGTAAGTTGGCAAAGACATGGAAAACAAAGAGGATACTTAACAAAAGATCATTACTGACTAAAAGCTAGTGAAAAATTACAAGGTACAAGTAAAGAATGATATAGACCTCATACATCACTACATTAATTTCTAGGAGACATTTAGCTGTTACCATAAGTCTACAATATTTAGAAAATCAGGTCAAGTCATTATCATTACCTTGCACTCTTTTCATAGGTGGAAAATCCCCGGACACATGTATGGATCCGAGTGTCGGGTACGTAAAAACTGAAATTTTAAGACACAGGGACACTATCATACTTTTGGACACGGGTATGGGGATATCACAATAAAAAATATATATTCAGGATTTATCTTTAATTTTTATGTTAGTTAAAAGCTCCAAAAATATTCTTTTTAAGTTTGAAGGAAAAAGAGTAAGGCTAATATTGAGCAGTCTACACTCAACAGTTTCAATCATCATAGAAGCCCAAACCTAAAAAAAACACTCAGAAAAAAGGTCCAACAAAACACATCCATCCTCTCATCAAACACCTTACTCTACACCCTACTTCAAAGCCCTAACCCTCCCACAACTCCACCGCATATCACCTCTTTCTCTCAACAACCGTTGTACACTCCTAACTGTGGCGTCATAGCTCGACCCATCGAAAGTATGGACGTCTTCGTCCAAGTCACTGGAGGAGAAATCAGCACCGCCTCATCACTAGCCCTGAAAATCAGGCTACTGGCATCATCTATCCCATTTTCCAGCCACTACCAGTTATGAAAGGATGATGTCGACTTGTTAGGCGGACCACCCACATATCGGGCTGTTGTGAACCTTCTACCTTCCTTTTTGCCACTTTCTACCACCCACCATTTTCCTACAACAGTAACACATCTTCCACCTTCCTTTTCCTCCTCCTACGTAACCACCCATGTATCCGGCACGTATTCCGTACCTGGATCAGTCTCGTGTCAGGTCGGCCCCGGTGTCAGGCCCAAAACTGCAATGTCAGAGTAACACAGCTTAGCATACCAAATGAACCAAGCCATATCCTAAGTGAAGGTATTGTTAGCAGAAATGCCAGGTTGGATCTGCAGTAGTCAAATATGGAATCGTGAGTGGTATCTCTAAAGAAGCAGTATCTATAAAGAATCCCACATGACATCTCCAATTAAAGTGTCAATTCACAGTCCTCCCAGTAATCTTCTGTATTCCTACATGACTACTGATAAGCCAGAAATAGTCAAGATGAATACGGCATCAGGTAACAACTAGCCATTCATAGGCCTCTTCAAGTATACTGCGCCATTCAACATGATAGCATGTGACTAGACACAGAACCTTGCTTTCTGAAGTGAACGAGACCATTCATACTTCTGCTTAATTTGTTTTACAAAATAAGTCCATTATGACTTTTGAAAATCATGCAATATGAAATAAAACCCCTTAAATAGTTATATTCCATTTAGTGATATCCAAAGTAGTCCAAGTTCCAGCACAAGTTTTCTATTTCACACACCAATCTAGAAAGCTAACCAAATGGCAAAGCCAAGGCATGGCTTCCTTCCAAGGTTGTAAAAATGGTTTGGCTATTACCATTCTGCTAGTCAATTTTTAAAGGTAGAAAAAGTCAAGGGAACTTAAAGAGCTGCAAGATATAGCTCCAATCACCCTAAAGGCCTCCCGTAGTACCCATGCAAAAAACCACGAGGTCTTAAATTTTGATAATATCAAGTGATCTTGTGGGATGCATCCATGGGTCCTAAGAAATGGTATGGAACCGTAAATAACCCACAAATTCATGCTTAGAGCCTTCTAGGCTTTATTAGAGATTGAATACGAACGTGGAAGCATGGGGAAACTAAGAATAGTAGACAGCTGATTCTCTCACATCTAAAGGTGCTTTTAGGTACTATAAAAAAGAAGGCAACAGTTTTCTGTCACTCAATATGCAGTTAAGAGGTTATTATAGAAGAATTGATTGGTGTTTTCAGATTTTTGCCACATTTATAAAATTTTAAAATCAAGTATTGTTCCATACTCGCACTATAAGATACAACACAACTGCAGACCCCTTACTAGCCTCAAAAGCGGTGATGACAGATGATTACATCGCAATAACAATATAATTGATCAAACAAAAGAATAATTAATTGTATGTGCAGAAAGAGTAAGAATAACATGGAAGTTAATGTTAAAGATATCAACATCCTAGATGCTGAGAAGTGAGAACATACATTCCCCTTGTCAAAATCTCCTCCCTGAATCATGAAATCCTTGATTACACGGTGAAAGGTGGAGCCTTTGTAACCAAAGCCCTTTTCTCCTGAAATTCAAAGCAAGACAATTACTAAGTTTCAAACGTTCAATTCTCAAGTAACAAATTACTTTCCATGCAACAAAGCCAATAAAAAAAAAGAACTGCTTCAAGAGACAAACAAACCTGTGCAAAGAGCTCTGAAATTCTCAGCAGTTTGAGGCACATCATCACCAAATAGACCAATCACAATCCTTCCAACTAGCTTTCCTACCGGATTGCCAATGCTCACATCGAAATATACTTTATTCGTGACTTTGGACGGTAACGGAGTAGTCTCCTGCAAAGTAGCCTAAAATATTACAACACCTCATAAACAATTAATTGCTCCTATATAGTCACATTGCCCTAAACCTCATATGAATAGTCTACCAAGATATTTCTGCATAAGCATTCAAATAGAATGAAATTGCCGATATTCTATATAACCTATCCATCACCGGACAAAATTACGAGTTTTCAAACGTACATTGAACAAGTTGTAGCATCAACAGTTTGATGATCTCACATCATTATGAACTAAAATATGATAATCGCATCGACATTGAAGACTGATTTTATCTTAATACAACCAAGTAAGAGAAATTGTCCAAAAATAGCATATGAAAACTAGGTTTTCGGCTAATCAAATACATTACAGTAGTAGCAAGAGGAAGAATTCTTCTCTGACCTCAGCGGAAGCTTGAACAGAGGTTAGAAAACTAGGTTTCCAGCGAAGAGGAGGAGAAGAGCACGTGAGGGAGAAGTGACAGAAGGAGTTAGAAGACGACAGAGGACTCCTAGGAAGCGTAAGGAAACTCCGAGCAGCGGTGAAAGTAACGGCGGAGGTCACCGGATTTGCGCTTCTTTTGCCGGAAACTAACGGAACATGTGCCTGAAAATAAAAATCAGTGCAAAAAATGTTGATAAAACATTGAAGTAATGAAAAATGGGAGATAGAGAATTCTAGGGTTTTATACATGGGTTGCGAAAGAAGCCGCCATTAATGAGAGTATGATTCGAGTCGAGAGCAGTTGCTGTTGTTGGGCTAAGGGAGAAATCAGAAATGTGAGACGGATATAACAAGAGAAAACTGGTAGGGTGAACCGGTAATGTTCTATATTTTTTCGAGAACCAACCAATAAAACAACAGTAATGTAGACGGAATTTAATATTAGATCTTTGATATTATCCTTTAAAACTCTAATTAAAATAGTTAGTATCCACTAAAATTTCATTTTAATACCCTTTTTGTTTGTTTCTTTGTACCAAAGTATTTGAATTTATGGCCAACAAACATCCTTGTAATTTACTAATTACTTAATTAGGGGTTAATCTACACATGCCGACTATCCCAATAAAAGTTATCCCATCAATATACAAAAAGTTGTCCTTCAATACAATATACGTCAATCTTTATCAACTTTTAAAGGGTAACTTTTGTTATTTTAATAGATCACTTTTACTGTTGCATCAATAAAATATTTGATTGACACTGATACCAACAAAGGCCCCCTAATCACAGTGGATAATGGTACAGTATCCAATTCTTGTAAACACCCAAGATGTATGGCCCAACGACTACAGTTTTTACGAGCTAAGTTTTGAGGTATATTTTTCAATGGCGATACATGGTAGTGTTGGTGCGTTTATATTATCGCCAAGGTAGGTGGGAGTTGTTCATGTCGACTTTAGAGTTACAATAGTCGAATTTCAGTTTACTTGGGGATTAATATCTTTCACCTAATCATTCGAACTTTAGAGTCCTCTATCAAGAAGGTAAGAAATGCACCAAGTTCTTATGTGGCATCGATAGCACATTTTTAGAAGGAATATTTATCAGAAAGTACCTTTTAAATGTCTTATTTGGCGAAAAACACCTTTTTGATTTTTTTGGTTGGAAATTACCTATAAAAAAAATTTGATTGTGAAAATCTACCTTATGTCGGATTTTGCGCATTTTGACCCACCCACATGACTATTTTCTGCCAATATTTCTAGAAAATTAGGAATCCTAAATTTTATGTACATGAAGAATTAGGGAAAACTAAATACTTGAAAATTGAGGAACCCTCATGTTTACAAAACTCATGTAGACATATTAAGGAAAATAACTACTGTCAATATTGTGGGGTGTTTGAGGAAATTATATGTCATGCGGTTTTTACATTCCCCTTTTCTTGGAAGATTTGGGAGGCAAGTAAGTTTTATGAGGTAATTCAGGAAGCAAATATCAAGGAGTTTAATACGTTCAACTCTCGTATGGTGGACAAGTTTTAGCATCATAATATGTGTATCTTTTCTACTATTTTTTAGGCGGCATGGACCAGCAGAAATAAGGACTTGTTTGATATGGCTACCCATGATTCACAGCATATGGCGGTTGGTTTGGTTAGGTACGTGATGGACTACAAAAAGTATTCAGTGTTGGTGCATGGGGAAATACAAGAGGGTAGTGTTGGGAGCAACAGCTATTGGAGGAAAACACGGGAGGGGGTTATCAAGATTAATACTAATGCGGCAATCATGAATGAGAGGGTTGTGGGTTTGGGTATGGTGGCAAGAAACAGCAGAGGTAATATTGTTATTACAGGCATGAAGCGTATAACAGGTAAATGGGAGCCTAGTTCTACGAAAGCAACGACAATGTGCAATGGATTGGAGTTGGCTATACGCTTTGGTCATAGACATGTCTGGTTGGAGAGTGATGCCCTCAGTATGGTCCAGAAGGTGCATAAGAGACATGTAGGTCTTACTTATACTCATGTTTATTTCTCATTTTGTTAGTTTTTTTGATTTTTTTTCACTGTTGTCTGAAGTCATTGGGGTGAGGACACAGTTGCTCACTTAGTAGCAACTTCTCTACTCTACGGCTAATAGATCATATGGGTTTCTGCAAGCCGCCTACTTCATCTCTTGTTTGTTTTTCTCACAAGCAACTTCTAAAAAAAAAGCTCACTAAAAACTGCATTTCCTGTGTTTGCATTGCAGCAACGATGCTGAAGATCTGACCTTTTCAAATGAATCAAATCTATTGAAGTAATCTCGATTCCGAGAGGTGAAAATTTGAATGGTTCATGGAAATATGGTCTTATTTGTCCTCTTAACCATTCATGGGTGTATTGTTATGCTACTTTAACTCATCTGACATAGGTTTTTATATGGAAATAAACTTGATATTTACTTTATAACACAAGTGCATAACTAAACTATACTAAATCATCATCTGCTAGTTATTTAACTTCCAAATTCGTAAAGAAATATTGCCCTTCAACTTTTCGTTGTGATTACTTAAGAAGTACAAGAGTTTTGTTAGAAAAATTCAGATGATTCAAATGTGGAGTGATGAACATAGAATTCTGTTGAATTTAGTATGTTCACAACCAGATTGCTCAATACTTGACTGGACCCATCAAAACAAGAATCCGAATGTTTATCGTGCCTGTGAGAGATAACTGGTAAAAATGCACGAATTTCTACAAGAAAGAAAACTATAGGAAGGAAAAATCCAACTAAACAAAAGCCGTGACTAAGATGTACTAATTAATTACTTTTCATTCAGCTACTTTTCAGGTAACAAGCTCAGTATGTACATCGATGACCTCTACATAGGCACTCATAAACTAAGTTACCCAAAGACTAAATCAGCCCTTTTATCCCCCCTTTTCATGAACAGGTAAAACAGGGTAATTGGCCGGAAAAAACAATGAACTCCCAAAAAGAGGGAAAAAGGCTTTACACCAAAAACGAAATCTGTACACTTCTTGGTAGACCTCAAGAAGAAAACCTTAGGTACAAGTATACGACAAAGTCACTACGGAACAAAAATAAGGCTACTCTTCTAACCTTTGAATCTCACCCATCATGATACGATTGCTAGTGACCTTGAAACCAAGAAGAGCTGGATCAATCTGCCTTCCTTTCTTACCCTTCTTCTTCCCACTCTTACCACCCTGGGTAGCATCAGCCAATTCTGAGGCACCTATCCCAAGTGACTCAGGTTGAGGCGGCTTCATAGCATTACTCTTTAACATGTCTATGAATGATGTCTCTGAAACATCCGAGTCGCTACAAGAATTAGTCCGTCTGAAACGCATATCCTTTTTGGTAGAGATGTCAGGAGCTTGGACAACAGCATTTCCTCCAAAGTCCCGTCTTCCACCTAAAAATTGCCATATTAGAATCAATATATAACCAAACACTAAAAAAGGCACATAAACAACCTAGCAAGTAGCATCACTATATATATATATATATATATATATATATATATATATATATATATATATATATATTTGGTTGCACTTTCTTTTTGTTGGGCTGTTTTGAAAAATTGTTCCATTTTCACTTTAGGCAAATTCTTATTCATCAAATGACTAGTACATCCTCAATTATTATTGCTCACTCACCCCATCTCCATCCCCACCAAGTATGTGAAGCACCCAACCCCATTACTATCTCTTTCTTCCATCAACCCATTACCACCAAAACACCATCAACCCCCCACCAAAAAAAAAAAAAACTATTTTGGCGATAAGCACAGGTGTTCTCCAGTGAGGCGGCAATAACCACTTTTTTCTTTCATACTTCTTCCAACTCATTTTCTGCTGTTATCTTCCGCTAAGTAGTGAAAACCTGGTCCCGTTGTCAATGTCGCAAAAAAAAAAGTAAAAAAAGTACTTCTCTTTTTTAACTTTTTAAGAAAAAATGGTGATTCAAGTGGTGGGTTTGGTGATGGGTTAGTGGAATGCTTGGTGATGGGTTAGAAGTGGAAGGCTTGGTGGTGGAAAAGAGGTTGGACTAGGTGGTGGAATTCTGAGGCTGGCTTGGTGGTAGTTGTGATTGACTGGAAAAATGTGGTGGTGGTGGGTGGCTGATGTTGGGTGGGGTAATGTCAGGATTGTAAATATGCAGCCTCTGCTCCACTTGTCTCACCCAATGTAACAAATAGTTATGGAACAAATAAAAAAAGTACAATTGTATAAACTGGACTTGCATCCTACACAACTTGATCAAAAAGCTTCAGAAAAGTACACAGTATGCAACAAGCTGACACAATCACCAGGATTTTGATCAAGTTCAAGCTTGAATCAGGGAAAAATGACATCAACTCAAAAACAATGGACCAAAGAATGAATTCCCATAAGATACAAAATAGAAAAAACCCTCTTAAAAGTCATGGTACCAGTACTACCCATAAGACCCCAACATTTACCACCTAAGATACCATCAAAATATAGAACACAAAGAAGTTCTAATGGTGATAATTGTCAAAGTAATCCTTTCATCCCAAAAGTATTAAAACTTTTTAATTTACACTATAGCTTCTTTCCACCCATACAAACATTCCCAAATAACTTCCAAGTGCATAATTTCAGATGTTTTACTGTCTTTATGGCCCAACGAGAATAATAGCAAGCAAGAGGGCCAGAATAACTTGAATAAACCTTCATTGAGTTGATAAAGTGGACAGATACACGTACCATCAGGAATCCCAATTGATGAATTCATTACTTTGGTTGGAGCCTCAACTGCTAGATCAGACATTCCCTCTGGAGATGATAAAGGACGAGACACAGGTGGACGTTTAAAAAAGAGATTTTCTGACCCTCTGGAAAGAACAGTCGGAACCCTGCATCATTGACACAAACTTAAGAAAGGGAAACATTAAACAGAAGCTTAAGATAAGAGTTCAAACAAAAGGAGCCTATTCTACTGAAAAGCAGAGATAATAAACACCGCCAATTGAACAATGTTTTCTACTATAAAGTCATAAACACACGACAATGAACTAAAACCTGAGGAGACACATTTGCAAATTCCCAAAGGTTACAGACGCTGTAACACAAATGTCAGTAAGTATCAGAGAAGTGAAGTATTTTCAGCACAATATCAGGTCCAGAAACATTAAAGGGAACACATGAAAATGAATCTGAACTCCACAGATCCAACAGAGGGTCACATTGATCCCAGGAAAGGAAATAACTGCTGTAAATATTCTCAATTCAATTCAGCCACTAGCAACAAAGGACCATGGTGGCAAATGAATCACAACCATGGCCCCTAACTGTTATTTCCTCCAAAGTCTGAAAATCCTCATTCGGCACACCAGCAACAAAGTAATCATCATGGAAACCAACACTCCATTATGATCAAAAGCCATAAGCATTCTTTCCTGCTTTACATCAATTCATACGCAGGGTTTAGCAAGTAAATGGAAAGTATAAAGAAAGGCTGGTGATACTAGCAAGAACAAAGGTTTTAAAGAGATAGAGAAGGCAGCTAAAGGATGATGATTGTAAGTTTGAACAAAAAGAAGGAAGAGGTGAGAAAAAGGGGTTAATAACAAATCAAGCATGCTCAGAGCATCATTTGGAAAGGAAAATGGTAAATGAGAATCTATTACAACAAAAGAACAGATGGCAAAGCCCCTCCTTTTCTCTGACCTCTTTCAAATGCATACAGTTTCAGTATGTTTAGCATGCCTTCACTTTGAATAAAGTAATGCAAACATTTCCAGAGTGGCCCACTTCCAATTAAACCATACAACAATCTATTCAGCAATTTGAATTGCACATTTCATCAACCAAAGCATCTGAATATAAAACAGCTCTTCAGGTCCCCTCATAGCTCTTGCCCCTTGATTTACAGTTCAAGCAGCATATAGTACTGCAGAGCAAAACCTTGCTCTGAAAATTTCTTCTATGACAACAAAGTAAGGTTATTTTAACTCAGGAAAATTGTAGAGAACTACCTTTTATATCTAATATTTTATATATGTATCAATATGTAACTACCTTAAACAACAATTTTGTCAAAAAATACCACAAACTGACAACTTTCTTCATCTCCAAACATTTATTATAGCCCACTAACCCATTTTTTACACTTCCACGCTGATGGACCTAATTTTCAGGGTTATATATAGTTAATCTTTATTTATAACTAACTAAAACTGGAAAATGGCAGTGTAAATTAAAAAAAAATGTCTAATAAAGAACTATAAACAAAAATTGAAAGTGTTTTTGTAAAACTGGGAAATAAAACGTAGTTCCCTACAAAAAATTCCAAGACAGTATCCCCTCTTATATTGCAACCAATACCAAAATTTTACCTATGGTACTAAACACCTGAGAAGTCTAGCCCAGCAGAATTTTGAAAGGAACACTATAACATACATCAAAGTGATCATTCTGTCTAGAAACTGCAGTAGAACAAAAACACACAGACCCATACTATGGCATATAGTGAAAACCTGACAACTATCCAATCAAATCATTCCTTATCGTCATCGAAAAACCAATATTCAACAAAGTTCATCCACTGAATAGAGCCCTACCAGCAACTCATGCTAATACTAATGACCACCAGAAGATTCATTACCTATCAACCTCCTCAGAAAAGGAATTAGAACGTCCAATTTTTTCATTGAAGAATCCTCCTTGTCCAGCTGCAAGCATCAGAAAATATTGTTACTTCCCAAAGACAAAAAACCTGGAAGCATTACCATAAGTGAGCCTCAGAAAATTTACCAGAAACCCCAATAGAATTCTGCCTGTTGATGAAACTGGATGGTATCTCCCTCCCATCCAATGCCGCCACACCATGCTGCTTTGACATATTCTCAGGATGTTCCATCATTGATCCCTTTGCCATACCTTCAATTTTGGGAGCCCACTTCTTCCCCTCTACCTCAGAGAATTCACGGTCAATATAAGTGTTTCCACTCAAATCAGAATTGAGGTATATCTGTGAAGAGCTTCTACTAATTCCAGGGTATATAGCTTCTCCCTCCATAACCATTCCAGAGTTGGACTGCCCAGTCAATCTCCCACTACTGTCAAAACCACTAGCATGCTCATCTGCTAGTCGGAGCGAAGTTTGTTCAGCTGGCATATTGACAAAAGAAGGAACAGCAACAGGATTGACTAAACTAACATCATGATCATGGGGAAGGTCAAACAAATGCTCTGCAGAGCCTGATCCGGAAAAAAATCCAGAAGGTGCTCTCCTCTCCAAAGGGAAACCTTCATTCAAATTTAGTGGTTGTGTTGGTTGATGGTTAGATTTCTGATGCAGCAGATCCATCAGCAATCTCTTTGAGTTATCTTCATCAAACTGTTGCTCCCTTTTCTGATGTTCAGCACTACGATGCAACTGTTGGATATGAGATTCTATCCAATCATTCGACAAACGGCTATCATTGTCAGTCCAGCGGCCCTCAGCATCAAAATGAGAGGTATTAAATTCATTCTGAACAAAAGAGTGGTGAGGATGATGAGATTGAGTGCCAGAATTTAATGAGCCCAGTTGACCAGCAGAACGCACATAATTGTTTGGATCTTGAATATCCAAACCCTGTAGTCGAGCAAGAGCATTAGCCATGTCCAGGTTAACACCAGGGCCCCCACCTTGGAGTGACATTGCCCTTTCATATTGTAATGTCGCCGGATCATATAATCCTCTTTTCACTCGCTCCTGTAACTGCAGGTTCCGTTCCATTTCTCTTAGCTTCTCCTCATGCTGAAACCTTTGCTGATGCAGAATATCCAGAGGGCTAAATGGAGGTGGACTGAAAGCAGCAGAATGAGCTCGTTGGGAACCAACGGGATTGCGGAGAAATTGCTCCGCTTCATCCACTGGCCACCCTGATCCCATCTGTCTTCCCTCCCCCATTTCCAGCCTCTGCCTCAAGCCCAATGACATCTGTCGTGCCTGTAATTGCTCCTGCTGTAGCATATGATGAGATCGAAATTGTTCTTGCCTTGCGTGATGCATGAGTTCTAAAAGATCAGCCTGACGATCTTGATGAGTTGCTTGGCCTATCTTTGTCTGTATAAGCTGTTCCAAATAAGGATCACTGTGCCTTGAAGGCTGATGCAAATGGTTTTGTGAATCACGCAGAAGCTGCTGGTTCAGCAGCATATGATCCAAGCTTGTGCTAGGATCCATATGAGATGGAGAAAAGCCAGGCTCACGACCATGAAGCAATTGCTCAACAAGGAGTTGCCTGGCCTGGGACTGCTGCTCCTGAATAAGAATTTGCTGAAGCTGCTGTTGCGGCTGTGGTTGCAAATGATGTTGTTGGAGCTCCAGCTGTCGCTGATGCTGGAGAGCCAAGATTTGCTCAAGTTCGGACAAAGGCTGATTTGCCAACTGATGGAGTGATCCTCGACCTGGCACTTGTTCTAGAGGGGACTCATTTAAGTGTGTATGTTGAGGCATGAAATTTTTCTGTTGGATATGCTGCTGCTGAATATGTCTTGACATTATCTGCTCAGCTAATTCGCGGTGATTGGATTCTTGATCATGGTGAGTAAAATGTTGGGTCTCCAATGAGTCAACAAACATGTTCGAGTTAGGCATTGGACCTTTGTCAAAAAAATTCGACCATGGTTCCTCAGTATTCTGATCAGGAATTCCACCAAAGGGAGTAACCCTCCCAGGCAAATGACCCATATGATGACCAGGCATTCCAATGGAAGAGGGCATACTTGAGGGTAGGGATTGTCTGGTATGATTGCCTTCTAATTCAGACCATAACAAGCCAAATGGGTGTAGCTTATCATCTTTTAGAATTGGCACGCCAGTTTCTTTGGTTTCATTTGGATGCATATGATACGCAACATGATTTGTCACAGGCCCATCGGCACTTCTCAGACGTCTCCCAACAGGGTTACCGCCACTACCAGGCCTTCCAGGGAATACAATTTCTGCAGCATAAGCCAAGAGATGGCATTGACATTAACGGCATGGCAACACATTCACCAACAAATGCATGTCATAAACACAAAAAGATTATTATAAAAAGCTTACCTTCATCCTGAGCAGAAGAATCATGAAAGCTTTTGCCATCAGAAAATGCATGTTGTGTAGCTGACGAATCGCCCTCCGACATCCGAGAGTGATCTGGCTGATTAGAAAGATTGTTGAACTCTGACAACTGCCAAGTTTGTCCATTCAGTGTGGACAAATCATCAATGTCAGCAGTAATTGCAGTCCCTCCAGGGTTATCCATTTTACAACTTGTATCTGACTTAATACCAAGCCCTTCTTGAGTATTCAGATGTGGCATTACATCAACCAACTCTTGAAAAGAGACATGTTCTGGAGCATCTGCCAAGCGAACTGGTAAATCAAGACCAAAAAAACCTTGTTCAAACCATGAGATAATGTCAACCCCAAGAAATGGACCCTGTATCTCTCCCTGAGGATCACGGTAATACAAGCTCAACTCCTCAGGTGGTACACCATCTCTGGAGTGATTAGTATCTCTCTCACTCTGGGCATACAACAGACTGTTACCCTGGCTCTTATCAAAAGATTCTGACACAAACAAAGAGTTAGAATCATCAGGAAGTTTGGAACCGAAATCACAACCAGCACGATCAATCTCAGCAGGTCTGAGGAGAGTTCTATTGTGATTTTCATCATCAGTGTTAGCCACATCAGCAATTTTTGGGGCAGCCAACATTGGTCTCTCAGATTCCGTGCTCCAAAGTTTAAATTCTGCGACATATTGAGCATTTACTTTAAAACATGAGATATATCAATCAGAAATGATGGACTCAATAATATTCTGTTTAATTCAAATGTAAAGGCAAATATAGTAGCGAGGATCATCACCTTCAGCCTGACGAGATTTACCACCTGTTGAATCAAGGAAACTAATAGCCTCCCCAGCAACCTTTGGAGGAAGGACACCCTGATTATCCTCAAGAGAATCCAAGTTGCCAATGCCTGGTCAAAACATCTATCAATTGTTAGAGAATGATAGTTCATGTAGTTGCTTCTTAGCCAAACATAAGGGGTTATAAATTAATTACCTGTTGCAACCTCAGCAAACTTGCCCTTTTTGTATGGACTGTAAGATGCTCCACCACCAGTGATTTTACCCTTCCATATATCATTAAGAAATGCCTGTATGTAACATATAATATCAATACAAGCAACACTATATGAAGTGTTAAAGATCCCTTCAAAAGATCACGTGACACAAGTTTAGTTAGATTAATTTCAAGAAAATCAATCATGGTTCTTACCTCTTCCTCAGCATCCGGTGCAACAAAAGCCAATGGCTCAACAGCCTCCACCTGGGTCAAGGAAGGCACTTCATCCATTAATTCAGGCTTGGAAAAAGGCTTTCTTAAACGGTAAATATCAAGAAGCTTAGCCCGGGGGTAATGAAATGGCTCCGCTACAAGGCTTGGTTTCCCGAGAACATGCTCATCCTTATCACTTGGGATAGGGCCAATTGTACTCCCGAGTGGAGCCTTCACAATAGATGCACCGGTTGACCTCCCTCTTCCAACAGTAAAACCCATGTTTGCACCATCTACCTTTCCCTTATCAAGGGAAAAGCCAGGGGCAGCACGGTATTGAGTAGGTGCATTAGAAGAAGGCTCCATCCTATGACGAGGCCTCCACTTATCACGTGGTTCAGCATCGCGATTGCCATTTCCAGTACTTCCAGTGGATTGGACATCAGTATGAGCATCTTCCTTTTCGATTTCTGTTTTCCTCTCTGGCCTTGATTCCTTTTCCTTGTCTTCAGGACCCCACCTAGACGACCACTTGCTATCACGCCTAGTTTCGTGGACAGAATTACGATTAGTCGCATCATGCCAACGTTCAGAAGATGGTCCATTTCTAGCCTCAATATTTTCCCTGACAGAAACGTTTTCAACACGGCGATCGGTCTTTCTGCGGTCTCTTCGACCAAGTAACCCAGTTTCCCGTTCTTCCTCACGCCAACGCCTCGTGCTCTCATTCTCAGAAGCGAGTTTCCTCCAGTCCTTCTTGTCGCTTTCCTTCTGAGTTGGATCGGTAGAGTTCCCAAGAGAGAGAGTGTTTGGACAACGGACATCCTGTTCAAAAGTAGAGAAAATGACAAGGTTTTCTGTCAAAGGAAGGAAAGTCACTTTAAAATACACATCATGCTGCTTGACTAAAGTCTTGCAATCATAGTCACAGTCATGAACACTGAAGTGCAAATATAAATTTCCCATCAGAATAGCACTTCTAAGCATCTCATTATTAAATAGCACAAAATGACCAAAACAAGTCTTTCCTACGAAAGAAAAACATAAGACTAATAATCAGAAACCTAGCAACTTCAACACCCTAGATAAGCAAGGATATCCAATCTCTAACACTGAACATCGCTAGCCACGGAAAGTTCAGGGGAAAAAGACACCGACAGGAAAAATTAAAGATGAACAAACTCCCAAAAATCAATCTGAGGGAGAACTTTACAAGTTTGAAAATCACCAAATAGCTATTCAATATATGCATTTAAAAGAACAACCAAGACCATACCAACATAACATATGTATAATTTTTTAAAATAAAAGCAGGTGCAATCCATTTAGTATGATTCAGATGATAAGAAGGAAACGAATCCAAGATGCATAAACATCACTACATCAAGATGCCACATGATAAATGAAATGCCTCAACGCCTTCTATGGAAAGGACTTCAAAAAACAGGACTATATGAGAGATTAAATACACACCGATTTGGCATCACTAGGTTTAGCATAAAGCCATTGAGGGGACAGAGGAATACTGTTCTCGGAAGAGGCTTGATCTGCACAGAATTCAAAAAACACTAGTTACCAATCAAAGTCGAAAAACCCCACAAAAAGAAGCATAAACGCTGAGTAAAACAAAATTCAAACTCATAACAACCGTGAACTATACCTTTAACCTCATCAAGGAACCCCATAGTGACCTTTTCACCGTCAACTTCTAGACATGCTTCAAGACACACACATGGCAACAATATTAGACACGATAAAACTCAAATGCCTCACAATCACTCCAAAAAACCGTCAGCCATTTAACCAAACGTCTCGAAAGCAAAAGTAATCATCTTGAAAAATAATCCAAATCTTAGATAACTTCAAACTGCATTATACCATAAAACCATTCGAGTTGCAATGAATATCTAGTCTAAGGAACAAATCCTGAAACTCCGAGCATTTAGCAGAACAAGCAAGAAAATGATTATAACAATAATATAACACAAAAATATTAGGGATTCATTCAATAAAAAAAAATACGACATAAAAACGATACCAATAGCAAAATCCGATCCAAATCTCAAGAAATGACACCAAAACCCAAAAGCGAAAGGATAAGCATGATGTTCAGATCGATTAGCCCTAATTTACTAACAATAGCAAAGAAAAATCCTCAAAAAATGAAATCAAATCTGAAAAAACGAGCGGAAATAGAAAATTGAGAGAGAATGTTAGGGTTTACCTTTGGGGGTTGGTAAGAGGAGATCGTCAGGCAGATCAATCTTGCGGTCGGACATAGTTAGGGATTTGAGATCGAAATCGGAGGCTCAGGATTCAATGAATTCGAAGGGGAGACAGATGCCGGAGATTTCACGGAGGGCTGCGAGATTAGGGTTTCGAGAAGTGTTGTGTTGGGAGAGCGCTTGCGAAGGAGAGAGAGAGCGCAAGGGAAGAGCAGAAAGGGGTGAGAGACGGGAAGGGCAAGGGGACTATGGGTGGTCAGGACTAAGGACGGCCAAATCAAATCGTGAAAATTTTTGTAGAGTTGTGTTTGCGAGTATTACAGACTCAAGCCTACTAATTCGAACTTTGTGTTCTGTATAGCTAAGATTTTAATGATGATATAGCATTGATGTTGAGTTGTGTTTATTCATTATGGTTTGGACCAATCCTCCGCATAAAAAGCCCATCAAAGTTTTGTATCATGTTTTCCTTTTGAATAGAGTTGGGCATGACTCGGACAGCCCGTGGAAAAGCCTTGTTGTGTGGTACAAGGTCTCTACACAGTCCAGCCCATCTTTGGTGGGCCCTTGAGAGTTTTATAGATTATTTATTTTATTTCTTTGTTTATAAGTAATTGGGTTGAGTTGGCAAAATTTAAAATGATGTTCATGTAAACCCATATTTTATAAGCGTGTCGAACTAGGACAAAGTGTCAATGAGCGAATGGGTTATAGCTATGTTCAAATTGGGCATAACTGCCTTATACGTATCCTCAACCTATATCTAACTTTTACTTCCATTTATACTGCACACAACAAATTAAGGAAAGGGACAACAATGATTTAAGGGTACACGGTTATAAGACATTAGCTACGAGGTAGGCATGCATGTTGTATGCGTCAAGACTAGGGATGCCAATGGATCCAAGACCCGATCTAGATCTGGTTAGACCCGATCCATTTTTTAGGGTTTGAGTTTCAT
This sequence comes from Dysphania ambrosioides, assembly GCA_026401315.1. NCBI lineage: Eukaryota > Viridiplantae > Streptophyta > Magnoliopsida > Caryophyllales > Amaranthaceae > Dysphania > Dysphania ambrosioides. Next base: position 19,549,663 of record CM048671.1, on the reverse strand, counting down.
TTTTTTAGACCTATTGGATTCAGTTCGGATATGGATCTAATGTCTTAGGTTCGAATATGGGTTTAGGTCTAAAAAATTTAGACACAGATCCGACCCATAAACTCGCAAATTTAAAAATAAAATAGAGTTAAAACATAATCTCTATTTAGAACTAAAGCTAAAAGTTTTATTTATATTGCCTCACCGTATTTATATTCTACTCTTCTCATCTCCATCGTCCATTTTCCACTCTCAATCTACTGCAAGCTTCCAACTCTTGCTCGTCGCCACTCGTCAGGTAACATATTCATATAATTTTGATGTATACTTTCGTGTATGGTGATAATATGTACTTTTGTGCGATTTTGAAACTAACGAATAACGATGCACTTGATCATAAGAACATTGTAACCGAGTATTGTTGAGTTTAAAACTTTTGATTCATTGTTGGATTTTAACTTTAGTACTTACTTGTGTTTCCACTCATTGAACTAAAGATTTTTTTGCAAGTATTTCAACAATACAAATTGTGTGCTTAAGGAAAGAGTGATTAATTTCTCTGATTTGACATAATAATGGAATTTATGTTCGTTTATAATATTTAGTCAGTAAATAATTCTAAGGTTTGAAATGCAAAAATACATCCAATTATAAACATGTGAATAATAAGCACATAGAAATACAAATATGTTATAGACCTATTTTAGACTCAAGACTCATCAGATCTAATGGATTTAGATAAGGGTATAAAATTTTAGAACCCAGAGGGTCTAGGGTGGATTTTGGGTCTAATTTGAAAAAAATGAGTATGTATTTGGATCTAATCAGACCCGACTTAAATCTGACTCATTGTCATCTCTAATCAAGACCTAACTCAAGATTGGCATGCTTTTATTACATTCCGTATTTGGATAATGCATTTTATGGGAGACAATCTTTTGAACATTGGCAATGAATATTGTAAACATGAAAATTAAAAAATAGAGTTCAAATTTACCACTTACTTCTCTTAACTCTTAAGAGATTGGAGACTTGTGTATAATCTAACTAAATATCTAAAAAAGAAACTTCTCGAAAGCATAGAAAGCCCCGTATAGAGATATATAGAGACTTGTTTTTAAATTTGTTATTTTTTTTATAGTAGCTCTAGTTATGTAAATTAAAAGGGGCGTAATAAAATAATATAAATAATTAACACTTAAAAGTAATTTTAAAACGTTGTAAAATAGGAAAAATTACAACAAGGAACAAATTTAAGGGGACATATAGATGTAGGAAAGGTTACATTAAAAATGGCACATATGTTGAGCTTCCAAAGTTTGGTAATTTATGTATATTATATAATGACAATATAGCGGGAGAATTGATGTGGAAAATAATGAAAGAGAGAATTGGGCTAAAAAGAAGAAAGTAAGAAGTGGGCACTGTACAAAAAAAAAACAAATTGATTTGAAGCTTATTTGACACGTCTAAAGAAAGAAGGGAGTATAAACTTATACAAAAATTTGAAAGGGGGGCTATAAAAAAATTCTAAAGGACGCCTAGTCATCAAGTTGGATCGGACCAAATTTGTATGTCTAAACTTGTATTTTCGTGCTTAAAATGTTAGTTTTGAGTTGCTCAAAATAAAAAATCATATTTGTTATAATGGGTTAGGACGGACTTATTTTTTATTATAATAACTAATAAGACTAACTAAGCCCTTCTCTTGTCAAGACTCCAAGTAGAGGTGGCCACCGGTCCGGTCCGTGCGGGGCTGGGCCGGGCCTAGGACCGGGCCGGGCTGGGGGGATCAGGACCGAGACCGGATCAGTCATGGGGGCGGACCGGTCCGGTTCTGGGCCAGGCTGGGGTGAATTGATTCATACCGAATCAAAATCGAATAACGAACCGAATCAAACCAAATCACGATTGAATCGAACCGAATCACGAACCGAATTAACAAATCGAATCGAATCAAATCGAATTCACGAATCGAATCGAATTCACAAACCGAATCTAACCGAATTAACGAACGAATCAAACCGAATCAAACCAAATCAAAACCGAATCAAACCAAATCAAAACCAAATCAAAACCAAATCAAAATCGAATCGAACCGAACTGAATTCACGAACCGAATTAACGAACCGAATCAAAACCGAATCGAACCGAATTCACGAACCGAATCAAACCAAATTCACAAACCGAATTTCACATAATGTCAATAGAAATCAGAAGAAATGAATTGTTTCGAAAGTAATTACTTGTTTTTATTCAGGAATCACATAATGACATTCGTTGTAAACTTTTATATTCGACTAATCACATTCATTTTTCATTTCTTTTGTCAATATTTTTCATTACATATTTACATAAATTACATATATTACATAAAATCACAAAAAGACATAATCATATTTGATTCATATAAACTAAATTATATTCAGCTAAACTAACATTCATTGATTCATATAAACTAAACTATATTCAACTAAACTTACATTATTCATATAATCTAAATATATTAACATTTATTAATTTATAAAATGAATAAACTAAATTATATTCAACTAAACTTACACTCATATAAACTAAACTAAGATTCAACTAAACTAAAATTCAGTGATTCATCTAAATTAAACTATATTCAACAAAACTAACATTCATATAAACTAAATTATGTTCAACTAACTATATTAAACTAAATAACATTCACTAATTCATATAAACTAAACTATATTCAACAAAACTAATATTTATTGATTCATATATAAACTAAACTATATACAATTCAATTAAACTAACATTTATTGATTCATATAAACTAAATTATATTCAACTAAATTAACATTCATGTAAACTAAACTATATTTAACTAAATTAATATTTATTAATTCATATGAACTAAACTATATTCAACTAAACTAACATTAATTAATTAATATAAACTAAATTATATATAATTCAACTAAATTGACATTCATTGATTCATATAAACTAAACTATATTCAACTAAACTAACATTTATATAAAATAAACTATACTTAGTTAAACTAACATTCATATAACTAAACTAATATTTAATGAGTCATATAAACTAAAATAAATTTAACTATACTAACATTCATTGATTCATATAAACTAAAATAACATTCTTATAAACGTAACTATATTCAACTAAACTAACATTTATTGATTCATAAGAATTAAACTAAATTATATTCAAATAAACTAACATTCATATAAATTAAACCATATGCAAATCAACTAATATTCGTATAAATTAATTTATGTTCAACTAAACTAACATTTATATAAACTAAAATACATTTAAATAAACTAAATTTTACAAAACTAAAAGATTTGGGCGGGTCGAACCGAATCAATGGGCCGGGCTGAACCGAATCGTGGGCCGAATCGAATTTTTTCTCGAATAGAATCGAATAGGGTCAGGGATGGAAAAACTGGATTCGGATTCGGCCCACTTTTTTAGCAGGCCGAATCGAGCTTGGCCCGATTTGTTGGTGGGCCGGTCTGGTCCGAGCCAGATGCAGGCCGGATTGGGGCTAGGCCGGGCTGAACCAAGCCAGTGGCCATCTCTAACTTCAAGTAACTCCTTCATCTCTTTCCTCTCTAAATTCTATGATTACTAACCATAATAAGAAACATTACAAACTAATGTTTAAAAAGAATGATACCAAAGTTTGAAGAAGTAAAAAATGATGAACCTAAAAATGATTCACACTAGATAAGAAAAAGCCAGGGGTCTAATAACACAACTTGATAATTGATTGTTATATCTAGTCTTTTAAGGACTCATATAGTTCAGCACAAAAAATAAAAAGGACTCATATTTTTATATAAATACATTTTGTTGAACTTATTTCTTTTATGGTTGGGCTTTGTTAAAGTACAACCTAAGAGCAATCTACAACTCTACAAGCTTCCTAACTCCCAAGTATAGGGAAGTGAAGGGGTGGAAACCGGGAAATATTCAAAATGTAACATCCTAATAAATTAAAAGAAATTCAAGGAAATAGCATGTTTTTTTTTTCTTAAGGAAATAGCATGTTAGCTTCTGAATATTGGTCAACTATATCAATAAAATGACATATATATATATATATATACCCTGGTGGCTGATGAATTGTTCATTTATTTGACACCTTCAATTATTTCTTGTGTCTTTGATTCTTTCCACCCCCAAAACCAAACGCAGCTCTATCATTTAGCTGAACTTCAACATGAAAGAAAGTAACAGCACACAAGCAGAGAGTTTGAGGATGCATATCATGACTGATGGGGGTATTATAGACAAAGCAATATCTAGTCTTGGAAAAGGCTTCGATTTAACTTCAGATTTTCGACTCAAGTTTTGCAAAGGCAACAAAAGGCTAGTTTTGCTCAATGAAGATCAAAAGCAGCAGCTCTTTGTTCCTGGTTTTGGTACTTTGAAACAGCCCCTTTCCATTGACATCAAATGTGATAAGGGTGACCATACCCGTCATCAGTCTGATATCCTTGACTTCAACCAGGTAAACAATACTACACCTTTAGCATGTAATTATGCTTTGAACTAACCATTGTATTTCACTCGAATTCAAATTCTAAGTTATAGAAATTTGTAATTTATATTTGATATAAATATATCAATAAAAAATTTTATAATTTTATTTTTATTTATGATATTATACTGTTTATACTTGATATTCTTTTTTTTAAAATTTTTATATCTTCTGTATTTCTATATCTGATATAATAATAATTATATCTGACATTTCAATCTCCTTATATAATTTATATCAAGTATGAATTATAAAAGTCTCTTATATTATATGCTCAAAACATGTTAAAATGTTACAAAATTTTTACCAAGTGAGTTAAGTTTAGTCTTCTTTCAATCAATCGCCCGAGTCTTGCTTGGGGCTGTCTACTTTGTTACAATACGAATATAATGTTGGGGGTAATGGGTAATTCTTAGGGTCAACTACGTGTATGTTCAAACACTTGGTATTCTAAGAATGATTTCAGTCAAACTGCTAGATCGAGTACGATGAGTTAGAGTAGCTGTTCCAATGTTATTTGCAGATGTCAGAGTTCTTTAACAGAATATCGGAGGTTTCAGGGAAGATCCCCTCGGGTATGTTCAATTCATCGTTCAAGTTTGAAAGTGGTTCATGGGCTAAAGATGCAGCCAATGTGAAGTTATTGGGGCTTGATTGTTACTCCATTGTTTTGTTCAATATGCATATTGATCGCTATCCCCTGGTTCTTTCTGATGGGGTCCTCGATGATGTCCCTTCCAATTGGGATCCCCCTGCCATAGCAAGGTTAGTGTTCTTCAATTCGTTTTATTTTTAGTCTTGGTGAGGGTATACACTGTGGTTTACGATTGTTTCTATTGCGTTTGTATCGAGTCTATCTATGAAAATGTTTACTTAGCATGTGAATATATCACGTTCGCTTTCTTTCAATTAATCTTATGAAAACGTTTATGTGTCACGTCTTCAACAAATCTCATATTATGCAATCTCATTTACGTTAAAAATATTAGAAATACAGTGTAAATAAGATTTAAATCCACAACCTTAAATTATAATTTTCAAATCTTAAACATTGAGATGTACATATAGTTTACGTATCTTGTCAAAACAAAATGTAATAAATAACACTATAATAAATAAGAACTAATAAAAAACATATGATCATAAACTTATTTTAAGCATATACAAAGTATATATATAATGATATAAGGTCATAATTGTATTGGGGGCATCGTTTGGGATCAAATACTAGTTCTTACTTATGATGGGAGATAATCAATTGCAGAACGAAGGTTGACCAACTTATATCTAGGGCATCAGATACTCAGAAAAAGTTTAAAGAATTTTTTTTTTTTTTTATTGAGGTTCACCATGTTAAGGTCAAATCCTTGTAGCATAGAGACTTAACACATTAATTACACAAATGCATTTCCACGAAAATGTTATACACCGTATGCCTCAGTCTGAGGGCAAATATAATTGTAATATGAAAAGGTTACATTGAAAATATCAAGGCTTAGTAAGTTCAGGTGTGTTCCACAAAAATGTTATACCCCGTATGCCTCAGTCTGAGGGCAAAACAAATATCAAATATGATTGCAATGTGAAGGTTACTTTGGAACCACTAGGGCCGGGCACAGATCCAACGGTTTAGGGCCTATCGCAGGAGGGGTCCAAAAAATTCTCAAAAAATATATTTCAATTAAGAATAAATAATACATTAATGTCATTTATTTGGTTAATAGTTTCTTTCAACTTCTTCACTTTTTCAATATCTTAGCAACTAAAGTAAATATTACTCTCTCTATTCTTTTTTTTTCTTTTCCATTTGGAATCAGAAAAGAAATTATGGCAATATTAAATGTCATTAACATTCTCTAAAATAATTTAAATTAATCTAAAAATAAGAATAGATTTTATAAAAAAAATGATGTAATAGGATTGAACAGTAGTAGAATTTCTAATGTTCATGTCATTAAATAATTAAAAAAAATCAACTAATAATCGCAACAAAACTTTTTCACGTAATCACAAACTTAAACTAAAATAAAATGATTCCAAATGAGAACAACATTTTGAAATTTTTGGATGGGAAAATGTGAAGAACAAAAAAGAACGGAAGGATTAATAATCAGACTGTAATTAAGAGCTAATTTTGAGTAATTACTCAAATCCTCCAACTTCTAATTTCACTGCAATAGTAACTAAGCCTAATTTTATTGAAAAATAAATTTTTTATGACACGCTCCTTTAATAATTCCAGAGTAAGATTTTGAAAGCAAATCTTTTATGTCCCTCTTTTTTTTGTAGCTCTTTGTTTGATGTGTTAATTAGTTTTAGAGTTAGGTATATTAGTTGGGATATTGCTCATAACTTTTATTTTCAATCACATTTATACACAATTACAAAATTGCAGTAATGTTGTTTATCTAATTGTAATTTGCTATGAAGTTTTTTTTGTTACTTTCTTGTGTGTTCATCGGTTGTTTATTCAATTAGTTTTTGAAAAGAAATGCATAAATTAATTATTATTAGATGTTGAGAAATAAACTAAAAATCAATTGGAAGGGATAATAAAATCAAAACATCAATTTTTTTTTCAAAGACACATTTGCTAGTACATTGATTTCACCAAAATAAATATTAAAAATATAATTTATATAGGGTAATTTTCTTAAATTAACCAAGAGTCCCTAAAATATTAGAAACGGCACTGAGCAACACTTTGTCGGTAAGACGAAATCAGCAAGTCATTTACATTGCTAGATGTTTGCTTGGGTAGCCTGTCAAATGTCAAATCAAAATGTGAATTGAGATGGGATTTTCTAATATAATGAATAACCAGCAGATACTATAAGAAATGGTCAAGGGATTAACGTGTATAAATGAAATGTGTACTATGATGAAGCGTTGGCAACGACAGATACTACTCTATGAAGATATGTTTCATAGATGTTAAAAGACAAAATGACTATAGGCTTTTCTAATTCATATCTAATATAAATTATATAAGAATATTAAAAAATTTTAAATATAGATATTGTTATATTAGATATATAAATATAAAAAATATAAAAATACATAATAACATATATCAGGTATATACATTATTATCTCATATATAAAAATAAAATAAGAAAAATATCTTCTGATATATCAAATATAATTTAAAAATTTCTCTATTCGAATATATCTTTCAAAACCAAATTTGGTTATCCTTATATATTGGATAGGTATACCGAACGGCTTACTCCGTATATCAGTATATATGGAACATATTGAGCTGTTACCTAAAACTTGTCAATTTTGAGTGACAAAGCATAACCTTGAACAACTGTTAATGATGGTACTAAAACATTTAGTACCTTATGCATAACCTCGAGGTATTGAAGTTATCTCATCTGAGACTTTCATGTTCTATACATCAAATTATCTCTTAGTTAGAACTTCAGTGTTCTGTCATTAAATAATCGGATAATATTTGGTCTGATTAAGTAGTAAACGTTGACCAAAACCATTCTATTTGAACAACTACACACAACAGGCATCACTGTTTTTAGTTTTTAAGGGTGTCAAATCGGATTTATGGGTTGGTTTTTATCGGTTTGAGTTATATTGGGTCAATTCGGCCTATCGGGTTGGGTCAGGTCATTATTGGATCGGGTCAGGTCATTATCGAGTCGGGTTAAATCGGTTATTTGCTCGGGTTCGAGTTAGGTTGTATTCGGTTCGGCTCAAGATCGATTCAGGTAAAATCGCGTCGGTTTTGAACGGGTTATAGCGGGTTATTTTAGATTCGGGTAAATTTCGGGTCAAGTCAATTATGGTAATGGGTCGCATCGCTTTCGGTTGAAATCCGGTTTAAGCTTTATCGGGTTTGCATCGGGTCATTAATGAAAAGTATTGGTTATTAAAAATTGATTAAAAATAGGTCGGGCAAGATTATGTCACATTCACATATATTCAAATTGTTAATATATTGATTTAATTCAGATCACAGGTTGTTATAAATTGGGTCATATCAGTTATGTGTCAGGTTTTCTTCGGATCGGTTAGTAACGGGTCATCTTTCTAACGGGTCGGACACGGATCGGGTTCGGATTTCGAATATCGGGTCAAATCAATTTCGGGTTAACTTCAGGCTGGGTTGGGTCGGTTTTCGGGTCTCACTTTTCTGGTCATAATCTGATCGGTTGTGGGTTACTTATAGGGTTGGGTCTGTTTGTGACAACTCTATTTATTTGTAATAAAATAGGTCAGACAATAGAGTAATCTTACAAGGAAATTGTATAGTTCTACTTTATGGTCCGTTTTATTATATTGAAGCATATAAATGATGGTAAGTTAGAAAGGAATATAGACAATTTTTGAATGGCTTGATTACGTTGCTCTTAAACTTTGAGCAGCTGCAATATTTTTCACCATATGGTTGACAAGATAATGTCAAACATACTGCAAAGTGCAGAGTATGGAGTATTAAAATCAGTTATAGATATCTGATCTGTAAGAACGATTGACTAGGTAATCGGTGAACACACTTGTATCTTATACGCAACTTAAAATATATTTTTCTTTCTTTTAATTATCATTTAGTTTTTTTTTTTTTGTTGGGATGTTGGAAAGTTTAGGATGATATACTTACAAAGGATGATAATTTCATCATATAATATACGGAGTAGTAATCAAATTCAATTACATCTTATACATGCATAGATAATGACATAACCGCACTTCTAACAATATGAAGTATTCTGTATTGTAGATAATCATATGAGATGATTCTTTAACGCATCTTATACATGGGATGTTGTCATATTTCAGTTATTCTATACCAATAATTGGTGAGAAGAGTAGTGAGCTAAGTAGTAAACACCTTCTAGAAGCTTATGATAATGCAACTTCTTGAACTAGATGTTTGTCACGATGAAAACTAGAAATTTCAAATTTATATATGATATAAATATATCAGAAGTTCTTTTTATAATTTTATTTCTATTTATGAGATTATAATATTTATAACTGATATAAGTTTTTTTTGTATTTTAATATCTTATATATTTCTATATCTAATATAATAATATCTATATATGAGATTTTAATATCCTATTATGAATTAGGAAAACTTATAATGAAAATGGGTTTCAAATTTCTTGAGATATGATTAAAATTAAGTTAGAATCCTTGGAAGTCGAACTTCGTAAAGCACCTTATCTGGTTTTTTTAAGCTCCACGACCTGAGAAGTCTAGCCTAATTTTGAACTGAATGAATAAATAAACTTTCAAACTTTGGCATTCAACAGGTTTATTGAAAAATATGGGACTCATGTCATTGTTGGAATAAGCGTTGGTGGACAAGATATGATTTTGGTGAAGCAAGAGAAATCATCTGAGCTCGATGCATCACAACTCAGGAACCACTTGTATGAGCTTGGAGACCAGCTGTTTACAGGCACTTGTCGCATCATTCCAAAAAATCGCAGAACTAAGGAGCACAGACCAAAGGTTAACCGATTTCTATCTATTGGTAGTCCCAGAATCTCACTTTAATGTTATATATACTCCGTATATATATAAGTTGATCATGTTCTACGTATATATATAAGTTGATCATGTTATAACATGATTAATTAACTTTGGTGTACAGGTACCATCAGCATTCAATATATATCAGCAACAGGCGGTTCTTTCTGATAGCCTTTCCAATATTACCTCAAAAAATGTAAGTAGAACCATAGAACTATTGGCAAATCAACCTTTTCTGATCTTTACAGATCCAATCAAAAGATTAGAAGCACTCTCACTAGACACCCTCAGAACTGTCCCTCAAAGGGGATAGAGAATAAGTCATTTTGCTTTACTGACGAGGAAGCTAGCTAACATCTCTATTGCACGTATTATTTAGGAAGTTTACTCCCACTAAAAGTTTCGTTGAATTTTTCATGGAAAGCCTTGCTTCATCAAATGCAGGGAATCACTGTTATATGTGCTAAAAGAGGGGGAGATCCATCATTCAGCAACCATCATGAATGGCTTCCAACAGTTTCAATGATGCCTGATGCAATAAACTTAAGCTTTATCCCTATTACTTCACTGCTAAGAGGTGTTCCTGGGAAAGGTTTCCTGTCGCATGCTATCAATCTATATCTACGCTGTAAGTCAATTTCTTAGCTCTTCCTACACATGCTTTCTTCTGTGTTTATCAATCAAGACAACCATCCCTCATATTATGAGTTCAAAGTCAATGTGTTTAATCCTTGAACAGGCACTTCGAAAATAGTATAGGTTACTAGTATAGCTATCTCTCTATATTGCAGTGAACTTCATATCCCATTAAAGCCTTGAGCCCTAAAAAAACACTCAAGGCCTTCATACTTTAACCTGAGAAACCCTCATCTAAACTATTTTCTAAACTCATTTAATTGAAATTGTGCAGATAAACCCCCTATTGCTGATTTACAGTATTTTTTGGACTTCCAATCGGACAGGATATGGGCGCCTCTATACAGTGATCTCCCTTTAGCCCCTGCGACCAATATTTCACTTCCATCTTCTACTCTTCATTTCAACACCATGGGTCCCAAATTACATGTAAACACTTCCAAGGTATCACCTTAATGGACTTGCAGCTATAATTTACTCTCAAACTAATGATTAGACTGTCATTTGACCAGTTGCTATTCATGTTTTCCAGGTTGACGCTAAGAGCAAACCTGTAACAGGGTTGCGATTATACCTAGAGGGCATGAAATGCGACAGGTTATCCTGAAATTCGGATGTAAACAAATATAATACTAGTAGCTTAACTCTTGACATGTTTTTACTCATAAGATGAAACTTTTCAGGTTGGCAATACATCTTCAACATCTATCAAGCACGCCGCTAATACTACAGAACAAAATAGACAATGCCTTACTTTGGAGAGGATCAGATGAAATAGCAGATGATAGATATTCTGAATTAGTTCAGAAAAAGTTCTCCCATGTATGCACGGCACCAGTGAAATACAATTCCTCCTGGTCTAGTGATCAGGACAAGGTGGTTTTTATTGTCACTGGAGCTCAGCTTTATACTGTAAAACAAGGCTCGAAGCAAGTTCTCCATATCCGACTCATATTCTCCAAGGTGTTGAACTTCGAGATAGTTCAGTCAGAGTGGTGCCAAGGTTCATCAGAATCATCTTCTCAATTGTCGAAGTTAAGTAGCCCATCAAGTTCAGGGAGCTTGGAGACCGAAAAAGAGCAAATGGTAGTTATGGATTCTAGTATTTATCCCACCGGACCTCCAGTTCCAGTTCAAAACCAGAAGTGTCTTCGGTATGTAGATACTACTCAAACATATAGAGGGCCTCAAGATAATCCTGGTTATTGGATTGTAACCGGTGCTAGGTTAGGTTTGGCAAAGAACAAGATATGCTTGCAGGTCAAATTTTCCTTGTTAAACATGTGCTCCTGAAGTCCTGAGGAAACGAATATGGAGGACTATGGCTCAATGGCCACACTTTTTCCTTCAGTTGCTCTTGCCTACTTAGTCATGGTCGCTTCCGCTCCCAAGTAAATACGACAGCTTTTTCCGATTTTCTAAAATAGTATTCGGCTCATACAACTATAGTTACCACCCAGTGGAAGTTGATTGATAGAGTTTGACGGAGGCGTGTCTCCTAAATATTGTTCCATTTGATTTTTTACGATTTATTAGACACGACTTTAATCTTAGACACGACTTTAATCATTATTATTTTAAAAATTTATATTAAAATGCATCCAATAAGATCCCACTTAAATATATTATTTTATATAATATTATGAAATTTATGGTCAACTTTTCAATTCTTAATTCTATAAATAGTAGAGAAAGGGGGAAATACATAGCTACACGAGTTTAGGGTATATATACATCATAAAGTATAGCTGATATACAAAGAAACCAGTTCCCGGAATCATGACAAAGACAAGCAACATGTTGAATACTGCCGGATTAGATTAGAAGTATAATTAATAAATTGTAAACGTTTAGTGTTATATGATCATTATATGTAGTGTTGAATATATTGTAGTGCACAGGAACAATCATTCAAAATTGAACTTCATTATTCCAATCATCCACAAACTATCAAAACCCACAATCATCCTAAAATTAGCAAAAAATTAAAATTACATCTAATTATGCCAAAAGATTAGCACTCCTAATGATCCAAAAAATATAGGAATAGCAATATGAACAGGTTAGATTAGAGAACCATTAATCTTGTTTTTCTTCTTCTTCCCCGAACGATCACTCATAGCCTTCTCCAGATTCTTCACCCTCAGCGACAAGGAGCAGATAACATGATTTTGCACCGTAATCTGATCAAACAAGGCAGGCATCATTTCCATCAACTTGTGGTGATCATCTGCCAGCTTCTCCAGCAAGTTTTCTTTCTTCCTCTTCTCCTCCTCCTCCTCCTCGCCATACGCCACACACCACTCCTCATTCGGGGGTCCCTTCACCACCGCTTTCCTCTCTTCGCGATCCTCATTACCTCCATTGTCAACTTCCTCACCTCCCTCTAAGATATCCTCTGTTTCTTCTCCCACACACTCCCGGGCATCATAGGTTGCACTTGTAGCCGCTGTTTCAACTTGCATTGCATTATCATCGGCCATAGCTTCCTCAGACAACTTATCAGTTTCCTCATCAAATCCCTTGGCTTTTGCTTCTTCAAATTCCTCCGAATTTTCGCCATTCTCATCCATTCCTCCAGAATTGTCTAGATTTTTCACATCATCATCAGCAACTACTTGTTCAGATTCTCTCTTCTCCTTCGCCTCCATCATCGTAGCATCATCAATTACGGAGTCTATGAACTCCTGCAGCTCAATCGCCTTCCGAATCACCGCCTTCCGACAAGCCCTAATCTCATCGTTAAACCCGCGAACAGAGTCAAGCTTAAATAACAAAGCCATCAAATTCTCGTTAACCTTCAGCCTCTCCATACCGTCTCTCTTAATCACAGCCATTGTGGCTTCCTCCTTAAGCTTCCTCTCGACGGCATCGACCTCTCGCATGAGTTCCAGAATCTTCTTAACCGTTTTCCTGACCCGAAACCTGCGAAAAGCCTTCTGGATCTTGACAGCCGAGTCGGGTTGTGATATAGCAGGTTGATTCCTCAGTAGAGTGGCTTCATCCCCATCGAGGATGGGGACAGACCTAACTCTGGGCTTAGATGGCGTCGTTTGAGTGAGGGGTGATCGCATGGTGAATTGAGTACGGAGGTGGGGCATCCTGTAGTGGTAATTGAAAAACCGGGATTCCACCATTGTTTTTGGGTGCGACAGAAGCTTGAATTTGTTAGATAGGGTTTTTGAGATTTCAAGTTTTAGATTCGTTTTGTTTTCTATGACAGATTTGATGTGAATTTAGAGGGGTTTTATAAGAAGAGGAAGATAAGTAGGATGAAATTCTAGAACGTTCGAGCGAGAGAGTTCTAGGTTCTCTAGAAGTAAAATATTTAGCGATGCTCTGACGTTTGGTCTTTGGGTGAGAGAGTTCTGTTGTGATTTTGCTTTCGCTAATGAATTCCGATTGATTTCGGTAATTTGTTTTAATTTTTTTTATGGGTCAGATTTATAATTTTACTCTAATGTTAACAGTCAAAATAATCTGACCTAGATCAAATCTTTCGTCTCTTATTCTAATCGTATTGAATGACCAAATTTAAACGAAGATAATTGTCCATCCATTAGGTTAGACATCTATTACTATTAGAATATTGATAAAAGCAAAAACAATATCTTAACATAATGATTATACATTACTTGAAAAATGTAATAAAACATTGTCTTGTTATGAAAATTGATAGGAGTGTCGCGCACCAAATAAAAATAAAAACCTAACTATTCCTCCTAACTATGTAATATGGTAAGTCAGGATCGATCCTATAGAAATACGACGGTCCAATCAATCAACTTTAATACTGATAAAACTAGATGGGTAAGAAAAAAGAGTGATTATATTATTACTAACTAATAAAAATACGAACTAAAGACATTTAAGACTAGGTATTTCCACTAATATGAATTAACATAAGATAAATTCTTACCCCAAATAATCATATTATAATGGTCAAAAGGAAATATGCGCCATTTACAATACCAATAGTTTCTTTCGATCAACTTATCGGCTCCCTAACATACAATCATGCATATTTTCATGGAATCATGCATATTAAAGACATTAAACACGGTACCCTAACTTCCTAACAATCCGTTCTACTTATTTTTATGGAGAATTTCATGTACTTATTGAATTAATCATAACCATCTAAATCCAACTGTCGTTGACAGATATATATTAGGTTTAAATCAATACTAAATTATGTCTAACCTAGTATTGATAAAATAACACAATTAAATAAGCAAGAACATATAATATAATCAAATTAGGGATTGGGATAAATTCATATATCAAAACATATTAAGGTTCAACCTAACCCTAGATTATAAAATTACATAAACATGATAATTAAACAAACAAAACAATGACTAAAAGAAGACATAATAACAATAATAGTAAGAGATTAGAGAAGAGAAAACAATACTTGAATTAGATTAATAGAAAATATCAATCACCAAAGCTTTTCTTCCATAGTTGCAAAAGAGAAAACTAAGAACAAAAGTAAAACTCTCAAAAGCCTAAACTAATGAATGAATTGAAAAACTAAATCTAAT
Source organism: Dysphania ambrosioides (assembly GCA_026401315.1). Lineage (NCBI taxonomy): Eukaryota > Viridiplantae > Streptophyta > Magnoliopsida > Caryophyllales > Amaranthaceae > Dysphania > Dysphania ambrosioides. The sequence continues at coordinate 19,534,452 of CM048671.1, read as the reverse complement.
GAATACTAAAAAAAAAAAACCAACTATAAGAAATCAAAAAATTCCCTTTAAAAGCTCCAAAGTGGCGTGTAAAATCTCATGGCCAAAAAGAAGTCCAAGTCCCCTAAAACACTAAACCTAAATATAGCTTTATGACTAGGTTTTTGGGCTTCAAAAATGATTCTCCTCTATTAGCCGCCAAGGTGTTGCGGCGTGGCTTGAAGGACCGCAAAGGTGTTGCGGTATGTGCTGTAAAAATCATCATTTGCATAATAAACTTCACTAGCCGCATTTTGCATGGAACGGTCAATGACTTGCCATGACCATGTTGCATAAGGTCTTCAAAAATTCCCGAAACAAGGCTAATAATTGACGCGAATGCTTCAAACATAAGTCGAGAGATAGGCTCACGATGTCAACATGATGTCAAGAGAGCTCTTATTAAGTTAATATCTTACAACACAAAGCAAAATATACTCGAGAATAGTAATATCGAAATATGCGAAATAAAAGCTCATAAAGGAGGAAAATATAGAGGAAATGAGATAAAAAGAGATTATCTAAGACATTAAAACCAAGAATAAAATCTTCCTATCAACAATTCTTATAAGCATTTCAGATCATAGTGTTACACTCATTGTGATGTACGAAACGATTTACAAATATAGATTTTAATATTCATGAGCAAAATTTAAACTATATTCAATTTGAATGGGTACTAGTTAAGTCCTTTACATTTATTGATTAATCACAAATTTATTGCAATACTCATTTAAAACTACGGATTCGAGTATTGTATTCTTACCTAATGGATCCAATAATTTAAAATGATCTCACCTAGACTTTATATCGTATATATATATTTATTCCTTTTTTTCATCTTTGCTTGGATGACTTAACTTAGGTAGGGGTTTAAATGCCAATATAAGTGACATCTCAATATAATAATAGTTACCCCTCAACACAAGGGGAGTATATGTATATATAAAGGAAAGCTTTCGAGGAGATTTACAAGTAATTAAAAGCGAAGTGGAATGAGCGACCCTAAGCTACCACAAGTTGGCAAGTTGTACAAGGCAGAGACTCTCCTGATGGACAAATCAGATCATCTGCATTCTCTTTGGAATACTAATGCCAGCCCTCTCCAAAAGTTCTTTTGAAGCTCTCTTCGCTTGTAAAATGATGTCTCCCTGTGATAAGCAGCATAATGGTTCTCCAAATCATGATTTTATAGACAATATTATCACGATAATTAAAACAATTTTATTCACTTATAACATGCTAATTTTTTTGAGGAACGCATGGCATGACGCCAATATACTTTTTTGCAGATTAGCAGAATATTGTAAAGCAATGGACAGGCAATGTAAAACTCCCTATATGAGAATAAGTTGACGTTGAGTTATTAGATGAGGAGATTTCGAAAGAGAGATTCTAGTAACTACTCATATATGTCATGGTCTTTGAAGTTAGGCGGAAATAATGGAAGAAAATCTTAGTCGCAGGAAGTGAAAGAAAAATTGCATGTACTCAAAGGACAAGGAAGTTCACATGCTACAAATTCAGAGTTCATTCTATATAATTGTACCTTCAAAATCTATCCGACAGTTTCCAGAAACTACTCTTTGCAAACAGCTTCGAATCAACACAAGTACATACAGAGAGAGAGAGAGAGAGAGGAGCTGTGTAATTACCTCATCCACATTCAAGATCTTCTTGTCCTTCATTATCCACTTTCCATTGCAGATGACAGAAACAAGATTCTCAGTTCGCATGCTGTACACAAGGCTTGATATACTGCAGATCAAACAAAAAAGTTCAATCCTTCATATAGTATAGGCAACAAAATGACATAATTTTATTAAAAATAAATGCAAAAAACATCTGTATTTTGAGACACAGTGATTCCCTGGGATCTGCCACAGATGCTACGCAAGAATCTCACATCACATTTATTCTAGGATTCAGATTAGAAGAGAACTATTACTCAAGTTTCAGCTGCTGAAGTCTTCATCTCTATTTCTACCACATCTATGTGGCAAATATATGTTATTGGAGGGGGATATTATGATCTCTATGGAGCAAATAAGAGAGTCTAAAGCAACAGATGTTGTGGTTTAAATGGACATCAATAAAATTACATTATGCGATGAGTAATGCTGGTCCAAATGTCCAATCAGCCGCGGCTATTCAGTCATTGTTCATGATTAAACCCCATGGGTCAGCAAAAATAGCTAAACTAGGAATTTCATTCTCAAATCCATTAACAGCCAGTATAATAGCCACAATCTTGGGCAGGGTGTCCAGGATCAATGCTTAAAGAGTATCATCCCCAAAAAAAATATTGTCATTCTACCAAAAGTCCAGAAAAATAATGGATAAATAGACAAGAAAAGGCAAAGAGAAAGATGTGTCCATTAGCACCAATAAAGTTACAAAGAAAAATATGTTTACCAGTCATGAACAGGAATCATGGTCCAAGAGCAAGGATCAATGATGACAATGTCAGCCTTCAGATAATGAAAGAAGATTGATCGTTAAGAGAATCAAAAAAATGGGAAACATTTATATAAACTATTTCAGATGACTTAGACCCTCAATTAAGAATTAAATGGACACTGCCAAGAGATTATGTGATTGTCTCTTCTCCTTTCACTTTTTGACAGATTTTAACTCCCCCATTGTACCCTCATACCCATCTAAGAGCGAGAGAAAAAGAAAGTAATGACAAAGAACATGATATTATAATTCAATCAAAAAAGTATATACAATCAGCACATGAAGGGCAAAGGAGGGCAGACCTTTTTACCAACTTCAAGTGACCCTATCTCATTGTCCCATAGCACAGTTTTAGCGCCATCTATGGTTGCCATTCTGAGAACAAGTTCAGCAGGGAGAGCTGTAGGATCAGTTTTTCCGGTGCTAAACACTTCATGTCCCTTATTTATTAGCGAAGCTAAGTACATTTCATCAACTAAACAGGAACCATGAGAAAATTAATGAGTAATGAATATTGTGATTTCTGATCTGATTACAATATAGGAATTGCAAAATAAGGTAAAAACGAAAAGAATCACATTTCTAGTCATCAAACTTGGCACAAAGTTGTTTTCTTACTTCTTGCAGGCAGAAGAAGCAAAAGGAAGAAGCAACTCAGTACTATGCACTTGTGAAGTTTTCAAATTTATTAGACTAATGTAATACTCCCTATATAGTCAAATCAATCAGTGAGTTCTCAATATATTCAGTCAAAGCAAAATGCCTAATGGTTAGGCTTCAACAATAAAGCAACTGAACAAAATAATTGAACTATTCAAGTGATGCTGATGGAACCTACATACCAATGCTCATCCTGTTGTTTGATGGTGCACCATCTGTTCCTAGAGAGACACAAACTCCAGCATCAATCATTTTTCTTACAGGTGCAAATCCGAGCATCCGCATTGCTGCAGCTGGACAATGAGAGACTTTCACCCCAGCCTTTGAGAGATAACCTATCTGCAAGGGAGACCATAAGATGGAAAAAACATCAATCGACATCAATTACTAATAAATAAAGTCAAACTTTGAAGGTACATGAGAGCGTCACTTCGCAGCACAATTTTTCACCAAGTGTAGAGCCACATAAAAACCAACTTAAGCGTGTTAGGCCACATGGTATGCCACATAAGAAAAGTTAGAGTTTTATGTTAAATTGGCACTTGATGTTATGAATTTTCCCATATTAAGTGTTTGTTTTTTTGAATGAATTCCAAACATGATTTACACATGAAATTTACAATAAATTCTAAAACATAGTACATCAATAAATTTGTATCAAATATTACTTTAAAATGTGATCCATTTAACTATATGTTAAAAATATTGACTTAATTCAAAAATATGTTAATAAATGTTATACAAAGTTATGGAAGAATATACTGCATGCGTCAAGTATAATCACTATTCAATAACAACACACTGAACTCATCCCAAATTGGATGCCCCAATGGACGCACACATCAAAAAAGAATTCACATCTGAGTTAAAGGAACAATTTGTCTCTATGAACATAATGGACATTCTCCGAAACAAATATTTTAGTAGAGTATGATTATATTCAAAGTTAATAAGGTTTCATCCTAAAACTAAATATCAGACAAGTTACATGAGTTTGTTGTCCTTTTACTCATGTAATTAATTAAGGATCATGTGGTAAGGTGTGGTAATTATTCCTCACAGCAAGGTTGCATGAAAAAGGGAATTAATATGTAAATGGAAATAAGCAAAGCTAAGGGCAATATTATGCATGTGATGATGCAAAATTCTAAGTTTCAAGAGATAGATATAACAACTAATATGTCGAGTATACTATATGCAATAAGTACTTCGTCCACTATCATAAAATAATCAAGTGCAGAATTTATCAAATCAATTACTGTAGTTACTACGAAACAATACTCAGCAATAAAAATCATAGAGTTCACTGGTCCCTATATTGAGTCCCATTTTAGGTAGTCGCTAGCGTTGCAATTTCAAATTTATAGATAGTTTCATTCTTTAGTAAAGAAAATTCATAAAATTAGATTATAAAAAGAAACTTGCTCTTATATGTAAAAGGAAACCTACAGTTAAATTAAAACATGCATGCATGCATGCATTATAATCTCTATTCTATAGCAACCTACCCCACACATCTTAAATTGCAGATGCCCCAAATAACACACATGTCCAAAAAGTTAAGGACGATTTTACTATACTATATAACTTTAAACATACACCCCGCTAATGTTGTTGTAAACTACACTAGTCTCTTTCACCACATTCTTAAACTCAAAAACGACAAATATTAAGATCCACCATCCACTGATCTATATTGCTCCAGTCAAAAGAAGTGGGTCCATCAACTTTACTAACAAAAGACCTTCCAGTGGACAAGAATTGTGAAAGTGGTTGCATCTTCATACATAATTAAATAATTCCATTTTTGGAAGAAAGCAACAATTTTTCAGAGCACAAACTAACAAGCAGCATTTCCCAACAAATTAATCAACATGATTATGAAATAGTGGTACACCATGTATTTTTTGTGCTCAAGAACAGAGAGAAAGCAGGGAGAGGGGGATGGTGGGAGTGATGCAGAAGAAGCATGTTTATTTTTTCGGAATTTAATTCTGGTAGTTAGGTTCAAATATTTCTTTTATGAAATAGGATCAATTTTTTTTCTGTATTTCATAATTGTGCTTTAAAATGTTTATTTTATTTTATTTTAGAGTAGTCAATAGCTTTGTGGTGAGTACGACCCACACTGGTGACTGGAATGTCACTATGTGTCTTGAGTGGACAAGTTCATGTCAATTTTAGAAGAGTCACAATTTCATGTCAATGCTTGTAGTTAACTAATTTTTCATGTCATTGAGTGTAATTTCGCCTATTATTTAATGTGCAAGACAGTAAAGTACTCCTTCAACAAAACATGAGAGTGACGTGCATTTTTTTTGGCAACAGGTGAAGCGTTTATCCCTAGTTTTAATTCGGATCTAACACAAGTCCACAACTCTGTGAAATGTTAATCATCAAAAAGTGTTCTTTTTGAGACAGATTTAAGAAGAGCTACAAAAGCAGTTACAATGTACAGGAAAATGGAAAGTAGGGATGAGCAGCAGTAACATAGACTAAAAAACCAAGGCCGCTTTGAACTTTTTAAATTAGATAAGACCACGCAAAATGCAACTTAGTAACATGCGGACTTCAACTTCCAATTTGTGGCATAAACAGTTGTCCAGGCAATACCAAATGAGTGGAAATCCAAAAATATATAATTACCTCATTATCATTGACCCAAACACTATGAGCTGCCAGTAGATTACTTTGAAGGAATTCTATCTTGTCCAAAAAAGTCACAGTTCCATGATCAACTTTTCTTGTGTCTTTGACAATTTGATTTTCATAAGAAATCTCAGCAACATGCTGTAAAACAAAACAAAAAGAAGAGGACACATGAAATTACAAGATATAGCAATATAAAAAAAATCAAGGCTTAAAGATGCTCCCTTCATTACATATGTGACTGATGAACTAACGGGTCTATGATAATCAAAGACCCAAAAAAAATCATTCTTTGCACTTTTCAAATAAGACTATGGTACCTGACAACACTACTATGCAGGATCATATTCTCATCAAAGAGAAAAAAGAAGGGATAAGACGAGAGTTATCGAAAATCCAAATGTCCTCATAAACATGTGGGAAATCAAACATCTAACAATACTTTCATCAGAAGATGTAAAAATCAGAATTTGAGTCATGAGATACAACTTGAAGACCCCAAATATGAATAATGGGGTCAAAGAAAGAGCTTCGGTTGTTATCATTTATCAACCTAAGTATCGAAATTCCATCAAACTACAGTTCAGCTTAATAAGCAAAGTGAGTTAGCTAGGAAAAGCAAGGGGTTTTAGCAAACACTCTAATCAGCGCAAACTGTTGATCATTTTCGATGAGAAAGATATTATGGTTTTGAAATGATAAACAAATCTAAGATCAGAGGCAACAAGAGATTGACAATTAAGAGAAAGGGGAAAAGGCACAAAGATCTGAATGGCATAAATTATTACCATGTGAATTCCGGTTTTCAATTTCCTAGCAAGATCTCTGGTCTCCAGGAGTAAGCGATCAGTTGAGTTCATAATTTGCCGAATTCCCAGCCATATCCTTATCCGTCCCTCTGCAGTATCATGGTGCTTTTCATAAAGTTTCTTCTGAGACTGAAACCTTAAAACAAAGACATTAACCTTGTAGAACCTCTGCCCGGATATTCTACCTTGAATTTTGCTCTAGAACGCACCCACCTGAATACATAAATCAGTAGTTTGAGCGCTCCACAAAGCTGGCAAACCCTCACCAGAATCCATGATAGATTTTGTTAGACATGCACGTAAGCCAAGTAACTCCACTGCTCTGGCCATTCCAGACACATGCTGCCCCCCTGCTTCTGCGAAACAAGTCACCTGATTTCCACAAAATACCCCTCAGGAATTCGCTTATGAAAACTAGATCCAATTGAGGTTTACAGCTTTTCTCTATAAGGACTTCAGCAATCATAAAATCAAGCTCCATATATGAAAGATAGTCTCATATTGCTTTTCATGAAGAAATTATTCCAAACTAAAATATAAATCAAAGATATATCAGCTGAACTATGATACATCTCAAATATAGCTTTAACTCGAGCATATCTAGCATATCAATTTGTGTTGAAATCATTTTCAAATCAGTCTCCAGTCACTTAAATAACAATGAATTTTCCCACAGCCCACATAAGAGAATATTTTTAACACTTACAAACCCAAATATTCTTCATTCTAAAGCAGTAAAGCCACTTGGCGAAATGTAGAGTAATAACTAACACATGGATTTTACTCCTAAGAAAAAGTTTTGAAAAATTTAGATAAGATGGCTTACTCCACGTCCTCAGCTATTCGACTTTATCAAACTTGGCCTAAAATGTGATCACATTCTTCTATCACTATAGGTAAGGTATGTGTAGTTTAGATCACTGCCAGTAAGTTCCAATATATTACAACAACGGGTAATCAGTTACCTAAGTTTAATATACAAATCACAAGAAGAACAAGTTCGGATAAGATAGAGCTTGTCCAATCAATATTGGACAAGAGGTAAGTTATGTGTAGTTCATATAACGGCAAATAAGTTCCAATATGTTACAGTAATGGGCAAGTCGATTACCCAAGTTCACTACTAGAATACGACAATAAGTTCAAATAAGTTCCAATATGTCACAATAATGGGCAGTTGATCACCCAAGTTTACTACTAGAATATGATAATATCATAATAAGTTCAGATAGGATAATATTACGACCTAAGTATTGGTTAAAAAGTAGAATTGAAGTTTATCAGAATTATAGCAAAGACTTAACCCCGGAATGAATGAGCTCAATTCCACAAAGCAAAGTAGAAATGAAGGAATCTTCCTCAGTCATATGAGACTCATAAGGCCAAATTCGACCGTGCAGCCACGTCAGAAGATCAACATCATCCGCAATTCCTCTTCCTAGCTGCTGCGAAGTATGAACATGCGTGTTCACAAACCCTAATTCATCCACAATTTCTCAATAACTCGATCAAAAAGTAAAAAAAAAAAAATAGATCAAAAGAGAAAGAGAGAGATGAGAATGATGAACCAGGGAGGACGAACTGGCCCTGAAGGTCGTGGATGGTTACGGAAGAGGAGTTACGGTGGTGATGGAGGATGTCGTCGGATATTCCGATGGCGATGATTTTATCGGCAGCAATGACAACCGCACCGTTTTGGAATACTCGGAGCTCCGAATCCATTGTTACGACGAGTGCGTTATGGAGGATTGTGATTGGTGTAGAGCTGCTGTAAGTGTGGGTCGTGTTGATCATTGACTCCATCGTTGAACTGTGTTTGAGTTATTCGGGTTTGATTGGAATTCGGAAGGGAGTTAATCGCTCTAACTTTCTATTTACCCTTATTCTTCTATCAAATCTTTTTTTTTTTTTTTTTTTTTTTTGAGTAAGTGCCTTGGTTACGGTGGCGGTAAAACGCCCAATCCTTTTATCAAAATAAAATTTAATATTTATAAATATAATAATTATAATTAATTAGTAAATTTATATAACTACAGAACATTAAGATTTAAATTAACATAATTTAAGTTATTATTGTATTTGTAAATAATGTTATGATTTATTAATAATTGTTAGTGTAAAGGTAATTTGTGTGTTATTGTTAGTGATAATGTTAAATTTGGTTTACATATACTCCCTCCTTTCTATTTTTTTTTCTTTCCATTTGAAATTAAAGAAAAAATCAAGACAATATTACATATCATTAAAATTCTATATATTAATTTGAATTCATCTAAAAATAAGATAAAATCTATTAAAAAATTATGCAAGTGGGTTGAACATTAAATAAGTAATGGAATGTCTAAAGTCCATGACATTAAATAATTTAAAAATCAACTAATAGGCTACATATCATATGCATAGTGATCTCAACAAACCTTTTTACCCAATCACAATATTAAACTAAAATAAAAGGATTTCAAATAAGAACAACATTTTAAAATTTCCGGATGAAAAAATTGGGAAGAACAAAAAAGAACGGATGGACATATGAGTGCTCGTTTTATCATGCTAAATCAAATATCTATATGATGATATATTCAAATAGGAAAAAAATAATTCTTATTAAGGATATCTCGGGGTTACAGTAAACTCATAAAGTCATATCTCCAAGTTCGAAAGTCTAATTAGAGCAAAATTCTTTTTTTGAAACCCCTTAGATTCAATGTACTAAGTAGCGATATTGTCCCCTAAGTCCCACACTTCGCGCATATAGAGATCTCGAGGAGATTTTTCGAGATGGTATAACTTTATCTCTTGAGCGGGGTGAACTTTTATTTATTTATTGTGTTTTTTCGATGACCTACTTGCCACAAATACTTCTAGGGGGATTTGCCCAAGTTTTTTTTCCCAATAATTATGACATTTTTAAATGTTAAATTTCATAATTTCATGTTTTTTCTAATTATAAGGATTGGGGCTTCTTAGTCGAATGTCTAGGCAATGGAGGTGACGCCTTAACCAAACGCCAAATTATGCGTCATGTCGTTGCTAATTCACCATGCAACTGTCGCCTACCTCCGCTAAACAACAAAGGTGCATACATAAAAAAAAACTGGGAAGACGTGTCGCCACTATCGCCTCATACAGAGTTGCCAACTCCTTCCGCGGTCTTCTTAACATCTTGCGTAGTTGTGGTTGTTTTGTCTAAATGGGTTTAGATGGAAGAATGAAGGTAAAGGCAAATGGGAAGTATAGTGCCATTTTGTGAGTGATTCATTGTAATTGCAGGCGACGTTTAACAATCCAAAATTACATGCCCAATGACTTTGTGATGAAACTTAATGAGCTTAGTGTTTAGTGATTAAGAGTGTAAATAAATGGTCTTTATATGTACTACATAGTTAATTATTAATTAATACCATACCACTCATATATAGAGATGCAAAATCAGACCCGATCCGATAAGTTACCCGGACTTGACCTAATAATGACTTGAGAAGTGAGATCCAAAAATCGACCCAATCTAACCTAAAGTCAACCCGAAACCAATTTGACCCGATATTCGAAGACACAAACCCTATCCGTGTCCGACCCATTAAGGACCGGATCCGTTATAAACCTAACCCGTTACAGACCCGACCCAAAGAGAACCCAAAACCGATTGAACCTGACACATAACCAATATGACCCAATTTATAACAACCTGTTAAGTGTGGCAAAAACTAAGCCTACTTGAAAACCCAACCCGAACTCGACCCAAAAATAGCGGGTTAGGGTTGAAATTTTCGACACAAAAACTTAAATGGGTTGACACGAACCCAACCCGAAATTAAATGGGTTAGACAAAGGTTGAAAATTCCAACCCGAAAATGACCCAAGTAACCCGAAATTATTTTCGGGTTAAAATCAGGTCGAGTCAACCGAACTTGACCTTATAACCAAGCTATAATAAGTAGGTTTAAAAAAAATTTACTTAGTCAGTCACCCACTATGTCCAAATCCCAAGCCCAAATTAAAACCCTAAAAGACAATTAAACTACTCTTGTCAACTTAGCCATTTCATCTCAACTCTAAAAGTTTTCTTTTTCTTCAGCTACTCTATCGAATAACCACATCAGTAGGAGTGGTAAAATCTGACCAACCCGACCCAAAAATAGAGAGTAGGGTCGATATTTTTGACACAAAAATTAAATGGGTTGATACGAACCCGACCCGAAATTAAATGGGTTAGGTTCGGGTTAGAGTTTTCAACCCGAAAACTTAAATGGATCAGGTTTGGTTTGGGGGATAACTGACCCGAACACGAACTCGACCTGATCCGTTTGCCACCCATACAACCCGTGACCCGAATTAACTCGATATATTAACAATTTGAATATATGTAAATGTGACCTAATATTACCTAACTATTTTTAACCAATTTCTAATAACATTGAAACCAAACATTTTTCATTTGTGACCAAATGCGAATACGATAAAGTTTAAATCGAATTTCAACCGAAATCGAGGCGACCCATTACCATAATTGACTTGACCTGAATCTACCCGGACCCAAAATAACCCGTTTAGGAATCCACTCAATTTTACCTGAACCGACCTTGACCCGAACCAAATACAACCCGGCCCGAACCCGAATCAAACCCGAGCAAGTAAATAACTGATTTAACCAGACCCGATAATGACCTAATCCAACCCGACCTGACAAGCCAAATTGACTCGATTTAACCCGAACCAATAAGAATCGACCCGCAATGGGTCAACCAAATACCGACCCATAAACCCGATTTGACACCCCTACTCATATAAATATCAATTAAAATAATCATTGTTTCACACACAAAAAAAATTAACTAGAAAATTTAATCTCTTTTTCTCCAATCACTTCTCTGTAATTATGGGGACAAGCTCAAAATCCTTAAAAGAGATATGACTTTGACATGCCCCCGAATCCAGTGGTTTGTCTAGCAACTCATTATCCCAACGTCCGACAATCAATCCGCTTGTTTGGCCTATCCACAACCAGCATTTCCTCAATTCTACTTATTACTTATCTCGTAAGTAATCGTTTCAGCATGTGAACAAAAACATCTAGTAACCTCTTCTCCTACTTTTTTTTTTGACATATGGTACAAAAATCAAACAGTTATGAGCGTCGTTCTACATTTATTAGCTATAATGTGAGCCTGGTAAACCTGGTCTCTTTGGACTTTGAGAATTGTGCAGTTGAAGAAGTTTTGACCCTCTTTACGTATTGCTTTTATAGTATGGACCACTTCAATAGGAGGATTTATGCTATTCTGAAGAAACTCCACAAGTAGGTAGGAATCCGAGAGCAAACATATCTGCGAAAGATGTCTGGTGGAAGCCCACCTCATGGCCTGTAAGCACGCCATAGATTCTACATGCAGGGCTGAAGTATCTTTGATGGGATAACCTCCACCCATCCACATCCCCTCTTCATTTGTTTTCATGGCCCAACCTATGCCACCATTTTTTTCCTCTTTATTCCATGATCCATCTACTTGAATTTTATTATGGTAATCAGGAGCCTTTTGTTGTCCTAACATAACTAAATAGAATCCTAGAGGTTCATTCCGGAGGCGATCTGGAGCTTTGGACTCATTGAGATAGATTTGGGCCTAGCGAGCGAATATTTGGTGTTCCTTCATTGCCTCTTCCATGTGTAATCTAAAACTTCTCGTTATATTATTACTCTCTTTAAAAACCATTTCATTCCTGACTTTCCATATGCTCCAAATTCTACTTATGAACTCTAGAGTTCTCCAAGTATCATTATTCCCAATATTATTGAAGCGCCGAAGGTGAATGAGGATCTAGTCTGTCAGTGAGGCTATTCCCCAACTTTTTGATACAGAAACAATGTTCTCTAAGGTTTGTTTCATCAATAAAGTGCAAAATTTCATGTTCTTTTCTTTATCCTAAATGAAATCTCTCACATAAAAGTAAACGTACTTCTATAATGTACATGAAGATTCTCATTCATATACGTATGCTAATTGTAGAGAGAAATGTGCGAGATCATGGCTGAGAAAACGGCTACAAAGTGCAAACTTTTGGAACACATTAATTCTAATATGAACCGGGTCCATACTATAGTTTTTGGGAAGGTCACAGGTAGGAGTGGCAAAAACAGACCCAATTCGCCAACCCAACCCAAACCCAACCCGTTTATAAAGGGTTGGGTTAAAATATTCAACCCGATTAATTAAATGGGTCAACTCAACCCAAACCGATTAATAAACCGTTTGGGTCGGGTTAAAATCAGGTTGGAAATTTCAATCGATTTCAACCCGACCCGACTCGACCTGTAGATCGAATTTAATTAATGCGGGTCATAAACTTAAATCATAATTATCACCAGCCAACCATATTTTCTACTTTCTATTTGCATTCTACCACTCTGCCTCTTCACTCTTACTCTCCAATTTTCATTTTTTCATCTCTTTGTTCCTACTTCTTCACTTCTTAATGCTCTCTTCCTCTTAGTCAATTCTCAGTACTCTCTACCTCTTCTTAACATATTGTCAAACTTTTCAATTTGGTTGTATTAAGACTATATTAAGATTTGAGATTTTTTTTATCTTGCCTTACTTAGAACTTGGAAAATTAAAAACTCAAATGACTTTTACTTGTTAAACAAGTTGGGTTGGTTCAACCCGAACCCATAGCGGGTTGGGTTGGGTTGAAATTTTTAACCCATTTAATAAACAGGTTGGGTTTGAGTTGATATATTTCAACCCGAACCCAACCCATTGCCACCCCTATTTACAGGCTTCACACTATTTGCGTCTCCAATACTAATACTTGGATTATATATTATACTCAATATCCTAATCCTTAGAAAAATAACTAATGTTAACTTATTGATCGAGTTGTCTTTTATTTGTTTTAAGACTTGTAGAAACACCACAAGTTACCAGTGGCAGTGCCAGGATTTTTGTCCTATGGGTTCGAAATCTAAGATATCTAAATTAAGGAGTATTCTAATGAATCTAATCCCTTCATGATCATCTTTCCAAAAGCATTCTAATCCCTTCAACAATAACACACAACAACACAGGCTTAATGAACAATAATACACTTATTGACTAATATAGGTAATTAAACAATAACAACAATCAATTAACACTTCAAACCCAATAAATGAACAACAATACACTAACACTTACACATCTAATAGAGTAATTGAATATCAACAACAATTTATCAAGTAAATCAACATTTCAAAATGACAAAATTCAAATCACAGTTCACAAATTCACATAATATCCATATCCAACAAAAATCGCCCCTGCAAGTTACACATAACTAGCCACTAGATGGTTTCAAACCAAATACCTTAATTCATATTTATTCTTTTCATTAATTTAATTAACCGGAGACCTAAAGAAACATTATCATGTTTTCAAAACCAGAGAGTTAGGTAGAAAGTCATTCAACGTCATCATTCATCAACGATTCAAAGATACATATCAATCACGAATTAGGCTGACATGTTACATATATATTTGTTATTTTGATGTAACGAAAATATTATTCAATGATTGTCTTGCCACTTGCAGCTCTCTTTACAAAAAAAAAATAGCTACCTAATAATTGCATCTATAACTGTTTGAATCTTAACCATGGGGTAACTTTGACTCAATAAATTTACTGGAAAAACAAAATACAAGATATCAGATTGTTTCTCTTCATCATCATCTACGATGATATGTCGGCCATATTGTAAGATTAGCGGACGAATCACCGGAGATAACTTACTATTTCTTTAGCAGTTGTTGGCAATTCGGTGGATAGAAGAGAATTGATCAGTGTTGGTTGAAGATGCTGAAATCATAGATCATAGGCCAAATTTTGAGGTAGAAAGTTCCCCTACACATAATATGTTATGCTTTCATTTCCTTCAATAACTCCTCAACGACTCCATTTCGGCCATGGAAGCTTGTTGCCTAAATATGTCTTCTTAGGGTTTAAAGTTGTTTTTCTAAATAGCATGCATCGATATGATGGATGTACGATTTTTACTCTTCCATACATGAATTTTTTACCCTTATATCCCGTATTTTATAAGAATTTGAGGTAACTTTCTTGGTAAAATTTTAGACGTGAGTAAAGTCAAATCTAATGAGAATATTGTAAAGGTTAAAATTTGTAAGAATACAATCAACGGGAATCAAGACCGTTCTTGCTGTACTAGCTTAGTGATTAGTAGCAATATTGCATGAACTCGACAACAACTAGGAAATGATAATGAATATCCATATATAGGTCAGTTGATTCCCACTTTTGCGTTGTCTTGCATGATTTATGTTACTGCTAGGAGATTTCTACCAACGTACGATTCCAAGATATGTGGTCTCAATTTTACCTGTAGAACGCGGCTAGCTCAAGATGATACTTTGTAGCTTTAATATATTTATATCAGATATAAATTAGAAATTTTTTTCTTTAATAAAATCTCACATATATGATAAAAATCTTAAATTTTTAAAATGTTAAATTTTTCTTTTTTACCAATTTTAATTTTCTTAGTTTTTACATAAAAAATATATTCAACTCGAGACCTTTAACACCACACAAATGTGAATATCAAAATAAAAACATGACAAATGTAAATTATAAGATCATTGTTAAAACCAGGACAATCGTTGTTTACTACAACTAGCATTTCATATAACAGTACCAAATAAAACTACAAATACTTTACACTTAGCATCTCACGAATGACGACATATACATCTTCTATATGTAATGATCTTGCTCACATAACACGGAGAGTTGCTCATTGCTCAACACTGATGACAATGTATGCGTCACGCATACACAGCAAAATTAAAGCTTATGCCACACATTGCCACTAAAATTATATCAATATCAAGGGGGAAAAAGCTACCACGTCGCTCCTTAGCGATTCATTAGTTTTCATGTTATTTAGATAAAATAACACCAGGCGGCCAGTACACCACAGCGTAACAATCAGTA
This sequence comes from Dysphania ambrosioides, assembly GCA_026401315.1. Taxonomy (NCBI): domain Eukaryota; kingdom Viridiplantae; phylum Streptophyta; class Magnoliopsida; order Caryophyllales; family Amaranthaceae; genus Dysphania; species Dysphania ambrosioides. The sequence goes on along the minus strand of CM048671.1, from coordinate 19,518,871 downwards.
ATTGACAAGCTAAGGTAAATGGCATTGACTCAAGCAATCAATCTGCTAGATGAACTGAGAAGGTGATAAGAGCTGCGGCTCCTGGGAAATCTACACCGTGAGCTGTTGGAGTTGTCATCATGGTCATTGGATTCCATCTGATATAAAACATCGAGGAAAAAGTCAACTTCACAAGGAAGCATTAGAGGACCATTACAATGAAACCCGTACTCCAATTCAGCCTCCTCGAGCAACAACCTAAAGAGTGGATGATTGGCACACCCAATTTTGATCACAAACCTTTGCTTGTCAGGGCCCACGTAGACTGATAAGCAACCCTTGGGCGATAAAGGGCTCACCCGCAGGTTCTTGGATGAGCTAGATCCGGCCAACTTGTGGTCAAATCGTGGACTAAGAGGGCTCGAAGGGCACAAAGCTGACCATGATTTGCTCTTCACCATATGACGATCTGGTGAGGACGGTATCGAAAGAAGAGTAGTTGAGGGAGACCTTACTTGCATTTGACCATGGCCGAAAGACTTGCATCTTTCCCATGTCTTTTGAAGCATACTACACTTCTTTTTCTTCTCTTGTATTCCTTCCATTGCTTCTTCTTTTTGTTGCACAAATCACAAAACTGTACGTTAGTGTAGTCAAGTCGTATACAGAGAGTTTTTTTAGTAACGTTATTCAAGGTTTTGATACACATCACCCATGTAAGAAACCATATGGAACACAACTTGGAGTCTAGGCTTAATTGGGTTACTCATTTTTGGAGTAATAACATGTATACCCGAGTTGAAGATGAAAAGATAGCGCTAGTGCTTAGGGAAGGCTAACAAATTACTAAACTGCAAGATGGTGAATTTGATGTGATTTTGGAGATGAGAGTGGTTTGAAGAGATAAGGGAAAATGATAAATACCATATATATATATATAGGAGGAGGGAATTGGAGAAAGATGTTGCAAACGAGTTTGGGAGTATTTACTTGGGGCATATCTTAGCTTCATATAAAAAGGCAGCACACATTCTTTCACATATGTAGTCATGAAGGGTGTAGAAAAGATAAGATCTTATCTTAAGTATATGATCAAATTAATTGAAAAAATAAGTATAGTAGAACAGTCCTAGGGTTAATAGAATGCCTGAGTACTTTGTATAAATACATATCATTGTACCTACCGAGTTTAATCAATCAAGAAAATCAGTTATTCTTCAATCTTAACCTTCACAAACACGTTGATTGTTGTCTGAGGGGCCATTTTATGTCAACGCCCCAATTGTCCTATTTTCCTTGGGGTATCTTCTTTATTCGACTTTTGAATTATTGCCTTTTGAAGTAAATGAAGTGGGGGGTTTTTTCTTCTAATCTTTGAATTTTTTTTTTTACTGAATATTATATAATATAATATTTTATATTATTTTTATTAATATTTGGAATATAATCTAAGAATGTCACAATGTCTCAAAAGAATATTATATACAAATGAAAATGATTAATTTGAAATGTTGAACATTAAATTTCAAGTTACTACATATATATAAAATTAATTTTGGATCAAACATTAAGGATTAAGAATCCAAGCAAGTTCTGGGTGAAATATGAGGGTGTGGTGACTGGAGAATCCTGATATTGTGTACAAGAACAATCCGTGGCATTTCTAATACTTATGAAATCATGAATCAGATTTCGTGAAAAAAAGTAATAGGCTCATGTACAATTTAAATGAATTAAAAGTTGGGTAAAATTTAGTCATAGCTAATTGATTTAGTCAGAGAATGAGCTCACAAAATCAAGCTCGTAATTGTGATCTACTCCTACATTCTAAGCTGTTGACTTCCAAATGTTATTGAACTTGGATGGATTGCCTCTTCTTCATAACTTGGTATTTGGGTTCCATGAATAGGCAGTTTAATTTCTTGCTAGTTGTGCGTTGAGTAGACATGAAATATTGTCAAAATAAGTTGAGATCGATGCTTGCATTTTATTTGTGGTCTACATTCACCCAAACCATGCAATGAATCCTTGGAATATTGAAGCGACAGTTGAATTTGTCAAGAATTGAGAACGGCCATGCAAAAAGAAAACTACTCCTACTAACCAACAATCCCTGCGGCAAGTTATAAGCCAGTGAGCCTATATAATAAGCTAAGTCGTCGTTCAACCATAGGTCTGGCCGTGAGGAACAAATGTCATCTATTTTCTAATGACATAATCAACGTAAGTAATGTTTAGAAAACATATTCCTTTGAATGATTTGGACAACACCAAGTACTCTATTCGAAATGGGACTATATGGCAAGTGCGTAGGTACTTTACTATTGAATGTGGAATACCAAAGACTAGAATATATATATATATATATATATATATATATATATATATATATATATATATATATATATTTATATATTTATATATTTATATATATCATGTATCATTGTCGAGCTAGACTTGGGAAATCATAAGAAAATTATCCACAATCTATCCACCCCAAGCATTAGCTAGATTCGTTCATAATGATGATCCTGTAGAGTTGTGGATGTTGCATTGCCACAAGCTATTGATTTGGGTAAATTTTTGGTGAGTAGTCAATAAATAAATCTATCACCTAATTACCTTCTCTATAAAATATAAAAAAAAAAAAAAAACCCTCCCAATTCGTCATGTTTATTGTTTAATAGAGCACTTGAACATCCTACAAGATAATAGTCACTCTTGATTGTTTTTTTCATTGAGAAAAGCATTATAATATATCTCAAATCGAGCTTGATTCTATACAAATAGGGAGAGTTTTGGGGAATCGAATGAATTATTTGTTATAAACCTTAAATGTAATAGTTACACGCTTACACTTTATACAAAAAGAAACATATCTCTATTGTGAAATATATAATCATCCTTGAATGGGTTATTGATTCGCTCATTCGTGAAAACAGTTGGACCTTATTTGGTGTAGGGAAAACAATTGAACGTCGGGTTTGCCTGCTGTTTGATTTAGCTGTTTTAGTAGCATCTTTGCGAAAGCAAACTTCACAAATCTTCGAAATTGCTAATTTTGTAACTCGAATTAGAAATTTCTTTTAATTTTTGTTTTATACATAAGATAAGTCGGAATCGCGTTGCTAGAGCTTATGTTAGGGTTCTATCAATTCGAACACCGACCTACTCCTTATATTAAATTAGATTTTGTTGTTTAGTTCACTTTTGAAATATATATATATATATATATATATATATATATATATATATATATATATATATATATATATATATATATATATATATATTCGTCAAGAGCCTGTGTACATATTGTTGTTTAAATTTGAGGTGCACAGCAGCACAGATCGTTAGAAGATGATAACTTAAACAATCGCATGACACACAGTGGCATGCCACATACCAATAGGAGGATAGGGATGATGTTAATTGCCTAGCTTGTCTAATTAAATAGTTTGAGATATGAAGTACGAAAATATAAGTTGGTCGAAGTAGTTCCATTTAATTTATATAACTGAAGCTAATTATTGCCATTTTTTTAGTTGTTATTATTGTAACCCAAGCATATTTTCTTAACGCATATTATTGGTTGTGAGAGGCAAATGTCAATATTTTAAAACATAAAGCTCTAATCAACATCAAGAACGTCAACTACAGTAAATTAAGACCTAGTGTGCACCAATTGGATTACATACCGTGTATCAATGGTCCCCTAGAAATTATCATCTTCAAAAATATTCAGCATTATTTCCTTTTGATGATGCGTTGTATTGCATTTCATGCCATTTCCTTGATCTTAACATATATGATATGGAGTCATGGAGTAATAGGAGAATATATGAAAGTGATGTTGAGTTATTTCATTTGCTTAGTGAATTCAATCTCTTCAATTTTATTGCCTCAAATGTTTTTTTTTTCTTTCAAAACATCGGCTTAATAAAGAAGAAAATCTATAATAGCGATAGCTAACTTGTAAATTTCTTAGTCATTTTTTTTAATCTAACCTGTTGATGGTACGTACTTGTGGAATTAATTTCTGTTTCCGACTAGTCTTATAACTGGGTCATATATGATAAATATTTTTACTACAAGAAAATGTTAGCATCAATTCCCTTATGGTGTAATGTAGTGTGTACGTATTTTGCACATGGAGGTTGAGCGATTGACTCTCTGAAATAGTCAATGATAAGGTTAAACCAAGAGACGCCATACTCGCTAATAAAATCTTTCATAGAAAGTTTCATAAATATTTGCTAAGAGTTTTACGACACAGACAAACCAAGGGACATTTCAAATTCCAATAGACATATCCATAGAAAAGATATCCTCGTTGTGAATCCTTGAGATATATAATCCCAATGCATGATTTTTCAACCACGGAGATGAGATATAGACTATACCTTGAGTTATAATCCACACTTTAGCAACACTTCTTTGATTTAATAATATATCCAAACTTCTAAGACTTTCACATAAACAACAATATTACACACCCTAAGACTACACATAACTCTAAACAATTAAAAAGAGGGTAAGAATCAATGTACTTAAAGAGACTAATAATTGTGATAACTTCTTTAAACAATCATACTTAGATTATTTCAAAAGGTTCTCTATAACTAACTTATTAGTTGTGTTTAGGGGTGACCATGGGGCCAGTCCGGGTGGGCAGGGGCGGGCCAGCCACCTGGCTGGGCTGGGAGAAGGCGGACCGGGACCGGATCGGTCAGGGGGGCGAGTCGGTCCGGGCTAGTGTTGGGGTCAGGGAATTGGATTTGTACCGAATCAAAAATCGAATCACGAGCTGAATCGAACCAAATATACGAATCGAATCGAATCGAATTGAATTCACGAATCGAACCGAATCAAATCAAATTGAACCAAATTTCACATAATGACATTTAGAAATTAGAATAATTATAAATGAATTATTTCGAAAGTAATTAAACATTTGTATTCACAAATCATATAATGACATTCATTGTAAACTTTTATATTCAACTAATTAGTCACATTTATTTTTCATTTCTTTTGTCGATATTTTTTTTTATTTTTCATTACATAATTATATATATTACATATATTACATATAATCACAAAAAGATATAATCATATTCAATTCATACAAACTAAATTATATTCAACTAAATTAACATTCATTGATTCATACAAACTAAATTATATTCAACTAAACTTACATTATTCATATAAACTAAACTATATTAAACTAAACTAACATTTATTGATTTATATGATGAGTAAAATAAATTATATTCAACTAAACTAACATTAATTTATTTTTATAAACCAAACTATTTTCAACTAAACTAACATTCATATAAATTAAACTAAGATTAAACTAAACCAAAATTCATTGATTCATCTAAATTAAACTATATTCAATTAAACTAACATTCATATAAACTAAATTATATTCAACTAACTATATTAAACTAAACTAACATTCACTAATTCATATAAACTAAACTATATTCAATGAAACTAACATTCATTAATTCATATAAACTAAACTATATATAATTTAACGAAACTAACATTTATTGATTCATGTAAATTAAATTATATTCAACTAAATTAACATTCATATAAACTAAATTATATTTAACTAAATTAACATTCATTAATTCATATAAACTAAACTATATTCAACTAAACTAACATTCATTGATTCATATAAACTAAACTATATATAATTCAACTAAACTAATATTCATTGATTCATATAAACTAAACTAACATTTATATAAACTAAATTATACTCAATTAAAGTAACATTCATATAAATAAACTAAATTCATTGAACTAAACTAAATTTAACTATACTAACATTCATTGATTCATATAAACTAAACTAACATAAACTATATTCAACTAAACTAACATTCGTTGATTCATATAAACTAAACTAACATAAACTATATTCAACTAAACTAACATCCATTGATTCAAAGGAATTAAACTAAAGTATATTCAAATAAACTAACATTCATATACATTAAACTATATGCAAATCAACTAACATTCATATAAATTAATTTATATTCAACTAAAATAAAAATTATATAAACTAAAATACATTTAAATAAACTAAATTTTAAAAAATTAGAAGATTTAGGTGGGTCGAATAGGGCCGAATCGGTTTGGGGCTGAATCGAATTTTTTGGTGGGCCGAATCGAATAGGGTCAGGGTTTGGAAAATCGGATTCGTATTCGACCCACCTTGTTGGCGGGCCGAACCAAATCCGAATGGGGCCTTTAGTGGGTTGGGCTAGACGGATCAGAACCCGGGCCGAATTGGTGCTAGGCCTGTTTAGCCTGGCCTATTGGCCATATCTAGTTGTGCTAATTTATTTAGTGGCCGAAATAAATAAAGGTGGATCAAGTAAACAGTAACATAGAATAAATACCTAAGACTATGCTAAAACATGGAAAATATGAATCAAAGCACAAAATAAATCATACATATGTAAACATAAATATTATAATAAAAAATAAATAAAAATCCATACCAAAATATAGTAAGTTTATGTAAAAATCATACCAATGGTCATAATCATATTAAAATAATTTGGAACATATATGTAGAAGACTACCCATAAATGGGTATTCACATTGCTATAAAATAGTTAGTAAACCACAATGAAATACAAAGAATTCGATTTTGGACCCTCGAAAATCATATCTTGATTGTCTAGGTTGTTTGAGTGTTTGAGTATAATAAGAACTGGAGAATAAGAATCAAGATTGCTTACAACTTGGAGAATTGAGAATATGGGGAATGCTTCAAATTGGTTTTGCTTGCATAAAGCTTTGAAAATTATAAGGTATTTTTTGGTGAATTGATATGTACTTGATATGGTTTATATGAATGAGGAGGAAAAAAAATCTAGAAGATTAAGGTAACCTTCGTGAACATTTAGAACGAAGAAGGTTTGCGCAACAACACATTGCATAAGATGCAAACTTGTTGTGTTGCACGCGAAAGTTTTGCGCAACTTGCAATAAGTTTGCATGACGTGCAAAATAATTGTGCACTACGCAAACTACTTTGTGAAGTTTTTATGTTCTCAACTTTGAAACTATTTCGTCTCTAGTAACGTTATGAGTTGCGCAAGTCTATCCATAAGATAGATTTTTGGGTATTTTTTGGAATATTCCATGAAAATGTGCATTAATGTGATAAGGGTATAAACTATAAAAAATTACCACGTAAAAATATAGTCTTATAAAAAACTACCACATAAAATCTCATGTACAAAAGAGAACACCCAAATCTCATGTACAAAAGAGGTCAATATGGTCAAATCTTGATGCTATTTTAGAATAGATTGAAGAGACATGTGAAGAAAATGAATGAGGAATTTGATAGTAATAATAGTGATATTTGTTAAGTGAAAGAGACATTGAGACTATGAATATTAGTGATGATAAAGGAGGTGTTTATTAAAAGGAGAAAAATAAAGGAAAATAAAAAGAAAGAAATTAGTTTAACCAACACGTGTCATTCACGAGAAAAGTCAAGTCATTCATGAGAAAAGTCAACTCTACAAAACTATATCAATGTCCAAAAAACCAACATGTGGTGATCTTATACAAGGGGAATATTTTATATAATAGTTTTTATTAAGATTTTTTTACATGTAGTTTCACGTGGTAATTTTACCCTTTGACGTCTCGTTAAAATGAACACCATCAAAACCTCCGTCAAACGGTCCAATCCCCTCCTTCCACCACAATCTCCTCTCCTCTCTTCAGGCGGCAACAATGGCGGCTCTGCAAAATCCAGTAGCCCTACAATCCAGTATTATCAATCTCATCCTCCACCACTGCTTCAAGCCATTGTCACTCTCCTCTACTGCTACCTTCAACCCTCTCAGGCTACAAATCTTTACTGCCTCTAAGACCACTACTAAACCTCGCGGCGGAGGCGGCGCTCTAGGTGCTCGCATGTCCGAAATCGCCGCTAGCAGGTATGCCTCCGCCCTTGCTGACGTCGCTGACTCCACGGGCTCTCTTGAAGCTACCAGCTCTGATGTCGAAAAACTCGGCAGGATCTTCTCCGAAGAATAGATATAATTTCCGGATTATTTTCTTATTTGACGAAGAGTGTGAATTTGTTTTTGAAATTCAGATTTTGTTGATTTTGGGCTCTTAAATTTTCAGCATGTATTGCTGTTAATTTCTGTGTAACTGTTTATAAAGTTTAGATTGTGTTGTGTTTTTCCTCAATTTTGCGTATTTATCAAGTTATACATTGAAATTGTTTATAACGTTCAGATAATGTTGATTTTACGCCTTCAAATTCAACCAAAATAGATACTAAATTTACATGTTTCGATGATCTGTACAATCGAATTCGTTACGAATTTTTGCTTGTTGCGTAATTTCAAGTTATCTGTCAGTTACTCTTTTAGTAGTCAAAATTAATTTCATCGAGCTCACATGATGAGTTGATAGGCTAGTGTGGAGCGAAATTCGGATAACTTTTGGAATTGTGTAGTATGTTCATAAGTCTTGATTGTACAGGTGTATGGCTTCTTTGCAAATCTAGTGATTGGTATTGAGAATAAGCGTGCTATCTTGGATGAGATTGCCACCTCCTCAGAACTCCAGCCTCATACTGCGAACTTCCTTAACATCTTGATAGATGTGGAGCGAAATGAGCTGATTAAGGACATATTGAAGGAGTTTGAGGATGTGTATAATAAGCTTACCAACACTGTAGTGGCAGTGGTGACTTGAATGGTGAAACTGGAGAATGATCGCTTGGCTCAGATTGCTAAGGGTGTGAGGATTAAGACCGTTATTGAACCTTCACTCGTTGCTGGATTCACTATCTGGTATGGTAATGGAGGTTCCAAGTTGGTTGATATGAGTGTCAAGAAACAGCTTGAGGAGATTGCTGCTCATCTTGAATTGGATGGTATTGCATTTGCTGTATAAAAGTAGTAATTATATGGTCATCTAGTATATTTGGCTCAAAAAATGTTCTGAATTTGAATTTTGGCATTCTGCATTTTTGAAACTGTATGAACTTTATTTGTATAATTATGTTAATGATAAGCAAACTGTGCCTTTGTCCATCATTTTTTTCAGATACTGGGCCTTTCATGGGTATTATTTTTTCTCAATGTCTGTTCATTTCTCCAGCAAACTTTGCAAGGATAAGTGAAAGTTTGTAGCTTCGAGCGTCAGTATGCGAAAATAAGTGATCTGTAAAAGTTCAATATGTTACTTTAATTCTCCATGGATCAATTCTAGAAAGTAATAAATTCTGGTGAGTCCTGAGCTCCCATATTGTGCATCATGCTTCTGCTGTATATTGACTTTGTGCTTCCAATCTGCTGATCCAGGGATGCAATTTGGACTTTAACCTGTCAGGTGTAGCTCTTATAGACAATAGTTCTGTATGGAAGCTGCATCAACCTCCCTACCTATTTAGTAAATGACACTGTGTGCTTTCCTTTTCGTTTATAGCAGTATCCCATTTGGTGCATGTTTAGTTGTCTGGTATTCATGAAATGTTACGAAATTTATGGATGTAGCTCAATTCCCATTGTAATTAGTTTTTCAGAAAGATATGTTCTGTACAGTAGATTTGCTAGATAGATGATAGCAGTATGGACAAAGAATCGTTGTAGGGATAATACTGATTTAGATGCTAGCAGCAAGGACAAGGAATCGTTGTAGGGATAATACTGATTTCTGGTTACTAACTACTACAGTTTGCAAGCATAGTTACCTTGAAATGCATATATAGTTCCAAATTATGGAGCAGGCTACAAAATTACTGAACAGACTTAGCTAATTTGTACAATGCTGGTTTGTGGAATATAGGATCAGTGTAGGTAGGCTGAGGCTTAACTGTGACAAATGCATCCCAAACTACAATCTTTCCATTCTTAGTTTACCTTTGGAATGGTTTATCAAAGAAAACTGTGTTTATTCTACGCTATATGCTTCTTTGCTGGTCATTAACAAACATCATGCATTGGACCATTATATGCTGGTAATTTCTGTTCATTGCTTGCTGATTCAATCACTTGTAATCTGCACCTTTGGAGCTTGAAGTTTTCTTAGTAATTAGGATTCGATGCCTGGTTCCCTTCTAAATATGCAAAATGTTTGTTTGTGTATGCGTAAAAATAACCTTTAGTTTGAAGCCATCGCCAAGCATCAAAATGTGCAGGAAACTTATTTCCACAGCAGAAACTATGCTTTTGATGCTGATAATTTGATATGATGTTTGCTGTAATGTTACCTTTCATCTCTTTTATGTTTCTTTTGGAACGACTTCATAGGAGGGTTGTGAATGACAGATATAGAATGGTTATGCTGTATTGGCCGCAGTGATTGAGTACATGTTCATTACAGTATTTATACATAAATTCCTGCTGTACATCATAGACCTGTTTTTTTAGTCACAATCTGTGTAACAAAGGAACAATATAGGCAATGATTTTTGATAACGAGAAAACATGAATCCTACTTATGGATTCTGTTTCTGAAGGTTTGGCGGAGTGAATGGAGGAATTAATGGCGTCCTAGTTCTTGGATCACGTACATCAAATACAGGTGGTGGTGGTGGAGATATAAGTGGAATGTGTGGTATCCATGTTTTTGGGTCTCCTGGACTGAAAGATGGTGGAGGAGGCGAGTGAAAGAAGGGTGGGATTGAAGGAGTAGGAAGATGTGGGAATGGAAAGAGTAAAGAGGGCGGTGGACTTGAAAACGGGAATGGTAAGGGTAAAGAGGGTGGTGGACTTGAAAATGGGAATGGAAAGGGCATAGAGGGTGGTGAAAATGGAAAAGGCAGGGATTGCAGATTTGCAGCTTGTGGTATGGAAGAGGTTTGTTGATTTGGTAAAGGATAGTGAGGTGGCAGCAAAAAATTCTTCTTTGATGATTCTTTTTTTCCTGATTTCTTCCTGCATAAGGTATCATTCCTTTTACTCGGTCTGAAACTCAGAGGAGTGAAGCTGTAAATGCAACGATTTTCCTTTCTGGATTTGATTGAAACTTCAGTTGTTGTAGATTTCAAGGCTGGAACATCGCACGCTGAAGATGAGCTTTCCAGCAAACTTGCCTGACAGAAGGACTGAATCGGAGGACCATCTACGCAATCTATCCCATCAACAGAAGGTATTTCCAGCTTGTATACTCCATATATGTCTGTTGTCCTGTTAACTGAGAAGGTTATCATCTCTGCCGTTTGTGGCGATTTAGCATTGAATTTGCATTGTACATGTACATCAGCACCTATTTTATCAAAGGAAACCTATCAAACTTTGGTTATATACTTATATCTGCAATGAGATATAGCAATTTAGGCTGTTTTAAATTGCAAGGAGAATTACTTATTTCAGAAAATCTCATAATTTCCCATTGCTTCAGGAAGGAATGTAATATTTTTGTCCTCATTCTTTCCTACTTCACTTCCTCTAAATTTTGTAGCAATGAACTACTAAGGTATATAAAATTGAAAGCTATATTCCTGTAAGATATACTTTCTATAGATAACAATGTTGAAACTTTTTTTCCTCCAAACCAAACAATGCTCAAGAAAAAATCATGCTCTGATGTCTGTTATATGTAAGTAATTACCTGGAATGAAGTAGCTGTATCTTGAAAAGCCGTCATTGAGGCACGCGTCACAAAAAACAGCCCCTACCACAGTGATGCCAGTGCTGATGGACGGTGTGGATTGAGCCAGAAGAACGAAGGACTGACCGAAGAAAATCGCTAAGAATAGAGAGAAAGCTCCAATGTCCATGGAAGCAGAGGGGAAAGCCCGGGGGGGGGGGGGGGGGGGGGGGGGGGGTGTTTTATAGAATGTTCTAATGAGATAACATCCCAGGAGTTGGAACTTAGAAATGCAGAAGCTTGTAGTTGTCCATGATGAAGAATTAAAGGCATAACTTTTTATAACTTGTAGATAATCTTTTATATTTTCAGCAGTAATGTGCCCGTGAGTTTTTGATGGTAGGGCCAAATGTTATCACAATGGATGATGTTCTTTTTTTTTCTATGTTCAGTTTTTATTCACTACCAACAAAGTCATGTGAAGAGGCAATTTGTATGAATATGGCCCTAGAAATTCAGCATCTACTTTGAAGTCCAGTTGAAGGACATCACGGGTATTTTGGAGAGGAATAATAAACATCTGTTTGGTAGCAGGATTGATTGTTTTGGATTTGTCTCTTTGGTTTCTATATAAATACTATATCATGCTTGGTTATTGAATTTGAGCCACTGAATATGCTCATCTATATACGACTGTTGTGTAGTTTCATCAATGCACTTGTTTAGAAGTTTCATCGATGCCAAACTAGTAATGTGCAATTTCATAATAGCATGTTCGTCTACTTACAGCGTATTTTCTTCAGGATGATAGTTTAGAAGTTTTTGTTAAAGGGAGAAATATGCAAGTAATTGCTGAGATACGAATGCAATTAACTGGTGTGCGGAATCCTGCACTGTTTGGAACTTGTCGTCAGCAAGGTTAGCAAATCAAGCAGCATAGGAGCTCATGGGTTGTAGCATTGAGAAGAGATGCTAGTTACAGAGTAATATTTAAGAGGTGGCAGTTGAATACAGAGATTTGTGAATATGGCATTTGTATAAGATGTGCGCGGACAATCTCTTGTTGCACCCGTGTTTTGGTTTAGTGCATATTGGAGAAATTCTCGTCATAAATTTGATGTTGAAGACCTTTTGGTGATGCTTTCGGTGGTTAAGATTTTTGGTGGGGACGAGGTCACGACGACTCACGTTACGTTTCCTATCAAATGAGGGCACTTGTGATAACTGTGCTGTTTGCACAACATTGAATCTGGCGGAAGAGCCAAGTTTAAATGGCAGCTAAGTATGTCGTTGTGTACATTTTTCTTTCTCCATTTGTCACACACTAATATTTCAACAGAATTTCAGGACCATTGATGACTTGTTCACCATGACACCATCTTCCAGTTTAATTTGTAGGCTTGGCAAGGACTTGTCGTTTTGAGCTCTCCAACCTTGAAAAGGTGCTTTTTCTTTGCACAATCTACGAATGAAGTGGTATATAATTCTATTCTTTGAGGGTATAGATTTAAATAGTCATATCATTTTAATATTATTTGGTAAAATAGAGAGTTTGATCGCGTAGAGGAATAAGTTGTGAATCTTTAGGGTTTTGGTGGGTATGAAATTCCAAAGGGTTGAAGAGGAGATAGAACTCCTTGGATATGTAGTTCCATTCAAAAAATGTTTAACCAAACTAGCTAACTAAGGTATAAATTTAAAACTCATTTCAAAATGTTAAACATAAAAAATCAAAAGAAATAAAAAAAAAATTCAAGATTGGCTTTGTTTTGCCAAGGAATTCAAGTTCGTCATGAAATGTACCAAGTATTTTCTTTGGAAAGCGTCTTTCGAAGGAAATCCATTTTCGAAACTTCATTTCTTTATTCCATTGTAGGTAACAATAGAGGGGAAAGAAATGGAGTGAAGGAGATGGAACCATGGAATCATGGAAGGGTAAGACTTTGTTTTCTTCAACAAAACCAAGTAATATTTTGTGAAAATCGATTTTGTCCCAAACATAGTTTTTACTCTAATTAAAACATTTAGTGAATAACTATTAAAATCATGTTTGTAACAAATCAATTACAAGTCAAGGCTTCAAAATTTGTGCTTTCCCTTCTTTGTACATGAAAGATGAATATTATTTCATCCGAAGTAGAATGTGTATTTCAACACTAAAACTAATTTTGAAAACGCCTCATTCTTAACCAAATTTAGGAAAGTAGGTTTATGTAGCCACATCCCTAGTTACTACTCTGAGTAGTGAGTCTGCATTTGGTTTCATGAGATCACTTGGCAGATTCGTTGTTCCATCTTAAGTCTTAACTTGATGGTTGAGTATTGCGAAGAATGTACGTTGTTCACGAAATAACTATAGATTAAATGCATAAATCCTAGTCAAGAGCAGCCTAACCCTAGTTCCCTAGCTTGTAATTAGAGCTGTCAAAATCAGACCCGACCCGATAAGTTATCCGAAATCGATCCGGATCCGACCTGATTATGACCCGAAAACTGACCCAACTCGATCTGATGTCAACCCAAAACCGATTTGACCCGATATTTGAAGACCTGAACCCTATCCGTGTCCAACCCATTAGGGACCCGACCCATTATAAACCTGACCCGTTATAAAACCGACCCGTTAGAGACTCAACCTGAAATCGATTGAACCCGACACATAACCGATATGACCTGATTTATAACAACTTGTGACCCGAATTAACTCGATATATTAACAATTTGAATATATGTAAATGTGACCTAATTTTGCTCGACCTATTTTTACCAAATTTCGAATAACCTTGAAACCAAACATATTCATTAATGACTCGTTGTGAACCCGATAAATCTCGGACCTAATTTCAACCAAAATCGAGGCAACCCGTTACCATAATTGATTTGACCCAAAATCTACCCGAACCCGAAATAACCCGCTATAACCCGTACAGGGAATCAGCCTTGTTAGAATGCAGGATTGGAGCCTTCTAGAGCATCAAGAGCTTGGCACCAACCCTGTGGAAATTCCTTCTAAGGCTGGCACGGAGTTAGCCGGGGCTTCTTCCTCGAGTCCTGTCATGATCGCGCACTCAACGAAAGAGCTTTACAAGCGGCATTACCCTTTCAAGACAAATTTCCGAATCTAGTTTTCGACTTCCTCTTGCAGACGGAGCTGCGTAAGGGGTAGATGGGAGGGAAGATGGGAAGAGAAGGAACCCGACTTCCTTGCTTGTGTGCTTGGACATACATAGCCGAACATGGCCTACAGAAGTCAACCTCTCTAAATGCACGGAAAGCCCTTGATTAATGTCATGGCTAGAAAAAGAAAGCTGACCGCCTATACAACATCTTAGATAACCATCTGAGACCTTCTTCCCTTGGTCTGGTAGGTAGGTTAAACCGACCTTGACTCAAACCGAATACAACTTGATCCGATCCCGAACCGAACCCGAGCAAGCAAATAACCGATTTAACCCGACAATGACCTGACCCAACCCGACAAGCCAAATTGACTCGATTTAACCCGCACCGATAAGAATCGACCCGTGATGGGTAAACCCAGAACCAACCCGTGAACCCGATTTGACACCCCTACTTGTAATTGTACGTGTTCTGATATGCATATGGACTTCCAAAGAGGAGAATTGGACAAGGCTAAAGTTCAAGCATGACATGTCTCAAGAGCCTATTTATTGGGATTATACTAGTCCTCTAGCCATTCATGCTTGCCTATGGACATTTTTAGTATACTAAGCGCTTTGTATATATTTAACTATCATTTGATCTCTCCCTATTAGCGATTTTGTATTCAGAGTACACGTAAAAATGTAAAATGCAACGGGATGAGGTGACTTAAAAACAATAATGTTCTTAATTGTTAAATTTTAGACTAGTTTCTATCCGTATTAATGGAAGGGTAATTTTAAAAAGTATAAAATTATCACAATTGTATAAACTTTTAACTTTATTTTATCAAGAATTATCAAAATAAATATGAATATGATATTTATATCTAATCAAAGACAATGAAAGAAATAAATAATTTTTCATTCTGAAGATAAATATATTAAACAAAAAAAAATTACTCCATATATTTTTTTTTGAAAAAAAAATCTAGTGAGCTATACGCAAATCTTAGGCCTCTTTAGTTAGATTAAAACATCCAATCACCTTTAAGTAATTTTTGAATTCCTCATTTTTGAAGTGAAAGTTACCCTTTCAACTAAACTTACATATTTTTTAATATGTCAAAAAGCTCATAACATTAGACTAAAAAAATTAGTCAATATTATGCGAGTTGAAGGTATGAGGAAAGGGGGTTGGATGTGGGGCGGGTGGGTTTTAGATGTATTTGATATCAAATCTACCACACGTCTTACTATTCATGGTTGGTATGGTTTTTAAAGTCTTACACAATATAATATTCATTAAATTTGTATCCATCCTAGTTGAATGAATGTACTTAATAACTAAACTAAAAGTTATACATTGTAGAGTCTAATTATTTAAGTGAATTCCTATATCCCTGTCATTGAGTATTCTCTTTGTTTCTACTTAATCTTCATACTTAGAATATTTCAGTTAAGGAGTGAAAATCTTATTATATACTCGTTAAAACGTATTTTTATAAGATCTTATTTAATTTATTTTGATGTACATTTTATTGTCATCAACTATATAAAAAATACTAAGGGCCAATTACGTGAAATAAAAATTGTGCAAAAATTAAATAGGAAAAACATAAAGGACATAGGTACATGTTATATGCAAAATAAAATCATTTGATTGATGTTTTTTAAAATTGTTAGATTGATTAGAAAATTATCAAAATATTTTGATAGCTTTGACATCTAGTGGTTTATTGTAACAAGTTCTTTTATCTTTTTTTTTTAAGATATGACAATCTATTTATTTTTTTAATTTTTGTAAAATGTCTTTATTTTTTTTTATGTAAAATGAATTGCGAGGCAAGACAAAGAGTATAGACTAGATTTGATCTCAAGTCTTTGATATCATCCTCTAAGATTTTAACCAACTAATTGTCATCCACAAAATAACAGAACGTTGAGGGGTGAGGATTAGGGATTTAATGGCTCACTTTAATTATGTCTTTGAAATAATATAATAGAGCATAGATCGTTATGAATTTTTTGCATGAAATTAACTATTCTATATTAAACCTCTGATTAATTTATTCTCTCAAACAACATAAACTTATATCAATAATGATAGTAAAGAAATTGGGATTTGGATGTCATCATGTCACAACTAAAATGACGCAACTTTGACTCTTTGAGGTTACCACTTTCCAGGAGATCAAAGTTTGTTATTCTGTTGTTTCTCAAGAGTCGGCACAGTCAGTACTCAGTAATTCCAAGAATCCCCAGCCCACCTATTTCAAGTGCCAAGAACGGTGTAGTAGCTAAGTTTAGGCATGACATACAGAGGACCGTAGGTTTTTTTTAGTGCAAGATGCTAAAATAAATCAAAGAAAAGAGCTGCAATACTAAAGTACTTGAGCATTCATTAATTTGAGTTTGCAATTTAGCATAAAATCTCATTACACCTCCTATACAGATTACAGAAGGCATGCTTAAATTTAATCAGTGTAAGTTAACATCAAGCTAAGAAGACAGTAATATAAACATCATGAAGCTAAGGCACACATCCACATTAGACACTCATGTCATGCTACAAAAATTGTGTGCAATTTCCCTCCAACTAATAGAACTACACTAAAACTTATTAGTCAAGTGCTTGAAAATAAAGTCGTCATATGGCAACTATTAATACGCTAATTAAAGTCCCTAAAGAAGAACTACTCGGCTCAAAGCTTAAATATGATATATGTTGGATGAATTTCAGAGCCAGAGAGCACCAGCTTCCTTAAGGAGAGGGACAAGGGAGCCATTAATATGGGAAGCCATAACTCTATCCATAGCTCCGACAAGCTTACCACCAATAAAAACTACTGGAACAGGAGAAGAATAAGTAGTGCCAAGCAATCTCATCAAAGCCTTCTCCATCTCCCTACCGCGTGGGTCTTGATCAAGCTCGTACACTGTTGGATTCACCCCCATCCCGCAGAACAGCCGCTTCACGGCATGGCACATGCAACAGCTGCTCAAGCTGAATATCACTACTGCGCTCTCGGATGCTAGCCTTGCCACTCTCTCAAGTGGGTCCACCTCTCGAATGTTCATGCTCATGGATGGGACTCCAATGTAGTATGAGTATCCCCATGATGATGAGGAGGAGGAGGAGGAGGATGGCTCTTGCATGTGGTATTGCATTTTTGTTAGTTTCTTGTTCAAGCAATAGTGTAAGATGAAAGATTTTGGAAAAGGGTGAAAATTTTAGTTTGTGCAAATGTTTGGAGTAAGAGCTTTAGTTAAAATGCTTGAGTTGGAAGAAGAACGAGAAATCGTCTGGTGAGATGTGTAAATGATGAAAGTACTGCGAGTGTTGTTAAAGCTATAGACTGGTATTTGTGACTTGTGTTGGGTTAGATGAGAGTGATGAGTGCATGCAAATGCATACCCTTTTATAGGCGTGGGATCATGAAAGGAAAATGTAACTAAGAGTGACCTTATTCTGGATGGTGTAACTGGTTACTCCGTACTTCGTATAATAGTACCTGCATTAGAGTTATACAAGAACTTTGGTAGTGTATTCTTTTTTTTTTTTCATACATACGGGATCGGAGAGGGCGTCTCAATTCATATCGGATTTATGCTACAATATATATATTTTGAGACATGACGGTATCTTCATTTCATAATTAATTGTATAGCTTTATTTTCTAATAGTATAACATTATTTTCTGTTAATACAATTCTGCTTTCAAATTGTGCCAATTACAATTCTAAATACTTTAAAATTGGATTTAATATAAATTTCACAACTTATATCGGATATAATTTTTGACATTTCACCGTTGTATATTTTGGTATAACAACCAATATTTCACACAAGCATGAGTATATATATGTGTGTGAGCTTTTACGGATAAAGTAAAAGATAAACTAAGCCAAAGACTAGCATAAATCCAACATAAACAAAATATTTTTTTTAACATCAGGAAAAGCACAATTATAAAGTAAAATGGAAAGAAATAAAATTACATCTACTATAATTAGCTAGACTATGAGCAAAACTTACCTGATCCCTAGGGACTTTGAAAATTGTACATATATCAAACTGTTTCCCCTCATCTTTTATCGACGAAATTGTGTGGAGGATCTAAATTGGAGGTGTGATCTGACCGCTGAGAATACTAACGAGAAGTACAAAATATTCATGTACATACTAACGGTTTCAAATCATACGAAAAAAAAAAGGATGGACAATTACTCCTACATGTCCATTCATGAAAATTGCATAATAATTATAACAATTATAATTTTGAAGACAACCTCCCATGTTGAGTTATCATTGCTAACAAATAATATAAGTAATGAAGTACTAATAAGAAGAGTTTTAACACGTCAAATATTTTCAGACCAACTAGTAATGATTAAATATATTCCGTCTATAAATTTCCTTCAAAGTTACTTCAAAATATATGCACATCAAAGTCTTGTTATTTTTTTTTTCCTTGGTTAATGCTCTTTCATTAGAGTAATTTCTTCAACCATGCAATAATAATAATAATAATAATTATTATTATTATTATTATTTGATAAATGAAAACAAAATACAAACTAAGCACGTCCGATCTAGCTGTAGTAGCTATATTGTATACTCTATTAAATAATACTCTAAAAACTTTAAAATACGAGAAAGAAATGAAACATGAGAGCTTCTATAACAATTATCACTATTGTAATACAATAGTATTGGAGCACCTAATTCTTCTACTTTGTATTTATGGCCGTAAAAAAATACGTAGTAGTACTACAGTAGCTACTTGATAATTATTGTATATTTGAGAAAGGATGAGTGGGCATGTTGGTAATAAAAGGGGTTGTCTGTCAGTTGTCGCAACGCATGCCAAAAAAAATGTTGTGTATAACCTGTGAGGGTTCAAAATTCGGGGTTTAGAAGAGTGAAAACAAAATGTGTACGAAAAAGAGTGGTTGACATATTATAAGTAGTTAAAACTTTGGGAGACAATTGCTTTAGACAATAAGCAGGTGATGTCAGTTTTATCATAAACAGAAGGCGGCTTATGCCTCTTGCTTTTGTCTTCTGTACCCAATCAGAATCCTGTATCAACTTCAAGCTTTGGTCACATCTTGACCAAACTTCTAAGATAATCACTCAAATGTTTCCTGTTAGCAGATTTAACTAATCAATTACCTATAATTGTAGCAGTTTGGATATTATTATGTCATGATTGATATGGATGATGATAATTTCATCACTGCCATTAGGTTTAGCTCATTCCCTTTCAATATACATATATTTTTTTTACGTCTAGAAAACTTTCAATTTCAATTATGCTAATGGATACAACAAATTGCAAGTACAAGATATGAATTTGTGAAATGTCAATACTTCCACGTTTCATTTTATTTGCTATATTTGACAATTTATAGTTATCAAGAGTTAAACTATTTTATTTCTAAATTTATAAGACAAAAAATTATGAAAGCTTTATATTCTAAAAATTTATATCGAAATTCATCAAATACAATCTCACTTGCATATATAATTATTGAAATATAATTAGAATTTATGGTTAAAATTTTTGAACTTTAATTTCAAAAATGGAAATAAAGCAATTAAAATAGGACGGAGAAAGTAACAAATTATTGCTAATAAGACACAAAATACTTTGTAACTTTCTTACTCAGTATAGTATAAAATAACAGGCTATTGCTAAGTAGTCGTTACAGTCCACAAAATACAATGTAACTTGTTAACTATGACGTAAATTAGATAGTGCATCCGGGTGCAAGAGAAGCATGATGCACCTGTCCTAGCTGGCAATGGGTGCACATGAAAACATGAGGAAATAGCATTGGGGGAAATGAAAATGGGTGAAATGACCACAGCCTGGGGAAAGGAAAAGGAGTGAAATGACCAGAGCAAACAAGGAAATGACAGCTCAGGGATATGTCAACAGAAGAGTGTAATTATTACTGTACATTTTCGAATTTAAAACAAATTTGCACTTATTTGAACAACTCAAGAGATAAGAACAATGACGGAAATGTACATCTTATATAAGTTCAATGTATATCGTATATAAGTTTGATTTACATTTTATATAAGTTCAATAACTAAAGTAATCACTGTTTACTAATGTCAATCAATGCTGATACAATTTCAAAAGTACATCTTATACAAGTTTGATACACATCGTGTGTAATTTCAATGAACATAACTTTCTTCGTGTTTAATGTATAATGTGTTTAATGTCTATAATACTCAACTTTAATGTACCTAATATATAAAATATTTAATGTCCATAATACTTAACTTTAATGTACTTTATTCAGATTTCTAATGTTCATAACAATGGAATTCAATGTACATGTAAAAAAAAATTCACCTCGTAAATCGTAAAGAACTGAAAAGTCACACTAGTAGAAACAGTTTAATTTCCGGCTATGTATATGCGGCGTATTATATTAATGGCAGCAAATTAATACAAAACAAATTAATATGCGGCGGGTTGGGGAAAGAACCGCCTCTTTTTAATAAGGAACCAATTAATATGCGGCGGATCTTCCCTCAACCTGCTGCATATTAGTTGTTTCCTTATTAAAAAAAAAACTGTGAGTGGAACATAACTTCAGAACGACCACAACAACCATTACACCACCCGTTCAAATACCCATTACCTCCTCGCCATTACACCACAACAACCACACCACCACCTGACACGCCACCATCTAGACGCATCACCAGACACGCCACCACCCAGAAGCACCACCACCACCCAGAGATCAACGCCATCAACAAATCCCTCTCTCACAATCGGCGTTGTCGTGTCCTCCACCAAGGTAAGGTTTAACTTTTCTCCTTTTTTGTTGTTTATTCCATTTTAAGACATGGGTATTTGAATGGGTGGTGTAAGATGTGAATGTGTTAATTAGTTTGCAACACTAGAATGGGATCGGTTTGAGTCAAGATAGGTCAAATGGGATCGGTTTCGGGTAGAAAGTGACCTAAACACTTCAAATACATCGGTTTGAGTCAATATAGGTTGAATGGGATCGGTTTGGGGTAGAAAGTGACCTAAACACTTAAAACACATCGATTTGAGTCAATATAGGTCAAATAGGATCGGGTTTGGGTAGAAAGTGACTTAAACACTCAAAACACATCGATTTGAGTCAAGATAGGTCAAATGGGATCGGTTTGGGGTAGAAAGTGACCAAAACACTTCAAATGCATCGATTTGAGTCAATATAGGTAAAATGGGATCGGTTTCGGGTAGAAAGTGACCTAAACACTTCAAATGCATCGATTTGAGTCAATATAGGTAAAATGGGATCGGTTTGGGGTAGAAGGTGACCTAAACACTTCAAATACATCGATTTAAGTCAAGATAGGTCAAATGGGATCGGTTTGGGATAGAAAGTGACCTAAACACTTGAAACACATCGATTTGAGTAAAAAATGATCGAATGGGATCGGTTTGGGGTAGAAAGTGACCTAAACACTTCAAATACATCGATTTGAGTCAATATACGTCAAATGGGATCGTTTTCGGGTAGAAAGTGACCTAAACACTTGAAACACATCGATTTGATTCAATATAGGTCAAATGGGATCGGGTTCGGGTAGAAAGTGACTTAAACACTTCAAATATATCGATTTCATATGCATTGCATTTTATATACACGTTAATGATATGTTAATCAATATTAGGTATGCAAAGGATTCAACGAGGAGCCCTTCTCTAACGAAGAAATCGACGTCGTCCGCAACAAACTTGCAAAGTATTGGACAGATAACTTTTTTTAGATTTTGTACATTACCTTATTCTTGTGTATTTTGCAATTTATACATTAATTTCATTAATTGGATTGTATTTTTGATGTCACTTAATATATGGTTGTTTTTACGACCCTATTAGTACGCATAAATGAGAGATCGATGGATCATGTGTATATATGTATCTTGGGTTGCAGAAATTGCAAATGTAATAAGCAGGTTTTGAATTTGAAATTTAGGCGTTGTAGGGATCAGATTCATGCGTTTCAAAAAATAAAAAAACAATCTATATGCGGCGGTTGTAGCTAGGTGACGTCGCATATTCCTATATTACAGGTCAATTTTTAACCTGGTTGAATGAAAATATGCGGCGTCACCTAGCTACAACCGCAATTTAGCGGCGGTTGTAGCTAGGTGACGCCGCAAATTAGTGGCCAATTAGCGGTGGTTGTAGGATAGGTGATGCCGCAATTTAGTGGCCAAATTAGCGGCGGTTCTTGGGTAGGTGACACCGCAATAGCACTGTATACTTCAGATTTTCATTGTTTCCAAAGTTTTTTTTTGAAAAAAATTCTCTTCTCCCTCCATTAAAACTTTGAGTTCAAACCCAAGAAAAAAAATTAGATAAAAAAAAAATTTAAAGTTGGAGTTATACAATGTGTCATTTAAAAGTTGGTGACACTAGTAGAAAAGCTTAAATATGCGGCTGGGTTTTTAGTGACATATGCGGCGTCAAAAGGCTAGCAGCAATACAGATAGCAGCAAATTAATCTATTTAATTTGCGGCCATAATTATCTATTATTTGCCGTAATTATAGCATTGCAGTTGCACAGTGAAATGATGTTTATGTTCTCAAAATAAAAAAATTGATGGGTTACATGTTGTAACTTCCGTACATTACTCAGACAAGTAATGCACATTTCTTCCTGCGTTTTGTTCTATACATGTTGCGTTTTGGACCAGGTATACCATGCTCATGGTACACCCGGGTGCACTGTCTAACCATTGAACTATGAAGTATTCAATACTAATGCTATGTACTCCCTATCTACAACTTCATACTTTGCTAATAAGGCTTAAAATTTTGGAATTTATTTGTTCCGATCTCTGCATACACATCCACATAGAGAGCATGTGAATTACTCTATTCATATCATTTTCCAAAACTTTAAGAAACGAAAGTATTTCCATTATCACAAATCCATTCATATAGGGATTGTTTTACTTCTACCGCATTATTTTACCATTCATTTTGATTTAAACAAGAAATTTACACAATTTTTTCTAAGAAATGAAAAGAGACTGGTGGTCAAAAGGTTTAGGTATGGTTGATACATTGATGAAAAACATAATCAAAGTAAGCTTATTGATGTTAATACTTGTAGTGCTAGCTAGGGTACTAGCTAGCCACCTTTTACAGGAGCATGTTTGGCAATGGTAAAACATGGATCGGAAGAAGGTCTGTGACAGACTTTCTTTGTGTTTTTGTTTATGTAAGATCATCTCAACCTCTTTTTCAACGGCTGCTTATGTCCTTGTCGCATTTGCTGAGGCAAACATGAAACCCCAGCTTTTTTTTTTTGGCTATCCTATTATACGAAGTACTCCGTATGTAATTATTTACTACGTTAGGCGTATAGCATATTTCTTTTACTGTATCCGATTTTATATCTGGTATAATCTATACTTGCTGGTTTAGATTGCTCAGATTCTAATTGGCATATACAGAGTAGTATGTATGTCGGATATACACTCTGCAGCAGTAGTAATTTCCTTGGTTGTTTTTTGCTATACCAAGTATTGACTACTTTTAAGAGTCGATTTGATGATTCTGCTCCTTTTTCACAAGAATATACTAATTCAACAATATTACATTAATATTAACAGTACAAGATTAATTGCATGTTCTGCATCCAAAGAGCCGAGTAATAAGTTGTTACTCTATTTTAAGATATTAATCTCCTATTATTTTGGGTACTTTATAAGTTTATATAGTTCGGATAATATAGTTTCAAAAAGTTCAAAGATGTTCATGCATAATAACTATTGCTATAAATACTTCTACAACTTGTATATTTTGTGATTTATTACGTTACAAACATGAATCAAATATAATAGGTACTCCCTCCATTTTATTTGTTTGTTACGTTTTCATTTTCGAGTCAAAATTTTATAACTTTGACCATAAATTTTTATTATATTATAACAAAATTTTTATATAAGCGGAATCTTGTTGGATA
This sequence comes from Dysphania ambrosioides, assembly GCA_026401315.1. Classification (NCBI taxonomy): domain Eukaryota; kingdom Viridiplantae; phylum Streptophyta; class Magnoliopsida; order Caryophyllales; family Amaranthaceae; genus Dysphania; species Dysphania ambrosioides. The sequence continues at coordinate 19,494,175 of CM048671.1, read as the reverse complement.
CATCTCTATGTAAATTTTTTGAAAATCAAGTTTTCATAATTTTAATCTAACAATTTTAGAAAAAAAAAACGTTTTGAATTGAATTTAGAGACCGTAAAAAGTTAAAAATAGCAAACAAATTTAAACAATAGAGTATTTCTTTGTTGTTGTTATCTGAAATAAGTCAAAGGTGGGGTTGAAGCCAGTGGCGGAAGTCTTTGTCTTGATGGGTGAAATGACTCACCAATCGGCCCAAAAATTGTCAAGAAAGGGTATTTTTTGGAATGACGCACGCAAAATGCAAACTACGAAATAACACGAGAAATCAAATGTTGAATTTGTTACATGTTGATTACTGATTTTGACTGGCGTCTATTTTTTGTTTACAAATTCTATCGTGTAAAATTAGAACCTTAATTACGGTCATAATCTTTTCTTCTTACTTGATTCAGTTGATTGGTCATTTCATTTGACTTGGGATGTCGGGAATCTTTTGCTTTATTTTACTGCTTTTAGCTCACGTTGTAATAGGGTTGATCACGTAGTCTCTATCTTTTCCTTTTCTCAGACTAAAGTCATTTCAGTATCTCATGTTTGTTGCATATAAGCGAATTAGACATTCCATATAATAAGAAAGTGATTCTTGGAAAGGAAAGGATAATGAATGCACCTTACGATATATCTTTGCTTCTTGGAAGAACTGAACCTTTATATACATAAGATGAGAAATTAATGTTTGCGATACTTTTTGAATCTTACAAAAAGCTCATACGTTGAGCTTGTATGATTATCTAAATTCATCTTATCCATTTCGAGTATACGATATTGTTCCGGGTTATTTAACGTGGTGATAATATTATAATTACATTTGAAATATGCAAAGTTTTGTTTTTCTCGCCTTAATTTCATTTAAATTTAGAAAATAAGTTAAATTAAAGGTGATTAATTTTTTATGCTAATAACTATAGACAAGTTCAAAACGAACAAAAGCTACCCAAGTTTTTTCAAAAAATTCATGGAGTTATCGCATTTTCGTTACGTTTGACGCTGATAAATTAACTTTTGATAAGAAGAATTTAGCTAAAGAAAACACATCTTATAGGATTGGTCTTTAGAGTTTAGACCATGTTTAGACTATGGACGTTGAAGGAAGCAATGTGCATTGATTCAAGAGATACTGTGTGAGAAGCTAATAAGCTAAGGGTTATCCTATGATACCAAAAGTAATTAGGATGGGTTGCATTTTTGTATACCTAAAGTGTTGACAAAACCGAAGGATAAGAAAGTGAAAATTAAATCTGGAATGTGGCGTGCAGAAGTTGCAGTTATTAGCGGGTAACGGGCCTATCGGGTACGGACACAAATAATCCGGCCCATTAGATCTTCCCAAATCCCCATATCACAAATTATTACTTTGATAGGATACAGTAAAGTCCGACACATAGACAAACAGAAACAGTAGAGATCCCTATAACATTAACAGACCAATCACCCTTTTTTTTGGCAAAAAACTTATTGTTTTTTTTTTCTTTTTACTCGCTTTTTGGCAGCTGCTTTACTCAGCAAATCCAGGCCGCATGCACAGCTTTTCTACTGTTCTATCCATATTCTGGACGTCATGCTCCTCCCTAATCCACCTTATACTTTTAGTCTTCTACCTATATCCTTAATTATTTGGTATATGAGTTTTTACTGTTTTTAAAATACGGTCATTTATTTTCAAATTCGTAAATCAAAATTATGAAGACTTGATATTCTAAAAATTTACATTAATCCAACAAAATCTCACTCGAATATATTATTTCTTATAACACGATGAGAATTTGTTGTCAAACTTTTCAAGCAAGAAGTAACGTACTTTTGGGTATTGCAATTAGAACTTTAGAACTATTACGTGTTCACTAATCCTCTGAGTGAGGAAGCTATCAATGCAGCCAATTTTTCATATGGGTTTTAAAATTTAGTTGTCAAGTAATTAAGATAATCTGGACGTAATAATGAAATCCTCAAAGATTTCTCAATTTATAATATCACTGCTGATTGAAAAATGAATTTTCAGGATTAAATTTCTTTATTACTACTCGTACATACTAATTTAGGGTGCTAACTACACCACTAATTGTTTGCACGATTGTCATGTTCTCATTCGGTTTTATTTAAAAATAATTGTTCAATATAATATCAAGCTCTATGACTTCTGTCTTACTTTAGTAAAAATAATTGTTCAATATAATATCAAGCTCTTATTAGTTAGTAATTTACTATATCCCTCTTTTTATATTTACTCCATTTTTATTTGTAAAGTAAATGTCTAAAAGTTTAACTATAAATTCTCATCTTGTTATAAAAATAATATATTTAAGTAAGATCTTTTTAAATGTATTTTAATATAAATTTTTTAAACATTAAGTTTTTATAATTATTTATCTTATAAATTTAAAGATAAAAATATTTTATTTCATATATTAGAGAGCGTAAAACATCAAATAGGACAAAAACAAACAAGGGATAAAAAAAGTGCTACTTTTATCAATCCCTTCTCTTTTGGACTAGAATGGGCTTCAAGCCTACAAAACAGATATATACAAAGAGAAACCATACTTGGTAGTTGGTATGAGCCATTTAACATGAGGCCCAATATATATGACATTTTGAATCATACTACCCATCTAATGAAATAAAAACCAGTAAAAGTTTGCATTTTTGCAACTAGAGAGGAACATAATCCAAAACGATTGCAAACTATGAAAGTATAAATGACATCTTCAAGCATTGATCCTAGAAAGCTGAAAGCATGTAGGGTGGTAGCTCTCTCTGGCTCCCTTTCCCTCCCTCTACCGAAGGACATGGTCTTATCTTTCATAAAATTATTTGGACTGAAAACCGATATAGACAAAATTACATCACACAATGTACTGTGTGCCTCAAAAATGAAAGATTTGAGGTGAATTAAAACATAAAACCAACAAAAGAAATGAAACTAGTACTCTCCATACAAATAGTTGGATACTCAAAGAGCTATTAAGCCCTTCCTGAGCAAAATTGCATTTCATATTTACAAAATTTCAGGTTTTGAATGTAGGGGACTAATTTTTCTTCCTAGGCATGGATAAATTTTGGTTCCCATCAAACAACGCTTCAATAGTAGTCTCGATATCCTCCGGCTGATACTTGATGTATTTCTCACACTGCCTTCCGGGGGTGAAATGTTGTCCAAACCTTGTTAAGAAAGACCGATAAGCCGGGATCATGACTGCCGAGATGGATACTCGAAGCTCAGATTGAAGCTGCTCATCACTAACCACCCAAGCACTCTGTGTCTTGTTAATTTCGTCTAACATTTGGTTGAAAGTTTTGAACCTCTCCTTTAGTACTGGCTTCTGGACCTTATTATTGACCTGCAGGCCTTCCTGATTCAAGCACTGCAACACTCTACTCCATGTCTCTCTCTGATAACTCTTGTGATACCCTCTTAACTCGGATGATCTCCTCCTAGAGAAATCATTCCCCACCAAATCAAGGATTTCTGCAGATTCCTTAATCTTTTGCAGAATGTACCTCCCGTTGTTCATCAAGAAGATGTACCTCAAAGAAGGATCTTTATATAGCTTAGACTTTGCCTCTAGGTTTGCATATAGAAGGTTCATGATTTTCATCAGCTCGGCTGCAAATGGTGTTTGTTTTGGTCCTTGGTTCTTGTTGTCGTGGTTATCCTCGTCCTGATGCTGCTCGCTCCTCGGCTCCAGGGCTTCTAAATTTGGTACAGTGATGTGGTGGAGAGAAAAGACTTGCTCAAGAGCATCTTTGAAATCACAAGCATACCACAAGTAGTTCATGGTATATCGAGTTAAAGGGTGGACTGCCCCACTGGGAACCGGGTTCCTTGCAGCGTCGTTTTCGATGGAGTTCTCAAGATCACTGAAGATGCAAACAGAAGCTTCTCCCAAACGCCGCTTCACAGAAGATAACTCAGACCTAACGTCGGCGGCACATTCCTTGGTGCACATTCTATCTAGGGCAGTGATGAGCTCGGTTAAAGTATCGTACATGTCAAGCACCCTGAAAAGCCTCTCAGCTGATCGCTTTGTCATCGAGATTGCCCCTGCAAAGTTGACGAACAGGATGACCACTGAGCATGCAAGGTTAGAGAACATGGCCTCGCCGATCGAGGGGTGCTCCTCAGAGAAAACTGAATCGCATAGTTTCTTCTCCTCAGGCAAGAGGACGTTTGCGACATGCTTGACGATTTTGATCCAATTATTAATGTGCCCCTCAAGAGCCTCCCATTGCATCTTCTGTACTTCATCAATGCTTATCTTTTCAAAACCTTCTCGTAGCATAGCTTCCTTGAAGGCATTCCGTCTAAGAACACTGTATACCTGGCAACATTCTGCTTCATACCCTGCAAAGATCATCAAGGAGCAAATCTTCTTCAGGTTAGATATTGTTTCCTCACCAACCACTCCGCAGTTGTCCTCCAGTTCCTCCTCTTTGGATTCACTAGCCTCGGGCTTGTCGCTAGATAGCCCCCCAGCATTCGTGCAATCTTCTAGAATGATCCGGAGCTCCTCTTCCATGAATGTCATGGCCCGTTGGACAACCATTGTAGTGAGGCCAAGGGATGGACTTACCTTCTCATCGGAGGAAAATTTGCTAATCAAGCTGGACACTTTCGATATCCTACTTACGGAATTTATCAATACATCGTCTTGATCCGTATCCGTCCCAAACTTCAAGGGAGGCTCAGAGGAATCATACTTTTCAATCTCGGATTGAACCATCTCGGCAAACGTCACGACAGTCCGAGGAATCTCAGGGAGATTGGAGTTTTCCTCCGCCGAGGAGAGCTTCTCGATGTAGCCGTCGAATTCTTCAAAGAGTTCTTCCAAAGAGGGGCGATGATGGTCGTCTCCTACCACATCACCATTTTCCGACTCCTTCACATCAGAATCTGCAGCTTCATCGGAAGAAAGAATTGTTTCAGGAGAATGGGGAAGGAGACTACCTACATGAACGCTAAAACTGGAAGATTTGCTAGGGAAGCTGCAGTTTTCTTTCAATGATGATTTATGGCGATCATCAAAGCTAGTGGACTTGGATGCAAAAAAGTTGTCCATTTCTCCCCCTATCCCCTCCCCAATATTGTTTCTGGGGCAAATCAAGAAAGCAGTTGGTCTTACAATTTTGTCAAATGCGAAGACGATAGAGGAGAGAGAAAGAGAGGTGGAGATATGGTGGGAGGGAGTGAAACTTAGAACCGACAACTATGGAGAAAAGAATGGCTTCAATTTGAGGGGTGGCCGCTATTTTTGGGAGGGAATGGCAGTTGATGGTTGACCCTGTTCAGAGAGGTGTGGCCGTGTGGGGTTCGTGGGTATCACGACTTTTGATTCCCCCTCCAACTATTGTCAACTTGAGCACATTGCATATGCTTAGTTATTTCGTAGAAGTACCTAATTGCCAAAAACTCAAAAGCACAAGCATAAACAATGCTAGACCATTTCAAAGAACATGATCCAGACAAAGATGGAAGTTGTTTATGTCAATGCTGCTAACTAGAGATGATTTGCGCCTTTACGGTTGGAGTACTTGTACGACAAGTAAGCAGTGATCCTGAAGATGGGAAAAAATGTTGGGGCTTGTTAATCCACCATTCTACTAAGCCATAAGGGGTGTAGTCTTGAGTCTACAATTGTTTAGGTGTCTAAGTACAAACTAAAAAAAAAAAAAACAAAGTAAAGAGAATGAGTGACTGAATGGCGATTAAGTGAATACAATGTTGTTAACAAGATGGCGGGCAAGTAGGTCCATCCCACGGGCTGTGCCGGGGACCTAGCTGGGATGAAAGTTGCCATTAGCAGTACTGCCAAGAGGCCGCCGCCTGCCAGAACGGCCCACAGCATACCGGCTAGAGACCTAATCTGGAAATTTTCATAAATCTTTCAGAACCGAAAGAAGGAAGAGCTTCATCCACAGTACATCAATAGACAACAATAACATTTCCTAATGATTAGGGAAAGTGTAGCTCTCAGTAAAGGCAGACTTACAAGATCTAGAAAATGAAATTATAATTCTTTCAGCAAGTCAATGTCATCAGAATCTAGGAGATCTTGCACGGATGCCAAATCTGGAAAAACAGGTGCTCCGGATTTTCTCCAATTTTCGGCATCTGGAGTCTTAAATCTATCCAGCAATAATGCATGCATGCCCAAACTCTTTGCCGGAAGGTAATCCTTACGCATGCTATCTCCTATATGTAAAACTTCTTCAGGAGAAACATTTCCGGCCCTTTCTAATGCTATCTCATAAATCCTCGGGTTTGGTTTCTCCACACCTTCAAGACCAGAGAATACTCCAAAGTCCCATTCAGAGCCCTGAATTTCAGATTTAAGTATTTCAGTGTCACTGCACACAAGATACAGGGAAATAAACCAAGCTGGGAAAAATCTTTACCTGATTTAAGCCTAAGGCAGGGAGGATTACATCTTGATAACGGTATTCTGCATTGCTCACAAGCCCAACTGGAACACCTTGTGCACGGACCCATCTTAGGAAAGGAACTGAATCAGGGAAGAGGACATAAGGTGCAGATGAGCCAAATGATGCATAAATGCGTCTAAATATTTTTTCAAATGTATCCTCGTCATAGTCATATCCAGCCTATCACCAAGAAAATACTTACATTAGGAGGCAACAAAACAATCTATGGCTACTGCAGAGGCAAAATTCAAAGATCATATTAACAAACATTTCCTTTCTTCAAAAAGAACCACCCTCCAATTTTTAAATGCTTGAAAAATAAACCATATTCCCCCTCCCCTGCAGCTATTTTTTGGAACTAGCTAGATAAGAAATTGACTTAACATGGGATTAATAGCCAAAGAAAAAAAATTACCCTCTTGAAGGAGTCTCGTACACACTTCTTCCACCAAACAATATTGGGCATCTTTGTAGCATGACCAAAGCAAGGATAATTCTTCGCCATTTCAGTATATGCAAGTTTAAAGCCATCATGCATGCGTTTGTAGTCAGGACATTGCAATCCTACAGCTTTGGCGGCCATGCAATAGTAATCTCCAAGCTCCCCTTTGTAGGCCAATAGAGTACCAGTAACATCAACAGTTATACAACGTAACTTTGACAATAACGACATCCCTGCAGTTATAGCAAGTGACCAAGGTCCAATGATAGCACACTAAAGCAAAGAAATCCTCCAAATTTAGAAGCGAGTATTAGCTTGATTGAAGATGTTTCTAGCAGAAAAGCTTCAGAAAAAGTTATAAACTCCTGTAGTTAGCAATTGAAATTAATAACCTGAAATATTTCTGCATCAACAAACAAGCAATGTAGGTCAGAATCGACAGATAACGGAGAACCAGACAGATAGTTTGGAATATAAAAAATATTTGATCGAACTAGTCTAGGACATATATAAGTGGTGATCAAACTACAACATATACCCGATTGATCATGAACTAGCGACAACCACAAACAATTGGCGACAGTGGTCAACGTAGAAACAATATTATTTATGTCTTGGACAAATGGATAATTCTTGAGTGAGCTCGCACAGATTAAATGCAGTTCAATATCATCCATGAAAAATAAAGGCACAAGCTTCTTCTAACTTTTAGGCAGCCCTATGATTCTCAGACTCTTCAAAAGTGTCAGGCTAGTTACAGACTTACAACTCTTAGAAGAGTCCAACATGAATACAGCAAGATTTAATGTGTTTTCCTAAAATTAGTAAGGGATAACATCCAATTGAATTTTTTTTATAAGCTTTTATTTATAAAAAATTTCCAAAAATAACCACCAGCCAAAGTATTTTGAAAAATAAGTCAATTTAGGCTCAGATGAAAAATGTTGCCCAAGGCAACGATTTGTGGTGGGCAGGATTAGGGTTAGGGTTTAGCTGGAAACTAGCCAGTAGAAAAAGTTGTCTAGTGCAACGATTTTAAAAAAAATCTCCTTGTACTGGTCCAGCTTTCTGCCAAAATCTTAATCCATTATCTAAATCGTTGCCTGGGACAATGTTTTCCTTCCAAACCTAAATTGGCTTATTTTTCAAAATAATTTGGTTGGTAGCTTATTTTTGAATTTTTTTTTAAAAAAAGCTTATAAAAAAATTCCATCCAATTACCATCATTTTTAAGGGAGTCGGATGCATATCAAACACAGGTTCGGCCAATATAAGCACTTATCTTAATTCTCTATGCATTTCAAGAGAAGGTAGAGATCTTAATACTCTATGCAATTAAATACTCCATGTGTCCTTAAAAAATTGCCCCAATTTGACTTTAACTGTATTCAATGCACAATTTCAAACTTTTTTATCTTTAAATCCGTAAGCCAAAAAAATAAAAAAACTTCATATTCTAAAAATTTACATTGAAATGTATCCGACAAGATCCCACTTGAATATATATTATTTTTTATAACATGATGAGAATTCATGGTCAAAATTTTCGAACTTTGACTCTAAAAGTGGATTGGGGCATTCTTTTAGGGATAGAGTGAGTAAAAAAAAAAAAACCCTATAAATGTCATTTTTCCAATTCTTAACTATGTTCTCAAAAGCCGCTGCCATGGCGGTGCTGAAGTCTATTACTTGACTGAACAATGGCAGTGACTTCATTCTAATAAGACAGACTCAAATGAAATGTGAATATATGACAGAAGCATAGTATTTGCACCTCCATCTCTCTACTGCTCTATGCAGCTTTGAGATTGACTTTTCTCGACCGATCTCTTACCAAATTCCCAACACCAACCGCCAACTTTATGCCAGGCAGTTACATGCATATTGTTTTGCTAAGCATTTCAATGCCATATTATGTCCTTACTCAAATCTTCATCATATCCCAACCACTGGCTCAAAAAGTGATGATCTTGAAACAAAATGAAGTCTACCACCAAAATTGGTCAAATTACAGTTTGATCCAACAGCATCAGGTTTTGCTTACTAACTAATCTATAAGCTATAACCTAATTAATTACACAAAATAAGGGTCAAGGAATTGAATAACCAAGGTTACAGAAATCCGACATTTTCATGTATACTAATTAATCAACTATACCATCTTAGTCAAATAAGCAACAAATATTTTAGACTCCAATAACTATATGGTTCTAAATTAATGGGGAAATGAGCAAATGATAAGCAATATAATTAAGGAACAGAAATGTAAATTGGAAATGAAAAGAAGAGAAAAATGGAAAATGAATACATACCCAGATGAGAGAATCAGATAAAGAATCAAAGTTAGTCCAAAATTTGAAGCAAACTGGTAACGCATTTGGGAAGATGAATTCAAGTTTACTTATACAAAAGCCGGAGATAGATGGAGTAGTCGAGGGAGTAAAGTATGAACAACAGTGAGAGGGAAGAGAGACAGCCGCTGAATTGTGAGTTTGTTTGTAAATTACAAAGTTGACGGCTTATTAGAGCACACAGATTAACTTTGCGGTGGATCAGTTTATTCCAGGATTAAGCCTAATCCGGGGGCCCTGAAACCCCTAACACGAGGTTGAATTATCTTGTAACAAAACTAACTGATGATATCATAAATTCATATCGTAAATTTGTAATGTGGAGTAAATTCTATATTATTATTTAGGAATAATGATTATTAAAAAGTCTTCAAATTTTAAATTTAGGATTATGGAATTTATTAAACTTTTTTAAAATAAAAAAAACCTTTATTTTATCATGTGAAAAAGGGGGAAAAAGTTTCAATTTTCTATGTATAGAAAAAATAAAAAAAATTCTATACAAAAAATAAATTAACGAAATAAATACAAAAGATCTCAATTCTATTTGAAAAAACTGGATTACATAGTTGAAACCAAAAAAAATTGTCCAAGAAACCTATTATTGAAATCCATGATATTTTTTTGTAATGTACAAATTATTGAGATAATTAATAATATAATTTTTCCAGAAAGATCATCATCGAGGAAATTGAAAATATAAAATCATCTACAAATGATTATTGATACATTGAATACTTTGGGAATTTAGTTCCAAACAACTTCGTTCCATCACATACAAACTTTCAAGATCCGCCCATGTAAAAAATCAAAACAATTCGTTCAAATATTCAATACTCTATATAGTTGAACAGTTTTGAGAGGTTATGCCATAAATCCAAAACTCATCTAGTAACAATAAAAAGAGAGAAATCATATTCCAAATAATTAACCTCTAAACTCACCTAGGAAGAATGCTTCTTTTACATATCTTATTTTCAATGGCATTACTAAACATATTTTCACATGGTTGTGTCAAAAAAAAAAAAGTTTATCAAGAAAGTCATCTTTAGACAAGGGAGACACTAACACAATAGCATGGATATTCAGTTGATACTTGATCTTGAATATTCTATGAAGAATCAATCCTAAGCAATTAATAATCGAATCAACACCTGTTAATTTACTACATTAAATAAATTACAACAATATCCAACACAAATTACAAAAAAGAATAACAAAAGATTGAAATACACTAATGAGCATGTTATTGGAGACAAAGTGTGTGCAATGCAACGTCAGCAAATGCAAAATGCATGTTAGAATTTTCTATAGATTCTGTCAGATAATTTGTTGTGACAAACGTAGCTAAAATTTAGGAAATCTGTTAACATCATTGTATAAATACACCCTCAGTTGTACATTCATCCATTCAATATAATACACACTCAATATACAAAAAGTCCTTTTACACTTCCTCTCTAGCTTTCTTTGTTATATGCTGAGAATCTAGGCATTTTTCTTTTCTGCTGTTTTCGTTTGTCTCTTGCATCGACAACTTTTGGATTGAGTAACATTCATCATGGTATCAGAGTTGTAGGTGTATGATCATCCTCTGCCTTTTTTTGTGATCTTTTGTTGCTCTTGTTATCGGTAATCAGTAGCTAAAATAAAAAATCATGGCTGGAACCTCTGTTGGACAAGATCCTAACTCACCATATGTTATTCACCCATCTGATTTAAATTCCTTGCAATTGGTGTCTTCTAAATTTAATGGAAATGCTTATGCTAATTGGAAAAGAAGTATTACCATAGCTCTTTCAACCAAAAATAAACTTGGTTTTGTCACTGGCATAATACAAAACCCTAGTCCAGATGATGTGTATTTTAAGCAATGGGAAATATATAATGACATGATCATTTCATGACTTCTTTACAATTTAGATACTACTATTGCCCGTAGTGTCCTTTACTATACAACAACAAAAATATGGAAAGACCTATAAGATAGATATGGTTATACTTCTGGTTCACAACTTTACTCTATTGAACATCAACTCTCATAACCCAAACAGGGGAATTAATTTGTTGCTGAGTTTTTCACAAAACTCAAAATGTTGTGGGATGAGTTGAGTGCAGCAAATCCATTGCCTGTTTGTACATGTAATCAATGTTCCTGTAATCTCACACATAAGATCTTCAAGATACAACATGAGCAGAGACTGATGCACTTCCTCATGAACCCAGGGGAACAATTTTCTGCTGTGAGAGGTAACATTTTGATGATGAACCCCCTGCCCACCATTAGTCAAGCTTATAAGTTACTAATTCAAGAAGAGAGACGTAGTGAGCTTAGTAATATTCACAAAAACACTGATAATGTTGAGAGCTCCATGGTTTTCACTGCCAATAAAAGGTTTAATAGAGGACATAATTTTAAGCCCCCTATGCAACCTTTTGGCAATTCCAATGGGGCACCTCAAACCAATTAAAAGGGCACCTCAACTCTTTTTTGTACTCATTGCAACAGAGCTGGTCATTCAATAGATTTTTGCTAGAAAATTCATGGCTATCCCAACAACCATAGATCAAATTAATGGCAAAAGGGAAGAACAAACCTAGCAGCTACTTCTAATCATGACAATAATTAAGCCACTGACTATGCTTAGGACAATAAAGTAGAATTGGTAATGGCTCCTTTAATTTCTCTTGATGAATACAATACTTTGCTTGATTTGTAAGGATGAAAACCAACAGATTACATCTCAAGCAAGAATGTAGTTGCAGCTGTCAACACTCAACCTAGCTACTCTGGAAGGATCACTCTCGGGTTATCCAGCATCTTGGTGATAAACATGGTGGTCTTTACTGTGTCCAGGACCTCAACCATAAAGTAATGGTGTGGAATCAGCCCAACTTTGGCACCTAAGACTCATACAATTGCCTTTTAATAGTTTTAAGCGTATTTTGCCATTGGAGATCAAAAGTTGTAATGATAATATTTTGTGCAAAATCTGTCTTGTTGCTAAACAAACAAGAGCATCTTACTCTAATAGTTCAATTAAGATACATAAACCTTTTGAGTTAATACATATTGACATTTAGAGCCCTTATAAAGATCATACTCACAATAGTTTTAATCAATTTTTGACTATCATTGATGATTTCAGTAGATTTACATGGGTACATCTCTTAAAATCGAGAAGTGACTCCTCTACAGTCATGGCATCTTTTGTTCACTATGTTAGCACTCAGTTCAATTCAAAGATCTTAACAGTAAGATCAGACAATGCCCCTAAATTCACAGAAGGCTCAATGCAAAATTTCTTCATTCAAAATGAAATTATTCATCAACACAAGTTGTCCATACTCTCCACAACATAATAGCTTTGTGGAACACAAACATAAACATCTTGGAAGTTGGCAGATCTTTGTGTTTCCAGTCCAACATTCCTAAGAAGTACTGGGGAGAAAGTGTTCTATGTGCAGCCTTTTTGATGAATAAAATGCCTTTGAAACCCATCAATTTTCATACTCCCTATCAAAAGTTGCATGGGACTCTTGCTCAGCTGAATCACTTAAGAACTTTTGGTTGCCTTTGTTATGTCTCTACTCTATCTGTGCACATATCAAAGTTTGATGCCAGAGCATTTCCTGGGGTATTTGTTGGCTATCCCCTAATCAAAAGGGCTACAAAGTTCTTGATTTGGCTACAAGAAAAATTGTTGTCTCGAGAGATGTATTCTATGAAAATCATTTTCCATTTCATCACCAAACCAATATTCAAGCCACAACACCTGAATTCTTTCTGCACATGCGCACTAATGATGCTAACAATCTCTATAATGCTCTTGATATCTTCTCTACTGCTCCCTTTTCAGAGCATCTGCCTTCTGATGAGTCTCAATAGATGCTAGTAGCTTTGTAACCCTCTCCTGAGCTTAGAAGATAAAAAAGACCTACAAAAACTCTCGTTTGGATGCAGGACTATCAATGTGACAATGTTAATAATCATGGTTGTAACATGGTCAGCCTTGACTCTATTCCTCCTCAAGCAAGAGTTTCTTTCTCGTCCATTATGCACATTAAAGAACCTATTTCATAATTTGAAGCATCCCAAGACCCCAAGTGGAGAGAAGCTATGGACAGTGAAATCATGGCATTAGAAAAAAATGCCACATGGAATATTGTTCCTCTACCGCCTTCAAAAAAAGGATATTGGTTGTAGGTGGGTTTACAAGTTGAAGCTCAAATCAGATGGCACTCTTGAAAGATATAAAGCTCGCTTAGTGGAAAAGGGATTTACACAAAAATATGGAATTGATTTGAGGAGACATTCTCACTTGTTGTCAAGATGTCAACTATAAGGTGTATATTATCCCTTGCATCATCCCACCATTGTCCTCTTCGTCAACTTGACATCAATAATACATTCTTACATGGAGACTTAGACAAAGAAGTATACATGAAAATGCCAGAAGGGATGCCTAATAATGAAAACAAAGTTTGCAAGCTTAAAAAATCTCTTTATGGTCTAAAGCAAGCCTCGAGACAATGGTTCACTAAGTTACACTCCAAATTGCAACAATTAGGCTATACTCAATCAAGAAATGACTATTCTCTTTTCTTGGGAAAGGAAGAAGAATCATTCACAATCGTAGCTGTTTTTGTCGATGACATAATTATCACTAGGAACTATAATCACACCATCTCTTAGTTGAAATTGCACCTGAATAAAGTTTACATCATTAAGGATCGTGGAGCTCTCGGTTACTTCTTGGGCATGGAAGTTACACGCTTATCCAATGGCATCATCCTTTCTCAACTGAAATTCACTATAGAGCTCCTTAGCTACTCTGGTTTGGACCTCTCCACAATTGCAGCAACACCTCTCCCCTTAAACCTCAAGCTATTCACTGATAATGATGTTTTGTGTAGTGACCCTGTTCTATACAGATCACTTGTTGGCAAACTGAACATCTTAATAAATACTAGACCAGACTTAGCCTTTGCTGTTCAAACCCTTAGTCAATTTATCCATAAGCCTAGACAAAATCATTTCAATACTCTATATCATGTTTTACGATATATTGTTGGGACTATTGGACAAGGCATCTTGCTTAAGGCCACTGGCCACCTTACATTGCACGCTTTTGCTGACTCTGATTAGGTAAGCTACCTAAACTCCAAAAGATCTATTACAGGTTATGTAATCTTTCTAGGGGTCTCCCCTATTTCATGGAAATCAAAGAAACAAAGTGTTGTCTCCAAATCATCATCTCAGACTGAGTATAAAGCCATGTCTTCTGCAGCCTCTGAAATTGCATGATTAGTAAGGCTGCTTGAACTTTGATATCTTCCCACTCATCAACAATTGGAGATAAAGTGCGTGCAATGCAACTTTAACATTCTTCATAGTCAGCAAATGCACAGTTAGCAAATGCAAAATGCGTGTTAGAATTTTCTGTAGATTCTGTCAGATAATTTGTTGTAATAAACGTAGCTAAAATTTAGGAAATCTGTTAACTTCATTGTATAAATATTCTTACACCCTCAGTTGTACATTCATCCATTCAATACACACTCAATATACAAAAAATCCTTTTACACTTTCTGTCTAGCTTTCTTTGTCATATGCTCAGAATTTTGGCATTTTTCTTTTCTGTTGTTTTCATTTCTCTTGCATCGGCAACTTTTGGATTGAGCAACATTCATAACATGTAATAATGCAAAAATAAATAAAATACATTCGGACTCCTTTCCCTGCTACTATCTATGTAATAAAGCATATGGTCTATCATTATACTTTTCTCATAGGAATGGAACTAGGATTTCCATCAAACAACTCAATGATTGCCTCAATATCATTCTGCTAGAACTTGATATACTGCCTCCGTTCCTTTTTATTCTTCTCAATTTTTCACAGATTTCAAAACAAACTTAAATTTTAAATATGTGTTCGAATCTCTTAATGAAGGATCAATAGGCTGGAATCATAACCTCAGCTAAAAGTGGACACCTGAAGCTCTGACTGAAGCTGTTCGTCGCTCATCACCCATGTGCTTTGTGTCCTGTGAATCTCATCAAATAACTGGTAGAAGTTCTTGAATCTTTCCTTTAAAATAGGCTTGTGTATCTTTCTATTGACTTGCAAACCTTTTTGTTTAAAACATAGGAACATCCTACTCCATGTTTCCCTTTGATAGCTCTTATGGTAGTGCCTAACATTCGAGGACCATCTTCTACACCAATTATCCCCCACCTTTTAGTGTATCTTGTTCAATTTTTTTAACCTTTTGAAGCATATATCTTCCATTGTTGATCATGAATAAGTAAGGATAGATCCTTATATAACTTGGATTTAGACTCGGGGTACCTGTCTAGTAAATCCACAATGGTTATTAATTATGAGGTAAATGGTGAATGCTTCTCATCTGCTGGATATTGTTGATGTTGTTTGACTGCTTTGCGTTGTTCTGACGACGAGTAATGATCAAATATTGGGTATTCATCAGTTTCATTTGTTCTTAGGTTTGTTGGAAGTCTTTTTTCTAGTGTATCCTTGTATTCACAAGTGTTTTTAGGTAATTCATAGTGTACCTCGTCAAGGGATGGACAACACCACTAGCCACCTGAGTCTGTGTGTGTGTTGCCCTTGATGGAGTTTTCAAACTGACAAAATATGGATACTAAAACATCGCCTAGCCTACTTATTGCAAATGATAAATCCATCTTCAACTCCTCCAACGATGACTCTAAGGAATACATAGATGTTTTTGTCTCAATCAGTAGGGTCTCATACATACCAAGAAAATTAAACAATTTATGTGTGACTCCCTTTGTCATAGGGTCTGCTTCTGCAAATTTAACAAGGATGGAGAGGATCGAATCGCATAAGGGATGCCACTGTAAAGATATTGACATGTAGGTAAGTGATCGGTAAAACAAACTCGTAGAAGGTTTGCTCCCCAGGAAGGAGGGCAGAGGTGCAATGCTTGAAGACTAGGGACTAGGGGTCTTCTTAACTAAGTACCTAAATTTTCGGGTATCCAATATACTGGGTAGTTCAAAAATCGGTCATGAGCCCATGACCTGACCCGGTTTAAGCGGGTACCCACTTAAATCGGATCAGGTCACATAATACCCGATTTATTTTTCCACATTTATTTTCCTCCTATTTTCATGAAACACAAATTTATATCCAATAATCCTATCACAGATGATAAATTATTAGTTTATATGACATCCTTCCTTTATTGTTCTACCTCAACAAAATTCTTTGATTCAGACAAGATTCTCTGAAATTCTCGCATTCAAGAGTCAAGATTTTGAGAATTGCATAGTCCTAACCGCTATTTTACCCTCACAATGTCGCATATTTTCCATCTTCATCTTCTAGAAATCCAAGTGTCTTACTCTAATTACTCCCCCCTTTGGCGACTCCATTACAATATCACAGAATATTGGGCTTTGCCAGAAGATAATTGTGATGTCCACCTTGAAGAAGAAAGGACACATTGTGAATATAAAGAAGACAGATTAAGCAACCTTCATCTTATCTCACCGTCGGTGCCACCTTTTTGCTAAGTGTAAAACATAAAAAAAAAAAACAAATTAAAAAATGTATATTTCGAGTATCCGTTTCTTGTTTTATCCGGCCCATGATCCGACTTGAGTATTCTATTTTTTCCCGAGTCAGATACCCGACCCGAAAATCACATTTTTTTTAAAAAAATATCCGACTATTTTTTGTCGGGTCATCAAGTTGGGTCAGTTGGGTTGAGTAGTTTTGAACATCCCTATTGAAGACACGAATCCAAGTGGAAAATCTCTCATTCATGCGGCTCACAATTCATAGCTAAAATTAAATAATATAATATTGAGAAATTAAGTTACTTAATAACACTTTATACCTAAAAGATTTAATGAGATTAGATAAGATCAAATCAGGAAAATAAGTAAAAATGACTTGAAAAAAATATATAAAATATTTTCTTAATCCTAGGAATGACAATGGATCAGAGTCGAGTTGAATCTAGCATATCCAACTTGAATCTAGCATATCCAACTTGAATCCACCTAGTTTTCGAATCTCCATTTTGGATCTGAATCCGAATCCATACAAAAATTTGTTTGATTGGATATTTGGATCCTTGAGGTGACTGTTATAAGCCAACAATTACTAAGGACCCAACATACATGGAGAATTTTATTATAATAATTGGGCCTAGGATTGGTTTTTCATCTTTTGAATCAGGTGTGACGTGGATTATAAACTGGAGCACATAACTATGGGCCTTATGTATGTTTTGTACTTTTGCATCCACGTCAAATTTATTCCCAGTAGAGCAAGTAGAGGCTAGTTTTCTTTCGAGAGCAATTTGCATGAATACTTCATTTTACAAAGAAAAGAGGATAAGAAATTTGAAAAATTGACACAACAAACTTATAAAACTATTCCCTATGTTCTTTTTTATACTCATTTAAATTTTTACACTATTTAAATTTTGATAAAATTTTCTTAATATTTTTCTATATAATAAGAAAAATATAGTCCTGTATAATTTTGTTTGATTCATAATGAGTAACTTAGTAATATAATATCAACTATTTACAACTCTTACTAATATGCAACCAGGCTTTTATAGTCAGATATATACATTGACAAACATGCCAAGTCAAAATAGAAAGAATAAAAGAGAATAAATGGAGTACATAATTACTTAATTAGTGATTATTGCTAATACTAATAAAAAGATAGAAAGTCGTTCACTTTAAAAAAATAATGTGAATTCGAGAAATCTCCTTTTTAATCCAACCCAAAAATTAATTTGGTATTTAGAAAAGGGATTATGGGAAAAGTATAAAATCATATTGATAAGTGGGAATAACTTTTTTAAATGAGAATTTTGTCTTGACGTCCTTACAATTGCATGTTAAAAGTTCAATACGAACAATTATGACTAGGCATCACAGGTTAGATCTAAACGAAATTAGACACATGAGGCAAAATGTAACAAAAAGGTGTAGATGGTTTTTACTCATCGATTTGTTTTTTTTTTTTTCCCTTCTATGAGAGCTTGTAGTTGATTTAGTTATAAGTCTCACTTTTCACTATCTTGACAAAGGTTTGATTAAAGACATTGATAAACTAATGTTTTCTGCATAATACGTGATATATTTGTAAGGTACAAGCCTAGACAAGGTTCATACTGTTAAAAAAAAATCAAAGGTATAAGCCTAGACAAGGTTCATACTGTTTAAAAAAATAATCTTGTTATGCTTGAAATTCTCTGGATCAGGGAATAGTAGTGGTGTCAAGATTTTTACGTTATGGGTTTGAAATGATTATGAGTTAAGGGGTAAAAAAGGAATAGAGTATATGAATCCATGGAGATTAGAACCCATCTTTTGTATATAGTTTAATAGGCTTTTATCACTGAGTTGTTATATATATATATATATATATATATATATATATATATATATATATATATATATATATATATATATATATATATTGGGATCAGGTAAGAATCCCTTAGTTATATAAGAATCATACATATATAAGAACCCATCTATCACCGTTAATAGTTGATGGATTGATGAATGTGATTAAAGCAGTAATAATGGCTAAGTTGTAAAGATCTAAAGTCTAAGATTTTACAATATCAAAAGTCTGACAGCTGCGCAATTTACAAGAGTTCCAAAATTTGGCAGTTTCCAAAGTGACGATTGATATTCTCTCCACTAATTTTATGTTTGTGTAGTTTCCATTTTTTTTTCTTTTGCTATTCTCAACATTTTCTTTCTATAGTTTCCATTGTTATAAATAGCAACTCTATTAGAACATTAGAACAAAAGTTAAAATATTATAGCAGAAGTTTAAAATATTAGAATAATAATTTAGAACATTAGAACATTATGTAACTACCAAATATTAAATTGTTGTACAATGTATTTAGAATTAAGGTTAGTGTATTGGATAAATATAATAGAATAGAATATATGTTTAGAATAATAAATTACAATATTAGAACATTATAACACTAGTGTTAATATTTAAAATAAAAGAACTAAATATTGTAAAAGTTTGAAACAATAAAATTAAATTTCAAAATAATAGAATACATTATTAGAACAATAGACATAATATTTAGAACAATAGTGTAAATATTTAGAACACTAGTGTTAACATTTAGAACAAAAGAACTAAACATACAAACAACAAAGTAAAACTATAGAATCGAACCACATAATATATAATCGCTACTTAGAACAATACATTTAATATTAAAAGTTTAGAATAAAAGAAATAAAGTTTAGAACACGAGATAACAACGTAGAATAATAAACTTATTATTTAGAACAATAGTGTCACTTTATAGAACATTAGAGTTAATATTTAGAACAAGAGAAGTAAATTCACGAACAATAGGGTTAAACTATAGAATTAAACCTTATAATAAGATAATCACTAATTAGAATATTAGAGTTAATATTCTAAACAACATTGCAAAAGTTTGGAACAATAGAATAAATTTTTAGAATAATAGTATAAATCTTTAGAACATTAGAATTAGTATTTAGACCAACATACAAACAACATAGTTAAACTATAGAATCGAACCTTGGTATATATAATCATTACTTAGAATAATACAATTAATATTTAGAACTACATAGCAAAAATTTATAACAATAAAATAAAATTTTAGAACAAATTATCCTTAAAAAAATAGCATTTAGAACAATAGTGTCATTTTAGAACAAGAGATAATAACTTTAGAACAATAGAGTTGAACATTAAAATTTAACCTTAGAATAAGAGAATCACTAATTAAACAATATAGTTAATATTTAGAATAACATTGCAAAAGTCTGGAACAATAGAATTAAATTTAAGAACAATAGATTTAATATTTAGAGCAATAGTATTAACTTTTAGAAAACTAGTGTTAATATTCATTTCATTATTTACTGATGTTTTACTGATATTCTAAAACGCAATACAAATGTTCTAAACCTTAACACATATGTTCTAAAATTTTATTCTATTATTCTAATGTGTAATACTGATATTCTAAATTTGAGTACTGATGTTCTAAAGTTTAACACTTATGTTTTAAATATTTATTCTATTATTTTAAAATATAATACTGATATTCTAAAGTTCAGTATTAGTATTCTAAATCTTAATACATATGTTATAAATTTTTATTTTATTATTCTAAAGTCTAATACTGATGTTTTAAATTTTAATATTTGTGTTCTAAAGGTTAACACATATGTTCTAAACTTTTATTGATTTAATATTGACATTCTAAAGTTTAATACTGATGGCAAAATTGAAAAGTTGAAAATGGCAAAGAAAAAATTTGGAAACAACCCAAACATAATATCAATGAGAGAATATAAACCGTCACAACATTGTAAACTACCAAAATTTCAAACTTAGCGCAAAAGGCTCAACTGTCGACTAATTTGCTAAAGTTTTCATATTTACATTTTTGCCATTAAATGCTGAAGCGCTTGAACTATTGGATTGATTGAATCAACGACTGTAGATAAGTTCTTATATATATATGTGTATATATATATATATATATATATATATATATATATATATATATATATATATAATCCAATAAGAAAATTGCTTAAAATAAGAAGAATAAGAAGAGATTTTGGTCATTCAAATGGTAAGATCTACGCTAGAGATTTCATGTAAAAAAAATGGTTACTATAATAATAAAAAGAGTCACTATAATAATAAAAGGAGTCATTATAAGTGAAAATATTATTTGGTTACTATTAATTAAAAAAGGGTCACTATGAGTTAAAAAAGGGTTACTATGTATACGTAAAATATTATCCGTTGGATTTCGGAGATGAAGAGACAAAGTGTCTTCTCATTCTTCTCATTTTAAGTATCATATATATATATATATATATATATATATATATATATATATATATATATATATATATATATATATATATATATATATATATATATATAAGGGAGAGATCATGTGAGAACCGTTTTTGGGTGAGAATCCATCTAAGACCATTGGATGATTGAAGATCTATGGCTGAAATGACATTAAAAATCAATGGCAAATCTATAAATATCTAAACATGGGGATGTGAGGTTCCTTTTTCTTTAGTTGCAGAGTGAATTCAGACAAAATGGCAGTGCCTTTTGTTCGGCTGACACATTTCCCCCTACTAAGGTATTGTACTTTTCTTCATCATTGTGGGTTTCTTTATAGTTTCATTGTTTTCTTCATTATTGTGCATCAATATCTCATTGTTTAGTACATTGTCATTCCGGTGAGGTTTAGAATATTATGTTCACTTGTTTAGAACATTATGTTCACTAGTTTAGAACATGATATGGTGTTTATTAGTTTGGAACAACTCACCAAACTGTTTTGAACTAATCAACAAGCATTTAGAAAAAACAACTAACCGTTTTAGAACAATATAAGTACAATTTAGAACATTAGTCACGAATTATGGAAATCAAACAACATTTAGTAAATTGCCAGTCTGATGAGGTTTAGAACATTATGTTCATTAGTTTAAAATATTATGTTCATTCGTTTAGAATATTATGTTCATTACTTTAGAACATGATGTTCATTAGTTTGGAACAACCCACCAATTTGGAATAATATAAGTACAATTTAGAACATTATACATTGAATTTAGAATATTATTCACGAATTATGGAAATTAAACAACATTTGGTACATTGCCATTCCGTTTAGAACATTATGTTCAGAGGTTGAGAACATTATGTTCAGAGGTTGAGAACATTATGTTCAGAGGTTGAGAACATTATATTTACAGGTTTAGAACATTATGTTCACTAGTTTAGAACATGATGTTCATTAGTTTGGAACAATCCACCAAACTATTTTGAACTAATGAACAAACGTTTAGAATGAGCAACTAACCGTTTTAGAACATTATGTTGATTACTTTAAAACAATATTTTTTAAATTGTCAGTCCATTGAGATTTAGAACATTATGTTCAATACTTTATAACATTTTGTTCACTAATTTAGAACCTGATGTTCATTAGTTTAGAACAACCCACCAATTTAAAATAATATAACTACAATTAAACAATATTTAGTACATTGTCATTTCGTTGAGGTTTAGAATATTATGTTCATTATTTTAGAACATTATGTTCACTAGTTTAGAACATGAATGGAGAGTGTAGATACAAAGGAAGGTTTTGTGGGCGTTTAGAACAATTCCCGAAAAGTTTGGAACAATACTTGGAACCAAAGTTATGAAATATGTAATTTGGCATGTAGTTGTTAAAAATTTAGTGATGTTTGAATATTTTTAGAACAATGAAAGCATTGGTTTAAAACAATGAGAACATTTGTTTAGAACAATGAGAACAAAGTCTTAAAACATTAAAACATACTTGAAACATTTGAAGAGAAGTTATACTTTACGTTATAAAATATGTTTATTTGACATGTAGTTGTTAAAAATTTAGTGATGTTTGAATATTTTTATATATTTAGAAATTTGAAATATATATATATATATATATATATATATATATATATATATATATATATATATATATATATATATATATATATGGGATCATGTGAGAACCCCTTTGTTATATGAGAACCCTTTTTATATAAGAACTCATCTAATACCGTTGGTTTATTGTATTTAAATGGTTGTGATTGATTCTACATTAATTGCAATATTGTAAATATTAAAAAGTCAAAAATTAAATGGCAGTTGAGAAAGATACGGCCCATGATTATGGGGTGGTTTCCTAAACGTCTGTTTATATCCCCTAGGTATTGCATTGTAATGCTTAATGACATATAATGTAGTAAAATACGTAGAACAATAGGTATATAAAACAATATTAAATACTTAGAACAATAGGACGAAGTATTGGAACATTAGAATTGTAATATAGAACAATAGATTAATACTATAGTACAATATAATTAATTATTAGAACAGTAGGTAACATAAATTGGAAAGTCTTGATTTTGTTAACATACAATAGGTTAGTAATATAATACAATAGAATAAATTTTTAGAACATTAGTTAACGTAAATTAGAACAATAGATATAATGCTTAAAACATCATGACAAATTGTTAGAACAATAGACTTTGCATTGTAAAACAGTAAGTTTAATAATTAGTTTAATGGAAAAATGTGTTTGAACATAAGTAATATAGATTTTTAGAACATTAGTATAGATTTTTAGAACATTAGTATAGAACATTAATATAGATTTTTAAAACATTAGAATTCAAATATAGGACATTAGTATAGATTTTTAGAACGTTAGAATTAGATTTTTAGAATATTAGTTTTGTATTTTTAGAACATTAGAATTAGAAAATAGGACAATACGTATAATACGAGCATTAGTATAGATTTTTAAATCATTAGAATTAGAATATAGAACAATAATTATTTTAGGCTTGTAATTATGGAACAATTATATTTATAGAACATTAGTATAGCTTTTTAGAACATTAAAATTAGAATATAGGATAATAGGTATAATATGGGCATTAGTATAGATTTTTAGAACATTAGTATAGTTTTGAACAATAGTTATAATATTTAGTACAACAGAGTAATAGTTCTTGCTTAATACTAATGTTGAACGTTAGAATAATTGAATTAAATATTAGTTGATTCTATTAGAACATAAGAATAGATGTTTGTGTTTGAAATAGTAGCTGAAGCATTTGATTATGTAGTTTAACGCTTAAAACAATAGGTAAACATATTATAACAATAGGTATAATAATTAGAACAATAGAATGGTATTTAGAACAATAGGCAGGTTTGCTAGAACAATAGGTAAACCATATTAGGACAATATGTATCATATGTAGAACAATAAAATGATGTGTTAGAACAATATGTATATTATGTTAGAATAATATGCAAATTTTCTAGAACAATAAGTGTAATGCTTAAAACAATAGGCATAACATATACCTATTGTTCTAATTTTATGATGTATTGTTCTAAATTTAGGGAGTTTATTGTTTTTGAATTCGACAGTGTGTTATGAAGTTATTTGAATTGTTATAAGAATATTATAATAGATGTTTAGAACATTAGAATTATAATTTATAACAATGGTTATAATATAAATTAAAACTATAGTTTAACACTTAAAATAATAGGTAAACATATTAAAACAAAAGGTATGATAATTAGAACAATGAAATGATGTGAGAACAATATGTATATTATGTTAGAACAATAGGCAGATTTAAACACCAATATTCAAATTTAGAACATCACTATTACACATTAGAATAATAGAATAAAAATTTAGAACATATATATATATATATATATATATATATATATATATATATATATATATATATATATATTAATGTTTAGAACATTAGTTTTGCATTTTAAAACAGCAGTAAATAATGAAATAAATATTAAAACCAGTGCTCTAAAAAGTTACACTATTGTTCTAAATATTAAGTCTATTGTTCTAAGAATATATTTTATTGTTCTGAAATTTAATTATATTGTTCCAAACTTTTACAATGTTGTTCTGAATATTAACTATATTGTTCTAATTAGTGATTATCTTTTTTTTAAGGCTCAATTATATAGTTTAACTCTATTGTTCGTGAGTTTACTTCCCTTGTTCTAAATATTAAATCTAATGTTTTAAAAACTGATCATATTGTTCTAAATAATAAGTCTATTGTTCTAAACTTTATCCCTTTTGTTCTAAACTTTTGCTACGTTGTTCTTAATATAAAATGTATTATTCTAAATATTAATTGTATTATTCTAAATAGTGATTATATATTCTAAAGTTTGATTTTATAGTTTAACTCTATTGTTTATATGTTTAGTTCTTTTGTTCTAAATATTAATACTATTGTTCTAAAAAATTTCACTATTATTCTAAATATTAAGTCTATTGTTCTAAGAATGTATTCTATATTATTGTTCTAAAATTTAATTTTATTGTTCTTAACTTTTGTAATGTTTAGTTTTTTTGTTTGAATGAGGTAGAATTTAAATTTAATGCACTGGAAGTTTGAATAGGGTAGAATTTTAGGGAGTCCGACGAGTGAAGGGAAGTTGGATTTGACAAATTAAAAAGATTATGGAAGTTCAAATGCTAGAATTTGGAAGGTTAAACAGTAATGGTTAGTGGGGGAGAAAATTTAGGCAAATTCAAATATTAGAAGTTGCATTTATTACGCGATTTAGTTTGTAATTAGTTTTTCAATAATTACGTTAATGTCATTTGACAATCTATGCTCCTAAACCGTTGGATTATGGAATTTAATGGTCATAGATGAGTTTTTATATATGGGGGTTCTTATATATTATGGGTCTCTCTCTCTCTATCTATCTATCTATCTATCTATATATCTATCTATATATATATATATATATATATATATATATATATATATATATATATTGTGTGTTGTAAATATTATATACGTTTTTTTTAAAAAAAAACTTTCTAAATTTTTTTTATTTTTCAATATGAGTTTAGCTGAATTCGTTGAATCCATACTAAAATCCAAAAAAAATAAAAATAAAAATAAAAACAAAAACGGCTTCTATCAAAAACTATTTTTTTCAAACAATAAATAAGAACTTATCTAAACTGATTTGTCTTTGCTAGTGCAGCATCTTGTTTGCTTTATAAAAGTAGTGCATATTCTTATTCGAAGTCCAACATGATAATGTCTACTTTTGCCCTCCTGCACATATTCTCATTTTTAGATAATACAGTCACCCAAAAATTTCTGAGTTGATCTCCTTTATTATTGTACCATTCAATCTTGGCCCTGATGTAGTGCTCTATACTGCTCTATGCTTGTGCAAATATTACTGAAAATCTGACTTACTTTCCAATAATCACTGTCATAACTCACATAAATGAAATATCAACATTTACTTTTATTGGTCATTCAATTTTGTATTAGCGGCTCAATGGAGCAGATTTGAAACAATGTGCAAATCTAGAGAACATCTAAGTTATAGTTCGATGTACTCTAACTCCACAAGTATTGCTGTATTGGTCATTCAATTTTGTTGTGCCCATCTATGGCATATAAATTTTATTCTTGGAGTGAAGAATTCCGATATTTTATTAATTCCATTGCCTCTTTTGCAAATCATGTTAGAAAACTAGAGGTTAATATTGTAGAATAAGAATTTCAACCTACTATAAAAGGAACGTTTTGTGTTGCATTATATATGAAGAAGAAGCTCAAATTGCTATACTCATTATTTGGGATGTGCCAGCTTAAAAGGGTTTTCCTTTGAATTAGACCGGATCAATGGGTCGAGTGGGGGCTAAACCTAATGAAATCAACAACTCTTGCTCAAGTGTAGACCTGTGCATTGGGTTGGATTAGGGCCGAGATAAGATCACATGCAAAACGGGTCGGGTTGAGTTAGAGGAGATATATAACAGGCCGAGTCAGGCCAAGCCGTCCAAAAAGAGTATAATTTTTATCTATAGAGGGTGATAGTTTACATGTATCACCTCCAATCTTTGGTAGTGGACTATCGGTAAGTATATAAAAATAATTTAATACCTAATAGTGTTTAAAGGTCTTGAAAACTATAAGCCCATTATTGATCCGACTTGACCCATTAAATACCAAATAAAACATGACCCTTTAAGAGACCGACCCATTAGATCTATTATTGATTAGACCCTTTTTACAAACGGGTCGGTCAAGAGATCTTAACGGGCCCCTCCTATTTGAACACCTCTACTCAAGTAGATGTTAGTTATAATTAATTAAGTTGGTAAAAATCTTATGGTGGTACTTAAGACTTACTATTAAATTTCGCCTATATTACCTACACTAATTTAATAAAAAGCGTTTCTACGAGTGTTTATATCCCACATAACACGCCCTTTTATATCCAACATTATGCCACCTTATTCGCTCAATACCACATCAAATATTGATCTCACATCATGTCATAGATGTTTTCTAGGATTAACCCTTGACTTAAAATAATGAAATATGCACTTCTCGTCATATCTTCGACATGTCTAATGTGCAAAACGTGACATCATTACCCTTTCGTCGGGAATATCTTACCCTGCAGTTTCTCTTTTGTCTAACTTGACAATTCCAACAATTGGCTAAAGTCATCAACAAAATAAATATTCAATGTTAAAAACACCAAATATAAGCCTATAGAACATTATAGTGCTCATGCTGCACGAAAATGACAAAACTATTCATTTATATCTTTTATGTATCTCTGCGACTCTGCACACCCAAAGCATTACCAAGCATTGTCCAAGCCCAACATGTGTATTTCTAAATAGACTAGACCAAATTCTCTCTCATTTATTGCATTTCGAATTAGTGCCACGTAAGACATTTTTTTGACTTTCAAGGTATCCCAGGCGATTGTCAAAGGATTAATCTCTTATCCTATTGTTATCGCACTTAGCGGTCGAGGACTGACCAAATAATTTTCTTCATTCACATGGGAGAGATCGAACCCCTGACATCATGTTTAAGGGACGGGATGATGGATCACCACGCCAATTATGTTGATTAGTACAACGTAAAACATTACTTAGCAAACATTAAATTATTTTTTTATATTGCTACTTTTAGGTGGTCTCCTTAATATAATTATATAATACTTAATTTTGGTGCTAATAATCAAAGAGTATGGCTTTTAGGTAGTATCCGTGAAACCAACACTATATCATACTATTATCATGTGGCAAGTCAACCACCGCGATTTCATGTTCTATTGGCTCTTAATCAAATCTCATGCACATTGTAAAGGAGATCAAAGCAAAACATACATCGACATATCGTATTGTTACGCTCACAAACAAACGCAAATCATATTGTTATTGCCGCATCATAGTGGGAACAATAAAGCCATCTTTAGGAAAGTAGTTTGGGAAAAATCAACCAAATACAAGGATTGCTCAAGAGAAGAAATTCTTTAAACAAAATGCCTACTACTAGGGTTACTTAAAAAGTTAGGGGGAGTTTAATTTATCCTTTTGGAATAGATTTTAAATCCATATCTTTATTAATTGGACTTGTTTAGTTGAACATTTTTAGAATGAAATCACATATTAAAGGAGTGTTATCTCCTCCTTAATCCCTTGGAATATCATACCGACCTTTCCCTGAATATTCATAATTAACTTCTTTATACTATCAAACCCTAGCTCACAGAGAGGTAGGAGATCAATTACACTTAAGGGTAGGGATGGCGATTCAATCCGATCCGAAGGAAAAAGTTCGATCCACACCCGTTTAAAAAAACTTCGAATCCGATAAAAAAAACTTCGACTCTAAATGGGAAATGGATTGGATTCGGATATTATATTACATCCGACCCGATTGTGATCCGAGTCCGATAGTCCGATTCGAATAAGTAGTATTAAGGTTAGTATTAAAAAAAAGACCAAATATAATAACCCAAAATAAAAAAAAAAATTAAATAAAAAAGTAAATAACCCCATGGTATTTTCTTGTGTTGTATAACTTTTTTTAGTTTACTTTATATGTTATAAAGATATTATAGTATTAGTAATGAAATTAACAAATAAATAGGTAAGAAAATATTAAATTTTGGATTAAATTCGAAAGTCCGACGGATCGGATTTGGAGGTCCAAAGGATTCAGATTCGGAGTTTGTGGATTCGGAGTTGAATTCGAATCCAAAATTAAAGTCCGCGAACTTGTCATATTGGATTCAGAATTTGATGGATTGGCTCCGACTCCGATCCATTGTCATTCCTACTTACTTACGCCTACTTTCACCGTTTTGAGCGCCACCTCAACTAGATCTTGCTACCAACGTCCTCCCTTGAGCTGGCAACCTCGTTGCTCTTTAAGTGTTTTTTTTTTTTTTTCAAGTTTCTTTTGTTCTTGTTGAATAGGATGGAATTTTTGGAATAGGCCATTAGCTACTATGGGTAGGTACTTTGTAATGATGAAAAAAATGCTTCTTCTTTAGTGAGTTTTGTCAAACTTAATTTCTGATTTCCGGGTGGTTTTTGTCACTTGAATTTTGCTTCTTGGATACATTGATGGGTATTTTTCATTCATTCTTTATTTTTAAGGCAATTATTGTTCTATTATGCCTAGCGTAGTCTCTAATAACAAAGCGTAAAATTATAAAAAATAGTCTCTAATAACGACTTGAAGTAGATAGTGATCAGCCATCAAGTGATAGGCAAATTCCATTAAATGGATATCATTCTGACTATATTGTCTTGCAGGATTTGCAAAAATTGGAGATACAGGAATACCTCTCCACCACACAATCGTTGCTTGTTAAAAAACCACATTAAATCCTGTCATCAAGAATAAATTTTCTAAGTCAATAAGATTTGAGGAGAAATAATGTAAACTTTAGAGTATATTGTATATAGATATTATCATATTGGCCATAAAATTAAACAATACTTTAGGTTAACATTAGCCACTCATATCCAGGGCAATGACTCAACCACTTAATTCGTCACATACTCACAGAGTCACATATAGAGGGATCGAGAAATATATAATAAGGTGCATAGTTGCTAGAGTATATATATTGAAATCTTAAAAGGCCTTTGGCTTCAAGAAAATGTAATACATCAAGATGAAACTAATGCAGTGTATTCAGAGTGTTATCCAGTTGGTAATAGTTGGCTTTCTTACATTATAGGCACTCATCGAGTATATTATAAATTCATACTCCATCTGTCTCTTAATATTTGTTCTATTTGATTTTTTTTTTTTGTCAAAATGGGATAAACACACTGAAACTATCAAGGACTTGCAATAATTCATGTACAGGGCATACACCGACTTAGTAGTTGCATTGGTAAGTAATTCCATGCTTTCACTCAGGTTGACCTGATTTATTTTGGAAGTCATATGTAATAGGAAGTTTACAGATCATTCACACTTCACATTACATGACTTTTTCTCATAATCAATAGTATTAAGACTAGGGAATTTTCCACTACCACTTCATAGAACATGTTGCTTAGGTGAAATTTCCGGAACGACAACAGTACATAAACGAGTCAAATTCTAATAAAATTTCCTTGAAATCTTTGTTATTTTGGACAGTAGAATAGGGTTTCTTTTTCAAGTGTTTGTATTTTGTCCATTTTGAGCTCCCATTGTGTACCTAATGTTGCAATCATCAGGAATTCATTGTAAGAATATGAAAAATATGTTATGCACTTGATCATACATAACTTCATAACTATTGTTATATGAACTTCATAACTAAATTGGTGCTTCTATATACAATCTAGTGTAGTTACAATATTGGTAATTAGCCTTATATTCTATTTTATGTCATTACATAAGATTCAACTCCCTTGATTTGACTCTCGTAAGGCAATGGGTGGACAGTGCACTCGGGTGCACCATGCTCATGGTACACCTGCTCCAAAAAAAAATGTACATTATGTACATGAAAAATGTATATTACGTACATGGAAAATGTACATAATACACATGTCAGTTATGTAAAATGTATACGTAATGTACATTTTTTTGGAGCGGCTATACCATGAGCATGGTGCACTCGGGTGCACCTTCTAATTTGCGCTCGTATGGAGCATGATGAAGAAGAGATAAATAGAGTTACTTTTGACATTAATGGTTGCCAATTTGTCATTAATGTAATTACTATTATGTACTACTTTGCGTTATATTATGATGGGTTAGCAATCAAATTATTAAACGGTCAAAATATAGTAATAGTGAGAAGAGGAGTTTAAGCTAAATGAATTGAATTATCTAATTAAGTATATCGATGTAGCTTGTAAGAGTGAACATGTGTGGATATAGAATAACTTTGTGTATGATTTTTAAGATGATTAGGTGAGCCGAAATATGTCAATAGAAGAAATTGTTTCCATATCTTTGTACATAGTAGCTAATCATCTCAAAAATAGAACAATGGGTCGTAGTTTTTTTCGAAGTGGAGAAGTGTAAGTCGATATCAATGTCTTTGTGCTATTGTAAAGTTACATGAGTACAACAAAAGAATGTGCGGATGATAAATGGAAATATTTTAAGATATTAAGAAACTCTACTTAATCGTTACATATAGAATTAACCACAATATTGTTGATCTCATTCATCCTATGTTGTCCTCAAGTGACAAGGAGTGATGTACAATATAAGGAAACATCTTTTTAGAATTGTTTTGGTGATGGATGATGTCATATTTTAATTAATAATAATATTACTTTTGAATGTGAACTATATTTTGCATTTTGGACTATTGTGTAAATAATGTTTTTGACCATGATATTTAGTATTAATTATTAATGTTGTATTTTTTAGGAAAAATTAAGTTTGTTATTTACTTGACACATTTGAATTCTCAATGATAGATAGTCTTTAGATTTGGTGAATAGGATATAAAATTCATTTCAAAAGTAAACCAAATGAAACTCATTTCAAATATAAACAAAACACTTTTAATGTGATTTTCATATATTTTATTTCAATATATTGAACCAAATAACCCCTATTAACTCTTTTTTGAGAGAGAAATTATTTTTCAATATATTGAACCAAACAACCCAACTTCAAATTTTTCTTAGACAGGCATAATTAATCAATGATTTTCGTTGAAATATATTTTTACATGAATTTATAAGATTATATTGTTCTAGTTAGGGATCTTTCCATAATACTCTAGAGTACTTTTATGTGGTTTTTCCAAGTCTAAGAAGGAA
The DNA here is from genome assembly GCA_026401315.1 of Dysphania ambrosioides. Classification (NCBI taxonomy): domain Eukaryota; kingdom Viridiplantae; phylum Streptophyta; class Magnoliopsida; order Caryophyllales; family Amaranthaceae; genus Dysphania; species Dysphania ambrosioides. Next base: position 19,462,160 of record CM048671.1, on the reverse strand, counting down.
TCAAGATGTTAATATTTCAAACTAAATTAAACCAATTCACATCACCACGCGTATATAAAAGATTAATACAATTGTATGTGTTTATTTTGTTCAATAATCTTCAAGCCTATCAATCTATCATGCATCCTCGTGTCACATAAAAATCAAATCATCCTCATCGAATCCAAGAGATGGAGCATATAAAATGTGATAGTTAGGAATATTCAAACTATACAAGTCATAGAATACAGAACAAATTAGCATAAAACTTATTTTGTCCAAGTGTAAACTAAAATAATCCAACAATTATATTGGTGTTTTGGACCTATTTTTTTTAGTTTAATTCAAATAATTGGCACTTCTCAATAGATTTTTTTAATATATATATGCACATAAAATACAATAATTTTATTATATCCCTACAAAAGTTACCCTTAATATAAAAGAAATTTCATCAAAGTTGACAAAAACTTAAATATGTCGAGTTGAAGAATAATTTTTGTTTTATTGAGGGGTAACTTTTATTAAGAATACACTAATCTTATTGCATTCCTTTGTATCCCATTGTATTTTGTGTATATATAATATATTTTATTAAAATTTATATATGTAAGATCTTTCATCAAACTTTTAGATTACTTTTTTTGCAATTCCACATTTAAAAAGTATGGAGTACGTAGTACGTTGTACTCCATATCAGTAATTCATTAATTTCTTTGTCTCACTATGATTCATATCTTAAAAAACAAACTATAATCAGGAATATCAAAAATACCAATCAAGAATATTGGAAGAGTTCCACTTCCATAATGTGAGTTAGGTTTTCAATTGAATGTTGGGATGATTTATTTTTAGTGCTTGATACTCCAAAAATTCATAATATCTGAGCCAATGGAAAGAGATTGTAGTGGGACAATGGAAGGGAGTATTTGCACATGAATAACAAATTTTTATTTTTTGAAAGAATTGAATACAATTTCTTTTTGGACAAGGGAATAAAAGTATTATACTCCGTAATAGTAATAGTGGATATTGCACATAATATATGGTCACCCTTGTACTAGTGTACAACTCTTCTTTCAATTTAAAATAAAATAAAGAAAAGAAAGATTAGGTGTTATAAAACTAATCTTTTAGCCTAACTTAGCTTAGGGAGTTAAAGAAGTTACCTAGTGCCTTAATTTTTCAACTAGATTTTAGGAGAATGAATCCCGGATTAATAGTAAAACCCTTATTTCATTCAGTCAATTTAACAATCAATGTAAAAGGATTTTAAAATTATATGCAATGTGAATCATTTTCACTAATAATAACAATGAATAACTTTGAGGTTGATTCATTTTTCTTGACTTGCATAAAAACCACACTTTGGCCCCCTTTAATTTTACACACCCCCATTTTCTTTAACTTTTCTTGTGATTTCTTCGGTTGAGGCAACCATACTAGACCATACCAGTTACCAATACCATACGCCTTTGCTCTTCCTCAAATCTTCATATTCTCATCTACCCTTTTCCCCTTTCAATCTCTTACTATCATATCTTATTGTTTTACTCAATTCTAATTAGAGACTTTTGATATGCTTATACTGATTGATTATATATATATGTATGTACGTAATGATTGTGCTGAGTACTGATTAAAGAAGAGATTTTTAGAGCTGGGTTTGTGTGTTTTAATCAAGAAATCAAAGAGAAGGTTTTTTTCTGTGTAAGTTGACTGAAAGATGGGGTGTTTTTCTTGTTTTGAATCAAAGGAAGAGGAGAGGTTGAATCCAACTTCAGGTCAGAAAGATGATCGCAAAGATGCACCTCCTTCGTCCAATTCCAACATCTCTAAATTATCATCTGGTTAGTCCAGAATCAATATCCCATTTGTTTTGTCAGTTTTGTTTGTAATTTGTTAGTTTTTTGTGATCTGGGATTTTTTTTTTAAGTTTTATGATTTGGGTTTTGATTATGATTGGGATTGGTATATGGTAGTGTGCTGAATTTGCTTTCTGTGAAAAGGGAGGAGGAATTAGTACCTTTTGTTGGATTTGCAATTTTATATGTTGAACCAATGTTCTTGGACCGTCTGTATTGTTGGATGTGTTTGTAAAGTCACTTTGGGTTAATTTCACTTGATATGCATTTTGCCTTGTTTAAGCAAATTCCCTTCTTTATTGCCAATTTCACCAAGTGCCTAAAGGCCTAATTATAGATAGATGTCACTTGATGAATTGTGATAATTTGATCAATCAGTCAGTCAAATCTTGTTGTAAAACAATGGTATACTGATTGTTGGGGTGGAAAGATTAAATATTGTTTTCAAATGTTGGTGAGTTGCTTTATTTTGCATTGTTGAAAGATGGCATTTTTGTGATATGAATTGATTGCAATAACTGTTAATGATGTGAATCTCAGGAGCTGATCGACTGAAAGCGAGAAACAATAATAATGTTGGCGCCAGGCGGGAATCTTCCATTCCGAAGGATGGACCTGTCATTAATTTTAATAGTAGTGCCCAGACATTCACTTTCCGTGAGCTTGCAGTAGCCACCAAAAACTTTAGGGATGAGTGCTTTCTTGGGGAAGGAGGTTTTGGGCGTGTGTATAAAGGGCGGTTGGAGACTGGTCAGGTACTCGTTCTTACCAATCACTCATTATGCTTATGCAATTTGCTGCATTGATCCCCTAGATCCAAGATGTGGATCATACAATTTTACAGTGGATCATGATAAACCCTTAGTTCTATGAGTTAGAAATTTGTTAGGAAGTTCTATATGCAAAGGTAGATTGTGAGTATTGGAATGAATGGCGTCCATTTACAATCTCATTGAACTATGTCATGGTTGCTTATATATACGGTTTCCTTTCCTGATTGGAGTTTGAGGTTTTGTGATCTTGATTTACCATATTATACAAAATTTTGGGTATGCTACTTGTTTTACTCAACTTCGGCATTCCACATGTCATGAAGGAGGACCTCTTTTCCTTCCATTTCTCATATGTTCTTTTGTGGTGTTTGGGGGGTTAATGGAGCAGGAGATAAGGGAGGACTCAGATCTAACTATAAACTGATTTTGGTACTATAGCTGTGAACTGCTACTTGAAACCATTTAATTGCAATTATAGTGCTCCAAATCTGCATTTGATTTCAATATTTCATTATGATATTTAGAGGTTTATACTTCTGAAAATCTTACATACATCTTTAACTTAAACTAAACTCACATGAGATGCTCTTTGTTCTTTATTAGTATCAGCTGTAATCGCTGAAAGCTGTGTGTTGCTTCAGGTTGTTGCTGTTAAGCAATTGGACAGAAATGGTCTCCAAGGAAACAGGGAATTTCTTGTTGAGGTTCTTATGCTCAGTCTTTTGCATCATGTCAATCTAGTGAATTTGATAGGATATTGTGCTGATGGTGACCAGAGGTTACTTGTATATGAATACATGGCGCTGGGATCTTTAGAAGATCATCTCTTTGGTAAGTGTTTTCATCTTACTGATTTGTCATTATTTCTTCTTCTTGCTCATGTGGTACTTTAAAGTGTTCTTCTCCTTTGATTACTTTGTTTTTGTTAACAAGGTTTAAGCGTAAAGTGCCATCCTTGTCAAGAATGTAAAGTTTAGGCAAATAAGGCATCAACTAGATTATGAATAAACTAAGAAAACTTGAACTATATTGAATTGCTTGCTATGTGACACTAGTTGCACAAGGTTTGTGCTCACTAGTGGGCAAACTTGTCATTACAATGGGTCAAAGTAGCATAAGGTAGAAAATATCTGATGACTTTTAATCTCTCGCTGTAAGGTGTGTAAATTCTGAAGCTATATCTCATATGCAAATTGCTTCTACTGGATTATGTTTCTAGTGTTAGTTGATGTGAGGAGCAAAATTTCCTGGATTCTTTTAATACTTGTCAATATCACTCAGGACCATTTCTGCACTGAAATGTAAAGCATTTTATTTTACTCTCTACATACAGGAATTTTATAATAATGCTGAAACAGCAGTTCACATGCAAAGTCTTAGCTACACTTGAGGTTATACTGTAAAACCTATGTGCTGTATGTACATCCCCATTGAATCCTCCATGTCACTGAATGGTTTTGACTTTTTTTTCCACCTGACATTTCAGTACATATTTTCATTTCTCATGGTTTCAGATCTTGACTTATTGTTTAACCTTATCCTTGTAGAACTTCCACCTGATAAAGAACCGCTTGACTGGAATACCAGAATGAAAATCGCTGCTGGAGCAGCAAAAGGTTTGGAATACCTCCATGATAAAGCTAACCCTCCAGTTATTTACAGAGATTTCAAGTCATCCAACATATTGTTAGATGAAGGATTTCATCCAAAGCTCTCTGATTTTGGGCTTGCTAAACTGGGACCTACTGGTGATAAGTCACATGTTTCTACTAGGGTTATGGGCACGTATGGTTACTGTGCTCCTGAATATGCTATGACAGGGCAGTTGACTGTGAAGTCGGATGTATATAGTTTTGGAGTTGTTTTCTTAGAACTGATAACAGGTCGTCGAGCCATTGACAGCAGCCGTCCTCATGGAGAGCAGAACCTTGTAGCATGGGTAAGATAATGATCCTGTTACATTTACTGTAAATCACACATTATTTGAATTTTGGTTCAAGAAAAATTTGTCTAAAACCTTCTCTCATTTTCATCTATGTTCACTTGGTAACCATATGGTTTACATGTTACAAATAAACAATCCATACTTTAGTTTTGTTTTATAAGTGCCGAAATTTTGCTCAAAATGGTTATGTGAAACTTTGGAAATAAGAGATATCTTTTTCAATAAATATTGGGTGTTAGCACTTAATTGTTGGATTCTTAAAAGGATTATAATACGAATAATTCAAAAAGTTGAAATTTTAGAAGTGGTTAGTTGCCAATTTTTCTCTTCTTTTGCTGGAAGACTAGGGAGTTTATTGTTGAAAATTCAATGTATGGCCTATTTGTGCAGGCACGCCCTTTGTTCAATGACCGACGTAAATTTTTGAAATTGGCAGACCCACAGCTCCAAAATAGATTTCCAACTAGAGGACTTTACCAAGCGCTGGCTGTTGCATCCATGTGCATTCAAGAAAATGCAGCTGCTCGCCCTCTAATTGGAGATGTTGTAACTGCGCTCTCTTATTTGGCCAACCAAGCATATGATCCAACTACGAAAGAGAGGAACAAAGATGAGAATGGTGGAAGAGTAGCAAGAGGTGAAGATGGGGCTAATTCAGGGAGGAAATGGGACTTGGAAGGCTCAGAGAAGGACGACTCCCCTAGAGAAACAGCCAGAATGCTGAATAGGGATTCAGATAGAGAACGTGCTGTTGCCGAGGCCAAAATGTGGGGTGAGAATTGGCGGGAAAAAAGACGACAGACCTTAGATTTGGAAGGTGGATCTGAAAAAGACGACTCCCCAAAAGAGACTGCGAGAATGTTGAATCGGGATTCAGACAGAGAAAGGGCTGTTGCCGAGGCTAAGATGTGGGGAGAGAATTGGCGGGAGAAAAGAAGGCAAAGTGCTCAGGGCACAAATGACAATTTAGAAGGGTGATTCACCCCTCGCTTGTACAGTGTCAGAAAAGCAGAGATGCTCAGGGAAGACTAACTAGAGTACTGGTCTATGCCCTTGTTTTTCATCTTTTTTTTTTATTTGCCTTACCAACTTACAAAAATGTGTCGAGGCTTTGTATGGAGGATCAGAGATGCCCACCATGTATGTTTGACTTTAGTTTCTTTTTATTGGTTCAGTTTCTTGAAAAGATTGACAGATATGAGGAGAAAGCAGACGGCGGGGGTAAATTGCATAGAAGAATCAGAGTGTATATCTTCGGTAAGAAAGAAAAGGCACCTTTGGCTCCTTGTAAAACATTTCAGTATGCAAGTGTCATTTTGCCAATTTTGTTTCTTTTCTGCAATAGTGGATGGCTTGTCCATGCCCGTTAGATACTCCATGGATGTGGTAATTATATCAGTGTTGAGTGTTACTCAGTATAATACAGTACCTTGAAGCACTTCATGTCATATTCATATCTGTACCGTATGTCACATTTTTGAACTTCTGATTCCTTGTTTTGAACCGAATTTGGGCTAAAGGACTATTGGACACCAGTCCATACCGCCAATATTATCCCTATTCTCTAGAAAGGAAGTTTTTTTCCCTGTTGGGGTTGAGAGAATCAGATGTATGCAATAGTCCTAGAGGTTATTCTGAATTTCTGATCGATGACGCTTCAGCTGTCATGAGGAAAACGTTGAAGAACCAACACCTAGATAGATGGTTCCATCAGTATTTATTTTGCTCCCACACCCAAGTTACACTCTTCTAACTTCTCTTCCTCTCATGACTTGTCACTTACCTTCCATTTTCTTAGAGACTTGAATTTCTAAACTGAACCAAAATTTATGACCCCGTTCCTTTTTTTTACTAAGCCAAGCAAATCTCATGATCCTTACCTGTGGCTGTCCTCCAACTATCTACTGTATCTTTCTTGCAGGAGTATTTACTTTTCTCCATTGACTGATATCTACAATCTTAATGGTTAAAAAAATAAGACAATGACTATGGGTGTCCTGCATTCCGCTCATGAACAATCTAATAGACTCGCATAATTCGTGGAGTTATTGGCAACAATCAGAAAAAATGTGACAGTTAATAAGGTAGTTGCATTGTATAACAAAATGGTTGTTCGGAAAAGATCGAACGTGCTAATAGTTGGTTACATTTGATCCTGATCCACATATATATGGTGAGCCTAGTATTCCTAATAAATACATGACCAAAACTTTGGGACATATGACTTGGATGAGACATACTTTAAGAGTTTCAGCTTTCAGAAATCAGACTGCAGGATTAACAGCTGATTTTTCAGTTTGGGGTTCGTTGTTACTGTCTCCTTGACTCGCCATGTATCCGTTGCAAGCACTGCCTGATTCCTCGGATCTGCTGATTCCTTGGGGATGCAGGAGCTTTTGTAAACCTCATATATTACCACCTGGAGTATCCCCAGGATGAAACCAAAAACGTCTGGAATCTGGTTTATATAAGAAGAAAATCAGTATGCTGGTAACTTGGCTAGTGTCAACGTGAAGGGAAGGTTTGGAAACATGGTGATTTTCAATGACTTACAGTTATAAAGAGGTCTTTTCGTAGTAACCCATATACCAAGTCGCCAACCATATGATTGCACACAATGTGAGGCTTAAGGACAAGGGGAATGGCATGTACTTGACACTCTTTGTTCGAATTACTTTCACCTGAAAGAAAGAGATGCTCCAACCATATAATTGCAGTAAAGAAATGATACATACACTGGTCTTTCTAGAGGCATAGACATAGTAAATGGCAATGTATAATGTCTCGGTTACTCAACCAAATGAGTTCACGCTAATGAGGTAGTTTTCCTTCTTGAGCAGTGCATAGTATAACCAAACCATAGCACTACAGAGTGCAACCACATAAGTTTGGCCTGCAACAAAATTCAATAGCATTCATTATGTTAAAATCATGGTGTTCCGCTACAAATAATGATAATTAACATTCGCAAAATGAAATATGGTCTTCAGGGAAAGAGAAGTTACACTGGAGCTAGTAAGATAAACTCAAGATTTATGCATGATGGCACAAAACTTCACCACTTTAAGCTAAAGAATTAAGAAATTTAGTCTTTTCCATCCTTACGCTAGTGCTATACTCCATCCCCATTTATTATACTAATTATTTTTACTATTTACTTTTTTATTTTTACCATTCAATAAAAACATAACTTTTAAACTTAACAAACACATGATAATATTAATATACTCCATATCACATACCAGAAAAGTAAATATATCTTTTAAATGTTTTTTATTTATAAATATCCCAACCAATTCTATCTATTTTTACTTTTTTACTTTCAAAATACTTCTTATATATATATATATATATATATATATATATATATATATATATATATATATATATATATATATATATATATATATAGGGAGGGATCAAGTGAGAACCCTCTCTTTATATGAAAACCTTTTAGAATATGAGAACTCATCTCCCACCATTGATAAAAAGATCTGATTGCCCAAAATATTTTAGCTTTTTTATGGAAAAAATATAATTTATTAGAACTTTTTTGTACTCCCACTGTTAATGAACAACACATTTCCCCTAACTTTTTAAAAGTCATGATGTACGTACAGTACCTCGTTTTTCGTAATATTGAAAACTTTTCATCTTCTAATTATTTATTCTATTGTTCTAAAAATTAGTATAGATCATTCCAAATATTTATTATGTTGTTCTAAAATTTAATACTGATGTTCTAAAGTTTTTGTTCTATTATTTTAAACGATTGTTCAAATGTTCTAAACTTTTACCTATTGTTTTAAACTTCTATTCTAATGTTCTAAAAAATTTTCTAATGTTCTAAACTTATGTTCTATTATTATATAAATCTTTTTTATCATTCGAAACTTCTGTTCTATTATTCTAAACTATTGTTCTAATGTTCTAAACTTCTGTCTATTATTGTAAACTTCTATTATAATATTCAAAACTTTTGTTCTAATGTTCTAAACTTCTGTTATATTGTTATAAATAGAATAAATATTTAGAACATACGTGTCAATCTATAGAACAATAGAATACAAATTTAGAACAATAGAACATAAGCTTAGAACAAAGGAATAGGAGTTTAGACAATAGAATAAATATTTAGAACATACGTGTCAATCTATAGAACAAAGGAATAGGAATTTAGAACAATTACATACAAATTTAGAACAATAGAATAGAAGCTTAGAACATTAGAACAATAGTTTAGAATAATAGAACAACAGTTTAGAACAATAGAACAGAAGTTTAGAACATTAGAACCATGGTTTAGAATAATAGAACAAAAGTTTAAAATATTAGAACAATAGTTAGAACAATAAAACAAAATTTTAGAACATTAGAAAAATAGAACAGAAGTTTAGAACAACGAAACAGATCTTTAGAACAATAAAACAGAAGTTTAAAACATTAGAACAAAAGTATAGAGCATAAGTTTAAAATAATAAAACATACATTTAGAACAATAAAACAAATGTTTTAGAAAGTACAACTGAAATGATGTCATAAAGTACAACTTTTTGTTAGTGTCTAGGAAAAAATTAAATTGTCTCAGTATATTTTTAAAAATGGGGAAACGAGTGTTAATTTTTTTAAAATTAAAGAAGTGTGTTAGTTTTGTCATTATTTACGCTATAGCCATTCTTTTTCACTCAACCTCATCCGTTTGATTTGAGGATTGCATGGTTTAAGATTGGTTCTTATTTGGCAAAAGGTTCTCATATAGGGGGATCTCACATGAACCCGTCCACATATATATATATATATATATATATATATATATATATATATATATATATATATATATATATATATATATATATATAACATATTAACGACGTGACAATAAATGCTATCCATGTTCATGAAATGATCACAAAAACCATATATTAGAAACGTATTGATAAACACACAAAGTTTCATAGGCTTAGTTTTTAGCTGATTTTAATGATACATACATAGTGAATGAGTACTAAAATACTTTTATCAATAACCCAATCTAGAAAGATTATTTATAAAAGCTTAAAACATGTCCAATTGAGGCAACACCATAATCTTTCTATATATTTTGATGCAACTCATATAGCAAACCTCCACTTCATATTCACTAAGCTTCCTCATAAACACTTCATTCATATGGCCTTCAAAAGCAATGCAATTTCAACGTCTTATTCTAAGTAGTATTTATATGCACAGTGGCCTACTTTGTAAACATATCATGAAGTTGATTAACTTTATAGATGGATTTTGCTAACGGACATGACATTATAACCCTTCTCTTATATGAGGGGTGGCTTAAATTGGATTGTTTTTTATAGTGTCTTTGGGGTGGTAATTAAGCTGATGTAAATGATATAAAAATTGTCATTATAAGTTAAAAAAAAAAAATAACTTGGTCACTATAAATTAAAAAAGATAATTATGTACACGTGAAATGTCATAAGTTAGATCTAAGATAAGAAGGGTCAAGATACTTTTTATTTTCTCATTTTAAATACTCTTTTTATTTTAACACATATTATTTCTTATACACATAGTGACTCTTTTTTCAAATAATAAATATGTTGTTTTTCAACATATAGTGACCCTTTTTTTTTCAAATAGTAACCATATTATTTTTTCAACATATAGTAACCTTTTTTATTATTATAGTGACCCTATTGTTATGTAAAATCTTATCCGCTAGATTTTATTACTTAAATGGCAATATTTCTTCTTATCTCTTTCATTTTAAACACCTTTCTCATTATATATATATAAATATTCCTTTTATTACGATTATATATGGAAAGAATTACATTAGAATATTAGCTAACATGGTCACTTACTCCTGTTTTATAGTATTTTACACGTAGGAATGACATTGGATCGGAGTCAGAGCGGACCCAACAAAATTCGAAAATCGATCCGACAATATTGCGGATCTTAATTTAGGATTCGAATCCAACTTCAAATCTGTGGACTCTGAATCCGGCCCGATTAGTGATTTCGGACCTTCGAATCCGATCCGATCCGATCCATCGGATCTGTTGGACCTCCATCATGATCCGAAATTTAATCTATTTTAAATTTTTCACTTTTCTTAAATAGTCTTTTATTAATATGAATCCTAATACTATAGTTCTTTGATAATATTAAGTAAATTAAAAAAAAAAAGTATACAACACAAGAATAATACTATTGGTGCAAGAGTTTGACTTCGTTTGACCTTGACACTAGCTATTCGGATCGAACTCAGAGCATATTCGGGTTAGATACTCAGACGTAATAGAATATCCGAATTCAATCCATCTTCAATTCGGAGTCGGAGTATTTTTATCGGATTTGAAGTTAGAGTTTTTTAAAACGGGTTTGGATAATCGAACTTTTTCCTTCGAATCGGATCGAACTCGGTTCGGATTCAAATTAAATTGCCATTCTTCTTTAAGTTTTCGTTTTATCAAAGTTTCATTCTTTAGGTTGCAAGTCTTATTAGTGATTAAAATTTCAGTTTATAGGTTGATTTAAAATTTTTGAGAATAACTAAAGAGTAAAGATATATGTTTTTAATTATATATTTACCTAAGCGAACATGACAAGATTCAAATATATTACAAGTCATTAGAATTATTTTAAACTAAATTATTAGTTATTGAACTAATTATTGTGTCCAATAATACAATGCTTTGCATTTATTATAGAAAACAATTCTTACTTTCATTACGATTATAGAAAATTTCGCATGCGAATATGTGATCATTATTTATTTATTTATTTCTAGGAATTATCCTTCCTTCTTCTAATTTCTTATTTATCTATTTCTTTATTAATTTTTTCTAGTCTTCTATAAGTGTATTGTTTTCTTTAAACTATCTTTTTATGGGATTTTCAAAATTCATGTTACAAGTCTTATTAGTATTCAAAGTTTCAGGTTCAAGGTTGGGATGTATTCTTTTAAAATTTTTGAGAATAACTAAAAACATATGTCTTTACTTAACTCAAGTGTATGACAAAATTCATATCTATTACTATACATTATTAGAACTTTTTTTTAATCTAAATTATTAGTTGATGAACTAATTATTGTACTTAATAATATTCGTACTTTATACAGACCTAATCTATTACCAATTATATTCGCATTACATACATAAAAGGCAATCAACACTTGTAATAAATACAGATGGACAAACTCGATCGCCGATAAAAACAACTCCATACTGTCGAGAATCCAGAGAGTCAAGACGAAACTAAGAATGCTGGCGTTCGAGCATGAGATGCAAGTTGCAGTCGGTCAAATTACTTGCTTAGCAGCGACATGCATTAGCATATGTCATTTAATTAGTTGGTAAAGTGTAATTCTTCCAAAAAATTTTAAAAAAAGCTGGTAATGTGTTAAAATTGTATCAATTGTCAAGACATTTGTTTAAACTTTAAACTATGTCCAAAATTTCATGTCTTGCCTCGGGTTACTTGACAGAATTTGGGCAACAATTGCATATTATTTATAAGGTCTTATTTCAAACCATTACTTCAACTACACTTTTATGTTAATATACAAAATTAATTAAAATATATATACCCTATATATGCCCAAAACCGCCTCTATTACTTGATACTGACGAAAATTTCACACGGCTTTGTGCTTTCTAATTGTAAAATGAAAGTCAAATAAATCAAGATGCAACAAAGAGCTGCGAAGCCTGGGATTCGAACTCTCGAAGCATAGCAAGTCTGCAAGTTTAAACAAATTGAGGATATGATCCTTCCCTAAGCTAATATTAATTTGAAATTTGTCCAACTTGTACGTATGTCAGGACTCATTATTGTTTATTTCATTTAAATTTATCTGAATTTATATAATTTAAATATTTTATTTGAAATTATTTCAAATTCATTTTGCCAGAATTACTGAATAATATAGGTTGAGAAAATTCCCTAACTAATGTTATAATCACTATTCATTCATCAACGCTTAATAAGAGAAGGTGACTGAGCTGACCGGAACTGTGACTGGCAATCCGCTGAAGCTCATTTGCGACACCTTAGTAGCACCAACTCAAAGTCTACTTTCGTTGCCACTGGGCTAGAGAATACCAATAGAATAGCACAATAGAAAAAAACACTACTTCCTTGTAAACACGATTGTGCCCCACACCCATGAGTCACTTCATTTTAGGTGACATTAGCCTTTTTGCTTCTGATCTTCATAAAGCGACGCAGAATCAGTTGGCAAGAGGGCAACGATTACGTGAATTACTCTAACAACCCCAATCTGCCCCTCTCACGATCGAAGAACAAGTAATGACTATCTATAACGGAACAAATGGTTATCTTGATTCTTTAGAACTCGAGCCCACAAGATCGACTCAAGACAATCAACCAAAGGTCACTTCCCAATCTATATAACCGATTCACCAAATCAAGTACTACGCACAAAACCGAACATCATGTATATAAACGATATAATATAGAAGATAAAGCAATAACAACACACGATTTTTACATGGAAAATCCCTTCGTTGGGGAGAGCAAAAATCACGGGACATAGAAGGAGTCCACCACTACGCCCTTTCTTCTTCTCTTATTATGATAAAATTGAGGGTAAAATAAATCCAATATAGTTCACAACCCACCAACAAGTTCACACATAATAGAATCAACAAGAAGAGAAGGTGAAGAAATCACCAAAACAAATGCAATATCTGATAAAAAAAATCTTAAACAAACAATCTAAATTTCAACACGATCCGACGGTTGAAACTCTGACATAATATATTTTCATGAAGGCTGTCGCAAAACCTGTGAAAATTGCACCACCTCTCTAACTTCTATCTTGTGTGTATCTCGTTTCCTCTCTCATTTTCTCTGACTTTCTAATTTCTCACTTGAGTTAGAATATATAGAGTGAGACTCATGCTTGATTTACACTCTATTCAACCTTGGCTTGCAAACATACACATACACTGCACGGCTTCGGTCTGCCCACTCACTTGGTCACGTCTGCGATCAACACAACTTCTCTTTCACCCGCTCACACACTAGCTTGGTCTGTTATAGAAAAGCCAAAAAGGAGTAGACCCTTAACACTAATTTCTTGCATTATGTATTTATGTATTCGAACAAAAATATACTCTGACTTTATAACTAACAACAACAAAAAATGTAATTAAAAGTAAACTGGAAATAATTTGAAAAATAGTATTACATCTACCGCTTATGGGGTTTCATATATATATACTTATAGGAAAAAATAAAAAGAGTTATACGAAGTAGGAAATTTGGGTGACAAAAATTATAAATTTCAAAGAAAGGCATAAGTGGCCAAACTAAGGGTCCGTTTAGTAGGTGTAAAATGTTTTCAACTGAAAATTATTTTCCATGGAAAATCTTTTATGGTGGAAAACTCATTTTCATGGAACTTTTACGTTGTTTAGTTGCATAAAAAATGATTTTACATTTAAACATTTTCCGTTGTTTGGTTGAACTGAAAATCAATAACTTCTATTAACTTTCATGGTTCAATCGAATCGGGAGAAAATCTAAGTTTTTTTAATTTTCGACTAAAATGGATAAAATTTGTTCGAATTCATGATATAGTACGATAATTTAATAATCAAGATATGAGATTTGAAGAAAACGTACTGAATTGATGATATTAAAAGAAGATGAAAAGAAATTATGGATTTTTTCCCGTATTTTTAAGAGAGAGAAGTATGGAGTAGAGAGAGAGGCTATCGAGAAGATAAGAAATGAAAAATGCGTGAGTAGAACTAGGCATGGGCTGGACCGGCACACGAGCCGAGCAAACACTCTTTTAGCACAATACGACACAAGTAGGGGGTTCAAAACTATCCGACCCAATTACCTGATGATCCGAAAATAAATAGTCAGTTTTTTTAAAAAAAAATTGATTTTTCGGGTCGAGTACCCGACCCGGTAAAAAATCGGGTACTCGGGTCGTGTCATGGGTTGGATAAAAAATGTAATTGGGTACCCGAATACCCGAAATAATTTTTTTTTAAATATGGTTTTGCTGTTTTAGTAGGGTTTCAGTCGGGTATCCTGTAATTTGACCCGATTTAAGTTGGTACCTGCTAAGTGAGTACTCTATTTAAGCGGATACTCTATGACTCGGCCGAGTTTAAGCAGATACCTTAGTGAGAATGAAAAGAGTTCAAGAAATAAACAAGGTACCCTGTGACCCAACCCGGTTTAAGCGGATACCCTTTAAGTGGGTACCCGCTTAAACCGGGTCGGGTCATGGGCCGATTTTCAAACTAACAGAATAAAGTGGGTACCCAATCTACAAGGATAGCCGAAAACTTGAGTACCTGGTTATGAACACCTCTAGACACAAGTACGGTCGTGGTACGCTATCCGTGGAGTGGGCCGCAGGCCAAGGCGCAGACAGAAAAAAAAATTCCCCACGAGCACACGAGCTGCATGCCAATTTGGCACGAGGCACGGCCTGAAGCATGCTATTATTTAGTATTATTTTAATATTATTATTGGTAATATTATTATTATTACTACTATAATTTATATTACTATTATTTTTAATATTATTATATTCTTATAATATAATTTAAATTATCTAAAATTATATTTTTTAATTCTATTATATATTTTTTTGTTGAAAAAATTAGGCTAGGCACGATACAACACGCCACACTAAGCACGGGGGTCGTGCTAGGCCATGGATTGAGTTTTAGGGAAATTTAGCACGACACGACCACAATTAGACATGACACGACACGACACGACATGACAAGAAGCCAAGTACGAGCTAGCACAGTCCATGGCGGGCACGACACAACCAATTCCCACCTCTATGCGTGATTTGGTAATGCGTGAATTGTTTGTTAGTTGATAATTTTTTTTAGAGTGAATGGATGTGAAATTGTTTTACTACTAGTTTTGGGGGAAAATGTTTTCAATATGGTGTAAAATGAATTAAATTTCAAGTTTTACATCCTATATTTTACTCCAAACCAAACAACGTAAAATGGGGAAAACAGTTTTCAGGAAAAATGTGTTACACCCTGCTAAACGGAGCCTATATCCTAAACCACCAAAAGAATCATTGAGTTAAGACACACAATAGAGATATAATGAGATTTACAGGACATATGTCTTCCAAGGGATAAAATCATATAAATTAGTAGTACCACATCATATGCCTTGAGTTTTAAGACTCTAGAAGGATAAATATTAGTAAACTTAAATTGAATAATGTCAACTAAATAATACGACGCACCCTTGTGACGTGTAAGTTTCCTTAAGGTCAAAAGTAATTTATTAAGGAGATTGAGTAAGTGAGAATTTTCAGGAAATCCTTTTAATTTTTGGTTACTTTCGCCTTTAAAGTAATACCCAAGGCATTTTTCGGCGGAACAGTGAACTTTCGCACTTCACATGCCCAAATATGCAAAGCTACTTCTTGGGCTGTCGTTTTGTTGAATTTATGATGTTTTTACCAGCAAGTTTCTGAATAGGCATGCATTCTCCAAGTTCAACTAAAGCAAAATATTTTGTCTATACGCATAAGAAGCTTGTTGTTAGGAAACACTAAAAAGTAGAGAAGCAAAGCCCTGGTCATACTAAAGTTTATGGTAC
Source organism: Dysphania ambrosioides (assembly GCA_026401315.1). Lineage (NCBI taxonomy): Eukaryota > Viridiplantae > Streptophyta > Magnoliopsida > Caryophyllales > Amaranthaceae > Dysphania > Dysphania ambrosioides. The sequence goes on along the minus strand of CM048671.1, from coordinate 19,445,967 downwards.
CCCTTTTTATAGGTCACGTTCACATTTCATATCATTATATCATGTTTAATAATGCACTTTCATACAAAATTAGGTCATATTTACAGAGTTTGGTGCTCTCCCTCTTCAAAATTTGCATTTAAGTTAAAAGAAATTCATTATCAAGTTGTTAGGAAATAAATCGGAAAATATTACTCCATTTATTTAAATTCCCTTCACCGTTCTGGTTCTTTAGGATTTAGTTTGTTTTGTTAACGATTTTTATATCTTACCCGTTTACGCTAGTGAAGTTATTACACTTTTCATAAAAAGTAAGTGAAAGAGCAATTATAAATATTGGTTACTACATATAGATAGAATAGTAATTAGTAAGAGAATTTTATGGGTAGCCTTTAAATTTATCAAACTTTTTCTTGAAATTACTATTTTATCCCTCCTTAGTTTATATTTTCATCATCTTTTCCAATCTCCTTCTCCATCTCTCCTCCTTGCCACCCTCCACTGCCGACCCCCCTATTTCACCTCCCCCACCGCCGCTACTAACACTAATGTTTTTAACCGTAGAGCCGCCGCCACTAAGGGCTGGTTATATTAAATGTAGCGAGAAGCAAAGGGCTGGTCATACTAAAGTTTATAGTATCCATTTCAATAAGTCATGTTGACATATGATGTCATGTATAATAACATAAATTTGTACAAATTAGGTCATATTTAGATACTTGGTGGTCTCCGACTTCAAAATTTGCATTTAAGTCAAAGGAGAAGTATCACCAAGTCATTAGGAACAAAAACAGAAAATAATACTCCATATAATTTAAATTCCCTTTACCCTTCTAGTTCTCTATAATTTAGGTTCAGTAACGAGTTTTATATCTTAAATATTTATTCTACTGAAAGTATTACATTTTTTATAACAAGTAATTGAAAATAAGAGTAATCACATAATTTGTTACTACATATAGTAATGGAATTTAATAGGCGATATTTCGCCCCCAAATTCATCAAACATTTTACTTAAAATTAGCATTTTACCCTTCTTCCTTAATTTATATTTTTCATCCTCTTTCCCCTTTCCTCATCTACTCCTCTTCTTGCTAGTTTCTACCACCTTTGCCACTCTTCACTACCGCACCCCACCTATTTTGCCACCCCCACCATTGCTATTAACACTAATGTTTTTAATTATTGCACCACTAATTTTTGACAATATCCGACGATGACATGAACGAGCCGACCATGTTTTCTTCTTGAGTAAAAAAATTTAAGTGAAGCGTCTGAAATTCACGTTAATCCATAAGCGGAGCGTCTAAGACAAACATCCAACTCTTGTGGGAGGCGTTGAATGAATAAAGGCTCAAGACCTAATCCTATATCATCCTCAAATTCAACTTTGGTTCAAGATCATCAATAGAGTTATGTCTCTCAAGGGTTCATAACGAGGAAACTTTTGTTATGGATATGCCCATTTGGAATGTCCCTCGGTTTTTCCCTATTCATTATTGAATCCTTGGCAAAGGTTCATGGGTATTCCTTCTATGAATCATTGGTGACTCTTACTTTGTCCCTATCAAGAGTCAATCATGAAAACTCCCATGTGTCAAATACATTTACTACGCATGTAAATATCAAACGTAGGCGAATTGATGCCTGTGATGTACTTTAATTTAAAAAATATTTCAAAACTATCTCAAAAAAAATGTATAAAAACCTTTATAATTCTTTCTTTTTGGATAATTTTAGACCTAATGAGGGGAACACCTTGATATGCTTACCATAAGTCTTATAAGGTAATATTAAGCTCTATAAGTGACTGATTCTATGCTCTTTAACCTATTCCAATTGATTTCTAAAACTCCTATTGTTAGATCCTAAAGATAAAATAATATAAATCAATGATTTATTTTAAACCTCCTAGCTTATACTACCTTGGCCTAGGTGGCACCAAATACCTTTTGGAATTATCTCAAAATAGTATATAATAATCATCATACTCATTCCTTTTTTTATAACTTCAGACCTGATGAGAAAAAGCTTAATGTGCTTATTAAGGGTCTTATGGAATTATTTATTGCCTATATTTGATTTTTAATAGCCTGAAAATGAGTTTAGTTTAGTATCCAAGGAAAAACATTTTGGATATTGGTCGGATTGGTAGTTTAAAACAAATTGAGTGGATTTTAATCAACAAAAAGACCTCTTAAGGTTCATAAGCTTTTCAATTCAAGACCTAAAACCAAGACTATATGGTGTACTAATTTGTACACCGAGAAATTCATAATATAATGCTTTGTAAAAACTTATGAGGAGTATTAATATGAAAGTTAGGCTTATCTAGTTTGATATGATCTTAACTGAATTTTTTGTTTGACTGATCTTTGATCATATTTGTATATGAAAAATATAACGAAAAAATATCCTTAAAAGAATGTTGTTGGAATAATTTCAATGTATACTTTTCAAATACTCCGTATATAGTTTTCGTAATATTTTACTAACATAAAAATATAAATATTTTTCATTAAAAAGTAAAAATAAAATGTCTAGCAACAAAAATAAGTAATAAGTTTTAAAGATAAATTATTTTGACATTATATGAGAGGATGGAACACCCATACAAGGCTTCCATTCAAAATTCTCAAGTCTTGGAGAGGAGTGAAACTGCTACGTTTAGTAAGGTGTTAAACCAAATAATGAACCATAATTGATAATTAAAATGCACTTATAATTCAATCCTTGTCAGTCCATTTCGAGTCTTTTCAATGAGACTATGAGAGGATGATAGAAAGTGGATGAATAGAATTGAATAATAGTTGAACCAGAGAATTGGGTTTCCCTTTTCAATACGGAACCAAGAGCACCTACACTTTATTTGTCAATGTTTGAGGCTTCCTGTTTAACTAAAATCTCAATCATCTCATCCCCACTACCATATTTTTTTTTTCCTAGGATAGTTTCTTCTGCTTGACTTAGTTTCCTACTTTTCATTCTCTCTTTTCGGTTAGATTACGCCCATTATGGGGTAGTTGCTGGTGCTCCTCTCGTTAATCATTTTAAAGTTTATGCCACAAATGAAGAAATAGTTATACCTTTATAATAGACCTTTGCATTGGGACGGATCAGGGCTGGGATAGGTCGCAAGTAAAATGAGTAGGATTGAACTGGGCCAAATAAGATAAAAAAAAACAGGTCGGGCCAAAAGAGATACATAACAGGCCGAGTCGAGCCAGACCGTCCAAAAAGAATATAGTTTTTAATAGAGGGTGATCGTTTGCATGTATTACCTCCAATCTTTAGTAGTGGACCATCATCAAATAAGTGAAAATAATTCATTACTTGATAGTGTTTAAAAGTCTTGAAAACTATTGACCCATTATTGACCCGACTTGACCCATTAAATACCCAATGAAACATGACCCTTAAGAGTTTACAAACGGACCGGTCAAGGGCCCTTAATAGAGCCCCTCCCATTTAAACAGGTCTACTTTATAATACGAGTATTCAATTTAAAGTTTCAAACAAGTTCATTTTACAGAAAAACCCGTCTCAAATTAATTAATACGGATAACAATAGTCTAACAACTACTATGAGATGGAACAATCTTGATTTGGTGATCTAATCAAATTGATTAGCAGTGATTGACTTCATGTATAAAGAGTTATTAACGACACAAATGATGTAGATTTAATTCGATCTCTTTCATTTAAATGCTACCTTTTAAGAATATAACTAGTTGAGTTAGTTTCATAACACACATCCCGCTGATATTATAATACTTACAAGCAGCACAAAAAATTAGAAAGTTAAGAGCACAGGTAATATAAAACAGTAGAATAATTTTCACATTAATGTTCGCCCTTAAGAGTGCACACCCTTGACATAATGACATGAGATCCTTACTCATTGATAAACATGATAATTGGGAAATCACAGTGGTGCACCTAAAACAACTGCAAACTATATATTCTTGTGGATAAGTTTCAATGTTTCATAAGTTACGTTCAAGATTTTATGACCCCGTAAAACAAAACGTGTAAGATAATCATTAATTGCACGTTTCTGCTTAACTATTTCTCTTGCTACCTTCTTAATTTTGCTTACTTCAGCATTTTGTGTTAGAATATGCATTACTAATTAAGTCTACCACTTACTATAATCTTTCCTTTTAGGAAAATGCGTATGCTTCAGAGAGTTAGGAGCTTGCAGATTTAAGAACTTAACCTTGTGTGATTGGATACCTTGGCTGCGTTGACTTAAGTGGCAGATGAACATCAAGTCCTGGTGGGTCAAATGACTCATTAGTCGGTTAAAAAAAAATTAAGTATTTTTTAGTATTATTATTTGGTAAAAAAAATTTATTACATGTTTGATTATCGGTTGTGACTCATCAGGCGGAAAATTCTATTATGTCCATAATAGAAAAGTATTTGCTACCCGTAAACTGCAAGTTTTTTGGACCAAAGTGTTGAAAACTACGCAAATAGGATCCTACACCTGGGTGCACGATGTGAATCGTGCACCCTGTGCAAAACGCAGGGGAAAATAACATAAAACGCAGAGTGACTAGACGTGCTTGTGTAGTGGAAGACAGGTCAGCATGGGGTGGGAGACATGTTAGCAAAGATTTTTCTGGAAGTCACTATGATTTCTTGCAAAAGTTGGTAAACGTGAAAAAAATGTACTTGGTAAACGTGAAAAGAAAATATTTTTTTGCATAAGTCACTGTAGCGCATGGACAATCTATTTTTTATGCATCTGGAATCATGAAAAGAGGCCAGAATTAATGATACAATACACGAATAAACATTATGTAGTCATTCACTGAATATTTAGTTATACACCAATGAACATGTGAGGAGAACCCAATGAACATTTCTATACTTGGGTGAATTAGTTCAAAATAATTCATTGAAAGTTTTTGTAATGAACATTTTATAACAAGTCACTGAACATTTAGTTGAACGAAAATGAACATTTATTATTATGTAGTGAACATTTGTTTTATTTGACAGAAAGAGTTCAAAAAGAAAGCATTGGGATGAAGCATTAATTTGTAATGATTATGTATTGGTATTCCTTTAATTTAATATTTCAATGATTGTTACGTATCAGTACCTATTGTAATATATTTAATGATTGTAAAAGTATTTAACTATTGTGATATATTTTAATATTGTACACGCTAGGACAATGAACGTACTAGTGTAAACGAATGAACATACTACTGTAAACGAATGAACATTTATATTTTAATATTGTACACGCTAGGCTAATGAACGCACTAGTATAAACAAATGAACATATAAGTGTAAACGAATGAACATACAAGTGTATATGAATGAACATTTACGGTTTTGTTTGAATGAACAATACATATCAGTACAAAAATATAAGAGATTGCATTAGGAAGGAGCATTTTTTTTTTTTGTAATGATGATGCGTGGGTTTTTTTTGTAGAGATCTTATACATTTTCGATTCACCATTCACATAATTCCACTAACCATTTTCAATGACCATTTAGCTTATTCCACTGAACATTTGTCCATTTTCACTGACCATTCACATAATTCCACTGAACGATTCATTCATTTCAATGAATATTCGCATAATTTCACTGAACATCTCCTTCTTTTCACTGAACATCTACTAAATCTCAATGACCATTTACTAAATCTCACTATATCATTTACCTTATTCCACTGAACATTTCTTCATTTCCAATGACCATTTACATAATTCCACTGAACATTTCATTCATTTCCCTAACCATTTACTAAATCATTTATCGATCATTAAGCCAATTCCACTAAATATTTTACTCCCATTTTACTGAATATTTTAGTCAATTGCAATGAACATCTAATTACATTCAATGATCATATTCTTCATTTTCAATGACCATTTTTTAATTATCACTAAACATTTAGTTATGTACACTGACCACATATTTTATTTCACTGAACATTTGATAAATTTCACTGACCATTTAGATAATTCCACTGAACATCCATTCTGACTCCACTGAATACGTCTTCTACTTCACTGAACATTTTAGTAATCTCACTGAACATCAAATTAACTTCACTGAACAAGTCCTTAATCTCAATGACCAATTAGTTAATTGAAATGAAGGGAAGCACATGGAAAGAGAGAGAGAGTGAAATGGAAGTGGAAGGGTTGGAAGTAAAAAGTTTGTCTTTTTTATTTGGGAAAATGGGGAGGAAATGATGACAGTTGCATGGGGAATGCACAACTGTCGTATTCCTTGAAATGAGGCACATCTAGTCATGCCCAGAAATGACGATTTATGGGGAACTGCAAATGGTCACTGGGTTGGGGTAAATGGTCAGTGCATTATCTGACGTGTAAAAGCCCCTCCAGCCACTTGCGTTTTGTGTTATTTTGGGCTGCATTTTACACAGGGTACATGATGCGCATCGTGCACCCGGGTGTAACGTCCACATACTGGAAAACTACGGCTATCTTTTTGATAAACATTAACTATACCTATCCTTACTAATTTTGAATCCAATGCATGGGAACTCAAAGTTTTATCTAGTTTTCAAAAGGAGAGTACTTTGTAATAATATATGAAGTATTTGGATTGGTACGGTCTATTTTTTATACATTTATACAGAGTAATTTACATTTAACCAATAATTAAACTCAAAGTTGCAAGTATTTTACTCCTTGTTCAGATTTTTGGGACATACCATTGATAGTATAGAGTACATAATTGATCAAATGTGATTTTATGTTGTAATACACATTATGAATGAAAAGGGAGAAGTGTGTATACTCCTTACAAATAAAGAAATATGGAGGTTTTTGTATTATTTCTTTGGGTGTAAATAGGATCGCAAGTGATAATATAACAACAGATGTAGACGGAATTTGGTTTCAGATATTGATATCACCCAAATGCTTTAACCAAATAAATTAATTGATATCCACAAACTACTTTATACCATGCACACAAATGACAAAGCTCTTAAAATACATGCTTAAGCACTTTATTGGTACGTAAAAGAAAGAATACTATATATATAAATACTATGGATAAGGGAAAAGGAGGGGGAAAGCATTTAGAAAGCACTAATTGTCAACGCATATCACTGTGAGCTTTTAACGAGGGCTATGTTAGTCATTTTCAAAGACAAGGCGTTCCTTTAGATAATTTATCGCAAATTAAAATAGTGAGACAAGAAGATCGTAGGAAATCTTGAAATGGGGCATCACCTTGAATAGTTGAATGTAGCATTTTTGTCAGTTATCCCCTCAATCCGACGTGCTTGCCTGTCGTTTTGAGGCACTTGTTGGTCCTTGGCTCCTAACCCTCCTTCTCTTTCAACTTGAGGCCCCCTCCGTGTACTAAAATGACAACTTTACCCCTTTTTCTTATAATATGATCCTTTAAAGATTGCCTTTATTTTTTATTTATAAAGTTAATCATTGAAAAGTTTAACCATAAATTTTTATCATGTTATAAGAAATAATATATTCAAGTATGATCTTGTTGAATGCATTTCAATGTAAATTTTAAAATATCAAGTTTTCATAATTTTTTGCCTTACGGATTTAAAGTTAAAAACGTTTAAAATCGTGACTGACAAATCGTAAAAAGTCAAATGGGGCAATCTTTTGGGGGGTGTGACGGGGGAGTACTCCATTCCATCTATCTCTTAAAGTTTATTCCATTTTTCGTTTTTAATTGTTCCTTTGAGTTAGTCTCATACCATAAACTAAACTAAGAACCCATTAATTTACTCTTTCAAAAATATTTTTTAGTCTCATCAATTTTCTATGTAATTAACTCATGTACTCTAATTTTGCTTTGACCTTTATAATTAAAACTATTTTGCATGGAGCAATTTTAAAAGATATACGCTCCCAAAGAGTGTTTTCACTAAATTGAGGATAAGAATCCCTAGTGCGTAGTCAATTTCAAAAGACAAGGGGCCTTTCTCACAAAGCCCACTTGATGCATCTTAATCTTCACTCATCATCCTAGTTGTGTTTTTCTATCCCTCTTTCCGTAAAATGCATGTATTAAATTTTTCTATGGATTTGCCGTTAGTTTACTCTCTCATTATACCATATAATTATGCGATTCATAAAGTTTATCAATCCCAATCGAACAATCATCAAAAAAATGTAGTGAACATAAGTGGTGTGTATATATGGTTACTATAAAAGTAGTTATAATACAATTTTAACAGGGGAAATTATAATTGGCAGATGTCGGATTGATCAATGTACTTGAGTCTTTTCATTTCTAACCCTATTAGTTTTCTTGTATGACAACCGATATTTGTATGGTATTCTTGAACATTTCGATTGTGAAACTTCCATAGGGTACTGAATTATTCATAAATCTTAATGAAGATTTAATTTACATGATCTAACCCATTTTCGTAAAAATATTACTCCCTTCATCCACAAATTAAATTCCTTAATAAGAATGAAACCGGAGAGTAAAATAGCTTAACTAACTATGGAGTATATAATTAAGTTGCTTGGTTGAAACCAATAGCCTTAATTGTACCATTTAAAAAGATAAAAAAAAAAAGAGAACATTGATTATTTACTGCGAAAAATATACTAATCTTTCGTTATAAAGGAAAATTATGTAAGTTATGTATAGATTTGTTACAAATTGTAGAAACCTTGAACTAAGTCTACAATTACTAGTTTAGTGTCAAAGAAGATAAGAAATTCCAAAAAAAAAAAATTATTTTTGTGTGAATAAGACCTTGGATTCTAAACGATTTAATCTTTTTGAAAAATATTAAAGCAAATAATATTGACAGTTTAAAACTGTGTAAATAAGTTGATTGTCAATATATCTTTAAAAGATATGTAATTGAATTCTCCAACTTACTCTAAATAAACCAACAATATTTCGATATATTACATCCATTTGTCTAAATATAACAAAAGCGTATACTATATATTTATTAAATTATTTTCGGACGTATGATTGTAATACTAGCTGTGTAATAACACATCACAAAATCAAGAAGAAGAAAAAAACGATTACAATATCTTGCTCTGCCAAGTTTGGATTAAAGATAGGCTTGCACAAGTATGATAATTTGACTAAAATTGGACATGATTAGAGTAGGTAAAGAAAGCTGTAAAATCCTTCAATCATGTCAATTTCAAAAGCCTTTTCAAAAACAAAAAAAGAATGCTACCCTAATCCAATCAAATTGATGCAATACCCCAATGGACAGCTCCAAAGTATATCAATGATAGTTAGTACATGCACAAAAAAAAAAAAAAAAGCAAAGCTAAGTTATGTGATCTTTGAGAAGGGCATTATATAATGAAATCTTGTGCAGTTACTCCTCCGTCCTTTAAAGATTGTCCTATTTGACTTTTTGCATTCTCCAAGATACGACTTTAAACATTTTAATCTCTAAATTCGTAAGGTAAAAATTATAAAAATTTAATATTTTAAAAATCTACATTGATATGTATCTAATAAAATTTCACTTTAAATATGTTATTTCTTATAATATGATGAGAATCTATAGTCAATATTTTTAAACTTTGAGCGAGACAATCTTTTGCGTGGGAAGGAGTAACAAGACTACAAGGTTTTTGTAAGCTCCAATTATGGGGGCAATGACATAAGGTGACTTCAGGCTTACAGGGCGTCTTAGAAGTGCGCATTTTCTTCTAAAATTACACTGCCCCCTCTTCTAAAACGCTGCCTTGTGCAAGGACCAAATTACCCCCTAAATCCATCAAACAATTTTCGACATAAATAAATCAAAGAATATTGCATAGGATTTCCGACATATCACTTTCAGTCAAGTTGATACGAGGCGTGAAGCAGAGGGAAAAGGGCACAAAGGGTATTCTAATAGCAGCAAAACAAAAGTTAAAAGAACAAACTAAACTTAATACATTGAGATGAGAGCTACATTTACTTTGAACACCTCCCATTTCCCGTCACATTCACATTGTGGTAGGGGTGTGTGATTCACACTTTTTATACCAAATATGGATTACAAAATTAACCTACGATTTTCATTGAATGTTTTCCTTAAATACCTTCACTGAGTTCAATCTCACCCGACTAATCTCATATATTATATACTCCATCTATCTTTAATTATTTATTCCATATACCATAAATTAACGTCTTTAAAAAATTGCCACAAATCTTAAATACTTACAAAAGACTACAAATACTCTCACATACTTAATCTGTGATCTCACTTATTTTTTTCTCTTATTAACTTTACTAAATCAAAACTTAATAAAATAAACCGGTAAAAGGACACATATAAGTCACCAAAAAATTTGAATGTTTGCCTAAAATATCAGATGACAACATTAGTTCGAGATCATGCAATAATTTTCACGCAGGATCGAATCCTTTTTTACCTCCAACCTATGATAGAAGTTGTGTCTGATTGTCTGAAATCTGTAGAACCTATCAATTGCCAGATAATAGTTTTTTTTAAAAAAAAAATATGCAAAATGATCGGTTTCGTCTGAAGTGAACCAACTCCCAAGAATTTAATAGAATAGATTTTTCGTCAAGGGAACAAAAAAAAAAAAAATAATGGATTGCTAATAGACTCAAAACACTGCCTGAAAAACATATCTTTCTGTTTAAAAAATAATAATAATAACATATAAAAAAAAAAGAGTATACAGTTTGCGTCAAAGGGTAAAGGGGTTGAGTCTGGTTTACGCCAAACCCTCTCTCGTTTCCTTATTCTAATGTTTTGTCTCTCTGTTTTCTCAAAGTTCCCCCATTACTATAAAGAACTCACCCTTTCCCTCTCTCTCCTCAAACCTCAAACCTCAAACCTCAAACTTCAAACCTCAAACACTCTCCTTCTCCTTTCTGTTGAGAGATTATAAGTAGTGAAACATGTGTTTCTAGGAAATTGCACCTTCACACAAACCAAACCCATTTCAACAAACTATCCTCTGGTTTTAGGGAGCCTCTCTTTGAAAACAGTATATTTTTGTTTACTGTTTGTAAGAGGAGACTCATTTTTGAATTGTTTAGTAACAAAAATGGAGAGGATGAACTTTGTGAAGAATGGGGTGCTGAGGTTGCCACCAGGATTCCGGTTTCACCCTACAGATGAAGAATTGGTAGTGCAGTACTTGAAGCGCAAGGTCTTTGCTTGCCCTTTGCCTGCCTCTGTCATCCCTGAAGTTGATGTTTGCAAGTCTGATCCCTGGGATTTGCCTGGTATGTTTCTTCTCTTCCCCAACATTCTGTTTACTATGTGAATGTATAGACGGGATTATTTGGTTTATATGGGGAATGTATCATAAATGTATACATTTTTTAACTTGCAGGGGACAAAGCGCAAGAGAGGTATTTTTTCAGCACAAGAGAAGCAAAGTATCCAAATGGGAACAGATCAAACAGGGCAACAGTGTCAGGGTACTGGAAAGCCACAGGAAAAGACAAGGCTGTTGTTGTTGGTGGAAGGAGTAATCACCGGAACAACCACAGCCCACTTATAGTTGGGATGAAGAAGACCCTGGTTTTCTACAGAGGGAAGCCTCCTCATGGCTCAAGGACTGATTGGATCATGCACGAATATCGCCTTGTCGACACCAATCAAGCTCAAATCACCCAACAACCTCTCATTTCCTCATTCAAAAGGACCTTAGTACAGGTAAACCAAACACCTGTAAGAATAATATGAGATTGAAACGGAAACCTGTGGTAGACCAAAATTACAATTCTTAATTAGGCTTGAATGAAGTGGGAATAGACACTCCTGAATATAAAATTATTGTTATTTTTCATGGAACCTTTAATAAATCAAAACCATGAGTATTAATTATAAGCAAATTATTAGTGGGAATCTTCAGGGCTATGATATTGTCCCCACATCCTAGCAGATATCATTAAACAAATCTTAAGCCCTTTTCAAGTGATTTGACTTTTTTTTTTGGGGGTGTGCGTGAATTGGATACTTGCAGAAAACCGGGGAGGCAACAGGGGATTGGGTACTATGCAGGATTTTCCTAAAGAAAAGGAGCAATGCAGCTGCCAAGAATGAGGAGGAAGAGGAAGGGATCGTTTGTGAGGAGGAGGATAACAGGATCAGTAACATACTGCTTGGGAAGCCAGTTTTCTATGATTTCCTGGCAAGAGAAAGTGGAGCAGTTGCAGCAGCAGACTTGAACCTCCCTGCTCCCTGTTCCTCTTCTTCAGGATCAAGTGCCGTCACCGATGTTGATGGTAACGAAAACCACCACCACCCCCACCCACATCATGACGACACAAACGATGAGTCATTAGAAGAGCGGGATGTTAGCAGCAGCTGCTGCAGTAGTTTCTCAAATCTCAGAAGAAAACCTTTACCCCCCAACTAGCACTTAATTAATGATGTACCAAGTGCACAAGTAACAAGTAGTACCAGTATAATAACCGATCTTAAGTTAAAAACATTTCATTTTTATTTTTTATTTACTTAACCAAATTTTAGTGTCTTTGTTTCTGTTTTCAATGTCCAACAAAGGGAACCGAAGTTACTAGAGGGAGAATTTAATGGTTCTAAGCTATTGATATTAGTGGCAATTGGCAAATTTCATAAGCAATGTCTCTTGTAAGAGACGGTTTCATTTTCATCAGTACTTGAAAACCCTCTAAGGACATGCCAATGTCAATGGAAATCTGTTGCTTGCAATTTACGATTGTTGTAGTCAGAACTTTAGAGATGCTCCAAGTCCATGCAAAAATAAGCAAAAGGGGGGGGGGGGGGGGGGGGGGGGGGCGGTGATTCTCAAGTCTTACGGCTCAAAAAGATTGAAAGTTTGGGCACGAGTGGAATAGTTTTCTGGCAAAAGGGTTTAAAGAGAAACAAAAAAAAAGAATGGAATACATGTGTGTCACTTTGAAACTTGGCTCAAAAAGAGAGCTACTTTTTAATACACTCCATGTTTTTCTCTTAGGAGGAAGCATAAGAATAAGAACATAATTTTTGCAAAGATCTTAACACCTCCACGAGGTATTCTTTGCAGTTTTGCATCTTTTGATCTTTAAAGAGAAAGGAAAGCTACCAAAGTCAAATGTTAACTAGAATCGAACCCGGTTCTTTCAAGAAGGCTAAATGAATGGAAATGGGGGAATCCGATGAAACTCTTGTCTCTTGGCCCAATAACCATATCTAAGTACCAAACTTGTAACCTACACAACCTTTCTTAAGCATATTGTATACTTCGTATAAACTATTTGATGTCCTAAGGTGAATTTAATACTATCAGAGGATATCACAGCTAAAGGTCATTGGTGAATTTAGAACATTTCGTGAAGGGACATGTTTTGATTGAACTGCCCACCTCTATAGAAGATGTATTCATTAATTTTACTACAGCTCTCATTTGTCAAAAACAAATTATTATTTTGCTCCATTTTTATTTATAGAGTTAAAGTTTGACCATAAATTATCATCACGTTATAAGAAATACTTTTATTCAAGTAAAATCTTGTTAGATGCGTCTCAATGTAAATTTTTTAGACATAATTTTTTGTTTTACAGATTTGGAGATAAAAACCCGTGTCTTGAATACCGTAAAAAGTCAAATAGAACAAATAATTAGGAACAAAATGAGTACTTTGTTAGGAAACTAATAAAAACTCCTTGTATTTGTATAAAATCCTCATTAAAAGTTCGATACATTTAAAAATAAAATCTCTAATAACATTTTTTTTTATTTTAAAAAGCATTTTAAAAAGCAAAGGCTCTTTCTTCCTACATCCCTCCACTTCCTTGGGATGTAAAGTCCGTTTCTAAGATATCTCAAGACTCAAAACATAAACTCCTATATAAAGCAGCCTCTGTTTTTCCTGTGTTTAAGGATTGCCCTCTCAAAGCCAACTCAAAAACTCTATTGAGGGTATCATTAATGCATTGATTTGGAGTTAGTGCACAATACTATCCCGATTGACTTGAAATCCTTATACAATTCAACTTGGTTTTAAACTCTGGATCCCTAGAGATTCTCCCAACTCCTCAGAGTTTACCAGCAACCTTCCACATTTACATGAAGTGAATATTTTCTAATGAGAATCCAATTTATAGAAGCTAACATTCCAAGGATAGGTTTTCCACACCATGTGTTACAATTGTCATAAAAATTGCAGCCAACACAAGAAAGCAACACAAAAGTAGGGTCCTTAGTTTAAACAAAGGCATGGAAAAAAACAGAGGGTTTGAAGCTCACAAGACTTGATGTTTGGAAGCTTTAAACAGGTTGAGTGTTGCTCAAAGCTGATGACACTAGGTTGCAATTAAATTAAGGTATGTCAAAGAAAACAAGGAAATACCTAAACCAATAGTCTAAAGGTAATCACGTATAAGTATGCATTAATGCAATTTCTTGCATTATTGAACAAAGTTCATGAAATGGGAAGGTCTACCCCACAACAACAACAACAAATATTCATGATATAAAAGAATCCTTATCCTATTTATGTTGCATCTGACTTTAGCAAGCTAATAGACGTCAGTTCCTTGCAAAAACAGGAAGTAAATTAGATGTAAATCTCACCACAATGAAGCACTACTATAGCCAACTTTAGCCTGGACAATAAATTGCAGAAATTGGTGGAGGAAGATTCTCCCACCATCTTCCAACTACATAGAAACTTTGAATTGAATTGAATTAATAAGGTATCATTCCCCTATTCAAATCATAGTTAATCAAATGTAGCTGCTTATGTATTCATGACACACGTCGAAATTGCTTCAGTTGACCTGCCCTACCGTAGTGCATAACCAAAGAAATATTTTAACTCACCAAATCATCAAATGATCATGACTATCCCATTCTTTACATAATTATGAATAATTAACTCATTATAATCAAAGCTGGAACATGATGCTTAGCACATAAAACCTCAACAGCATAGTACTAGTACGGAGTATGTGTTGAGACAACCCAGACAAATTTATGAAAGTGGATTAGTTGTAGCCAATAATGGAGTGCCAGATGGATGTGGGACATAGGAAGGACGGCAGTATGAGACTCGATTAAGTTAATGGTTGATTAAGAGCTCTTTATCACACTAATCAACTTTTAAACAAGACTATTAAGAAAAAGTTCAAACGAAAAAATGAAGGATGGAAAGAGGGGAGAAGGGAAATTTTAATTGCCAACCAAGGTTACTTGTGACAATGGATTTGAGTCATCTAATAAGGATGTTGGAGTTGTTCACGTCACCCACACTTCAACTCATAAATCATTTTCATGACAATAACAGAGAGGACAGGAGAGGAGAGAAGAGAAGAGAAGCGGAGGCCCAAGAGGGTATGCAATTGTCAATCACGTGGGTCGCGGGCAGGGCTGTCATGGTAGACCACCAATAAACTGTGAATAGAGGAACAAGTATTTTGGGTTTAGGCCTTCGCTTCAACCTTATTAGCGATTATTCACTTTGTCTCTTAATTTTTGCCTCGTTTTTATTTATAGAATCAAAATTCAAATAATTTGACTATAAATTCTCATCATCTTATCAAAAATAATATGTTCAAGTGAGATTTTGTTGGATGCATCTCAATGTAAATTTTTAACATATCAAGTTTAGGGAGTACTAGTCACTAATCAAGTCAATTAAAAAAAAAAAAAGAGAAGGGGACCCATCAGGCACCAGCAGTCCAGCATTTTTCACAGGAAGAATAAAAGGGATCACTAATAATGGGTATCTTGGACAAAAGAAGGGCAGGTTTGAGATTTCCAATACTGTGTTTACCTAGCAGACAGGGAATTGATTCATCAGGATGATGTAGTTGACTGCCTCCAATACAATTACTCCACTTTACATTGCCTACTTGATTGGACAAATTTTTGATTTTGAGGGGTTTGCCTAGTATTTCTTCAACAATGAAATGTCCTTTTCTGTGTAATTTAAGCCTAAGAAATACCCTCCATCAATAAATCTCAATTGAATCCCAATAAGAGAACCAATACTAGCGTACGGATTGTTATAATCTTAAGGTTGGACTACCGTAGTTTGATTCACAGCAAAAATCAGTTTAGGTAAACCCTCTACAGATGGTTGTTATGTTTCCTTGAGTCACTTCAAAACTTCTAAATATTTTGCAATCATATTCTCAACTAACAAAATTTAACAAAAAAGAAGGTAAACAAAGAAAATAGTAACTTTACTCTGAGCTTGTGCAATCTCAACTTATAACTTATTTTATGAAAATAAAGGATAGCCCCTTCCCGTGGTTGAATGACTATAACGAAAAGCTCTAGGGCTAAAACCTTTCCCGTGGTTGAGTAGTGAGTAGTGAGTAGTGAGTAGTGAGTAGTGAGTAGTGAGTATGTGACACTAAATTAATCCTGCAGTACTAAGGCAAGAAAAGCTCTAGGGCTAAAACCCTGCTCAATTTTCAACCTTTATCGGAGATCATTGTCATGAACAATCAAGAACTCACACAAAATACGAGACCAAAGTCGATGTAAAGATACATTACTCATCATTGTCATCACGAACTACTTTGTATGCTTTTTTCTTTTATTTTTTTTATCTAAAACTTTAAATACTCTACATAAGTTTTGGCCTTGTCCAATAATCCATTTACACATTTGCCAAAAAAAAAAAAAAAAAAAAAGACAAGATTACGGCCAAAAATACACGTGTAAGAGAAAATTAGTTTGTTAAAGATATGTGTGCAGCTAATTTGGAATACGGTAGTACAGAAATAATATAGGGCGAAATGAGTAAAAGATACATAAACAAATACCCTTATAAAGATAAAATCAAGCCCAATTAATCCTGCCATTTATTATTGCCAAACACTACTCCCCTTCACACCTATTTATGTAACACAATTGAGCAGTTTCTCTTCGTGTGCAGGAGTAGATCTAGGATTTTGACAGATAAGAAATGAAGGAAGACATAAGAGAAATCTAGAGACAAAAAGAAAGCGTTGAGAGTGAGGCAGAAACAGGGATAGGGTTATGTTAAAGTTGAAGGGAGTAATTTGCATGTGGGTTGATGCTATCAATCTAAGCATTTGGATTTAAACACACCAGCTGTCCAAAAATAAATCAATTAGCAGAAACTTAGTCCAAATTTACCACATTTTGGAATTGGGACAATAGCCCAATAAGGAAATTGGGGCAAATATTGGAATAGAGGGAGGGAGTAGCTATTGGGGAGAGTAAAGAAGAAGAGAGAATTACACACGGAAAAGAATGAATACATAAAACAAATTCGTCAATGTAGTATCTAAGTAAAAGAAGTTTTTTTCAGTAAAGTAAATGTGGTAGGTAAAAAATATGGCCGAAGCTACCCCAAGGAGTGATGTCAACTGTACATCGAAAGAGAAAGTATACGAAGAATATACAAAAGAAAATAAATAGTGGAAAGTTGGAAGGTCGGCCGAGGAGGTTAGTTGCTCATGCAAGAGGTTAAGTACGGAGTAGCTCCAAACAAATTCGGAAAAACCGAAGCTAATGAGCTCATCAATGAGATTAGCACTCGGAAGTTGGCAAGTCGGCAACCACCATTATGCAGATTGAATGAATAATGACATAAAATCTATATCTATATTATGCTTCTGCCCTATTAAAGTTACATTTTTTTTTATATGTAAGCAAGAACCAAAGATTTGCACTCAGCAATCGGAAGATACAGCGCATACTAAACCATATAAAGCAAGAGGAGCGCACATACAAATTGTCATATTTAGGGAGAAGAGTACACAGCCTACTTAACACTTATTTTGGATAAAGGAAGAGGACAGAAAGGAAGGAAAAGCAAGCGATTGAAAGAGAGTGGAAGAAGAAATTGGCTGCCTCTTTCTTTTCTTAATTGTTTCAAATGGTTTCTAGTGAGTAATACATGTATGAAACAGGAATTGCCGTAATTTGGTAAGGGAGACAAGAGATAGGAACAGAACCCATATCAAACAAATCCATTTACATGGTAATTATGGTTACTCACGCAGTCCATCTTCAATAGTTTCCCCCCAAATTCAAAGTTACGTGTTCTAGAAGAAACTTATTAACCCACATTAAAATTAGCGTCACTCTAGCTCTAGCCTCGAACTCGAACAAGGTAACGGGGACGAATGTACACCCCCTTTTCCTTGGACCTTGAGAACAAAAAATGCACATCTTCAATTTCCCTAGATCGGAAATACGTCAACCATCTGCTGTTTAACAATGGAAAATCTACTAGTAGATTTCAATATATAGTCCAGCAAAAAGTGCATTATAAGTTTCTAGCCTCGCAAAGGAAGTAGAGTTCATCTACCATTTCACTCCCCATGTCTTTAATACTTCTATTACTCCTAAAGTCAATACATTAAAAAAAAAAAGAGTACAATAAACACCACAAACACTTTACATCACAAACTGGCAAAAAACTTTGACTACCAAAATTCAAGTGGCTTAGCTTATTGGCTACAGGCCATGGCCTACTTCCACAAGTTTTGGACATTTATGGTGGCAAGTGTGGGATACAAGTCATTTAGAAGAGGCATGGCCTAGTGGCCTACTACCACTCCCTCTCCAAGGAAGTAAGAGAACGAAGAGGTAAGGCTAAGGCTATACCACGAGAAAAGGGCACAATAATCAATGTCAATGGGTAAGGTAAGGACTAGGAAGACCTCAACTGTGAAAGCTCGTCTTGACACCTATTCCCAATTTTAGTGGTCTCAATGAATAACTAAAATTTTGGCACATGGTAAAGAAACTAGGTGTCTGGTCAATTTTGCGATCAACAGAAGACAGTATTGGCTAAACAACAATTATGGCCAAAATGCCTAGAAATATTTCATTTGAAAAGTGAAAAACCTAAATATAATTTTTTTATTATTATACAAATAACTTAAAATATATTCATATGAAATCTTTTTAGATTTGTCTCGAACTATATATTTTTTAATATATAAAGTTTATATTTTTCATAATACATACTTATAGGTTTTATAGTTATAATATGCGTAATGAAAAATATACAAATAGAAAATATAACAAACAAAAAGGAACGAAAGGAGTAGCGCTATTTGCATGATTAGGAGGTCATTATGTTCCCTTAGTCTAGCACAACCATCAGCGATCACTATGAATCGTTGCAATAAATAGTCACCCTCTACAACTTTGAGATAACATCAACCTTAAAATAAACCAAAAAAGTCAAAATTGGATAAAACTACATAATTTGTAATAAGTACGCCGAACATATGGATGCCGCGATGTAAACTTCCCTTACAAATAATATGAATTGTGGAAGCAACAAAGACTGAAACATGAAAGATGGTAGTCTCATTCATGATAGAAGATAACATTTTCATTCGTACTTATTGCGCTCCTAACACCTCTCAGTATCATAAACTACGTCTAGTGATCTATATGAACGGAATACAGAGAAATAGAAAATTTCAAAGGGAATTGTCTTAGTGTCAAGAGAACTGTCCCTTAGGTCTATGGCTATCCTCAAAATCAGTTTCATGTCAATATGTCCCATCAAATTACATCAGATGATGTATATTATAAAGACAAACAAGTGGACCCAAAGTTCAAACACCCTTTTAAGCAAAGAAGGGGCATCATCCCATGACCATTTATCAACACATTATCATATCATGAGATGAAATTCTTATCCTTTCGTCTTGACAAAAAAACACTCATCTGATTCTGAGCCAAACAAGCAAAAACATAGGAATATATAAATTCTACCTTCCAAAATTTCATAGTGGAATTTCCAGTTAGCGTTTACAAGGCATTACACCTCATGTTCAGCAAAAAAGTAACAGGGAGATCCAACCACCAGTATGTTCTATACTCCAAATACGGCGAGGTTTTCAGCTTGCAACAGGTTACATAAATGAATAATCTACAGCTACTTTTTTCCACATCCCTCAGACTCATCAACATAAAAAAAAAAAATTAGCCCTTCCAAACTTCATAATGGATAGTAGAAACTAGTTCTAAAGCACCAGTTTTGATGGCATCATCTCTAATCTAAACCCAAAATTCATTTTATCGTCCTTTGAATATTCATAAAATCATGCTTTTGAAAATGACCATGCAATAACTGTCAACAAAACAAACCCTAAATGCTACCTTTAAAATTCTATGTAGTATTGCATATACTAATAAGACATCTGGATGACATTCAAGATGCTAGTCGTTGGACCAGTAACTGATGTCAGCACTAAGAACATGACTAGTCAAAGTGAAAACTAAGGGCTTTGACACAAAAATCTTAACCTTCGAAGAAAAGAATAAAAATAATCTGATTTTGATAGGGCTACCTAAAATAAGATTCTTCAGGTCAAGCAATCAAAGCTTCCAGGCACATTGGGGTCTAAATTCACAGTAAATGGTTAAAAACCAATTCAAGCCGGAAATATCTTCATAAAGCTACAAGAATAATTATTATTGAGCACAATTAAGCTCATCCTCTATTCCTCAGTTTTGTTCAAGAATCTTGCCTGGTCTCTCCACTGCTTGCTATGCCATCGCTAAGGTCATTTGATACTGAAGGAGGTTGATCTGAACAGGCCTTAAGCACCGCTTCATTCTGTGAAAAATATTTGTGAGTTTCACACAATAATAGGTGTCAACAAGTCAAATAAAGGTATACAATTTACAAGTTAAACAGCCTACTCAGTTCACAGTAACAATACAGCAACTAATATTCATATTACATAGCAAGATGCATAGTACTTATATTTATAGTAAACAACACCACATGAACACAGGCAGTGACAGAGGCATGTCTTTGTAGGTGCTACAATACCAACCGAAAGAACTGCCAATTTCTGACAAAAGGTTCATTTCCAGAGAAAAGCAACTGATTGTCAGCAAGAAAGCAACCTAAACTAGCAAATTATTAATGAAAATGATAGAAGACAAGACTGCTAACTTAGAAAACAGCTCTACGAGGTATTCCCCTCTATTGATAAAAGCACCAATATACAGGTCCTCATCTTTTGAGAAAAATTAAGAAAGATTTCAAGAATATGATGCAAGACACAAACAGGGTAAACTAGCTACTAGTAGGTGGAGACCTTCCCTTCAAAAATAAAATAAGCAGCTTTCAAAAGATACTCAGAAAAAAAATAGTCAGCAAAAAAACATGAAAACAGTAACTGCACTATAGCAGTGTTATAGATGAGAAGTGGTCTTCCTTCTAACAAGCACAAAAGGGTACATTCAGTAAAAATGTAAAGGAAAACCTAAAAACAACGACAATAACACGGTAATTATTTGTATTAAGGAAAGTACAATAGTTAAAAATAGAAGTGAGCAGAGATTACAAAGACTGATAAGAAAAAAAGCATTGAAACAAAAAATGGTAATAATAGAGGGAGATAGAGATAATAGGCAAGAAACAGGCACCATGAAACAACATGCTAACACAAATATGAATGCCAGGAGAAAAAAGCCATCATGTTCAAGAATAAATTGAAAGCACAAAAGCTACAAAAGACAGACCTTAATTGAAGACTCCTACAAAATCACAAAAAAGTAACAAAGTCATATTGGGGGTCACATTCTTGATGAGATAAAATGAGCAAGCCAACTTCTCCAAGTCATTTCTGGCCTTATCTTCCTCTTAAGGGAGCCTAGACATAAAACACTTACACACGCTCGCCAGATATCTATGCATCATGGTTCCTTTATTCAATATATCTGAATCATCTGAGGATGTGTTATCTTCAACTTATATTGACTAATTACAGACAAAATAAGCAATTTAAGTTTAGACAAAATAAGTTCACATAAATATAAAAAGTTGAAGAAACTCAACATTAGTCTTGAACCCACCATATTCCAAACAACTTTCCTCACTTCACCATTTCAAGTATGAGCTTATGAATATGCATCCGAAAACACAGTAAAGACCAGAATGTGGTCCTCACTATTGCTAGGGAGCAAAGCAACTGAACAACTTTGTCTAAGTCACTAATTCCTGATGCATTTGCATCTGCATGACTAGCAACATACTAATTCCATAAAGTCGCTATAGTAGCTATAAGATCCACTTAAAGTGATATATCACATAAATAAATCTCTACAGTACACTATACCCACCATCAGCACTTTGTCAAGCATGATATCTGCATACATTTGCCATTGCCTGGAACTATCACCTACAGCTTGCCTGGTGTGTCGTAACCTTCACCATGGTTCAAATGCATTGAAGTCCATGAATATATGCATATAACAATATAAAATGGTTGCATCTCTTTTGTCACAAATTTGCAATCTAGTAAACAGCATTTCTTTAACTCCAGTTAAAGCCCTTGATTCCAGATTATCAACAACTCAATTAAGTTAGATACAGTCCATTACCCAAACATCTTGGCACAAACACTGATCTCATTTGTAGACATAGAGAGGAAAGGATTTGAGGTGGACACTGATGTAGCCAGCACTTGGAAGAAAGTGCTCCATGTTTATAATTAATACCCAAAATGTAACTCCTTGCTCATTTCAAAGTGTATATTATTGAGGTCCTGTTTGTTCTTTATCCCTAAGCATCTCCAAAATCCTCTTCAGTGAGCAGCAGATTCAGAGGCATATAAACAATGATCTTAGACAAAAGAATTTATACACAGACTTACTCGAAGTTAATCTACACTTTATCACATATTTCTGCTCATTTACAAGTAATCCAGTTCACCTGGTAACATGTCAATCAGTCACACACTTTATCACATATTTTTGCCTAAATGTGGTTAGTCCAATTTATTTTTACCCTATTGTCATTGACATGTAACCAATATAACCAAAATGAAGCATCATTCACCCTCATACTTTGTCACTTCACATCAGACCAGAGTAATGAACCCCTGTGATAGCTAGATCCTACCTTCATACCCACACTCATATACAAATATACAATATTTGTTTCCTAGTCAAGAGTGCACATATGAACCATACCATAGCCCAAGAATAAATAGCTATGGACTTTGATAGATGCTGGTTGTATTTACAGAAAAATCCTTCAGTTCGAGAGGAAGGTAACTCTCCCTTACAGCCTTGTTAATACTTTTTCTGATGATTCCCTACAAGCCCCCTCTCCCCTCTATTTATGCTAACCACCTCTAACAAACTAGCCTCTCTCTCTTGCTATTTTCTTACCCGCATAATTACAAAGATTCCTTTACTTTTATAACTAACTCATAATTACTGTCACCTTCAGTCCTTCTTCCTTCGTGCATATGTGAACCTGATTGGAGGCTTCATCAAATTCCTTGCATTACCCGCCGCCCAAACATCCACCTTGTCCTTGGAAGGAAGGAAATATGTCAGCTAATGCTTCAGCATCCTCCCATGTTGCTTCAAAGTCCGCCAGACCTTCCCACTGCACCAGAATCTCCAGAATCCCATCCTTCAGTTTATTGCGTAGTCCCAGCACTGCCACAGGAACTGTTTCCATCACCATATCAGAGGACAATTGTGGAGAAAGAGAAGAAGATACAGGGGCTCCACCCACTGCCCTTTTCAGTTGGGAAATGTGAAAAAACGGGTGAATCTTGCGGCAATGATAGCTTATAAGCTACAGCCCCAATGCGCTCCAACACCTCAAAAGGGCCATAGAATCTAGGAGCCAACTTCTCATTTGTCTTCTTAGCTAGGGATTGTTGTTTGTACGGTTGTAATTTCAGATAAACCCAATCCCCCACCCCAAACTCAGCATGTCTCCTCTTTTTATCTTCAATCTGCTTCATTGTATTCTGAGAACGAGTTAAATGGAAATGTAAATCATCCATTATTGCATCACGCTCCTTTAATTCCTCTTCCAGTGAAAACATAGATGTGCTCCCTTGCTCAAAACGGATTAGCTTAGGGGGGTCTCTCCCATATAATGCTCGAAATGGACTGCAGTTGATAGCAGTGTGCCAAGAGGTATTATAATGAAATTCTGCCCAAATAAGCCACTCCGACCAGGTCTTTGGTTTGCCATTAATAAAACATCGCAAATAAGCTTCCATCCCCTTATTCAAATAAGCAGTACTTCTACAGTGCTTAGTGTCCTGTGATCTGAACAATTCCTTCCAGAAATGGCTCACAAATATTTTAATATCCCTATCCGAGACAATTGTAGAAGGGAATCCATGAAGTCTGACCACTTCTTGCACGAACATCTTTTCACCCCCCAATTGGTGTATTATGATACTCATTTAAAATGTGAGAAGTGAGCTTTGAACTACAAGGTATCACCACTCTACCTTTGTATTGGAGGACTCCATTCACCAAAGAGAACCACTTAGGAGCTCGTCTACCTTCTTGCAAGGTCTGATGCAATTGCAATAACCAAGGGTCATGTGCGATCTTAGCCTGAATCTTCTCTCAAGGCAACCCACAAGTATTGAAAATTAAGCAACACACAATGCCAGGGGCAAAGGTAGTGCCTCTACTTCTGAATCGCAAACACAATAGCCATACGCTCCTTCTCTTATATGTGTTTACTTCTAGCCCTTACTCCTAGCACCTTACTAAAGTAGGCTAGGGGATGATCTTCCTGCATGAGTACAACTCCTAGGCCAAAACTTGAGGCATCGGTTTCCACCAGAAAGAGTTTGGAGAAGTTCGGCATAGCCATCTCTAGGACAGAGCTCATGGCTCTCTTTAAGGCCTTAAATGCTTTTGTTGCTCCATTATCCCACCCGAATCTATCTTTTTTCAACTGATCAGTGAGAGGTCTTGCTATCATGGCATAGCCTCAGACAAATTTGTGATAGTAGCCTGTCAACCCCAAAAATCCCCGTAATTCTTTAATGTTCCTAGGCAAAGCATTGCCTGCACCTTGGTAGAATCGACAGCCACCCCATCCTCCGAGACCACATGGCCTAGATATGCAACCTTCCTCGCACTGAATTCACATTTCTTGATGTTTACATGGAGCTTGTTGTGGTCCAACAAACCCAATACAGTGGCCAAATGTTGCACATGCTCCTCTTTACTCGAACTATACACCAAGATATCGTCAAAAAATACCAAAACGAATTTCCTCAAATGCGGTCTAAAAATCTCATTCATTAGTGACTAAAAAGTGGCTGAGGCATTCGTTAAACCAAAGGGCATTACTAGGAATTCGTAATGTCCCTCGTGAGTTCTAAATGCCGTCTTGTGTACATCGGTAGGCTTCATCCTTATTTGATGATAACCCGATTTCAAATCGAGCTTGGTGTAAACCCTTAACCCATATAACTCATCCAATAATTGGTCAATCACAGATATAAGGTATTTATCGGGGATTGTCACCTTATTGAGAGCTCGATAGTCCACACAGAAACGTCACAACCCGTCTTTCTTTTTAACCAACAAAACCAGACTAGAAAATGGGCCTGCTAATGGTTGAATAATGCCACTGGTCAACATGTCTCTGACCAACCTCTCCATTTTGTCTTTTTGGAACAGGGGTACCTATAGGGATGTACACTAAAAGGGTTGCTTCCTTCCTTCAACACCACCGCATGGTCTAATGCACAATTAACTGGAAGACCCGTTAGGATTGCAAACACTGACTTGAATTGAGCTAGTATCCCCTCCAAGAATCTCGGTGCTAGGTTTTGTTCCTCCATCCTCAATTTCGAATCCCCTTCCAGTTGATTGCATTCTCGCAAGAGGCCCTCATCTTCTTTTTGCAGAGTTCTAATCATGGCCTTCAAGGAAACTTTTGTTCTCCCTAATGAGGGATCTCTCTTTAACACCACCGTTCTGCCTCCTAACTGGAATTTACTTTCATGACCACCACCTATGTGTTGTTCACCAAATTAAGGGACACCTTTGGAGCATCTTCCCTTATTGCCTAATCCTCCCCCATTCCTTCCTCAATCTGTACGGTTGTATCATACTCTGTGGATTCATCTCCCCCTTCAATTCCCAGTTCACTGCCATTATCCACTGTTAATAAAACAATCAACTCCCTATTTGGACACCGGTTGCCTAAAGACCATTTACCATCACATTAAAAACAAAGGCCTTTCTCCCTTTTGTACTGAACTCCCTTTTCTGCTAATCTCCTAACCTCACCCAAAGGCCTTGCCACAGGGAGTAGGGGTGTTCATAACCGGTATTCCGGATACCCAATATATCAGGTAGTTCGAAAATTGGGTCGAGTCACAAGGTATCCGATTTATTTTTTATTATTTTTTTACTAAAATATTATTAAATTATTCTTCTCACATAATTATTAATCAATAATATTATTAAAAAGAATCAGCAATCAATTTCAATAAAATTATAAAAAGCCCCAACTATTACCTATTACCCATACCTCAACCTTAATGCAAAAAAGGTTAAGGCCTCACTAAAAACCCACCCAACCAATCAAAACCAAGGAATTCCCACACCACCAATTTTGGCCTTAGATTAAGGAGCAATCCAACGGTTGAGAATAAATTACTAGAACCTTCGTAAACCACATCCCTCTTTCTGCCATTATAAGTCCCCCTCATTTCTCATCCACAATATTATTGACTAAACTTTTGTTCTCCTCGTGCTCTACCTCTTCTTCCAACTTCGCTTTTTAGGGTTCATTCTCTCTCCTCTTGCGACATTTTATTAAGGTTTGCGCAATTTTCATCTCTTTTTTTTTGTTGTTCAATTTGATCCATAATAAGCCTGAGGGAGACTTCCATGGTGAGAGTGCAAGAGTGAGAGGCGAGAGTGAGGATGTCAGAGGTTGAGGGGATGACTGCCAAAGTGTTGAGTGGAGACTAAGAAAGTGAGAATGAGAAGCATAAGAAAAACCAAGTGACTAAGGCTAAAACAATAAAACCGCAAAAAACTAATTAAAAAATATACATTTCGGGTACCCAATTATAATTTTATCCGGCCCATGACCCGACCCGAGTATCCTATTTTTTACCGAGTTGGGTACTCGATCCGAAAAACCAAAATCTTTTTTGAAAAAACCCGACAATTTATTGTCGAGGCATCGGGTCGGGTCAACCGGGTCGGGTAGTTTTAAACACCCCTAACAGGGAGTAATGGGCTTATGTGAATATTATACGTAAGGACCCGCACTCAAGTGAGGTGTATTAACTCTAAAGTGGGTTAGAGGAGGAGAAACTGACCCGGTTTTCCATTGTGTCTGCTAGATGATGATCTGGGCTCCATTCTTTGACCGGACCCGTACCGGAGCTTCTCTTCCTCCTTGATGGACAAATCCATTGTTATATCTAGGTTTCTTCGCCCCAATAATCTCACTTCAGCTTTTATTTCATCACCCAGTCCATTGATGTATTGACTCCGGGTGATTTTTTCCGGAACACCCTCTAGTGGCGCAATAAGCTCAATGAATTTTCGCCTGTATTCCATCACCCTACCCGTTTTTCTGTGTGAGAGCCATTGCTCTTGAAGTGTTCCCATCGCTGTGGCGAGAAATTGCCTAAGTAGTAAGCCTTCCAATTCTTCCCATGTCACCAAGGGTCGCCGCTGCATCTCTGTCTAAAGCTACAACAGCCGCCTCAAGTTTATCTTCCTCACTCAAGTGGTAAAACCGGAAGAAGCGCTCAGCCCTTAGGATAAAAACCGGTAGATCCAGCTTTCGCATTCTCCAACTCGCCATCAATCCCACTCCAAACTCTTGCTTCAGTGGTGGTACTCCCGAAAACGAACCGAATCCCTCCTTATTCCTCCATGGAACATGAAGACCATCAGACTTTGTCTCATCCTCTACGATAGGCTCCTTCGCGGGAATCCCCGAATGATTTCCATTGCCCAACTGGGGCTCCAGATGTAGCGAGAGGGCCAACATATCAGCATTCAATTGCTGTGAATGGAACTCCAAACCCGCCGTAAGTTGGGATGATAACCTTTGCTCCATGGCTATCATCGCCCGAGAAATTGCTCAAGCTATTCGTTTATTCGTTCATCCAACTGTGACAGATCGACTTCCGAGCCATCTTGGTTGTTACTTCTCGTTGTCGGAGCCATCCCCACTGCCGTCGAACCGCTTGCTTTGATACCAACTACTATGGACTTTGATAGATGATGGTTGTATTTACAGAAAATTCATGTGAGAGGAAGGTAACTCTCCCCTACAGCCTTGTTAATACATTTCTGATGATTCCCTACAAGCCCCCTCTCCCCTTTATTTATGCTAACCACCTCTAACAAACTAGCCTCTCTCTCTCTTGCTATTTTCTTACCCGCATAATTATAAAGATTCCTTTACTTTTATAACTAACTCATAACTATTGTCACCTTCAGTCCTTCTTCTTTCGTGCATATGTGAACCTGATTGGAGGCTTCATCAAATTCCTTGCATAAATCTTCACTAACCCTACCAGGATCACAATAGAATGTTGTCAACACCATACCATTCAGCTAAATATCTTAGTACGACCTATAAATACCTAGTTTGTTCCCCGTATACAATTAATCAATGATCTAGTAACAACAAGAGCAGCATAAGCCAATCAAAATAGAAGTATAAAACAGCATGGTATAATATAAAGAAGAACAAGTAATAAGTAACTGAGTATACAAAAATTACTTCAACTTATCCATAACCTAATCATAACGAAATGCTAACCTAGAAACCAAAGTCCTGAACCAACAAATGACTGGGAGTTCAGTAGCAAGTATTTGAAATGAAATCAAAATGGGAAATTGAACGCAAGCTAAAACCACATGAAAAGAAGAAACAAAACCCAATCACCACAGAACGCTAGCTATCATTCTTGACCAATACACGAAAAAATGAGGGGAGTTCGCCAGCAAGCATTTAAAATGAATCCTAATGGGGAAGTGAAAGGGAGCAAAACATACTCAAAAAGAAATAAAAGCCATTTACATCAGTGCTGCATATATATTCCAAACACTTATACTCCAACCAACTGATCAAAGGCATCTAAAGACTCTAAACACCACCAAAGAAACTCCATGTTTCCAACAACACTAGATCAGAAATTTCTGCAATTTCTTGGCACAACATTCTGAGGCTGTCGACATAACCACTAAGCAATAGAAACCCGACAACCTAGTATCTTGTAATCCTATGGCTAAATAGTGTATTTCCCCAATCCCTTTCAATATTTCATAGTCATGAATGATGAATCTGAGCATGTAGCACATATATAGCATAGCGCTACGAAATGGTCATAAAACAAAAAGCGGCGGCAGCAACAGCAACAAAGACATTGATTTGTAAAATCCAGCAACAGTGCCAAACGAAACTATAGGGTTTTAGGGAATTCGTATTAACAAAAATAGGGTTTTAGGGAATGAGAGCACAAAGAAAGAACCTGCCAAACGCGACGAAGGCGCTTCTTGGCGTTAGCCTTGCGAGTTGTAGTGAGTTTGATACGCTTCCAAAGGAGACCACCGGAGTCGTGCTTTTTCACTATCTCCATCATTCTAGTTCCCCAGAATGCTCCTATTCCTCCCATTTTCTCTTCTCCCTCCTCTCTGTCTAACACCCTACCCCGCTATTGTTTTTAGATGTTTATTTGGTCAAACTTTACGTTCATATTTATTGCTATGTAATAACTAATTTTTAATTTTAAAACAAATTGTTATTTCATAAATCTAAATTATAAAGCATATATTTTCACTATTTTCAAATTATTGACGATATTAATATTAAATATTTTACATGTATACTGAATTTGATTGTTATGAATATTAGAAATATGAATAAAGTACATTTTAATTTGACATTGTACCGAATTTATATTTAAATATTTATGTACATTTAGTTCGTTTGCGATATACAAAATATATATATATATATATATATATTTCTAAGAATGATATGTAAATTTAAATTGTGAGTAATATACATTATTAGTAATATTGAAAACATGATCAAATTATTAGTAATGTACTTTTGCATACTTAATGAATATAATATACATCGCATATGTATGTAACGTATACACTCTTGATAAGGTATGTACATATTCATATCATATAATGTACATATTAAAATGATATATGAAGACCATTATTTAGGCATATATTTATGTACATTTAGTTCATTTGTATAATGTAAAATATATATGTACATTTTTACAATGATATGTATATTTGAATTGTGAGTAATATAAACATGATAGAATTATTAGTAATGTATGTTTGCATACTAAATTCGTAATGAATATGATATACATCGCATATGTATATAATGTTCGTACTCCTAATGAGGTATGTACATTTTCATATCATATAATGTACATAATAAAATGATATCTAAAGATTATTGTTTAGGCATATTGATTTCACTATGTACATGATGTATATTTATAATGTATATATAAGTTAAGTTAAATGTTCATCTTAAAAATAAAACAAATAGAATATCAAAGGTCTCTTATTCTAATTTTCCCAACGAAAACAGGCACTTCATCATTTATTTGAAATATTAATGCATGTGCTGCTAGCTAGACTGAGTGCACCATCTCGGGTGTATAATCTAGTTTGCATTTTTTCATAATGTATCAATTAAAATCGAAATAACATATTTGTTTTACTGAATCGCTAAACATCGCCCGCAATTACATGGCATCGCCCGCAAATTTTCAAATGAAATTACCGTTACACCCTTAGTTCATTATATCACCTAAATCAAACCCATCCATATAAAAAACCATTTCAATACTTCAAACCCTTCCATACAAACCATTCATTAATCCTTTCAAAACAAAGTTTATAAAATTCCTTCATACATTATGTCCCGAAGACCCGGCAAAGAAGTGGCAAGGAGGCCGACACTGCAGGCGATGGCGGCACTGGCGGCGGCGCTTGTTCCGGTGGTTGAGGTGAATTTTTTTTTTGAATTCGTGTGTCTGGCGATGGAAGGGGAGGCGAGCATCGGCTCCGGCGGCGGCTGGATTAGGTGGCTGCCGAAGACGCCGCCGCTGTGGAGATCAAGATAACCATCAAATTAGTCCTAACCTTTTCATGATAACGATTGGCATAGTTCAATTCGAAATGACACATTTGTAAACCTAAATACATGATAACGATTGCCATAGTTCAATTCGAAATGATATATTTGAAAATCTAAGTACATGATAACAATTGCCTTAGTTCAATTCGTTGTCTATATATATCTTCCCAACCAACCACACTTTCATTTCGAATTTGAAACCATAAGGTAGCTATCGGTGGTATTGGAAAACCATCAGTCAAATTCAACCGAATGAAATGCTTATATCTGCCCAAGTGTGCAATCGCAAATTCTCTTAATGGCCTCGTAATGCTAGTAGGACTTTCCCAGGGAGAACGGTAATACACGGATATACTAAAAATCGATCGTTTCCCAATCCATAGCACATGACGGCGCTCTTGTAAAAATTGGCAATTGGAAACAAATCCACGATAATTTCCATGTAATGCTCAATGCCATAGTCCCCTCCTCCCCAATTGATATGTGCTAACGCAGCATCCAAACCGTCATAGTATACATCTTGGTATTTGTGTCGTTTTGTTGATATTTCATTGAACATTGTTTGCCGCACAATAAATCACAGATCTTCAGAACCATGAAACACATTGGCAACACATTGAAATCCATAATTTCCATCAGCTACAACATCATTCCATCCTTCTAAATACGGCATTATAAATCTGGGAAGTCTATCAATATATGGAAATTGGTCAACATCTACTCTACCTGTGCAGCCAAGAAAATGACAAATGAAAACATGAAAATATTTAATTACAAGTAAAATGAAAACATGAAAATAACAAATAAAAACATGTACGTACCAGTGGAGGGCAAGTTTACAGATGAGGACGAATGACCCATAGTTTGAGTACTGCTAGAAGATCGACTTCAACCTCGACCCCGACCAAGACCCCGACCCCGAGCAGCATTTCTCTCCATGTACTCCCAAGCACTAAAATCACATCGAGGTTGACCTCTAGTAATGGTGCTACCCTTGGGTTCTCTAATCTCTGATTCATTTGGGTGTAGCATACCATGCAGAAGTAGAGTAGCATCACGTACAAACAAGGGATGACTAGATTACACTTGGCCTGTAAGTTCATCAAAACATTCTGTGTCTTGCGTGGATCGATCTACGACATTGGAGTCCACAACTTCACCAATGATAAGCGATCTCCAAAAAGGATGAATTTGATCTAGGTAAAAATCCTCGCCTGACTGAATGCATCGCTCTATTATGCAAGCGCATGGTATCCCATGGGTTGTTTTCAGCGCACACCTGCATCTAATGTCAATCTCGTCACTTAAAGCACTCATCTTACTCTTCTCTTGTTACAGCAAGCTCAGACAATGATGGAAAGTGCGACCATGGAGATTTTGGTATAGTGGACCTCGATATAATAGGCCATGTCTTCGTCTGGAGTCCTCCAAACACTGTTTAATACCGTTGACTTGTATCTCAATTGCCTTGTTAACACGCTCGAATAACATGTCAAGAGCCGATGTAGAAGAGTTAAGCAAGTCCCCACTGTAATCTTCATTATTATCCTAAAAGAACAAGATTTTCAATATTAGAAACCAAAATAAAAAAAAAATTTGAGGCGTCTTCCCAAGACGCTCCGCCATGGTGGGTCGCGTCTTTCCAAGACGCCCTGGCAACACGTCAGTAAAACGACCAATTTTTCAAGTATAATCCGAAATTTTACCTGATTTTCGAGAGAAGGCGTTCTCGGTTGGTCCGACATCATCAATTTGTCACAGTTAATGTCAAATAAACCTTAATTTGTCACGTACACCTTAATTGTGAGTTTTGAATGTCAAATACACCTTAATATAGTGAAAAACAATTTTATAGAATTACAATGTTATAGTGACTGATAGAAATGAACTCATTTATCTTTTATATTTATCATTTTCAAAAAAATATTAAGGGCAAAAAGGTCATATTCTGATGAAAATGCGGGCGATCCCTGAGAATTCGCGGGCGATGTTTAGTAACTCCCTATGTCTTTATTGAAGGAAGGAATTTATGACTCATAACTTCTCATTCATCATCATTTGTATATATACAATTATATAAATAAGTGTACTTTATATACGATATATATTTACACAATAATTAAAACCATATAGCCTTAGTAAGGGGTTCTCATGTTCTTGTTTTTTTTTCTCGTATGAGATAGTATACAAGTGATCGAAATTAACTTATGCTCATAGTCATTTAATTTCACGAAACTCTTTCTTCTATATCTTCGTTTCTTTCTATTGCATTTGAATTGTGGTCACTTTTTGCAAGTTTGAATTGAAGTTTAAGAAGTTTTTTGATGAGGTGAAATGCAAATCGTTTTTTTAAAGGGAGAAAATGGGTTTTAGAAAGAAAAGCTTCTTATTTGTAAATGGTGGTCTTCAAATGAATATTCTTATTTTAATAATCATATTATCGTATTGGGAGAGAAAATAACATCTATGACAAAAACATTGTCGTTTAATAGGGGTTTAGCTTTAGCATGTTATACGTATAGGAGTGTATTATTTAATCATTACATCCCATTCTACTTCATTCTTTGAGGAGTATATCGTATATTGTACTCCTTTTGTGTTCATAAATCCGAGTTTTTTGGTTTCTCTTTGGCCTTTGGGTGCCTCGTATGCCTTCTTTCAATCCTTTGCTCTTGTATATGTTGTAGCTTAAAAAGTTTTAAGTTGATTTTTTAAGAAAAGCCCTAATCAAAAAGATTTTTTTAGGGCTTAATCAAAAAGGATTTTTAGGACTTTATCATCCCATTTTAAAATTATAAATCACAAGATAAAGAAGTTTTAAGAGCATACTCGTAATATAGTAGTAAACTACTATAAAACCTAGTTGTAGAATAATTATAACATTTTGAAAGTTGCATGAAAATTAATAATCATCAACTTGTTTTATATTCTTTGCTTCATATAAGATTATTAGGAGAACTCTAAAATAACATAACAATGTTCATACTCGATGTTGGGCTCAGATATAATTCAAGTTGATTACACTCAATACTTTAATGTTGTGCTGATTTTTTTAAGTTCAATATTTTTTTTGTGTATTATGACAAATGTATATGATACTAGAAACTAGACCTGTGTATTGGGTCGGTCAGGGCCGGGATGAGTTACAAGCAAAACGGGTCGGGCCGAGTCAAAGAAGATGCAAAACGGGCCGTGCCAAAGGAGATATATAACGGGCCGAGTCGGGTCGGGTCGTCCAAAGAAAGTATAGTTTTATCTATAGAGGAGGATAATTTACATGTATCACCTCCAATCTTTGGTAGTGGATCATCGGCAAGTAAGTGGAAATAATTCGTTACCTGATAGTATTTAAAAGTCTTTGAAACTATTGGTCTGGTCAATTTGACCCATTAAAAACCCAATAAAACATGACCTTTTAAGAGACCGACCCATTACGCCCATTATTGATTAGGCCCTTTTACAAACGGGTCGGTTAAGAGCCCGTTAAGGGGCCCATCCATTTGAACAGGTCTATTAGAAACATAACTAAAGCCTAAATATCTAATAAAATGAAATTTAACTTTTGGGATGTTGGAATAGAATAGTGGATTATTAATAATTTATTTTAATATGATTTGAAAGCCATAACATATTTTAGAAATAGATTTGTGGTAAAACATACGTAAATAATAATCAATTAAAAATAATTTTTATTATAGAGCGATTTTAAAATCATGACAGAGTTAAGGTATCATTGACTTCTTTGTCTCCTAAGTTGAAATAAGTGTTTAGACTAAGACAGTTATAGTAATTGGGCTGTGCCAGCTTGTGCGTAGTCTTTTGTCATGTTGTGTCATATTCCCTTCGTTTTTTTTCCTTCCTCATGTTGTTCTCATTTGGAATATTTCTATTTTGGTTAAATATTGTGATTAGGTGGAATTTTTTAATTGTTTATTGTCATGAAATTTAGAAATTCTACTACTTATTTAATGTTCAACCCATTTACATTAGTTTTTTTTAATAGAATGTAGTCTTATTTTAGATTAATTTAAATTATTAATAATATTTAATATTATCTTAATTTTTTCTCGCATTTCAAATGGAAAGGAAAAAAAGAACAAAGGGAGTTTTGTGTTGTGATATGGCTGATTGCGGTCGTGTCGTGTTATCTTTCCCTAAAATTCGACTCATAGCCTGACACTATCCATATGCATGGCATGTCATGTCTCGTACTGACCCATTATTTTAACGAAAAACTAAAGTAAATAATAAATAATAAATTATTTTTAGATATTCTAAATTATATGATTAGATTATAATAATATTAAAAACAATAGAAATATTAATTGTAGTATTAAGGGGTCAGAGAAGGCATACCAAAGGAAGGCCCAAAGGTGCAGCAAAAAAGCGGGAAGCCAGGAATTCTTTTCTGATCATCTGCTATTTTTCGTCAAAGTTTTTTGTTTTTTTTGGGGATACTGCGAATTTGTAGGTATGTTAGTTTATTTTATGCCAAATCTATTTTGAAAGATTCGCAAAAAATTGTGCAACGTCTGGTTCAGTAGGTTATGGAATGGAGGCCAATTAAATTAATGAAGTTGAATCATATGTTATGTGAATAACTAAGATTAGGTTTAATCTTAATTTATCTGTTCCCTGTCGTTGTGACTTTGGCGTTAGGTTGGAGAATTAAGGCAAATATGATGGGAATTACGAGACAGAAGTTGGCTTCTGGAAGCTTCTCTCAAGGGGTTTGTTGAATTTCTCTGTTTTCAGATGATATGAAACGGTGTATATAATATGCTTACGTTGACAAAATGAAATTGGCGGTTAAACGGTGCAATTTATGATGAAATTGCAGTTGCAGAGGATTAGACGAGCAGTTTTAGGTGCGAGAAGCTACTCTACTAGTGTCCAACAGGTCATTTTTCTGGTATTTTATTGTTAGATTTGAATTTGACATATTTGATGTTGATTTGAAACGGGATTCTTTGTCCGTCGTCGTGTTTTGTGTGTCTTATACAATACATGTTTTTAGAAAAGAGGTTGAGTATTATGTTTTGTTTACAGAACGTGTTGATGGTTTGGGTTATATGTGTTAGCTGCAATGTTGAATAAAGGTTCATCATTGGTCCTACATCTGCTCTTGGTTCTTGTGTTGTTTTTTCGCTTTTTTGCTTTTGGTCTTGGTTTGGCATCGTTATATTGCTATAATGTGTATTGCATTTTTGATATTGGATCGTAGATGATGGTAAGGGATGCTCTGAACTTTGCTCTTGATGAAGAGATGATGGCTGATCCTAGAGTCTTTTTGATTGGGGAAGAGGTATGTTAAATTTGATGAGGAAGTATTATCCACAGAGCATTTCCTTCCTTTATTGTCCTTCAGCTTGATAATTGTGAACAATTGAATGTGCAGGTTGGGGAATATCAAGGTGCCTATAAGGTTAGACTTCAAGATGAATTGAAGGATTTCCTTGGTTATGTATTGGAATTCCTCTGAGATAGTTGCTCTTTTTTTTGCCTAACTTCAAATCGAAATTGTTACTTAGATCACAAGAAGATTACTTGACAAGTTTGGTCCCCACAGAGTTATCGATACACCAATTACAGAGGTCTGTCCTTCTCACTTATTTCATATTCTTTGTTGTCGTAATCTGACTCGTACTTTTGTATGACTGCTCAATGCTGACTCTTTTTCGACCCATTCTTCTGACTTGTCTCCTACAGGCCGGTTTCACTGGTATTGGTGTTGGTGCTGCTTACACTGGCCTCAAGCCAGTTGTGGAGTTCATGACTTTTAACTTTGCCATGCAGGTTACAGCCTATCTTCCTTCTGTACTCCCTTAAACATAGCTTATTTGGTCCCCTTCCCTTTCATTTGAGTTGCAACATCCCAGAATACATAGAACATAAACATGTATTTGTATATTTGTTTCTCTGTATGAAATTCGGTAGCAATCAGAATTTTTATTGGATGTAAATAACTTTTAAGTGTTATATTGAGGAATGGCTTAAAAAGTCCTACGATCAACAGGGATCTTGAAAATAATCTGTGTTCTATCTCTTGATGCATGATCCTGGAGCCGTCTTGATGAAGCTTGTTGGGTACTTGTGCAGTTATGCTGATTAGTAATCAGCAAGCCATTCGAAGTTCCTGCATTCAGACTGGGTTTCAAGTTGTTTTCCCTGGACAAAAGAAGCATAAGTTACAAGTTAGAACATTTAGGTCTCCCATGTCAGTGTCTATAAGGATACTTTTCTAGAAGCCCTATTCCTATTTAATCCTGTTCCTTGCACAGCATTCCAGAATTTTAATAGCCTGAATACATTCTCTTTGCAGTTGAAAAGGGCTGTATATAATGAAGGTTTTGATTCTCAGCTCCTTGAGACAGTGAAGAATGCAATACATGACAAAAAGGTGAATGTTGTGGCTAATCTCTCTTTCGAATTTTGGCAGGCAATTGATCACATAATAAACTCTGCTGCAAAATCATGCTACATGTCTGCGGGCCAGATCTCTGTTCCCATTGTCTTTAGGGGCCCTAATGGTGCTGCAGCAGGAGTTGGTGCCCAACATTCTCAGGCATGTTTAGCTGTTTTCTTGTTTTTTGTTTCTTTTTCCAATGAGTAGAGAGTAAACCATTTTTTACAGAAAATTAGCGGTGAATCATGTAGTTAGGCATTATCTTTTGTCTCCTCTTGACCTCCAGCCAGGTTTATCAAGTTTGTCCACTCTGATGGTCCTACCCTGGTTTTTGTGCAGTGTTATGCACCATGGTATGGATCTATTCCTGGATTGAAGGTGCTTTGCCCTTATTCATCCGAGGATGCTCGTGGATTGTTAAAGGCAGCCATCAGGGATCCTGATCCAGTTGTTTTCCTGGAGAATGAATTACTGTATGCGGACCTTATTTGTGTGTGTGCATTTTTTTGCTTATAGTGGTTACTTAAGTTCTCAAGTGATATATGTTTTTAGATATGGAGAGTCATTTCCAGTTTCTGATGAAGTCATGGATCCCAACTTTTGTCTCCCTATTGGGAAGGCCAAGGTATCATCCTTCATCTAGTTTAATTAAAGTTATTATGGGGCATGTTGCAGCATTTTACTTCTTGTAAGTATCTCTAAGTATGTTGCATTGATCTTTTTTTACTTGCCTATAGATTGAAAGAGAAGGGAAGGATGTGACAATAACTGCATTCTCAAAGATGGTGGGATATGCTCTCAAGGTTTGTGTGCAGTTTTTAATGTCCTTCCTTTTGCGAACATATATAGTCTGGTTGGTCTTTTTGTTCAAATGCAATACTCTTGAAATTTACTGGAGAATCTTAGCATGAATTGCACAAAGCTTATAACTTATGTGGGTTTCATCATCTAAAATGTTCTTTATTCACCCTTCTTTAATATCCAGGCTGCTGAGAAACTGGGAGAGGAAGGTATTAGTGCAGAGGTAAAGCCATTTTCACATTTGTTCTTGGTTGGATATGCTAGTAAGTGATATTCATGTTATTATAATTATTTAAAATATTTTTTCAGGTTATCAATTTACGATCAATTCGGCCTCTTGATAGAGCGACAATCAATGATTCTGTCAGGAAGACAAACAGATTGGTAACAGTTGAAGAAGGGTTCCCACAGCATGGTGTTGGGGCTGAAATTTGGTTTGTGCTCTTCTCATGACATGATTATAAAGTTTTATTCTCATTAATTTAAAAGATCTTGCCAAGAATCTTTATGTTTCATCCTCCCAATGCAAATCATGAACAATTTCTGATGTGGGACTGGGTGTTGAAGAAGAGGGATCAAAGGACTCACGAGGACTGGACATTGGATCATGAATATCTGGTAAAAGAGAAACACGAGTTGTGATTAGAAACATATCAATTTGAGGAGATTTAATTTAATATATACCTAAGCAAATTCTTATTAAATGAGTGCGAGAGTCTGCTGGAAAGACAGACAAATCACTTCAAGTCCTATAAAAGGTCACTCCATATAGTAGTATCTTCTGTTAAAAAGTTGTACGACACACTTGTCAATCCAAGAGTTGCTCTTAAGCCAAGCCTTTAACTGCTAAGCTTGTTTACTATATGAATTCCTGGCAATCTAAGCTTGTTAAATCATGTTCCCATGGCAATGTTCTTTCTTAAGAACCTACAGCATTATCCTATAATTCCTATTACCTAAATTTAACTATGAAACTCAATCGGGGTACGTTCCTTAACAGGGCCTGAGCTGGCATGTTTTCCTTCTCTAATATAAGTTGAAAACAAAATGTGGATTATTTCTTAGGCAAGGTGTGGGTAGGAACCTAGGAAATCTTGAACCTCCCAAGACCCTGGTTAGAGTGAGATGATAAGTGTGTAATAGTGGTTGTACTTTGGCTGTTTGATATTGTTGTCTGTGAAAAAGAGAAACGATTTCTTCTCAAAGTTGCAATTTCGCATTTTAAAGAAGTCATTTGAATTGCATAACTAACATTTACACTGATTGATAGTTTCTTAAACAAAGAACTGTGTAGAAAAATGCAGTACTCTTCTTCTGGCACTCAATGTCAAATATAGACCAAAGCCCTAGGTACTTTTCAAACAGTACACTTGGTGATAAGACGCACTTTTGAAACAATACCATTTAGCAGAATTTTGAGATTAGAGTTTGCCTTTCTCCTTAATCATCAGTACCAGAATAGTTTTCACGAGCCCTTCAGAATGACTGCAAACATACTCTGCTTTATATAGTTTAGTGCTAGACGTCAATTGGATTTGTTTTCATGCCACAGCCTTGGAAATACTTCTATCCTCTCTCCCTTGCCCCATTGATAACAATGACTGCAATGGGGGAATGAGGAGATGAGCCCATATGGCCGTATGTGCTTCCAAAACCTCAAATGCGTGTACCTATAGTGCGGGAGCTTCCTCCTCCAGTGTCTTTTGGAATTCATCTTGAAGTCATTGGATTCTATCAGCCTTCCTAGCTCTTCTAAGATGTTCAGAGAGTCTAAGGGTTAAAAATAACATTTTTCTGTATATTCACAGTGCTCAAAGGATATAAGACAATTACTATTTCTTGCTCCTTTGTGTCATTCTAATGAAATAACTCAATAATGAATCACAAATATAGTTTTCTAGTGTAAGTCTCATGCTACTCTCCTTAACAAATCTTAAGCTACCTACCTTCTTGATGAGGCTAGAAATGGAGTCATCTCTAAAGAGACACTCAACAATTCTCTTCTGTTCACTATTCAAGGATCAGTCGGATCAAATTTGATCTGCTTACTGATGAGTGTAGATTGCCACTTCTCTGCAATTTTATCATTTTCAATTAGATACCTTTCACGTCAGCAATATTTGGACTCTGCAATTTTGCTCAGTATTGCCTCTCAATTGAGTTCACTGGTGCTTATGGGCCCTGGAGTGCGTGGTAGTAAGTAGTGACAACCAGATTATACTGATTAATGCCTAATTGTTCATCCTTGTGTCAAGCCCCACTCTAATGGAGTCATCTCTGTGGTTAGCAGTAGAAGTTGAGATCACCTTGGAAGCTGATTATGGGACATTCACAAACCTTTTGAAATATGCTTATCCTTTCTATTTTCTTTTATGAAAATTGCACAATTTGTTGGTCTATCATCTTGCTGATGAAGACTATCTTTGAAACTCTCACGATGACCCTTTATGAAGTTATGGCCTGCTATAAATAGTTGTCTTTCTCCTAATTGTTAAGGAAAATAACGATAATTAAATAGATATGATTCAGCATACCGTGAGAGCCCTTGGACGCCCCTATTACAGGGTTTGTTTACCACCAACTGTACTGGAGAGTTTGTGTGTTTGTCGCATACACCTTTGAACTTGGAAGATCAGAGCTTTAATGAAAAACTAGTTTTACTTTAAACACCTTGAAAGTTCCATTGAAGCTGAAGAGGTTACAAAGTTCAAGTTGCATAGTCTCTATCCTATATAGGTCAAGCTCTTAAATTCTTGCTAAAAGGGCTTTGTAGAGAGGGAAGGAATTCATTTAGTACATTACAATGTTATTCTTATTTGAGTAGCTTAATTTGCAACACCTGCTCACATTTCTACATTCTTGGCAGTACATCTGTTGTCGAGGATAGCTTTGGATATCTTGATGCACCTGTTGAGAGGATTGCTGGGGCTGATGTACCAATGCCTTATGCTTCTAACCTTGAGAAAATGGCTCTACCACAGGTTGGTTTCATTTTGTGTCATGTTTCTGTTTATATATTACTCGGATAATATTGGAATCTCTGTTATCCAACATTCTTATATCAAAGACATTACTTGGGTTCCTTGGAGTATTTGTGGTTGAGGGTGTCTATTGAGTTCTGAGATTTGACAATCTTTTTTGTTGCTTTGCTAATTGGATTCACCAGATTGAGGATATTGTACGTGCTGCAAAGCGGGCATGTCACAGAGCATTACCAATGGCGGCAGTAGCATAAGCTTTATCGAACCTTTGATGAAACTTCGAGGTAGTTTTCTTTGTTCGGTGTATTTGTTCTTATATTTGAGAAACAAAAGCTCCATCATTTGAGGAGTTAGTGGATGTGAAACTGTTATGCCAATATGTTGAAGATTTCTTATGTTGAACTGGTTTTTCACAGGTTACTGATGTTTTTTGAATCAATAAACTGTCGTGCAAATGCATTGGGACAAAAATACCAGGTGAAGAGCCTTTAATTTGTTAGGGTTATGTCAAAGGAAGCGTATACAAAATGTTTCCTAGAACCACATGCTACGTAGTAGGTTGTAGAGAATGTTTTTATATTCTGTAGTATTGCATTTTGTATGATGAGTTTGATTTTTCTTTGATATAAGTTTGATTTGTTGGAGATGTATAGTTGTTTGAGCTTGTATTGACGAAATCCTTCGTCTGTGTAACGGATGGATTTGCTA
Organism: Dysphania ambrosioides; assembly: GCA_026401315.1. Lineage (NCBI taxonomy): Eukaryota > Viridiplantae > Streptophyta > Magnoliopsida > Caryophyllales > Amaranthaceae > Dysphania > Dysphania ambrosioides. Next base: position 19,404,222 of record CM048671.1, on the reverse strand, counting down.
TTTTTCTCAATGCTCTTACATTTTGGTGTCCTGTAATCACTCTCTTTCAGCTTTATTTCCCTCCTATTTGCAGATTTGCATTGACTTTCATGAGTTTGATTTGAAGAAATCCCTTATTTTTTAAAAATATTTTTGGGGTAGTAGTTTAACTTTTTGTCGTTCTTTACCCTGAGACTTATGTCCTGAACTTCTTTGAATTGTACAGAGTAATTGCTAGCGGTAAGGTATTGCACCCCACAAGGCCACAACCTTGAGGTCGAATTCTAAACCCCTACCTGAAATGGTGATTCCCTCTTTCTTTCCTCCCCTTCTTTCCCTTAAGGGGCTGGGCCTGCAGGTGAACTGGTGAACCTATGAGGGCTTAGGGTCCAGCTACTACTCCAAAAAAGTATTGCACCTTGAACCTAAGTAGGGCCCATGAATGGATGGCAAGTAGTATGGACTTATCTAGGAGGAATGTGCTTCATATGGTAGTCCAATATGCAAATTATAATGATATTCTTGGACATACCTTGACCATATCTTAGTTAATTTGGATGATCTTGTGCTGATTGTACCTTATTGTTCCCTTTATCCTGAACAAAACTCTTATTGAGCTTATATTATGTTTGTTTGTAAAATTGAAAACATAGTTCTTACTTTTTTCCAATATTAGGATTATTGGCGAACTCTATAAATAGGTTTAGCTCAATATGTATTTGTGTCTTGTATTTTTGGGATATTTACAAAAGTATCGTATACACTCGGTGTACAATAAATTTATTGCATTTCTAGTAAAAGTAAACCTTTTAATATAATAAAAATTACCCTTTTACAACATATGTCAATCTTTATTAGCTTTGAAAGGGTAACTTTTTAACATATTTTGTGATCTACTCGTGTTTTCTAAACCACAGGGATTTAAAACTAGGTGAGAAGTGTGGAAAGTGGGAACAAAGTTGGTAGGTCATAGAATCCATGTGCAAGAAGTTGGCAAAAAATTAAAGAGGCACACTGGACACTGATTCTCTTGTCACTGATTACAACTTATTAGAGCACTACTGGCAGTGAGTAAAAATTTTTTCCATGAGTAAAAATGGTGAGTAAAATGAGTGAAAAATGCATCCTGACAGTGATCATCCGAGAGAAAACTAACGAGTTGAAAAAACTTCAGGTGGGTCCCACATTTTTTAATTCCGTTTTATACTTTAACGGTTATTTTCGGCATTTAAACAATTAAAAAAAAATTACCAACGGTCATAAAAAAATTTTCTCTATAAAATGGCACCCATTTTGCTATATTTTTCCACAACTTAAAAATATATATTTTCCTAATTGAATTAGTTTTTCACTATTATCTACTTCCCAACTGTTATCATACACATTTATTTTTGCAAATCTTTGTTAAGGTAAATTATTCAGTTGTTATTTTCATAAAAACGATAATAAAGACGTTATTTAAAACGTTAATTTAAAACGATTATAAAAAGTGATAATTATTAAAAAAACGCTATTGTTAATCGCTAATTAAAAACTATAATTATTAAAAAAATGCTGATTAAATGCGATAATAAAGTAAACGATAGTTTAAAAAGGCAATAAAAAAAGATATAAAAATGCGATAATTAAAAACGATAATTAAATAATGTAGTTATGAACGATAACTATAACCGCTAATTAAAAATATTAAGTATATTACAAATTGATTGAAACACTAACTATGCAATAATAACATAAATTAATTAATAACGATACAAAATTATTAATCATAATTATACATTAATTAGAAAATTAAGTAAAATTGGTGAATATGAAAGAGAGAGAAAGTGTGGTGGGGTATTGGAAAAAGTAAGAGAGAGATTGGTGAGGAGTTTTTTTTACTCATTGATGGGATGACATTTTACTCACAAAAAATCTCATAAGGATAATTGGGTGGGATGAGTGAGAAAGTGGTTAGAGAGAGAATTGTATGACAAAATTTTGTCCACTGCTGATAGTGGTCTTAGTAGTGTTAAAACAATGTTAAATATCATTAAAATTTTATTAAAAAAATTAAAATTAATTTAAAAATAAGATCATGGTCTATAAAAAAATGATATAAGTAGATTGAGTATTAAATAAATAGTGAAATTTATAAAGTTTATGACATTAAGCAATTAAAAAAAAAATTCATTCAATCACAATATTATACCAAAATAGAAGGATTGTAAATGAAAATAATATTTTGAAATTTTGTAGATGGGGAAAAGGAAGAAAAAAAAGAATGGAGGGAGTACATAAGTGGATTTTATTTTATGTGAAAATATGAAATAATACTTTGTAAAATTATTTGGAATATTTCACATATTTCTTTATTTTTTGAATTTTCTATATGTTTAATTCATTAATATTGAATATACTAAAACATGTTATATATAGATTTTATTTGAAAATTAATTTTTTAGGATTCATATTAAAAGTTATTATTGATTTTTGAATATGTATTGTTTTAATGTATTTGGAAACAAAATTCTATAAACTCTCCTATCTTATTTATCTAATAACATCATAGTTGTATGTAGCATGTATACATTTAATTAGATGGCGTAAATGTATAACGCTCCTCCTAGAGTACTGGGATAGTACAATCATTTTTGCCCAGCTTATCATCATTAACTGCTTCAAAGTCTCCTTCAATATAATAGAGGTGGTGATCCTAGAAAATTCAATCCAATGCTTAAGTAAGTGAATGCAATTTAAGGTTAGTGAAATCTTCCTAAAATAGAATTTATAATTGGTAATTTCTCAATGAATGCTAAGAGAAATAATGTCCCTTATCCTACCCCCATAAATGATGCATTTATAGGTCATGGATGAATAAGAGGTGATGAGTTGTCTAGTGTCCATGACTTAATACAATTGAGTTAGGCTCAATAACTCCTCACATCATGGACTCGTGTGGTAAGTGGCCTATTGCTCATAGACTTGTGTAACGATGGAATTTTTATCAAACCCAAATCGCTTATGACCATAATTCATTAGCAGACCTATACAAACGTGTTCAATGAAACATTGTAGTTTTCATATTTTTCCAAATACTTTTAAGTACAATGAACTATAATTATTATTTCTAGATAAAAGGTGTAATTTTTTTAAATATCCATTAGGGACTTGGGTTAGTGTATCTTTATAATGGCATCCATCATCATTTTTATTGTTATGGTTCGTTGAGCTATTAGAATTACACTGCTCCTTTATCTACTCATACTTCTGACCCCACAGCCCAACCACAAGCCCCAAACATTGCTAAAGTCCATAATGGACTCGTGGATATATCTGATAGTGCTATTGATCCTTCCACTATGGGTCGCGGCATGCGAGCAAAGCGTCCATCTGTTCTTTACGCGATTTTATGCATAACACCATATTGAGTTCACCTACCCGTTCCCTGCCCTCAAGAGAGTCTCAAGGTATATCATATCCTTTAGCAGTGATTCTATGTCACATCAAATTTTTCTTGCTAATATCCATGCAGGTTTTGAGCCTCGTAATTTTAAGGAGGCGATGGGGGATGCTGAATGGCGTGATGCTATGCAAAAAGAGATTCGAGATTTGGAGGATAATGGCACATGGGAAATGGCTCATCTTCCCCCGGCAAGAAAGCTCTTGGTTGTAAGTGGGTCTATAAGATCAAATATAATGCTGATGGTAGTGTGGAGCGTTTTAAGGCACATCTTGTTATTAGGGCAATCATCAGGTGGAAGGATTGGATTATCATGAAACATTTTCCCCCATTGCTAAGATGGTCATTGTGCGCACTTTGCAGTTGCACAGAATCTTGAAGTGCATCAAATGGATATGCATTTCTCCATGGTGACCTTGATGAAGAGGTGTATATGAAACCCCCTCCTGGTGGATTCTATGTTCGTGATTTGGGGTTAGTTTGTCGTCTCAAAAACTCTCTTTATGGCTTGCACCAAATTTGGAGATGTTGGTTTGCCAAACGTGCTTCTGCTTTGCGCCGATATGGTTTTTCTCAGTCTTATTCTGACTATTCTTTCTTCACCTATTTTCTCAGTCTTATTGGTGAATTTTAACATTCACTGTCATTGAACATTATCGAATAACAAATTTTAAAAAGTCATAGTATTGAATTTAAACTTAGAAGTGTTGAAATGAGAAAAATGAAAAAAATATTTTCAAGGTAAAGAACAAAAATATCATTTAACATATTAAATGTGAGCCAACCTTGACAATTTACAAGCTACATTTAGTAAATCCTTTAATTTTTCCATTAGTTTTAGTCTTATGTCAAAGCTCGAATTTCAAAATTTTGGCTAAAATGCAGAGCATGGAACCAAATATTTCATTTGAATCATTACTAAGAAGATCACTATTGTTTGTACTTATAGTGATCTCAACTCTATAAAATAATTGTCAAATTCTCACAAAGTTCCTCCTAGTCCTTTGCTCTTTCTAGTACTTGATAATGGCAATAATAGAGGGTCGGGTTATCCATATATGTGATAAAATTATTAATTCTTTTTATATTTTTAATTATAATTAATTCGTACTATATAAGCCATTTTCTAATTTGACCATTATCAATACTAGTAATATATTACTTTTACATTATGCAACTTAAAATTGATCAAAAAATTTGAATCTTGTTGTATTTCATATATTCAATCCATATACAGGCCTACAATATTTATACATATGCACCTAAGGTATACTTCTACTCAAACTCTTCCTCTGTTACAATATTTATCTAATAACAACGTTATCTTATCTCTTAATATTATTCTGATCCTATCTTTGATTATCTGTGTTTCACTTATCTCATAACTCTATCTTTTACTAGATATTTCCTACACTCCCCCTCAAGTTGGGCACTCAAGACCCAACTTGCATAATATATTTTTAAATACCCTAGTACTAACTCCTTTTGTCAAAATGTCTGCCAACTGATCTTCTGAACATACAAATGTGAGACTCAGTTTTAGAATCTAGATTATCTTTTATAAAATGTTTATCAACCTCAACATGCTTCGTTTGATCATGCTATACCGGGTTTTATGAAAAGCAAATCGCTGCCCTATTATCGCAGAATATTTCACACCCCTTTTTTGGTGCTTCGCCCAATTATGTAAGGAGCTTCTTCAACCAAAGCGCTTCAGCAATCCCTTTTGCAATTCCTCGAAATTCTGCCTTAGCACTAGATATTGCAATAACTTTATGTTTCTTTCTCCTCCATGTCACAACATTTCCTCCTATAAGACTGAAGTAGCCTGAGGTTGACTTTCTGCTATCTTTATCACCTGCCCAATTAGCATCTGTATAAACTTGAAGATCCAAATGACCATTTTTATGAACATAACTCCTCTTCTCGAGGTTCCTTTAAGATACCTCAGAATTCTGAATGCAACTTTCATATGTTGAACCTGCGGTCTGTGCATGAATCTACTGACAACTCTAACTGCATAAGTAATATCAGGACGAGTATAGGACAGGTAGATTAATTTTCCTAAAAGTCTTTGATATTGTGTCTTATTTGCTAACTCGGCAGTTTCATCTAGGCAAAGACCATGATTTACCACTATTGGAGTTTATACAGGCCTACACTCAAGCAATCCTGATTCAACTAACAGATCTAGAATGTATTTTTTTTTGAGAAATAAAGATACTAGAGTTACTTCTAGAAACTTCAATTCCCAAAAAATACTTGAGTTGCCCTAGATCTTTCATCTCAAATTCTTAGAACATTTTGTTATCAACAAACTTATCTCTTCCTTATTATTTCTAGTAATAATCATATCATCAACATAAATAATCAAATAGGTTATCAAATCACCCCTTCGTTTTAGAAACAAGGTATGATCTTAGTTACTATATTTATATCCAAACTGCTTCATTGCCAGTGTAAACCTTCTGAATCATGCTCTCGGGGACTATTTAAGTCCATATAATGCCTTCTTAAACCTACATCCTTCTCCTGCTGAAAATTCCTGTGAAAAACCTGGCGGGGCTTCCACGTATACTTCTTCAACTATCTCACCATGCAAGAAAGCATTTTTTACATCAAACTGGTGTAAATGTCATTCTTTATTTGCAGCAACGGAGAACAACACCCTGATTGTATCAATCTTTGATACTAGAGAGAAGGTTTTGGAGTAATCTATTCCATAGATCTGTGTATATCCCTTTGCCACAAGCCTTGCCTTTTGAATGTTTCCATCGGCCTTATATTTGACTGTAAACACCCATGTACAACCTACAACTTTCTTTCCTTCTGAAATTACACATTTTTCTCAAGTCTCATTCTTAATAAGTGCATTAATTTCTTCCTCCATTGCCTATTTCCAATTCTTACTTTGTAGTGCTTCAACAACTAATGAGGGAACCTTATCAGAGTATATGGCTGCATTAGATAATCCACTAATCGAATATCTCGATCTTTGAGACTCATAATTTGGGTCATACTGTCTAGGAGGGACACCTCTCGTAGTCCTAGGAGGAAGCTGATAGCTCCTTACACCAGTCTCTCTTGTATTATTATCTTTACCCTATACCATCTCATTCTCTTCTGGAGTTTCTATATTGTCAAAATTTGGTAAGCACTTAATAGGAAGCTGAGATCTTACCTCGTCTTTAGGATGCGTAAAAGGAGGTGGCACTTGGGATGGTATTGATATTATAGGTTGAACTATATATGGAGTTGTAGACCATGTTAACCAACTTACATCGTCTGTTAGTTTCTCCCCCTGACATCGAAGTTGGGGGGTAAAAGAACATATCCTCGACAACTTCACAATCCATGGTGGTGTGAACCTGATTTGCTACGGGATCAAAACACCTATATCCTTTCTGTAATACTTCGTATCCCACAAACACACATTTAACCGCCCTTAGTTCCAACTTATGTCGACTTTGTTTAGGTAAATTTATATAGACATTGCACCCAAATACCTGGGGAGGTAAGGAATGGTCAAAGGTTAATGGTATGTGAGAGCTTAGGACATCTAGAGGAGTTTTATAGTTTAGTTTTTTTATAGGCAATATATTTGTAAGGTAATTTGTGGTGGTTATGGCTTCAGGCTAGAAAGAAGGCGGGACACATGATTTAATCATCATGGCTCGGACCATATCAAGTAAAGTACAATTTTTTAGTTCCACAACCCTATTTTGTTGCAGAGTGTTAGGGCAAGTGGTCTGATGGAGCACACCATGAGTCTGGAAAATATTTTCATGTTATGGTTGACATATTCCCCACCATTATCTAATATAAGGATATTGATTTTAGTTTGGAATTGTGTTTGTATCATTTAATAAAATGCCACAAATATATCATTGACTTTAGATTTTTGTTTCATAAAATAAATCCAACTCATTCTTATATAATCATCTATAAATAAAATATAATATGCCAAATTATGTTTACCAAATTTTGAGGCAGGCCCCCATACATCAGATTGAATTAGATAAAACGGTTTAGTTGCATGACTGTTGCTATTGGGATAACTATTTATGTGGCTATTAGCCAGATGATAGGTCTCACAATTAAAAACTAAATATGTTCTAGAAAAAGAAGGAAAAAGGTGTTTTAAGTACCCAAGCGACGGATGTCCTAATCAGCGGTGCCACCTTTGAAGTTGAGCTTCTATTGATCCACTAATAAGAACTGTTTTTCCTGACTGAGGCATCTCATCCACATAGTACAACCCTTTCTTTTCAAGACCATGCCCAATGATCTTCCCCGTCTGAGCATCCTGCACAATATAATAATTAGAACATAATGAGACTGTACAATTCAACTCTTTTGTAAGTTGGCTAATAGAAAACAATTTATACGAAAGGGTTGGTATGTAAAGAAAATTACCAATAAATAGTTGAGATTCGATTTTAGTCGTCCCAATTCCACAAACATCTATGTATTCTCCATTAGATGTCTAAATAAATTTTTTTTGTGGTTTGATGGACGTCACAAAATCATCTTTATCATAGGTCATAGTTTGTGTTGCTCCACAATCGAAAATCCATCGAAACCTCGATCCTCCATCATAAGATTTTTCTACTATATTGGTTTGGACGATTTGTTTTGGGTCATGGGTCTGGGAAATCATGGTTGCCTGTTTTGGGCCATGAATTATTGAGGACGTGGCCACGTGTTTGGGCTCATTTACTTTTGGTTTTTTGAGAGTGACAATACAAAAACATGGTGGGTTAGGGTTAGGTTTAATTGAATTTGCTTTTTTACCTTCCTTTGCCTCTGTCGTTTTGTGTTCCTCACCTGCCTCTCCTTCCTTCTTAGAGACTTCAGGGGCCTTGCTTATGGTTCCCTTCCTTTCCCCTTGATATACTTCTTTCTTCTTCAACTCGTGCCACTATTCAGGGTATCAATTAGGCGAAAACATTCATCCTTGGTGTGGTGTGACCCTCCCCAATGTGAGCACTTTATCTTCACCTTGTCCTCCTTGGTGGGTCGCTGAAATGATGAAGTTCCTGACATGCTTTGTGAGGTGAGCCCTCTCCCGATTCTACCCTCCATGCTCTTAGGTAGGTTAGGTATGTGCTTTGAACTTCCTTTCATTATTTGTCTTCTTTTCACTTCCCTTCATTATTTGTCTTCTTTTCACTTCCCTTCTAATGTCATTGTATGCATTTTCGACCGTTGGAAAGGGGTCTTGATTAACAAGACTCCTTCGATCTTCGTCGAGGCTGTCATTCAGCCCGACTAAGAACCGATACAACCGGTTTTGTTGAGTGATTTTATTAAATATGTTCTTGTCCTCTGAGCACTTCATGGGATTTGTGGTTCGTCGGTCGATCTCTTTCCATAACATATTTAACTTACTGTAATATGTTTCTAGAGGTTATGTGCCTTGTTTGATGAAGTTGGCCTTGACTGTCAAATCAAAGATCTGCAACTCATCTTGGCCACCACTGTAAATTGCCTCAATTCCTCTCCATAGCTCCTTTGCTGTGGGGAAATCAAGGAATTGATTGACTAACTCGGGTCCAATATTCTCTATGATCTAAGTGATCACGGCTGAGTCTTTTTTAGCCCACTGTTTGTATTCTTGGGAAGTTGGAGAAGGAGGATCGACAATGAGATGATCGAGCCGTCCCCTTCCTCCAATTGCCAGATGCATCAGTCTAGCCCTGTTTGCTCGTGTTTAATTGTTGTAACACTTGAAGCAGCTGGGCCATAGTTACCAGCGAATTCATGATTTCAGGTAGGTTTGATTTGGTAAATAATGAAGCAAATCAGTGATTTCTGGGTTTGGTTTCAAAGAAAACTCACACTTGTTCTGATACCAAGCTTAGAACTGATCAGAAAATTTGAACCTTGTTGTATTTCATATATTCTATCCATGTACATGCCTACGGGTATTTAGACATATGCACCTAAGGTATACTTCTTCTCAAACTCTTCCTCTGTTATAATATTTATCTAATAACAACGTTATCTTATCTCTTAATCTTATTCTGATCCTATCTTTGATTATTTGTGTTTCACTTATCTCAAAACTCTATCTTTTACTAGCTATTTCCTACAAGTACAACTATATATATAAATTTATGAATAAGCTCTTATTATAAATTTAATTGATACTATTGAGTTTTTTTTTATGATATTGATATATGAAGTTCTCAATGTGAAATTAGGTTTATTTATTATCATATTTATATTTAACAATAATCACAGTTGAATATATTGTGATACTCTTATTTTAAGTCCCTCGGAAGAAAGTCATGACGATTATAGGAAAATGAGTTCTAATCAAATACTAATTATAACTCTTACTTCCTAGGAATATTATTTATCAATACTTCCACTAGGATGGAATTTTTTTCATTCTGTACTCAGATCCATCATGGTTCGTTCTTTACAATAGTTGACAAAACTTTCTTTATAAACAAAAATTCTAATGACCATTAATTACCATGCTTGATCAAACCAAACGGCCGGCAAACATTTATTCCCTTCCATTATCTTAATGCATATTGCTAGGCCATCAACAACCTACCAGTTGTAAGTTAATTATTGGTTGGTCTAGAGTTTATTTTAAGGTATACGAATATATACATTTTGTTAGTAAAATAGGGATTATTATTTAGCTTAGGTGCAATTGGTATATACATTTTGTTATAATAGGTAGACATATGTTCAAATGGGGGGGACTTAATAAAGGGCCCTTAACTGGCCTTTTTATAAATAGTTTATTTAATTATGATTTTAATTGTGTCGGTCTTTTAAAGGGTCATGTTTTATTGGGTCAAATCGGGTCAACAGTTTTCAAGGCTTTAAAACACTATTAGGTAATGGATTATTTTTCACTTACTTGCCGATGATACCTGATTTTTCAATTCTTTGGCCTGTTTTACATATGACCTATCCCGACCCCATACACAGGTCTAATAATAGGCCATCAACAACCATTTGTTGAAGGGTTCTAATGTGAAGAGTGACACACAACAAATAGTCAAATACAATATATTGGAAGAGAGTTTCCCTATTTTTCCCCACTTCTTTAGTCATAAATAATGATAGTTCCAGGCTTTGTTCTAGTACAGGTATCATCCATTGGGTTTGATTGTTGACTCAACAAATGATGTTTCTGCCTGTCAAAGCCCAACAATGCGGCCTTCTACATCACTTCTATGTACTCTTCATCATTCTCCTAAGCAAAGATGTGTAATTACCAATTCGGTAGTCTTCTTCACGTCTGTCCTTTCCTTCTGCCTCCTTAGTGGTTGCTCCTTAATTTATTCAACGAATCTACCGTCACTTCTTTTCCCAAACTTGACCGGCATATAGGCTGTAAGGGTAAGACCGTGAGAAGAGGAGGGGAGGTGAGGGGTATATATATATAACAAATTTGAATTTTTTTCACATGTAACTAGGAAAATTTAAAGACATGTGTTCTAGTAAGTCTCAAAAAGTTTAGACAAATTTGTAAAATAGAATTTTGAACACTAATATAATCAGAAGCCTAAAAGATTCCAACTTTGATTGAAATAAAAGTTGAAAAAGAACTCTTTTAGAAAGACTACATATGTTATTTAAACTTGTATTATCCTGTATTTTCATAATATTTTAAAAAATATTTTTAATCTTATATTATTATTTAAGAGACACAATAAATGTGAGCCCTCCAAAACACAAACGGAAGTTTGTCGTTCTTTCGGGTTAAAAATATATAAAAAATTAATTTTCGGTAACTACTTCATTCTAGGTTCGAATGAAACAAAAACTATAACCAACTTGCTTTGTTTTTTAAAAAATAAGTAAAAAATAAATATATATGCTTAATTTTTTTATTAAAAAAAAGAAAAAAAAGGATAAAATTCTATAACTGAAATAACAAACTTCACCCATGATTACCATATTGATTCAAATAAATATATATTATATGCCTTTTCCTACTCTTTTTAAATGTAATTTCTAATTCTTTAATGTTTAATTTAACCTGAAATTTGTATTATATAATTACTATAATATATTATGATATTTTGTGTTTTATTTATTTATTAGAATTTGAGTAAGGAGATTAGTCTTATTAAGGAGACTTATTGATATGCTTGATTAAAGTACGTTTATGTGACTTGATACTTTGTAAAGCATGATTTAATGATATTTTAAAATTAGAGTTTTGTAAACTATAGATTTTTATTAATTATTTTATATTGGATTAATTATTTGATGAAGACAATAATGTTTGAATGTTTCTTTTGTTTTTTTGAGTGTCGTGTTGACATGGCCAAATATACAAAAATTTATCGGAAATTTTTTTAATTTTTTTGATGATTAAATAATTATTCTTGAATTATTTTAATCAAATTTTAATTATTGATTAGAAAATATTTGAGTGTAATTTAATGAATACAGAGTATGTAATATACTATTTTGGAAATATTTTCATGTTGGTCGAATTTTATTCTTGTTGGAAATTAATTATTTTTAATTATTTTACATTTGAAAATAAAATTTTATTTTATTATACTATGATGGTCGAATATATATGAGGCTACTTGAAAAATATTTTGGACTGATTTAATAGTCTTTATAATTATTATGAGTTATCATTAAATTGTTTTATCGAGGAAGTTATTAGAGGTTTTATTTAAATTTGCAAAAATAAAATATTTATTAGTTGAAATCACCATAAACTATTAAAGGCCAACATTCCTAAGTTTTTGGGATATATACTAGTCAAGTGGAATATTTACTTCTCAATATATTGGAGTTAGTTTTCAGATAAGACTATGCCCTTTGTATAACCCAGTCTTTCTTAAGTATAAACTATGTAAATTAGTTACTAATTTGAGATTGTGCACACCTATGAGCTGAGGTTTTGAAAGTAATATTGGTTATTCCACTATTTTGTGCTCATTTGATGAGATTGAATTATTATTGGTTGTGGTATACAACTAACCTTAGATTATTGTTTATTTTTTTGAAATGTTTTAAGAATTTAGTTATGCAAATGGAATTTATGATTCAAAGTATGATCAAAAGAATTTGAAAATAAATTAAATGCTTTATTCATATGCACATATATATTATAAATATACTCAATTTTATACTAATACATATTTTTCTTTTATTTTGGTATTTTCCTATTTATTATTACAAATAACTTGGCAGGTTGGACTTAATTACTTGCAATAAAATGGGTATCTATATAAAGGGGTTTTGAGTGGAGAATTATTCACAATTTAATTTGGATATTAAGTTTATTTACTTTGGTTTTGGAAACTATATTACTATATTGTCAATTCACTCCTTTTGATTAAGCATTTGATTCTACTATGTATACTTAGTATTCGTCGCGTATTTATAATTAAATAGTAGTTATTGTCTCGTGTTATCACACAACAATAACATCCTTTTATTTCTCAAAGTATGTTTTATAATAGTTTTGAGTATTTTCCTACATAAAAATATGAGGATCTTACAAAACTAATACTTCTTCTATCTCATACTAGTTTTTACACCTTTTTATCTATCCCTTATTAGTTTAATTGTTCCTTCAGAAAAGGATCTATAATTATTTTAATACATATTTTGTTCAAATAACATAAATTAAAAAATCGCACTTTCCTGATCATACTATATTATAAACACACCTATTCTATCCCTTTTACTATGAAATTTTTTAAGAGTATAAAGAGCGTCACATAGGGAAGTAAATTAATCATTACTATTATCTATTGTAATTATTAAAAATAAAAACCAAACTACAACATATCATATTTGTCAAATTTGTCAAAAGTAACCGAATTTTATTGGTGAGCAATATTTTTGAGATATTTTCAAAAGTGTTCAAAAAATAAAATAAAAAATTTAGATGTTTCATAGAATCATATTAAAATCAAAATATTTACATATAGCGGGAAAAAATCGAACAACATGTGCAACGGCATGTTTCAAAAATTAATAAAATAACAATTTATAGCAAAATAACAATTATCATCTAAAACTTTGTGCCTTTGATAAGTGTTAAAACTAATTAATTTGGATGAAGGGAGTAGAAAAAAGATTGAATAGAAATACTGAAATGGAGAGAAAATATGATTATAGGAGTAGGGGAGTAGGTGGTTTTCCCGAAAAAAAATGTATGTATCCCAAAATTGATAGAATAGAAACAGGAAACAAATAAAGAAAAAGTGAAAAAACTAGACTATAAGGCATAGGGGACTTAAGAGTTAAGAGAGGATATTTCCTAAAAATGAAAAGATTAAGATCACAACTCACAAGTAACGCTTTTCGAAATTGTTACGAAAATAGGGAACTAATTTTAAAAATACGAAAAGAAAGACATTTTGACAAAAAAATATTTCTATTTCCAATTTTCTTTTACTATTTTTTGATTCAATAAAAGAAGTAACTATAAAAATTTATTGATGCTATTTTTTTAAAAAAATGAACTACTACTCCACCATAAACATTTGGAAGGAAAATCAACTATTTTCTTTGGATGTCTTTTGATTTAATATAATAATTAGGATCCAAAACTTTCAATTTTTTCACCGTTTGGGACCTGAAATTTTTTTTGACACTTTTAAGGACCTGCAGTTAACTTTTCATCTAGTTAGCTCAACGTTAACTCAAATTTAATCAGTTAGAACAAAAAATTAATTGTTTTTATAAAGGTAAAAATATTTGTTGGAAGCATTTAAACTCAATGCAGTTGATTCACAGTACAAAAAAAATAGCTACAAAGACAAAAAATAACAAGGGAATTCATGTATTGTCCAAAAATATATTATTTTCATAAATCCAAAAAATAATAATGAAGGGAATCCAAACTCCATTAAGAAATCATTATCTGCTTTTAATGCAACAACAAACCTACAATTTGTAATTTAACACATATAGATGAAATAATGTCCTCAATATAGCTAACATCAACTAGTATTGCATAATTGTATAATTTAATCTCAATTAGTCTTAACTACTACTATTCAAACAAAATGACAACACTAACAAAGCTACCCATAACAAAGAACAAATCAATTTAATTATATATATATATATATATATATATATATATATATATATATATATATATATATATATATATATATATATATAAGTGTGACTGATTGTGATTACCTACTAGTGTAATGGATTATACTATGCATGTTGATTATGAACTTATGAGCTAAGATTCATGATTTTACATCCAAAAAATAAATGTATTGTAGTGAGAGAGCTATTTCACATGAAAGAATGAAGGAATGGTTGATATGTTTATAATGTTGTTCTTATTAAGAATTATAGTTGGCTATAAATTAAGAATTAATAAAATAATGTTGTTTTTTAACCATGGACGGTGAAGAGTTGAGCTTGAAAAAATAGCGGAGAATTCTGGTTGTGGCGCCAAATTACATGGTTGCAAAAGAAATGTCGTTTTATTTTCTTCAAAATTAGATTAATTACTTTTTTTGGATTCACTATTTAATTGATGTTGGGTGGGCCCCTACACTTAACCATGGTTAAAAAATCCATCGAAAATTCATTTTAGGTAGCAAAAGTTGCAAAAATAAGTATCAGATCCCAAATGGTGAAAAAATTGAAAGTTTGGGTCTTAATTATTATCTTAACTCGATGTCTTTTAGTAGTACAAATTGAAATATTATTAACTATTAAAGATATTAAGTCAACTTGAAATCTAAAGCTTTGCTTGATCAATAGTATATATTTAATCAATGAATGATAAGTCACTTCCAAAAAATTTATTATGAAAGGTGGATAAATTATAAATATCTAGTATATAAACAACACAAAAAACGGACGCATATATGCTGCAAAACATTTAGATATTGATACTAGGTAAAATAATAATAAAAAAAAAAACATAATAGAGGCGTAACGTATTTTAGACGAATTAGTATGTCGTATTTTATACACAATCAAGAACTTAGCTTTAATTAATGTAGTATATTCGCATGTAATGTTATAATATGCTGGAAACCTATGGTCAAAATGGAACTTGTAATGGTTTTCAGGTAGTTCAGTGTTCACTAGTTTTGAAATTAGAGGATCCTTTTATTCTGCTCTATTGAGATTATGGCAGTGGGTGGGTTATTTCATAAAGGGAATACATGTCCTGAAATGGGGACGTGCATGGAAAGTGCTGGATAAGGTGTTCGAAATCTAAAATCATCGTATTAATTTATTTGGAAGGTATAAACAGTATACGGTGTACAGAAAAAGAACACAAGAAAAAAAAAAAAAAAAAAAGGTGAGCAAAACATGGGTTAAAGTAGACTGGAGTAGGGTCCATGATAAGATTCAAAGTCAACACGATCGTTGGAAAAATAATGGTCTACTATAGCTAAGGTGATTGGGTGTAGAAACTAGAAAAAGTTCTACATTGAACAAAATTAAGTTATATCTTTGTATGATTATTATGATATTATTACTGTGTTAAAACTATGTAAAATGTAATGATATTTAATCCATATTTTGTGTATGAAATATTTTCAAAACCATACTCCATATTTACTATTTCATTTTATTTTATATTTATTCCGTTTAATTATTTTTCATGAGAGTAAGAATTTTTTTTGTGAGTTGGTGCAATCTTTCCCTCTGACACTTTAGCCCAATATCAGGGGCATAATTGTCAAAACACACTTATCTTTATTATTTCACATACATTTGCCGATATGCCAAATAAAAATGTAACGATTAAAAAGAAGAGAAAGTATTATGTTAACAAAAGGAAAATTAGGAAGAAAAAAAAAAGGTAGAGAGGCATTGCTAGTAATTAGAACACTAAAAAGTCAATATAAAAAAGGTTAATCTGTTTTCGAGATGTAAAAAGAAACGCTAATCCTATTAAATTTTTTTATTTTAGACTTAAAAATCAGTTGGCAACAAGAAAAAAAAAGTCCGAATCAAATACATTCAAAATGAGTAAAAAAAAAAAGTCAAGGATAAAAAGAAAAAACACACGCTTTGTATAAATAATATTTTTTTTTAAAAAAAAAAAGAGATAGAAATGATGATCGGAAACATAATCGTACGTGGACAGAAGAGAGAAAATGTTGAACATGAAGACAGAAAGGCATATGTAAAATGTTATATGTTGAACACAAAAAATGAAAAAAGGGCGTGAGCTGTGAGCATTACCTAATCCAACATTTTGCAATTTGTAGATTGCATCGCAAGTCTCCTCCCCCATAGGCTCCATTCATCCTTATGGGGTCTGCCAGTATTTATTCAATTTCAAGAAACAAGACGCGGGGAATGAAGACGACGTTGAAGAACTTGCTGCATCATCATCATAATCATAAGCACAACAGCAAACTCCGCAAAATCCAGCCTCTTGCTCAATTGGATGAGCTCTCCAAGGCTTCTGGGGTACGCCTCTTTCTTTGTTGCGTATGCAGTTTCTGTTACTACACTTGAAGTTTATCGATTCATTCAAATCCTGTGCAGGCTATGCAAGATATGACAGACTGCTATGCGAGTTTGCTATCTGCTGCTGCCGCTGCTACTAATGCCGCTTATGGTATGAGCACGCTTTTATACGATTTTGCATTTCAGATTCTTTGTATTTTGGTGTTGTTGCTGAGTAAACTGTGTTTGTGTATCAGAGTTTTCTGAATCACTGCGTGAGATGGGCGTTTGCCTTCTTCAGAAGATTGCGTTGAATGATGATGAAGAATCTGGTGAGCTTCTCAATTTCTGACATTTCGACTTCTTCATGCACTCACCGTGGAACTGTTAGCTAGCTACACTGTGACAATACCAAGTTGTCTGCATTTTGTGTCAGAACAACAAATTCAGTAGTTGCATCGCTATGCATTCTCGTTCCGTAAAATGAAAATTTTCATCTTTTGATTGCGTAAATTGCACGGATATTCTTAAGATATCACTGTTGTCTTCCTTTAGCCTTAAATTCGTTAAATATATGAGTAATCTTATTAGTTATCACGCCACTGTGCTTTCCTGCAGGTAAACTCATTCTGATGCTTGGTAAAGTGCAGTTTGAACTTCAAAAGCTTGTCGATAGCTATGTGAGTCCGTTTAGTAGTACGCACTGGCATTGAATATTACGATACATTTCAGTAGTTTTTTTTGGGAAATCACTAATCTTGTTATTTTACTATTCAGCGCAACCATATTCATCAGACTATAACAGTTCCATCAGAGTCGCTTATAAACGAGCTTCACACTGTCGAGGTTAGTTTGTGCTGCCACTGCATGAATTCTAGTAATCTGTCAATTAAAATAAGAATAGAAAAGAAAACCTGAGTGCTGTGAGTTGAGTTGGCCTGTGTGGTGGTAAGGAGTGGCAATTGAGGTTTTTCCTGTTGTCATATGTTTGTTTGGGTTTACTTGCTTTGTGTCATCTCTTAAGTTGTGGTGTTGCAGGAAATGAAGCGTCAATGTGATGAGAAAAGGTGATTCTTTTTTAAGGTTTTCAATCTTTATTTGTAAAACATTAACCCATTTAGACAAATCGCCCTTACGCTCTTGTTTTTGGGTCTTGCAGGGAGTTATATGAGTTCATGAGAACAAACTACAGGGAAAAAGGAAGATCTAAAAGTGGGAAGGGCGAAACTTTTTCCTTGCTGCAGCTGCAAGATGCAAAAGATGAATTCGATGAAGAAGCTACCCTATTTGTCTTTCGTTTAAAATCTCTTAAACAAGGGCAGTCCAGAAGCCTTCTTACTCAGGCTGCACGCCATCATGCTGCTCAGGTTGTTATCTGAGCATTGAGTTATTCTTATTTGCTCTTTTTTCTGCATAGTTAGTCTTTGTATTTCTCATAGCTTCGAATCACTACATATTGATAAATGTTTCTGTGGGCAAACAGCTGTCATTTTTTAGGAAGGCTGTCAAGTCTCTTGAGGCAGTTGAACCACATGTGAATTTGGTGACCCATCAACAACATATTGATTACCAGTTCACTGGCCTTGAAGATGATGAGTCAGAAGATATCGTAGATGATGATGACATTGGTGAAGATGATGTTAGCTGCACCTCTAGCATGGAAGATGAAGAAGAGTTGAGATCTGATTATCAACGCAATGATCGGCAGCTCAGTTCTGTTTCTGCTACAAGAAACAATATGGAGGTTGGTATATGTATTCCTACTTCACTTTTGGTTGAAAAAATTTCCATGTGTTATTCTTTTCCTTGCCTTTTTAGTTGTTACTTATCCGTTTTGTCATAAACATGTTAATCACGAGACAAGAAATAAAAAATAAAAGAGTAATACAGAATGATTCATTGATCAGAAGAACTTTTATTTAGCTTAGGCCATCGGCCGTAACTACTGGAAGAGCTTCATTTTTATTCTACAGTTCTGTGTTTTTTTAAAAGCTTGCTCAATCTTATGGTATGGTTCATTTGTTCTAAACATCCATTGTTTGGCTTTGATCATTTTGTGGTTCTAGGCTTTCTGAGTGTGTTGCTGTGTTTTTTAGTCACAAAAGGTCAGTTTATTTTATTTCAAAGAATTGTGGCCTCCATCTGATATGTGTGCTTATATGCAGGGAAATGTGAAGAATAGCAATGAGGATACTTTTACCAGAGAAAAGAGGATCCTCAGTCAATCAGCCCCACTGTTTACTCAGTGGAAATTTGAACCAGCTGACAGGATTAGACAATTGCAGCCATCATCAACAAGGAAGTTCCATTCTTATGTATTACCTAAACCAGATGCTACGAGTAGAAACTCTTCTGGATCTGAGAATCTTATTTCTCAGACCAAGTCGAATCCTTTGCATGCTGAAAATTTTTACCATTCATCCCCTCTGGTGCCGAACACGTATGAAAAGCTTGTGCAAACTGAAACCTCAAAGCCAGTATTGAAAGAAAGCAATAATAACAGGATGCCTCCACCTTTGACTGAGAGTATTTCAGTACAGCAGCTGAAACCTGAGATTGCATCGAGTAGCAAAAAACTTAAACTGCAATCCTTTTCTGGTCCTTTGACTACCAAGCCCTTGACATCTAAGCCTTCATTATCTGCTGGCAATCCTATAATTGCCGCTGGTGTTCCACCATATTCCTCTGGACCCATTCCGGGGAGTTTTGTTCATCAGTCAGCATCTTCCCCTATGATCTCTCCTACTACCTCCCCAACTTTTCCGTCACCAAAAATAAATGAGCTTCATGAGCTTCCTAGGCCTCCGTCGTACCTAACTTATGGTTCTGGCAGACCTTCAGATACTGTTGGATTTTCAGCACCATTGGTGTCAAGAAGTCCAGTGAATTCCACTACTGGACGATTCTCTTTGCCTAGGATAGCATCTCCGCTACCCACTCCTCCCCGGATCAGTTACTTCTCCATGCCCTTAAGCGCTTCTGGAACCGCATCAAAATCATCACCTTCCAAGCCTTTGGGAACTTCCCCTGGTTCAGAGAAGTTGGGTGGTATTTTCTCACCTCGTTTGACACCAATGATGTTTGCAGATCAGCATCCAACGTAAAGTTGTTTTAGACTAGCTTGTAGGCTTCTTCTACTAGAGGTAAACTTTATCTTGTTTTTCTACTGTGCTTCAAAGATATAGAGTAAAATTAGTGATAACATGTTTGGACACTTTATTCAAGATTATAATTTTTTCTTTAAATAGGAGTATTGTTTCATTGTTATAGGGTTATTCCGTCATTTTCAGGTATTTTTGTAGAGAAGAAAGCTTGTAAAATGTATCATTTCATCATTTAATTGAAGTGTAGAAAATAAGTGTGAGTCTGATTAAAGAGATATATTTCCCAATAGAAAAAAGATTATTTCACGAAATCTCCGATCTGTTCCCATCATTATCATTAGTCATAAAAACCAAACATGAAACTTACTACATACTATCCTTAACGTTCTTTCCCTTTGGCTTTCTTCCTAGCTCCTACCAATCTTTCTATCACTAGTTCTAGTACAGATGAAAAGGAAACAAGCAACTTTAAAATCTTCCTCCTCAACAAACTTCTTTACCCAGGAATGCAACCAGTTACATAACAAGTAGTTCTCTGTTAATAGATACATTACATTTGGGGAAAAAACCGAAGTCGAATAAGGATTCATCTAACATTAGAGTCTCTGTCTTAATATCAGACTGAGAATCCTAAGAACTACTGCCTGTTGTTATCCCTTTTTGATGCAGTATAATGTTAACTACGAAATACTCCTATCACATAATTGCTATTTTCACCAAGTAATTTTCTTCTACCTCTTTAAACTTCAGTGACATTCTCTGCCAGACTCATATCGCACGAACCCAATCAATTCTGGTCCTTCTATCCTGGGATTATTCACGAAACTGCGATAGACACAGCAGGAAAATAGAACTTTTTGTCAGTCTAGGAGGTACATACAGTAATAGAGGCGTCTTAAAGTTGGAAGATTTTAAATCTGGTCACCTCTCTTCTGTGAACTTGGAAAAGGAACCAGAAGTTGGAAAGGTACCACACAAGTTATTGTTCGAGACATTTCTGCAGCATCAAGAAAGATGATGAGAATACAAGGTTTGTTTAAATTTTTTTTACAGAAGGAACATATGATTGAGAGGCATACAGAATCTTAAGGTTTCCAAGCTTAGTAAGCTCTCTGGGGATTCTTCCTGTCAAATTGTTGTTGTTCAATCGCCTGTATACATGGAGAACCATCATTGGCAACACCTTAATATTGCAAATTTATACTGAAATTGTACAAATGAATCGTTGAATCATGCCAAACTATAGTATTATGACCCTGAAATTAAAATTCGACGAAACTTCTGAGCACGGGTTTCATGAGTGTGGTTTTCCTGTACAGATGTCTTTTGAAGATATTCATTAAAGACAATCCCTTGATTACATGAGATTTTCATTACCATATTTTTTACTATACAGTTTTTACATATGAAATGGCAGGAAACTCGTAACCAGATAGTTCAAATGCTTACAGGAATTTAAGGTTGGAAAGCTTCGAAAGTGATGCAGGAATTGGACCAGTGAGATTATTGTGAAACAGATCCAAGCTCATAAGGCTCTTCAGCCCACCAAGCTCCTCTGGTATTTGGCCAATAAAGTTGTTCGTGTAGAGCTCCCTAACAAACCCGCACCAAAAATCAATCAGTCACCCAATGAATCAATCCATAATCACTTGGTAATTGTTACCTGTCTCAGCACCAACTTTCAGTACAAGTACTAATTAACATAGTGGAGAGTGGAGACATCCATTTATTTGACCCAAGAGACTAGTACAACAATTACTATGCCCAACTTATGGGTGGTGGGGGTCGGTCCAAATCCCATCCACAACCACAAACGGAGATATTAAACTGATATAGAAGCACCATTAGTCACTTAATACAAAATCGACAACCAATTTCAAGTGGGTACATAGAAGACTAATGCACTTAAGAGTCGGGTCAGGTCAGCTACTATAGTTCTTCGAGACGGGATTAACCCATCTCTGACGGCGAAATGTTACCTCTTCTTCCGTAATGGCCTTCCCAAAATTAACCCTACAACTTTCTCAAAGATGGGTTTATGAGCTGTCCTAGTTTTTCATGAATCATCAAGTGAGGAGGTGGACATGAAACATAGGAATAGAAACAATTCGAACATTTTTGAAAAAATTAATTATTACACATCAAGTAAGGAGGTGGACATGAATGCAGCAGGTAGAGAGGAATGCACAAGTCAATTTCAGAAGCAATAAATAATTTGGCAGGTGAAACAGGAACTACTAGATCTATCACTAGAATATAACTTAATTACTTCAACAGCTATAGGAGAAATTCATGAGGAATAAAGAACAGAGAATTAATTAAATTAAATATATACATATAGCACCACTTTAAATTAATTAAATGAAATAAGACATGGTCTCGGGAAAAAAATTATTAGACAGATTAATTATATCAGTACAGTACTCACAAGTATTGAAGGCGCTCTAACTTTCCCAACTCTGCAACTAATTTTCCTGTTAACTTTGCATTTCCAAGATCCCTGTTATCCAATAATCCTCAATTAAACTCAAACATCTACCATCCACAAAATTTGAGATAAAATTTGCTAAACCCAACACCTAAATTTTTTTTTTAAAAAAAAATCTCAGCTTGAAGTAGTCTATCAACACAAAGTTGAGTAGTAAATGACCAATTTTTTTTTTTTTTTTTTTTACCAAACTAACACTATATTTGACCCAGAACAAAGGCATTTTGTGTTGGTATTTAGGTTCAAAATTCAAGAATTAGTAGCTAGAAGTTGCAAGGTTAGGAGAGAGTAAGAGAGGAGTTAACTTACAGGCGGGTGACCCGATTGTCATGGTCGCAGGTGACATGAAACCAGGTACATGGGTCAACAAGGGTCGGATCCCAACTCTGCAACACATTTTCCGGGTCAATAACTGACCTCCTCAGTGCATAAAGTGCATCCCCTACTCCATCAAACAACATTCAAGACAGTTAATTTATATGTTTTAGAATAAAGTCATTAATTGAAACACAGAACACAAGGAAAACATGTATGTATGTATGTATGCATGCATACCTTCCAAGTTAGCATGAACAGTGTAGGGTGTTGACGAAGTTGCAAGGAATGTGATTGCATAGAAGATGAATGCATGGAGCGCCATTGTTAACAAGACTCGTTAAGAGAGGAAGGATGCAGTTTTCAGAAAGAGCACGCTGATTGTGTGAGATGCTCAAAGAGAGAGAAAGAGAGACAAGACTACAAGATTGTACTTTGGGTTCAGTAAGCGGGGAGTTGTTGAGAAGACTAAAGAGGGTGTGTTGTGTCTTGTGTTGTTTTATGTGTGGTTTTTGGGGTTCACTATCCATTTGTTTACAGACACCACTAAGGCCATTTTATGGAGCCCATAAACCCATTTCATTTACTTTGTTTTGAGTGGTCAGATAGGGTTCAATTTATGAGATTAGTGGTCGCTTAGCTATATGTGGAATGTGGCTGATCTATAATTAGTATTTAGTGGGTTCCACAACAATGTTAATTGTCAATTTTCTATTAATTTATGGAATATTTTCAAACTTAATTTGGAAATTCCCTGAAAATTTTGATAGTAGAATTTTTGTTAATTTAGTTCCTTTATATTTGGTAATAATGTTGATCATTTTCTTAGAAACTGTCATTTTTTCTATAAACAAAGGAATTTAAATAGGAAACATTGTTAGCTATGTCAAAGTTGAGAATTATCAACCAAGTATCATACTTATACGAAATATCACTCCGTCCTCCAAATATTGCCCCATTTTAACCAAAAAGCTCTCATAAAAAGGTTAAATGGGGCAAGTTTTAAGGGACAGAAGGAGTAACAATTTGCCTTGTATTACCTTACTTTTGAGGCACGTGCTTTGTATGGATTGTTTGTCTATTCGATATTTTTTTAAGGTGATTAAATTGTAAGTTCTTTATCAAAATAAAACTACATAAAGACCAGGTACCATAATTTACAAAATATTTATTTTATAAGATTTGTAAATTAAGTTAGTTTATAAATGGCCGGAAGATATTGCACGGACCTCATTTTATAAGCTTACTTTCAAACTATAATTATGAAGAATTAAAAAATCATAATAATTAGGTTTAGTCATTACTTATTGGACAAATAAATTTTTTTTGCGCATCAATTATTTTTTTTGGATTATAGAGTTACAAAATCTTTATCTTTTATTCTGTAAGCTCTTCCATTTTTTTGGACCATAGTTATTGTATTTTAAAATTTGTTGCATGCTTATAATTGTAATTACGAATTATCATTTGGGTGTCTAATATATTTCTCTTATAGTTGGAGTAGGGATGACAACGTGTATTTGACCCAATCCGGATCTGTGGATCCATATCCGTTTTTGCGAATAGGGTGACTTTAAAATTTAAATGTCATAACACAATTAAATTTTAAGTAGTGAGTCTTACTTAATGCATACTCCATCCATTCTTTTTTATTCTTCATATTTGCTTTTTGCGCAAATCACAATGTAAACTTACAATTCTAATAATTTTAATTGTGCATTTGTAAAAATTATAAAAAAAAAACTCATATTTGAAAAACATACATTGAGACGAATCTATCAAGATAAAAAATGTATATGTTTTTTCATCTATATTGAAGAGAATTCATGGTCAAAGTTTGACTCTAAAATCTATAATATTCCAAATGGAAAAATCAAAAAAGAATGAAGGGAGTAGTATTTTATAGTATGGTAGGAATTTTCATAGTTTATTAACATATATCATAAACGGATCTTTTTAGAAGTTTTTTTTTAAATATGAATCTAATGATGTTAAAATTGTAAATTTATTATATTAGTTGGGAAAGGTACACCAATATCTAATTTATAATTTTTTTATGCATAATATGACATTTTTTTAGATAAATATAAAATATTACTTTAATTTTTCTTTTAAATAGTTATAATAAATAAAATAATACATTTAATATCTTTTCATATATGATATCCTCTATACTTTTAAAAAAATTCTATTTTATATACTTTTTCCATTTTTTTCTTCGCATTTATCTTATTTGAAAATTTTAAAATATTATTCTCATTTGAAATCCTTTTATTTTAGTCTAATATTGTGATTTGGTAAAAAGTTTTTTTAATGTTATGAACTTTAGAAATTCTACTACTTATTTAATACTTAAACCATTTGCATCATTTTTTTGCTAGAATAAAATCTTATTTTTTGATTAATTTAAATTAGTTTGATAGAATATTAATAATATTTAATATTATATTGGTTTCTTTCCGTATTTCACATGAAAAGGAAAAAAAAAGAAAGAACGGAGAGAGTATTTAGTAAGATTGTGATGGTAGTAACTATATGATTGCTGCCAAAACAAAAATAACTATCTGATTAATTTGATTCAATTGTGGAATGATTGAGGATTCATAAATCCACCTGAAATTCTATCCAAAAGTTATGCATACCTTAGCAACTCACATGTGAAATATATTTAAATTATTTTGGTGCTATTGAAAAGGTCGGTGATTTGTACAACATATATTTTAAGAACGACGAGAAGGTACATTTAATCATATTAGGATTATTAGGTATCTCCGATCCAAATACTCGGATGACAATATAATGTATATAGAGGACACAATTCATGGTTAATAACTCAAGCATTTGGCTTAACTTACGGAAATGTGATCAAGTCTTCTCCTAAGTTCAGGATCATATCATAATTTGATGACCATTTTAGGTCTTTTGACGTCTTGATTGTAACTTATCCATTACCTTGAGTGAAGCATTTTACTCTACGTTTAAGCTTTTTTAACATCTTAATAAAACCTTAAGTTGAGATTGCATCAATAAGTGTTTCACTTCTAACTGCTTCGCCTATATAATCACAATAAAAAAGTGATTTTAATGAAAGAAATTAAATGATTTTCTCTTGGTCTTGGTTACCTTATCATTCATCGTCTATGTATTACTACCGTATCTAAGCAAATGAATGGCAAGATATAACACTAAGGGCATGCTTGGATTGAGGGTAATGCATTAAGGGAATAATAAAAGTCAAACCAATGAAAAAGATTAGTAGAAGTGGTTTATGAGGAAAATGTAGTGTTGGTAGTATGATGAAAGAGGAACTAATATCCTCATATGAGGGGTAATAGATACTCTCCACACTCTTAGGATAGTTATTACCACCATAATGAGGATAATAATCAATTTCTCAATTCCTTCTTCTCCTCATACCACTATTATAATATCTTCTTTCTCATTTCATCCCTTTGTCACCACCTTTGTTTACCTTCTTTTATCATTAATTTGACTTTTATTACCCCTTAACTCATCTCTCTCAATCCAAACATGGCCTAAGTATTGTACTAGTAAAGATGCATCACTTGTACTCTGTTGTTTTTAATTATAAAGTAACTTATCTAGAAGTACCCCTCTCTTCTTGAAATTTCTATTGGGCAGGTTCCTTAATATGGGCCAATTGCAGATACACACGTCAGATTACGCAGTATAAAGTGTAAATAAGGATTCTGAAGGCCTTGGCTGGGAATAATGGACATCAAACCTGTTAAAGACCGACAATTTGGTCGTCTCTGATCTCTTGCTGAAATTTTTAACGCTCCATTTAAGCACGTCATTAAAGAATCATAAACACGTCATTAAAGAATCATATGCATGGTATCATCAGTATTCAGTATGTACTTGATGGAGAAAGAGCAGAAGAACCGAAGACTTATCCATGCAAAAAGGGAACCCGGGAGATTTGAGATTTGAGATTTGGTACATTCAAGTACTACGTATAAGAAATTCTACACGAGTACAAAAATATGTGGCTATCAGATATGGAGTACAGATTTTTTTTATGACTCATCATACGGTATGGTGGAAAATTTACCAAATACTTTGTCCCTTAATTTTTACCCAATTTTTATTTTTTGAGTTAAAATTTAAAAAGTTTGTCGGTAAATTTTCATCTTAATATAAATAATAATAAATATAAGTGGAATCTTATTAGATGTATTTTATAATTATAAACTTTTATAATATCAAACTTTCATAATATAAATTTGAGGATAAAATAGTTTTAATAATGTTTTGAATAACTTAAAAAGTCATTTTCTTCCTCTTGAAAGGCTTTCGCACTGTATGGCAGGAGGCCTAGCTTTCCATTTTGACATAGGGAATAGGGCAAAATACTCCCTCTGTCCATCTTTGTTTGCCTCATTTCCATAAAGTCACTTTTTTAATCATCAACCAAAATTGATAATGATAGCTTTTAGAACTAACTTTATTAATTCTACAAAAAATCATAATTTGGTGCTGTCATTACCCACATGCCAAGAGCTGTCCAAAAATTAGGAAGGGCTAAATTTGCCCCCTTTTTCAAATTTCCCACAAAAAAAATTGCCAAAATTTTTAGTGAAGTTTTCCACCATATTCAAATATTTCACCAGCCATAAAGACCCCACAGTAGGGGCCTTATAAAAGCATTCATCATGCATAACCAGAATATCACCCGCCACTCTTTACAAGCATTAAATACACAAAAAAAAATTATACAAGAGTTCAAGATTCCGACTTTAAAAGTTTTCCGTCATTCTCTCAGAGCATAATCATCATCGAGAAATGCTTGAACTGTCTTTTGGGATTCTTTTTCCATCCAACAATGGCCATCCATCAACAAATACAGAGGGTCAGCTAGAACAGTATGGAGAAGAGCTATCCCTCAAATTTTTCAATCAAGACAATGGTAATGACAGATCTCCAGAAGGAATATATACAAAGACATCACTGTCCCAATTAATATAGAGGTCCACAAACCAAGTGGGACAGACAACAGAGCCAAATGAAGACCAAGAACAAACAACAGAGCCAAGTCAAGAACAACAACAGACAACAGGGCCAAGTGAAGCACAAGGACAGACAACAAAGTCAAATGAAGACCAAGAACAAACAACAGAGCCAAGTCAAGACCAAGAACAGACAATAGGGCCAAATGAATCACAAGGACAGACAACACAAAGGGTTCAAGTAGCAAACACAAGCCCACATGGAATTAATCAGACAGCAAAAAGGACAGATATGAATGAGGAACACAGATTCCAGTGCATCACCAATCTACTAGCAAAGAACAGAAATGGAGCCAAGGGGTTACATATCACAAGTTGCCAATACATTTAAATGCAGCAAATGGACCATCCAGAGCTATGGAGAGAAGTAAAAAAGAAACTAGGGCAACAGCAAAGCTTGAAAATCACAAAAAACTTGAGTGGAAAAGTTGGCATAATGGGTATAACCTTCTCTGTTGATCAATTAGAGTCTATTCCATTGAAAAATAGAACAAATATACGTTCTTTAGCAAAGGCATTGAATATAAACAAGAGCACAATCTATAATTTCATCAAGAAAGGAATGATTAGAGGACATTTCAATGCAATGAAGCCAAGTCTCACACCAAAGAACAAGCTACAGAGATTAAACTGATATATGTCACATCTCATTAATGTCAATACTTTGCCAATGTTTGATGACATGTTCAATTATGTTCATGTTGATGAAAAATGGTTTTTTATGTTAAAAACAAGCCAAACATATTACTTATCTCCATATGAATTAGAGCCATATAGACATATAAAGTCTAAGAGATTCATCACTAAAGTCATGTTTCTAACAGCCATTGCAAGACCTAGGTTTTCAGAGGATGGGATGTGTATTTTTGATGGAAAAATTGGTTGTTGGCCTTTTATTGAAGAAATGTCAGCATAGAGAACAAGTGTACACAGGGAGGCAGGAACATTGGAAATAAAGCCAATTAAGAACATCACAAAGGAAGTGATCAAAAAAATGTTCATCAACAAATTGGTACCAGCTATTAAGTGCAAATGGCCATTAGGTGCAAGTGGTAACATCAGGATTCAGCAAGATAATGCCACACCTCACATACTTCAATCTGACATTCATTTCCAAGATGTATCAACAATAGATGGATTTAACATACAATTGGTGTCTCAGCCACCTAACAACCCTGATTTGAATGTGCTAGACTTAGGTTTTTTCAGGGTTATTCAAGCTATACAACATGAACAAGCACCTAAGACAATTCAAGAATTAATTGAAGTTGTGAACCATGCATATGAAGTCTTTGAACCAAGACTCATCAACCATGTATTCTTAACTCTACAACATATAATGGTAGAAGTAATGAAGCAGCATGAAGGCAAAAACTACAAAATACCACATATAGGGAAACAAAGACTAGAGAAATGGGGGAGCTTCCAATTTCAGTTCAAGTTCTAACACCATTGATAGAAGAGTGTTTAACATCATCCATTCGTCAATATTTGAGCATCAATAGACTATACACGGTGACTAAGAATGATACAAATGAAGTAGGCACTAGTGAAGCACATGAAATAGATCATAATATGGTAAATCTGAACATAAACTTATAATTCATGCATGAATTTGTTGTATGTAATTTCTAAACACATAATCATGTCAAATGTTTAAATGGTTTTAGAATTTAAAAACTTTTTGGAAACCATTTGAAGTTTTTGACACTTTTGTAATGTGTTAACCACAACGAGCAATGAATGACATGCTTTGGAATCTGATATCCTCTCAGGTGAATGCTTTTCCTCACATATAACATCAACATGTTCAATTGGACAAAAATGCAAAAAAAACTATACATGCAATGTACTGTTGGTGGCATATGACATCAATAACAAGGCCATTGAACACACATGACTTTACTCTTAGACAGCTCATTCATCATTGAGACTAGATCTCTTAGATTAAAATCTTATTTCACATGTTCATAGTGTGTTGCCTAGGTCATCGCCACCCAATATGCCTCATCAACCATACATGCATTAACAGTATTGTCCTATTGTCCAACTAAACATAATCAATGGTAATAAAGTAACACTCCTTTATCATAGAGGATATAACACAGACCCCAAAACCACATGCACACAACATAAATCCAATCTCAACATGCACATGCACCCTAAAAAATAAATCCACAGACAACAGAGAAATAACTAGCAATGACAGTGGTCTAAATCGCTTAAATCACCTAAAACAGAGTCATTAATGGACAAATACAAAGAATGCATGATTCATGCATGAATGAACAGACCCCAAACATTATCAGTAGGTTGACCAACACTAGAAAGCAGACCCAAAAACAGAACAACATAGACCCAGAACCACCACAAAAGCACCAAAATGACACCACCAGACCAACACAAGAGTAAATTTGATAACAAATACACAAAACCAGCATAAAAGCAACATAGTCCCATCATAAAACCAGGCCAAAACCACCAAAATAACATCATTAGACCTGAAACTCCCCCAACATACCAATAACAGTCTAAATTACATAAAAAAATAGACAAAACCCACAAAACCAACATAAAACCAACACAACACCATCATAAAACCAACCCAAAACCACCAAAATGACACCATCAGACCTGGAATTCCCCCAACAGACTAATAATAGCCTAAATTTCATAATAAAATACATAAAACCAACAAAACCAACATAAAACCAACACAACACAGTCATAAAACCAACCGAAAACAACCAAAATGACCCCACTAGACATGATATTAATCCCACAATCCAACTAAAGCCTAGAATTCATAAGAAAATACACAAAACACTAAAAATAGACACAACACCATCACAAATCCAACCCAAAACCACCAAAATGACCCCACTAGACATGATATTAATCCCACAATCCAACTAAAGCCTAGAAATCATAAAAAATTCACAAAACACTAAAAACAGACACAACACCATCACAAATCCAACCCAAAACCACCAAAATGACCCAACCAGACATGAAATTAATCCCACAATCCAACTAAAGACAAAAATTCATAAGAAAATACACAAAACCTTAAAAACAGACACAACACCATCACAAATCCAACCCAAAACCACCAAAATGACCCCACCATACATGATATTAATCCCACAATCCAACTAAACCCTAGAATTCATAAGAAAATACACAAAACACTAAAAACAGACACAACACCATCACAAATCCAATCCAAAACCACCAAAATGACCCAACCAGACATGAAATTAATCCCACAATCCAACTAAAGCCAAAAATTCATAAGAAAATACACAAAACACTAAAAATAGACACACTACCATCACAAATCCAACCCAAAACCACCAAAATGACCCCACCAAACATGAAATTAAACCCACAATACAACTACAGCCTAAAAAACATAAGAAAATACACAAAACCCTAAAAATAGACACAACACCATCACAAATCCAACCCGAAACCCTAAAATAGACACAACACCATCACAAAACCCTAAAATTCACAAGCCTAAAAACAAACACAACACAGTCATAAAACCAACCGAAAACAACCAAATAATTCAACACCATCACAAAACCCTAAATCAAAAGATAACCCCATCAACACCCCAAATAATTCAAAAAATACATTACTGACCCTAAAACAAGGCACAACATGAGTTAATAACAAAAATGGACATTAACAGAGACAAAATTAGTAAAGGTAGAGGCTTAAATCACCAAAAAACATCTAGACAATGGTAAAATCACCTAAAAGGAGGTAAAAATCACCATAAATCACCATAAATTAGTAAAGACAGAGGCATAAATCACCAAAAATCACCATAAATTAGTAAAGATAGAGGCATAAATTACCAAAAAGCACCAAGAATCAGCAAAAATCATCACGACAAAATTAGTAAAATTAGAGCCCTAAATCCATCAACATAAATCAAATAATCTCGAACAATATTCTCATCAACATAAATTCAACAATCTTTCAACAATAAGAAACAACACATAAATCAACAAAAATAGAGCGAAAATAATATGCATAAGCCACACACAAAAAGCAAAAACCATATTCAAAGAAACAAGATGAAGAGAACTTCACTCAGGCTTCTTGAAATACAGTGGGAAGAGCATTTTTAACATTTCGTGACTGGGTCCCGGTGGTAGCCACTCGGGCTCCTCAACAACAACACCGACGTTGGCGTCCTTAGGTGTTGGTTCTCCTTCATTAGCCTCCGAAGCGTCGAAATTAAGGCCCCTAATAAACTCCACACACCCCCATTCTAATCTCCTCTCAGCCCTCTTCCTCTGCCTCCTTCTATACTCAGGGGTGGACCAAACCTCCTTAGGAGTCTTCGGCACCATCAAATGAGGAGGTGGTTGAAATGGAAGTGGAGTGGTGTGAATTGGTAAGGGTAGAAGGAGGGGAGGAGTCTGAGAAAGTGGAGGAAGAGGACGAACCGAAGTGTTGGGTAATTGAAGTGGAGGAGGACGAATTGGAGATTGGTCAAGAGAGTGCCTCCAGATCTCGTCAGCCATGGCTAACCGAAGGATGAACAAGAAGGAGGCAAACCCTAATTCTCACCCGAGAAGACAAAGAACACCAAACAACACCCAAGTGAAACCCAATAGGCACAAGGACAAAACACACACCAAAATAAAGAGCAACTCGAGACTAGAATTTTGGTGAAGTTTTTTGTGGAGGAAGATGAGTAATAAAGAGTAGATCTAAGGTTTGGTAATGGGTGAGGATCAAAGTCGGTGGAGTGTTCGAGAAGGAGGGAGTGATTAGATTAGGGTTAGGGAGTGAAGGGAAGTGTTAGTGTAGGAGAGAGCTGCCAAATACAAGGTTTAACTAGGCTAAATACTAGCCCAAT
This sequence comes from Dysphania ambrosioides, assembly GCA_026401315.1. NCBI lineage: Eukaryota > Viridiplantae > Streptophyta > Magnoliopsida > Caryophyllales > Amaranthaceae > Dysphania > Dysphania ambrosioides. Next base: position 19,371,587 of record CM048671.1, on the reverse strand, counting down.
GTTACCACATAAGGAAATGAAGCAAACAAACACGGACATCCGAAACAAGAAAATGGGGCAAACAAAGATGGACAAAGGGAGTAGTACACGCCCTTACCACCGTTAAGCAAATCGTCCTTCAGAAAATTGGAGTTAGTGTAATTAATTTATATTATATGTTAAGGAAGTATAAGACATACCGTACCACATATTCACATATTACTAGGTAACTCGTGGACATGCATGTATTGTGCTTCCCTAGATTATGATGATAAGAGTACAAGACACCGAGCTAAGCTATATTTTTTCTGCTTTATTAAGCACTCCGTACTGTATTGCCATAACTCTTCAGAGTAACAGGTGGTTTATTGTGTTTTTTTTTTTTGTTTCTTTTCTCTTTGTATTTTAGTAGTGGAATACGGAGTAGTTTGTATTTTATAACTTTTGCAATATGGTATAATGTCTTTCCAAGTTTACTACTAATTTAATTGGTTAGTTTTTATTTTTAAAAATGCATTTAAAATGGGATCGAATCTCATTTATATTATTTATTATTTGTGAGTTATGGAATTAACAAATAACGTACAAGTCAACAATTGATTGTAAGGTCATTGAATATATCTCAATATATTCTGTTGTATATAAGTTCTTATCTTTGTTAAGTGTATAATTAGCCTATAGTTAGCCCTTAATTATAGCAAATCAATTGATATGCTTAGCCTAACCTTACGCTTATCCTCTTGTATATAAGTCAAGGATGCTTAATGAATTATTCAAGGAAAATACCTCTTTCACTTTTAAAAATAAAATTACAATGTATGAAGAATTTTTTATGCGTGGTCCTTGAGTGCACTCTATTTCCACCTTCTACTTTTCATTTAATAAAATATACTCAATTTCATTGGTTTTGTTGCATTATTTATAGCTTTGTAGGTAGAACTCGCATACTAATTGCTATATGCAAGAACTACATTACTCGGGCACCTAAATCTTCTACATATGGTACAATGTATAATCTGTAGTATACAAGCTTAGTTTTGATATAGTCCAGTCCATTTAGAATTAAGGTTAACAAGACACTGGCTGGCCCGATATATGGGCACCTCAAGCTAGTGAAAAAAATAAAATTTGATGGTGCGTGTGAAACTTGTCTTTGCTGATTAACACCACCCCTTAATCGACCTTTGTCTGACCCTACGATAAAAGATATTACTCTGTTTCCAAAAAAAAAATTGCCCAATTTTGACTATAAATTTTTCATAAAAAATAGTCCAAGGGAACAATATTTAAGGACATATGGATTGTCCAATTTTGACTATAAAGTTTTTATAAAAAATAATGGAAGGTGACAATATTTGAGGACATATCAGATTAGATTTCGTATGTTATAATGTTCCATGCACATTCCTTTATGACAAAAGACTGCACTTCTGCTGTAGTAGACATATTATATTGAGGTGTGAAGATAAAGAGATGATGGTGGTTCAGGATAGGGAAAGAATTTGTACCTCAAAAGAGGGGACTTGACAAATCCTCAAGCCATCACGCACTATGAAATATGAATAAAGGTTTTCTTTTCTCTTCACCCCTTAATACTTCTACTTTAGTCTTGAATTTTGATCAATTTCATAGAGCCAAGGCTAAAGCCGCGTATACAGCATTTCAGCAGTCTCTGTGAAGGTTTTCCTTCTTCAACCCATAAAGTTTTCTATATACGATCGCCAGTCGCCACTGAGTGTATAATTACCCCCGCACGATTGACGTTGCACCTTTTTAATCATGATACATCATTGCTAATTTCATGCAACTTTTGTGCAGAAACGTTAATTGGATTGAGTCACAGCTGGGATAAGTCACATGCAAAACAGGCTAGGCTAGGCTGGACAAAAAAAGATGCAAAACGGATTGAGTCAGATTGGGCCAAAGAATATACAAAACGGGACAGTCGGATCGGCCCGTCTAAAGAGAGTATTATTTTATCTATAGAGGGTGATAGTTTAACTGTATCATTTTCAATCTTTGACAGTATACCATGGCAAATAGTATGTGAAAATCTGTAATTACATGAGGCTATATCACTTCTAATCTTTGGTAGTGTACCAACAAATAGTAAGTGAAAATCTGTCATTACATGATAGTGTTTAAAAGTTTTGGAAACTATTGGCTCATTATTGACCTGACTTGACCCATTAAAGACCCAATAAAATATGACCTTTTAAAATATCAACTCATTAACCTCATAATTGATTTCGTCCTTCTACAAATGGATCGGTCAAGGACCCTTAATGGAATCTCTCTCATTTGAACAGGTCTATATACACTCCCATTTGACTTCATTGCGCCCAATAGTGGTGTCACCTACAAAATACAAAAATTCATAATCCATGCCTATGCTTTTTCACATTAGGTGCATGCTTTATCTATAGTATAATGTTCCATCCTAACTATTCCGTATGATTATGTACTTATATTTTTGAAGATCGTGACAAATGATTGGTCAAATGATCTATAGACTTGAAAAGAATTGAAAAGCAAATTTAGCAAGAATATGCATATAGCATATGTTCAACATGTCCAGCATCTGTTAGTGAGGATTATACAGGAATAATATAAAGTCATGGCCATAGAATCTCTCTATTTTTCATAGATTCAAAATTCATGATGACTTCTGACCCATATGCTTATTGTAACGGCAAACAAGTCGCAGCTTATCAACCAACGATAAATGGAATATCAAATAGGAAGTGCAATTGCTTTTGTTGTAAAGTGATGCTCCCACTCACCCATATATTCATTCGCTAATTCAGCCTTTGCCTTCTGAGTCTGTGTTCATATTTCATATACATTTAATTTTCTAGAAAGATGCCAAAAAAATTATGTAGTGGTACTTTCTATATTATTCTTCCACTTCTAGAACAATCAATGGAGAAATTAAACATCCAAGTTAGTAATGAATTATTACCATATACTGCTACTTATTATTTAAATCTCACGAAATTCAAGTGTGTGATCTTTGAAAATCAATACAATATACCTAAAGGTATACTGGTAAAAATTACACAAGGATAAGAATAGATTAGTCTTAAAAATTAGATTTGAAACAATGTTTTGGTGTCATGTTTTAGGTCTCCTAGTTTGTGTCATATACCTTGAGATGATGGAATGTCATTGCCCATAAATACTTAATCTCGCTCATTTAGTGCCTTTTGATGTGGAACGAATTTGGGAGAAATATTGCCTGTGTGCAGTGATACGTCATAATTCTATTATATTTTAAACTCATAATAGGATGCATTTTAGTGTACTTTTAATTTAGAACATTTAAAGCTAATATTGCATAGTTTTGACCTATCTTAATTCCAATGTCACTTTCATGGGTTGTTTAATATTTTCATATGATTATCATTTGTTTTAGGCACCTATTAAAGGATAAGAGGGTCTTGACTCAATGATGAGGATTCAAAGGATATATCATAGTCCCATGGCACTTTGGAGTCAAGGAATATGTAAAGCGAATATAAGTTGCTCAAATCCTAATAATGCTTTAATCTTTTGAACATATCTCAAGATATACACATTATATTTATGTGATCCTAATTAGGTTGAAAGTAGACTCAAAGGATTTTTTAGCATATCATATGCCTCAAATAAATGTCAGGAAATAAAATTATGATCGATTGAGCATGTACATCAGTCAGGTGACATGTTCATTCTATATAGAGGCACATCCCTGCCTCGTATTTTTCTTGTTCCTGCGAGCTTCTATTTGCAGAGTAAAAGAGGCATGGGTGTGTCGGTATTGCATACATCCATGCCATATTGAGTTGGCCTAATTTTTTTTTTATTGTTTCTTTATTTTAGCTTAGTTTTTTTTTAGAGTTAGTATATATATTATTTATCTTTATTATCAAGGGAGATATACCGTTATCACTCTACACTTCAATACTTTGGGATAGAACTTTGTTTTCTTTAAGATTTGATTTAAGATTCTTAAAATCAGTTCAAGTATTGTCTTTTGTTTTTTCTTTTCCTTTTTGTAGGACCAAGGGGTATATCAACGATACCCACAATCTAAATAATAATTTCACCAAACCAAATAATTACGCACAAAATCAATTATGGACAACATATAAATAATATAATGCACAAGATAAAGTAATGACACATGATTTTTACGTGGAAATTCCCTTCGATGTGAAGAGAAAAAACCACAGGACATATAAGGAGTTCACACTTTCTTCTTCTCTTATTATGATAAAATTGAGGGTAAAATGAATCTAATACAGCTCACAACAACTCATAACCCACCAACAAGTTCATATTTAAGATATCAACAAGAAAAGGAGAAGGTGAAGAAATCACCAAAAATAGAGGGTTTTATTCAGATGTAATATATGACAAATCAAGGCTCAAACAAACAATCCAACCACCTCTCTAACTTCTCTTGTGTCTTTTTTTTATTTTTGTGCGTCTCTCTCTCTCACACACACACACATATATACACATACACACACACTTGACTCACACACGCACACACACTTGAGTCAATATATATTGAGAGATTCAAGCTTGGCTAGACACTCACTAGCTTAGCTTGGTCTGCGCCCTCACAAGCTTGGCTTGCTCTCTTTTACTTCTCTTATCATGCACACATTTCACTTGGCATGCATAGCTTCTTTTGGCCTACTCTCTCACTAGCTTGGTCTACCTAGCTGTTGTCCCTTAATATTCTCACATGGAGTATAACACACGCATCAACCAAACTTATGAGAGAAGCCTCAAGGGGCTGGACTTATAATAAGTATTTATTTTTCACCCACTTACTTAGCATGTTATGTTATCATTTTTTACAAACTAAATCCGCAAATGACATGGTGATCCCAACCACATAATAATTTATGAACGGCTAAATAAAGCCCGCAAATATTCAAATAAAGCCCACAAATATAACACAATTTGACAATTTTTCTATTTTTCTCATTTTCTCTATATTTCCTCAACCGAGCTACATAAACCTTCCAAACTCTAACGAATCATGCTTTAGTATTCGAAATCGTCGGAGAACACCGGGGAGCCCCCAAATGGCTTCTGGAATGTACGCCACCATCATGGTAGTGGCATCCAAACCAGATGTCAGTACCATGGTGGTGGCTTCTAGTCCAGACGCCTCCCCTATGGTGGTGGTGTCTGGTTTAGACGCCCCCCTAATTATTTTATTTTTAATTTTTTTTTTGGTTTCAATGAATATGCGGCGGGTTCATTAAGAATTTATCAATATAAAAATGTATTCCTTTTCTATATCTTATATCTATAGTATTTTTAACTAGGGTGGATTTATCTATCATTTCAAAAAGGTTTGGAATCTTGGGTTACTAATTGGTGGAATACTAAGTAATTTAAAACTTTTTTGACTGATATTCAAGAATAAAAATCTTTTCGATAAATTCATTGAATTAGAGGAGATACGCTTGTTGGATGAAAGGATAAAGGAATACCTAGAAACACATCTACAAAAGCTTTGTATAGGAATCCAGAATGAAACAATTCAATTGATAAAGATGCACAATGAGGATTGTATCCATATGATTTGACAATTCTCGACCAATTTAATCTGTTTCCTTATTTTAGGCGGTTATTCTATTATGAGAAATAGAGAACATAGTCTTCTCAAGTCTTGGGGTTCAAGAATCGCTATTTAACTTAAGCGACACAATAAAAGCTTTATCGATTCTTTTAGTAACCGATTTATGTATAGGATTTCATTCACCTTAGGGTTGGAAACTACTAATTAGCTCTATCTACAAAGATTTAGGATTTGTTCATAATGATCAAATTATAGCGAGTCTTGTTTCCTATTTTCCAGTCATTCTAGATACAATTTTAAAATATTGGATTTTCCACTCTTTAAATCGTGTATACCTACCGCTCGTAGTGATTTATCAATCACTGAATGAATGATAAGAAGAAAAAGGGTAAAATGATATAAATCCAATTTGAATTTTGAATTTGAATGCTTGTTACTTTGTACATGATCAAAGCATTACAGAACAAATTTTACTCCCTTCTACCCATATAAGGCGAGGAGTTTCTCCTATATTCAAATAAGATAAAGGCCCAGCAAAAATTATAACTAACAGCATAAATGCGGATCACATTTGTCATATTGTTTTCAAACGTGTTCATTCAATTGCACAATAAAAATATAAAAGCAATCCACTAATCCTATACTATGTCATTCAGACTAATGTAATGAATAGTCTTAAACCATCTAGGACGAGAAACTAATATAATGAATAGTCTTAATGAACCCGCTGAGTTTTCATCAAAACCAAAAAAAAATAAAATATAAAATAATTAGGATGGCGTCCAAACCAAACACCACTAGGGATGGCAACGGACCGGATCTGGACCGGGTCCTTATAGATCCAGATCCAGATCCGTTTTCAAGGATGGATCCAGATCCAGATCCACTGGGTATGAAAAGTAAGGATCCAGATCCAGATCCAACGGATCCGGGTCCAAAACGGATCTTGTATATTTAGGTGTATTTACCTCCATAAGGGATAGTTTGGGCGGAAAGACTTTTTGTGCTATTATATTATTGTCAATAATACTCCGTAACTAGAAAAATGAATTTGTAATTGAAATTATGGACTTTATTATACACATTAGAACATTTGCCTAGACATTAATGAGAAAAGAACTTTATTTTTCAGATTGAATTATAAAGCAAATTATAGTATTTCAAATTAGACAAATTAAAAAAATATTATCAAAATCAATTTTTGATTCTTTTTTAATAGATACCCAAATAGGCCTAATTTGAATACTTCTTACTAGTGGTCGAACTTTACCTCACTATCATTCTCTCCTTTCTTTGTTGGTTACTAGTTTGTAAATATATTAGTATCATGAAAAATATTTCAAGACGGGTTCAAAACGGGTATTATGGTTAGACCCATACCCGGATCCGTTTTTCAGTCATAGGACCTGGATCCGACCCGGATCCGTCGGGTCTAAATTTTGAAGACCCATATCCGTAAAAACGGATATGGATCCACGGATCCGGGTCGGGTCCAATACCCGTTGCCATCCCTAGACACCACCACAGTGGTGGCGTCCGGTTTGGATGTCACCCATTTTTCCGGCGATTTACCGGATATTCGATGGCGACGATGGCTTTCCGGTGTTTCTCGGTGATTCCAAATACCGAAGTATGATTTCGTTAGGGTTTAGGAGGTTTTTGTAGCTCGGTTGAGGAAATACAAAAAAAAAGAGAGAAAAAGGGCAAAATTGTCAAATTGCGTTATATTTGTGGGCTTTAGTTGGATATTTACGGGTTTCATTTAGTAACACCCAATAATTTTTGTTATTGGGCTCTTTAGAGTAGCTAATACAAGTTGTCATGGATCAAAATGAAGTGTTTTTCACGCACTGTTCAGTTTAATGCATGCAATGTGGTTTGGTACCGATTTTATGTTGACTGACCGAGTTATTTAATTAGTTAGTGTGGTGTTGGCCTACTAGTTAAATTGGAAGTAATTGTGTATTTGGCAACACTAACCAAGATGGACCTGAAACTAACAGGTTATGCTTAATCTTAGTGGGATTTAAACATAACCGAATGCCTGTTTTTTAAAACTTTGTGAACGATGTAGCAAGGAAACATGGACTTCAAATTGCCAAGACTTGCTGGAATGGATGCTGAAAGACGGTTATTCTAAAGATCCAAGCTCACTAGCCTTCTCATAAAACCAATCTCTACAGGAAACTTTCCTGTGAAGTTACTCTTACATAATTCCCTGCCTAAGAGGATCCTTTCATGTCTATGATATAAGATATGATCCAGTACGGAACATAAAAGTATGCAACTGTCCAGCTGTCCTGCATATATTAAAGTCCCTTGCAAAAAGAGGACAGAAAATTGAAGGAACGAGAGCTCACTGGTACTGAAGAGTGGTCAAGTTTCCCAGAGAAGGTTGAAGAGTCCCTGACAGTCCAGCATTGTCAAGATCCCTTCAATATTTTACAAACATTATCAGTTACTGTCATCAAAATATAGAATATCTACATAGGAGAGACTATTTAAGGTTACCAATTGGACTAGTTCAGTATTTCTGGGGTGGATATATAGAAAACCATTGAAAAAGTTTTCACATTATTTTATGCAACTAAGCAAGTGTAACTTACACCTTTACGACACGATTATAGTTGTTGCAAGTGGTAGAAACCAAGCGCATGGATTGGGCTAAGTCACATCCCAACTTTGGAGCACAGTGTTGGGGTCATTGACCATTATCCTGAATTCATGAAGCGCGTTCACTGTTCAAATAAATCCTTGCAACCAGCTTAACTTATTGTTGGGTTGTTCATCCCAAGTCCCACGTGAAAAGATTATGGAAGTTAAGAGCTCGTTATATGCCTATATGAGTCCTTTTGAAAAGGTGCTCAAAAACAGATTCGAGCGGACTAGCCCCAAAGCGAACAATATTATACTAATGTGGAGTGGAGTGTGCGTGTGAGTGGGTGACCCAAGCCCCAACACTTATATTATCAGAAAGCTCTTAAGCTAGGTAAGAGAAGAATTGCACTAGAGATACCATCAACGTTGCCATAAGCAGGTAAAATAGCAAAGAAGAAGATGAGTAGGAGTGCAGTGCGGAAACCCATCTAGCAACTTGAGGTCAAGGACCACTGTATTCTTAAACCGTAATTTATTTTGTAGCGAGGATCTCTTAATCTCAATCGGTTTGATTCCACTAAACGTTTGTAAAAAAAATAAAAAAAAAAGATGTTAAGGTGTTTCTTGTCCGACCCGCAAGGCCCTTAAGGCACAAAGGTAGAGGCATGTGGTTCGAAAATCTCATCATGTTCTTGCAGGTACATTCATGACCCACACAGTGTATCATTGTCACTACTCAGCTCGCAAGATGATCGTGGTGAAGACGGCCGAAGAAGCTCCAAACTTAAAGGGAAATCAAGCTTATAGGGAGAAGGTTATGTTGTGTATTAGGATATCAATATTGTTTATTATGTTGTTAGGCTGATAACTGTTAATGCCCACCAAATGGGCGTTATGGCAAGATTAAGGGGATTCCAATTATCTTTGTAGGTTTCTCTTTGTGACTGACAAAAAAAAATGCCTACAGTAAAGGGATAACATTCCGATCCTGTCATTTCCATACTTTTAATCTGTAATCTTAAACAGCAAAATTTTATAAATCACAAGGTACATTGAACTAAAAACCAGAGTCGTATTTAGTCAGGTGAATATTATAAAAAACTTCTAGTCAGTAGTCAGTGAACTCCCAGATTCTCAATGGTTAATAGTTTTGGGTCAGTATGTGTACTCACAAGACTTACAGATTGCCCCACGCAACAAGCTGGAGGATCTCAGATGGGTATATCACCAATTAAAGCTTTACTATGTAGTCTCCTGAACATAGGCCACGCATTAGCATTAACACATATCATGGACTCCGTTTTGCTCGGGGATAGGACTGGCGAGACATGTACAGATGGCTTATAACAGACAAGGTTTATAGTCAGAGATACTAACAGGTATCGCAAGTACACCAAATTGCCAAGAGTTGTTGGAATGATTAGTGAAAGTTGGTTAATGTAAAGATCCAAGTTCACCAGACTTGTGAAATTACCAAACTCGTGGGAAATTACTCTTGTGAGGTTGTTTCCATGCACTTCCCTACCAAATCAGTCCGTAAATTACATTAAATTTTATCAAGATCTTAAGAGACTGCTCAGAATAGAGTGTTTAGAGCTTACTAGTGCTGAAGATTAGACAAGTGAGCCAGAGAAGGTGAAAGGGTCCCGGATAATCCAGCATTAAGTCCCTTCAAAAGTTTATGTGATAAATTAGTTTCAAGATTTCAACTTTCGACTTTCAACTATCCTAAGTATAATAATAGTATCAGATTAACCATAGCCTCTAGGCAGTGCACATAAGACTAAATTTTCTACCACTGCTACTTTTGTTTAGTGGAACTTTCTGGAATTGGTTGACAAAAGCAATACTTGAGATTATGCTGGATTAACATACACTCTAGCGACACTGTTATCTCCGCTCCAGGTAATATGGAACCAAGTGCATGGATTGACCAAGGTTGGATCCCAGCATACTTCATTCTCTCGTCAATTGATTTTCAATCTCTCTATAGGAACACCCATTTGTCTAAGTCTAGAGCACAAAAACTTCTACACATACGAATTAGCTTCAATCCTCTTTAAATGAGTCACTGACATGTGCAATCTGCATGTGCTTGTGTCTTATAACAGGACTCGAAGACAGCGAGGGTTTGATAACTTGTTTAATTATTAAATTGCTAGCATAAATTAATATTGCATTCTATACAAATCTCTGCCCTTGTTTGATCAATCAAATTCTTTGACTTAGACTTCAAGAGAAGTGGGGAGAACCAAGCCAGCAAGTACCAAGTCTAAGTCTACATTGTAAACCACATGATCTGATGAGCACAGAACAGCTATTCGGCAACATCTCTTTCGATGAGAAACTCAAAGAAAGATTGGAGGAGCCAATACAAAGACCTAATACAGGACAAGCATGAATCTCTGCCGTCTGTCTATTGTATAAAATATTTCTATCTGTCAGCTATTTGTTTAATATGACATTCCACAGCCGCGAATCATTTTGGCAGCTAATTGTTTACACAATCCACACCAATTTAATGATTTCCAGTTAAATACTCGTAGAAGAATCATTCAAGCCAGGTTCTCAAAAGACAATGTAATTTAAGGCTCAAAACAGATGCAAAAGTTCAGTTCATATCACAAGGCTAGTTCTTTTATCTTGCCCACACTGCCTCTGACATCAAGGGAATACATCCCGAATTTTCCAACTTATGCTTACTTATAATTAGAATCTTGTTTGACCAGAAATTCTTCAAACATGCTTGACTGCAGTCATAGCACAGCATCATGCCTTTGTCTTCAGCAACACTGGGGTAAAAGGCTATATATGTTTCAAAGACAGACTGTAACTGTCCAAAATTCCTGAAAACTTGGCGTGTTTTCCGCTTGTAATGCAGCAGCCAAGTGCTTGAATGTCTAAAAATGAAGTACAGAAACACTGAACTTCCATATGAATAGGCAATCATTACATCATTGACATGAGAAAGAGGCACAGAGCTAACTGCTGTGATCAAAACCTGTTCTTCAAAAAGCAACAAAATTATAAAATTTCAACTGCTGGTTGATAGCAGTGACTTCTTTCATTCTTTTTTCTCTGATTTTGGGTATGGGAGTTACAAGAACAAATCACATCTAAACATCACAGGTCTAAACTAGGAGCAATCGAGGGAATGTAGTAAACAAAACTGATTCAAAAGGGGGAAAAGAATCTCCTCTGCAGATTCAAAAATATTTACAGTGTGACTGAGTCAATCAGATGGGACATCATTGATCTTCACAAAACGTCCTTTCACTCTCTTTCTTGTATCAGCCCTTGCCTTCCTAGACTCATACCGTATGTGCTTCTCATATCTATCCATCCATTCAAGAACAAGAGATATTAGATGCACAAACAACCAAAACCAAAAGTCTACAAAGTGGAAAGGCAAACATGTACATAAGTCTACCTTCGTGTCTTCTTCTTCTCCTTGTAACGTTGCATGGCGTTGCCTCTATTTTGTGCTAGCATTCCCATGTCACTTTCTGTTCTGGCTGCAGTCAGCGCATTCTCGCCTCCAAGAAAAACAGATTGTTCCATAAAATGAAGATCTGTGGAGCCAACACTTTTGGGTTTACCAAAAAATGAACCCGAAGATGGCCTGATTATAGGCATGTTGTTGCTCTCCGTTGTTGCTGGACCCTGGCTTGCTGCTGAATTTTGCATGCTATTCTGTTGGCACAATTGCAGAGACATATCAGTTATACAAGCATATTGCTAATAGTCCAGAAAAAGGCGGAATTTCCTAAAACACTTCCAAGGAGTACATGATCGCAAAAATAAAAATCAGAACTGCAGGAAGGATAATATTTTTTTTTTTAAATGTGGCATAAAATTATATGAATGCAGCGACTTCGAAATGATTATGCAATGAACTTAACAGCTGCATTCCAGAAGGGGATGACATACATTAAAAATTAGTATATCATCCTGCGTGTTGGAGCAATTCATGCCATACATCTCCCCTGAGACCTTAGAACTTGCCAAACCAGTTTCCTGGGGAAGTGAGCCGTAGCTGTTGTCCACGAAACCTTCACCGCTTTTAGGGTAGCCAACATTTAACCGTCCGGATTCTTCGTGATTCCTCATCCTTCCTGTGTTGAAATCCCATATCTGCAGAATGAAAATGCAAGTTATTCACTGGTACAAATGAGTAATAGCTATATACTTTGCACGCATTCAGGTAATAAGCAAAAGAGGCGCATTCTCAACGAATTCTGGAATACAACTTATGATCAACAAATTCAAACTAACCAAACTCATTTTAAATAAATGGTATAATACAAAGTCTAATCATAAGTAGACTTGTCCATTGGGAAAAACGGGTAAAACGTGCCGAATTGGGCGGGATCGGGCCGAATCGGGTCGGGACGTTAAAAGAGAATATAGTTTTTATCTATAAAGGGGTGATAGTTTACATGTATCAACCCATTAAAGACCCAATAAAATATAACCTTTTAAGAGACCGACTCATTAGGCCTATTATTGATTAGACCCTTATACAAATAGACCGCTCATTTGAACAGGTTTAATCATAAGCTACTGCAACATTAGGAAAGGTGACAACTTTCTTTAGACATCCTAAATTAACATATACTTTGTATGTGAATATTTATTTCAGATGATCATACTACTTGAAGAGTGTAAGATAAAAAAAAAAATGGTGCAACTTAAAATATATGGAGTATAATTTTGCCTTCTTAAATCACATAGTAAGATGGGTGATTGAGTTACTAAACACTTGCCTAGTCTAGTTCAACTCTGCCATTCAACAGGCATACGAAAGGTACATAGCATCAGGTCATATGATGGAAATGGAAAGACCAGTGCATAAAAGATTCTATATATATTGAAATAACCAACATATACCTCACTTTAATGGTAGTATTTAAAAGATGCATAACAAAAAGTAAGCCTACAGATCATAATTTAATACCATGCTTACTCAATCAGGTAAGGAAATCATTGTTTTAAGTAAAACCTTCAGAGTGCAAAATCATCTTTACTAATTCAGGTAAGCATTCCAAATGAGGCAAGCAGCACAACTCTCTATTTAATTGAATTGAATAAAATCAAGCTCACTTTATAATTAAAAACATAAATGATAAGAAAGTAAATACAATAAACAAACCTGAATAGGAGGATTGGTAGGACTTGAATCCTGCATCCCATTTCCTGCAGCAGGACCATCATCATCATTATTATTATTACCACTAGCGGTCAACCCCATGAAAGATGAGAAATTCACTTCTTCCTGCTGCTGCTGCTGTTGTTGGCGTTGAAACAGGAATGATGGGTTTGGACTAATAAGACTACGACTCGTATCAGTATTGCGTGATCCCAAAATGTGATCATGATCATCATTAGCAACCACTGGAACAAGCAGATGATCAGTCTCCTCCTCATCATCATCGCCACCTGTAAAGGAGTCCCTGCACCTCCTCTGAAGCTGCAACAGCTGCTTCATCACTGCCTGCTGCTTATTATTATTATTATTATTATTATTATTATTATTATTATTATTATTATTATTATTATTATTATTATTATTGTTATTGTTATCTTTGTTATTATTATAACATAATAATGGCTTCTTAACCAAGCCAGCAGTGACCAACCCTGGATCATCATTCGCGTTGTCATCAAACCACCAAGGGAAGTTACGCCCCACATTGTGATGAGCTGGTACCATCAGTTCCGACCAAGGATCGACGAGGAGATCGTCACCGTCGATGTAGAGGAGGGCCTCATGATGATCAAGGGAGGTGGGTTTGTTGTTGGGCTTCCTGGGGACGAGATCAATGCCGAGGAAGGAGGAGAGATCGGAGGCGGTGGGGCAGCCGGAGAATCCTTCAATGGCGGTGGTGCGATCGTGGAGGACGGTGGACTGGTGGAGATCCCAGTCGCAGTCCTGGCAGAAGAGGAGGCCGTGGGAAAAGCATCTGACAGAGGCGGGATGGGAACCACAGGAGTCGCAGAGGAGGTTGCGGACGTGCTTCTTGGAGAGCGTGTTGGCGGAGTGGACGTGCTGGTCGCATAACAGGCATAGCTTGGCAAAGTCAGCTCGGCAGTAAAGTACAGCTGTTTGTTGGTCGCAGAAATCACAAAGATTGTTGTAGTTATTTGTTGTTTGAGTTTTTGTGTTTGTTGTTACACACATTCTTCCTCCTCCTCCTACTTTTGCTGGTGTTCCCATTTTTGTAAGAGAAATTTGAAGGGAAAAATATAAAAAGATGAGATTTTTGGAGAGGTTGAAGAGATGGTACAGTACAGTGGGATGTGGGGAAGAGAAAGAGAAAGAGAAAGAGAAGGAAGGAGGACGAAAAAGAGAGCGGTTTAGGGATAAATAGGTGAGATTATACAGAATTACTTATTTGGGTATAATAAAAATTATTTAAAAAGGGAAAGGGGAGAAGTATCTAGAAAAAAGATATCTGATTTACTGTCCTTTTGGGTGCTGATCTGGATTGCCTGTGGACTGATGCTATGTCATATTACTATGTACTTTCTTATTACACCAGCTAAAGTAAATTTTTTAAATATTTAATTTTTATAATTTTTTGACTTGAAAACGGCTAAAAGTGTGACAAACCAGAGAGTAATTCAATAGTTATTGTTAGATTATTATAGATTATTACTTTTAGAAAATGATTAGAGTACATGAAATCAAAATGAAAAATTTAGTTCAAAATTTGTACAGTAACGGCGTTATACACTTGTACAATGTTAGTATGGTCAATGGGTGATTGGGTGTAAGAGAAATTTGTTTGTATATTCAACGTTAAATTCATGTATATATCTCTATTCGTAGAAAATAATTTAATTGCTTGGTTTATATAATTATTCGTGACGGAAGCGATTACTGATAATGAATTATGTGCTTGGATAGTATTTTCGTTGGTTTGTTAATTGATTGCAACTATTGATGATGTAATTTGCTTGGGTTTGTTAATTGATTGCAGCTATTGATGAAGTAATTTGCTTCGATTTTTATATGATGTAACTTTCTTTTGTTAATGCACGCCTCGAGCTCAATTTTACTTTTTCTCTTCTAAATCACCCCCACACACCCTACAATTGTTCAATATCCTGCCAACAACCCCTATAATTTCGTACAAAGCACCCCACAAATTGTGAACCCCTGTTGTTGTCACCCATTACAACATTGCTAAACAAGGCCATGTTCTTTCACTATTGAAGTTCTGTTGTTAATTGTCTCTCAACATATGCATTAGGTCGATTCTCCCTCCAATGAAGCCCCATCTTTGTCTCGCTCTCTCACTAATGAAGCTCCTAATTAGTCTTATCCTCTTAATGCGGACTACTTCTTTTGCTCGTTGCTTATCAATCTTTGTACCGGCTAGCTTGATCAAGATTTGTCAATTTCTTTAGAATTTTCTAAACATAGTTGTAATACCCCATATTTTACACATTATATTAAGAATATTTTATAACAAAATAAATTTTGGCACCAATTATAATTATGGACCGTCATTTATATATTTATTTTATAATTTTATTAAGAAAATTATTTAATTTTATAAATAAATATTTAATTCCTCAATTATTTCATTAAATTCCCAAAAATCTCTCTAAAATATCCAAAGTATCCTTTTTTATTTTAGAATATTCTAAAAGCTTTTAAAATATTATTCTTAATAAAAAAAAATTAGTATAATATATTATAAAGATTATTTTTCAATTTAAAATGGATAATGTTAAAAAATCAAATATATTTACCAAAGAAAGAAAAAATACATTAAAAAAATAAAAATTTTGACCATATCTAATCATGGCCAATTTCCATGATTAGAATTTTAAAAAAATTATTATTATATATATTTAATCCTAATTTAAAGGATAGTTTTAGTTAAAAAGATAGTTTTAATTTAAAAATAATAGATAAAATATATATATTATATAATAAATTCTATCATTATCCTATCCTTATTCTATGATTCATATTTCTAAGAAAAAAATTATTATTATAAAATTTTATCTTTTTAACTAATTCTAATTGGTTTGTTTTGAATTGAATAATTTTAATTGGTTAAAATAATTAATAATTTAATTATTTTATAAATAAAAGATTTTTCTGAAAATTTGAAGGATAATTATCATTTTAAATTTATATTTATCTTTTAGTATTTTAAAATTCTAAAATTTATCCTAATTTCTACTATAAATAGACCTTTTCTACTTCTCTTAAACTTTCTCCCTCTCTCACAAGTCACGCTCTGCATCTCTTCGGCCATCTTGTGCCACCAACAACCACCAGCCTCCGTGAACATCCTCTTTCCGTAATTATTTAATTGTTTTATTTTTTTGCAAAGTGTTTAATTCTTAAAACTATTTCTAAACTTAATTAAAGTTTCAATATTATGTGCATAATTATTGTGTTGCATTGTGTTGATTAGTTCATTTTGAATTGGTAGGAGGATCAACTTAAAGTTTAGTAAAGAGTTGCTAGAAAGTACTAGAATTTAAGGTACGTATATGTGTTAAATCTTTTTATGTGCAATTGAATATTTTATTTTGTGAATTATATTGTGCTAAGATATTTTTAAATATATGTTTATATATGGTTATTTATTTGAAATTTCGATAACAAAAAAAAAGGGTGATATACATTTACCTTATTTTATTTAATATGTATCATGTTTCAAAAGGGTCGGATGGCATTTGAGATTTAATAATTTTCAATGAGCTTTAATAATTAAAGCAAGATATTTGTATTTAAAGGAGTTATAAAAGGAGAGTTATATTATTATTATGATACATTACCGCTTGATTTCATAATCAAGAAGGATTCATGCTTCAAAGTCCACTTATTGGCAAATTAAAGGAAACTCTAAGGATAGATCCGTGATATGATAACTAACTTGTGGAGTGTGCACACTTAGGATCAAGGAGGGTATATACGAAGAGAAAATTGTTTTTATTAATGGCTATAATAATTCCATTTATATTGGATTATTATAAAAGAAGGTTTTAAGTTTATTGACTTATAAAAAGGAATGTTCAAAATAAAGTAATTTAAAATTCAAAGTATTTCTTTTAGCATTTATATGTACACAGTGTTTTTTTACACTGACACGTATTTTTCTATTTGTTTTTTTTTATCACCCTACTTATCATTTATGGTGAGTAGGTTTATAGGAATATATGTGCATGGGAGCATTACATCAAAGGGCACATACTAGTTAGGAGTGTTCATAATTTCTCTTATTCAACTTTTGTACCTTTGGATAATCAAATTCTTTTTGATAAATAAATCGAGTTTTCTTTCGTTGTAATATAGTAATTAGTTAGCACAGCCGAAGCGTGGTGACACGTGGCGGTAATACCCCTAAGTTACTAAAATTAATATCATTATCATTATTTTGTTAGTAATTTAGGGGTGTTACACTAGTAATAGAGATTCGAATTTTGAAGATATAGCCAATACTTAATTAGAGAAGTTGAAAACATGAACTTAGACTCAAAATGAGCCTACACAAACATCTCAAATCAATTACAGCTTTGTAATTTACATTTTACTATTTAAGAAATGTTTGTTGGACTATGTTTGTTTATTGATTTATGATTGAGGAGGATGAGAATGTTTTTTTCGGTGCTAATTGAAAGATTAATGTTGTAGAGCATAAGTTGATAATGAAATTAGGTTTGAAACCATAATATAATTTGTGGAGATAGTCCAATTATAAGGAAAACTCTGTCAAAATTTCTTAGGGTCGGAAAGTGTTGTCATAAGGTCATTGTGTTTACTATCAAAGTTGTGTCAACTTGTTTCAATTTTTGCTCCTTACAATGTTTGTGATGAATATATAGATTGATATTTTCGGTGAATGAACAACCTATTCAAGTTTTTCCTTTCATGTTCTTAGTAAGTCAAAATGGTTGTATGGTAGATAGACTTTAATGAGATTCTTAGAAAGGGTTGAAAAATTTGGTAGAGTTGTCCTTAAAGACCAATTAGAGAATCAATTGAAAATAATTCATTTTCATTGTTGTGATTGCAATTACTTCAAGGGGTATCATTATATTAATATGGTCAAATATTACTTAATTTATAGCGGAATTAAACACCAATTAGAGAATCAATAGAAGATAATTCATTTTCCTTGTTGTGATTGCAATTACTTCTAAGGGTATCATTACATTAATGAGGTCAAATATTACTTAATTCATCGCAGAATTAAAGCATACTATACAAAGTGGACATGACATGGAGAAATCATAGATTTTGGTGTAAGCACTAGTAACTGTGCAGGTTGGGGTGAGAATCAAAGCAATGATGATAATGAGAATGAAATAATTATATAAAAAAAAAAGTTGTGTGAGATTCGTAAACAGATCTAACTAGCCATGTTTAGTGGTTATTGTAAGCATAGTACAAGTTTGTATTAGCTTAGTAACATTCTCTGATCGAGAAATCAGATCAATGATATTTGTTTGTATGCATTTAGTCAATTCTATATTATTGTAGTATCAACCCCAAGTTCCTGTAAAAATTTTAATGCTGTCATTGTTTTTTGGTGAGAAAAAAGCAGCATAGAAATTATGTAAAAAAAATACATTTGCCTCGGTCAAACTACAAAATTTTCGCAAATACTATTCTACAGGTACCGTCTAATTTATTTTTTTAAAAAAAAATTTGGTCAGACAAGAAACAGCAACAAATGAAGACTTATTTTCTTTGGTCAAAGTTTGAAAGTGCAGCAAATATAGGCTCATTTGCTTCGGTCATTCAAGAAAACTGAAGCAAATACATCACAGTTGCTTCAATATATAACAAAAACTGGAGCAAATAATCTACTTCAATTGCTTCGGTTAATTCATTTTGTAATGGAAATCCATACGCTAATTCAAATTTTTGTGACATTAAAATGCAAGAGAGTATAATGGTTTTATGATGGATTGTTCAGAACGGTCATTACAGCAAAAATGCAAAATCAAGTTTGTTCCATTAAAAGCTGCATTGAACGCAGAAGACGGAAGGGAATGGGTGGGGATCTAGCTAGGTTGACATTTGGAAACATAGTAGTGGCAGCGGTCTTAGTTTCACGGGGCATTGATTTGGGTAAGGGACGTTGCCATTAGTAGACATAGCAGTGTCACTTTGCACGTTTAACCTTCTTAACACGAGGGACTAATTATAGAAGACATTCATAGAAATAGGGAATATTCATGATTAATTAATACTTGGGATTGTTTTTAAAAATCACGTTATTTCAACTTTTATAGACTTTGATACTGTTGAAAAATTAATCGCCAACTATTACCGCGAATGGCACGTGATAAAAAAGTATCAATTTTTTTCAAAAAGTATCGTATACACACAAAAATACAATAAATTTATTGTATTGCAGAAAAAATAATACCTTTGAACACAACATATGTGAATATTTATCAACTAACTTTGTTATCTCAAGATTTTGAGTTTTTTAAGGAAAACATACCAAAAGGTTTTTAATAAAATTGACACTCGATAATTGACTTTTACCATATACAATATCAATGGAAAGAATGTATACAAAGTATGAAGTATATAGTCACAATATCAAGATTTCAACTTTTACTTAAAGTAAATATCACCTTATAAGTGTATACGTTAACGTGGATATGAATGGTAAAAGGACTAGGGAATTGGACATGGGCTTCGATGAATGAATATGCATGCCATGGAATCGAAAAGGTCACTTTTAGATTGAAAAGGAGATGATGATGAAGCATTGAAGCAGGCAGGTACCGTATAAGTAGGGCCAACACTCAAGAGTAGTACATTATAGTATTATATACTTTACCATATATCAAAAAAAAATATGCACATGGAATGGCATCTGACTCTATATAAACTTTGAAGATAACACCCATAAAACTACTAATATAAATATACTTGTTTTTTAGGCTCCCTATGTCTGCTGACATACTTGGTGACGTTTCCTGCCTACATTATGCAGTGGCTCAATCCTCCAAAATCCTCGCACCTCATACCCTTTCCCCATTTTTAATGCCATTTTGATCATTTCTTTTTTAATTTGATAGTTTCAATAATTGATCAATGCCACGGAGGGTCTAGGTTGAGCCAAAAGTTTTTCCTACTCGGTGATTGAAGCATTAGTGGTTTTGGACACGCGTAGGAAATTTGATGGGACGTCAAAATTCTTATATATTTTAATTAATTTTTTATAATAACATAAAAGTGTAATTGAAATAGTAGTTTGAATACAATAAAATTAGGAATTTAATTTATTAAATAGAGGATAATACTCTAAAATTCAAAAAGTTAATCTTCATTTATTTATTTTGAATGTATGTAATTTTGAAGGTACCTAAAATATTTGCTAAGGTACTTTTGAAAATTTATCTAGTGAAAAAAAAAATTCTCTAATAGTAAACCAAAGTGAAAGCAAATCTTTTTAAAATGCTCATAGAAATTGAATTATCAATATCCACCATCGGACAAATAAACAAAAGTAAAAAAAGAATAAAGGAGAAAAAAAGAATACAAAGTATTGTATATATACGGAACACAATAATAGTAAAAGTAATCCCTCAATATAACAAAAGTTATTCAAAATTGATAAATATTGACATATGTATTGAGTGGTAAATTTTATTATATTGAGGAGCCACTTTTACTAGAGATACAGTGAATTTATTGTGTTCCGTATATATACAATAGTTTTTGAAAAAATAATAGACTAACTAACGTTGTAAACTTACGTAGTAAACTTGAAAAATCCAGCTGTTCTTTTGGCTTATTATTGCTAAATTATCTATTTTGGCTTATTTATAGATTGACAAATAAGAAACAGAAAAATTTAGGCATATCTTGCCCTAAGGGCATGCTTCGATTGGAGGTAATACACTAGGGGAGTAATAAAAGTCAAAGTAATGGAAAATTAGGTTAGTGAAAGTGGTTTATAAGATAAATGTAGTGTTAATATTAGGATGAAAGGTGAGCTAATATCCTCATTTGAGGGGTAATAGATACATACCACACCCCTAGAGTAATCATTACCACCATAATGAGGGTAATAATCAATCTTCTAATTTCTTCTTCTTCATACAACCACTATAATATTTTCTTTTCCACCTCATTCCCTTATCATCACCTCTATTTACCTTTATTTTTTATTATTTTGACTTTTACCACCCTCTTAATCTATCTCCCTCAATCCAAGCATGGCATAAATGTGAATGTCATAGATTACTCCTTATTTGCTAACATTTCATTCTTCATGTTCTTCTGTTCTTATACTAATAATCCATAATATTAAAGCACGAAAAATTTATCAATTTCACTAAAAGTGGTTATAAATTAAATTCACCAATCTCAATATCCAATTTTTATGAGTCTAAAAATTATTTTATCGACAGTCTCTTTTATCTTTTAAGCAAAAATAAATAACAACCGTAGACGATTTAAATTAGCCAGGTTTATCTGATACCCAAGTATTCATGTTTTTATCTTCTAACTCCATACTATGGTCACCTTTTGATTTATTGCTTATTTGTATCATGCTAAGAAAATCCATTGCTTGTTAGACAGGACATGTGTGATTGAATATACTTTCAAGATTCGATTAGATGACTGATTTTTTTACTACCCTAATTAAATAAATTAAATTTGACTAGTTTGGTTGAATATATTTTAAAATTTGGCAGAATATTTTTAGGATTTTAATTAGGCGATTAATTTAGCCTTTCAAAATTAATTAACTTAATTCGTTTGATTGAATATATTTTACAGTTCGAGTTTATTATTACTAAAATTAATTAACTGAATTGAATGTAGAAGATGTAAAATATGTTTTCCTTTTTTTTTTAACGTATATATTGTCTAAAATATCATGGCATGAGAATTAAACATTGGAGGGGATTTACTCTCCCAAGTCCCAACGTTGGTTTTGTCTCTAAAATAATAAGATAGAATTCATACAAATCTACATCTATAGCACCCTCAAACAACCAAGACAACAAATAATAAAATAGTATGACAGTGTGAGCCTAGTTACTTGTTAGGAAATCTTCATTCAATAACGCATAACGGTTGATACATTAGAGATAAATAAATAATCCTACATTTATACTAGGGGGTGACAATAGGTTGGGTTAAAATATGTCAGTTCAAACCCAACCTGTTTATTAAATGAGTTGAAAATTTCAACCCAACTCAACTCGCTATGAGTTCGGGTTGATCTAATCCAACTTGTTTAATAAGTTAAAGTCATTTGAGTTTTTAATTGTCCAAGTTATAAGTAATGCAAAATATAAATCTGAAATCTTAACATAGTTTGATACAACCAATTTGAAAAGTTTTGACAATATGTTAAGAAGAGGTAGAGAGTACAGAGACGTGAAGAAGAAGGCACGAAGAGATGAAAAAAATGAAAAATTGAAGACTAAGAGTGAAGAGACAGAGCGGCAGAATAAAAATAGAAAGTAGAAATTAGAGTTAGCTGGTGTTACTTATGACTTGCGTGTATGACCCGCATTACTAAACTCGACCAATATATAAAAATCAAACCCCAATAATAAATAGGACGGGTCGGGTTGAAAATTTCAACCCGACCAGCCTGTTTATTTACCAGGTTGGGTTGGGTTGACCCATTTAATTAATTAAGTTGAAAATTTTAACCCAATCCTTTATAAACGGGTTGGGTTCATGTCAGGTTGCTGGGTTGGGTCACTTTTTGCCAGCACTAGTTCATATTCTGTAATAATTACTTACTCCCTTCGTTTTTTTTTCCTTTCCATTTGGAATTAGGGAAGAAACCAAGACAATATTAAATATCATTAAAATTTTATGAAATAATTTAAATTAATCTAAAAATAAAAATAGATTCTATTTGAAAAATAATGCAAGTGGATTGAGTATTAAATAAATAGTGGAATTTAAAAAGTATATGACATTAAACAATTTACAAAATCAACCAATGAACTACCTATCACATGGATAGTGATCCCAACCAAAATTCTCCACCCAATCACAATAATAAAATAAAATAAAAGGATTTCAAATGAGAAAAATATTTTAAAATTTTCGAATAGAAAAGATAGGAAGAACAAAAAAGAACGGAAAAGAGAGCGTTAACAATCTCGCTCGTGAATAATCATCAATATGTTTTGAGGTATGAAGCTCGTTTAGCAATATAGGCCAGGTCCTAGCCCAGTAACTGGTGAAGAAGATAGCAAAGCTCTCAAGCAAGGCTCCTTAGTGAAGTAGTCAGGCAATGGCATGTGCACAAGCACATTTTTGCCCTATACGGCCCAATAACTTAAAACTAAAGGTCATCTTGTGGAAGCCCAACATATTGCCAAGGCACGCAAGTTATCTTTACTGCAGCAACGAAGCCTGAAACACCAGCAGGAGTAACAGTCCAACAAACTGCTAAAGGTATTCACACAATGACCCAATCTAGATTTGTGCAAGTAAAAACGCCTTTTTTTTATTTTTATTTTACCTTTTTCTTAAAAAAAAATTCTAAAAATAACCTACGTTTGAAACTATTTAGAAAAATGATACGTACTCAACTTCTCTGAACAATACTCAGCTGTTTATGTATAAACACTTCAAATGCAACTAAAGTATTTAAAACTAAAAAATGACATAATTTGTAATATTCGAATCCACTAGGAACATGTGAGCACTCTTTTTATCATAGAAAATCACAATTTATAAAAAGAGTACCTAAA
Organism: Dysphania ambrosioides; assembly: GCA_026401315.1. Classification (NCBI taxonomy): domain Eukaryota; kingdom Viridiplantae; phylum Streptophyta; class Magnoliopsida; order Caryophyllales; family Amaranthaceae; genus Dysphania; species Dysphania ambrosioides. The sequence goes on along the minus strand of CM048671.1, from coordinate 19,347,700 downwards.
AAGGATGATATTATTTCTACTTTGATGTCGAGGGAATCTCAAATATTACGATAATTTCATAATGATGCGAGAGTCGGATTGACACAATTTTTTTGAAACTCCTTACTTTTAGGGCACTATATAATCGTGTCACTTTCTAAGATATTAGGTTTGCGAATATGAGGATTTCAAGAAAATTCTTCGTTAATGTGTAACTTTATCTCCGGGAAATCAAATAGGGTAATTTTTTTTAAAAGTGTGTATTTTTGAAGTATGATTTTTTAAAGACTTATACAGATGAAAATATTGAAAATATGGGTTTCAGAAAAATATACACTTTTTTCAAAAAATATTGGCCTTGTTCGAGTTCCAGAAGATAAAGTTATATCTTATTGAAATTTTTTCTTGAAATCCTTATATTTGCAAAGCGAATAACTTAGAAGGTAACACAGCTATATAGTTCCCTAAAAATAAGGAGAAAGAAATTTCGCGCTAATTGGACTCTCGGGTGAGTAGATACATCATTTCGAATTTATCGTATCCTTCGTGATTCCCACGATATCAAGTAGAACTAACATCGTCCTTTTTTAGCATATTATTTTATAAATTGTGATTTTTTCATGAGAAAATATCTGCTCACGTTATCCTAGTGGATTTGTATGTTACAAATTATGTCATTTTTTAGTTTTAAACATATTTTAATTGCATTTAAAGTGTTTATACATAAAAAGTTGAGTATTATATATAGAAGTTAAGTTTGCCCATATTTCAGTTATTTTTCGAATTTAAAAAAAAAAAGTTAAATAAAAAAAGTCAAGTAAAAACGATAACTAACTGCCAAGATAGGAGGAGGTGTGGGGGTGTGTTGTTTGTCAATCTCAACTTCTTTTGTTTATTTTAAAAAAATTGAAATCGAACTTAAAAGTGGGGTATTATATGTTGAGGTTATTTTAGGCCAAAATAGGGTGCTTGCGTAGTAATATATGTATTAGGAAGAGTCAAGAGAGAAAGAGAAGGGAATGCAAAGCGGTAGCAGAGAAATGGAAGGACGAGGAATACAACATTCGCACTGTGAAGTAGGGCTGGATGAGATGCATCCAAATGGGGAGACACAATCCCAGCAGCAGCAGCAGTATGAGGAATCGCAAAATGATGATTTCCTAGATCAGATGCTGTCCACCATCCCAAATTGTTCATGGCCTCCAACCCCGCATGACCTGCCTTCTCCTTCTTCCAATCCTAATAATCTTTCCCTTAAACCCGGGGATTCACCCACGGATGACCGGGATGCTTCCGCTGCTGCCTTTCATTATCCCTTTGACGAGGCGTCCTTGGTCTCTAAGATTAGACATCAGCAACACCATCAGCAGATGAACGAAGTGACTGCCAAGTCTTTGCTGCTACAGCACCAGCAGCAGTTCCTCCACTCCCGTAGGTCTCCTGGAGATGCGGCTGCCCCCGTTCCTGGGATGCTACCTCTGCCATTGAGCCTTGGTAATTCAGATTCTGTTGATCCTTCCTCATTCAAATCTCAGGTGTGTATTCCTTATTATTTGGTTTCATTTATTAGCAGTGCGTGTGCTTCATTAACTACCACTACGTGTGGGCTGCAGCTGCTGCTACCTTCATTGATGCATTAACTTTTTGGTGTATAGTCAGCAGTAGCCGAAGCTTTGTACAATGGTTTTGCCGGATCGATTCACGCCAATGCTCAGCCTCCCAATCAGCAGCATTTTCATCCTCCTCCTCCTCCTCCTCAGCAGGTCTTTCCTATTATTTTATTTGTTGGCTACCATCTCTAAAGATCATTTCTTTGATAATTAATCACCTATTCTTCTCCAATGAGATTCTCTTCCCTATTAATACTCAATGAATGAATGAATGCAGGGAGGGAGTTTGGCAGGGGGACAAAATTACGGAGGTCAGGGAGCAGGAATGAACCAAGCACCGCCAGCTAGCGCATCGACTGGAGGTAGTAGTGGGGCTGGCGCCCCGCAAAGACAGAGGGTTAGAGCTCGGAGAGGCCAGGCCACCGATCCCCATAGCATTGCCGAAAGAGTATTCCCTTATTTCTTCTCCCTTTATAATTTGGTTTTTGGAAAACGCTCAACAATACTCATATTGTGCTTTTTTTTAAAAAAAAAAAAATTAAGTACTTCCACACATAGAATGATAGAAATAATAAAAAAAAAACATTGTCCATTTCCATATGACAATTAATGTCTAGCATTTTCCTGATTTTGTCAGCTCTAAGGTTTTGCAAACCGTATGCAGTACATATCATACAAGTACATGTAAGTTTTTCTTTTTGCCAAATGTCGAATTAAGGGGTGCATTCATTTCAATAATGCAGCTTCGGAGGGAGAGGATAGCAGAGAGGATGAAAGGTTTACAAGAACTGGTTCCAAACGCTAACAAGGTTATGCCTACTCCCAAGTCCAATCTATTACCTAATTGTTATGCTCTAATGTTGGCATTACTCAAATCCAAAAAAATAAAACAAAATTGGAATTCATTCTTTATATAATGGAGTATACATTCTGAGTTGAATTATTCTATGAACAAGGATTGAATGTAGTTCAAGGTTCCACAATTCTCGCTTAGATGGATGTGGCTTATGGTCGAGTTCAGAAAGTGTGGTTATGGCCTAGTTGCCCATGTATAATGTTAGTCGTGACAAGACGACGTGAGGGGGTTAGGCCATGACCAAAAGATCATACCATACATTGATCATCGGTTGGGTATATTCCTTTGTGGAAAGGTGCAGTCAATTCATATGTCCAACTCCTATGCACGACGCGGTTATGGTCGGTTTTATATTTTATAATCTCATGTTGCTGTTGGATATGTGCTTAGAAATGGAGCACTGCTTCTGCATGACCCATGAGGTCCTCTGACTATGATGAGTTTATGATTATATATTATTACTAGAAGTACCATAGGATACCTATTTATATATATGTGGAACATATATTAAATCATTGTTAATAATGTAGTGTACTAGTGTCCGATACTGCGACTAAGGATTTATAATAGTCAGCACATTAAATGGTTAATGGTGGATTTGTGTATATGTTTGTGAATGAGAGATGAGACATAGATCAGATGCTTGTGCCTGCATTGCATATAGTATGCGACACCTTGAAGTTAGTCTCCAGACTCCTAGGTGTTTTTTCTTTAATCCTATAGTGACAATGAAGTGGTATTATTTTCATTTTTGGTTAAATCATTGAACTGAGTCTTGGGAATATATATTTTTTTTTAATGGAATGGCAGACCGACAAGGCTTCTATGCTTGATGAGATCATCGACTATGTCAAATTTCTCCAGCTTCAAGTCAAGGTCCTCTCTCTACCTCTCCCTTTCTGTCATCATCTCACACACTGGCTTGTTTGTTCAACTTCCTGTTTTTTTTTTTTAAAAAATTTAGATTAAGAAAGAGTACTACTTAGCTTTATATTCCCTCCTTTTCTTTTTATTCTTATAGCTTGAAATCTATAGATTTTAGAAATCAAACTTAAACCATAAATTCTTCCTAATATATAAGAAAAAACATAATCTTATGGGGTTTTAAAAGATTCGTTTTATCGTATATTTTTCAAATATCAACTTTTTCTAATTTTTGCATATATATAATTGAAGATAGTTAATATCTAAGTTTGCTTTGATATATGTGCAAAAAAATGAAAAGATCAAGAAGGAACGGAGGGAGTATAAAATGTATTAGACTCAGATCAGGGTTTTATGTTGCTTATCTTTGATCTTATAGTTCCAAACATGTAACATGGCAAGGGAAATCAGAATTCTTAATGATGTAGTCATGCTAAAAAAAAAGGGTTCTCATGCTAAAAAAAAGTGAGAAAAATGTATCAAGCTAGGCAATGGTGAAATCTCAATGGGAGATTGAAACAATTCCATTAATGTGATTTATTCACTATAAGATGAACATAAGCCAACATTAATGTGTCGAGTGATTTTGGTTAAACACTGAAATGGTGGCCTCAGGTACTAAGCATGAGCAGATTGGGCGGTGCAGCTGCTGTAGCTCCACTAGTTGCTGATATTACCTCAGAGGTAAGAGAGAAACTTGTTGAGCTTTTTGTTAATTACTCTTTGGCCAATTAACAAAACAACAGCATATGCTTGGACTTTCCTAGCAACTTTTACTATTGAACTCCTTAAAGTATAGGCAAAAAGGTATAGTTAGGTACTAACGGAGTAGTAATCTTTTGCAAGATTCCCCAACCTCTTAATCTTTTAGGATGACTACTGTCAAATTCATTAGTTAAGTACTTTATTGTTCAGAATAAATCAGTACTCCATGTGCTCGGTTATGATATGTGCCTAAAAGTAAAATGGGTACTTGTATTTGGGTTTTGGAACAGGCAGGAGGTGTGGGGCGGAGCAGTAACGGGAATCAGACAGCATCAACAAATGACAGCATGACAATAACGGAGCATCAGGTCGCTAAGTTGATGGAGGAAGACATGGGTTCAGCCATGCAATATCTGCAAGGGAAGGGGCTGTGTCTCATGCCTATTTCTTTAGCCACTGCCATTTCCACAGCCACTTCACTATCTCGCACTCCACTGCCCCCTAATCGGTCTCACATTAACAACGGAAACCACCACGACATCAATTATAATCCCCTCAATCCATCTATACCGTCATCCAATGGAGGAGACAGCAATGGCATGAATATGACCAAGGCTAACCCCACGACGGACTCTTCCGTCAAGGATCCTTCCACCTGATCTCCATTCATATTCTTACCAACTCTTTAAGTCTGCATATTAAGTTGTCATATCAGATCTTCAGTTTTTTAAATAATGTTATCATATAGGCTTAGACTGCAGGAAGGAAAGGAAGACTACTAATTTAGTACTCCGTATCAGAATCACAAAGGACTGAACTTGCAAGAAAACCAATAAAGATAGGACTTGGTGTGATTCTGTCCACGTCGTATATGCGTAGACTTTGAGCTAAGGATTATCCTAACATCTGCCCCACCCGACAAAGCTCGAGATTCCCCCACGAAAACTTCTCTTTAAATAATTTACACCTTTATCTTTCATTAACTTTTTCAATGTTCATGTCAAACATTGTCATTCCGTCTAGTTCTACTATTATTGTAATAGTTTCTTTTCTTTTGAATGCCATGGTCTTGTTTTATAAATATATATGATTGGATGTCACGTCCTCAAGAGCTCTTTGTCTTTTTGTATATATTACTCTGAATAAATAAAATATTTCCTTGAACATGGTTCTCGGTAACCTCTATAGGATGAAACATGTTAATACTATTCATGTTCCGTTTACTATACATTGTTTTTGTCGTCTATGCATGAATCACAGCCTTGTAAATGGTGCATCTCTACTAGATTTGTGCATTGGGTTGTGTCAGGGATGAGTCACATACAAAATGGGTTGAGTCGAGCCGGGATAAAGAAGATTCAAAACGAGCCGAGTCGGTTCGGCCCCGGTCCAAAGAGAGTATAGTTATATCGATGGAAGGTAATAGTCTAATTGAAACTATTGACCTGTTGTTAACCTGATTTAACCCTTTAAATACCCATTAAGATATGTTCGTTTAAAAGACCGACCTACTCAAGCTCATAATTGATTAGACCCTTTTATAAACGAGCCAGTCAAAGGCTCCAACCCTTTTCATTCGAACAACTCTAATCTATACGTGCATGGAGGAGATGATAAGAAAAGAATTGTCATGACGATCGATTACTGTTAATTTAATCAAACTTTGAATACAACTTAAAAGGAACTGATCCTCTTTCTTGTTTTCTGCCATAATTCCATACTTGCAAACTTACAGAATTTAGCGTCCGAAGACAAAACGTTCATAAAATATTAAAAAAACAACTACATTTTCAGAATCGACAGTATTAAGCTTTTCAATAATTGATGGATGGTGTATTTGTGTCTGGTATTAATTATTGTCGAAGGGCAAATGCACTTTAATCCTTGTGAGTATATTCTGAAAAATGGACAGCTAATTAACTATTCATGTTCCTGTGAAGACTGGTAAGTTAGTAGTTATAAACTGAAATGCTATTTTGAGGAATGGACAGCTAATTAACTGTCCACAATAGTGTGATTAACAGCTTGGTTCTCTACACGTTCATTTACTTCCATGAAAAGCCGTGCAGATTGCAACTGAAATGATACCAAAGCTCAAAAGCATTGAATGGAGCTTCAAGTTTATTTATAGCGAGTGTGAAGAGTCGACTATGATCAAAGACCAATGCTAATCATCACAAGATCTAAGAGCTTGGTATTGTATATGCGATTATCTACGCACAATTTTACATTAATTAAGCTTAGGACCCAATATTTTGTATGCACTTACGGAGAGGATAGGACAGCTTATGCTTCCTCCATCCCTCAGAGATCATTACTTGTCCACCTCCAGGATTTCATATGTGCCATTTTGGATCTTAAACTAGTTGTTCGGCATCAATATCAATCCTGATTGACGGAGGTTGAGAAAGCACACTAAAAGGACAAGCTGGCGCTGGTTTATTTCATGCCACGACTTACCATACTTGACAGACAAAGGAGGAAATGGTCATGGTGTAGCTTACTCTTCTCTATATGCTGAAGCATTAGCATGTCTTGCATCTTTCCAGTGGTAAAAATGAGGCAGCTTCTGAGTGATGGCTCTGAACTGATTGCTCTAATCTTGTGAGTATTTTGCGGGACACAGGTAACGCAGCTCTTCACGTCGTTTGAACTATGCAGTAGCTCAAGAAAATGGGAGGTTTGTTTGAGTTCTGCCTAATACTAAATGTGGACAGAGAGGTGCAGCAGGTACGTTCTCTAGCAACACAAGAGTATCTAACATAATGTACTAATAATGAACGTTCTCTAGCAACACAAGGTACGCTCTCTCGGGTGTGACCTGATCTGTATTTAACTTTATGTACTAATAATGAACGAAGACAATCTCAGAAAGCAAACAACCTCCAATAACATTGACTTAAGTACTGAACAGACTTAAAATCCGTAGAAGAAACACACAAAATATTGTATACAGCAGAACTTTGCAGCATCTCAGCTGAACTCATCTTACGACCATAAAGCACCAAGTAGGAATACGTCAATTCTAAGGGTATGTTTGGAATGGGGGTAATGCACTGGAGGAGTAATAAAAGTCAAATCAATGAAAAACAAGGTTAGTGAAAGTGATTTGTAAGGTAAATATAGTGTTAGTATTTTTATGAAAAGGGAACTAATACCCTCATTTGAGGGGTAATAATGTAATATATACACAACACACCCTTTATCACCACTTCTATTTACCTTTATTTTTCATTAGTTTGACTTTTATCACACCTTATTCTATCTCCCTCAATCTAAACAAGGCCTAAGGATTAATTCCAAACACCTTAAAATTAATATTACAAAATGCTAGTCCTATTAGTTCAAATGAGGGTCAAGTAGTTGTAAACCCGACAAAGTTCAATTCGCAAAAAACACAAGTTCATATAAGTTTAGACGAGTTTAACAAAAAAGAGTCTCTCTATAGCAAAAGAACAAAGCCCAAGCGTAGAGGTATCATAATCTGCACAAACCACTGTAGATACCCTTGGGCTATGTGGAGAGCCTTACAGTCAGTAGGAATATGAGTCTTTTACCAAGTAGGGGAAGATGCACCAAGTTTGTGTGTGCTATAATGTCTGTGCTAGGCTCTCTTGGAATTTAAAAAACGAGGGTCAAAAGAGCAAAAAGAATTATTATTACTGTTGCGTTACTGGACCGCATACCTGTGTTGGAAAAAGAATCATAATAAATAAATAAAAATAGGAAAACAACATCGTCTATGATAGAACTATTTGTACAGACTATAGACTATAAAGATAGTACTATACATTATACAATACTACAATTACAATGCACCAAGTTTCACACATGACTCACCCTGAACTTATCCACATTTCAGCTCATGTATTACATTCATAATCTATAGACACACAATAGACAAGTCTTTTCTTGACATATTAACGGTTTAGGGTAAAATAAGAAATTTGGTCCTATAATTTAATAGTATATTTCGTATAACATTATTTGGTTATTTTACAAAATAAAATAAATGATTAAAATATTTTAAAATTAATACTATGCATTGTAAACACATAAATCATTAATGCGGAATAGTATCTAAAAAATATAAATCATTAATAAAAATGTTAATGTAAACAATATTATAAGCAATGTACTTCATAGCAGTTTTCATTTACCAAGTTGTCGTATTATTATGATTATTTCTATTTACAATATTATGAATAGTTCTCTTTACAAATTAATAACTATAGTCATAATCCAAAATATTAGTCCATATTCTAAATATAACAAATTAATAAGGTGTCTTTGTATTAAAAAAATGAGGAACAAAGATAATTGTGCACAACTAATATACAAAATAATTGGTTAAGTTTCTTACATATATTTCTCATTAGTGAAATATTTAGTAAAGTAGCTAATTTAGCTAAGGGTTAATAATTGGATAAGTACAATGAAATATGAATTCGAATTGTTAAGAATTAAACATGTACAAAATTGTCTTAGAAAAAGAAAAATGATCATTGTTTGGGAGAAAAAACAAGTATGAAGGTAAAAAGAATTGAACCCATACTAAATTACATTTAGATAATCATTCAAGTTTTTTTTTTTTTTACCATTAATTCACTTTAATTAATATAATAAAAATTATAAATATTAAACTTCTATCCCTTTTATTTTTATCTTAACATTAAAAAAAATTTAATCGCCCTGACCGTGTTGCTTGCTCTTCTCGAGGGACGGCCCTAACAATAGAACAAGGGAAGTGAAGAAGGCTTAGCATCATATAAACTAACCATCATCATTTCAGCTTCAGCTGGTTAAAGGGAAGCTCCTCTCTACCCAAGGATCAGATTTCTCAAATTCAGCAACATAAACCGAAGACATAAAGCAATAGCTTTAAGCACGGCCATTGGCGGATCTGGGCCTTATCCTGGTGGTTCAAACTCACCAGTCGGACCAGAGATCAGGGTGACCAGAGAAAGCTTTGTAGTTTCAGTCTGGCTTGAAGTGGAAGAACCAATGATAGACAATGGTTTTTGAGAAAGGCTTAGGTTTTGCAAGCTTAAACTAGGTGTAGCATTAACCTTGTCAGACATAGCAGGTGTAACGGAACAAGAATCTGGAGCAGAGATAGCCAATGGAGATATTGACGGGAAGTTAGGGGTCGAAAGAAGTCCGGAACTGGGAGCCTTAGATACTGCAGAGTTGGATGATGTTTCAGATGCTAGACTGGATGGCACCGGAGGCAAATTCAATTGTGGTAAAGATGTTAATGTCAAATTAGTTGAAGCGCTGCTTGAGCTAACCAAACTAGGTGGAATTCCAGGCAATTTTGGGCCACTCTAATTTGAAGTTCCAGCTGGTAAACTCGGATTAAACTCAGAGTATTGCATTGGTTGCTGCATGGAAGGTGGCATGGTAAGTCCCTGAGGTGGTCTGAGCAATGTCTGCTGGGGCAATTGAGGAAACCCATAAGAAGGACCATAATACCCCAGGCCAATACATAGGCATAGCACTACAGCAAGTCCACTATCATTTGAACTCGGTGATTGTATTTTTTAGTATTATTATTTGATTGTTGGGTAAAAAAAATTTATTATATGTTTGATTATCGATTGGCGAAAAATCCTAGATCTGTCTCTGAACACGACATCATATAGTACTAATAGCAGGGTAGTTAAATGCAGCAGAATCTTAAAATGAAAATGTTGAATGTAAAAAAAAAAGGGTTTGGTGTTTTTATACCTTCTCTCCACACCTAGGGCATAATGATATTAATGCCATAGGCAATCCATGGAAGGGAAAAAAGAAGCAAAATCCTAAAAGAGGCTTTTCTAATTCATGGCTGGTATAAATTATATCAAGATATTAAAATATCAATTATAAGCTCGTATTATTATATTAGATATAGTTATTATTATAACATATATATGTATTGTTATATCAAATATAAAAACATAGAAGATATAAAAATTCAAAAAAAAATATTTTTAAGTATAAACATTATGATCTCAGGTATTTATAAAAATAAAATAATGAAAAATGTCCTCTGATAGGTATAAATTAGGAATTTTCTCAATCCTAAAATCACCGGCATTATGCAACTAACAAATGCAGCAAGACTTGGTTTTGACCTGAATGTAGAGGTGGGCACGGGCAATGTCGTGCTCGCCATGGATTGGGTAACTCATGTCTGGTCTCTTGTCACGTCATGTCGTACCAGGCCTAATTGTGGTTGTGTCTTGCTGTGCTTCCTTTTCCTAAAACTCGTCTCATGGCCTAGCACGGTACGCCAGAGCCCACATGTCTGGCGTGTCATGTTATACCGTGCCTCGAGCTGACCTAATTTTAAATAATTTAAATTATATTATAAGAATATAATAACACATAAAAATAATAATAATATTAATTATAGTAATAATAATAATAATATTATTACTACTAATAATAATAGTATTAAATAATACTAAATAATAGTATGCTTCGCGTCGTGCCTCGAGCCAAATTGACGTGTAGCTCGCGTGCTCGTGCCTAAAAGTGTGTCGTGCCTACTCGGCTCGCGTGCCGGCCCCGCCCATTCCCAACTCTACCGGATTCACAAATTTAGAAAACTAGGAACCTTCATACTATTAGCCAATAGAGCTGAGCAGTGAGCATATAGTGATCAATAATTATTGAATGTTTACCTATTGTTGTATTGAACTATCAAATAAATGAATATGAATTGTGAACAACTACAGAAAATGATTAACTTAAATCCTTACTCCATATTTTGCTGACAAAGTGGTGAAAACGCGATTAACAAAGAGTCAAAAATCTTCAGGGCAGTCACTCACAAGTAGTTAACCACTTAACCTTACATATTTGCCTAAAAACATGACTAGAAATGTTCATCGATGATAGGTCGAATTGTTTTCATTCTCTCAAATTACTGTTCTCGTTCAGAATTTTACTGCTCATCAACACAGCAATCTTTTTGTTGTAAACTATTGTGTTAGATGTAGATAACAATCATAGTAAACCCTTGATTGAGAAACATTGATCATTGGGACTTTATGGGATTAAGAAGTGACTAATTCTAAAAAAAATCGAAAAAAAATTGCAGTTACTAGCAAGTTGCAACAAAGAATTACGCAAAAATTGGAGTACTTGACCAACTTTTGATTATATATATATAAAAAGCTTTATGATTTATGATTATCTATCTATGAAATCAATGACAAATGGACTGAATTTCAGGAAAATAGAATTGGGTAAGGAATAAAAAAAACGTAAAAGAAAAGGAAGGACAAGAATGGACTGACTTGACGGAGGTGAAGGAAGAATGGGAGCAGAAAATGCAGGAGAAAGGAGCTGGCGTGTCTTTGTAAAAAGTCTGATGAGTTGGGGTTCCTTTGGACCGTTAATGTTCTTTGGTTTCGTCGATTCACAACATATTTTAAATTTATTTGATAATTGTTTTATTAAGTGTATAAATGTTTATGAATGAATTTTCGAAATAGGAATAAGGGACATTCAAAAGTCATCATACGAAACTTGCACGAAGTCAAATGCACAAAAGAATGGATTCGATATGCAAATTATGTTTATTAAGTTTCGAAGTAGGGACTTAGATTCAAGTCAAGGGTATGGGAGGACTAAGTAGATTGTATTTAAAATTTATGTAAGTGACTAAGACTTTAGTTAATAAGAACAAGAAAGTATAAAAATAATTAGTCAAAATTCCTTGAATTTATTTTAAGCGGTTCTGTTTTAATTAGGAAAATATTTTTAATTGGAATATTAAATCAACTGTTTCCAATGAATGCAAGTGAAAATTGTTTTCCCAATTTATCTCCAACCAAGTTAGTGGAAGTTTGACTCTTTTTTCTATCAAGGCTTATCTATGCACTAATAGCGTTTTAAGGGACTCTACATGCATTGTCTTAGTTGACAAGGATTCTTGTTAGTGGGTAATCTTTCCTTAAATTAAGGAAGCATGTGTAATAGTGGATTAATTCTTGAACTCTATAAATTAAAATTTTTGCTATTTCCTTCAACATAAATAATGTTCTAAAGTTTTTGAGAGAAAATCTTTTGAATCAGTTAAACAAAAAGACTTAAAACGTTTGTTCCTTTTACTGAAGTTTCAGGGTCACATAGTTTATTTCAAGTTGTATGCTTTAGGTTGTTAGTACTACTCAAGGTGTAGGGTTCAGTGCCCCTGTAAGGATTTGGAGTCAAGTCTAAAGTGAGAAGAGAAGAGCAAGGGTTAGAGTAAGAAAGAGTGAGAGAAAGAAACTTAAATTTAGAGTGGAATTTAAGTTGAGAGTTTCTAATAGGTTGTAACTAGGATTGTGAGTTATCAAAATCTTGAGTGGGTCGTGGTTTTTCCTTTGAATTGAGTATAAAAGTTTTTTACGCAAAAATATCTCTTGTTCTTTTTGCAATTTCCTTTCATTCTTTACAAGTTACATTTAATTTCCTCAAAAAGTTTAATTCCGTATATTTTCAATTCACCCCTCTTATAAGTATTCTATTAGAAAAACAGTTATATATAGCGTTCAGTGAGATAGTGCGCCTCTTTGATAATGGTTTTAAAATAAAGAAAGTGTGCAATAATCTTTTAAACTTTGTAATCAAAAGAACGTACAGTAACTTCTTGCTATATAGTGTAGGATCTAAACTATACGTGTTTAGAATAAAAAGCCCAATACAGATCGAAATTAGATTTCTCATTTCAGTAATTTAATACATAGACGACAACAATGCAAGAATAAACTAGTGACATCATCACCAAGACTTAAATCATTGAACAAACTATTTAACAAGATTATCATATCAATGAAATTAATTACTCGTGATCTTGCATTCTATAGGAAAGCCTTGGAGGAAACGATTGGTGTCCGAACAATAATCGTAAACCATGTATTGTTGTTGAACAGCTTTCATCGTTTTCTGGGTAGAAGAATCAAGCTCTTGAGAAAGCCATTTAAACTTGGGTGTGGAGGAAGAGTTAGTCTTGCAAGAAGAAGCACCCTTTTTAGAAGACCATACACAAGCATTAGCTTTGAAATTTTTAAAGGAAGCAGTGAAAGGAGCATCTGTCCAATTTGTCTTTATACGACCGCCTTGTGTTGCCCAATCCTCAGCATCCCAAATGCTGCCATACAGCCTCATTGTTTGGTTCTTTAGGAATGGAATTCCTTTTGATTCCAAGTTTCTGTAAACTCTTATTGGGGTTCCATCTACGTAAATACTGAAAAGATAACAGCTAGATATATGAGGTTTTTCTAATACATACCCGATATAAATTATATTAGTATATTAAGATCTAAGGTATAAGTATGGTTATATCATATAAAAATATTGTTATACCATATATAGCTATTTTTATACCGGATATAGAAATACAAAAATATAAAAATACGTATTAGGTATAGGCATCATGATCTATGGTATTGAATTAAACTTACAAAAATATCCCATAATATATTTATATCAAGTATAAATTAGGAATTTCTCATTCACTTAGTATTACTATTGAGCATTATAGAAAGAAAAAAAAAAAAGTTAGTGTTGTCAACATTCGTCTGCCTAAGCATTCAACTTCTTGTCAATGAGATAGTATGTGGTTAACCGGTTACTAACCCAATGAGTTGGGGATTCCAAAGGATGGAGTAGGTATGGAAATCGGCCGTTGGGTCAAACCATAGATAAAACTGCTGCTCTCGGTTGCCTTGGCCTTGGGTGAAGATGTTGGTGTGTAAAATATAAGGCTGGCTAGACAAGTTGCCTAAGAACTCCAAGTCAACTTCATCGTGAGTAGCTCCTTGTGAAGATAGCTGCACATGCAAATCAAGATTAAGATTAGTTAGTACATGCACAACTACACAGGCTACATTCTGAGTTACTATTATTATTGTTCAAGACTTAACAAATACGAAAATGGGAATTACGTAGTATGCAGTGACAGTGCCTGCTGAATTGCCAGGGACGAGTTTTATTTGCACATCGATCTTCCCAAACAAATATTCATTCTTGGACATGAAACCCGAGCCAGATGATTGATCCAAAGAAAGAGTGAGAAGTTTCCCATTATCTAGCTTATTGGCATGGTCAGCACCCCATGTTATGTCAAAATCTTTGATGAAATTTCCGCCCAATGCCCCTGCAATCAAGTTGCTGAAAATACAAATTGCCAATGGCACAAATCTTCTAGACAACATAGTATCAGCGAATGGATTGTGGGGGACGCCAAAATAGCTAGATTAGCTATTTTCACTGGTTGTTGTAGTGTTTGTAAAATGAGAGGGCGACTGTGAGTTTGTGAGAGCAAAAGCTGCATGTTGAGTGTGCGTACGTGAGACTATATATTATATACACTGCATTTGATTACCGTCAGCTCCAAAGAGTTGAAGATGAAGGAATTTATGAAGTGAAAAACCAGGCTGGCTAAAGGAGAATGTAACTTTATGATCCACAGTCCTTGGTTCAGAAATTGTTCAAAATATGAAAGGCGGTGCCGCACTGCCGCAACAATTTTCAAATGATCGAAGTGCGTTACTCGCTCAGCATTCCATGGCATTAATACCTTAGTAGGATTATTTTATGATCAAGTGGGTAATGAGGTTTTGATTTGTTAAGATAGTTATTTTAGGATAGTTTTGAATAAACAAGGGTAGTGCTTCTTCACAATTTTACCAACTAGGTGTCAGTACGAGCCGTAAGAATCTAGTATTAAGGCAATTCAATTCATTAAGGATAAGGAAAGTGAGGGAAAATCGACTAATCCCCTAACTATTTAGTTTCAATAGGGAAAAGGAACGGTAATATTGCTTTGGGTGTTACGTAATTATGGGAAAAATATGCCCACCTCCTTCCAACTCTATAAGTCTTGCACCGTTATTAGGGTACTTATTGAATTGAGCTATTCGGACTCGACTCTGTCAAAACTCGGTCAAAATTCGACTCGAGATTGAATTCAATTCGATAAGTTAACGAGCTAAGTTGAGCAAATCAAAGCTCGACTCGAAAAGCTCGTAAGAAGCTCGAATTTTTATTTATAGTATATATTTATAGAAAAATATGCTTAAGATAAATAACTAGAATAAATAAAAGATATATGGCTTGGTATATAAACTAAAAGTCTCACATTGAATTAAAATGAAAAATGGTTGAAGAGAGCTTTATATACAAAATTAAAGTCCTACATTGAAAAAAAAACGAAAGATGGTTGAAAAGAGTTTTATATATAAACTTAAAGTCCCATATTGAAGAAAAAAAATGAAAGATGGTTGAACATTTAGTATATATAAATCCAATTGTTTTTTCCACCTAAAACCAAATCAAATTTATTAACGCTAACACTTAGGCTTCTTGTAGGTATAATTTGGATATAAGTGTTTAAGCTTATTAAGCTTTTAAATGAGTTGAAAATCGAATTTAAAACAAGCTTTAATCGAGTATTAGTCGAGCTCGAGTTTCACTTTTATAGCTTTCGAGCTCGAAATTGAGCTTGAGTTTCAGTTATCTAACTCGAGTCGAACTCAACCAAACTCGAGCTCCACTTGAGACATAAGCAGCTCTAACCGTTACTACAGTGTCTCTAAAATCCCTCGTACTTCCCGGTTTATCTTTCCAATACACCATCTTCATTGACAGAGCAATACCACAAATTTTCAACGGACCACCACTGGCACAACCATCTCTACTCACAAGTTACTTTACCTTCCACCACCAATACCTCACTAAACCGCAGCTTTTTTTGGTCAAATTTAACCTTATAAACCCCAGATATAGAGCTTTTAGGGTTAAATTCAACCATTTAAAACCCTAATTCATATTGGGTATGTCGATCACTCTCTAGATAGTGTAAAAGGTTGGCGTTGTAAGGTTGTGTTTCACAGGTGCGTGGTGGCTCCATTGTGATTGGTGTTATGCTCTACCTCTCTCTCATTTGTATGGAGTGGTTGGAGGGTACTGTTACTAAGGTTGTTGTACTGGCTAATATCTTGAATTTTTGAAATCGCGGTGATTGAATCGGGGTGGTTGTGGCTACTGCTAGTCAGTGGTGTGGTGTCTCGTCGGTAGAAAGTTGTAGGAGCTTGGAGAATTTTATTAAATTATTTTATATTATGTGAATTTATTTATTATTATAAATTGGATAATTTGCAAAAAAAAAAAAAAACTATTAAGTAAATTCAGCAATTTGAGAAAAATTATTATGTAAAAAAAAAGTCTTGTAAAAAATACCATATAAAAAATTTGAATTGCACAAGACCATCATCTAACGGTTTTCTAGCCTTTGACTTGGTTTTGTGAGATTGATTAGACGTGTTGAGCTTTTTTTTCTTCGCCCGCCCCTCCAACTTCCTTCCCCATTTAACTAATTTTTCGTAGTCTATGACAACCTTAAATAAACTAATTTCTTGATAAATCTCAACATCTATTCATTGAGTTTGGATTATTATTTCAAGACGACAATACTTGTTGAGTCATCATCACAATGTAGTGGGAATTTGGAAGTGTTGAATGGTATTTTTTTTTACAAATTTTTTTACATGGTAGTTTTTCACAAGTTGTTGATTTGACGTGGTAGTTTTTTTATAAATTATCTATATGAAATTATTTGAAATAATAGAAATAAAATAAAATTGTTTGAAATAATGTGAAAATTTTAAAAGTATTTGAAATAATCTGAAATTGTGAAGGAAATATCTTATTTTGTTAGAAACTTATTTCTACTAAAATAATAATATTTAGATTATTTTGATGACTTTTTGTTTATTGAGGGATAAATTTTATACAATTTAATCAACATTTTGTTTTCGAACATGTTAGTCCCTATCAATTGATATTGTGATGTCTTTTTTTGTAAGATTTACTTTTGTTGAAGAAGGGATAACTTTTATTATACTTAGAAGTAACTTTTATTGGCCACACAATAATCTCATTTTATCCTATGTACACACAAAATCTTTTCTTTAATTTTGCAGAACTTATCATTTTTTGTTTGAACTTCTGTTATTTTTCCTGAAATAACTCAAAAAATCGAACTTATTTTCGCTTGGTCCGAGTAGGTAAGTCAAATGGTGAATGTGAGGGAGTCAAAATCTTTGTGTATTGAAGACTGAAGATAAATATTGGGAAGTCCAAGTCCCATGGGAGAACATGGGATTATGGATTTATGGGGATGGGGAAGAAAATGATTTGGGGAGCTCCATAAATTGAAAGGGGAAAGGAAAATGAAAAATATACTAACCAAACATGCACCGACGGAAATTATGGGTTTTGATTTTGTTTCCCTTTCAGAATTACCCCCAACCAAATAGGCCCTTACGGATCCTTTTCCAACCAAGTACGCAATGGGCCGCCTCATTCAATACTGTGGTTGTTACTTGTTTGAAACTTATAACTCTAAGAGTAGCACAGCTTTCCGTCATCTATAGATGGGTCCACTTAGGCAATTACCCCCTAATTTCATATGGGGGTAAGTAGTTATAAGTGATCCATATTAGTATTAGGGGTGTGCAAAATAACCATAACTGTTAATTGTGTATAACCGGTTCACATTAACGGTTATTTTACCAAACCATTAAGAATTAACGGTTACGGTTACCGTAATGAAATTTTTGTAACGGTTAACCGACATTATTATTTTTTAAAAAAACTAAACTTAAAAGTCTAAAACATGAATAATTATCACAATTTTTTTATGCATGATCATACCTTATATAAATATGTGTTATTACTATTGTAGAAGACCCAAATGAGCTAAGAAATCATAAAAATAATTTCACAATTTTAGGTGTACAAGTGTATAAAAATGAAACGGTCAACCGTTAACCGTACCGTTAAATACCGATTACCGTTTATCGGTTACCGTTTCTTAACGATACGGTTACGGTTAGCCTTTTCCAATAACCGTTATAAGGTTAACCGTACCGTTAAACCATACCGTTAAGGCTTAACGGTACGGTTAACAATTTATGTACACCCCTAATTAGTATGATATTGTGCGCATTAGATCACTTATAAGCTCGATAGTTCTTATTTTCTTAGTCTTTTTTATTCAATGTGGGACTTGGGTTGTATATCCCAAGTCCTAATAAACCTAAACCTTAAGTCTTCGAAATGGATGAGCTCGTAACTCTTAAGCATTTAAGCAAGTGTGAGGTTGATGAGCTCGTAGCTCTTAAGCATTTAAGCAAGTGTGCGGTTGCCTATGTAACATCATCAAAACACACAAATGATAACTGAAATATGACAATGATTTCCATTTGCCTACTAAGTAATTTAAATAGTGGAGCGTTATTTACCGCCCCATAGTTACTCAAACCGCCCTCATTATTGACGATTTTGCTCTTTGACTTATTTTTAATAAAATCGAACATCATACACTTCAATTCTAATTTCGCACTTCACTATCTCGTAAAAACGTAACAAAAACGAACTCCACTAAATTTTCCGACAACTAGTCGTCGGCCTCCGCAGTGGCCGGAAAATCGTGTTTTAGTTGACGGAAACCGCTCTTCGGGACTCCGGAATTCACCGAAAACTATGGATGGGCCATTATTGACAACGTCGAAGGTAAAAACCTTAGTTCGAGATCGAAAAGGGGGAATAATAGCCTAGCCGGTGGGCTAGCCGTCTAAAAAAAACGGCCAGCCCAAGGGCCGTTTTTTTTGGACGACTAGCCCTTGGGCTGGCCGTTTTTTTAGAAGGCTAGCCCACCGACGTATTTTTTTTTTTAGGTTCCAACATAAGATTTTGGCGACAATGTTATTAATTTTAAATTTTGATGACTCATTTCCGGTGATAAATAGTGGCGGCGCGGCGGCTTCCGGCGGGTGGGAGACGCGGCAGGCGACGACGGGTGAGGGGATCCGACGGCGGCTGGGGAGGAGAGTTAGAGAGGGATAGAGAGAAAATGTAGGAAGTGGGAAGGGCAAGGGTAAAACGGGAATTATATGGGGCGGTGTTTAACAACCCCTTTAAATAACATCACACATTACATTTGATTGCATGTATTCAACTATGCATTCTTCATTTCTTTTAATCTGCAAAAATGATAATGTGGTCACTCTAAGTCCAATCCTAACACTCTTTATGATTTTTTTAATGATATAGACGTAATTTGATCTCATGTCTTGAATATCACCCTCCAACACTTTAACCAATTAAGGTAGTTGACATCCATACACTCTTTATGATTTTCTCCTACTAAATACTTGGTATGCAGTAGTTAAATGCACTACTACATATTTACACTTTTCTGCCTCAAGTCCCAAGCACGTATCAAGCCCCCTAAAAGAAGAAAATAGAAGCATTTTACTGAAGAAATTTTATTTTTAACCTTTTTTTTAAAAAAAAATTCAAAATATTCCGCACTAAAGTATTTTGAAATATATCCCTAGGGTTAGGTTCGTTATAAAGTCGTTGTCCGAGACAGCGACTTTCTGTTTTTTAATTTTTTTATTTTTAAACAAGGTTATTTTATTAAAAAATTAAATTTTTTTTCTTGAAAGTCGCTGTCTTATTAAAAAAATAATTTTTTAAATTTTTTTAATTTTAATTTTTTTTAAAATAAAATTATTTTCATTTAACAAAATATTAATAAGGAAAGTGGCAGCGACTTTCACATTTACACCGAACCTAGACCCACGGTCATTTTTCGAAATAGTTTGTCGCTGGAGTTATTTTTTCGATTTTTTTTTTAAAAAGGTTAAAAAATAAAAAATTTCCATTTTACTGCTTTGTTCTAATTTTGTTTGTGTTGTGATGTAATTCTGCTTCAGTCAGCTGTATATCAACTTCCATGCGCTTATGTGAAAATATTTAAAATAAAGAAGACGTAGGAACTCTGTATGTGGTTCATTGTTACTGTAGGAGGCTACCTCAGAGCTTAGGCCTACAAGTTGGATGATTCGTCAAGTGCATTAGCCAAAAATAAAGGCTCATATAGTAAGGTTACCTGCAAAACATGCTTAAACTTAGAAATGCGTGAAGCAGTATAATATAAATTCTGTACAATATAGATTTGCGCGCAGCTGCCGGAGGATTTCCCTGCGTGTCGGGCTCACATAGAAAGCACCAGGCATATGGGAAGAATGATTGTTTTATTTATTTACCTCTAATTTATAAAAAAGCATAGCATATACCAGAAAACTGTACATATATAGAAGTATTTTTATGGGTGGATACATTTATGGGAGCACGCCATGCCCTCCACCCACTCAGATTTGTTCCCCCTTACTGCTAATTTTCTTGTGCTTGTAAACGATAATCCCTCGTTGACTGCGCTTCTGGGAAGTGGAATTGTATTCGAATATCTAGTCGCTTATACGGATTAGTACATTGTTGCACCGTATACTTCTAATAGTAAGTGATTTTTATAAAAAAAAAAAACTTGTAAAATTATACGAGTAATAAATTGTTTTGAATAAGTTTATAACGAAATCTAGTGACTTTAAGGCATAGGAGATATTTTATTTCATACTAAAGGTACTTAAAATATTTGTAATGGTGAGCCTATAAAAGAGCTCTCTCCTTATATTAAGCCTCAATGACTATATTATTTTTAAAAACTCTTTTTAAAAGTCACTTTTAAAATGTATAATAAATTCACATTTTATAGTAGTTGATTTAGTTTTGTATGATTTATGTATGTTCTCAAATTTTTTCCTTTTATTTTTTTGCGAAACTTTTCCTTTTTGAGAAAGAAAAACTAATATATGTGATAACTTTTGTTAAGACTTAAGAGTCATCATTTTGTATTATCACAAGAGGTTAAAGTTATCAATGCATCTATATTTTTTCTTTTAAATGGACCTTTAATCAAATATTCAATATGATCATCTTTTGCATTAAAAAGTACTCACTGTATTTTTATTATTTTTTTTATCTCATTTTGAATATTATAGGTAATACAGTCAAACTTTAATTATGAATTTCATCCAATGTGGATGAAATAACATATTTATTTAGAATCTTTATAAATTCGTCTCAATATATATTTTTCATAGATTAGTGTTTTATTATTTTTTCGATTAATATTTTCTCCCAACCCACATAAGACAATAAGAGTACTGGCAACGTGAAGCTTGAAGTGGAATTATGGAAGAGGTGAATTCGTGAATTGTAAGAAAGGGGCCAGAGGAATATTTGGTGGAGTTGGAATGGGGGTCAATAGTAAGTATATAGAGTCAGAAGAGATGTCAGCAGAGATTCCCACAGCTGGCTTAATGACAAGAGAAACATTACCTATGGTCTTGCCATGTCATCGTGAACTTGAAACGCTACAACGTAACACCCCAACTAACAACGTCTCTTTCTCTATCTATTCTCTCCCTATTTTAAATCCCTCTTTATTCTTATAAACGTGAAAAAATGAGTTAAAAAAAAATTTACTCTCTTTCTTTTTACATATTTTAATTGATCAATTTACTAATCATGTCACGTGGTAGGTTCTAATCGGGCACAAATTATACATCAGAAAAAATATACGTAGTATATGAGTATTTATCATGAAGCATGGAGTCCATTGAACTAAGCATGAGGAAGTTTTTGATTTCCAGATAAAGTTAAGAATTTTGATTTAACGTAATTCATGAGGAAAAAAAAAATTCCTCATTAATGCAATTGCTCTTATTTTTCAGTTTTTTCACCATTTTATAATTTTTTTTTATAATAGTGTGTGTCTCTCAATTTTAGTTGATATACTTATAATTAGTAATTTATCTTATATTATTATTTCAAAACACAATGAATGTGAGGCTTTCAAAAGCCAAACGGATGTTTGTCATTGATTTGGGTGAAAAATATAAAAATATATTAAAAAATTAGTTTCGGGCAACTACTTCATTCTAGGTTTGGTTTAAACAAAATTTAAAATCACATTATATTGGTTTTAAAAAAAAGACTGGACAAACATGCATAACTATTTTTACCCTTTAAATGTCATTTCCTTTATCTTAATTCTTAACTGCTTCTTCTAAAAAAAATTCTCTCAAAATCTGCCAGATATATTTATATACATTCCCACTCTCTCTCCTCAATTTCTTCTTTGATAAACAGATTGCATTTTGCTATTTCATCATTTGGTCATTCTATTGATCTGATTGGTAATATTTTGGCTTCTTTTTTTATTTGGTATTGTAATTTTCGATCAAATAGTTATTTATTCTATTTGGGTTAGTAATTTTTGAGTTTTTATCTAATTAATCTATGTGGGTGTTTGAAATTAGAATATTTTTTACCGTAAAAAATGTAATATTTTGCTAGAATTTGGATGATGGCAATGTTCAACTTGAATAAAATTGTCATCTTTTTGAATTTTTTGGATGGAAATTTTATACTTGGGATTAATAGTCAGGTCGGAAATTCGGGCAAATAAAGAGAGTTGTGGGGCTTGTTGGATTAATATTGGATGTTTCTATTTGAAGTTATTGTGTGTATTAAGTGCCGATTCCTCCATTCCCATCCATCCTTTTTCCATTCAATCTTCTTTTTTTTCAATTTCTATTTTTTTAAAATAAAAATTTTGAATAAAGAAAAAAGTTCATTTGGAATTAACCGAAAAAACTCTACAAAGCATGGAAGTGGGCATGACTTTTGCAATTATGTAACTTTTCTATCTTCTATTATGCTTAGTTTTTTGGATTATTTTTTGTAATTTGTTAAAGATTGTTATTGTTGTTGATTGATGAAGTACGATTAGACGAAATTGAAGGTTGTTTGTTGTAATTGGAATAGTAGTACATGAATGTCAATTATTTTTATTCACCACAGCAACTCACGGATTCTTCACAGTCAACATTCGTACCAGATTTGCTCGTGGGGCACATAGCTTCTTGGGATTTGTATTGAGTTGTCGTCGTGGTTGCGGTGGTGTAGGTTGGTGGTTATCCAAAGAACATATTGGTTTGTTCATTCAGAAAAGTCATTCACTAACGCATAATGTTCAAAGAAAGTAAGAATGAGAAAATAATAATAATGATTATAAAAATAACACCTTCTACAATAATCCCGTAAGTTCTTTTTGAATTTTCTTTTATAACCAATGCATGCACATATTATGCTTTGTTGTTTTTAGGATTATTTGAATCCATACTTGAAAATACTTTAAAGATTTCCTTTATAATCAATACATGCACATATTATGCTTGGTTATTTTTAGGATGGATTTTTTGATTTTCTATGCTCATTTGAGAACGTGTCATACTTCATCATTAGCCTTGGAAGCACTATGACTTTTCTGAATGAACAAACCAATATGTTATTTGGATAGTGAATCAGGGACACCTTGCAGGTGTAGGATATGGTGATAAATTTGTTGATAACAGTAATGATGTTATATAGGGTAATAGTCCAGTACTCCAATTGCATGTTTTTCGTAAGTTTTAATCCTTGGATTATTTTGTGCTAAAGAAGTCATTAAGCATGAAATTTCCTTGACAGTAAGAATGACGAGGATTTGTTTCTAGGTAGCATGTATAATTGGTTATAAACTCATATTAGCAAGTCTGGACTTTCAAATTCTTGATTAGACAAGCCTTGTGAGATGGTTTATGTATCAACATTAAGATGGTGTTTAGTCCATGAGTTCTATTCCATCTTGATCAATTCACGACTGTTCTCGTTGTTTTACATTTTTATTGTTGCATTGATCTTACTCATGTTCATCCCTCTCCCTTTTGATTATAATAAATGGGCTGTGAATTCTGCCATTTATGTGGGCTCTTGCCAATTCATTTATCATTTGAATGTTTTACATCAAAATTCTTAAAACATTAATTTAAATCTATGCTTATATATTGTGCCAAAATATTTTTTTAGTCCATAACTAATCTACTGCTAAAAAAAAGTTGATAACAAAATACTTTGTTTATATGTTTATAATGTCAGATAATATTCTGTATATTTGTTTCAGCAATATTTTTGTCATAGATTTAGAATACCAATAACCATTGGAGATTGAAAGGCAACAAAGTGTATTATACTATTTGGCAAAGAGGCAGAGATTGATATGGGTTATAAAACTTTCTACATTAAAACCTCTGCTGATAATGTAAGTCTATAATTTTTAATGTTTATTAAGAAAAATATAGCAACTAATTGAAATTTTTTTCATTTTTAGAAACATGGACATATTTTTATAGAAGAAGCACAAAAGCATCTAATAAATTCGTTTACATTTATACTACATGCTCCAACTAAAGAGAATGTAGAAGTAAGAGTTGCAACAGTTCTTTAGAACAAATGGGAGCGAGAATTTTTTTTTTATCTTAAGTAAGATATGAATAACTGAAAATCATCAATTTAAACAATTGGTATGCTTTTAATTAAGTCAACATTGTGCATTAATAATTGAACTTCTTTAGTTTCGTTTACCAAATTTAATATCGTGTGTTATTGCACGGGCACATGCTAGTATTTTTATATATTTTACATTGCAAGCAAGTGGAAGGAAATCAGTTGACTTGATGATTTTCGTGATAAGAAGGATGGATAGTGGAGAAAATGTGCATGAACCAAGTGTTTGTAACAAACTAAAATGTTATTATTCTTATATAGGAGACAGCAAAAGGAGGTTTCCACGAATGTCTTGTAAGTAGTAACTGAGTGACATAGGATCCAACATCAAACGCAAATTGGTTTGATTTGGAAGCCTAACTATATATATAGTGAAAAGAACAAGGACTAGCATTGTCCTCTATTCACCTTAATAAGAAATTCGTTCTTCTCTTCCAACTAATTCCATATATACTTTTCAAATTGGATATGTGATTCTGGTGATTTCCTAAAGGAGTTATCTCTCATTTTCCATTTTTATATCGAGAAATTCCGAATTTATACCTTGTATATATTTAATTGTTTAATTGTACAGGAGTATACAACTAGAATATAGTTAATTTATTTTTCTTGTGCAGGAATATACAACTAGAATATAGTTTCAATTTCATCAGATGTCTCTGAAGAGACACAACTAGAATACCAGTTAATTACATGGAGATGGATTTGGCCATGCATGAATCTAAGGTGTTATGTGACGAGTGAACATATATGCAACACATCTCTAATATACAAAACGTGAAAATTTCGCAATTGACAAGAAGACACGACCAAACATAAGCTCCTCATTTTAATTATTAAAGAAATTAATTAGCTACCGTCTTTTTTTACTCTTCTGTGTTTAAATCCTATTATATTATTTAAGAGTAAGAAAGAATGAGAGGCCTCTAGTTTGCAACTTGAAACTTTTCGTTGCTTCGGATGGAAAAATATTAAAAATCACAAAAACTAGCTTCGGGTAAAAAAAACTAGAATAAATATATAGAGTCTAATTGTATTTGTAAATTATATTTAGAATACCTATATGACTATATAATAGATTTTTTCATTAATTACAATATTTTCAACTTTACTTATTGTGTTTTAGGTAGTCCAAGACGCAATATATTTTAAATTTATTTTAATGTCAATTATCAAAAAATTTTGAGTAGTTAATAAAAATGTATTAAATTCATACTTTTACACTTTCCATGTATTAGCACGGGCAGGCGAAGGGTGCGACCGCTTAGAGCCCAAGGCTCGGAAGGACCCAAAAATAATTAAAAAAATCTCAACTAAAATTTTAATGATAGTTACTTTAAAGCATTTATGACATTAAGTTTATGGAGTTTTATAATAAATAAATTTAGTCTCTTGTAATCGTATTGTGTCATATAACTATACAAATATTTCAAATTTAAAATTTTTACTTTTAGTTTTTTGATAAAATGCAATCAAAATGTTATCTTAGTGAATATTATGTATAATGATAATGGTAGATTTGTATGTAGTAGCATCTTGAACATTAAAATATATACTGTGCACTACATATATGCTCTGACTTTAAAGTTGGATTTTTGAGTTTTGCAGCTTTATGGTTTGCTAAGTATACCTTATATTCAATGAGACACCCAACTGGTGAATGTTATAAGTATCTTATTAATACTTACTTAAAAATATCATCATTATTTTACTCTATTTGATTAGTTTGCTTCTAAAAAAATATTGTTTTATTAGTATACCTTGTATGTACCATTTTATTTAATAAATTTTTCCAATTATATTTACGACTAAATTATTTTACGGATGAAATTAGTAATATAAAATAAAATAATCATATTATATATAACCATATCTTTACTATCAAAAATGGATAAGGAAAAATTTTACGCGTAAAATATAAGGGCCCATAAATATTATATTATTACGTCTAATGGCACTAAAATCTCAGGACTAATGTTGCTTGCAAACATTATGAAAGGTGAGATATTTGTAGGGGTTGGTTACTACCTAGGATTCATGTCTTATACTATTGTCTTGGACCTGATCGTAGTAGGAACTATGAAGAAGTACAAAGATTGTATTATTATTTTTTATCAAAAACTTAATTCTATAAAGAAAAGGTAAAGATCTTTTTCTTGATTGAAACTCTAACTCTTAAAAGAATATAAATTCAGTATTAGTATAGGAAAGATCTTCAAAAGTTGATATTGTTAGTTGAAATCATCATTAATACTCAAAAGATTGTTTGGTCAACTTTTGAGCAACAACTTCCACATATATTGCTTAAAAAAAAAAGCCAAATTCCATAAATTTGTAGCTTTTACGAATAAATTTAAATTTTTTGTTTCAATAACAAAATCGCCCATTGACTTAGCATTAATAGAAAAGGTAACAACTATTTATATAAGCATTTTTCCTTCATATTCTACGCAACTACTAGATAAGTTAATTTAAAGGAGATAAATTAACGGTATTTAACTAATTTAAGGGGATGAATTAACCATTGTTAAAAAAATAAGTTTGTAGTTGAATCAAAAACAATAATTCAATGAGTTTTTTTTTAAAAAAAAACAATAATTCAACGAATCAAATGATGGCATGAATGGTATAGTGGCAATTATTTATAAAAGAGATTTAATATATAATTGTGGAATTTCGATATTTTTAAACAATATTTATGGAATCGTTGGCCTTTGAGATATTATCCTCCACAAAAAAACATTTAAGATTCTTAAATTTGATTTAAAAAACTTCGCAAACATCACTAACAATCTTACTTGGAGATCGTATTATTTTCTTTTAATTTTAATTTATTTTAGTGTGGACTTCGTATAAGTCATAAATTTGAGAGTTACATAGTAAGCTCAAAAATAAAAACAAAAACAAAAGTACTATATACACATAAAATACCATAAAATTATTGTACTTCTAGTAAAAGTGACATTTTAAAATAACAAACTTTACCTTTTTAAAATTGACATATGTTACATTGGGGATAACTTTTTATTATATTAAAGGATAACTTTTATTCCCTTTGTTTTTTTTTTTCCCTTCTCATTTAGAATCAGGGAAGAAATCAAGACAATATTAAATATTATTAAGATTCTCTAAAATAATTTAAATTAATATAAAAATAAGAATAAGTTCTACAAAAAAAAAGCATTAAATAAATAGTGGAATTTCTAAAGTTCATAATATTAAAAAATTAAAAAATCAACCAATTAGCTACATATCACAAGGATAATAATCTCAATCATATTTTTTCATCAAATCACAACATTAAACTAAAATAGAAGAATTCTAAATAAGAAAAAACATTTTAAAATTTCCAGATGGAGAAAATGAGAAAAAAAAAAAAATACTTTGAACGAGATCATGTGAAATAAAAATAGTAAACTCAATAATTAGATTCCGCTGGTTTATAAAATGAATGAATGAAATGATGATTATATAGAGTAGTAAGAAAATAAAACAAAAAGGGTGGCCGCTGGGCGCTGGCGCGTGTAAACAGATAGTTAGTTGTAAGGAAATGACTGAAATAGCCTTAAAAAAGTCTCCCAACTCACCCTCAACCCCTCCATAATTTAGCCCCTTCCCACACCTCGCATCCAAATTATCAAATTTTCCAACCTTTTTTCATTTTCTAACCATTAATTTACACGCTCTTTCCCTTCTTATAATCTCCTTCTCAACTCAAATCCCTCTCTTTTCTCTCATTTTTGGTGAATACAGTTCCTCAAACTTTTCATTGGCAAAAATCTTTCATTTTCTAATATAAAATGGCAACCTTAATAGCATCATTAGAACGATCACTGCAGAACTGCTCGCTCAACCAAACCAGTAGAAGCCGCAGTGGGTTAGGGCGCTCATCATCGTCTGATTCGCTGGAGATTATTCATCATAGTAATCATCATCGTCATCATATACAAGATCAAAGTTATAATCCTAGGCGACCAAACAGCAACGATGAATCATTGACTAACTACTGCTCAAACGCATCGTCTTCAGATGAAAATTCTACATTTTTAGAATTAAACTCCCATATTTCTCTCCCTTACCATTGGGAGCAATGCCTTGATTTGAAGGTCTGTTTTTTTTTTTTTTTTTTTTTTTTTTGGGTTCCATTTCTCTATGTTTTCTTGTCAATAAATAAATACTAATCAGCAGATTTTATCTAATTTTTTATGCCCACGTATGTTGATGTTACTTTCATTCATTTTCTTGTACTTTTCTTTAATGTTCTATATTAATTCTTCCTTAAATGGATTTTTTTTTGAAACCCTATTTTAAAATTTTAATTGAATGCAATTAATCTCCTTTTTTTTCAATTTTTTTTTTTTTTTGCATGCGTGAGTTTTTATCCCTAATGAAGAAAAAATGTTGTGAATTTATTATGAAATGTCTTTATATACTTCGGCCTATTGGTCAACTTTCAATCTTTTTCACTACGAAAGCTTTCATCTTTTTATAAAAAGAATAAAACAAAAAGATGGGGTTTTGTTGGGGTTGGTGGTTTGAAAGAAAATGGGGGTTTTGTTGGGGTTGGTGGTTTGAAGTCATATCTTTGTGATTCTTTTATATAAATATGCTTAATAACAATGAAATTGTGATAATGACAGACAGGGGAGCTATATTACATAAACTGGAGCAACGGGATGAAGGCTAAAGAAGATCCAAGAACGACTGGTACTGGTGACAACGGTGAAGAGGAGGACGCAGGAGATGACGACGAAGAAGAGGAAGAGAGTTACCACTACGACAGTGAAAGTTCATCTACTGAATCGTCCCCGTCTACGAGTAATCGGAATGAGAGTTATAAATCATTTAAGAAACAACAACAACCCCATCAACAACAAGAATTGAAGCAAGAGTCAGTGTTAGTGGTGGCAGGTTGCAAGAGTTGCTTAATGTACTACATGGTGCCTAAGCATGAGGAAGACTGCCCCAAATGTTCTGGTCAGCTTCTTCACTTTGCTGCCAATAATTAGATCAACTCTCCATCCAACCACTTCATTTTAATCAATTCATCAGACAGACATGAGTACTACAAGTGAGTCCATATAATCTTTTTTTCTTTTTCTTTTACATTCAATAGTTTTTCATTTTGGAAGTTGGGAGCCTAGTGACTCAGGTCTAGTCTATTCTAGCTGAACTCAATCAAGAACAGAAGACAAAATGAAGGGGAGCTGAGGAAAGTGTATGTCTTTTTCTTCATCATAATTTAGAGGTTTGGTATTAGCCAAGGATGCAGATGAATGGTAGAAAGAAGAAAGAGATGAGTGAGTTTTTGTTACATGGATGAATGAATGGTTCTGACATACTGTAGCTTTGTTCTCTTTATTCTTTCTCTTAATATATATCTTCCTTTTTTTCTTCTTCTCATTTCAGTAATAATTTGTGATTTGTCTGCTCTCTATTTTCATTTGGCCTCCATAAATTATGCAACAAGCCAACAATGTAGCCTGTTGGTGGCCCGGTGGGTTGTAAGTTTGTAACTAATCATATCATATTCATATGTAATTCTATCCATATCCATGGTTTATGGGACAGTCATTGACTACCGGGCATTTAATAATAATAAGTATACGGATTTGACATTTATTATAGATGTAATAAACCGAATGTCAAAAACTACAAAGTCCTTAACCCATCATTGATAGACTGATTGATTGTGTTCTGGTACATGCATATGTATGCAAACATGCTTCTTGATGTCTGCAATTGTGCATTTTTTTTAATTTTTCTTGTTTTGTGACATTAAATGATCCTTCTTGTTCTAGTTTTCGCAATGAGCTGTATACATAGGAAGATGAATTATTTTTGAGAGTCAGCATAGTTATTAAATTATATTTTGGGGTAATGATCGTTTTGTTGTTCGTAGAAAGTAACGTGTCTTAGTAATTTGGAGCTTCCTTTTGTGTTAAGCAAATAACTTAATGAAACATGGATCTAAGTTTGTTACTTCTTTTTGTTTCTAAATTTTTGTCAAATTTGACTTTTTATGATTTTTAAAACACTGACTTAAAATTTTTTATATTGAACTCTGTAAGACAAAAAAATTATATAAACCTGATATTATGGTCAAACTTTTTAAACTTTAACTATATATAGAAATGCGAAAAATAAAGGATTGTCATTATGAGAACTAAGAGCACTATCATTCTTACATAGCATAAACGGAGTAGAACTAAAAGCGTGAGCATTGAGAAGAGTACAACCAAAACCGTATTAGTCGTAGAAGAGGCCAGTTTTACCTATTATGAGCTTGTTTGTTGAGAAAAGCAAGGAAATTTCATGTTGCCACGTAGTTGAAAACAATCCTAATGTTTAGGAATTAAGAGTAGTTTGTTATCTTTACGTTTATCACCGTTGACTTGGAAAGTATGTGTTTGTTTTCTTTTCCCTTTGTCCATCTTTGATATTCCCCTTTTCCTAAAAGCTAAGGTGTAACCGAAAGTATATGATTTAGTAGTTTGACCCTTATTCTATGGGTGGTGATATACATCCATGCCATAAGTTAAAGGTATTATGGGGAGAGCACAATCAAACAATCATGTCAGTCCACCTTGATCAACAGTTATAGTTACATTTATTTCATTAAACTGATTGGCAATTAAGGGTTAATCAAATAGAAATCAACCCCTTATTCACTACTCCCTCTATTTCTTAATATTTCTCCCATTTGACCAGTTTTTATGAAAGTTTTTTGGTTAAAATAGGACAAACATTAAAGGATAGAACAAATACGTTTTACATTTGTTGGCTTCGTCCTACCCAAAGCTATTGTTGTTAATTATTTTCTAAAAAGTGTTATTTTCTTGAGATCAAGTTAAGAAGATGAAAATATTTGAAGAAAAGATTAAAAGCATATGCAAGGAATGCTATAATACTACGTTGAAAGGGACATTTCCTTTGGTTTCTTATTGTCATTCGTCAGGGAAAGAATGCAGGGAATCTAAGCAGGTTTAGCTGCTGATAAGAGAGACAGCTGCTGTTTCGTACTGCCTACATACTGCTATCCATATGGTCATGGAACATAATGCAGTGTCACTAATATTCCCTCTGACTGACTGCCTCTATGCCTTCTATCACAATAATGTTGTTTCGGGTAAATCACGGGTGATCACAGATAGTTAGAGTTTGATTTG
Organism: Dysphania ambrosioides; assembly: GCA_026401315.1. Taxonomy (NCBI): domain Eukaryota; kingdom Viridiplantae; phylum Streptophyta; class Magnoliopsida; order Caryophyllales; family Amaranthaceae; genus Dysphania; species Dysphania ambrosioides. Next base: position 19,316,177 of record CM048671.1, on the reverse strand, counting down.
AGCTAGGTTGGCAAAGACTGTTAGTTATTTATATATTATAACTACACTTTAAGTAACGCCCTTGGCGTGTGAGAATATTACCGCGCATATAGTTTTACATTTTGGATAGTCAAAAAAATATGGATAAGGTAATACGGAGAGAATTGAACCGGAAGGATAAGCTTGATGAAAGTGAGGTCAAAAGACCATGTTTGTTTACTCAGAGTTGGTGTATTAGCATCCTTAACGATGAAAAAAATGGTTTGCGAAGGACAAATTATTTTTTGGCTTTCTTAACTATGAAAAAGAAAAAGTTTATGCATGAGTGTTCATATATTGAATAGATCTGCCGAGTGAAACCACAAAATGGTTTGTGTGTTTGGTGGATGTGTGCCCCAATTATTTTTTGGCTGAAAACATATCAAAACACAGTGTTTTGATAAAATATATATCAAAATGCTGTGTTTTGATCTGTTTTTAGTAAAAAAAATCAGACTTCGGCGGCTGAGAGCGCGACACTTGGCCCAGTCTCGGAGTGACACGTGTATTGACCATTAGCTTAAAAATACAATTTTGGGGGTAGGGGAATTAATGATGAACCTTTTTAATTTGGTTCATTGTTAAGAGTGAAATTGGTAAATAGTTTGTTGTGGTGATGTGAATGAGAGAGAATGGGTGATAGTAACCCTTGAACTATTTTTTTTGTTTATGAATAATGGTTCTATGAAAAAAAAATTTGGTTAATGGGTTACTATCACCTATTCTCTCTCTCATTCACATCACTATAACAAATCATTTACCAATTTCACTATTAACTATGAACCAAATAAAAAAGGTTCATCATCAATACTTTTACCTTACCTTATTTTATCTTTTTAAACATAATTTAATTCATCCATAATTAGAAATTATTAATCTCATATAACACCTAATTAATTATGATTAACGTAATTAATTTTAATTATCGTGATTAATTATTTTATTTTAATTATTTTATTTTAATTACCGTATTCATTTATTTTATTATAATCATATTTTAAATATTTTGAGTTATAGTCGTTACAAAATTGTAACGTTAAACCACCAACGATCTAAACACGTGTCATTCTGCGACAGGGCCAAGTGTCGCTTTTCAAGTTGTCGAAATCTGAATTTTTTTTACGGAAAACTGATCAAAACACATCAGTTTGATCTGTTTTTTTTTTATCAAAACACTGTATTTTGATCTGTTTTCCGCAAAAAAAAAAAAAATTGAAGCCCACATCCATCAAACACACAAACCATTTTGTTATTTCACTCGGCAGACCCATTCAATATATGAACACTCATGCATAAACTTTTTCTTTTTCATAGTTAAGAAAGCCAAAAAATAATTTGCCCTCTACAAACCATTTTTTTTCATCAGTAGGGATGCTCTTAGAACACAAAAACTATGGTTGAAGGATAGAGAAAGTTCAGGAGGTACAGGTGACAGAAACCTCCTGCAGCAGCCTAAAAGAGTACCAATACCAGTGGTTTCTGTCTTTCTGATGGTATGAAAACCCGCATTTAAAAAAAATAAAAATAAAGAATCTGCTTTTTGTGGGGGCTTTTTTGTCCTCCTATGACTTGTTTTTGTTTTTGTAGCGGTTGTTGGTATTTTTTTCTTCTGCTATGTCTATTTCATTGGTATTTTTTTACCACAACCCTGTCTTTAGTTTCCTTGTCAAAATTCTCTCCTCTTTTCGGTAAGTTAAAAATCTTTACCACTTTGTTTCAATCAAAAGACGAGATATTGCTTTCTCTACGGTAAAAGATTCTTTCTTCAAACTGACACCCATTCCCTTGGCCAAACAACGGTATAGTAATCTCTTTGTTTTTAATACATAATTTTATATGTTTTTATCTCCAAATTTGTCTTGAAAACGTAAGTTTTCGGAATACTATTTAAAACGGAAAATGAGTAACAAATCGCCGATCTCTGACCATGTCATTGTATGTTCTCCTTGTCTCTTAAACCACTTGTATTGTCCCTCTCTGTGTTTTTTTCTTCTTTCTTTTAACTATGAAACTATATTTTCAAACTTGTAACTTGGCTCCTCCTAAGAATATGAATAGACAATATTTTGATGGATAATAACTTTAGGTTCAATTAACTCATTAAACCATGTTAAGTAATAAATTCTTCATTGATTTTCTCGGCTTACAACTGAATGTCAACAGGGCAAGGTTGCGTATATTTTCTCACCCAAAATTGGACTTAAATGTTGATATGGTTATAATATTACTCCGGTACTATTTCTACTCATTTGTAATTCTACAAAAATGTTACCATTTCCTGAACACATTAAATTATTATCAAATTCAACCATCAATATTAGGGGTGGAAAACAGATCAAGTCGGATCACGTTCGTGTTCGGGTCACTCACTTTCGGATCAACTATCCCTCAACCCGAAGCTGATCATAACCCATTTAATTTCGGGTTGGGTTTGTGTGAACTCATTTAAGTTTTTGTGGCAAAATTTCGACTCTATCCGCTATTTTTGGGTCAGCTTTTGTCACTCATGAGATGTGGTTATTCAATAGAGTGGTTGAAGAAAAAAAAAACTTTTAAAATTGAGATAAAACGATTGACATTAGTAGTTTAATTGTCTTTTAAGTTTTTAATTTGGGCTTGGAGACTTGGGGATTGTGACTGGGTGCCTAATCAAATAAATTTTTTTAATCTACTTAATATAGTTTGGTCATAAGATCGGGTTCGGGTTGACTCGGCCTGATTTTGACCTGAAAATAATTTCGGGTTACGTGGATAATTTTTCGGGTTGGAATTTTCAACCTTAACCTAACCCATTTGATTTCGGGTCGAACTTGTGTCAACCCATTTAAGTTTTCGTGTCGAAAATCTCAACCCTAACCAGCTATTTTCAGGTCGGGCCAGTTTTTGCTACCCCTACCAATATGTACGGTTATCACCTATATTGGCGCTTGATTTTGAAATGAAGGTAGTACTTGAATCCGGGTATATTTCGAGTTTTGACATGGGTTTCGTGCCATATGGATCCACTTGTTTTTCTACGGGCCACGGTCACTAGTTCAGACGTTCTGTTAATTGTCAAAGGTGGTAAATGGGCAAGCCAAGGATTTGTACTTTCCACATGCAACTTCCAACCACATAATTCCCATTCCACTATGGCCCAAAGGTCTCGTTAACCACTTGAAACGTTGCAGATCTAATACAACATACTCGTGCAAGGTTGAGTTGGGAGAATCTTTTCCAAATATTCTTAGACAATCAGAAAAAATGGAACCATAACAAAGTTTAGGAAATCCGATTTGCTACCCTTAATCTTACCTGGAATTGAAATTTGGTCACCAACCCGTTTAACTACGCGTACTTCTTCTCTTTTTGTGTCACAAAACTAGAGCCGGAAAAAGCTAACCCAACTCGCCAACCCAACCCAATCCGAACCCAACCAATTTATAAAGGGGTTGGGTTAAAATTTTCAATCGGATTATATAAATGGGTCAATCTAACCCAATCTAATGAAAAAATAGGTTAGGATGGGTTGGGTTGAAATTTTCAACCCAAGTTGGCGGTTTCAACCCATTTCTATTTTGCTCTTCATGCCTCATTCTACCAGTCTACCTTTTCTTTCCTTTTCACAGTCTCACTATTGCCTCATCTTTGTGCCTTCTCACTTTTGTAGTATTGCCTCATCTTCATGCCTTCTCACATTTGCCTTACTTGTGCCTTCTTACTACTGCATCTTCGTGCCTCACTCTGTCTTCTCAATTTGGTTGTATTATGGCTATGTTAAGATTTGAGATTTTTCATTATGCATCACTTGAAATTTGGAAAATTGGAATTTTTAAGAGTATTTTAGTGTTTGATCAAGTTGTGTGTGGGTTGACTCAACCCATGACAGGTTGAGTTGGGTTGAAATTTTCAACCCATTTAAATAATCAGGTTGGATTTTAGTTGATAAATCTCAACTCAAAATGAATTATGTTGAACCTAAACCCGACCCATTGCCACCTCTACATAAAATCAGCATTTGACACTAATTAGTTGTGTGGTCTTGTTCCCTTAATGCAATAATGTACATGGCAAAATGAACATCATATCATCAATATTGAACAATAAACATACAATTGCAAGCTATACATCCTACAACAACATAACAAGGTGCAGAAATCAAATATGAAATATGCTAAAACCTTGCTGAGTGAGCCCAAATTAAATGAACAATATAGCAAAACGATATTCCATTATGAAGAAGATGACATAAATATCTAGTGTGACGCGGCAGCATAAGGGCCCTAATCAGCAACCATAAATGCAGATAAGGTCTTCATAACATGGTGGGTTGCCTTGTCAAATCTCATGAACCAAAAGTCATGGTAGTCCATGATTGTCAACTGTAGATATATTTCGCTAGGATTCGCTCCCATAGTCATCAAGGGTTTATTGTGCTTATTTGTGCCAGAAGTACCATAATCTGTCAAATGAATTTGCGTATTTAATCAGTGAACAACTATGGAAATTAGAGTTAATCTTAAGTCAATAAAAGTCATTACGCCATCCCTGAAACGTGATTAGCTAATTAAGCTAGATCTACCGTTTATTTTAAAGTACATACCTTATAGTAGCTCCAAGCCTTTTGTCCTAAAGGAGCAATGATAGGCCGTCGTCGAGCCTACCAATTTGTAAGATCCCTATCTTGGTCTCACTAATTAATAGTAAGGGCAAGAAAGGGTTGAACCCAAGAAAGGCATTGAATCAACCACCGATTACTACCGTTTAAATGAGCTAAATGAAGTCGAAATTTAGGGTGGTTTTGGGTAACTTCTACTAGTTCAATTTAATTAACAATTAGGGGAGATTAACAATACTTAGAGGAATCTAGGGCACGGGTTATACCACTCAACTTCATCACAAATCACAATTGGCATGCAATAAAATCTGGGTAAATTAATGGGATAATTTAGGGGAGGTCATCTAAGACACCCAACTACTCTCTCAAGTAAGAGGGGTTACTTGAATCACGAATGCAACCAACTCTCATGGTTACATAGCATAAAACAAGTGTTAAGGCATACTCATGATGACATAACATTCCCTTGACCGGAAATTCCTATTCTCATGGCATTTCAAGTCAATCAAGCATAAGGGAGCTAACTCAAGTTCATCTCTCGATCCTTCATTGAGAAAGCTTGGATAAATAGTCCTAGCAATGGCCATATACAAGGACTAGAAAATTAAACCACTTAAGCTCAACTAATTAACATCCCACAATAACCAAATTAGTACATGCAACAAGTTCTTTGTGACTACATTGAGGGTTTTACCCAAACCCTAGAAGTTGAAATACTCACAATCCATGGAGATTAAGAGAGATGGAGATTTCAACCAATTCATGAACATATACAAACCAAGGATTAAGCTAATTAACAATCTAAGCATGCAAGAAGTAAGCAAGTAATTAACAACAAGTAGAGGAAAGTAGAGAATAAGAGTAAGAAACAATTACTATGAAGCTTCAAGGTGAGCAACAATGGTGGAACTTGTCTTCTACAATGATTGGAATTGAGTATTTCCAAGCTAATAATTAAAATCTACAAATGATTTGGAGAATTAATGCTCTAGGATTTCAAGAAGAGAGAAAGCTCTAAAAATGTGTGTGTTTGTACAAATGAGCTCCAAGGGGGTATTTATAAGACCCCCAAATAAAAAAGGGACGGAGAAAACAAGAATCAGGCCCGACTGCAGGTTTGCACGGGTGTGCTAGGGTCGGCACGGTCGTGCAGACCTAGGCAGTAGCTACTGCCTTTGTCTAGGAAGCTTGGCACGGACGTGCCACATATGGCACCGTACAACTTGAGGAGATTAACTACTTGAACTTTAGCTATACCCACCGTACTAAGCTAGGAGCACAATAAAAAGAGCACCAAGTGTAGATGTGCAGCGACAGTGCTAGGTGTGATGAAAATGCACTTCATGAGCACATTTTATACTTCTGTAACTTCTGCTCACTAGCTTAATTAGGAGCAAAGTATTCTGGTACTCAAATACATGAATAATACATCACAAGTATTTGACTATTTGATGATGCTACATTGGAGTAGTTAGGTAAAGTGAATGTATGACCCAATTGGCCGGAGCTGGCTCCTTAGTGCCCTCACATAACTCTTAATCCAGTTTAGCGGTATATGCCTCTTAGAACTTGTTTTGTGGGGATCTCTGGATCTTAGATTTTTCTTGTCAAAGTTCAAGATATATATAACGAGGTTTTCCTAATTCATTCCTGATATAAATTATATCAGAATATTGAAATCTCATATATAGGTATTGTATGGCTATTATTATATCAGATATCCAAAATACAGAAGATATAAAAATATAACATCTCGATCTCAGGCATAGAAATAAAATTATGAAAAATGTCCAATGATATATTTATATCATGTATAAATTAGGAATTTCTCTATATATATATAACTAACATGCCACCAATCAGTTTTAGAGTACCAACATATATTACAACTAGTTTATATTTATGAGTAGAATTATTGTCAATGGATCAATTTAATCAAAAGCCTAAGTAGATGGTTCAAGTTACGACATTTCGATTTATATTCTACTTTGTATCAATTATTTTTACTAAGACAACACCTTCAGCTCCTTGAAAGGCTCCATAACTTTTTATTATGCCATTATGTGCCTCCCTCAACCAAAGGTCTTGTCGTTATAGTTCTATACAATAAGTTTGGCTAGAACTTTTGACCAAAAACCCTCAACAAAAAGAAACTTCGACCAAACTAGAAATAGTATGATGAAAATGTGTGTTGTTGTGCTTTAATAAACATTTTCTTTGGAACAAGAAACAGGTTATATGATACCTAGTATTTCGGCGAAAAATCATCACCTAGTGACGACTTAAGGCTGGGACATTTTACAACTAGCTAAGCTATGCGAAGGCAATAACATATAGAACAAAATAAGAAAATAATGCAAACGACACAGCAAATTGGTGACGCGAAAAACCCAAACTCGAGAAAAACTGCGAGGGCTTATTAGGCCGTCGTTCCACTATATTGAAGAAAGTGTTTTCGTTGAGTATACAAAATATGTAGCAAAAGGTTAAGAGTAAACGAGTAGAAAAGTATAGCAGGGGACAAGTGTTAATGAAGCTAGTGAGAGGTATGTAAATGATAATGGGTTGTATTTTTATCTTGGCTCGTGAGTGAATGATCTTAATGAGTGGTCTCTCATTTCTCATAAATTTGAGCTGTCTTTTATAGATGCTGATCATGGGCAACTAGCATGATTAACTCATTCTTATCTTGCTGCAATGCTTCCTGATTTCTAGCTTCTCGTGCATATTGAATTGGTCTTCTCTGGCTATCCGTCATGACCTTGAGTTGATATTTTAATTAGCCGTAAAAAATATAATGGTGCTTCCTTGATACTAATACATCTTGGGATTGAATTTCAAACGCTTGGTTACAACCGCTGCTCTTCCTGACGCCTAAGCGTTTGTTGCCTAGACTCTTGCTGACTTTGACGCTTATAATCTCGGACAGTTGGAACCTGACGCCTGAAATCTCGGACGCGTGGGGTTCACTCCTTGAATCTTGTAGATGTTTCAACTACATAGCCGATATTCTCTCGTTGAATTGTTCAAATGCCATTTCTCAGCCGTTTACCGATATTCACGCTATACGTAGATGTTGACCTGGTACATCCCGTAACTGACACCTAGGATCACACTATCGGTTACAATCACTATACGTTTGTGACTTCTCATTAATATTTAATAACTGCCCTGGTTTGACTGGTAACTTCCTTATGCCTAGCTGTCCTACACGCCGAACAATCTTCACATCATGTTAGGTGTGCTAGACGGTTTTTTACCCATAACACCATGTACTATCTTCCGCAATTTGACCATATTCTTTTAACATCTTGTTGCCCTATACGTCGCTTGGATGGGATAGATTTTTACCCGTAACACCTAGCAATTTTATGTATTGTCTGAATTCTTGGAGCACATGATGTAATCCCCTGAAATTCTACAATTATTTTTTTTTTATTTATTTTTCTAAGTAATCCGCTAAGCCTAAACAACCGAAAGTCTATCCTACTCAAAATTTTATACTACCCAAAACTCAATCTAAACCTAAGAATTTTCCCTAAACCTAAACTCTCTCACAAAACAAAAAATACAAAATACCTTAATACAAAAAAAAAGAGAAACCCACCCCATATAAAAACCTTCCCGTGGCAAACCCCCCCAAAAACACAAAGTCAAAACAAAACAATCCCACCCCCATAAATTCACGTAGAACCCCACAAAAGCAAGAAGAAAAAAGAAAGAAACCCTCCCCCCCCCCCCTCCCCCATGAACTCCTTCACCCATAGAAAAGAAACCCCTGCTAACCACAGCCACTGCCGCCTTGTGCCTCTGCCAGCCGCCACAGCCGGCCCCCAGTCGGTTTACTCTCCTTCCTTCTTCTTCCCTCTTGTTTCTATTGAGATATGTAGGATGCGTTATGAAATTATGTAATTAGGTTTGTCTTTGATGGTTGGGTTATGATTTATTGTTGTTAATTTATAATTTGATTGTTGTTTTGGGGTTGTAATATGATGGGTATGAATTCATGAAATTATATTGGTGTTGTGATATATTGTGTTGATTCGGAGAAGGTCGAAATATTGGGGTCTAATTTAATGAAATTTGTGAATTTGAGATTCACAATTGTATGAGTATTTTGGGAATTAGGTTCTTGGATTATTTTATGGACATGCTACTACTTAGTATATGGGGAGTTTAATTTAATGAAATCCATGAATGTGATATGATGCTGCTTATGGATATGCTATTGATATGCTACTGCTTATAATATGGGGTACTTGCCAATATTTTGCTAATGATGATCATCATGAAGTTAGGAGATGATTTACGGTTGTTCTCATAAAATGACAATGTGAATAGTAGAATATCATATGTATGTAGTAGCCAATGTTTGCCTTAATTATCTCTAGCTATATTAAAATCCCTAAAAAAAAACTAATGCCGAAAACGTCATAGTATAACATATACGAAGTATATGTGGTTTACAAATTTTTATGATTAGCTAGTCACTTGTCGTCGTCGATGATTATTTTATTTACAAGTTTTGAGAATTTATCAATCAACATCCCAGAATTTGTTTATTTACTTAGCTCAACGATTAAGTGGGTACACTGATATATAACACAAATAATAATAGTGCATTGTTGACTTCAATATTGTATTGGATGTTAGTAGATTTGAATGAATTAATGCTAACTTGTGATTTTGGGAAGTAGTTGGAATGATTTTGAAGTCTTAGAAATTTTAGTATGGTTGTTGTAAATTTGATTGTTGGTATTGAATTAGATTATATTATTTGGTATAGGAGAACAATTTGAAAAAGGTCCTTAAAAAAATAGAGAAAGTGGATACCCGTGCATTTTACACCAGGTACGTACAAATTACGAAAAACGTTACCTTTAATTAGGAGCATAATTTAGGGTGAAATATAAACTTAGTATCATGTTTAGGGAACCCTTTGGATGAGATTGTCTGGTTATCCATTTGAAAGAATTCATGTTCTTTATATTATAGGCATGTTTTGGTGTTATTTATGAGAAACCATGATTTATTAATTGGTATTAATTGTTAATTAATACATGATATTGTTTATTATTACTCCTTCATTACTGATAGTATGATTGGAGTAAAGGTGTATTTTATAAGTCTTAATAACGAGGTAGTTGACTTGGTTCAACTGTTTTATCAGTTGAGTTTGAAATTAAAAAGTTAAAATTACAGTGTAACAGAGATAAATTGTATGACTGTAATGTTTGCATATGTGTGCTGCGGTGATTGTGTTTATAGAGTTTAAACAGTAAATCATTTAAAGAGAAAGAGGATAATCAATAAAACTCTAGGCTAGTGCACGTCTAGAGTATTGACAATCAGGGATTGGAGTTCACGAGGTATTATCCGTGGCTTTTGTTGGAGACCGTGTGATCTACGAGTCTCTATTTTAAAATTAAAATTGAGGTTAGTTGAGATCTCATCTAGCTATGGTAACGGAGTCGCACCAGTTTACCATCTAGATTTTTATACTGTATTTTGATGCTCTCCGACGGGAGTGCATGGGTTATTTATTTATTTCAAGACATGGGGGAGACAACCTAGTCTATTGCTTAATAAAAATCATTAATCAATTTATCGTGTCAGTTGAGTAAAATGTTGCATGATACGTTCTTACATTTCTTATAATTATTTAATTATCTGTTCAACTGTCGTACTTTGTAATTCGTATGTACTCAACTTGCTGATTACGTGCCTTGTGTGTTTTTGGTCATGGCTTTCGCCTATAAATGGTACTATAATGATCCAATACTTACATTTGTATTATTGGGGAGCAGACTATTAACAGGTATTTAAACAAGCATTCATGCATGGGCGGGTTGGAGAGAAACGTTATTTTAATTTAGATTTCGGAATAAATTATGTTAGGTTTGATTTGGTTTTAAACTTTTTGAGTTGAATTAGAGGTAAACGTTATTTGGTACATTACAGTAAGGGCCGTAGAGGTTCTAGTTTGTTACATCAGGATTTGATTTACATTTAATGTTATTCCATAAGTCTTTAGGTTTTCCGCTGCAAAACTCTGTTTTATAGCCTTAACGTTTGAACACGTGGTTTTATAGCCTTAACGTTTGAACACGTGGCGGTAGCACACCGATAGTTCCTAAAGGTTTGGGTTTCGGGAAAACGGGAATTATCGGGGTGTTACACATGAACAATTCTACATTAGGTAAAACAAGGGATAACCTAGATTATACGAAGTATTTACTTATTTTAAGCGGTTATATGTGCCTATGCCCAAATGAGCAAATAATACTCTCTCCATCCCTCAAAATTTGTCTCGTTTGACTATTTTTTGTAAAGTTTTTGGTTAAAATGAGGCGATCTCAGGGAGATTGGGGTGATATTGGACTACTTTGGTATGTTTTTTGCAATATAGAGGTATTGACTTGTTAAATTTAATAACAGGATGTGTACGATTACTACAAATTGAAGTGAAGTGAGCTTAGGAATGAGTAAGTGGTTGAGCAATTAAAGCATCAACGGAAATGAACCAAAAAAGTAAAAAACATGGAACTCGTCTGGCAGGAGTGAAGAGTAAATCCTTTATCCATGGGTGGATAAAAAGCAAGATGTTAGGCTAAAACGTACAATAGGGGTTGAGAAGAAGGTGGGTGGGTGGCAGCCGCAGGAAGACATACTTTTATGTGTTGAATTGACTCACGGTTATGAAATGCATGGGTTGAGCTGATCAACCTCTCAGAGACTGTTTCCCAATATGAAGTCCACTGCACGTTTCTTAACTGTTGCACTTCAATCAGCGTGTCATATACTCATATACAATTATACATCATCTTTCCAAGGATAGACATAAAGCACAATCCGCATGAACTACAGGGGTTTGTCACTTTGTTCGACCAAAATTTTCCACGTTTGCACGAGGCGGGAATTTGAAACATGTAATGACATGTTTGGAATGAGAGTAATATATTAATAGGATAATAAAAGTCAAATATAAGAACATTAATGTGAATACAAGGAAAAATGAGAGAGTTGTGGTGTGATTGAAAGAAGATTATGTAGTGATAGTGTGTTGGAAAGTAAATAAATAAGAACTATTATCCTTATTTTGGGGAAAATAGTTACAATAGGGGGAGGGTGGGTGATTATGACCCCCAAAATGAGGGTAATAGTTCTCCTTTTTCTACCTCCCACCATACCATTAATATTTAATCAACTTGCAAATATATTATCACTTTCTTATTTTTTTTTTTAGATTTACATTCATGCTTTTAAGTTTGATTTTTATTACAATAGTAATACATTACCCTAATCCCAAGCATGCCCTAAATCTTATACACAACAAAGGACATTGAACGGGGAATGATTAAAGGCCGGTAATTCCGTAGCATGGGACACTAAATCTTTCGGATAAGATTTCAATTACTGGTCTTTATTTAGTGGAACAACAAAAGATGAAAACATATATGTATAGAATATACATTTAAATATGATAAAAAAAGCAATTAAAACATGAACCAAGCATAAAATAATTAGCATAAAGCACGCAAGAGCTAAATAATGCAAATAAATGAACAAAGCAGCTGTAGGATACATGTTATGAATATGCTTAAATGATAGAAATCATGCTTAAAGAGGAACATAGATAATAACTAAAAATGTGAAAACTTAACCGAAAAGCTTCTTCACATGACTATAAAACAATGAATAGTTAATAACAACAAAAATATGATTTGAATGTGTGGACCCTCGGGAAAAAAAAAAAAAAACATACTTTGATTTCATGGGCCTTTTAAATAGACCATGGACTGGAAAGTGTGAATCGAGATTACTTGAAACTTATTGAGAACAGGGTCTTTGGTGCATAAAGCTTACGGAGTAGAGATCGTGAATATTCGTGAATATTGATTGATGATGATTAATGAGACGTGCAAAGGATTAATGTAGGGGTTAGGAGTAAAATTTCGGAAAATTAGCAAAGAATTATGATTGGCTGTTAAACGAGGTCTTTGCGTACTACTCAAAGATTTTGCTTCCTATATGCTAGGATATTGTGCATCAAGCTAAATTAGTGTGCATAACGCAAAATCTTACCAATAACATTGCATACTACCCAATACTCTTGCGTGTTACGAAAAGGCGTTTACGCAGCTCTTAACTTTAAGTCTCTATCATTGAAACTTGTTTATCGTCCATGTAAAATATGATGCGGATAAATTGATATAAGGATATTATAGAGTTTTCAATTATTCAAGATGATTCGTATCACTGGAGAGTGTACTAAACTACTCATGTGATTAAACTTAATCCTCGTGGCGACACCCATATTAAGCCTAAACTCTTATTTAAGCTTAAATAATTTGTTTAGGGCCAAATCATTAATTTATAGGTTGTTCTCATCATATTTTAACAAAACCTTCAATACAACCAACTAATCCGGTCCAATAAGACAAATTGAATTGTTTCATCATTGGGCCATATAAAAGGGAAACTAGAAAACCTAATCTTAATACGTACAATTACATAGGATGAGCTACCTAGACAAGCTTTTTGCATCGCGGAGCCGCGGACCACATTAACAGCATCACTCTCAACGATAATGTTCTTATACTTGATCAAATAGGACAGCAAGGCTTCACATACTTCAGGCGTCGGCGGCTTAATCCAAAGAAGGATATTATTAGATGTTCAATCATAAAGAATAGATAAAGAGGGATAAGGATGGTAAATTTTTACTTTTTTAGGACATGTTTGGATTGGGGGTAATGCATTAGAGGAGTAATAAAAGTCAAATCAACAAAAAAAAAACAAGATTACTGGAAGTTGTTTATAAGGAAAATATAGTGTTGGTAGTGTGATGAAAGGGGAACACTTTCATTTGAGGAATAATAGATACTCTCCACACCTTTAGAGTATGTATTACACCATAATAAAGATAATAATCAATATCTCGATTCATTTCTTCTTCTTTATACCACCACTATAATATCTCTTTTCCAAATATCTCCTTGTCACCACAACTATAACCTTTATTTTTTATTAGTTTGACATTTATCACCCCTTTAATCTATTTTTCTCAATCAAAGCATGGTCTTTAAATATCTTCATAATCCTTCGTCTTTTTTAACAATTTGTATTTATGCAAAATATCATATTACTTGGATTCATATTTAGGGATCATGTTATTGAGATTATTAAATAATGGACTTTTAAATTTGTCATAATTTACTTTCTCAACGATTAAATATGAAGAAGTAAGGAATAATTTTAAATTAGAAATGAGCTAAAAGGAAATTTCCTAAAAAAAAAAAGAGGGAGAAAAGGGAAGTGTGACACTAATGAATGAGAGGATTGAAGACTACTCAAAGAAGAACCACGGGCTTTTACAGTATTACAGTTGTATGAACCCCGTTTCACCTGACCCATCTCGCCATTTTTCTATTCATCCTCGTGAACTTCGTGACCCAATCAAAGCATCTCTTTTTTCCCCACTTTCCAGTTTTGAATCCGAGTATAAAATCCCAACCCTGTTACTTTCATTCAAGTTTCAACTTTGAAGTTTGAACTGTCTTAAATCGATGAGTGTAGCCGTGTGTGTATGTGTGAGATCAGTAGCTAGCATTCCTAACACCCATTAATTAGCTTATTTGTTTCTTTGATTTTGCAGTTACGTTCCTTCTGTCTTTCCCTCACAACTCACAGCATCGTAATAACGTAATTGGTAATCCTACCATGACCAACTCTCTTGTGGAACACGACTTCTTTGGTTTGCACAACCCTACCAATTCCTTGGCTCATCCTCCTCGCCCCCGCCTCCATCGCCGTCAAAGCTTCCGAGGTAACATATGCTTTAGGCCCATCCCACAATTACTTGTATACAACCTGTGGTTGCAGCATGATGCCATCATGTTTCTCTATATCTTTAGTTCTAAAGACAAGTGGCCTGCTGAACATTACTATTCCATGAACAGGAATTGCACAGATGAATCCGGAGATTGTCAAGACTGTGATGGCATCAGCCGCTAATTATGCTTCCATATCCTTTTCTCCACTCCCCGTCTTTCATCCTCATCCATTTTCTAGGTTTGTTCATCCCTCCTTTCTTAATATTAATCAATTTGAAAAAAATTATGTTAGATTAGTAATGAATACTCCTCTCTCCCTAAAATAAAGTCCTTGTTAGACTTTTACGGTATTTAACATACGATTTTCAACATTTTTGTCCTTGAATATACAAAGTCAAAAAATTATAAAAATCCGATAGAATGAAACTTTCTTATAGAGACAAATAGAGTACTCTAATTCCGGAAAATCTGATCATTTTTACAACCGTAAATATGTAAAAATAATTAAAGGTGAATCGAACATTATAAAGGATATATTTAACTCAAGTAAGAAAACAGGGCAGGTGGCACGGACAAAGCAGGAGAAACTACCCCAATGACCATTTTCTACAATGGGACAGTTTCGGTTTTTGATCTGCCCCATGATAAGGTTTGTATTAATGGTGTACATACAAATACAAAAGATGTTTAATTAAGCCATAATAGTAGTGACGGAAAATGATGCACAGGCTGAAAACATAACGAAGTTAGCAATGGATAATAATGTGCCCAAAAATGAAGGGGAAGTGGTGGATCATTCATGTTTCAACTCCACCCAAACTACTGCTGAGAACATCCTCCAACCACTCGATAATGATGGGGGTTAGTGCGTGCTTAGTATTAGTATTTACGACGTACGTGCTTTTTGCATTCCTTAAATGTTGAGATTATTTAGCATTGCCTTTGGGATTTGTTTTTTAGATGATTCTGATATGCCTATCAAACGTAAGAAGTCTCTCCACCGATTTTTTGAGAAGCGCAAAGAGAGGTATTTTTTACTATTTACTCTCCTTTTATGGTCATTATTTTCTATTTTATATACCTAATATACGTTTTTCTATAATTTGTAGTATTTTTATATCTAATATAATAATATACCTATCGAATATAACAATATCTCTATCTTATATAATAGTTATTATATAGAGTATAATAATATCTAATATAATTTATCATCAATTCTATTCTTCAAGTACTCCCTATTTCTTTGTTTAAGCCTTGAGTGTAGTGAATCATGCTTCTTTCTTGAGGATTACTAATTATTGTGTCCTCTAAAAAGGTTATTCTACATATTTACATTCCATGATAGATCAAAGGATATATATATGGACGATTAGATTGCTCTCATTACAAGTCTAACTAAATCTCTAACTTCAAAGTTCAATTCCACATTCGCTTTCTACTCATTTTCTTTTCCCTTTTGTATACTATAAAAAAATTTGACCTGATGATTTTGTTGGTCCCTCCATTTGATTTTTAATTTTTTTTCTCAACTTTTAATAAAAATCGATTGAGACATCTTCTTACAAAAATTAAATTGAATATACAATTGACCAACACATAAAAAATGATTAAAAACAAACACTTATAACAAATTGCAATTACAGAAACAACAATCTTGTACTTTGTGAATGTGTATAAATGTGATGAAAATAAAATGCTAAGGCCTAACACTAAAACTAATTAAAGGGGCATTACATGAGTAATTCATAATTAGTCTTTTTATTTATATTTTGAATAAAAACACTAAGCTTAATTATTATTGCGTTGAAAACAGATGTTGGAATTTAAAACTCCAATAATTACTATAATTATCCTTAATTATGACCGTAGTTATTACAATTTATTATATTTGTTAGATTATTGAGAAATTGAAGAAAATAAAGAAAATATTGACAATATAAATTATATTAATTATTATAAGTCCTTAATTAAAATTTTATTTTGAGAATATAGTGGACCCCCTATAACCGTTGGCTTCCATAGTCCCATCTTCCATGCCTATCTTTAGAACAGGCCTTATGTTATACTTGTGGAAAACTGGTGATACCAAATGTTTATAGTACAGTTAATAAAAAGGACGAGACAGATGTTATGTCACTACGTCATGTATGTAAAGACGTACAGCACTACAGCTGACACATTGCGCATAGTCAAACAGTCACGTTTTTTAGGTTTAGGAAACTACTTCCTTCTTCCCTGCTCGTGCAAAAACGCTACGTGATTTCTCATTTATTTCAAAACTAAATGGTTGGTTGAGTGCATCTTTCTCTTGCCTTCAACAATCATAAAAAAAAAAAAATTCCTTAACCCCTTCCTCTCGTGGGGGCTCTTGTTTAGCTTACCCGTGAAAGTTATAATACGGAGTAATAATCAATCCTAAGGGGAATGCTTGGATTGAAAGTAATATTTTAGGGGAGTAATAAAAGTCAAATTAATAAAAAATAAGGTTAGTGAAAGTGATTTGTAAGATAAATATAGTATTAGTATTATGATGAAAGGGAAACTAATACTTTCATTTGAAGGATAATAGATATACACCACTATAATGAGGGTAATAATCAATCTCCTAATTCTTCTTCCTTCTCATACAACCAGTATAATATTTTATTTTTTACCTCATCCCCTTATTATCATCTCTATTTATCTTTATTTTTCATTATTTTAACTTTTTTTTACCCCTTAATCTATCTTTCTCAATCCAAGCATGACTTAAGAAAATTATTTGATAAAATATTTTACGATTTTCTAACTCTTTCCCTCCTCATTAGTTACTAGATTTCTATTACTAAAAATAACAACGGCATCCAAATTTTTTAAGTAAATTTATTTTTTAGGGGATGATTATGTTATTTTAACATGACAAATATCGATATATAGATTTTATGTACACGAGATATACCAAAATTATTGTATCTAACAAACTTAAATTTGTTGTTATAATGAGGGATACTTTTAGTGAGATATAATAATTTTATTCGTATTTTGTATATATACAAGATTAATTATCTTTAATACTTTCTTTTGACTAGAAATCATAAATATTATGAATCCGTTACATAATATTTTAAATTAAAATAAAAAGAAAAGAACTGAGGAAATGGTATTGCTTAATGAATGCAGGCTGATATCAGTGTCACCATATACAAACATGGAACACATGGCATCAGGTCACCTCCAACAAAAGGCCTAAGAAATGTCGCAGTAGAAGACAAACGGTGGGACCATGTCCTGATGTCCATTGCAGTCTTGTTAAACAATCTATCTCTATCTCTATCTGTGTGTTTTTATTATTAAAGGAATGATTCCCGCAACTTCCAGCCTATTTCCTTGGGGATTTCTGCACGTTTTTAATTGTGGTATATACTAATTTCAAATGTATAATCAAATCAAAAGAAACTTCTTCTAGGTTATCTTCTAGGTCGACACCCTGTTTGCCTTTGGAATTATCCTAATTTACATCACATCTAGCATGAGTTAGTCAAGCTATGATGTGTTCTTTTATTCATTTGTTTGGTTTTATATGTTATTCCCTCCGCCTCTTCTTTAATTGTTATATTTGACTTTTTACGATTTTTAAGATATAATTTTAAATGTTTTTTCTTTAAATTTATATGATAAAAAGTTATTAAAAATTAATATTCTTAAAATTTACATTTATCCAACAAGATTTTATTTGAATATATTATTCATTATAACATGATTATAATTTATGATCAAAATTTATAAAATTTGACTCTCAAATTTTAAAAATATAGCAAATAAAATAAGCAGAGGGAGTACTCCATAAATGCTTGATTTTAATTTAGTTTTTGTTCTCCAATCTCTTTTCTCCATTTCTTCATTTTTGCCTCATTTTTATTTATTGAGTTAAATATTAAAAAATTTGACCATAAGTTCTCATAATGTTATAATAAATTATATATTTACTTGAATTTTTAAAATATTAAGCTTTCATAATTTTTTGTCTTACGAATTTGGAGCCCGAAAAGTCAAATGATGACTTTTGGAAATTTCATCCAATTTTAACAATCATTCAAATTTTGTCACCTATGTACTTGTGGAAAAACACAAGTTATTGTGAAAATTTAAAGATAGTGTCCCATACAACTCATTAGTTTTTCGCTACAACAACGAGGTTTGGTGCAATTCGATAACGATCCAAATGGTGAAGATTTCCATTTCAGTTGGAGTCTGTCCTCAAATTCCAAATCGACGTACTGAGAAACAAACGATGATCAACTTACTTAATGAACATAACCAAGCAATTTAATAATAAATATTTCTTGCTAATCCAATACGGAGCATATAATATCGTAAACTGTTGCATCTGATTCAAAACTTTAGCATTCAAACCCATCAACGGGACATGTCAAAGCAAGAAAAAAAAAACAGTAGGGTATTTGATTATAGGAGATGAGACCAATTATGATGTGTGTGTGGGTACATGCAATGATGCAATGGGCCGCTCCACTAATATCTTTTAAGGCCCGTTTGCTACGTGAAACTGAAATGAAATGAAATGAGATTTAAATTAAAAGTTTTTTGGTTTAGAAAAAAAGGAATGAGTTTCAAACACTTTCAAAATTACATTTTTTATTTCTTTAGCTTTACTCAGTATTTACCCAATGTTCATTTAAATTCAGTCGTCCTGCTCCAACTTTTGAATGTCACGTTATTATAATACTACTTATTATATTATTTTATTATAATTACTATTATTATTACAGTTATTATTATTAACGATATTATTATTTTTATTTTATTTATTAAATTTATTACTATTATCATTATCATTAGTACTTTAATCTATAATATTTATTTTTATATGTATTTTAATTAGAGCTGTTAAAATCTGACCCGACCTAATAAACTACCTGAAACCGACTTGGACCCGACCTAATTATAACTCAAAAAGTCAGACCCATAAACCGACCTAACTCGACTTGAAATCAAACCGAAATCAATTTGACTCGATATTCGAAAACTCAAACCTGATATGTGTCTGAACAGTTACAAACCCGACTCAAAGACAACCCAAAATCGATTGAACCTGACAAATAGCCCATAGTTGACTTAACCCAAAACCTGGTATAATTCGTCTAGGAACCGACCCAGATTGACTTGAACCGACATTGACCCGAACCGAACACGAGCTGACCCGAACCTGAGCAAGCAAATAACTGATTTGACCCGACTCGATAGACCAAATTGACCCAATTTAACCCGAACCGATAAGCATCGACCTGCGATGGGTCAACCCATAATTGTCTTATAGACCTGAATTGCCACCATTAGTTTTAATATTGTGAATATATAAAAATAAAAATATTATTATTGTTGATATCAATATTATAGTTATCCGTATTTGAACCAAATAATAAACAAGGAACTTAATCTCATTCCTCTGTTAAACCAAAAAATGAAAAGGGTTTAAAATTCATTCCTATACTTAACCAAACAACTCTTTAAAACTGATTCCATTATTCACAGGTATTATTCTTGATTCCATTATATTTCATTCCTACAATTCAAACAAGGCCTTAGAATTTTTGCCATTTTACTACTTTTGTGTTGCTTGGTGCCCTCTTGGGTTGGAGACTTGGAGTTCTTTATATAATTGATATCGTTTAGCAAATTATCCTACTATATTCTTGTAGTTTTGACTTAAATTGAACAATTTGCACTTCTTTAATAAAAATTAATTTCAGTCAAAAAATTATTTTTTTTTTTCAATATCGTACAAAATATTTCTCAAAAAAAAGTTAGGAGTGACGTCTAATCTGAATGTTATTTTTTATTTTTCTCATAACTTTTACTCAAAATCTGACTTTTAATATATCAACAAATATCAGAAAATGAGTTAACCATTAATTTCAAAATCAGGACATTTAGAAGAGAATTACAAAAGTTATGGTGTATATTGTAAAATTTATCCACATTTAGTTCGGTATATCATTTATAACTCTTTCATTTTAAATCGAAATTGAGCTAATAATATAACACTTGAAAGCTTGTAAGGATGGGTACGAAATAAACAAGGTTCACATATAAATATATGAAATTATGAATATTATTAGGCTTGATTTTTTATTTTTATGGGAATATTTTTGGATTAAAGTATCGTTAGCCCATTAATATATATTGACATTCTTAAAGTGTTTAGGATAATTTTGGATCAGTTGAGTCCGTTAGTAAATTTAAATAATCTTTCAACACGTTCTTTTAGTGAAATATTATAGGTTCAATGTAAAAATTATGAAAGTAAATTTATAATATTTGTTTTTACAAAACACATTGTCTTACCAGAAAAGTCATCATCCTTGTGAACAACACATATTATCGATTGCACTTCACCTTTCTATCTTGCCTTCTTTTCCCAATAGTGATCATTACACTTCAATATAGAGGCTCCAAAGATTTTCTATTTTTAAGGTTTTATTAATCATTACTGTATTTTTTTGTCAATAGCAAGTGAAGTTTCCTCCTTATCTTTACCAAAGTTACCAATGTTTGTCTCTGATATTTGTTAAGCAGATGGTCTTTCCTACTACTTTACAAAGCAATGAGTGATGGTTCTTCCTTGACTTGTTTACTCCACACATGCATAAGTTTATTTGTATTATATACCAAGATCAGACTATCATCACTAAAACCATCATGATTAGACGCTCAAACTCCTAAAACATTGTCGTTTATTCTTGATAATGTTGACATGCGAAAAACTCTCATCATCACCATCATTGTCAATGATGATAGGATCCACAAATGTAGTATTTTTATTAAAAGATTGCTTAAGCACATTAATTGATTCACTTGGTACAAAACTTCTTATGCATTTCAAGAATGTCAATATTAATGGATTTAACAAATCTTTAATCAAAAAATATACCCATCTGAACTAAAATCGAGTCTATAATATTCATAAACTCATATGTCTATCCACAAAAAATGTCTGTTTTGACACCCGTCATTACAAGTTTTCCAATATTCTATTATAAGCTCAATTCCTATTTAAAATTAAAGAGTTGTGAACGATTTAGTAAAATCAAACTCGATTTGGATATCTTTTACTACATAGGTTCTAAATCTAGCAAATTCTTATCCAAATGACTCGATTTCAATAGTACTCGTTAGCTTCATTTTTCTCGTTTTTATTAATATATTATAGGCCTTGTACAAAAAAATCATAACAAAACTTACTAGCAAAACAAAAAAAAAAAAAAGAAATAATGCCTAGATGAGACGCCTTGCCATAGTGGAGGCATCTAATCTAGATACAACTCTCAATTTTTTTTTTAATTTTTATAAATATTTTGTATGAGCAAAATTTTTTTTTATAATTTAAATTTATTTTGTTTAACAAAGAGAAAAATGGTTAATTCATGTTAAAAGTGCAGATGGTCATAAGGAATTCCGACTGATATTTAGCAATTTGAAAAAAAATATTTATTATTTGGTGATCACTTCATTATAATGATATAAAAGGATCCTTAAATAGGTTGTCTCTATTTATATGATTAATCATAGTTTTAAAATATTATTCTTGATTAAGTGCAATAATTAAAAGTAAAAATGTATGACAAAGTATGACATGAAAGTATGACAAAGTATGGATTAAACATAAAAACATGCAAAACCAATTTATTAAAGTTCCTTGCAAAAAACATGGTTGAGTTATTCCAAGAATCATACTAAACGTGCTAATATTAAAAATAGTAAATAGTAAATAGTAAATAGTAAATAATATACTACCTAAAGCATATTTACATGGCCAAAATATAATAAAACATTAGTGAACAACAAGAAAACAGAGGTAAAATTGATTTTAAAGCCCCCAAAATTGTATCTTGATTGTTGTGGTCACACGAATTCGGGAGAACGAGTCTTGAGATTACTTGAACTCTTTAAGGGTTTTGAAATTTTATAAATGATGAAAATAAGAGATTGTGTAAACGGTAAGATTTTTTAGTGTTTTAGACGTTTAGTATGGATGATAAAGAAGGGGATATACGAGTGTACATATAGGGTTTGGTAGAAGAGAAACTAAAATTATAGAGCCATCAGAAAAAGGTCATAAAAATGAGACCCGATTTAGATGACTATATTTAGATTAAGTAAAAATTAGAAACATTTGTAATTTTGCTATTTTGGTATAAAAAGAGTTTTACATAACAAAAAAATATAGACAAAATTTAATCACAAATCTTAAATAATACCCCGGGGATTTAATCTATATGTGGCGAGTACTAAATAGAGATTTCAAAGTTTCTCGTATTTTTGTATGCGACTAAAATTTTAAGGTTATTGCTATTTTAGCCTTCTAGCCTTTTAGGCTCATACTCGTTTGTTTCCAACCATCACTCCATCAGTGGTTTTAATGGACTCGCAATGTTTAATGTAAACAGCGGGCGGAGCTGCATTTACCCCAAAAAATCTGCAAAATTGAAGTAATTATCATCATGCATATTCATTTTATCCCTTTCCCAGTGAGCTTCAATCCAAATCAACAACGCATAATATAATACAAAGTCGTATGATTAAATTGGTGCGCCACACTGCTGTGCGGCTGCCATGTATCATCAAAAACCCTCCTCTCATCATTTCAAAAGGGTATTGCTTCTCAGCCCAACAAAATGGAGATCACTACTCAGATTATGCATACCCGACACCCTCTCTCCCACTTGGGGAGTTCAACTCCCGCGTCTATGGAAGTGCGATCCAGGAATGTGTATTCAGTCATGACCTTTTCAAAGGTCAAGCCTTTCACTGTCAAATCCTCAAGAAAGGTAATTGTCCCGACCTTTTTGCCCGCAATATTATGCTTAATTTTTACTCCAAATGCGGCCTACTCACTCATGCATGCAAACTGTTTGATGAAATGCCTGAGAGAAATACCATTTCATTTGTTACCTTAATTCAGGGACTAGGTAAAGTTGGCCGCTTTACTGAAGCTCTGGGATTTTTCTCTGTGCTTCATAGGGAAGGCCATGAGCTGAGTCCCTTTGTTTTTACTACTGTCTTGAAATTGTTTGTTAGTATGGATCGTCCCGAATTGGGATGGAATGTGCATGCTTGCAGTTATAAGCTTGGACTGGATTGTAATGCGTTTGTGGGTACTGCTCTTATTGATTCCTATTCCATGTGCGGGTTTGTGGATTTCGCGAAGGGTGTCTTTGATGGGATTTTAGTTAAAGACATGATTTCTTGGAGTGGAATGGTGGCTGCCTATGCTGAGAATGCTTGCTTCAAGGAGGCATTGCGACTCTATTTGGAAATGCGAATGGTCGGTTTCATGCCCAATAATTTCACTTTGGCTAGTGCCTTGAAGGCTTGCGTTGGTTTGGGGACAGTGTGTGCTGCCAAGAGTATTCATGGTTGTGCTTTAAAGACTGGTTATGAGAAGGATGAATATGTGGGAATTGCGCTCCTTGATTTGTACACTAAATTTGGGGACCTTTATGAAGCTGGGCTAGTATTTAAAGATATGCCGAAAAAGGATGTGATCCCTTGGAGTTTTATGATTGCACGCTGTGCACAGACTGACCAGAATGGTTTGGCTGTGGATGTATTTCAACAGATGAGGAAAGCTTTTGTCATGCCCAATGAGTTTACTTTAGCGAGTATGTTGCAGGCTTGTGCCAGTATGGCCAGTTTGAATATGGGGAAGCAAATGCACTGCATTGTTGTGAAAGCTGGTCTTGGTTCTAATGTATTTGTGTCTAATGCCCTTATAGATGTTTATGCTAAATGTGGAAGGATTGAGGACTCATTAGCATTGTTTGAGGCCTTGGAAAATAGAAATGATGTGACCTGGAACACAATGATTGTTGGCTATGGCCAATCAGGGGATTGCGAGAATGCATTGATAACGTTTTGCTGTATGCTTGAGCAGAGCGAGCTGCCGACTGAGGTAACGTATTCTAGTACGCTTCGTGCTTGTGCCAGCTTAGCGGCAGCTGATCCTGGAATGCAGATCCATGCCTTTACTATTAAAACGAAATTTGACAAAGATAGCGTGGTAGGTAACTCTTTGATTGATATGTATGCTAAGTGTGGAAACATCAAGCCTGCTCGTTTAGTATTTGACACAATGGAGAACAGGGATGAAGTATCATGGAATGCTATTATTTCAGCATATGCCATGCATGGCCTTGGAAAGGAGGCACTGAGAATGTTTGAGGGGATGCAGGGAACAGAATGTAAGCCAAACAAATTAACTTTTGTTGGTGTTCTATCAGCTTGCAGCAACATGGGACTATTAGATGAAGGGCAAGCTTATTTCACCTCAATGACCAGGGACTATGGCATAGAACCTTGCATAGAGCACTATACATGTATGGTTGGGCTTTTAGGGAGATCAGGTAATCTTGATAAGGCTATGGAACTGATTATGGAAATGCCATTGGAGCCTAGCATTATGGTATGGCGTGCTGTTCTTGGAGCGTGTGTAATACACAAGAATGTTGATCTAGGCAAAGTTGCTGCTGAACGTGTGCTTGAAATGGAGCCACAGGATGAGACAGCTTATGTTTTACTATCTAACATTTATGCCTCCGTAAAGAGATGGGGGCATGTAGCTCATATCAGGAAAAGCATGAAAAAGAAAGGAGTGAAGAAAGAACCTGGATTAAGTTGGGTTGAGATACAGGGTGACATACATTACTTTACTGTTGGTGATATGTCACATCCTGATATTAGGTTAATAAGGGGAATGCTCGAATGGTTGAAGAAGAGAATCAACAGAGTAGGATACGTTGCTAATTGCAATGTAGTTCTGCTTGATGTAGAAGATGAAGAAAAAGAGCGCCTTGTGTGGTCACACAGTGAAAGACTAGCTTTGGCTTTTGCTTTAGTTAGGACACCTTTGGGTAGCCCTGTGCGTATACTTAAAAATCTTCGAATATGTGCAGATTGCCATGCGGCAGTTAAGCTTATATCAAAGGTTGTTCAGCGAGAAATTATTGTTCGAGATATAAATCGTTTCCACCACATTCAGGACGGTATCTGCTCCTGTGGTGATTATTGGTGAATTCTCGTAGAGTAATGCAAATTTACAAGTTCTTGATATTACGTGTTTCATCTTTTGGCTGTACAATGGAAAAGGTTTTCTACCCTGAAATTTCCTGCATCAATGGAATATTATCTGGTTTTTACAAGATTTAATTTGGAGCCCTATTAATTCAAGCTGATATTAGATGTTTGTCAAAAGTTCCAAGTCACTGATGTGGTAAGGTCCTGCAAGTGCTTACTAGATTTTTAGCTGTTTCTGGTGCAAAAAAGGATAGTAGGTTGGAAAATTTGTGGGTGTGTTCTCCTCTCCTTGTTTTGGCTTATTCTAGACAAAATAAGATAAGTTTATATAAGTTCAGGTACTTTAGAAATGACAGACAAATTTAGCAAAGTTCATTAAAGTTAAGATAAGTTTGGATAAATAAGATAAATTAGGATTAGCTCATAATTCAAAATAAGTTGAAGAGAACACATCTTTATTTCTTTGAGGGTCTTCTGATTTTTGGCATCCTGTCTTGTTTAGCTAGAAAGGTGAAATGCTGCAAACATTTTGGACATCCCCGGATATGCGTTAGCGATTGGCCATTGTTGTTATTGATTCTTAGTTTGGATGTCTATATCTATATTTTAATCCCGTAAGATCCATGATAAGAATATAAAAGTGTTCCCTTACTAAGTATAAAGTATTTTCAAAATGGCCACTTTTGAAGATTTATTATACACCGGTTTTGAGAAATCTTTGATTTTTTTTTGAAATTGAAACAAAGATACTGGATGCATCCTAGGGTCATATGAGGAGAGTTGAAAACAATTATTACCTTTTTTTCGATCTCCAAAGGCTTGAAAACTAATCTAGGATTGTAAAAGTTTTGGAAATCGGTTGAAATAGATGTTTATAGTCAAATTATGTATTTCAAATCACTCCTAAGGCTTAATATGACTCTATAAAACCCATCATAAGCATGTTAAGGTGTTCCCCCTTTAGATTTGGAATTGTCCGAAAGGATCGATTTATGAAGATTATTATACACTATTTTAAAGATTTTTTTTTTAAAATTTTCAATATTATAGTAAAGGTATTAGATGTTTCTTAGGACTATGTAGGAGGTAGTAACCAATCATTGCATTTCATTTGGTCTACAATGGCTTGAAAACGAGTTTAGGATCTAATTGAAGGAATTTTTGAATTCGATAGAAATGAATATTAGAGTGAAAGTAGATGGTTCTAGTCATTTTTAAGGCTTAATATGAACCTCTTTAGACACTTGATAAACTTATTAATTATCTAATTTTTGAAGATTATTATACACCTTGTTTGAGATATTATTGAAAAATTTCCGAAATTAAAATAAAGGTATTGAATGTCTTCTAGGGTCAAATAGGAAGATTGAAACCTATTATTTCTTAATATTTGGTTCCGAAAGGCATGAAGACAAATTTGGGTTGTTTTCCTTCTCAATTGAAGGAGTTTTTAAAATTTATGAAATGAATGTTTAGTGTCTTGATAGATTCAAACATGCGTGGTTGACAGGCTAAAATGTTATGCCTTTCTTTTTGTTAGTAGCACTTGATGATGTAATCAACATATTCTTGTACCAGAAGTCACACTTTTCCGGAAATTGATTTCTCACTAGCAATTGCTAGGAAATGCCTCTCTTCGTAAGTTAGAAAACTGCAACTTGTAGGGGACCTTAGATAGTTAAATTCCACTTTTTCAAAGCACCCTATTTGTACCCAACCAAATTTGCACCTTGAATCTTGTTTTTAGAAAAAAAAATTATGTAAGTTTCCATATAATTTCTTTGTCAAGTAAACTGAGATCTAATATGTTAGAAGTTGCCATTTTGT
The DNA here is from genome assembly GCA_026401315.1 of Dysphania ambrosioides. Classification (NCBI taxonomy): domain Eukaryota; kingdom Viridiplantae; phylum Streptophyta; class Magnoliopsida; order Caryophyllales; family Amaranthaceae; genus Dysphania; species Dysphania ambrosioides. Next base: position 19,288,826 of record CM048671.1, on the reverse strand, counting down.
AATAGCACCACTGGAGTAGTATATATATGACCTCTCTATCATAAGGTTGTACGTTGTTTTTTGAATTTTTCAATTTTGATTGACTGCTTCTTGAGCCATATTGGACTGGCAAAGTTTAGAGTTTGACTTGTTCAAGGAAGAATCGTATGGACTTTAGAATCTTTTATCAGCTGTACTCCCCATGCCTAAATTTTTAGTCCACTTTAAAATATGTAATTACAGATTTTGAAGTGGAGTATATACAAGGATAGGGAAGTAATATTTTAGGCAAGCGCTTGTTTACATACATGTTCATGCTCTGTGATCTATATTGAGAGTCGTGCATTGATTTGGTGTAATATGTAGATGCTTCTGATGTTATGAATGGTTATTGTCCATGAATGTAGAACACATGTTTGCGGTTGGAACAGCAATGGTGAGTATTGTCTCGAGGACCAAATATGGGATTGACTTTAGGGTCAATTAGATACAGATAAAAGATTTGAAGTACTAGTTTATAAGGTGTATCTACTCACTTTTATATAGCTTCCTTTTGTTTATTTTACAGTTTACTTGTAATCGTCATTCTTCTTTTTTTCCTTTTCTTTAACTTATGTAATTTCCTAGTTTATTGAACATCCTCCATTATTGGTACTAAGGTCTTTTGGACTCATCTGTCTTCTATTTAGGGGCGTGGATGTGTACTTATCATTCTCCCTAGTTTTTCCTTAACGGGTTATTAATTGGAATGATCATTGATGAATGTTGAATATGATAATTTAATTTACGAATCTTATGGATGATCAACACTATGCAAATCTATATCTTATTTCATTTTCATCTCCATAACATCGTATTGACAGTGTATGCTTTATATGCAAGTTCAGATTATGCAGCAGTGCCATTGTTCTTGAAGATGAGTCCATCTTTAATGTCTTTGGACTATGGCTCTTATGTTATTATTTATGGGCATAAATAAGTACAAAAAGTTCCATGAATCTTTCGTCTTTTATCAACTCCTAAGTTTCGTGTTTCTTGAGTTAGGTGGTGTAGGGTTAATTGCTTTTCTTAATATCAAGGGACTACAGGTGTGTGGCTTTCTTATCTCTGCTAACAAAATGCTATGTGAAAATTACAGTTCCATTGAGTCATTTAGTGGACATTGATGTTACTTATGTGTTGTCTTAAACTGAGCATCCCATGCCTGTTCTTTTAAGTTTTCATTTTTTACATTCTTTTATTTCTGGCAACTAATTTTATATCATTGTTAAATCTTGATTGTATTTCCATAGATAATATCTTGTGAAACTTTTAGCACCCTTATGTAAGAGTATGTATGTAGCCTTGTCCTGGCAAGATATTTCAAGTCTGCTTGACCTGTCATTGTTCTGAATGAGGGGGTCTATGATTTAAAATCCGTGTTTTCATTGTGAGTCTAACTTTGATAAGCCTGGTTGTATGTTGCCACTCTAGATATCTATATTTGCCATCATTTGCATATAATGGCACATAGTCATACTGATTTTTGATATAAAAATATTCAAAGCCTTGCATACCTTTATACAATTATACTCCATTGAAGCTGATGAGATCAATTCTGGTGGCCTTGTTTGTAAAAATGGACAAACCTAAGGCCTATCTAAAGAATGTTTTAGCCAGAGATGAGTTGCAGATGGCTAAATTGATTCTAGTGATTTATGTGCCCAATCTGCCAATTACTTTGGACAATTGGCCACTTGGATTTATATCTTGCTTTGCTAAATTGATTTTGTGGGGGTATTTGAATTGATAAGAATAGAAGGGAAAGAAAGGAGTCTGATCCATCTTCCTTTTCTTCCATCCAGTAACCCTATGAATCCGGATTACTGAACTTTGCACAGTATTTCTTCAAATGTTTGATTTAGTGAAAGTTGCTTATGTTATGTTGCTAACTAAAAGCTCCTTTACTTATATATAGTCTGTTCTGTAGGTGATTGAGTTTGGATTCTGGAACATGGGAAATGATCCTTACCAGGTAAATATTTCTGCTAGCCTCCCTTTGTTCCCTTTTCAGTTTCTATGTTATAAAAATCAGAATAGGGTGTATTTCACTTTCTTTTCCGGCCTTAGACCTGAGAGAGGATTCAGTCTTCTGGTAGTAAGGGACCTGAGATCTTAAGCTACTAGTATGTTCATTTGAAGTACAATGTCCCAAACAATATAAGATCATCTATCCTATTAGGCTATTAGTGAAATAGCATTGTTGTCAGATGGAGCTATTTGTACGCTATTTCTGTTCTCACATATTTTTCTGTCTTTATATTACTACTAATTTTTTTTTTTCTTTCAAATTTCTTACTGTCTTTTCTTGCTTAGATACCTCTAGGATAATGCGGAACATGTTACTGAAGCACTGTAGAGCAAAGTATATCGTGTGCTCCCTTGAATCTACAGTCAACGTAATTATTATACTAACTATTACCCTCTTCAGTATCAATAGGGATTAGAGAAGCCGAGTAATAAATCTCCTCTTATTCTTTCCCTGTCATATTGAAATGGAAGTAGGATCCCTTTTTAGAATGTTTTGGTATTATATTAAACCAAATATAAAAGAATAATTGGAGCTAATTGAGTCACGGGGTATCTTACTCCTGTTGTCTGTTATCTGAAGCAAGTATGGTGTATCTTATTTGACCCATGTTCCATTTGCTCATTAAAGATATATAATTTACTTTTGGGGATTAAAGTTTCCCTTAGTTTTGGTTTTGGGGTCCAACATTTAAAAGCTTAGGGATAGGGGTTTAAAACTTAGAGATGATAACAGAAGTTGATATTCTTTCTTGGGTTTCTTTTTCTTTTTTTTTCTGGTGTTCTTTCTTGAAAAAATCATGCATAATTTTTTTCATAATACTAGTTTGAAGTTAGCTATAGTGTTTTTTTTAAAAAACAGAATATAGCTTAAAGTAGAATTTTTCTTCCGTGAAAATAGTCTTCCCATACTAACAACTTTTCTTTGTGTTTTAGTCAGTAACTTTAATAATTTTTAAATGCACCTTCTAGTTTTAGTGAATAAGTGCGTAGAAATTAAGTAATAGAGTATAATTAATACTTCTCTACGGGATGTACTCGCACTTATTAGAACGTAAAGTAATAGACACAGCCCAAGTTTGACAATATTTTTCTGATATAGGTGACCCATACTGAAAGTGCTATGTGATGTGATATTTGTGGCTTTAATGAGTGCTTCTACGTTCAATGAACTTGACTTTTATGATGGTTATCGTGCTGATTACTTTGTCCGCACTAACTGACTTGCGGAGTTTAAATTGTTTTTGACAATGTAATGTAGTTTTCCATTGCATAAATCATCATCTATGGGGATGAAAATTTGGAGTCTAGTCTTTTTCTTTTTGGTTTAAGCATTGTTTGGATATTGAGGTTGGTGATCATGCACCTTTAGGTTTTGTAATATGCAAAGCCACAGACTGGACATTCAGGATATATAGGTTGATCAGCAATAATAGTAAGATTAATAAACATAATTGTCCCTGAATAAAACAAGTTTTTGGAAGACTATTCTTTGTATCATTTCTCACTAGACTATGAATTTATGAAGGGCACACAATACTTATGTGGCAGAAATCATCTTGTCGTTGACAGATATATAGATGGCACTATATCATTGGCAGCTCATTTGGTAAGTGGTAAAATAATGGTAATGGTAGTGATTTACATATGTAAGGTTGTATGCCCCTTCCATTGTCCACGGTAATGTTTGTCCTTCCCAAATATCTTTCATAAAATACCATAACCATCCGTTATCATTTTGAAGAATGGCAATGAAAATTTCCCAAAAAAAAAAAAAAAAATCCTCTTGCAGATTCATGTTCCTTTCAGAATCTCCTTGTATCTATCTCCATACAGTCTCCTCAAAACCAAGAAGTTCTCGTACGCTAATTGCAGTTCTGTTATTGCTGTTATAAGTCTTGAACGATTTATTTTTTATCTGCCTACCACTATTTGTTACTACCTACGATATGGACTGTAAGAGTGTTGTTGCACCTTAAATTATAAGTTTGTGAGAGTAGATGGGTTTAGGATTCGATGATGCTGCTCTGCAGTTTTTCTGACTGGATATTAGTATTCATAATGTCAAAGAATTGGTTTCCTGAGGTCTCATGGTTGGATTGTTTGGCTGGGAAACATGTGTCATATGATATTTATAACATGCTCACTCCACATCTTCAAGCCCTTGGTTGTGTTTGAGTATCTTCATATTGGAATCAAAGAATGAGTATTCGGGTTTGGACTGTTTGATGTAAACTGGTTATTTTTTACCCTATCTACTTTCTAAGTGACATTTTCTCTCAGAAAGCAACAGTTTATCTTCTTCAACATAGAATATATTTGTTGAATTGTTGCTAAAGTTATTCCCTAAAATGACTAGGCAACCACAATGTTCATTATTGCATTTAGTTTTGGTATTTCATCAATATCTTCTGCATCTAGTATTATGGTGTAAGAACTTGGCCTAAATTCTGGGAGCTTTTGAAATTCCCTTCTCACCCCTGGCTCTACCTCTTGTCTATTGGAGCTTGTTTACATTAGCAAACCAGGGTTATGATGCAATACTAATTATGTATTTACTCTCTTGAATCTTATGAAGTTTGGTGCCTGCTGCCAAAATGAGTAATTCTACTTGCAAGATGGTTAACTAAAGAATGCTAGATTACCTCAATTTTAAAAAACAAATTTCTGCTAGAGCCTAATCAAAGCATTGTAAACAACACAACATTTTGCAAGTGTACTTAAGTGAACTGATGGTTCTATGAATAGACCTTAAATCAACCTGTGGAGTCATATTTCTTGACCTGCTACTCTGAAGAATATGTACTTTGGGCTTTGCAGTGTGTAGTCAGTTGTCATAGCAAGTATCTTAGAATTTATTGCGAGATATTGATTCTTGTTACTTACAAGGAGCTTTTACTTATTAATGTAGGCTATTTGCATGGAGAAACTTGCAAACCCTGCTCTGTAATCTTAAGTATCCTCTACTCTTCATTGCGTATCACATTTACTTTGCTAATTGAAGTGCCTACATTACATACCTGTGCTGTGTGTCTTGTTTGTTTTATTCTCGTGTTAAATAGCTAGATCATCTTAAGTTATCAATTTTGGGTTTGCTGCTATTACTTGTAATGGAATCCCTCCATCAACTATAACAGATGTAATTGAGTTTTCTGGTTGTTTATAGACAACCTGAAACTGGGTGCAGATCATTGACATTGACCAAGAACATTCAATATATTGGTGTTATGTATGTTTATAGTTTGTTTTAAGTTTTCCCTATGGTTTCTCATGATGCAGGTAAATATGTGAAACCAAATTTCGCTTTTGGAGAAGAAGCTGCTCATCTGAAGTGGATTGCTGTTTGTATAGCTTGCAATACAGCAATGTTATGGATGGAATAGTACAAGTAGCTGAAACACTTGCATCGGCTGCAGCACTAGCATGTAACCGTGTAATTGAATCTTTCTTGCGCTTTGCTGATCAAAGCATGTTGTATTGAGCTTGTAAGTTGTATTCGAATAATTTTGCGACATTGTGCCCTTCCACATAAAAGTAGTATGTAGTAGGTGTTAGGGGGACATCAACCTGCCATATCTTGGTAGTAAAGTAATAAGGTGGTGATGGTAGGCAACTAAGGCAAGTAGTCGTAAAAGTTTTCATAAGTCCATTTACTTTCCCGAGTCTTGCACAGGTATGTAATGTTATTCGTGTTAGGCCAAAAGTTTTGCTTCCTATTCCAGGTGGTGCTTAATTGCTTATGGTGTGCGAGGTGACGTGCTTGTAGTGAATTTGACTAAGAGTTTTCATAAATTAACTAGTTATTGCCCATATGGTGCACGGGATAATTTTATGTTGTTTTAGATTGTGCTTGTTTTTAAATTTACGCTAAGGTAAATTTCATTTTGTATAATTAAAAAGTAGAATTATTTACTTATAAATAATAAAAAGTTTGAACATATTTCGTTGGTTGAATTAATTTTTTCAAATAAAAAAGCAAGACATTACTTTTTGTAGCAACTTTCTTGACATTATTTGCATCATTTGATTGGTTGTAAAAGCTATACTTGTTGAATATAAGGTTGTGGGTTCAAAAGTAAATGTAAAAAAATTGTGTTACTTTTTGTGCAAAAAACAATTAAGATGAATGTATGTGCTGACTTGGCGTTATGTCATATGCCAACTCATGATAAAATGCGGCCAAATTGCATGTATTGCTTTGAAGTGGTAATAATAATATAGATGTATACAGATTTTTCCAACCCTTCAGCTGTTGAAAGTACAAGGAAAAAACGGTACAAAGTATATCACTACAATCGACCCCTAGCCAAAACTTCTATTAATTGCCCAGTTAAGCGAATAATACTTTTACCTGGAATGTTCGTAATAAACCTATGAATTGGGTCGGGTCAAGGTTGGGATGGGTCATATACAAAACAGGTCGGGTCAAAGAAGATGAAAATCGGGTCGGGTCAAAGGAGATACATAATAGACCGAGTCGAGTCATCCAAAAATAGTATAGTTTTTATCTATAATAGGGTAATAGTTTACATATATCATCTTCATGCTTCAATCTTTGGTAGTTGACCATCGGCAAGTAAGTGAATAATTTATTACGTGATAGAGTTTAAAAGTCTTGGAAAATATTGGTCTATTATTGATCCGATTTGATCTATTAATCCAATAAAACACGACTCTTTAAAAGACCGACCTATTAGGCTCAATATTGATTAAACCCTTTTGCAAACGTGTCAGTAAAAAGCTCTTAATAGGGGGTCCTTCCATTTGAACATGTCTAGCTCCTAATATTGCGCGAAATCACTCGTGAAACATATTATCAAGTCTTATCTACGGGTATAATTATCGCTAACTTGGAATTGTACTTGGTACTATCTCTATTATCATCTGGATGGAGGAGTTAAAAGTTTGTGACTAAAGGATACGAATATACGATCGATGTCTCCTAACTAAAATTAGCACCTATAGTTTGGCCCTAATCTTGGCCCATTAACGTATGGATCAAGGAACCAATCCTTTTACTCAAGGAAAAACAAAGATACACGAAGCATTACCGCTACATGTGTACATTCCTATTGAAGATACCTAAGAATTCTTCCCATTTGTACTGTAACTTTCTATAGCAGAGTTGCAAAGCCCATTCAAAATTAGTGAGGATAGAGCAATGGCTTCAGGAAAAAGGGAATTTTGGCGTCAAAAAACTACATCTCATTTCAATAAGAGTTAAACTTTCAAAAAATTATTTCTCAGTAGTTATGGTTTTATTTTCCTACTAAAGTATTTTTTTAGTATTCTAATACTATAATGTTGTTCGAAGATAGAATAATAATGTGAGAGGAATCATCATGCAAGTATTTTTTTGACATCAAAAAACGAGTAAGAAATAAATTACAATAAAAAAAACATAAATTGATATTTTGCCAACTATTCTCTCCATATAAAATTAGTGTTAGACTCTCCTTAATTCCCATACAATTAACCTAATATATAATTTTATAAATGAAAAAAGAAAGCACTTGTGATGTTTCTTAGGAAATTCGGTCATTAATCAAGATGGAGAATCAATTAGATTTGATAATACCATAACCTGTGAGCACATATGGAAAAAGAAAACATATACTCTCTCTGTTTCTAAAAGATTGCCTTATTTGACTTTTTACGGTCTTCTAGATACAAATTTAAACATTTTTATCTTCAAATCTGTAAGACAAAAAATTATGAAAACTTGATATTCTAAAATTTTATATAGAGATGTACCCAATAAGATTCCACTTGAATATATTATTTCTTATAGCTTGATGAATATTTGTTCTCAAAGTTTTATTTCTTATAGCATGATGAATATTTATTCTCAAAGTTTTCAAACTTTAACTCTAAAAATAGAAATTGAGCAATTTTTTAGATACTGAGATAGTACGTATTTCGTAGTATATGCATAGTACCTAGAAGTTCTTATACTAACTGTAATAAGCCTCGGTTGTTGAGAAAGATTAATGTTTTTGAGAATGTTGCGAAGGAACCTATCTAATAAGTAAAAAAAGAATAATGTGGTATTATACCAAAATCATGCATAGAGATACGAATTATCTAATTATGGTCCAATCAACCACTTTTGCCTCCCTTTTGTACATATATCTTGTTATGGTTATTGTAGTAAGGTCATTAGATACCTTTGTGTCATATGATGATTATACAAACAATTATACGCTATTACGCTTCTCTATGCATAAATAATAATAAGATGGGGCATTATGAAAAGAATAAATCCTAATACACTTAAACGGAGAACTTAATTATATATATATAACTAGATACTTATCAAACATGCGTAAACAGTTAGGGAATTCTCGAGAACAACGAGCTGATTTTACAATGTTTTGATTAATAAACGATTATCGAGAATGAACATTAAATAATGTACTTTCTCTTTTCCTAATTTTTTTTATCCCATTTGATTTTTTAAGGTTTTCAAGATACAATTTAAAACGTTTTTATTTTTAAATTTTTAAGATAAAAATTATGAAAATCTATGATTAATATTTTAAAATTTTAATTATAAAAATAGAAATATAGCAAACAATTAGAGACGAGAAAGTAACCGATATAACACATTGCACGGAGTATATGTGTAAACCTTGGTAAAAATAGCATGCAACGGAGGTTAGCTAAAAGTATTGAAAGTGGAAGAACAAAAAGAAGACAAAACAACGTGAAAAATGGCATGCGCTATTGAGGGTCTCAACAGCAATGGAACGGCAAGCGACTGACTGACGGGAGTGAGTTAGGATGTAAGACTAACTTCGTAAAACGCTCTCTCAACAGAACTCGGATGCCCCATGAAATTATTATATTAATGGCATTGAACTCCACGCTTTACTTTTTGCATGGACGTGCATAAAATTCCTGACCGCGCGTGCATTTGCATTTGCATTTGCATTTGCGGGGTTTTGCATCCTGTGGGCCATTCTTCTATGCTAATCCTTCATGAAAATTTTACTTTTACCCCTCTACCCAAGCAAGATTAAATCCTCACGTAAAAAAAAATAAACAATAATAATAGTAAATCCAGATTATATTAAACGGAGTAGTTATGTATCCAAAACTATCCCTAATTATGTCATCATTGCTACAGATTATTAGATTTATTGTTATTAATGGCATTACAATTCCACTTCTTATTGTCGTAAAGTAGTACTCTCTTTATCGTTAATTTTAGATAGTAATCAAGAACCCTTCAGATTTACTCCCTTCATCACAACTTATTCTTTATTTAAAGTGTGTTGTGGGTTTTCAAAAGTTATATGAATTGAACTAATCACATCAAGATAATAAAACAATGACTTAATTATATTCTTCATTTATTACTATAAGAGGAAATGTATTTTAAATTGCTAAATCTTACTAGTGACACTTTATATTGTTAAATTTAACGTATTTTTGTACTATTAAAACGAATATCATGAATTTGATTATTGTCGGATTAACTCAGTATATATTTTCATAATATTAACTTTTATAATTTTTTGAAATAAATAATCAAAATTAGTTTATAAATAGTAAAAAAAAAAAAGGGTCAAGTATCACATATATTAAGAAACATAAAAGCATATGCCAAAAACTCGGTAGATACACTTGTTGCCTATTGATTAGAAGTGCAAGTAGAGTTGAATCGGACATTGTTTAATTTGAAAAACTTGAATTTGCCAACAAGTGAGAGCTCTGACACAATGGTCAAACAACTCAGGTGTTAAAGAATCGATAAACAATTATAGTGTGATTAAATGAAGTTAATGTAGATTAACAAACACTAATACCAAACAAAAAGTTTTAAATTTCAAGATATCCCTCTTCTAGCAAGTGGATAATGGGTTTTCTAGGAATCAACTCCTTCATACATGAAATTCACCGTATATACCAAGGCCTAACTGTAGAGCATAAGCATAAATTATATACTACCTTTGACCATCTTGAATTGTGTCTCTATAACATAAACGAAAAATGGGTTTAACTTGGCATATAATGTGATTTATTGTTGGCGTGCTGTAAATGTAAAGCTATATTTTCACGCTATGTCTTGGAGACCTCATATCCCCACCCGTATTTGGAAATTGGAATAGGGTTAGTACTTAGTACGTACGCTCCTTATACTCTTTGAGTATCATGTTTTTGAAGCTCTTTTTGTACATGATTTTAGTTAGAATTTGTGATCCAAGTGTAAGTGTAACCTATGAATCTAAAGACAAATCTCTTCCATTCTATTTTTATTTTTTGATATTTCATAAACGAACTAAAACAAAACTCCCCTTCACAATATCAATATGATTGTCGGGATAAATACTTCCTATAAAATATCATGTATATACACGAAATACAATAAATTTATTATATCCTAATAAAATTTATCTCCCGATATAATATATTCCGATTTTTATAACTCTGAGGAGTAATTTTTATTGAAATATAATAATAAAAATAATAAAAAATTTATTACTTGGTGTCTAAGCGTGCATACAGAATCTTGTATTCGGAGATAAAGAAAAGGGTAGTGAGTGAAAGTCAAAAACGTGGATGACCTTTCCATTATAGTTTTTGACGTTAATAAAAGTAAGAATAACTTGACAAATAGATCTGTGAGACTAGGCTATAATCATTACACTGAAGAAAGTTATACTACTCTCAGTGGCCCGCTGTTATGTCGCCCACTCCCCGGTTTTCCGAGATTTCCCAATAAGGTTACTATAAGCTCACCTGATTACGCCAAAACTCAACTTTAAGTGACTAAGAAACTCTAATGCAAACCTCCCACTTGATTTATTTATTTTATGTATTAAACAATTTATGAATTTATGTGTTATTAATATTTGAAATATTACATTAGTATTGTTGTAATTTGCCAAATACTTAGCTTATTCACAAAAACTCATTTATAAGAATGATTTTGAGATTTATTTATTTTTAATTTTTAACATAACATAAACTAACTTAAAACAATCTAAAGGGAAAATTGAGAATAAGTCGAAAATCTAGTTTCTTCCACCCGTTCTCAATTTACTATATGTAAAAAACAAGCATCAAACAAAATGCCTAGTTTCTTAATCCTAAATATGGTATTTATAATATCAAAAAAAGAAGAGGGTTTTTTTATTATTTTTTTTATGGAAGAGAGAAAACTAGTAGCACATAGTCTAATAGAAGGCGAGTTGCTTTCCAATTATTATCGTTACATCATTGAAGGCGAGTATAAAAGAGATGAAAGCGAGTATAAACGGATATAGGTCGGTAGATCGGAGTAAGTACAAATAAAAAAATTTATACCTTCTCCGAGTAATTGGACGAATGATGGATACCCTGAATTATGCGGATGCGGATACATAATGGCAAAGCCGCTCCGCCTCCATTGTCACGGTATGGATGGAAAAAAAACACAAGTCCAAAAAGAAGAGGTGGTGTTGGTTGGTGATGTTGAGCGGGGAAGGAAAGAGATGAATTATTGAACAGAAAGGAATGGAATATTTGGGTGTTTGTGACCATGCAAAGTACGCTGTTTTCTGTTTTCTGTTTGTTCCCCTTTCTTCCCACTCGATCTATTTGCCAAAATTTCTAGAATTTATGTTTTTTGGAAACTTAAAGTACTTCAATATTGAACTTTGATGAATTGTTCTTGATGCCATTGGTTGGTATTTGATACTTTATACCCCTCATATGAATTTTGATACTTCCTCATCATCAAATTAATATTTTGTTATTCTCGTATTTTGAGGTGATCAGCTCATATTATTTGGATCCTTCGACCTATTCAGTATGAGTACGAAATTATTTTATTCTTGTCTCGACATAAATAACTTATAAGTATGATGAAATGAAGTATATTTATTACGGTTTTATTTGGCTCAAATTATTTTACAAAGAATTTAATAAAGATAAAACAAATTTTACTGGAATAAGTGAATGAAATCTAGTATCAAAATGAAGGAAAATTATAAGTTTAATAAGAAAAGCCTAAATACAGTAGAAATAAGTTAAGTTAAGCTGATTCAAAATAATAAAAATAAGTTCTAGAAATATATAGCTTACTAGTTGCAACTTTTACTAATGGAGTGGCCGAGTGGGTTATACAATACTATGCATGCAATGGTATATATATATATATATATATATATATATATATATATATATATATATATATATATATATATATATATATATATATATATATATATATATATATATATATATATATATATATTATCCATCCATCCATCCACAGCTAATGATTATTCATGGACCGCCTCAACTTCATTTAACCCTACTTTCTCTGTTTCAGCTCTATCAATCTAACAATGGAATGAATCACACTCTTCCTCAAATCCAATTCATTCAAAATACAAAACACGGCGGTTTTTTTTGGACCTCTTCTTGTTATTCGGAAATCATGCATGTAGACTTTTACCAAAATGTGTTCAACTCTCTCTTTCGTAAGTATGATCAGCTTAATTGCATTGAAATCCAGCTCACATGCAACAATTAACACTAGTACATCAGAATATATATACATTTGTACTTTCCATTAATTTGGCTTAAATTAAAAAAATAACTTTTGTTGTTTCTTTCATGTCATTATTAACCCTTTGCAATAAAAATGCATGGTTTTGGTTACATTTGCAATAAAAATGTCAACTCCAATTGAATGTTTTACATAATGAGAAATTCCTAATTTATACATAATATAATTATATTAGGAGGCATATTTATAATTTTATTTCTATACATGAAATCATAATGTTTATACATGATATACGTTTTTTTTTACTTTTATATATTTTTTATTTTTATGTCTAATATAATAATACTTATATCTGATATAACATTAGATATATCTGATATAACAAACTCTATATTTGAGATCTTAATATCCTAAAATTAATATAATTTATATCAGGTATAAATTAGAAAAGACTCTTTACATAAGTATTCCGCAAATAGTGCTATGCCAATGCTCAATATAACTAAATAGGATTCATCAATAATTATGTTTGACCTTACTACTTATTGAAAATGAAACAAATTTTTAACTACGAGATACCCAAATGATAAAATGAAAATCAAGCAAAGTTGGTATACAGATGGTGTCAAAATGGAGTTAAATATGGCAAACAAGTTGGGAAACCTATATATGGATGCAGAAGTTGGGGAGGACGTGTGTTAGTGAGGGGGGGGAGCGTGAAGAAGGTCATGGATGACAAATGGAGTAAGGAACCTCAACTCGTCCGGTCTTTACTAAAAACAGTAAGGTTTCTAGTTCGACGTTCTGACACTCAATATGTTTGCCTAGTTTGGAAGCAAAGGTTGATACTTACAAAAAGGAACAAAATCCACCATCACTTTCTGCTGCACGTATGTCATTTCCCAACCACTGCCATTGCCGTTGACAAACTTGATTGAAATGTTACTTGTGTAAGTGAGAAATGTGATTTGTCTTTGCTTCTCTACTTCTATTTGCTTCGTCACTTTCTCCTACTCATAATTTGTTAGAATTTCACTATATTACTCTCGATATTATACAATGTTTTGATGCATATATTGATGATAGATGTAACATTGTTTTATGACCATTATGCAACTATTTATGTCCCGCAACAAAACATATCATCTTCTGGTGGAACTTTCGGTATAAAATTCATGCCAACACTTAATAAATTCTTAAAAAATCTAAAATAATTGCATCCTCATCTTCTTTGTCTTCGTACAATTGAGTTGTTTGTGATTACATTCAAATGTATTTAAGTTTGTTCTAATTAAATACATTTTAATAAATATAGGAATAAATCAAATAATGAACAACTTAGCCCAGACCTAGCCCATCCCCATCCCTAGCCTAATGCCTTAGCCCGATCCCCACCCCATGGTCACCACTAACTTAGAGTATTAATTTCCTTGCTTAGGGAAGTTTATGTTTCTGTAAGAGGTCCTTAGTAGCTTTGAGTTTGCAAGGTCGGTTTAAACCTTTGAGGTGGAAGGCATATGTTTAAGGGTCAAGTTTGGTTTTTGGATTCTGATTGTGGGCCATTTTAAATTTAGGGCTTTTGAGAGTAGTTCGGGTGTCGGTCTGCTCGATCTCAAGCTCGTCCATGATTTACCTGTAAGAGTTGGTTCGTCATCGGACCATTATGCAAGGAGACATATGATTTGGTTTCTACGCTAACTCAAAATTATGTGCTTCAAATTATGAAATTGTTATTGTCTAGTCTCACAAGACGAGAGTGAAAATAGCAATTATAAGCTTATCTTATTAGTTATGGACACTTTGAGCGAAATCAGATTGAACTCTCCTTTATTAAAGGTAGTTCCTCTGTAGATTCAACTACCTAACCTCCACTTAGTTGTCAGAGTATGGACTCTTTAGGTCCTTTCTCATACAATGCAGGTTGAAGATCCTTCAAGGAAGACTGTAACCCAACCTTTTTTTAGTAAGTGTCAAATGATTGGCTATATCTGCGAGAAGGAGCCTAAGAAGAGACTAATTAAGACCAAGAAAGTTAGGGTTGTAAGGAAACCAAAGACTGGAGTTATTGAAGAAGAACGTCCACAATCTGTGAAAGAATTTGCTATATAGTACGCCCTTAAGACACTTGTTAAATCTCAGAATGTTGTTAATGTTAATGTAGTGGATCCAATGATAGTTATTAATCCTTATGCTGTGTTAAACTTGGATGAGGAGCTTGTGATATAGTAGATTGTGGTTGTGGATAAAGGGAAGACACTTATGGGATGGGTTAGGGACTCGATTCCCTATGATCGAATATGAGGTTGTTAATTTAACATGGAATGTTAGGGGCTGCAAGCGCCTGCAACAAGCCCTGAGTCATGCAAAAGAATTTTCAGGGGATGACCAACTGTTAATAACTATAGCCATGCAGTTAATTATCAGGTTGATGGATCCTGTTGCTAAACTCAGGCTCTCATCAAATAGGAGGTCATCCTGTTTTACAATAATCTTATGGGTTTCATAATGATATTGTTAGGAGGAGTACTCATCTTGATCATCATCAACAAGTGGCACTCTGTTTAATATGGATGCTCTCAAAACTCTAGGTATTGATGGTTTCAATATTTATTTATTTTAGCAAAATCTTGGCCTATTATTGGGTTTTATGTAATTCATGGAGTACAAACCTTGGTTCCTTTATTCTTACTCTATTTTTTGGGTCCTTTATTCTTACTCTATTTTTATTTATAGAGTTAAATTTTAAAAAGTTTGACCACAAATTATTACCATATTATAAGATATTATATATTCAAATGAAATCTTGTTTGATGCGTGTCAATGTAAATTTTTAGAATATACGTTTTCATAATTTTTTGTATAACGGATTTAGTGATAAAAATGTTTGAAATCGCGCGTTAAAAACAGTGAAAAATCAATGGGGCAAAAAATTATCATTATTTTATTTGAATAATGTAATGTTTTTCACTTTTATTTCTTGCGTCCATATTCTTTGAAGTGAAATTGATAATTTTGATAATATCCGCTATGAGAATAATATTAATTAAGTAATTATTGATTATTAATTATTTAATAAATTATTTTTTATGTCATAAGAATTTTTATGAAATATTTATTGACATAATCTTTGTGGTAATATATGTGTTAAATGAAACATTAAATGTAAGAGAGAAAAAATGTGGTAGAATATAATAGAAAGTAAGAAAGAGAGCAGTGAGAAACAAATTTATTTTCTCATTGAGAAAATGAACTGTCCACATTAAAATTTTACATATAAAAATTTTGGTGTAGATGAAAGAAAAAGTGTAGTGAAAACTTTTAGATGAATCGGGCCCAGCACAAAAACACAGAAACCAAGCTGACAAAGGCCGGCACACGCCCTGCATGCTGAGCTCTCTCTCTCTACTCACTGAATCTCATCCCAACACGTTAATTAATCATCATTAAGTGAAAATTATATCCAATTGCAATGTTACTAGTTTTCATTAATCTCCCATACTCACATGCATAGTCTGCCAATCCTACTCATTATTACCACATGCTCTTCAAATCTTCCACCCTTTTGCTTACACTCAGCCTTTTGTAAAAAATATAAAAAAAAAACACTCAGTCTGATTAAATATACAAAATTCTAAAACAAGTTCAAAATAATTCATAAGATCAGTAAGAACATAAATAGGGAATGAACAATAGGAAGAAATGAATACTGTGATGGGTACAGAAAAAATATTGATAAAGAAATGGGGAGAAAGAAACTAAAATCATGTGTCTAAACTCAAATTATTTAAATAAATTTTAGCAATAATAAGGTAAATTTAGTAAAAATAAGATAAATTCAGCAAAAATATTTTGCAAAATACAAATATATAGAAAAGCAATTAGTTTAGCAAAGTAAATTAAGTTTGAAATAATAACTTATATTCAGTAAAAAAAAGTGTGAGAAAAACTTAACCTCTAAAAGGAATCATAGATATTTATACACAAATCTTATAATTAGCACTAAATTTGTTTGAAAATAGAAAAACAAATATGGAACATGAAATAGGTTTATTTAGTGGAGACAATGGCTGAATGGCAGCCGGCAGGTCTTCCTATGGCCCACAAGAGCTTGGTCCACTAAAAATTTTTATTAGATTTTATATAAACTAATAATCTAACGAAAACTAATAAAAATATGGATTTAATTCATTTTTATTAACTATTTATTTAGAAAAAAAAAGTTATATAATTACTATTAACGTAATATTTTGATCGAAAATGTGCCTTGGACAAACTTACAATATTAACAAGTAAAGTTGAAAAAAATATGACAATTGATAAAAAATCTATTAGAATTATATTGTCATGTAGATTTCCTAGATTTAACTCACAAATACAATCAGACGCCATATTTAATTTATAAATTTTTAAAAATATTCAATCTATCTAACTCTATGTGTTTTTCTCTACTTTTTTCTTCCAAAAAATTATATTTTATTTTTATAAAACTCTTTTCAAATTGAAATTATACTGCATTAGACGTTAATTGTCCCTTTTCTTTTTTACCTATCTAGGACCTTATTTTTCTTTTTCTTTTTTAATCTATTTTTGTTATAATCATCACCACTCCTCTAATTTTAGCTACCTTATATCTCATAAAGATTGTTCATATATGTTGCGTCATTGTTTTCATCAAAATATTTTCTAAAGCTAGATTACTTGTTGTTGGGAGTTAAAGAGGGAAAGTGTGGTGTAAGTTTTTTTTGTGTCATTCCCCTCTTTTTTTCTTTTGACATTGATTTATTCACCGCAAGTGTCCTCCACCTTCAACCCATTTTCTTAATATCTCTCCCACTAAATCATCATGTACTTCATTTAACTAATCAGTCATATAATCACATTTTTTAGATACTTGCCCTTACTCTTACATGACGAAATTTGTGATTTTACCGAATGCTTACTAATAGATTTTCTGAAAATTTGGGGATTTCATAAGTTGAAGTACGAATTTTCAGCATAAATTAAATAACAATTTTATCTAATTTTGAAAAGAAGAAGTTCATAATACAAAAATTATAGGTGTGATTATTTATTTTTGTGTCGAAACGTGTATGAAAAGATATGATGAGAGGGTGATTTTTTTAAGGAAATAATTTTAAAATAAATAAATAAGAGCTTTCAGAATGCTCGATTTAGGAATAAAATACTCCACCTAACTTTTTACTTTTAAATATTTATATAGAATATTGTCCAAAGTTAACATTAAAATCATAACTTAATGGTTAAAACTTAAAGGTCAAATTTTTTATCTAGTGGTTGAAGGTTCAATCCTTGGGCCCTTGGTTTTTTTTTTTTGGAAATCAACTTTTATACCTCATAATTTTTAGTCCAAAATCCGCCAATGGATGAGAATTAATGTACAATCGTATATAGAGTACAAAATTATAAAATTAAGAAAAGTAGAGAGAGTTAAAAAGTTAAAAATAAATAGAGAAAGCATAGTTGTAGGAAGATGCAACTACGCAAGTACAGCCAAAAAAAATTCTGGGAAAGAAAGAAACTAATAAAGAATGATATATTTTATATCACAAAACCTAATACTCTGTACATCCTAAGCATTAAAAAAAAGGCAAAGTTTGAAGTATGTTTCTAGATATAGAGGAATAATTATCTGAGTAAGGGGTAATCTTGATATTTTTCTTCATGATTTCAATTTTGTCCTTTAAAATAAACTTGTGTTGCTAGGACATGTTTTTGAGAATTGCATAGTATATACTATAAATATAGAGTACTTTCTATTTATTAGAACTGCCATATACGGGGGAAATACACATTTATTGAAACATGTCTAACATTATTTCTAGTATACGCGGTGTATTTTATTTTTCTACATAATTCTTGGTACGAATAACTTTGTAATTGTCTTATATTTATCCATGCGGTTAGTTATTCAATTTAATCTCACACTTTTATACTCTATTCACCGTTGTAATATTATTTGTTCCTATTTATTTGTTATATTTGACTTCTAGTAGTTTTTAAAACACAATTTAAAATGTTTTTTCTCTAAATTCATAAGACAAAAAATTACATAAATTTGATATTCTAAAATTTTACATTGAAATGATTTCAACAAAATCCTACTTACATATGTTATTTGTTATATTATAATTAGATTTTGATATCAAAATTTTTAAATTTTGACTTTAAAAATGAAAATATAAAAAAAATGAATGGAGCAATTACTTGTATGAGTCTCTACCATTGTACTCCATATATGGATGTATGATTGTAATATATGTATATATATATATATATATATATATATATATATATATATATATATATATATATATATATATATATATATATATATATATATATATATATATATATATATATATATATGCATTTGACGGTGTTAAGACCAAAAAGGCCACGTAGTACTGAATCTAGTGATGAACAAATATTAAGAGTTGAAAGCTCGGTACCCGACACTGGAAAATAGCAGATCATTTGTTTTACACTTTAACTCATGCAACAATGGCTCCTTTACATTAAAAACAATTGAAAATAACGATAAATAATCTTCCCGAGTCGTAGAAAATGATGATGATTGATGAAAGCACGATGACGTATACATGGAGGAAAAAAGCAAGCATAGCTATAGACGGATTGACGGAATGATAGTGAAGGAAGCTGGCAATGCAAACCCCACTTTAATTGCTTTGCTCCAACAAACAAACGTACATGCAATGCAACGACGTTCTTTCACGCTTTCATTCCACACATGCATCTATTACACCATTGAATTGGCTTTTAATCTCTATTTTCATAATTAAACATTTTATAACTAAGTCATACATTTTTTATATTTGCTTTAATTTCAATATTTATATTTATATTATTCAATAATTCTAAATTTTTCAAAGGAGCCTTCTACCCTGAATTTTTTTTTTCATGCTCCGTTTCGGTAAATAAATTTTTCATATATTTTCACCCCTGAAATAACTGCTCGTACTAACCATAATCCGTTGCATTTACATTCGTTCCGTGAAATCTACTCGTTTTATTTTATTTATAATTTGATAAAGTTAGTCATCTTTGGTCCATCTTATCAAGCCTTACGTTTGATATTTGATGTAAAAGTATTGTAGTCAAAGTAAAATACTTATTTTGAGATAGAGGAAATAGTAGTTACTCATATTTGGTCCAATTATCAAGTCATAGTAGTATGGTAGACTTAACTTGTAGACGACTATCCTCTTCCCAAAAAAAAAAAAAAATATTCGTCCACTTGATAGGCACATATCAACATATGCTATGTTGCCTATGTAAAGGCAAGCCAAGGAGGGTCGTTTCTAATTGTAGTAAAGGATTAAGTTCATTTAAAAAAGTAATGTTTTAATACTAATCACATTATGTTTTTCACTTTTTAAAATTTATCGTCTTATAAAATATTTTAATTTTTTTTAGAGTTATATCTTATAAAATTTTAATTTTTTTAGTCGATTTTAAAATTTATCAGTCAAATGGGGCCTATTTCCTAATAATTAATCTCTCAATTTTCCAAGTTAATATACAACAGTTCAACAGCAACAAACACATACATTACAAGCTCAAAGTCAATTGTTCATGGAAAAATCAACAATGATATGGTTTGGATAGTTATCAAAGGCGTAGATTTTACATGTTGAAAGGGCCCTAACAATGTAGTATCCATTGCATCATATAATTCCAAATGTTTGTGCTGTTTTTATTGGTGGATCTTTTCAATTTCTGAGCTTTGATAGCAACGTTATGTATTTGGTGGGAGGAATTTTCAAGTACCATTATCATTCAGCGATCATATAGGGGCCGCCACTGAGTAGCCGATATCATTGTTGATTTTTTCCTTTCAATCTATATTTGATCGAAGCGCTTCGAAAAGTCTCGTGCAATTATCATCCTTATCAAAAAAGTTGTAAGATTATTTGCCAAGTAACGTGGAAATAATATATATATATATATATATATATATATATATATATATATATATATATATATATATATATATATATATATATATATATATATATATATATATATATATATATATATATATTATCTCGACGTTACTTGAGTTTATATAAAGAGGTTGGGGACCAATCATTGCATTAAATTTGGTCTTTAGTCTAAAGATTGATTTTAAGACCCCAATTGTAGGAACATAGGAATTTGGTTAAAATTCTCTTAGAGTTAAAGTAGATGGTTTTAATATCTTTTATGAGGTAACATGACCTTATAAATACTTTATATAATACATTATGTCTAGTATTATTTTTCATGATCAATACACAGGAACCATTGAAAATATAGTGTTTTTTTTTCAATTCTTGGTGATTATAATTATTAAAAATGGGAACATCTTGAAGAGATCGGGTTGATTTAAAGTTTATCTCATAATTCTTACATAATATAAATTGGGAATAGCTAATCTAAATAAGTGTAAATTATTATGTCTTGCTTTGGAGGAAAATTGAATAATAAACATCTATACATGTAGTTGAATAGTTCATTGAAAAAAAGAGAAGTTCAAAGGATATCATGATTGTGCAAATTGAGAATGCAAAGTCTTTTTACAAATGGTTACGATTGGAGAAGGGGTACTTACAAGCATCAATTTATATTATTCATTCTAAAATAGTCATTTTATGCTTCTTTTCACAATTTTATAATATTTGTAAAAAATCTTTATATATTAGTATGAGTACATACTAGTGGTATATTATGATGAAAATAATAGAAGGATTTATTATTTTATAAACTAGTATGTTACTGACCGGTCCATGTCCCGAGTCATTCTATATTATTTTAGATTATACATTACCTAAATTCAATGGAATTTGAATTTTGATGTTATGTAAGGTGTAATTAGAATTCCTCAACAAAATATAAATAAAATGCTATGTAATAAGAAAATGGATTGAAATTAACTAAGCTAGTTGATTGAACATTAAATTATTCAAATCAAGATACAAGACCAAAGTGTATCCAAATACGTGTATACATATTTGACATGTCTCATATAAAATTTCTAATTAAAAAAAAAAGTATCTCTACATGTCAACTACACAATTAATTTGTACACATCCACTCAACACCTACATGCTTGTCATATCGCAGAAGGTATAACGTAACAAAGGTTGTTCATAATTTTCTCCAATTTGGTGTAGAATTTGAATTGACAAGCCAATTATGCATATATAGTTGTATACGATTGCATGCAGCCTACTAAATATTATATTGAACGTATCTATTACAAGATTTTATTGCATAATTACTAGAGATTTGACATTAAACCGGCCCTTGATCGATACAATAGTGGTTGACTTCATTGTTTTTTTCCTTCGTCTATGCATTATCTGTCATTTATTTAACTAATCAGCTCATCGGATTGGATGAACATATTTGCGGAATCCTCCA
Organism: Dysphania ambrosioides; assembly: GCA_026401315.1. NCBI lineage: Eukaryota > Viridiplantae > Streptophyta > Magnoliopsida > Caryophyllales > Amaranthaceae > Dysphania > Dysphania ambrosioides. The sequence continues at coordinate 19,266,835 of CM048671.1, read as the reverse complement.
AGGAATTGTTCGTTGGAATCTCCTCACATGATTTTATCTGTTTTTTTTTTCATTGGCTTTTATTTATTATCAACATTTCATACGAAGAAAATATTACTTCGTACAAATAATAATGGCTAAGTCAAATAACAATTAAACGTGTGAAATCAGTAATGCACGTCTTTTGAGCAGGTTGAAGAGAAAGATAATTCATTTCAATAGTTACGTTCCTCTGCTAACACATAATCTAAGTACTTATTATGCTTTTGCATGTAATTAATTAAGTATTACTTAACGGATTGGCTAGCTTTAATTATTTAAACGAGAAATTAACCTGCTTTCTTGCTATATTAGTTAGAAAATAATAATAATTAAAAAAAACAACTGCATATCTTTCATTTTTCTCTTGTAAAAATAATCTAGGTCTTCTGCAGTACTCGATGCATGCATGCTACTTTCCCAAATATATCATAATATAAGGTGCTAGCTAAATTAATAGTAGTCACATTAGACGGACTAGGTCTTCTATCTATAGCCATGTAGCTTATATTAGGGGGATTTAGACATTTTTGAGGTATGACGAAACTCTTTCACAGTATGTGTATATAGGGCTTATTTAATGGATACATACATGGCACATAGTGTATATAATTAACAAAGCCAGAAAATAGTGTTAGGGCCCTTAGTAGTGGGACAAGAATAAGATGGACGCCATTCATTTGGAGCATAACGGGTGTATATAAACTATACTTGGTATACCAAGCAACCTGCTACATTGGGAATGCGTTGGATACATAAAAAATAGTATAGTACTTCGTATATGCAGACTGCAGAGTGTTGATGTTGTCTGGTTATATATTTGCATACGATAAGATGAAATATCAAGTACTTTAACTGACAGCTGCTCTTCAAAGAGGAATAATTGTCCCTAATGATTTAGATAATTCATGGTTTTAACTTTCAATGCGTGAGCTCGCGATTGCTCTATCGATGTCGTCAATGTATTTATGTATGCATATCCATTCTACGCTACCCTAAGCTAGCTAACTTGTGGTATTTAGGGTTTTTTTTTTTTTTTGTTTCACGCTCGCATATATTCACGTACTCAATACATACTAACTTCGTTCCTCAAATATTGCCTTATTTATATTTATATAGTCAAAGTTTAAAAAATTTGACAATAAATTCTCGTTATGTTATAAGAAATAATATATTCAAATGAGTTTTTATTGAATACATCTTAATTTATATTTTTAAATATAAAAATTTCATAATTTTCTGCCTTACGGATTTAAAAATAAAAACATTTAAAATTTTATTTTGAAAACCACGAAAAGTCGAATGGCGCAATATTTGGGGTTAGAGGGAGTATACTCTTATTGTGTTGTGGAGTATGTAGTTGTAAATGATATTGTTTATATACCCACATTATTTGTTATGTAATCAATACTTGTATGAAGTAATTAATACTCTGCATAAGCTGCAATTAGTAAAATGATATTATCACTACTTAGATGTTAGAGACGTTACAGTTATTAAGTTTTATTTATGATCAAGTTAAGTCTAGTGCCAATTAATTCATGCAAGTTTGATCAAGGTTAGCAACTAACCAATCAACTTCAAAAACGGAATAATAGTAGATTAGCGTGTAATAGTTTGTCGTAAATTGTAATTAACGTAGGCTTTTCCTTAGGTTAAGAAATAAATAAAAAACAGAATAATAACCAAATAAATATACCTTAAAGTTAAAATAAATTTATTTTAGAGAAAATTCTATGTTATTTATCTACAGAATACAAGTAAAAAGTTAAAAAAGTTACCAACTTCAAAAATATTCGCATAGGTTTATAAAAGTGACTAATTCTCACGTAAACATTCACAGTTGACTACCTGATGATGAGGAATTCGTACAAGATATAGTAATTTTGAAAGGGTACATGAAAAAAGCGTCTATAAATTTAGAGCAGTTAAATGTGATGTGGGTTTTGGGAAATCTGAGTGATGATATTGGTTGATTGACATCTCCAAAAAAGAAAGTATGAATAAATGTGGTCTGGTCTGGTCTGGTCTGGTCTGCCCTGCCCTGCAATAAGATGGTGTGTCTGGATTATATATTGAAAGGCCAAGAAGATATGATGGGCTGGAAAGGGAGCCTTCAGCTTTTCCAGAACTTATAAATTATAGAATTTAAAAACGTAATAATAGTGCAACCAAACCAATTGAACAGCAATGTTTAGCTCGTCTTAGATGAGTTAACAAGTATTCCATATGTAAGACCTCATTTGAGTTTTTATGATTATTAAGATACAAACTAAAACGTTTTTATCTCAAAATCTGTAAAACAAAAATTTGTGAAAACTTATTATTATAAAAATTTACATTGTGATGAATCTAATAAGACCACACCTAAATATATTATTTCTTATAATATAATGATAAGGTATAGTGAGATTTTTTAAAAGTTGACTCTATAAATAAAAATGAAACAAATATAAAAAGATGGAGCGAGTACAAAATTGTTGTAGTTTAACTAGAAAAGCTCACCCAAACAATAGACGATACATATAATAGAAGTAGTAATTAGTAGTCGTAATATCTTAATAAGAAAGGCAAAAATATGAAGTTAATTAAAGAGAGCAAAATAATTAAGGCATTAAACAGCTAAGGTTGCATGGAGGGTGGGAAGCACATGTCTTCGTTCTCTGTCATAAACTCTTAATCGTAGCTAGAATGGATGTCACGTTTATGTCTAATTGGTTAGCTACGTTCGTTTCAGTATTTGATTACTCCATAGTCTATCCGCATTGGCTTCGTGTGAATGAATATTTATAATGGCGAACACCATCATACCTACACCAAACTCAACTCTCTTTTTTTAATCTCACAACTTGTTCCGATTCGATCTCTTTAAATCTTTCCTTAATCAATTTCTTAACACTTTGAGTTGTGTTCATATCCCACCTTTTTTCAATTCGTCCTTAATTAGTACTTCATCTGTCTTTAAAAGAAAGCCTAATTTGACTTTTATGATTTCCAAGACACGATTTTGAACGTTTTTTTTTTATTTTCAAATCCGTTAGACAAAAAATTATGAAAAGTTGATATTCTAAAAATTTATATTAAAATACATCTAACGAGATTTCATTTGAATATATTATTTCTTACAACATGATGAGAATTTGTAATCAAACTTTTCGAACTTTACCTCTAAATAATGAATTGAGACTTTTTTTATAAGGATAGAAAGAGTACTAATAATAATTAAGACTTCCCAATACACACTCCATAGAAATATGCTCAAAATAATTTTTTATATTTTTTGATCTAGATAAAACTAGAAATTTCCAAAACTCTTTTTTATTGTTTTGGATTTTATATTCTATTTAATACTATCAAATCAAATTTAGCTGTTAATTTGTATGTATATCATACCACCTTTATCACACTATTTTACTACTGCTGTACTAGCTAGTACTATAAAACATACACAGCTAGCGCCATCATTTCTTCATGGCATTGCCCAATTTGCTAGGCCCACTGCTATGCGCCTATGCCTTATATGAGCAGAGGCGCTCCTCTTCAATCCATTTCTTAGTGTCTTGCACTTTCTAGTTAATGTCTGTTCGGGTGCAATTTAGAAGGAAAGTGAAACTTACAGGATATAAGTACGTACCTAGCTAGTTGTTTGTTGGATACTTAATCCGTCTTTAATTTTTTTTATCCCATTTAATTTTTTTTATCCCATTTAATTTTTTACGGTTTTCAAGACATTTTTTCACGATTGTAAATGCATATGTGTAATTTGTAAACAAATAAGAACAAGTAATTCCTATAAACTTCACGTAGATAATAACTTCCATAAAAAAACGTACAACAAATTTAATTCCAATGTAAATTAAATAAGCACGTAGAATTTAATCACGTTCCATGATGCAGAGAACATATTATTTCTAATTTCCACGCGTGTTAAAGGCAATATATGTAACATACACTATGATAGATGCCAACAAATCCACATCCATATCATGGATTGCACTTCTATCGGATGACAATTATACTTTATCCAATGAACATTCAAAAATCATTTAGAAAAACAAGAGGCGTAAAATTAAAACCGTTTTGATTGAAAGGATTGGAGTAGTTTGGCATCGTAGGAAAACAATGAAACTAACCTGCTAAACCTAAGCTTTACAAAGTGTAGCTAGCTAGGAGTAATAATATGGTGAACGTGTTGGCATTGATCAATGCATTCACTCTAATCAAAGGGTTATCAAAAGTCCATGCAGTTGAACAAGGCTATGATCATTTGAATTTGATTGGCCCAGATTACTCGCTAAGTCCACATCCAACTGGTTGCCGCGCGTCTAAGTTACGTGATCAAACTTTCTTTCTTTTTTTTTTTTTATTTTTTTTATTTTTTTTATGGTACTTCCTCAACTCAACCTTATAATAACAATTATTGGACACTATAGTAGTAGTAGTAGACTAGTAGTTACTTCCATCGTGGATCTCTTATGAGTTTTCAGGTTTATCAACTCCGTGATTTGTACGTAGACAATTCTACTAATTATAATTTTAAAATGTTTCAACCTTATTTATGAGATGCTTGTAATTAAATGATATTATAGCTGAAATAAATCTCATCGATCTTTAAATTAGTTAGTCATGTGGATTTTCTTAAGCCTTAGTTTGTATTTCTTTACAAAAAAAAAAAAATCTAAAATAATGAAGCATGATTAAGAACTGATAAGAAGCAAGAAATTGATATCATACTTGCTTAATGAGATTGTAGATTACACACTTTACTAGAGAAAATAAAAATGACACACTCGTTCCCTAAAATTTTTTAAGATGTGTCTAGGTACCCAAGTCATCTTTTAGTTTAATTTGGTTAAAACAATAATACAAAATATACATGAGACGGAGAGAGGATTAAAGTACATATTATATTAAAGAAAGGAAAAGTAACCATTCAATATAACACTATCTAATCGTCCTAAAACTATGAATTGTTCTATATGCATGTATTATGATAATGTATTTTGCATTGTGTAATAGGTATAGAAATTTTTAAATTATGTTGGCCAATGAAATATAATCGGTACGTCATAATTATCCAATAAATTGATCACATTTTGACAACCACCTTGTTCTGCATGCAAATTGCATTTTGAAAGAAGTATGATCTTGCAAAGGGAAATTGAAAAAGAAGTAACAAAAAGGCCTTTATGAGATAATCCAGAAAGAAAGTTTATGGTGAATATTGATTTATATCTAGGAACAACATCCATGGCCATCCCTAAATAAAATTCATAATTAAACTGCTCATATATATATATATGAGTAAAAGTTAAAATGAGAAGAATAAGAAGACAATTTAGCTCTTAATCTCCTCCTACATTCAACATACGATATCTCGTATGTATGTATATATATATATATATATATATATATATATATATATATATATATATATATATATATATATATATATATATATATATATATATATATATATATATATATACATACATACATACGAAGCCTTATACATGGTCTATACAAAGTCAAACAACTACTCCATACTGATCACCCTCTTATTTATTTCCCCAAAACTGAGTATAAAAAAAAAAAAGGGAAAGTTTTAGAAGAGGGAGGGATGGTCGTTTCTCTGCAATAAAAACCTCAAAATCACAACTCACAAACTTGCAAAGTAAGAGAATAGAGGCAGAAATTTGAAGCACCTAAGCTTGTTATCATAATCATAATTCTCTTTGTACTCCTCAATACCTCTTTTCTTATTATTTCACTCTCCCAAATACACAGAGAAGCTATAGCGTAACCTTTCCATAATAATATAGCTGAATTAATTAAAAAGCGTTTCTCCGTCTCATCCCCTTTCCCTCAAAAAATAAATGGGATTAAGTACATCTGAGTTTTTCATCCAGAAACCGAACTCGGCGTGCTAAGCCAGCTGATGGAAAAACAAACCACCAACAAAAGCAGCTGCAACACCAGAATATCAGCTAGATATCTACCAAGCAGTTCATGCTTTTGGTACTTTTTGATTATTAATATTACGGCTACTTGTAGTTGCTATAAGATATGACTATGGTTCCTGCGCCTAAACTATCCAGACCACATCTCATTTTCTATGGTGGCTGCGGTGCTGGTGCTGGTGCTGCTGCTGCTGTTGCTCCTGATGTCATGACCCGGTTCGCTGATGGTTGCGGTGCTGCTCCTGGCTATGCTCCCTACGATAATAATAACAGCGATACTAGTGCTAACAACGACATTATCGCTAATAATACTCGTGTTACTCACGGTGCTAATCTCAACAAGCTCCATATTAATGATGTTAACTGTCTTTTAGGATCTGAGTTAGGTGTTCGTCATCATACTAATACCAGCTACTCCTACCATAATATTTTTCGTATGGCAGAAGAAGAACAATCTAGAACCTCTAACAGTACTAGTGTTAATGATGATGGTGATGTGCAGCCAGCCGCTGCTGCTCCTGCCGCTTCTTCCACCTCCGTCAAGGAGAGGGATGATACCCCTACGCCTCCCCCGCCTCCAGAGCGTCATCATCAACTTCAAAGGCGTATCATCGACAGCGGCAGCTGGCTGCAACTAGGTGTAGGTAGGACCCACGTCAATAGTCCTTCGTCATCTCGGCCTTTTGATCAACAACAACATCATCTAGCTCGTCAGATGGGAGAAAGCGGGGGCGGTGGATTGATGCTGGAGCTTAACTTAGGAGGAGGCGGCACGACACCATTGCCACCCCAAGAAAGACCGCCTGAATTTACAAGCAGTATCATGTTTGGCGAAGGAGGAGGTGGAGGTGTTGGATCAGCATCGGGTGAAGGCAATAATAGTTTGATCCCTCAACATCATCCAATGATGATTCCTCTAACATCTCTTCCACATCTGCATCAATATCAACCTCACCAATCATTATTTAGTGATCATCATCAACAACAGCAACAACAGATAGGCTGGGGAGTATTTGTTAATCAGAGAGCAGCTTTGTCAGCGGCAGCTCTGGGTTATTCTTCCTCACTATCTCCTTCATCATCTTCCTCGATGCCACCTGCGCAAGCTGCCGCGGCTTCCTTTTTAAGCCGCCCGTTTACCCCTTCTGGGTCATCCATGGATGCAATGGATTCTGAGTTTAGACTTATACACCCACCTCCCAGGAGACCTCATTCCGGCATTTGGTTTTCCCTTCAAGCTTCTCTCCATCAGTAAGCTTTTGCTCAAACTTCCCTTTTTTTTTTTTTTTGTGGGTTTGGTTAAGTGCACGATTTACGTCTTAAAATTGGTTAAGCTATAATATGCTTCATATTAATGGATTTTGTTCATTTTTGTGTTGAGCGCAGATCAAAAGAACCATTTTTGCCTCAAGTATCTAAGAAATTTCTACGAATCAAGTAATTAATCTCATTTTTTTCACTTTCTTTTTGTATACAACTATAAAATTACATACGTAGGTTGTTACATGTATTGCGTTTTGTAACACATAGTGTATATAATTATGTTGATCATGAAATATAGTAAGAGTTTGTAAGGATTAATGTAAGCGTATGTGTTTGGTATTGTGTGATCAGAGATGGGAGGATGACAGTTCGATTAGTGATGAAGTATGTGGCTAACAAGCTTGGATTGGATAGCGAATCAGAGGTATTTCAATTCAACATACTCTTAACGTTTTCTCTACGTTATCCACTTAATCAAGCTCTAATTAGTGGCTAATCAATGGTCAGTTAACAAGATTAAAAAAAAAAGTTCCAAGTAATGCAGCATGTTTCTGAATAATGGAGTGTTTTGCAACCATGAGATTTATCAACCCTAATCTAACACTTTCATCATATACATAATTGATTACTATTCTAATGTTTCCATGCACATAGAGACATATCTGAAGGTGTACAAGTCTATAAATACAAATTAATGATCGATGCTAAATATGTTAATTAACAAATATCATGATCACTCAATATAAATTCCTTCGAATTAAGCTAGGTGTACGTGATAATTCACATAGCTTTATCCTTTCTAATAAACATTAGTAGAGAGGCAGAGTTAATTAACAACCAATAAGTTTCGCCAAATAATAAAATAATGTGACGACTGACGAGGAACTTAAAAAATATATAGGCAACATATCTAGAGGAGTTTTGTAGGAGTGTAATATTGCGCTGATAATGCCAAGCTTTTAGTTTAGGTGGTATATGTAGATTTATAGGTTTCAATCTCCTTTTGTTCTTATTTATAAGTCTGGGAAAATATCATTGAATAAATGTTGCGGTTATTTAAATAACGACATCGCTTATAATACAAATGCTTTGGGTAGTAATTATTCAACTTTGGGAAAATAAATGCATTGGGCAGTAATTATTCAACTTTTTTGCGTATTTAACTATGGTGACTAAACAAACAAGTACTTTAATCCTCTCAAAAAAAAATTTAGTACTCCTTGTAGACATGTAGTTAAGGATGGAAATACATAGAACTATAGGTTATAATTACCTACGACCATCTTAGTTTGGGTCCTATGTAGTATTTCAAGTAATTTTCATTTAATACTTAAGTTCGATTGCCATTAATTTCTTCATATACTTGTTCAAGGGGCTTGGGTATCCCGCACTTTATATTTTTGTAGGGTTATACCATTCTTCTTGGCTAATAATTTCTTGCCTTGGAAAAAACCGGTCTGTACGTGTTGTTTGGTGTTTAACACACGGAGTATCACTTTCATATCAAAAGGTGTATTTTGTGACATATTTACAAGCAACCTTTTCAGAAATATTCGTATGGGAATTATTTAAGGTACAATACACAGAGTACATAAAATTAGTTAATAAAGCTACGTAGGAGATAATCTATGTTCGGATAATGCATACAATATTTTACTTCAACCATTCCAGAAATGAAATAGTATCACCTGCCTTTTTAGTTTACTACTACTATCATTTAGAGACGAGGGGATCATCGTAATGCTCAGCGTATTGCTTCCATATATATCTGAAATCATTTTCCCGTATAGTTAGTATGTATATAGCCCGAAACTAATTTAATTGATTAAAATTTTTGAGGGTAGTATTGAATTTACATTATTTGTTCCTTTGTCGCTTACGGCTTTTTTTATATTAGAAAAAATATGTATATAGCCCAAAACCATAACTTATATATATATATATATATATATATATATATATATATATATATATATATATATATATATATATATATATATTATAACTGTCGAGATAATTCCTAGATCTCATATCAAAAATTACTTGTCAGTGTATATACATTAGGTTTTTGGTACGATAAATTATGATTTTGTTAATTTAATCGACTGATCGTCGTAGAAACTACTACAACGCCTTATCCCAGAGCCCTTAAGAAAGTCAGACATATGTGGAGTACAAGACCATACAAATATGCGTTATAATATTGAACTCCTCCATTTATGACAGAGATATAAAATTGGTTTTCATGCACCTACTTTTCTCTTGCTGTAAGAAATATCAAAATGGTATTAAAAAATAAAAGACGAAATAATGGTGACATAATTGGATTATAATTTACACAATTATATTTAATATAACCATAACATCAAACTACAACGACGGCAGAATTTATCCGACGTTCAAAAGAGAGTGCATAATCTTATAGATTCTTGTTGTGATGTCATGTCGCGATTCTATCATACAAACAGAATTATTATAAAAATTATATATATATATATATATTCTTCATTATACTCAAATACAAGTATATGTTATTCCCTACCTAACAAATTTAATTAAATAAAGTGTTTTGTTGTCTTGACTTAGCTTAGGATCGGATGAGGATTGCATGAAAATACCCGAACATTCCCTTTAATTATTCCCAGCATATAACAAACATTTTTATAATCAGTGGTCAACCCTTAATACATACTTCTTAGCCAGATGCGAATGCTAAGAATACAATCATTCATTTAATTATGTTTGATCAAAGAATAATCAATAATCTGAAATCTATCTCCCTTAAGCTGTCTTAAATTATATTTAATTTGTCATTCGGTTGTCACGTCCTCTTCTTCAAGATGCAATCAACTCGTCCCACGTAAAATCATGTAACTTAGTTAATATTTTCTAACCAATGCCTTTCAAAATTTTCTAGTGGCTGATTATATATTTGATCTTAAAGTCAACCTTAACATTCTGGTTTTAAATCGAGCTCTTAATTGAGGTTATTATTTAGAAAATCATTTGTTAATCATGAATGCTACCAAGTGAACAAAGCCAAAACATTTGACTCTCGTTCATACCCATCTTCATTGTTGCCCTAGCGCAATGTTGTTTGGTGTGCTTCATTGATGACATGGTAAACCCTACTTAAATCTTTCTTAAAACAAAATTAAATTAAATTAAATTAAAACTCCAATTGCACTCACTCTAATTGAAAGGCTTATACATAACTTTAATGTGTTGCAAAGCTAATAAGGTGCCACAATTGACATATAATTTGTTCAAATCAATTGATGCTTTGTCTGACCTTTCCCTTCAATTTTGTGTAGTACTCCATACGAACTCTTTATTATTCCAAGCATAATCAATTAATCATTGAGTTAATGTCGATGTGACTTTAATCTTGTTGGCTCGTAATTCTCATTGAATCTTAAGTTACATTGTCAGTTTTTATCTTGATTGTTCTTTTCCATTTCCTATTAATTAAGTCCTAGAGCTTGGTAATACTTGTACAATATAATGAAGTTCTTACAGTCCAAATAAGAATTCTCCATTTGTCTTAATGAAAGTAGAAATATTGGTATCATTTCTGTCCTTAATTATTTATCCCATATATAGAAGATAAATGTTTTTAAAAAATTATCCCATACCTTAAATGATTATAAGGACCACATCTTTATTTTCGTATATATAATTTGTTATTCTACTAATATTCTTTTATCTACTTTATCAAATTAAAATTTAATAAAATAAATATATAAAAATGGAATAAATTATTAAAGACGGATAAAGTAGTACACAAGGTTTTCATCAAGTCCATCCCTCTGTATTGACCCTATTCCCACAATCCAACATGGCATGCAACTCATTAGTACCAATAATTGTGCCTTTTGTTTTTTTTTTTTTTACTCAAACTATACTCTTACGTAAATTTACCGCAATTTTCGGTATCTGTGATAATTTTTCCCACTCATCCCAACCCATTTCATAGTTGATGGAACTTCAAGCTAAGCTATTTTCCTCTTACTTGATCTTATTTCGAACTTTTATCCCTAGCTGATTGCTTGCTAGGACAAGAAAGATGGCACCCGGTAAATGCTGATATTTCCATAATTCACATAATGAAAGATAAATATAATAGAAAAAAAATGACATCTTTCTTTTTTTTTTTTTGATATATGTATTGTTAATATTTTAATTTGTAAAGAAAGATGAACATTTTCTAGAATGCCATAATTGTTTTTGTTCATATCCCGCACGCAAACGTGTTGTATTTAGCATATATCATATCAATCATGATAATGATTAGCCCCTTATTCATTCTTTTAAAAAATAAAATTTAAAATGATAATTTAGATAAATAAGAAGCACTGAGATATTTCATCATCAACACATGAAAAAGAGTCTTATGAACAATAATGGTTGGATGCCACGAGAAAGTAAGTAAAAACAAAGGGCACTATCTATCATATGAAAAGTGGGAATGTTTGATATCCCTAGCGTTACCCTAATTATCACTTTCTCCAATAATTTATTACTCTAAGCTACACATAAGTAGTAATTAATACTCCCTTAATTTCAGTTTGTTTATCCTACGTATGAAAGTTTTATTAATTTTTAGTTAAAAGAATTGATGAAAAGAAATTTGATGGGACCATATATTATTTTTATAAGAGTAAAGTTGCCTAGTTAGTGGTTCAACCTTACCCAAAAAGAAAATTAAATAATCTTTTACATACCACTCAAAATAGAATATGGGGTAATTTTTTTAATACGAAGGGAGTAAGTAAGGGAGTAAGTGGGTAAATTTTTTATTTTTCTTTAGTTTGTATCTACTTTTTTTCTCTTATGGGGTGCATGGACTTTTTATGAGATGTGTGAATAAAATCAAAAACTATATAAAAGTGCATAGTGTAATCATTTTATGGCATTATCTTCTGGCCTTAGTTGACACTCAATTTTACAAGACATGTACTAAAAAGAGTAGGCTTATAATAGTAAATAATGACGAGTAGCAATAGTTGTGAAACTATTACATCCATAATCATCATATATACAGAAAAACAAAAATTAGTTTATTGTTTATTATTTTCTAGTATATGCATAGCACCTAGAAGTCATACACGTGGAAACTTTTACGTCAAGTAGCCCATTTGCATGCCTCTCTCTTTCTGTAGTTCTCCGATCCTCTTCGTCATGCTTTCGCTTCTTTACACTGAGCTCATCCGTCAATATAAATTCCTGCGGCATAGTCACTAATTTATAACTGCAAGTATACGGCTGTTGTAGTACAATTACGATAAGGAAGCTAATTTAATAAAGGGTCAACTTAGCTCAATTTAACTAGATTATGCTAGAAAAGACTTGTTTAATGAACATAATAGCTAAGATTGCAAGAATTAAAATGTGATATCAATAAGAGAAAGACCTAGGATATTAATGAATCCCCACTAACATGTATTATTCTTCATCAAGTACATCAATACCAATGATCAAATCAAATAACCCTTTAATTATCCTAATCTTCGCTTTCGCTTCTTGATTAATCTATTTGTATTAGGTGTAGCCCTCTTAATCTCAGCTCTCGCTTCTTCATTAATTAGCAAATATCATTAAGACAAAGGAAGTAATTAATCTCAGTCGTCGCTTCTTGACTAATTAAACCAATAAATTTAACCTAATGATCAATTTTATCAACCTAATAAATCAACCTTAATTTGACATTGGGTTGATAATAGAATCAATTAATACATACTAGAGTTCATATATTAATATCTTAGAAAGGAAACTACTCACTACTCATAATTAAAGCCATAGAAATAACAATAAAATTAAGTATAAACATGGAAATCATTAAACTATAAAGAAATTAAATTAAATAATAAAGAGGCATGAATAAATAAGCAGAAATATAATCAACTAAAGAAACATAGAGAAACTTACTTGAAATTTAGATTGATGATAAAACTAGGAACAAAATTAGCATATTCAAGAGTAAATAATATTTTTGAGAGAGAAATATCTAAATAAAAACCATAAACTAAGCCTAGGAAAAGAGAGAAGAGAGAAAGTAGAGAGAAGAAGAAGAGAAAAGAGAATAAAAAAAACTGCTTAAGAATAACCCTAGCATAAAACTAACCTAATTTTAATAAGAGACTAATTTCTAATTTCCCAAAAAAAAAAACATAAAATAAACAAGCTTTAAAAGAAAAAAGGAAAAAGAAAACTTTTTTTCTTTTCATTATCTTTTTAAGCTAATTTCTTCTCTTCTTTTCTTGGCCTAAATTTCACAAACAACCCAATGCTAGCTCCGTCATTCCTTTGCCACTAATTATGTATTATACTAAAAGCCTTAAAATTAGCAATAATCGAAATGATTACGACTAAATTAGGATTATGAGCTTTTAGCATAAATGAGTCCAAATAAACCCGAAATTATAAAAAACTTATCCTAAGAAGAGTTGAATCAATATCGAAAAGTACAAATAAATGCACGTATCACGTACGCACATCGGAGTACACAGATTATGTTATTGATGCATGCATTTATGTATATCCCGATCCTACTAACTCACCAACGAAGCCTAAAAATTAGTTGTAGATTTAATTACTTAAAAGTTGGTGGTCGGTTGATTTCTGTGAGCACTAGCTAAGTAGCTATCACTTACTATCCATTATTGAATATTTGAGTTGGTAATGAAAGAGTGTTGGTAAATTTAGCCCATGATTGTCAGCTTTTTATATGCAAAACAAGTAAAGCCTACGAAAATAAGTTTCTCTAGTTTTTTTATATTTTTTTTATTATTGAAATCGGCTTTGAAATAACTAGAAAACCATTAATTATATATTTGATAAACTGACTACATACTACCTCTAAATGATCCCATTGCAAGAAGTATTAGGCTTGAAATTAGGAGCTAACTATGCCAAAATATATGTTAGAGATTTACAAAATAATCCATAACCAACCATATTTGCATAATCTATCATGCATGAAAATAAAATCACCAGAATCCAATTATCTTAATTTTTAATGTATTTCCAAACATGCGAAGTAATAACTAATCCTTTTTCTCAATTCTTACAGCAAGATTGATGGATGATAAGTGTATTCTACGTAATATTTTGACCATCCCAGTTTGATGCATGACTCTTGTTATTGTGTATTGTACAATATAAATTTAAAGGTTGAAGACTCGAAGGGTATTTCATTACTTAGGCATTAAATGACAAAATAATATATCTAAATCAGGATGAAATTATTACTTTATTAGTTGCTGTGGTTAATGACATGACACTCATGAATCATGATATGCAAATTCGATCAAGAACTTCTATTACACAAGCAATATATAACAGTAACGGAGTAATTTTCTTTTTAAGAACTACTCGTTTTACCTAAGGATCGAGCATGTAATTTAATTTGGTAAGATGACCTAATACATGTATGTCGATGACGTTAGTTACTGTATAGAAAATGATGTGTACGTACTACGAAAGGTAAATTGGAGAATTTTGTGAGACGGGTAAGAAAATATTAGTTGGAAAGTGGAATTAGATTGACTCTTGGCAAAGTCTAGATTTCACCTTATAGAAAAAAAAAAAAAAAAACAACGTGAATACAACGTGCGAGGATATTCAGGAATATAAAATATAATGACAATGATAGATGTACCTATCATATGTTGCTATGCCATGAAAGTTAGGTTTTTATGTATTATTGTTTTTTTTTTTTTTTTTAAATTTATAGAAAGGTTTAGTGTATCGTTATATGTTAGAAAAAGAATGAGAAAATCTTTCGCGGATTCCCCGCCGAGCTTTGTGATCCTATTGATATATACTTTTTCTGTTTTTTACCCTTATTTTTATTTTTCTATATTTAAGTATTTACGATTTTAAAAACATAAATGAAAATATTTTTCTCTTCTAAATTAGCAAGATGGAAAATTATAAAAATTTAATATTTTAAAAATTTAAATTTAAGAAGTATAGATACGAAGGGAATACTCCGTACTCTATTTACTACAAAAAGATTTATTTAATTTGGGCTTTTAGGGGACAATTTAGGGACAAGATTCAAAAATATTCTAGGAAGCTAAAAGAACGAAAAAACTAGTAATTAGTCCGTCCTAGTAGAGACAATTTTGTTGGGTATTAGTTTATTTACTTTTATCAATTTGTTTTCTTATTCATTTCCCTGAAACAAAAAAATAAAAAAAAGACTATCAGAAGAAGTGTTGAAATTCAACGAAATATTTTTTCGTGTGTTATACGGAGTTTACTGTATGTGTAAAGTGTATACGGCTTACGAGCAAAGGATGGGTGGGGAATGTAATGATTTAATGGCGGGCAGATTAACACTCCAATTAATTAGTCCAATAGCTTGTATTATGTGATAAAGTTAGTGATTGCAAAAGTTTTAATAAGCGGCTGACCGCTGACCGTAGTGCTTATCCTCGTCTTGTCGGGGGAAAATCAAACTTTTGGTAGTATGATCAAGAAATAGTTTTAGAGATCATTACTTCTAGTTTCTAATCATGTAGACTTCGCCTAAAAGTCTTCTACGCTCAAATAATGTTCGCATGTAAGACGTAAGCTTTGTGGCAAAGATATCATCATCATTTTCTTTTTTTTTCTTTTGGAATGTCATCCATGTTTTTTCATTTTTAAGCTAGTAATAGTATACGAAGTACTCCCTTGTTTTTTTTTTATTATTATTTTTGTTTGGAATTTATAAATTTTAGAGTTAAATTTTGATATAATTATGAATTCTTCCTAATCTATAAGAAAAATACATAATTATATGAGATTTTAAAAGATTCATTTCAATGTATGTTTTTCAAATATCAATTTTTTTTATAATTTTGCAAATACACAATTAAAAAATATTTAAAATTTAACTTTGCTTTGGGATCTGTGCAAAAAAAAAGGAACAATAAAAAGAAACGGAGGGAGTATTTAGTAACACAATTTTTACTTTTGTCTTTTATTGTTGAAGTGGTAGTGTAGCGTTTAGTAGTAGTTGAGGTGGTGGTAGTAGTTCAAGAGATATTTGACTCTTTTAATGATAAGATTTAACATATAAGTTATCATATCACATAAAAATAAAGTTACTATAACAATAAAAAAAATGTCACTATATATTAAAAAAATAACTTAATTTCTATTTGAAAAGTAGGAGTCCATATGTCATTATATATATATATATATATATATATATATATATATATATATATATATATATATATATATATATATATATATATAAAATGACATATTCCAACATTCCAAAATATAAATTACATTATTGATTGTTAAGATATTAATTGTGTTTTCGGTTATGTGTTGTTATACAACGGAAAAAGATTTCACGGTGATTATGAAATTGATGTATTTGAGTATTATATTCTTTCACCCCCTATCCTTTTCTTAAAAACTTTGAAGGAAAATATGAATGAAAAGTACGTACAATCTGTTGGTTTAGATATTTTCTGTAAGTTAATAATACATGGGGCAAAGAGATAATTAATTATATTACTATATGTATTTAATAGTATGATATAATTATATTCTCACAAATAAATACATGCATGGATGTGTGTATGCAGGTAGAAATAAGATGTAGAGGGCAACAACTAGTACCACTCTTGACGTTGCAGCATGTAAGAGACAACATTTGGAGTCCAAGAGACGCGGCTGTGCCTGTGACTTTGCTTCCTGACTCGTCAACAACTGATCATCTCATGGTTTTAAATTATGGCAGAAGCAGCAACACCACCTCTTCTTCTTCCACATGCTTAGCCACCTCTACCTAATCAATACATAATTATGCTGATGAGCTAGTAGCTTACTAAATTACTACTCTATGAACTATGGAGAATATTATTTTTTAGTCTCTCCTCATTCATTAACCCCCCCAACTTCATGTATCAATATTCAATAGTAGTGTTGGTCAATTAAATTATCCCATTTAAAACTAAGGGAAAAAAAAATTCTACGACTCTTAACAGTTTCACCTTTTTCCCTCTTTTCTTATAGGACTAGGATGAATTAGCTCCCAAATACCCCATCCATAATGGTATGTGTTTTTGGCTTTTGGGGTCCCTTGTAATTGTATAAAACAATTTTATTGTATGCTTATATCACATTTTATTTATTCTCCTCTGCTCTTAAACGTTTCCTTTCCCCTTTTTTTTTTTTGAGATCATACCCTTCTATGTAATGAGTGTGTGTAATCTATTTCTAGAAAACAATGTAGGGGATGGATAATTTTTTTGCAATTAGGGTTAACGAGCTAAGTCAATTCCGAGTTTTATGTACTTTTCGATCATACCTTTAAATGAACTTAACATTTAGATGTCTCAGCTTGTCAAAGATGCATAAAGGTTTAAACTTTTGAGAATGTATTTGAGTTGTAAATGACATGCAACATCAAAACGTGATAAGTTTACAATTGAACTCTAACTATTGATTGCATGAATCAACGATTTCTTCATGAAGTTGTTGAAGTTTGGCTTGTCTCCTAATTAAAAAAAAAAGTGTGCAATGTATAACTTTGCTCGATTATGTTTCCTTACAACTCAATAAGTTATTGAGCTTTGATCGAGACTCTCCGCAAGCTTAGCCTACTTGCATCAAGAATTGTTTGAATTAGGGTGTGTTATTTTAAACTAAAAAGAATTATAAAGTAAGATATTTATACCTGTTATTAATATATTAAGGGGTATTTTCCTAATTTTATTTTTATACATGAGATTATAATATCTATATTTGATATACGTTTTTTGTGTATTTTATATCTTTCGTATTTTTATATCTGATATAACAATACCTATATGGCTATATCTAATATAATATAATAATACATATATCTAATATCTTCTAATATAATTATATCAGGTATAAACCAGGAAAACTTAAACGCACACGATTAAAAAGTCAGCGAAAACTATTCAGTAACTAATATATTTATTCTTATTTTGGTCTCAAAAAATAAATTAATTGCCATTTAGTTATTGTATGATGTATGTATGCATATGTAGTGGTAAACATGCATCAAAGCCATGCAATAGAGCGGGCGGAGACCCGGCGTAGTACAGCCATTCGTTATGCATTTGGCTTCAAGTTTCAGCGTCATTAAAGATATGGTATCTCCTAAGAATCAACTACCATATTAATTGACTAATCAAGCAATTCAGGGGAGGTCAGAGTTGAAGTGCATGAACTTGGCTTCATATACAATATTCATTTTCAACGCTTCTAATGGGTCGGTCACTTTCCAGGTAGATCTCATCGTATCTGCAATGCATAAAATTACATTGTCTCATGACATTTGACTTATCCTCCTTCAATAGAATTTATCAGAATGTTCCCGGGTCTCAGAGTCCGAGTTGAATGAACCATATTATTACTTTAACATAGTATAAAGTTTGAGTCAATTACCTCAAAACCAATCAATGACAACTATCAGAATGATCTATAATATATAACTTGTAACTTGTACAGTTCAAAATGTTGACCTGTATAATGAAGTTACTCCAAAAAAAAAAAGTCAACTTCGAGGAAGGCGATCAATGAATATTCATCCAATGTTGGATTTGAGTTACTCTGTCCGTTCTTTAATTTTTGCCCTATTTCTATTTATAGAGTCAAAGTTCGAAAAATTTAACCATAAATTCTCATCATATTATATTAGTAATATATTCAAGTGAAATCTTGTTATATGCATATCAATGTAAATTTATAGAATATCAAGTTTTCATAATTTTTTGTCTTACAGATTTGAAAATAAAAACGTTTAAATTCAGGTCTTAAAAACCGTAAAAAGTCAAATTGACCAAATAATTAGGGATAGAGGGAGTATATTTTACGAAAGTATGTTTTCTTCAACTTCCTGAACCATGAAACAAGGCCCAACAATCAGAAGAAATGAACAGGTCCGAAAAACAACTGTTTAGCCGTTCTTGATGGACGTCCATATTTATTATGTATAGGAAATTGGTCTACATCAACATCCATGGCCCAAACCCAAAAGACTGCTCTCAATGTCAGATACTCCCAGCCAGCATAAGTTGAACTCTACATCCTGAAAGGATGAGAAAGAAAATTTGCTGTGAAACATGTTCATGTAACTCAATAGTGATTCAAGATTGGAAGTCGTTGATGGAAAAAAAGGAAGTGAATTTGCAGGCAGCTATCAAGTGGACCAATAACGCAGGAATAAAAAACAGACAGCAACAGCAACAGCAACAGCAACAGCAACAGCAAAGTGATTACTGAAAACTACTGACTACAATGTCACGCAACCTGCATAAAACAAGGCCTTAAACATATGTATCATGGTTTTAGTGAGAGCTATCGACATTATGAACAATAGAGTATACAGCTTGAAGAGATCTTTAGCTTATAAACGAGAACTAGCATATTCCATTCCACGATATTAACCCAGCATCAATAACAAAACTGCACTGATGCCACCTAAAAGTGGGAAAAAGGGTACACCTTACCCCTCCAATTAGATAGGCTGTTTTCATAAGACCATTACTAAAAGGGCAATCAAATGACCTCCTACTTAACATCATGCCTTCAGGTACAGTTATTTCAGGCCCTGTAGTCTCTTGTTCAAAGGTAACTTTCAAACTGTGTTGAAAGATGAACAAGCTTGAAAGCCAACAACAAAACTTAAAGAACACGGAGTGCTAAAGATGAGAAACATCTGTAGAAAATAGATCAGTAGAAACTATTACCTGCACCAGTTATAAAACAGTGTAACATGTTATCAGATTA